>CM062815.1:1123033951-1124348951 GCA_031772625.1 Pinus tabuliformis | reverse complement strand
AGTTGTGTTGGAACGTATACTCAACTACCTTTCCAACAATCTATCCCGAGCCCAATTTGGACACCGGGAAGGTCCTCAAAACTGGTCTGCAAAAAGGCGCTACACACAGAAATTTTAAAATAGGGTTTTCCTCCCTATGCGCCGCGCCACGTGGCGCGCGCTTTTGCTAGGGAGCTCCAAATTACAAAAAAATTCATTTCTGGATTTTTCATGAAAAATCATGGTTTCTAGTGCATGTCCAAGAAATTTTGGCAGGTTTTGAGTCCTCAGGAGGCCAAAAACACTCAAAAAATGACCTCACTGCCCCTAGTTTGACACACAGGAAGCAGTCTTGGGAGATTGACGTTTTAGAGGGGCAAATGACATCCAAATTCAGAAATTCAAATTGGTTTGGAAATTATACAGGTAGGGCTTTCCAAAAATCTATCTTGGGATCAATTTGGACTTCACGAAGTGCCTCAAATTCAACTCCAAAGTGGCATGACGCATAGAGAATCAGGCACGGCGCATAGAGGATTTTTGCCTATTTTTCACTGTACAGCTCAGAAATTCGCCCAGTTTTGACCAGTTTTGATTTTTGATGTTAATCTTGACCTTTAATGATGTAATTTGATATCCATGATGTAATATTCACACATTTTTACTTGTTCTAGAGAATTCATTCACTAAAAAGTGAAAATTAAATGAATGAATCAGTTTCCTAGCATATAGGGATAAGTTGTTTGACTACCTAAATTTCAGTTCCTTGTTTAGAATTGGTTCAAACAGCTCCTAGAATGATGAGATCGACCCCTAGAGGCATGGGAAGGAGTTAGGCTTGTATATATCATGTAATTTCTCAGTCATTTTCATGGTTTGATACTTGGGATTGCTTGGCACTCTATTGTACATTTCATTTCTGCAATTTTGGCAAAGGAAAGACCAGGTTTTTGCAGCACTTGTTGGGATCCATGTGGCTCTATGTTTTGATATTGTTTTTCTTTATGTATTTTTAATTTCACTGATGTTTATGTGTATCATTTCCCCTTCTATTTTCTTCTTCAATTAAACAAATGAGTGATTGAGGTAGAATTCATTGGACTACTCTGCTCTGCCTTGTAATTTTGTTTAATTTTACATGTTTTCATCTGTTTGAGGAGGACTCTTGAGACCCTCTTGCCCTCCTTATCTCCTCACCAGTCTGATCCATCCACTCATTCAATCCAAAGCATCAAAACTACTTCCTATCTTGCCCCTACCTGAACTCTGCAAAAATCTGGCCTCATCCCCGGACCCAAAATTTGTCTTTCCCTTTTTCCAACAAAACCCTCAAAAACTCAAATCAAATCCTTGTACTTCATACCTAGCCTAAGATTAGTTGTTAAATCAATCATCTCAAGCCCCATCGATTATCTTTCGCTGAGATTGACCCAGAGAGAGCCCTCTCCTGTCCTCATAGGGCTAGCTACAAGGCTGAGCATGGTTTTATGTGGACCTAGAACCTTGCCTTTTCAGCCTGAGGCAAATCTAGGCTCTAAAATAGTGGCGACCATATTGGGGAAGAAAGTTTATTTTCATTGTTTGGCTTTGTAGACTATAGACAGAGCCTGAAGATTAGCCAGGTAGCCTTCGAAACGCTTTTGCTTTGCATTAGCGCAAGTAGATAAAAGCTACTTCAGTCAATCTCCGGTCTAGTTTATAAACTGAACATCTGATCTAAATGATCACCCCAGTACATGTATCAAGTTTAGATTTGATGGTTGATGGTGGACAACGATCAGACATAAGAAGGCTGAAATCATTCACCTGGTGACTCCTGTAAAGACTCCACTGGAGGACTAACTCTTTCTCTGAGAAAATGGAAGGATCTTACACAAAGTTCAGGTATCCAAAGTGGAATGGTATTTAGGATCTAGTCTGCTTTCTTGTAAATTACGTCTTTTCTGTTCTTGAAGCTGTCCTAAAATTTTCTTAGAATTTGTTGTATGATAAAGGTGATCAAAATCTTCACTTGATCTATTCAAAAAGTGTAAATACTAAGTTTCCCTTTGATCCTGGCCTCCTTACTTTTCCCACATCTCATGATGACTCTCTTTAGCGTGATGAGCCTAAAGAAAACAAACCTGATCTTGTAGCTCTTGTATATACTCCTAGACCTTTTATAATCCCGGATAGGTATAAACCTCTTGTTTTACCTTCTGCTCTTCATGCTTTCCCCAAAAACTATGATCTATACTTGCCGAGGTTTGACAGTGAATGTAAGAATGTCAACGCTGAGCAACATGTGCAGAATTTTGAGTCTTTTCTAGACCTTTTTGAAGTTGATGAAGAAGATGTCAGTATTAGGCTTTTTGCTCTTTCTTTGCAAGGCAAAGTCAAGAGTTGGTTCAAAACCCTGCCTGATGCGAGCATCTCAAATTTCCAGCTGCTCGTCAAAGCTTTTCTCGACAGGTGGATGATCGGACATAACCTTTTCCTTATTTTAGAAGAGTATAACCAGCTGAAAAGACTACCAGGGGAACAATACAATAGTTTTCTGCCAGATTTAACCAAGTTTATTATTCGATGCTAGTTGATATAAGGCCTCCTCCTAGATCTGCTCTCTTGCACTACCTGGGTGCCTTTGATCCGGAAATGGAATTTCACCTGAGAGAAAGAAATCTTGCAACACTTGAAGAGACACAGAACAGTGCAGTAATGGTAGAGGCTCATCTGCTGATCCGAAGGGCAAGGTTGAAAGAAGAAGAGATGAAAAACACAGATCTCGAGGAATTGACATCTCTAGAGGTAAAGCTTGACATTTTGGTAAGTGCAGTGGAAGAGATGATGCAAAAGATCACTACAAGGAATGATTATGATGTTCAAGCCCATAGCTCGTTGATTGAAGAAGAACAAGTTGCTGCTCCAAAACATCTTCTTTCTTATCCTAGTTGTCATAGATCTGATAATGATTGTCTTATAGATCATCTTGGAGAAGAGGGATATGTTGATATGACATGTATGCTTGATGATGTGTTTTATACTGATGATTTTCTTCAGTTTGATCAGTATGATGATGATGATTATGTTCTCCAAACAGAAGCTAATCTTGCAGACAAATCAGTAGCTAGTTTGTGGGAGGAAGAATTTCACTTTCAGTAGCTCGAACACAGTGATCAACCGATGCATATCAGCTATGACAATGACGAGGAAAGTTCAGCAAATTTTGAAGTGAAGGATATTTGCCTTTTTGTTTTGATTCATTTCAGTTCATCAGAGACAACTTCCATGCAATCAGAAATCAGTTGTCAATAAGTCTTGATTTGGAACCTCTTGAGGGCGATGAAAACTTTGTTCCAGACTTCTCATATTCAGCTTTACAGTCTCCGAAAACCAATGATTATCAAGTTGCAGATGAAGACATGGAAGCTAGAACGTATGATCAAATGATACAAGATGATTCCATACCTTTCTGTTTTGAATCATTTTAGTTTTTGAAAGGTAAATTGCATAGTAAATCTTCAAATGAACAGCTTGTAGGAAGGATAGATAGCAAAATTCTTGAGCAAGTTGTTAATGAGAAATCTTCCCCTGAAATGATTGATGAAATCATTTTGGATACAAAACCCTCTCTGGCACCAGATCTGCAGCCACCAAACACAATCGAAGATTAGATTATATATGAAAGCGTGGAATTTGAAATACATGATCTAATGATGCAAGAGGATTCTGTACCCTTTTTCTTCGAAGCATTTCAGTTTATAAGGAAGAATCTTCGTAATATCTCTAAAGAAAAAGATGATCAGCCAGTAGGATGGCATACAGTTTCAATAGATACATCACAACAGTCTTCTCAAGTTTTTGATGATCCTATTGCTCGTGTGTTCGATGATGTTTACTGTAAAAGTTCTTCCCCATTGGCTAACCATGTTCCAGATAAGAATGTTGATAATAATCTTATTCAAAAGTCGCCTTCATTTTCTTGTTTAACAAATTTTTCATTACAAAGTCCATATCAAGGTTTACAGTCATATGAGGAGATTGATAAAGGAGACTTTTGTTCTGTTTGGAATCAGCAACAGAGTTTGGTTATTCACGAAATTCAAGATCCTTTTGGTAGCTTGTTGCAATCACCAAAGAAAGACAGTGCAGATGTGCGGAAAATTTTAAAATCCAGCTATGAAGGTTACTTGGACCAGAGCAGTAATGTGTTAATGGAAATCAGTTATGAAGATCCTTTCATAGTATTCTTGAAGTCATCCAGTCAATGCATGCTTTGCAAGTTTATCAGCAGTCAACTTGATTCTAACCTTCCATGGGAGTTGTCGTTCAGTAGTTTTCTCTTGTTGTTCCTAAGCGAGCACTTGCGAAGAATTCAAATAGCAGCCAGGATGCTTACATGGTTGCATTGGTTGTTCCATTTCACTTGATCAGGTGGTGAAAAGAACAATTAGAGTAGGTTGGATGAATAAGCTCAAATATGAGCATCCTTTCAGTTTGTTAGTTATGATTTAGTCATGTTGGGTTTTATTATGGTTCTCAATTTTAGTTTTGAGTCAAAATTTCAGTCAATAAATGAGTTAATAAATCTTGTGTGGTTTTGTCAAGTCATCGACTCCATAGCCCAATGGACGAAGGCACTGTCTGCTCACCCAAAGATCTGTAGTTCTTGGCACCTCCAAGGAGCTACCATCCCCATTGGAGCCAATGTTAGAGTCGGTCTCTTCAGCCCTCCATCAGAGATCAAAATCTCTTTTGTTGCATTTCATTTTAGGGGTCTCATTCAGTTCGATCATCTGCATTCCATTAGGAGCATCGATCTTTTGACGGAAGGGTCTTTTCACTCATGCCCCTCATGTCATGTACCTGCTGGTCCATGTCTGCTCATCAAAGTCAATTTTAAAGTCATGTGCAGTCTTGTTTGGTCTCGTGGTCAGCAAAGAGTCATTTCAGTCATTAGGTCTAGGGTTTGGTCTTCAGAATGTCAAATAATGCCAGCAGGCCATGAGGATGTCTCCAATAAGTTTTCATTTCAGAATTTTCATCATCAATAATGCTCGTAATGCTCGAGAATGATTCTTCTTCAAAACTCTGTTTTGAAGAAGAAATCATCAAATTTGGTTTTTGTAATGAATATGTAATTCTCAAAGCTCCTTCAGTTGTGAAATTCTTCAAGCACAGCCCTGGTCTCCTTTGCCGAATCCAATGATAGCTATCCCTGCACAAAAAGACAAGAGTTTCATCATTCAGTCAAAAAAGTCAAAATGGAAACAAAAACAGAGTTTGTATTAAAGGTGAAAGTGCCAAAGTTCTGCAAATATTATGAAAGTGGGTTTCATGAGCCAAAAATTTAAACCTCCTTGTTTATATGCCATTTCTTCAAATTGCAAAGTTCATTTGCCCTCTTGGAAGCAAAGCAAAGTTGTGTTTGGAGGTAAGCAAGAGAAATTGGGAGAAATTGGTCAAAAACAGGTGTACGGCGCATTGGCTAACTGGCACGGAGCATTGGTGCGGCGCGGCGCACTGGGCGTGAACACACAGTGTAAAAAAGCACGGGCACGGTGCACTGGTGAGGCGCGGTGCATTGGGCATGCTGCGCGGCGCATACAACCAGGAAGTCCGAAAAACCTCCAAACTTGCCTCAAATCACCCAAAAACGCACAGATTTTCCTTGTGGCAAGTAGGTAGAACCTCCATCATGGTTTTTTCATACAAGATTAATGGTTGTTGATGGTGTCTTATGAATAGTGAAGTGTGTTAAGGAAGCAAACCCTATCCCTTTAAAGTTGTCAAAGGAGATTGCTTCCTAGGGTTTTGATTCACTGTTTTGCCACCAAGTTTATTCCCTTACCCCATTTTTCCATTGATTCCCTTATTCCCTAAATTCCCCTACCCCCTAAATCCACTAATCCCCTAACCCAAGTTCTCATTTTCCCAAATCCTAACCATAAATTCCCAAACCCTAATGGCTGTCCCAAGAGCTTCATGTCACCATTTGGTAGAGTGCACCACCATTCATAGGGTTTTCATCATCATGCCAAGTTCCACTAGGTCATTTTATGCCTTGTTCATGCTTCAATTGTGCCTAGGTAAGGTCATTTCCCTCTCCTAGGGTTTTGAAGAGAATTTCTCTTGGATGGTCAAATCATGAGCAAAACTTGTATCATAACATTCATACACCTTCCCCTATCCTTAATATACTTTATCAAACACTTCCCATCACTGAGATCCCTCAAATTCCTTATTTTTGCACAAACCCTAGCTTCTTGCTACAACTTGGCAATTTCTTAGGCTAGGCCTATGTTTAGCCCTTTTGGACCCCTTCCCCTCACTCAATCTTTGACATTCCACTTTCCTTTGATTCCTAACATCCCTCCCTACTTCCCAAAATTCCCTCAAGAATTTAGAAGCCCCCTATCCCCTTCATTTTGCTTCATTTCGACAAATCCCCTGTTCCACACATCGGGGTAGGTTTTACTCAAATGATGCTTCTGAGCAAGGAAAGATGAATTTGGAAAAACTGACAGAGATTTGTGTCCAAAATAGGCCAAGGAATAAAAACCTCATTCACTCTTTACACAGGTATCATGGTTTTAGAGAAAATTCAAAAATACAATCGCCTCAGGAGAATTGATGCACCTCTGAAGTGACCTTGGGAAAATCAAGTTTTCTCCTAGCATGGTTGGCCAAATGACTTGCTTGTTGCATCAAATGATAATTAGACACAAATATATTTCCAATTAGTTAGCATAATCTCAATTGGGAGTTGGGGAAGATATTCAAAATTTGACTGCAACAGTACTCTGCCTCGAGGCAGCCTCATTTTGCACATTTTAACCAGTCTTGAGAGATTTTATTTTTTATAGGGAAAATGAACTCCAAATTGAAAAATTCAAGTTGGGTTGGAAATTATACTCAAATACCTTTCCAACGAGCTATCTCGAGCCCAATTTGGACACCGGTAAGGTCCTCAAAACTGGTCTTCCAAAAGGCGCTACGCACAGAAATTTTAAAACAGGGTTTTCCTCCCTATGCACCGCGCCATGTGGCGCGCGCTTTTTCTAGGGAGCTCCAAATTACAAAAACTTTGAATTTCTGGATTTGGTATGAAAAATCATGGTTGCTGGTGCATGGACAAGAAATTTGGGCAGGTTTTGAGTCCTCAGGAGGCCAAAAACACTCAAAATCTGACCTCACTGCCCCTATTTTGACACACAGGAAGCAGTCTTGGGAGATTGAAGTTTTGGAGGGAAAAATGAGATCCAAATTCATAAATTTCACTTGGGTTGGAAAGTAGACAGGCAGGGATTTCCAACAAGCTATCTTGGGATCAATTTGGACTTCGGAAAGTGCCTCAAATTCAGCTCCAAAGTGGCGCGACGCATAGAGAATCAGGCACGGCGCATAGATGATTTTTGCCTATTTTTCACTGTACAGCTCATAAATTCGCCCAGTTTTGATTTTTGATGTTACTCTTGACCTTTCATGATGTAATTTGATATCCATGATGTAATATTGGCACATTTTTACTTGTTCTAGAGGATTCATTCACTAAAAAGTGAAAATTAAATGAATGAATCAGTTTCCTAGCATATAGGGATAAGTTGTTTGACTACCTAGATTTCAGTTCCTTGTTTAGAATTGGTTCAAACAGCTCCTAGAATGATGAGCTCGACCCCTAGAGGCATGGGAAGGAGTTAGGCTTGTCTATATCATGTAATTTCTCAGTCATTTTCATGGTTGGATACTTGGGATTGCTTGGCACTCTATTGTACATTTCATTTCTACAATTTTGGCAAAGGAAAGACCAGGGTTTTGCAACACTTGTTGGGATCCATGTGGCTCTATGTTTTGATGGTGTTTTTCTCTATGTATTTTTAAGTTCACTGATGTTTATGTGTATCATTTTCCCTTCTCTTTTCTTCTGCAATTAAACAAATGAGTGATTGAGGTAGAATTCATTGGACTGCTCTGCTCTGCCTTGTAATTTTGTTTAATTTTACATGTGTTCATCTGTTTGAGGAGGACTCTTGAGACCCTCTTGCCCTCCTTAGCTCCTCACCAGTCTGATCCATCCACTCATTCAATCCAAAGCATCAAAACTACTGCCTATCTTGCCCCTACTCTGCAAAAATCTGGCCTCATCCCTGGACCCAAAATTTGCCTTTCCCTTTTTCCAACAAAACCCTCAAAAACTCAAATCAAATCCTTGCACTTAATACCTAGCCTAAGATTAGTTTTTAAATCAGTCATCTCAAGCCCCATCGATTATCTTTCGCTGAGATTGACCCGGAGAGAGCCCTCTCCTGTCCTCATAGGGCTAGCTACGAGGTTGAGCGTGGTTTGATGTGGACCTAGAACCTTGCCTTTTCAGCCTGAGGCAAATCTAGGCTACAACACTACTAACACCCTTGACTCGAACTTACAGAATTAGAGAGAATATCACCTTCATAAACCCATAACATTCAAGAATCAAAACATAGAAACTTCCTTCTACCCTTAAAGCCTTGCTCTATTTATACATTCCCATGGTCCGCGGACCATTTGCAGGCCGACTCACTTTCTATTATTTTCGGGTGGACAACCCTTTGACTTGACTCATTACAATTCACGCACCATGCACTTCGTGGAGCTTTTACCACACTTCTACCCAAAATTGTGGGCTTTAAGCCCCAAACCTGTTACACGGGGCCTCCGCTACCCAACAACATACTTGGGATGAAGACACCAAAGGAAGCTTTCTCCGGTAAGAGACTAGATGTGGCTCACTTTAGGATCTTTGGCTCGTCGGTATATTTCCATGTGACAAAAGATGCACGGAAGAAGCTTGAGCCGACAACAGAGTTTGGGATATTTGTGGGGTACACTGATACACCTCACAACTATCGGGTGCACTTTCCTACCAGTCAGAGGACAATGGTTCACAGAGATCTCAAGTTTGATGAGAAGAAGGCCATGTGAGTTTCCATTGAGAGGGAGCTCCAACTATAGGCTGTGGAGGAACTATTGGTTCCTAAGGAGGAGGAGCCTCAGATTGATGCAGAGCAACCGCATGTAGAGGTTCCAAGAGTGGAGACATCCACTCAAGTAGAGTCTTCCAGAGATGGACAAAAGCGCACAAGAGAAGCTGATAGATTGTTGGAGGATGCGAAAGAGAATGTGGGAGCACCATATTTTTAGCACAAACAGAGGTCACTTGAGAGGTACACTGGATACATGGCCCTTGCTGGGGAATGTGTTGAGACCGAGCCATCTTCCTTTGAGGAAGTAGTACAGCAGCCGATTTGGGTTGATGATACGGTGGAGGAGTATGACTCCATGGTTCGTAATAGTGTTTGGGACGTTGTTTCGAGACCAGAGAACAAGTCAGTTGTGAGTTCCCGTCGGCTTTACAAGGTAAAGCAAGCTTCTGATGGTAGTGTGGAGAAGCATAAGGCAATATTTGTTTCCCGTGGCTTTTCACAGGTCAATGGGATTGAATATGATGAGACTTTTGCTCCTGTCACAAGGTACTCATTTATCAGATCTATGTTGGCACTATCAACACAGATGGGTTAGAAGATCCATCAGATGGATGTGAAGACTGTTAGGTCCCTATTATCTAACCAGATTGGATAAACGAAGCAAGGGAGGAATGGAAGAATGATGAAGAAGTGTGGGAACTTATTCGAAAGTTACAACAAGATTCCAGTACATCTGATACATTTAGCTAGAAAAATGATTCGTTATGGTACAAAGATCGCTTATACCTCTGTAAGAATTCCCAACTCAAACAAAATATTCTTTTGGAATTGCACACTTCTCCCTTAGGAGGGCACTTAGGATTTTTAAA
This sequence comes from Pinus tabuliformis, assembly GCA_031772625.1. Taxonomy (NCBI): domain Eukaryota; kingdom Viridiplantae; phylum Streptophyta; class Pinopsida; order Pinales; family Pinaceae; genus Pinus; species Pinus tabuliformis. The sequence continues at coordinate 1,124,339,161 of CM062815.1, read as the reverse complement.
AACTTACCACAGGGTTAAGAAGGAATTTTTTTGGGATGGCCTTAAATCGGATATTCAAACTTTTGTGGCAGAATGTTTGGTATGCCAACAAAATAAAGCTGAAACAATTAAGACACCAGGTCTATTACAACCTTTATCCATTCCAAGCCAACGTTGGGAGGAGGTTTCAATGGATTTTATCACAGGTTTACCCAAGTCTGAGGGAAAGAGTGTCATCATGGTGGTAGTTGACAGACTTACCAAGTATGCACACTTTTGTGCATTATCACATCCATTTAAAGCCAGTACAATTTCTACGGAATTTATGGAAACAATTCAAAAGCTACATGGAAACCCAAAAATTATTGTAAGTGACAGAGATCCCATTTTTACAGGAAATTTTTCGACAGAATTATTTTCTTACCTTGGTACTCAGTTAGCTCATAGCTCATCTTATCATCCTCAATTTGATGGGCAAACAGAGATAGTAAACAAATTTTTAGAAGGATATCTTCGTTTCTTTGTATCTGATAAATAGACACAATGGATCAAATGGTTGCCTCTGGTTGAATGGTGGTATAACACTTCCTTCCATACTGCAACAAAAATGACCCCATTTATGGCACTTTATGGATATCAGCGACCATCCATCACATCATATTTAAGAGAAAATTCTAAGGTTCAAGCAGTGGAACATCACATCGAGCATCAACAACAACTTCTCCAACTCTTAAAGGATAACCTCGTGTTGGCGCATAATAGAATGAAACAACAGGCAGATCAACATCGCAGTGAAAGAAGTTTTGATGTAGGTGATTGGGTATTCCTACGGCTACAACCATATAAACAAATGTCCCTCAAGTAAGCTAAGAAGGATAACAAATTGTCACCAAAGTATTATGGTCCGTACAAGGTGTTTCAAAATATTGGTACTATGGCATACAAATTGGAGCTTCCCGCAGCTTCTCGAGTGAACCTAGTTTTCCATGTTTCATGTTTAAAGAAGGTTATAGGTGACAAGCTCCCAGTTCAAACAATATTGCTAGAACTTGACGAGGAAGGAAAAAATATATTGGAACCGAAAGCAGTCATAGAAACAAGAACTCAAAAAATACAAAATTGATCCATTTTAGAGTATCTCATCAAGTGGAAGAACTTATCCACTGAAGATTCCACATGGGAGGATGAGAATTTTATATAGAAGCATCCAGAACTACTCAAGCATTGAGGACAACACTTTTTTGAAGGAGCGGGGCATGTTAGGTCCCTATAATACTAGTGATGCACCCATTAATATTGTAGTTGTATCCCTTATTAATATTGTTGTGCCCCTATTGTCCCCATATTATTATTACTGTGCCCCATAGAATCCCTCTATTGTTATTTTTGTGCCCTTATATTATTATTGTTAGGTCGACTTGGTTATATTGTGACCCCTTAGACTCCTATATATAGAAAGGAGGTTTTGTCATTTGAATCATCAAAGAATTGTCCATTTATGTAATGTAAAGGAGGTTGCCCCCTCAAAGAGGTTGAATTCTAAGGCATTGATATATCTTTTCTATCTTTTTGTGAGCTGGTTTCATAAAAAAGACTACATTCCTGAATGGCCAGATTGAGGAAGAGGTGTACATAGAGCAACCAGAAGGTTTTGAGACCTTTGATCATGAGTCGCATGTGTGCCAACTCAAGAGAGCATTGTACAAGCTGAAGTAAGCACCTTATGCTTGGTACACCAAGATCAACAACTACTTCACCAGGTTGGGCTTCACAAAGAGTGAAGTGAATGCGAACCTGTACCACATCGTGGTGAAAGGTAAGCTGTTGATCATCGTACTTTATGTTGATGATCTCATATTAACTGGTGGTGATCAGTTGATTGTGTCTTAAAAGGAGGATGTTACAAGAGAATTCAAGATGAAATACATGGGTCTCATGCATTACTTCCTTGGCATGGAAGTGTGGCAGAAAGATGGGGAGTTGTTTGTGTCTCAGGGCAAGTATGCCAATGAGATACTCAAGAGATTCCACATGGAGAAGTTGAAGCCCATGCAGACTCCTCTAGAAGGTAACTAGAGGAAGGAGGTTGCTACTTCAAGAGAAGTGGTAGAGGCTACTATGTACAGGCAGCTTGTGGGTTCACTGATGTACTAAGTGAACACACGACCAGATTTGTGCTATGCGGTGAACCAACTGAGTCAAGTGATGGTTAATCCTACCAAGATGTTTTGGAAGGTAGAAAAGCATGTATTGAGATACCTCAGAGGCACATCTCAATATGGAATATGGTACAGACGGACAGAGGGAGTGAAGCTACAGGGCTTCACTGATGCAATTTGGGCAGGGAGTCCATCAGATCGGAAGAGCACATCAGGAGAGGTTTTCAACCTTGGGTCAGCGGCAGTTTCTTAGTACAACAGGAAATAGAGGTCAGTTGCACTCAGCTCGGTAGAGACAGAATACATGGTTGCAAGTCAAGCAACATGTGAGGCCATCTGGATGCAGAAAATTCTAGTTTGTTTGTTTGATCAAAGGATGGATCCAACTGTGATCTATTGTGATAATCAGAGTTGTATCAAACTCTCTGAGAATCCAATATTTCATGATAGGTCCAAGCACATCGACATCTAGTGTCATCATCTTAGAGACTATGTAGCAAGGAGGATCATGTTGCTACAGTATATTTTGACAGAGGAGCAAGACGCTGCCATTTTGACAAAGGCATTGTCAAAGTGTAAATTCGAGTTCCATAGAGAGAGGATCAAGGTGGCAGATAATCCCTTTCTTGTTGAGAGGGAGTGTTGAAATATGGCAACAAGAATATTCCAATTTAATTTTTCCTTGAATTAAATTGTGAATTAAAATCAAATTTAGCCTTAACAACGACTTGGAAATAATTAATTTATTTATTTTAAATTAATTAGTGGGAGAAATTCAAGTTAGAAGTCTTTCTGAAGTCATGCAAGAGTTATCCCTTAAATTACGTAGATAATATTGAGTTATATTTGAGTTGTAATTAGTTAACTCAATTTACTGAGTTAAGTCCAATTAAATTACTTCCAAACTGTTTGAGGAATTAATAGTGAGTTAACAGTCAGTTGATGCATTAATGCACTCAACTAGTGCTACTCCAGTTAATTGAATATTCTCTCATCAGAAACTCATGCATGCCTATTCTGAGAAAGACCCAGTTAAGATAAATGTTCAAGGACAGTGTAATATCAGTTGCATGCGTTTTCTCATGGAGAAAACTCATGCATGCAGTCAAGGATTTAATCTTTGAGGATTTCACATTTTTGGAAGAGATCATCCACTTGGTAATAGGAAATCATCCACAAGGAACAGCGCAAGGAAATGGGAGCTTGGAGGACAGAGAGGAAGGTTGGAGAGAAGCCAAGATTACCTGTGAGCATCTATGAGGATTGTACTGAGAGCTGGTAAGCTATGAGAGCTAAGGCTTTGTATAATTCCTATGTATTTCCACCCTGTATGATAATACAATAGTGTGGGGTTTTTATCTGAGGATTTCCCCAAAAGTATTTTCATGTGTATTGTGCCATTGATTCTTCTTCTTCTGGTTATATTGTTCAACTAGATCTTTAAGCTTCTGCAAATTGATAGTAGAAGTACGTTATAGTCTTCTACTTTGATTTATATTGCATTATCGGGTTAACCTACACATATTTTCTACATTAAATTCCAATACATATGACTTAAATATCATGTTATGACTAAGCTCTTGTAGATGACCTCAAAATAAATAAAATTGAATAAAACTTATTTGTTGTTTACCAAACATATTTTAAAATTGAATTTAAAACTTATTTCAATCCTATTTGTGTTTTTTAATTCAACCATCATATATTTTAGTTCATTTTAAGTATCAAAGTGACTTGCATCATAACTTAAGATTGCACTTATTTTCTTAGTTTATGAAACTAGAAATCAACATTGATATCTATTTTAATAAAATTTATAGTTTATATATATATATATATATATATATATATATATATATATATATATATATATATATCTATATATATATATATATATATATATATATATATATATATATATATATATATATACATATATATACATATATATATAATTAAACTAGTGAAATAATTTTAACAAATTCATAAACTTCAAAAATTAATGAACATCCAAAAATTAATGAAATAATGAATGTATCAATAAACTATCAATATGAAAATATAAACAAATTCCAAATATCACATGAACATTCTGTTGTGCTAAACAAAAACCCCCCATTTCCTATAAAATCTTTATATAAAATTTTAAATAAGAAATGGGTCCCTTTAAATCAACTTAGGTAAGATTTGAGTGTTAATAAATAAAATCGGTATTAACCCATCATAAGGGAAAACCCTTAGGAAAAATCTTAATGTAAATGAATTATTATAAAATCCTTTTGAATAAGAATAAAGTGTGACTTTAAAAATATTATAAAATTCTTTATTATTGCGATAAAGCGATCGGAAGATCGCATATCACAAAAACAAAGGAAACATATGCGAAAGACCACAAAGACCCTTATCCATTTTATCTGATCTGAAAAGACAATCGCAATCAGGAATCGAAGAAGCCAAAAGCCAAGCACAATATAATCAAGCCCCTTAAAACCTCTGATGCGATAAAGCATATCGCAATCGGTAAATCGGCGATGTCAACAAGCCAACACATAAACAAGGAATGTTCTAAAACTTCGTTGCGATAAAGCATATCGCAATCGGCAATCGGCAAAATCACAGTGACTAAACAAGAAAGCCCGAACCCATACCCGATTACGATGTATTAATTAGGTGCACATTTCGAAAATGTATTTAAAATGGTTTGCATGCATTATATCACCTTTTCGGCAATCGGAGATATTTAAAGCAAATATTAAGGCCTGCACCTTGACATTCCTGATCACCGATTAGCGATTTATCATTGATCATCCATCAAAGAAATCTAAGGCACGCTTGCATTAATCATTCAACATATAAACGACATGATGGGCATTTAAAACAGTCTTTACCATTATTGACAGGTTAAACAACTATTCAATGAAGTAGTTAAGGATAGATCTTTTCGTTAGATTTCATCCATGACAAACTTTAACTATATTCCATTATCACCTGCTAATCGACGTAGCTTTTTTTCATTATCATATTGGTTTATAGCAGCATTTCTTTGTATCACAGTTTTTAATCACTTGTGTAGAATTCTGTTGAGACTAGAAATCTCAAGAAAATGGGAAAGAAATCCAAGAAGTTTGCAACAGTAGCTCCTCTAGCAAAAGATCCAGGAACAAGTAAAAATGGATTGATATCAGACACAACCTGTCTTGGACTAGGAAATATAGGCTAGGAGAGTATCTATAATTTGATTGAAGTTGAAGAGCTTGAGGAGTTATCCAAAGAAGCTACGGCTGATTCAACTAATAATTCTGAAGGAACTCTCAAAGAGTTAGCATGCTCCTTTCTTCATAGAATAGTAGCACGAGCTAAAGTCCTCCCATATACTGATGTTGTGAGATGGTGGAGAAAATTCTAGTTACAAATAGAACCTTTTGCACAACTGACGGGAGGATATTCATCTCGTTTTAGCCCGATGATCTAAGGAAAATGTATCACTTACCTGAGCCTAAGAAGCGGTACAACAAAGCATTCTTAGAATCTTTTGCATAGGAAAACGAGTCAGAATTAGCCCCGATTAAGTAGTGGAGACACTTCCCTGAGAAGCACAAGCATGAATGATCGGGTAAGTACTCTATAAACTCATTGCCTTCTCCTTATTGTTACGCGAGAGCTATAATGTGTAGAATGTGGGGAATACATGACTCCGCTAAGTTTACTATAGAAATGGTCCCTCTAATGGAGGCTGCAATCAATGTCTGTGTGATGGATTGGGCTAATATTTTATCTGATAAACTAGCCACAGCAATCCTAGAGTACAGGGCAAATGTATATCATACTACTAGGACCATTCCCCCATTCTATTATAGCACATTCATTATGGACACTTTTTTTTTAATTCTGAATTTCCATTGCTTGGCTAGAGATGGACCCCCACAGACCCCAAACCAATACATATCTATCATGACCAGTTATGGAAGGCCAATTACAAAAATCACCTGTATAAAATCTGCAACGGTTTTATTATACCTATTTATTATTCCATTTTTTATAAGCCCACTCCCCGGATATCTCCAAAGGCAGAAACAGATTTGACAGCAGTGGGTAGTTGGTTTGGGGAGGAGAAATTCACTTATATAAGGCTTTTTGGTAGCAATACAAAACCCAATGTCCTTCCCCTATATGTGTCTGATACATTGTTAGCTCGTGAATTGGCTTATCAGATAACAGTAGATGGGACATCCAAAACCCTTAAAAATTCCAAGAAACAGATATGGCCTACATTTCCATTACGGTGCGGCATTTTCACTCTCCATGATTATAAGCACATAGAGAAGGAGACAGAGAAATTGCAAATGCTAAAGCTTGCCACAATTCCTAATAGACAATATGATCCTAGGAAGGTGTCCTATAATGTTCTTGACCAAGCCAAGCTTGCCAAATTTGATCATGAAGATGATGTCTTCAATGATCTATTTTCCCCATCGGAATCACTATTCCAAGTTAAAGCATTGGCTAAACTCAAATATCAAGATGAAAGTCTAGAAGTGTTTAATAGGCGTAGAGAACAGAGGTTGCAAACTCTGCCTCTAGACCTCTTAGTCACAGCTCCTATGGTCTAGTCATCTGCTCAGACTGAACAAATAGTCACTGGTAAGCCTTCTGATATTGAAAAGGTCTTCAAAAAGGAAAAGAAACAAGAACAGGAACAGGGACAGGGACAGGAAAAAGATAGTCAATTCACAGATATAGATACTCAGATTGATCCCAAGCTTCTTAAAGAATGGCAGCAGTTTGATTCCATTATAAGTAATACTGAGAATCTACAGGAGTTTAGTACACCCGAAGTGACAACTGGTCACAAGACAACAACTAAAACAGTTCCAACTGAAGGAACCAGCGGCCCACCAATCACTCAAAAGGATATGGAGATAATTCCAGAGAATCCATTTGATGAAATCATCCTACATGTAGAAAAAATACCACCTTTAGATGTCTTCTACAACCCTAAGCATAGGGCTGTAGTAAAAAGACAAAGGAAAAGGAGAAAGCTTGATCAACCTTCTCTTTTACCTGCGCAAATGGAAATGGCTAATGTGGTATGGAGAGAGGAAGTTAACCCTTCTGAAGACCTCACGAAACTCTCTCAATATGCCGAGGCATACTCGGCAGCTACTATGGATAAAGCATCAGAAGTTAGTAATCTACTCAAAGAAAAATATCAAACAATCCTTTCACTTGAGGCACAGGTATCTGACAGACAGCAAAAGATAGAGCAGTTAGAGTAGCAATTAGTAGCACAACAGTAGTTAAACAACTAGCTAAATGAGAAATTGCTCAAGGAGAAGCAGAGGATAGACCAAAGTGCAGTTCACAAGCAAAAAGAATTATCTTTAGCATTGGCCAAGCTGAAGACAATGAACGAACAATTGAGCAAAACGAAAGATGAGCAAATCGCTCAACTCTCACAACAAATAGAAAAGTTCAAAGGCTTTCCTCAAATAGCAGAATTCAAATCCGAAGCGCTCCAGATCAATAAAGCATTGATTAATCAATTAAATTTACTATGTCATAATATTTCTCTTGCTGAGCCCCTCTGTGAGATTTCTTCATCAATGGTTGATAAATCAGTTGAAGCAAGACAAAATTTGGAGCAAGCTGATGAGACATTAACAAACTTTCTTGCATGGCAAGAAACCAAAGAGGGACAAGCTACAAATCTACCTCAAATTTTGGAATCATACAAGGAAATTCTTTTCCTAGAATGGCAGTCTCAATTGATGAAAGCAGAGTTGGCAACTTCAAGATGTAGATCAACAACTGGTAATTTGATTGAATTAATCAATGATACACTTTATCTATCTAATTTGATTTTAGAATGTACTCCAGGTAAATTACCATCAGCTAAAGCATTGGAACGGAAGTGCAAACAGGAATTAGCAAAAAAGGAGAGATTAATCGCAGGCATCCAAAGTTTAACTTGTGACACCTTTTGGTTCTTCCTTGTTAAGCCCCATAGTAAAAAAATAGCAATAAAATGTTTAACCGATGTAATCAGTTACATGATTCCAGAAATTCATGATGCTACGTATTTAGCCCAACTGCATTCGCACATGAGTCACCCTCCAGAATTGCAGCCAATGCTTGCTATATGCCAGCTCAAGCCAAAGGATAATCAACCGAAACAGTGAATCATTCTGTCGACTACAAGCATGTCTACTTTAAGAAGATTTTCATGATTTGGTTATACCACCTCATAGCATTTGTTAGAAAATTATATATTACGGAGCAATGGAACACATAAAATATTGCAGAAATATAAACACAGAAAACACATAAGACAAGAGAGACATAGATATACGTGGTTCACCCAGTTTTCGCTACGTCCACGGAGAAACAGCCAGTCCTTCTTTTATTATATTATCCAACAAACTAAAGAGATACAACCTACAACAGATCTGCTGTAACACCCTCTTCACTCTCAATCTCCTCTCTCTTCCTCACTCAGAATATAGTTGTACATAGACGCAATACAATTCCCTCATATATAGTGAGGGGTTGCCTTCTAGGGCAAAAAACCCTAAATTGAACATAACTTATACCGTCAGATCATCCGCCTAATGAATGGCACAGATTGAATTACTATATTTTTACAAGGAAATTTTACATCTATTTTTAGCTTCGGGGGACTGCTGGCCCCCAGACTCCCCAGCCGGGGGGGATTAGCCCCCCCCACCCCCCCCCCCCCCCCGACCCCCGTGGGGGGGACAAGTCCCCCCCGCACTCCCCTGCGTGGAGGGGTGTACAGTCTTCCTGGCGTATACATCCGGCTGAAACCTTTGAATACAGAAGATAATCAAGCTCCACACCCAACAATCTCCCACTTGGAGACTAATTATAGCAACTCCACTGCTGCTTCATTTTCTAGACAATGACTCCACTTTGGACCTGGTTGTTTCTCATCTTCTTCATCATACTTGAAGACCAATTGAAATTAAGCAGATTCTCAGTTTCTCTCTGGTTACAACTTTTGTTAACATATCTGCAGGATTCTGGCTAGTGTGTATCTTTTCCAGCTTCAATTGTCCATATTCCAATGCTAAGCGTATGAAATAGTACTTGACCTATATATGTTTAGTCTTGGAATGAAATGCAGAGTTCTTTGCAAGTTGTATGGCACTCTAGTTGTCACTGTATAACCTACCCAACTCCTACTTCTTACCCAATTCATCCAAAAACCTTTGTAACCAAATCATTTCTTTACTAGCCTCTGTAGTAGCAACATATTTTGCTTCTGTTGTTGAGAGTGCAACAACACTTTGTAGTTTTGATACCCAACTGATAGTTGTTCCACCTACAGTAAACACATATCCTGTAGTGCTCCTCCTGTTATCTCTGTCACCTGCCATATCTACATCAACATATCCCTGTAGAGCAATGTTTGAACCACCAAAGCATAATGCTTGATTTGTGGTACCTCTCAAATACCTGAGAATCCACTTCACTGCCATCCAATGTTCTTTTCCTGGATTGTTCATGTACATGCTTACAACTCCCACTGCATGTGCAATATCAGGCCTTGTGCAGACCATTGCATACATTAAGCTTCCAACTGCTGATGCATATGGAACTTTAGACATATGAGTCATTTCTTCCTAAGTCTTGGGACATGCCTCCTTACTTAATTTGAAATGGATAGCCAAAGGTATACCAACTGGTTTTTCATTCTGCATATTAAACCTTTTCAACACCTTTTCTATGTACTCACTTTGAGACAATGTTAATTTGTGATTCTTCCTGTCTCTAGTTATTCTCATACCAAGGATTTGTTTTGCAGCACCCAAATCCTTCATTGCAAATGAGTTTACCAATTTTCGTTTGAGCACATTTATCTCTTGCATGTTAGAACCTGCAAAAAGCATGTCATCTACATACAATAACAATATAATATAGCTACCACCATTTTGCCTTTTAAGATAAACACAATGATCAGAGTGACACCTAGTATAACCTTGTTCAGACATAAACCTATCAAATTTTAGATACCACTGCCTTGGAGCCTGTTTTAAGCCATACAAGCTCTTCTTCAACCTGCACACTAGTTTCTCCTTGCCTTTTACCTCATATCCTTGTGGCTACTGCATATATATCTCTTCCTCCAAATCCCCATGGAGAAAGGCTGTCTTTACATCTAACTGCTCAAGATGCTTCAGCTGCTACTAGACTTAAAATAGTTTTGCTTGAAGTCATTTTAACAACAGGAGAAAATATTTCATCAAAATCAATACCTTTCTTCTATGCAAACCCCTTCACCACAAGTCTAGCTTTGTACCTCTGTTTTCCTCCATCTTCTTCCTTCAGCCTGTAAACCCATTTATTCTGCAATGCTGTTTTACCTGCAGGCAACCTGAATAAGTTCCAAGTCTGGTTATGTGATAAGGAGTCCATCTCTTCTTTCATGGCTTGCTCCCACTTCTCCCTGGTTTCTACCTGCACTGCTTCTTCATAACATTCTGGTTCACCAGAATCAATCAACAATACATAATATAATGAAGGAGAGAATCGTTCAAGGGGATCTTCTAACACCACTTTCAGGTGTTTGAAGTGCTTGTTACTATTGTGGTTGTTGTTCTGGCTGTTGATCATTATGATTTTCAAGCACCATCACTTTTCCTGTGATATTGTCAAGCACTTTGTATTCTCTGTTTTCTTTTTCTTGTTTCTTTTCCTACAACTGATTCTTATACAAGACCTTTTCATTGAATATTACATCTCTGCTCCTAATGATTTTGTGATTTTCATAATCATATAAGCGATAACCAAAATCATTAACACCATATCCAATAAAGGTACATTTCTTTGATTTTGCCTCAAGCTTTGTTCTATTTTCTTTATTAATGTGGACAAAGGCTTCACAACCAAAAGTCTTTAAAAATGAGTAGTTTACCTTTTTACCTGTCCATGCCTCCTCTGGAATACCACCATCCAAGGAACTTGAAGGCCCTTTGTTTATTAGATAAACAACAATATCTACAACATCTGCCCAAAATTGTAAAGGCAATCCTGCATGCAATCTCATGCACCTTGCACGCTCCATGATTGTCCTGTTCATCCTTTCTGACACACCATTTTCTTGTGGTGTTCCTGAAACTGTCTTCTCTCTGCGAATTCCATTCTCTGAATAGTACCTATCAAACTCTTTACTACAATATTCACCTCCATTATCTGATCTGATACACTTCAACCTTTTCCTTGTCTCATTTTCAACCAAATCTTTCCATTTCTTGAAAGTATCAAATACATCAGATTTATTTCGAATACAATAAATCCAGGTTTTTCTAGTTGCATCATCAATAAAAGTAACATAATAACGAGAGCCACCAAGAGATGATACCTGAGCGGGTCCCTATACATCTGTATGCACAAGCTCTAACTTTTCGCTCTTCTTTTCTTTCCCAACTCTAAGGAATCCGACTCTCTTCTATTTTCCATAAACACAATTCTCACAGAATTTTAAATCAACATGCTTCAAACATGGTAACAGATTTCTTGAGTGAAGAATCTAGATCCCCTTCTCACTCATGTGCCCGAGTCTATGATGCCACAATGCCGTATCTTCTCCTGTAGAGGTTAAAGCATTAACATAATTAGAAATACCATTGCATAAATACAATGTACCAACATTTTCTCCTTTTTCTATTACCAGGGATCCTTTAGTGACCTTCTAGGTTTTATCTGTGAAAGTACTTATGCAACCTTCACCTCCCAACTGCCCTATTGAAATCAGATTTTTCTTCAGATCTGGAACATGCCTTACCTTCTTTAATAGCCACTGATTTCCATTTTGCTGTTTTATGAAAATTGTACCCATTCCAACGATTTTACAGGGTTTATCATCACCCAATCGAACTTGTCCAAAATCTCCTTGAACATAATCATGAAAATGTTTCTTATCAGGTGTGGCATGGAATGAGGCCCTTGAATCTATCACCCAGGCATCAATAATATTTTCTAATGAAAGAATCAAAGCATCTTGCAACACATCACATGTTACATTCGCTTCATGATTAGTTTCTTGTTGCGCATCTCCTTCTTTTCCCTTCCAAGACTTGCAGTATTTCTTCAGGTGTCTTTTCTTCCCGCATTTCCAGCACACTATCCCCTATCTGGACTTGGATCTGCCTTTTCTTTACTTACTGCAATATCTTGGGCTCTTTCCTCTTTCCATTTTTCTTCCCCTAGTCTCTGCAGTCAAAGCATTACCTAATGTCTAACCGGAGCTTTTCCGTCGCATTTCCTCGCTAAGGATTGCACCAACAATATCATCAAACTTTAAAGTACTAGATCCAGAGACAGAGTTACTAACGGCCATAAATAAACCATTCCAACTTTCTGGCAATGAGCACAAAAATAACAGAGCCCTAACTTCATCACCAAAATTTACCCCTACAGAACTTAACTGACTTGTAACTGTATTAAAATCATTTAAATTATCTGCAACAGATCCACCTTTTGACATCTTCATATTAAATAAATGCTTCATAAGAAATACCTTATTTGAGGCAGACGGTTTTTCATATAGTTTGGCCAATGCTGACATTAAACCCTGTGTTGTCGTTTCCTTTGAAATATTAAACGCTACTGATGCCACTAGGCACAGTCGTATTGTTCCAATTGCCTTTTTTTCCAGAATATTCCATTCTATGTCTTTCATACTCGTCGGCTTCTTTGTCTTTCCACTCAATGGTAGGTACAGATCTCTTTGATACAGATAATCTTCCATATACATCTTCCGCAGTTGGTAGTTCTGGCTGTTGAATTTTTCGACCCTAAACCTACCATATTCTTTCATTTCTCCCACTCGAACCAGGAACCCTTCTCTCCTACGAGTTTATCAGCCAAATAGACCTTCAGCTCTGATACCAGTTGTTAGAAAATTATATATTACGGAGCAATGGAACACATAAAATATTGCAGAAATATAAACACAGAAAACGCATAAAACAAGAGAGACATAGATATACATGGTTCACCCAGTTTGCTCTACGCCCATGGAGAAACAGCCAGTCCTTCTTTTATTATATTATCTAGCAAACTGAAGAGATACAACCTACAGCAGATCCGCTGTAACACCCTCTTCACTCTCAATCTCCTCTCTCTTCTTCACCCAGAATATAGATGTACATAGACACAATACAATTCCCTCATATATAGTGAGGGGTTGCCTTCCAGGGCAAAAAACCCTAAATTAAACATAACTTCTACCGTCAGATCATCCGCCTAATGAATGGCCCAGATTGACTAGAAATTACTAGATTTTTTCAAGACAATTTTACATATATTTTTAGCTTCGGGGGTGTTGCCCCCCAACTCCCATCGGGGGACCGCTGGCCCCCAGACCCCCCAGCCGGGGGGGATTAGCCCCCCCGGACCCCCGCGGGGGGGACAAGTCCCCCCTGCACCCCCCCGCGTGGAGGGGTGTACAGTCTTCCTAGGGTATACATCCGGCTGAAACCTTTGAATACAGAAGATAATCAGGCTCCACGCCCAATACCATTTTTATTTCATAGTTAGTTAGTTAGTAAGTATTTATAGACCCTTTCATGTATTTAGAAAGGGTCCTAAATTTTTGTATCAAAACTTGGATCGGGAGTTGCACTATTGTGCTTCCGATATATATTTTTTTATGAAGACTAGGCCTATATTCTGAATTTTAATGAAGAATGCTTTGATAAGATATGCACTATTGCTTTTTGTGAGAGTATTTCTAAATTGAAAGACAGGATCTGAATGCGATTGATATCGGAGGGGATTCAAATTACATATGGTACTATTATCTATGTCTTTGTTCCATTCTTTTATATGAATCAACATTTATTCAATTATTGATATCATTAGATATATGTATGCGTTTTAACAACACTCCTTTTACTTATCACTATTGAATGTTTAAGGAATGCTATTCTTTCAATCATATTTATGTCAATGATATATGAGAAAAAGTGTAATAATGTTTTAATTATTACTTTGTTCAACTACTTGAACAAAGTAATTATCATATGAATGAATGTCTTTATTTATAAGTGGAGTCATCTATATGCCTATTTGTGGATAAAGATTATCAAAAGTTACACTAAAGTGGAAATTTCCCAGGATAGATTAGTTGTTTATAATTTTGCATTCTAGAATAAATCATCCATCATTATCATTAGATAATAGAAGATCAATCACTTATCCATCCTATTTCCAAACCATTAGGAAACTGGTCCCATTATATCCAGTTGGAGCCACCACACCAAACGGAAAAGGAGTTGCCTTTAAGGTCCGGACTGGGTGGTTTTCCCCGATGTCGATGCAGTGATTTTCAAGGCATCAACATTTTTGGTGCTAGAAGGAGGCCATGAGCTGTGAATGGCGAGAAAATCCAAACCTACAACCCATTCTGAGAGTAAATCTCCCTCCACCTCACCTCCAACTTCTCCTTTGCATGTTGGAACTTTAGTCTTCAAATGAGAAGAAGAAGAAACAACTAGCACTACTCAACCTCAACATATCTTAGACAAATTAAGTACTGAATCCCCTGAAGTACAATCTCTCATCCATAAACTTCAAGGCTTCTCAATATCACCACAGAAACCTGACGTATCTCAAGGCAGTGTGACTTCGCAATTTGTTCCCTCTCACCCCCTCACCAGACTTCAGAGTGAAAAGCTTGGTATTGAACCTACTGAGTTACCTTTGCCAAAAGAAAAAGGGAAAAGAAAACAACTGAAGGATCTGATAGTGAAACAATCTCATCATCATCCTCCATTTCATCTTCTCCATTGCAAAGTCAACCATCTGTTGGAAATAATACTGAGAGGGGGGGGTGAATCAGTATTATCAGATCAGATAAAACTTTTCAATTTCATACTCAGAAACATATACGCGACTTCAGTTAAGTGAACCCGCGTGTACACGCGACTGTGTCTAAAGCAACTAGCGTATATGCAGAGATCTTATGATTCAGTTAATCTTATCTTTAGTAAATGCATCAGGATATTATTAAGCATATTAACAGTAAACAGGTGCAGTATAACAGAATAGATCATCACACAAAAGCCACACACATGAACACCATGATATAAGGTGGAAACCCAATGTGGGTGAAAACCACCTGCTGTAATTTGTCTCTTTCTTCTTTAATGAGAAACTTCTTTTACAATGTACTGGTGCAGTCCTTTACCAGCACGCAGGCTACAACCTGCAGAGGGCTACAACCCTCTCTCGTTTTCCAACTACTTTTGGAAGGGAGCTACAACCCCCTCAGCTCTTGTACTAGCTGATCCATTTACTAGTACGTAGGTGCTGACCCTACAACCTTCAGGGACCACGTTTCATACATTTTCATACTGGATCCAAGAGTACAAAGCAAACATTACCGCAATACAATCATCAACTTATACTTGCATCATAATTCATTAAACAACCCAATACCGAATCACTGAAACCCTGTCATCAAGAACACAGAACCCAAACCAGAATCTAGAACTCTGCAACAACCACTAGAATCAGCAGCAACCTGAAATATCAACACTTATCATGCATACGCTACTTCACTGTACCAAAACCGCGTGTATACGCGCTTTCTCCAAAGGCAACCCGCGTGCAGATCTAGAAATGATTACTTCTGCCTTTGCTGTCAGATCCGACCCTTGCCAAGCGTCCCGAACAGATAACCAGCAATACCAGATCCTCTCACTGCGTCAGACACCCACACCACATCTTTGCCTAGTGATCTTCTCCTTATATAGCCTTAGGCCTTGTTCAATACCAAGAGCCAAAACCATAGAAACACAATACCATCAACTTCAAAACTAGGGATCGACACGCCCGTCGAGACACAATGGTCCGAAACCATAGGCACAACTTCCAAGGACTAACCGCCATGGACCAAAGGTACTTTTCCACATACACGCGCTTTTTCTGAAGCCAACCTGCGTGTACACGCTACTTGGTCTTAACAAACCTGCGTGTATGAACTTCCTTGGCAAGCTGTACTAGGATCTGTCTTCTGATTAAGTTGCCATCTCCTATACCAACTTCTGAGCATCTGTACCAACCTCTGAGTGAGTTGCCATCAAGGACAACACTTGAATCATAATGCCAACAATCTCCCCCTTTGGACTTGATGGCAACCACCACACCAAGTCACTCTCCCCCTTTGACATCAAGGGCAAAGGGTGGACCAAGATATTCTCTTCTTTGGTATACCCTCTCCTATCCATACTGCTGTCCATACTCCCCCTGAGTACATGCTGAAATCTCCAAATGTGCTCCCCCTTTGTGTATGCCAAAGTGTACCAATCTATCCATCCTGCTCTTGCTGAATTGTGCTGTTCATGCTCCCCTTGACTGTAGGCAAGATCTGCAAAAGATGTTCTTCAAGAAGAACAAAGACTTATACATCATAGAAGACCTTCCTATCACCAAAAGACTCAACATACATTCATCACCCAACCTAGTGGGGATATACCAATATTGACTCATCCACCTAACCATGTGAAGATACATGATAATACATGAACATTTCATCATTCATCCCAGGCATAGTGGGGAAACCAACATAGGCCGTTACATGACCTTGACATCATAAAAGAGATACATGACATAGTGATGAAATATCTAGACCAAGACTTATGAAAGCCACCAACAGCATCATGATCTGTACCATAAGCATCAGCCTGCAATACCATTCCTAAACAGTAAGATGTATCATTTAGCTTCATAGACTTTATCAACACCTTCTAACCATAATGCCAACAATGCATTATTTGAAGAATATTCTCCCCCTGAGTGTAAGCCAACCATGTCTGAACCATTTCCTGAGTCTGTTCTGCTCCCCCTGAGCCTGAGCCAACCATGACTGAACCTGGGTCTGTTTTGCTGCCCTTTCTTCATATACGCGACTTTGCAGCCTGTAACTCGCGTATATACGCGACTTGTCTTCATTATATAAGCGTATGCAGGATGGAATACTGAATTTCATCACTTTCAGATTCCCCTGTGTCTGTTATGTCAGCTGACTGAGTTATCCCACACCTTTCTGTCTCTGTCTTCTTCAATTCCTGCAACTGTGATGATGTATGGTCCTCTTGTCTTGAATTTTGAAATCTGCTCCTGCATTCCCTTGCTTTATGCCCATAGTTGTTGCATGTATAGCACCTTATATTTTTCATGTTCCTTCTATCACAATCAATTGCTTTGTGTCCATATGCATTGCAGGCAAAGCAATACCCTCTGAAGTACCTGGGATGCGATGATCTTTCTTGAACCATTCTACTTCTGCATCTGGCTGCAACATGTCCAAGATTATGACATACATAACATTCAACATTATTCAGCGGAGGAAATAATCGTCTATCACGTCCATAGTTAGGAGTAAAGGATCTTCCTTGAGGAATTTCTTTCCTTGGTTGTTCCTTGAGCATTTCAGATTTCTCATTAGAGTTTCTTGTCTCACCTTGTGAACTAGATTCACCTTCAACATATTCATGAAAACCAAGACCAGTCTTGATAGCAGGAGATCTTTGACTATTAAGAATATCATCCAAGACTTTAGAACTATCTTGAAATCGTAAAAGCTTATCCTTTTCTTCTAGTTTACCTTTCAAGATATTTACCTCAACTTGATGTTGTTCTTCCTTTTTCAGATACTGCTTCCTTAGGTCTTCTTCAACTTTTCTCCCTTCTTCCACTTGTCGCTTTAGTTTGATCACTTCATGTTCTTGATCTTCAAGATCTTCTTTTAGAGAGAGGATCTTTGATTCAAGTCTCTGAATAGTTGTGCTCTGATCTTTTGCTATATCCTGCAATTTCTCCCTTACCCTGGTTTCTGTCTCCAATAGTTCTTTTAGTTTGGCAACTTCTTCAGTTTCTGCATTCTTCTCTTCATGTGCCATGAGACTTTTAATATCCTCGCTATTATTGGATGAAGCATTCTTCTTCTTATGTGCCATGAGACTTCTAATATCCTCACTATCATTTAATGAACTTTTAATATGGGTATAATAGCTTCTACCATCTTCTTCATATATCTTTTCTTTGTTATGAGGACATCTAGCAGCATAGTGACCAACTCTACCACATAGAAAACATTTGAAAGGTAGCTTATCTTTGAACCGTCCAGATCCCCGTTCAAGATTCTTGACAAAATTTACCTCATCTTCTTCCTCTGACACTTCGAATGCGGCCTCTGGTGGTACCTCTTGTCGCATTTCAAAAGCAGTTAAGATCCCGTGAAGCTGTGACATGGTAATTTTCCGCACATTCTCCTTTTCTTCTATGGCAGATACTTTAGAATCAAATTTAGTAGACAGAGATCTCAAAACCTTTTGAACTAAGACAACTTCCTCAAATTCTTCACCCAGATCCCTCATACAATTCACAATCTCATCCATACGCAGGAAATAATTAGCTACGCTTTCATTACTTCGCATCTTAAGAGTTTCATATCGGATTCTGAGAGTTTGAAGCTTTGCTATTTTTACCTGATCATCTCCTTCGTAGCTTGTAACGATTTTGTCCCATATTTTCTTAGCTGATTTGAGATGCATGATCTTCATAAATTCTGATTGAGTCAAAGTACTCAATAGGACAGTAACTACTTTGGCATTGAGCTCATATTGCTTTTTCTCTGCTGGATCTGTAGGAGTTGCTGATGGGAATTTGTATCCTCCTTCTACGATTCCCCAAACTTCTGCTCCAAGCGACTGTAGATATGCAGTGGTTCTTATCTTCCAGTGAGTAAAGTTGTTCCCGTCAAAGACTGGTGGCCTGATGTGTGCCTCTCTTTCTGGATTAGCCATTTGATGGATCTTTTCCTTCAAGCGATCAAGCTTTCTCTGAAGGACCTGCTCTGATACCAATTGTTGGAAATAATACTGAGAGGGGGGGTGAATCAGTATTATCAGATCAGATAAAACTTTTCAATTTCATACTCAGAAACATATACGCGACTTCAGTTAAGTGAACCCGCGTGTACACGCGACTGTGTCTAAAGCAACTAGCGTATATGCAGAGATCTTATGATTCAGTTAATCTTATCTTTAGTAAATGCATCAGGATATTATTAAGCATATTAACAGTAAACAGGTGCAGTATAACAGAATAGATCATCACACAAAAGCCACACACATGAACACCATGATATAAGGTGGAAACCCAATGTGGGTGAAAACCACCTGCTGCAATTTGTCTCTTTCTTCTTTAATGAGAAACTTCTTTTACAATGTACTGGTGCAGTCCTTTACCAGCACGCAGGCTACAACCTGCAGAGGGCTACAACCCTCTCTCGTTTTCCAACTACTTTTGGAAGGGAGCTACAACCCCCTCAGCTCTTGTACTAGCTGATCCATTTACTAGTACGTAGGTGCTGACCCTACAACCTTCAGGGACCACGTTTCATACATTTTCATACTGGATCCAAGAGTACAAAGCAAACATTACCGCAATACAATCATCAACTTATACTTGCATCATAATTCATTAAACAACCCAATACCGAATCACTGAAACCCTGTCATCAAGAACACAGAACCCAAACCAGAATCTAGAACTCTGCAACAACCACTAGAATCAGCAGCAACCTGAAATATCAACACTTATCATGCATACGCTACTTCACTGTACCAAAACCGCGTGTATACGCGCTTTCTCCAAAGGCAACCCGCGTGCAGATCTAGAAATGATTACTTCTGCCTTTGCTGTCAGATCCGACCCTTGCCAAGCGTCCCGAACAGATAACCAGCAATACCAGATCCTCTCACTGCGTCAGACACCCACACCACATCTTTGCCTAGTGATCTTCTCCTTATATAGCCTTAGGCCTTGTTCAATACCAAGAGCCAAAACCATAGAAACACAATACCATCAACTTCAAAACTAGGGATCGACACGCCCGTCGAGACACAATGGTCCGAAACCATAGGCACAACTTCCAAGGACTAACCGCCATGGACCAAAGGTACTTTTCCACATACACGCGCTTTTTCTGAAGCCAACCTGCGTGTACACGCTACTTGGTCTTAACAAACCTGCGTGTATGAACTTCCTTGGCAAGCTGTACTAGGATCTGTCTTCTGATTAAGTTGCCATCTCCTGTACCAACTTCTGAGCATCTGTACCAACCTCTGAGTGAGTTGCCATCAAGGACAACACTTGAATCATAATGCCAACACCATCCACTCCTCCATTACAAATTATTGTTCAACAAGGAATAGGAACTTCAACATCGGCTTCGCAACTCTCTGGAATCTCAATATCTGCCCTTTCCCAACCATATGGAACTTCATCGGCATTATCATCTACCATCTCCACAATGGCACAAAATCCATGGAGCAGTCCTGGTGCAGTCACTATGCCTGCACCTTTGCATCCATTGCCAGCACACCCTGAAAAATGGTTGCCAAAATTCAATCCAGATGCAGGAATACCAGCAGACGAACATATCAACAACTTTATGTTATCAGTCAATCTAAAGGGAGTTACAGAGGAAGACGTCATCGTTAGGCTTTTCCCTTATACCCTACAAGGATCAGCTGGGTCTTGGTACTTTTCTTTACCATCAAGATCCATTACCAGTTGGAATATTTTTCAAGAACAATTCTTGACTAAATATGGTGATGATAGATCTGTGGCAACATTAATCAACGATCTTTCAAATCTTAGAACATAGTCCAAAGAACCTATAAAAGAATTCAATTCTAGGTTTAATAAACTCTTGAATAAGATCCCAACTACCTCCAAACCTAGCGAGAAAGTTAGAAGTGAATGGTATATAAAAGTTTTACCCTCAAACATAGCTATCTTTGTAGATAGAGCTGGAAAACCTACTCTAGCAGAAAACATGAAAGAAGCAATTGATGTGGAAAAACATATTATCGCTTTAGAAAAGAAAGCTAATTATGAAGATAGAAAATCTAAAAAAGTCTCTTTCAAATATGATTCAAAGAAGAAAATGGCTAACGATCCATATGATATGGAGGGTATTCAAAAAGTTCTCAAAACTATGTCAAATGAAATGGTAGAAATCAAAAAGCAAGTAGCTGAAACTTCAACAAAAATGCCATTTAGGAACTTTAAGAAACCTGAATCAAAGCCACCAAATGTTATATCCAATGCAGACTCGGATTCGGAAGAAGATGAAGAAGAGGAGATTGTTTTATCATCTGAAGAAACTGAAGAAGAAGTAACTGTTGAATGTCATGGAATGTGGGATTTCATTTTACCTAATTCCGATACAGAAAATGAACAGGAAGCTTTCCCAGTTACTACCAGGAGTAAAGGTACTTCTGAACCTATTCAAATAAATCAAAAGAAAAGAAACACGGGTACTCCTTCAAAAGAGAAAACTCCTACAAAGAAATCTCCAACTCCACCTTCTCAAAATCAGCCATCAGTTTCAAATCCACCTACAATAGCTAAAACATTAGTGGTTACGAACTCTATGGACTACAACATTATTGAAGACATGAAGAAAACAAAAGCAAATATTACAATGTTTGAACCTAGTAAACTAAAACACCAACAAAAGTTGTTGCTTAAGGAGTTAGATGCGGTACCATCTTCTCCTCTTCCTAATGATGTATTGTCCATAGCTTCCAATGAATCAAGTAAACCACCTCCTGGTAGAGTAGAAGCTACTGATGTTGTTTTAATTGGAGATAGATCAAATTCCCATACTCCTCCTTTTCTCTTAACCTACAAAATCTATAATAGAAATCTACACAATTGTTTGATTGACTCATGGGCTTCTACGAATATAATGCCAACTTCAGTTTGTTCCAAACTAAACATAGAACCCTAAAAGTCTGCAATTCATATCATTCAGTTGGATAGAACTAAGGTCCAGGTTTTAGGAGAAATCAATTCAGTTACTATCAGGTTATCAGCTGATCCACGAGTGGTTCAGAGAATTGATATTCTAATCGTTGATATACCTGAATTCTATGGTTTGATTTTGAGTAGAGACTGGTCTGAGAAACTTCATGGTTATATTTCCACCGATTGGTCTCATATGTGGTTACCTTATAAAGGAAAGCCAAATCAAATAAATATCGATCGAGAGAAACATATGACTCATACTGTAACTGAGTTCGAACAAGAAAATCAACCAATAGCATTCAATAATAACATTTTGGGGAATTACTCATCTGAATCATTCTTTGGCAATTTTACTACTCAACCATCACCCTTCTCAGTTAATAATTTCACATCTCAAATCGAAAATTTTTCTCAAACAGATACATCAAGGTGTGTTAAAATTGTTGAGGAAACTGTAAATAAAACTGTAGATAAATCTTTTTTTTGGTCATTATATTTTGATGGGTCTAAATCTAGTGAAGGTGCAGGAGCAGGATGTATCTTAGTTAGTCCCGAGGGAGAAAAGACCATGTTATCATGTAGGTTGGAATTTGAATGCACAAACAATACGGCTGAATATGAAGCCTTGATTCAAGGACTTTATAAAGCAATTGGTCTTAAAGTTCAATATTTGAAAGTGTTTGGTGATTCAGAGATTGTTATAAGACAGGTCAGAAATACTATTCATTGCCTTTCTAATCACCTTAAACACTATCAGTCCTTGGTACAAGACCTAATATCTCAATTTCTGGCATTTAATATTTCTCCAATCCCTAGATCCCAGAATGCAGCAGCAGATTTGCTAGCTAATGTCGCTTCTAAACTCCTTCCATCTGAAGATTACAATCCCGATAGATTCTCAGTAGAATTAATTTTTAGGCCATCAATTCCTGATAATGTCACTAACTGGCGAGTGTTCAATCATGATGAAGACATTTTAAATTTCTTAACTTCTGACAAATCCTATGATGATCAAATTATTGATGAAAGTGACCATGACCTTCAAATGAAGCAAAATCTTGAAGAAAACTCAATACCTAGACCAGTGGTCAAGCTTGAAGATCTTTATGACATCAAAGACAGATTTAAACAGGTTACTAATTCAAAGCTCCAAAGTTCAACTTTGAGATTTGAATTAATAAACCTTGGTACTAAGGACAATCCACAAAACATTAATATGGGATTAGGACTTTCTTTAAAGGAAAGAATTACGTTCATTAGATTATTGCATAATTATAAAAATGTCTTCTCTTGGAAATATGATGATTTGAAAACATATGATACATCTATCATATAGCATATGATTCCAATGCTTTCTGAACAAAAACCAGTATAGCAGAAATTAAGGAAGATTCATCCTAACTTAGAGAGTTAAATAAAAGATGAATTAAATAAACTCCTGAAGGCTAAGATAATCTTTCCTGTTAGACATTCAAATTGGGTATCTAATATGGTTCCAGTTAGGAAGAAAAATGGTGACATCAGAATCTATATTGATTTTAGAAATCTTAACAAAGCAAGTCAAAAGGATAACTTCCCTCTACCAACAATGGAGCAAACTCTCCATTCAGTAGCTGGTTCTGAACTAATGTCCTTCTTAGATGGTTTTTCAGGGTATAACCAAATTTTGGTACACCCTGATGACAGACTTAAGACTACTTTCAGAACTAAGTGGGGAACTTATGCCTACCAAAAAATGCCTTTCGGGTTAATCAATGCTGGAGCTACATTCCAAAGAGCGATGGACATAGCATTCAAAGGACTGATCAATAAATCAGTAGTTGTCTATTTAGATGATATTACTATATTCTCTAAGAAAAGATCAAGTCATTTGCATGATCTAAAACAAATCTTTGAACATTGCAAAAGGTATGGTATTTCACTCAATCCTAAGAAATCCTTTTTCGCTCTTGACCAAGGTAAACTCTTGGGCTTCATTGTTTCAAAAGATGGAATTTATATTGATCCGGATAGAATCAAAGAGATTTATGATATTCCATTTCCTCATAATAAAAAATCCATGCAATCATTTTTAGGTCAAATTAACTTTGTAAAAAGATTTGTACCAGATTTTTCACAGATTGTTTTACCATTACAAACCATGATTAAGAAAAATTCAGTGTTTAAATGGGGGCCTGTAGAAAAAGAGGCATTTGATTCCATCAAACAATGAATCATTAATGCCCCTACTTTAAGTACCCTTAGTTTTTCAAATCATTTCATCTTATATACTCTTTCATCCGATTCATCTTATGCAGCAGTACTCACACAAATTAACGATCAAAACTTGGAAGCACCAATCTCATTTTATAGTGCAAACCTTTAAGGTGTTCAACTTAATTACTCGGAAGTTGAAAAACAAGATTTTGCTGTATATAAAGCCATCAAACACTACAGACCCTTTCTCTTAAAAGCTCACACGAAAGTTATAGTCCCTTTTTCAGCAGTAAGACAGTTATTAATTCAAAGGGCATTAGGAGAAAAACGAGCAAATTGGGTTACAGCATTACAAGAATATGAGTTGAAAATAAAACCAGCAAAGATTGTCAAAGGCAAAGGTTTTTGCAGGTTGTTGGCAGGAGATTCTAATATTCAAGAATCTGAAGGTACAAAAGATACTGAAGAAATCAATCAGATAAGTACCTCTAATCCTGAATCCCAATATGCAGATTTGATTTTCTATTTGAAAAATAGATATGCTCCTTCTAATCTTTCCTATAAAAACAAACGTGCTATAAGATTGAAAGCAAAAAACTTCATAATTGTAGATGATGTATTGTTTAGACGGAATTATGATTCAATTTTGTTAAGATGCTTAGAAAAACCTGAAGCGCAAAAGGTCTTGCAGGAGCTACATGATGGACCGACAGGAGGACATTTTGGAGCTGATACAACAGCCCACAAAATCATTCGTGTTGGGTATTATTAGCCCACCTTGTTCAAAGATACTCATGAATATGTAAGGAAATGCCAAAGTTGTCAAACTAATAGTGGAAGACAAAGGAAGCTAGCTTTCCCTTTGCAACCAGTCAACATTGAACAGCCTTTTGAACAATGGGGATTGGATATCATTGGAGAAATCATACCACATTCGTCCAAACAACATAGGTATATCCTCACAACCACTGATTACTTTACTAAGTGGGTTGAAGCAATTCCTCTGAAGACAGCAAAATTTGAGGCAATTATCGAATTCATAGATTAGTTCATCATTACCAGGTTTGGTGTCCCAAACGCTCTCATTTTTTATAATGCATCTTACTTCTCTAGTAATTCTATATTAGACTTTGCTATTAAAAGGGGATTTAAATTGAAATATTCTGCAAACTACTACCCTTAGGGTAATGGTTTAGCAGAATCTACCAATAAAAATCTCATCAAAATCATTAAGAGAACTATCGAGCATAATCATAAAAACTGGCACAAGTCTTTGACATTTTCACTATGGGCTGACCGAATAACACAGAAGGCCTCAATAGGCACTTCTCCATTTAATCTAGTGTATGGAAAGGAAGCTGTCATGCCAACAAATCTAGTACTTCCATCACTAGCCCTAGTGCAGTTTATTGAAGAGACTCCCTCATATTCTATCCAAGTGAGACAGGATCAGATCCTCAAACTAGAGGAAGAAAGGGAGAAAGCCCGAATCATACATGCAAAACATTAGCAAATTATTAAGTCATCTTTTGATGCAACTTCAACAAGCTCAAAACATTTACAAGTTAGTGATCTAGCTTTGAAGTGGGACAAAGCCCATGAAGATAAAGGAAAACACACTAAGTTTTAGAAAATGTGGCTTGGACCATTCCAAATCAGTGAGAAGATAGGCCCTTCTATATTCATATTGCAATATTTATCAGGAAAGAGAGATTCTATTTCTGTCAACGGTCTTATTCTCAAAAAATTATTCAAATGAGAAGGTAATCCCTTCTCCCTTTGTAAATATTCAATTTTCGGCAAGATTTGTGTGAATAAAATAGCTTGTTTAAAATCCTAGCAAATAAAGTTGTAAAAAGCCTTCCATTGGTCTTTGCTATATTGAAAAATTTACTCAAAAGAAATTAGTTTTAATATTTACTTTTAAGAAATGGAAGCCAGGAAAGAAAAGGAAAATTCTAGGAAATTAGGTATAATTAGATTCTGAAAACCCCATTTTATTTTTGTGAAATCTTCTCAAAAGCTTAGAATGTATTTACTTTTAAGTAGAGATAGAAATAGCAAAAATAGTTATCATTACATTCATGATTTATGATGATCTAGTTATATTAGATTTTCTCTATCAATTAAGGTTTTCATATTAAGAAAGTTAAAGTATTATGTTACTTTCTCAGAGATAATTGTTTCTCCCAGTAAATTGCCAATTGTTGTGCTAAACAACAAGCCCCCATTTCCTATAAAATCTTTATATAAAATTTTAAATAAGAAATGGGTCCCTTTAAATCAACTTAGGTAAGATTTGAGTGTTAATAAATAAAATCAGTATTAACCCATCATAAGGGAAAACCCTTAGGAAAACTCTTAATGTAAATGAATTATTATAAAAACCTTTTGAATAAGAATAAAGCATGACTTTAAAAATATTATAAAATTCTTTGTTATTGCGATAAAGGGATCAGAAGATCGCATATTGCAAAAACAAAGGAAACATACGCAAAAGACCACAAAGACCCTTATCCATTTTCTCCGATCCGAAAAGACAATCGCAATTGGGAATCAGAGAAGCCAAAAGCCAAGCACAATATAATCAAGCCCCTTGAAACCTCTGATGTGATAAAGCATATCGCAATCAGCAAATCAGTGATGTCAACAAGCCAACACATGAACAAGGAATTTTCTAAACCTCCGATGCGATAAATCATATCACAATCGACAATCGGCAAAATCACAGTGACTAAACAAGAAAACTCGAACCCATCCCTGATTGTGATGTATTAATTAGGCGCACATTTCGAAAATGTATTTAAAATGGTTTGCATGCATTATATCACCTTTTCGGCAATCAGAGATATTTAAAGCAAATATTAAGGCCTGCACCTTGACATTCCCGATCACCGATTAGCGATTTATCATTGATCATCCATCAAAGAAATCTAAGGCATGCTTGAATTAATCATTCAACATATAAACGACATGATGGGCATTTAAAACAGTCTTTACCACGATTGACAGGTTAAATGGCTATTCAATGAAGCAGTTAAGGGTAGATATTTTTGTTAGATTTCATCCGCGGCAAACTTTAACTATATTCCATTATCACCTACCAATCGACCTAGCTCTTTTTCATTATCATATTGGTTTATAGCATCATTTCTCTGTATCACGGTTTTTAATCGCTTGTGCAGAATTCCGCTGAGACTAGAAATCTCAAGAAAATGGGAAATAAATCCAATAAGTTTGCAACAACAGCTCCTCCAGCAAAAGATCCAGGACCGAGTAAAAAGGGATTGATATCAGACACAACCTATCTTGGACTAGGAATTACAAGCTGGGAGAGTATCTATAATTTGATTGAAGTTGAAAAGCCTGAGGAGTTATCCGAAGAAGCCATGGCTGATTCAACTAATAAGTCTGAAGGAACTCTCAAAGAGCTAGCATGCTTCTTTCTTCATAGAATAGTAGCACGAGCTAAAGTCCTCCCATATACTGATGTCGTGAGATGGGTGGTCGAGAAAATTCCAGTTATAAATAGAACCTTTTGCACAACTAACGGGAGGATATTCGGCTCATTTCAGCCCGATGATCTAAGGAAAATGTATCACTTACCTGAGCCTGAGAAGCAATACAACAAAGCATTCTTAGAAGCTTTTGCACAGGAAAATGAGTCAGAATCAGCCCCGATTAAGTAGTGAAGACACTTCCCTGAGAAGCACAAGCATGAATCATTAGGTAGTATTCTGTAGACTCATTGGCTTCTCCTTGTTGTTACACCAGAGCCATGATGTGTAGAATGTGGGGAATACATGACTCCGCTAAGTTTACTATAGAAATGGTCCCTCTAATGGAGGTTGTAATCAATGGCTATGTGTTGGATTGGGCTAAAATTTTATCTGATAAACTAGCCACAGCAATCCTAGAGTACAGGGCAAATATATATCATACTACTAGGACCATTCCCCCATTCTATTATAGCGCATTCATTATGGACACTATTTGTTTTAATTCTGAATTTCCATTGCTCGGTTGGAGATGGACCCCCACAGACCCCAAACCAATACATATCTATCATGACCAGTTATGGAAGGCCAATTACAAAAATCACCTGTATAAAATCTGCAACGGTTTTATTGTACCTATTTATTATTCCATTTTTTATAAGCCTGCTCCCCGGATATCTCCAGAGGCAGAAACAGATTTGACAGCAGTGGGCAGTTGGTTTGGGGAGGAGAAATTCACTTATATAAGGCTTTTTGGTAGCAATACAAAACCCCATGTCCTTCCCCTGTATGTGCCCGATAAACTGTTAGCTCAGGAATTGGCTTATCAGATAACAGTAGATGGGACATCCAAAACCCTTAAAAATTCCAAGAAATAGATATGGCCTACATTTCCATTACGGTGCGACATTTTCACTCTCCATGATTATAAGCACGCAGAGAAGGAGACGGAGAAATTGCAAACACTAAAGCTTGCCACAATTCCTAATAGATAGTATGATCCCAGGAAGGTGGCCTATAATGTTCTTGACCAAGCCAAGCTTGCCAAATTCAATCATGAAGATGATGTCTTCGATGATCTATTTGCCTCATCAGAATCACTATTCCAAGTTAAAGCATTGGCTAAACTCAAATATCAAGATGAAAGTCTGGAAGTGTTTAATAGGCTTAGAGAACAGAGGTTGCAAACTCTGCCTCTAGACCTCTTAGTCACAACTCCTACAGTCCAGTCATCTGCTCAGACTGAACAAATAGTCACTGGTAAGCCTTCTGATATTGAAAAGGTCTCCGAAAAGGAAAAGGAACAGGAACAGGAATAGGAACAGGGACAGGGAAAAGATAGTCAATTCACAGATATAGATACTCAGATTGATCCCAAGCTTCTTAAAGAATGGCAACAGTTTGATTCCATTATAAGCAATACTAAGAATCTACAGGAGTTTAGTACACCCGAAGTGACAACTGGTCACAAGACAACAACTAAAACAGTTCCAACTAAAGGAACCAGCAGCCCACCAATCACTCAAAAGGATATGGAGATAATTCCAGAGAATCCATCCGATGAAATCATCCTGCATGTAGAGAGGAGATACCACCTTTAGATGTCTTCTACAACCCTAAGCATAGGGTTGTAGTAAAAAGACAAAGGAAAAGGAGAAACCTTGATCAACCTTCTCTTTTACCTGCGCAAATGGAAATGGCTAATGTGGTATGGAGAGAGGAAGTTATCCTTCTGAAGACCTTACGAAACTCTCTCAATATGTCGTGGCATACTCGGTAGCTACTATGGATAAAGCATTAGAAGTCAGTAATCTACTGAAAGAAAAAGATCAAACAATCCTTTCACTTGAGGCACAGGTATCCGACAGACAACAAAAGATAGAGCAGTTAGAGCAGCAATTAGCAGCACAACAACAATTAAACAACCAGCTAAATGAGCAATTGCTCAAGGAGAAGCAGAGGATAGACCAAAGTGCAGTTCACAAGCAAAAATAATTATCTTTAGCATTGGCCAAGCTGAAGACAATGAACAAACAATTGAGAAAAATGAAAGATGAGAAAATCGCTCAACTCTCACAACAAATAGAAAAGTTCAAAGGCTTTCCTCAAACAGCAGAATTCAAATCTGAAGTGCTCCAGATCAATAAAGCATTGATTAATCAATTAAATTTACTATGTCATAATATTTCTCTTGCTGAGCCCCTCTGTGAGATTTCTTCATCAATGGTTGATAAATCAGTTGAAGCAAGACAAAATTTGGAGCAGGCTGATGAGACATTAACAGACTTTCTTGCATGGCAAGAAACCAAGGAGGGACAAGCTGCAAATCTACCTCAAATTCTAGAATCGTACAAGGAAATTCTTTTCCTAGAATGGCAGTCTCAATTGATGAAAGCAGAGCAGGCAACTTCAAGATGTAGATCAACAACTGGTAATTTGATTGAATTAATCAATGATACACTTTATCTGTCTAATTTGATTTCAGAATGTACTCCAGGTAAATTACCATCAGCTAAAGCATTGGAACAGAAGTGCAAACAGGAATTAGCAAAAAATGAGAGATTAATCGCAGGCATCCAAAGTTTAACTTGGGACACCTTTTGGTTCTTCCTGGTTAAGCCCCATAGTCAAAAAACAACAATAAAATGTTTAACCGATGCAATCAGTTACATGATTCCAGAAATTCATGATGCTATGTATTCATCCCAACTGCATTCGCGCATGAGTCACCCTCCAGAATTGCAACCAATGCTTGCTATATGCTAGCTCAAGCCAAAGGATAATCAGCCAAAACAGTGAATCGTTCTGCCAACTGCAAGCATGTCTATTTTAAGAAGATTTTCATGATTTGGTTATACCACCTCATAGCATTTTTATTTCATATTTAGTTAGTTAGTAAGTATTTATAGACCCTTTCATGTATTTAGAAAGGGTCCTAAGTTTTTGTATCAAAACTTGGATCGGGATTTGCAATATTGTGCTTTCGATATATATTTTTTTATGATGACTGGGCCTATATTCTGAATTTTAATGAAGAATGCTTTGATAAGATATACACTATTGCTTTTTGTGAGTGTATTTCTAAATTGAAAGATGGGATCTGAATGTGATTGATATCAGAGGGGATTCAAATTACATATGGTACTATTATCTATGTCTTTGTTCCATTCTTTTATATGAATCTGTGTTTATTAAATTATTGCTATCATTAGATATATGTATGCATTTTAACAGCACTCCTTTTACTTATCACTATTGAATGTTTAAGGAATGTTATTCTTTCAATCATATTTATGTCAATGATATATGAGAAATAGTGTAATAATGTTTTAATTATTACTTTGTTCAACTAATTGAACAAAGTAATTATCATATGAATGAACTTCTTTATTTATAAGTGGAGTCATCTATATGCCTATTTGTGGATAAAGATTATCAAAAGTTACACTAAAGTGGAAATTTCCCAAGATAGATTAGTTGTTTATAATTTTTCATCCTAGAATAAATCATCCATCATTATCATTAAATAATAGAAGATCAATCACTTATCCATCCTATTTCCAAACCATTGGGAAACGGGTCCCATTATATCCAGTCAGAGCCACCACACCAAACGGAAAAGGTGCTGCCTTTAAGGTCCGGATCGGGTGGTTTTCCCCGATGTTGATGTAGTGATTTTCGAGGCATCAACACATTCATAAACTGAAATAATAAGCATTGATAAACAAAATTAATGTTCATGTACATCCATAAATTGTTCATGTATGAAAATATAAAAAGTTGGTATCACATGTGAATGTGCCCTATGAAATGGGCCTGAAAATATACAAACTATCCACTCTAAGTACCACCAAAACTCCTATGTGAGTTCTGCTACATAAAGTAAGTGTCCATAATTTGGTACTGCAATATAACACATTCAAATTCAAACTAATTAGATCATTATTTGTACAAAATAAAAAATATGGAAATAAATTATTTTGAACCACATTTTTAATTACATATATGAATCTACTAACCTCACTCGAGTCCAAATTCAAGTCAGATATGATGGGGGTTTAATGAATTTGGGTTTGGTGCTCCCCTGCTTGTGGCTCAAAGATTGGGGCCTACATCGATGGACCCACATCACCAATTCCTTTATACCCAACATCCCACTCATGCATCCACATAACTGTGACATTTACAACAGTCTGCATATGGGTTGTGTACACAATGGAAAAGAAAAATTATAATTAGTATACGAATTAATTAGCATACAGGTAACTTGAAAAAAGAAAATGTTCAAAACTTAGAAATAAAAAGGTTTACCTCAACTACTGGTCCATGTGGTTTTACACAATGACCCTCCTCCACATCAATGTTATGACACAGAGGTGGAGGAAAATCCATAGAAACATGCACTCGTGGAGGATGGCTTGGCTGATCAACTGCCCCTCAGATGACGTCATAAGATCATCCATGTAGTTGGAGCCCTATGTCTACATGTTATCATGAACTTATTAATAAGAATGAAATATAATATGAACTAAATTAATATAAATAATTATACATAATTTGACGATAAGAATCAATTTTATATATATATATATATGTACCTGGTCTATGTCACACGGGTAATGCACCCTTTAGGTGTCACAGATGGCATCATGACATATACATGCATATGAAAAAATGTGTTCAACATGTAAACTCACGAGAAATGAATCATCATATAAAGGAATTGGTGGCTCATGAGGAAATGGCGATGGTCTACTAATATGTCCATGCAATGCAACATGTGCATTGATCAATGATGTCTGCATGCTATCTACAATGGTATCCCTGATCTCAACACTGAGTTGTGATGACTCCTCTAGCTCTAATAGAAATTACATGCTCTGAGATAGTAGTGGCAAGAATATTAGAGGTTGTAGTACATGCCTAAGGTCCTATGAGCCCCCTCACATTCATATGTATGTCCCAATCCAAGTCCATAATAATGAGATCTGGTATCAAATATGGACTCATATGTAACATGAACTCTACATATATATGTTTGGAAAAATAAAGGGTGACTTGGTCCTAGTGGGGGGACTAGCCCCAAGCTCTAATGAATTGATCATAACCAAAATGGACTACGTCAACATTCTTAAAATATTTGAGTGGAATCGGACATTTATGTCTAGCAGGTCGATTCAAAGGGATGTCTAACAACTCCCCATGAACATTAATGTTTTTGGTTTCCTTTTTCACCACCTCCCAAGTATGTGGGTCTCTAACCTCATGCCTCTTAATCCTCTGTATGGAATATAGGAGGTGAATCTGTGTGCCCGACCTTCAGT
This sequence comes from Pinus tabuliformis, assembly GCA_031772625.1. Lineage (NCBI taxonomy): Eukaryota > Viridiplantae > Streptophyta > Pinopsida > Pinales > Pinaceae > Pinus > Pinus tabuliformis. The sequence goes on along the minus strand of CM062815.1, from coordinate 1,124,306,155 downwards.
ATGTCTCGATCAACCTATTAATGCTTTTTAGCATCAAAGACAAACTACACCTAATAGGTGAACTGGTAGGGATGTTATGAAGCTGTCATGTGATCCATGTATGATGGGCCATAACATCCTCCAATGCGATACTAGTTGTAGCATCATCCCACAAAGGGATCGACACTGCACTTTGATCCTCAACGTCTTCTTGTTGAGAGTTTGCAAATCATAAACATAATTTAATATATCTATTTAACAAACTGAAGCATAATAACATATACATTAAATTCAAACACATCAGTTGAAGATGATTTAAAAATTAAAGACAATTTCAAGGCATTAACACATAAAGTTTAAAAAGAATTTTAAAATGTAGGAAGTGTACCTGAAACAGGTGAACAAGGTCCACTATCGGAAGCATGATCACCAATAGAGATAGAAACACTTCTTCTGACACTCCCATCGACGTCAGAGGTAGGATCTATGAGTGAAACACTCACTCTGAGTGGGCTATGTAATCTATCATGAACCCGACTATGTATAGCAGATCCCCCCACACTTCAACAGTCTGTGGTTGGGGGTTGTATCGAAGATGCCTCTGCATATTACATATAATACTATAAACTAATCCAAGAAAAAAATGTTGACTTGAAAAGAATGTTTCCAAGAAAACCATTTCTAAACTCAAGTAGAATAATCTAGCTTGAAGTCCTAAACTTTAGAGCCCATTTTTTGGTAATTTATCAACCAAAGTATTGAGATCCATGTAAGAACAATCTAAAGAAGTGATCAAATCTACCTTCACACTTTTTACCATTTCTATATGATGCATTTTATTCATAGGACATAAATATGTAAATATATATGTAAAAAATTGAAATAAACCTATTTGAAAAACTAATATAATTTCAAATCAACCAAATACTCCAATAGACTTTAAGTTCTTATAATGTTTGACTTTGACACATGACAAGTACAAGGCACATGAAAACAATGTTTCTTGTTGATCCAAATGGATCCGAGAACGCTCTCTAAGTCTTCATAAACTCTTTAAAGATCAAGCCAAACATCAAATATTTTAAAAGATCAAAGTTAATGCACAGGAAATACCCTTAGCAGGGCCGAGAAACACTATCGTGAGGCCCAAAACCCACGAAATCATGAATAAAACAAAGTATGAAGGTGTGGAGCAAGTGATGCACAGTAACCGTCTAATCTGGTTGATCAATGGTCCAGATCAGATCGGTAATCGCAGTCAGCGGTGACCTTCAGCAGAGATCGGAAAGATCCACATGATTCTTGCAACAATGATCAGTAGAATCAGCGGGATCCACATAAGGCATGTGATGGTGATTGGTAGAGTTAATCTGGACCATCAATCAAGCATGCAGATCGACAGACCATATTACATCACCGGATCGCTATCGGGGGATTGTAGAAGCGCTTACAAATGACAAAAGGGTTATTGCGATGAGCGATTGCAATATATCGCATCGCAACATCGCATCGCAACTATGCAGTGGAGTAGGCCCAATACCAATAAAGGCAATGATATTACGGACCTGATAATATAATAGGCAGCATTACATATATTTTGAAGTCCAGAAAACTAAGTTTTCCTTTGTAAATCGCATTTTCGTGAACAAACAAAAAACCAAAGGGAAAAGCACCGATACAATGTTGCGGACCCAAAAGGGCTTATTAACGATATTGGATAGCATTTTAGGTCCAGGAATGCAGGCTTTATAGTGTTTTAATGTATTTTCATATTAAACGAAATACACAGATATGGAGCCCTTCTGATATGCAATAGCGACTTGTGAATGGATCTGATAGGGGAATGAAGTGTATTGGAGGACTTTTGAAGTACGACATATCATGGTTTTGGAAAATTTCTCTGTTAAAATGTATTTCTACTATAAAAATAGCGCACGGCCGTTTCAGGCATTTCAGAGGCGTGACGCACTCTAGCACTGTGGAATGGGTGGCCACCTCCTCTCCATGCATTAGGCAATGATTGTATAACGTTGGAGAGGGATTCAAAGTGTTCAAGAGGCCGAGGAGACTGAGAGCCGAGGAAATGAAACTAACAGGCAGCGTAGTTGGCTTTAAAAAGCCACAGACAGAGAGCATGAGGAGGAGGCAGTATTCAAGCAAATGCCGAGACAGAGTTTAGGACAGAGAGCATTAGGGGAGTCTGTGTACTCATAGAGAACTTGAGAGATTCAAGTAAGCTCTTATTATTGTATTTCTGTTTGTGTGTGAGGCTCAAATTGAGCTCACTGTTGTAAACAAAACTCTGCTTGAAGACATAATAGAGAGGCCACCACTGAAGGCTGGACCAGGAGATGTAGCCCAGGAGTATTGGGTGAACTCCTTATTAAATTTGTTGTGTATGTGTTGCCTATTATGTTTTGTTTTACTGCTTCATTGTCTGTGCATTTCGCAATCTTATCAATCCATTGCATAAAATGACATAGACAAATCCATGCACATAGGTCTGTAATACCTTATTAATTGTCTTAGATCTCATTATCAGATCAAGTGGTATCAGAGCTTTAGGTTGCTAAGGTTAGACAAGCTTGTGCTAGACTGTTTATGAATGCTCACTAGATCAAAGCTTAAATTAGGAGAAGGAAAATGGCAGAGTCTATACTAGGAGCAAAATGGTAGAAGAAAACCCTTTGGAATCAGACTCTCAGTTCATGGACAGTTTCATGACCATGAGAGCCATGGTAGAAGAAATGTATAGATAATTTAAGAAAGGTCGAAGTGAAGATTCTTCTACTTCCAAACAAGACAAAGGAGTAGAAGAATCTCATATAGATGGCCATTATGAAGGCAAAGGGAAAGGAAAAGAGGTTCCTATGTCCATGCCTCCTGATAGCCCTGAAATTAAAAAGAAGAAAACATCTTTGATTAATTTAGATGTTAAATTTGATTTGCCAATATATGAGGGAGAGTTAAATGCAGAGAAGCTAGATAACTGGATCAGGAAAATTGATGTGTATTGCAGGGTGTAGAGCATTGATTCAGGCAGAAGTAAGATTTAGCTGGCCAGCCTACACCTGGGAGGAATTGCCTTGGTATGGTGGGAAGGTAGGACACAAGCTGACTTGAAGAAGAATGGTAAAATTCTTTCTATATGGAGTGAATTTTTTTTTGCAATTAAAAAACAATTCTATCCACTAGCTTATATGCAGCAAGCTATGATGAGTTGGCAAACTCTTCGCCAATTAAAAGGGAAAGTGTACAAAGCTACACCCAAGAGTTTAGAAAAAGAGCTTTGATTCTAGGCGTTTATTTAGACTCACCTGAAACTTTACTGAAGTATATAGGTGGTATACATAGTTATTTGAGACATACCATTCTCATGTTTAACCCTACTAGCATAGATGAGGTATTTGTTCAAGCTACCCATCTAGAGGCTAGAGGCAAGAATGTGAACCTAGAGATTGGGGGATCATCAAAACCCACTGCAAGCAAGAAAAAGGAAAAGAGGAAGCAGAAATGGAAAGAGAGGAAGGCCAATGTTGTACAAAATACCAAACCTTCATGCACTCACTGCAAGAAGGATGGACATGATGATGAACATTGTTGGTCTTTGCATCCAAAGCTGAAACCCAAGAAGTTCGATGGCAAGAAGAAGAAGATTGCTGCTACTATACAAAAATATTTGGGGTCAGACTCAGGTGATGAAACAATAATTGCAGCCACAGGTATAAAAGGTAAAAAGTCTAAAGCATCTACTAGTAATTCTACACAAACTATTGATAATGAAGAAAATGAGAGAAGGAGACATGAGCTTTTTCATATTAGAGTTATTTCCAAGCATCAAAAGATTGATACTTTGTTTGATAGTGGCTCACAAGTAAATTTAATTTCCGAAGAAATTGTAAAGAAATTAGGACTGCTAACCACACCTCACAAAAAGCCATATCCATTAGGTTGGGTATGTGATAAAGCAAAACTACAAGTGACTAGACAATGTAAACTTAGGTTTTCTTTTGGGTCAGCATTTTCGTATGAGGTTGAGTTAGATATTGTTCCCTTCGATATATGTGGAATTGTTTTAGGAAGTCCTTACTTGTATGATAGAAAAGCCATATTCTATAGAGCTGAAAACAAGTATCAACTCGTTAAAGATGGAATCAAATATATTGTAAGAGCTCATAAACTCAAGAATAATTATACTCTCATAAACTTAGGGTAGATGAAAAGAATTGTAAATTCATGAAAGAAATTTTTACTGATGGTTTTAAAGGAAAATAAACCTGATAAGACCAATGTATTTGTAGGCCGTGATGCTAAACAACAAGCTGATTTAGAAAAAATTGTTTCAGAATATGATATCTTATTTCAAGAACCTAAATGTCTGCCACCAAAAAGGAAAATTGTACATGATATTAATTTGTAGCAAGATGCTCCATTGCCTAACATCGGAATGTATAAGTTATCCACTTTACAGAATGCAGAAATCAAGAAGCAGGTACAGGAACTGCTCGAGAGAGGGTTCATAAGACCAAGCACGTCACCATGCAGATCTCCAATTGTGTTGGTGAGAAAGAAGGATGGTTCGCGGAGGATGTGCATTGACTACAGAGCACTGAATAAAATAACGATCAAGAATTGTTATCCCCTTCCTCGCATAGATGATCTATTGGATTAGCTGAAAGAGGTTGTTTACTTTTCCAAGTTGGGCCTACGTAGTGGTTACCATCAGGTCAGAGTAGCAGAGAAAGATGCATGGAAGACTGCTTTCAAAACAAAGCAAGGGCTATATGAATGGCTAGTTATGCCTTTTGGCTTAACTAATGCTCCTGCCACATTCATGAGAGTAATGAATGATGTACTCAGGCCTTTTATTGATGATTTTGTAATTGTATATTTGGATGAAATTCTTGTATTTAGTAAAACATGGGAAGAACATTTGAAGCATGTGAAGCAGACTCTAGATGTTTTGAAGCAAGAAAATCTCTATGTTAAATTGTCAAAATGTGAATTTGGTAAAACATCTTTGAATTATTTGGGTCATATTGTAGGGGGTGGTGAATTGAAGATAGATCCCTCTAAGGTTGCAATCATTGTAAACTAGCCTAAGCCCAAGTCTGCTACAGAAGTTAGAAGCTTCTTAGGGGCAGCACAATATTGGAGAAAGCTTATTGCTAACTTTTCCTTAATTGCAGCTCCCTTACATGCTTTGATAGGATTAAACAAGGTGTTTCAGTGGGGAGGCAAACAGCAGAAAGCCTTTGACACCTTGAAAGAAAAAATTAGTACAACACTAGTACTAGCATTGCCAAATCTTCAACAACCATTTAGGATCTAAATAGATGTCAGTGATTATGCCATGGGAGTAGTGTTGATGCAACATGGTAAACCCATATGCTACCATTCTAAGACTTTTAATTCTGTAGTAGTTAATTATCCTACATATGATAAAGAATTGTATGCATTAGTATAGAGTGTGAAAAAGTGGAAACATTACTTAATGGGAAAAGAAACAGTTATACACATTGATCATCAACCACTTCAATACTTGCACTCACAAACTAAATTGTAGCAATCAAGACACTATAGGTGAATGGGTTTCCTACAACAGTTTCATTTAGTCATCAGATATAAAAAGGGCATACACAATAAAGTTACAGATATGTTATCTAGACCAATTATAATTGCATCTACTATACTTAAGCATAACACAGTAATGCATGAAAGCTACATTGAACAATCTGCTCAAGATATAGACTTTAAAGATGTATATGCAGCGTTAAGTAATGGCAAAAAGGTAGAAGAATTGGATTACTATGTTAAGGACCGACTCTTGTATCATTTGGGAAAGCTATGCATTCCACAATAAGATAGGATTAATATAATTAGGGAAGCACATACTTCTCTGATATCAGGTCATTTTGGTGTAAGAAAAACAATTGCACAACTACAAAGATACTGCTATTGGCAAAAAATACATGAAACAGTTTCTAGATATGTAAGAGGGTGTACCATGTGTGCTAAAAGCAAGCCCAACAATAGAAAACTAGGCATGTACACTCCACTACCAGTCCCTTCCCGTCCTTGGGAAAGTGTTTCCATGGACTTTGTTGGAGGAATGCCCAAATCTAGAAATGGTCATGACTATTTGTATGTTATTATGGACAAGTTCAGAAAAATGTGTATTTTAATACCTTGTAATAAGAATATTACAGCTGAACAAACAATGAAATAGTTCTTTTAGCATGTCTAGGTGCATTTTGGGTTACCCATTTCCATAGTATCTGATCTGTTAGCTACCTATACCAATAGGTTTCATATTTCATGATTGGCAATGAAAAGGTCCAAATATGATCTGCTTTGATCATGCAAAGATCACATATTTCCATAAGAATACAACCTGTGCTTATAGCTTGGTATGGACTCAAATTTTGATGGATGGTCCAACAGTCTAATCTGGATCATGTCATGTTTTAAATTTTTAGTTGTAGAATAGAGAAAGGAGTCTGTCCAAACTATTTAATCTTGGCAGACAAGTAGTTTAGGTAGAGAAAAAAGGCTCCCAACAGCTTAATCTGGGACCTTGGAAGAAATAAGGGTAGAAGTAGATAGAAAAACAAAAGAAAAAGCCAAAGAAAAGAAAAGGCTAGTAAGGGTCTGCAAGTCCAAGTGCACCCTCCAAGAAGAAATAAAAAATGCTAGGCAAATAGATGGGTAGGCAGTTGGGGTTGCAGAAAGGTCATTTCTTATAAGTTGCATGTGTGCTAACTTTGTTTACCAAAGCAAAATCAATGAATTGAGAAGGTGTCATTCTTCATCAAGTTGCAGCAAGCAAGAAGCATGTCTAACCTCCCTTCTTCCCCTTTCCATTTCGTTACTAACACTCCCTCATCAGCCGAGATTCATGGAAGAGATTATGGTTTCATGGTGGTTCTTAATCTTTTTAGAAGCCACATTTCTTGTCTAAAACTCTTTTCATTTTGATCTACTCCCTAAACTAAGTAAGTCTCAAATAAACTTAGTGATTTTCCCCCTCATTCACATTTTCCCCCATATTTACTCTAACTCTACTATGTAATTCCCCTATGTTACCCTTCCCCTACTAGTATTAACACCATGGTGTATAAACCCCAAATTTTGTATAAATATCCCTCCCCTTGGCATTATAGCCAATAAATCCTCTGTCAGGGATCAAATTGGCATCTGGTCACTTTGATGAACCTAAACCTCACCCCTCTCCCTTCTTTGAAGTCATTCCACCCATTAAGCCTTTGTTTGTAAAGAAAAAACCTTGTAAAAAGCCCCTCCTACCCATAAACCCCTTTGAAATTGTGAAAAAACCCAAAAAACCCACCTTTTGCCGCTTATCCAAAGTTTCGGCGCATATGTTTGATTTTCCAAAATACATTGAAAACTTTGCAAAAACCCATATCCTAATGTTTTCCGCCGGGCGCAGCTTTCAAAACAAATAATAAATTAAACCCGCCCCCCCTCCGTATTGTTCGATCACATCGCCCTTCCGTCAACCGTCGGATCGGACCCATGTGATCCGACGGCCCTCGTTGATATCGGAGCGGCCCCCACGCCCGACAGTTAGCGCCCGAGAAAATGACGAAGGGTTACGTCAGTCCTCGGCCACGCGTCACCCTCTCAAGGCTCTCGGAGCAGCCTCTGACAAAACCGGGGCCGTATCGTAAGCGGTCCGAGAAAACCGTAACCACTATTGCACTTACCGCCCGGTTTGCTGGTCCCATGTCATGCCCACGTCAGAGCCACGTCGCCGCCACCCCGCCGTCGCATCACCTCATTCGTCCGTCCCTTCGCTGACATGTCCGCCACCTCAGCATATCCGTGGACCAACCAGGGCCTGCCACATCACCCGGTGACGTCATGCTGACGTCATCCGACTCTGACCCCACCTGATGACGTCATGCTGACATCATCCCAAAAGCGCGCCAATATTGCCAAAAATCTATTTTAAGCCAAAATTTCGTGTTTTTTCTACTTTTGCCGAAAGAGACTGTCGTTGTTGCTGCATGAATTTGACGACCATACCAGCGCCAACCTGCACCGTCCAACTCTGAAACCACGGGCGCCTCCACCGTACCTGCGTTTGCAACTATCAGTGACAATCCGCAAGGTATTTTTCGAAATTATTCTCTGCACCTGGTTTTTATCCAAATTTCTTCGAACAAACTGTTAAGGGAGTGTTAAAACACCGAATTCACCGTCTGGTATCCAAGTAACCTGCACCTATTTCCCTCTGGAAAGATAACGAACGGTTTATAAAGCCTGCAGTCGACTGAAACAACCTGAATTCACAGGTAGCTCACGCAATCGTGAGCTAGAAACCTCTGCTGGCTAAATTCACCATAGAAAAAGTTCTGGTCAGCCCTGCTATTTGTCTTTATCAATCTATTAAACAGTATTTCAATTGCTGTGTGCTCAATTCACCCTCTGGTCCCTGAAATTCACACTTTCATTGTAAGGAATCACCTCTGTGTTGTTCTGCTTACTTCAACCAGTTCATCTGCAAGTCAGAAGCTTAATAGACCATGGAAACTCCAATTGCACTGAAAATCAAGCCTCTCAATACCCCTCACAGGGAGTTAGAATGGAAAGCTCTGGGAGATATGGATTATCAAATGTTAGATTGGTTTCCAATAGGCTCTAAATATAATATCCAGTTGCTAAATGAGTTGAAAGCCCAGCACCTTAGTGGAGCTGATATCCTAGGGATTTGGGACTCAAACTTGCCCATCTACAACCTCCCCCAGGTAAATCCTATGCCAGAATTGATCCACAGATGCCAGGAGTGCTATGATCCATACCAAAGAGCTGTACTCAGCCCCACAGGCTCAATTCTGTTCCATATCACCCCAGAGAGCATAAATGAGATGCTGCATTTCCACACTACAAAACCATTGACCCCCCTCTACATGCAGAACTTGATAAAGAAGGGGACTAAGTTGTCAAATGACCAGATCATCAAAATCAACCAGCTGTTTGTACAATCAGGCTCTGAAGCCATCAGAACTCCTCCTATTGGATATGCATACTTAAATGAATTGGGCAGAATGCTAGTGGATTTGATCAGCTATGTCCTAGGGTTCAAGGGAGTGGAGGATGTGGATGATAGTATAATGGCAATGTTGTCTATATTCTCTCCTGGAAAGCCTCCAGCTGTACATTATGACTATGCCACATATATTGCAGATAGGATCCATGACCAGCTAATGAATCTGCAAAGGGAAAGACTGTTCAGATACACTTCGTACATTTACCATCTATTCTTGTTTTATCAACCAGGCAGCTTCCTCATTCCCCTGAAGCAAGTTAATGCCCAGGGAAATCCAAGGTCAGTTGTGTTTTGGACCTCTGTTTTTCATTGCACCTCTGTATCACCATACACATACTGTGAGTTCATAGACTTGTTCATTCATCCAGCTATGACATTATTGTATGGTGTTTCTCCTCCAAGGTTAACTGATGACATGAGGATAATTCTCCATCTAAACAAAACCTACAGTATTGGTAATTGGTACTTTTACCAAGACCACACAGTCATCAGAGTATATGGCTATGAGTTGAAGCCTTATAGGCTGCCAAGGTATGTCCCTATGAGACTTTTTGCCCTAGAATATTTCAGGCAATTTGGGAATGCCGACTACCTCCACTTCCAAAGTAAGAACAAGAAGGCGCAGTTGAAGGTAAGGAGCCAGCTGGGCCCTTTCCTATATAACAAAAAAGAGGAGGGATGGAAAGAGGCAAACAGTATCCTAGAAGCCCTCAAACTGCAAACTAGTTTTGAGTGGATACCCTATGACCCCAATCATTTTGTTTCCCTCAGGAGGATAAGATACAAGTTGGGTACCTATTCACATATGAGGCTGCCTGAGATTGAGCAGTATGCCAATGCATTGAGTTGGGAAAAGGGTACCCTAGAAGAGGAAATTACTAGTGAAGAGCTGCTAGAAAGAGAGCCTAGAAATATTCAAAAAGAAGCTGACTTAGAAACTTGTGGACAGGTCCCCCTCTCATATAAAAGACAACTTGGAGCAGCTGCCTCATCCTCAACAACACATCAGCAAGCTTCCATGAATACTCCACAGACATCCAGCAAAGGCAAAGAAAAGCAGGTGGAACAGCCACCTCCTATGACTGAAGAGCAAACGGAAACACTAGTGCAGCAACAAGAAGAGATGGAGCAGCAGGGAGAAGTGCAGCGGCAAGAAGAACAGCAACAACAGGAAGAACAAAGGCAGGAACAGCCTGTCCAGCAAGAGCAAATAGTGGAAGCCCCTAAATCCACTGAACAAACTGTGCCTCCAAGGCAAGAAACTTCAGCTGAGGCATCAATCCTCCAAACTCCACAAAAGGAGGATACAAGCAGGAAAAGGGACAGAGAGACTCCCCTTACAACATCAGCAACTCATGGGGAGAAAAGATAGAGAATCAATCCCTTCTCAGAGGAAGAAATGCCAATAGGACAGTCTTTTGGTATGGTCCCACCCAGCAGGGAAGCATCAGCAAGTTCCTTTCAACAGGAACAGGATAGAGCAATGGGAGGAGAAGTGAGTTCCTCAAATCAGCAAAGAGAAGGTGGACCCAGCATTAAACAGCAGTTCATCGACATTAAGAGGAGAAATGAGCCCATCAAGATACAGCTATATAACCATCTGTTAAACATGGCTCCCACCAATCAACAAAGACTCATGTCTGCATATGATGTGCAGGAAGGCAAAATGATCATGAGTCATTTTATGCCAACAGCAGTGCAGCCCCAATCTGCCTCTGACTACTTGAGGACTAACCTGGAAGTCCTTGCCAAGGATATCCACCCAATGGACAAGATAGAACTGCATAAGCAAACGGGTGAGATGGTCTATGCTTCCTTGGCAGACCAAACATTGGATAACTACAGGCTACAAAATAGCCTTAACAATACAGCCTCTCAGCTAGAGTTGGAGAGAGCATCATCCCAGGCAAAGGACAACAGAATAAGGTCCTTAGAGGACATCATCATAGAGATTGGGCATGATCCCAAAGACATCAAGGGCATACAAGAGATATTAAAATTGAGGGATGCATACATGGCAGCTTTGAGGAGAAAGATCAAGCTCCCAGCCTCAATTCACCCTCAAACAGATGATGTTGCCCAACAAAGACATGATCAAGAGGCCACAACCTTGTTGATATCTCTGTACAAGCAACTAATCCAAACTCAGGAAAAGATGGGAGAATCGGAGGATGCAAAAGCAGCACTACAGACAGCCTTGAAACAAATAGAAGAAGGGCAAACCTCCAAGCCTCCTCCTGAAGTAATCAACCTTGAGGAAGCTGCTCCAACTACTGCTCCTCCTCCTCAGCAAACAGAACCTACAGCACCAACTACATCGACAGCTGCACCAACAACAGAGCAGACTCATAGTCTGGATATGCAGAAGCTTCAAAATGAAATTCAAGTCTTGGAAGCTCAAATGTTAGAGCTTAATCAAGCCAAGGAATCTTTGGCTAAAGTAAATGAAAGATATGACAAGAGCAAACAGAATGTGGCTGAGAAGGAAAGAGATATAAAAGCTCTCAAAAAGAGAATAACTAAGCTTGAGAAAGAGCTCACACTAGATAAGGTGACAGCAGAGCTCAAAACAGTCCTTTGGGCCAATATTGGCCAGTCCATTACTGATCAGTGGCATTTCATTGAGACCATAGATGAACAGTCAACACTCATTACAAAGGCAAATAGGGAAAGACACAGAGCAAGAGCAAGCCTTGGCAACATGCCTGATGCTGCCAATAGAATGATCAACATATTGAATAACAGGACAAGCTCTCAACTCACCACCATGGGAATTGCTCACAGGACTGAGACAATCTCAATGGTTAAAAGGGTCCTGACATTAAGAAACCTGGTTGGAACATTAGAAAGGAGAACTCAAGATATGCAGACCGAAATCAACAAGTTCATGGACAGGTTTCAGGTATTGCAAAACAGAGGCCTCCCCAGCCTACTAAGCAGTGTGGGAAGACTGCTTACCCATGAAAACTATGCTAAAAGGGTCAATGCCTTTGCTGCAAGTCAAATTGCAGGACAGCCCAGCACTTCAGCAGAATCAGGGCCAGCATCAGGGCAGACTCTATATAATAGGGTGGAAAACCTGTTTTTTATCATGAACGAGATCAATCATCTGTTCGATGTGCCTCCAAATTTCTATAAATATACAGAAGCAGATGAAACCATAGAGGCAATTGTGAAGCACCAATTGCCCACACAAGAAGTCTGGAATAAATTGACACAGCTAATATTATCAAGCCAGAGCCTGTAATGTTATATTTTGTCCAATTTATAAGTGATCATACACAGGGAAACTTTTGGTAGATAAGCATACAGAGGAAAGATGAAAGGCTGAGCCAACTCAGCAGGGCTATTCGGTCACCACAGCAGCAAGCACAGTCACAGGTGGCAGGGCCGAGAAAATACAGCGCAGCAAACGTAAAGACACATTTTCCAGCATTAAAGCAAAGTGGTTCAACCGACTCACTGACCTCTAAAGGTCAAAATATCCTCTGACAGACTTAAAGAGTAGTTATACTACATTCAAAGCTGTAATAACTTCTTTTCTACTTTTCTGTACAAAGTAATGAAGATATTTCTCTCTCAGATGACTCAATGCCTGAGATATTTTGTATAAACATTTCTATAAAGTCCCCTTCGCATGAGTTTGAAAGGGGTTGTTGTTGATTTCATTTCTAGACTTCTGTTGCTGTACAACTCTTAGAGAAATAATACAAAAGGTGGATGGAATTTCCAAAGCTCTGTGTTCCTTGATGCACTGTGGTGGCTGGCTGATTGTTACAGGATTCCTGCATATTTCATAGCACAATAAGTCTTCTTTTAACCTTTGTGTTATATGTTTTCTAGTCTATCATTTTCTTTCATGTTTATGAGTTTTTACACTTAATGGCAAAGTAAAAGAATGGTTCCAGGATTTAATCACAGATTACCCTGAACTCAATCTAAGCTGTTATAAATGTTTTCTTCAGATAGAGTAAATAAGGTGTAATTCTTAATTGCTACACTTTTCAAGCTATATCTCTCACTGTGATAAATATTCTCAAGAATTCAAGTTTGCTCCTGAGGCATCTATCTCCTTCCCACACCCCAGCTTAGTGGAAAATTCTTGAGTGCTTTTCACTAGTTTTTCACATGTCACCATCATAATCTAACTTTGTTATATGAAGTATTTAAATGGCCCTGTAATTTCAGTAAATCATCTCAAGGTTTCTAAACACTTATAGCCACAGACTCCATTGCCCAATGAAATAAACTCATCTGCAGATTGCACATTGCAAGTACAGAAAGATATCCCTCAACCAAAGCATAAAACTAAACACCCTTATTTCATAGCTAGCCTAAAATCTCCAGAGAACAGAGACAAATTATAAAGAGAGAGCCCTCTCTGATTACAGTGTGGCTAGGCACTGTAATCCAAAGATTGGTTAGTGGTTACCCCGGCCGTATTCCCTTGGGAGTCAAAGGGAACAATCTGGGTGTTAACATAATTGGCGACTCCACTGGGGAACTTCTTAGGATTTTCCAATTTCTATACATCCCTCAAAGCCTGAAATCAAGCCTGAAACAAGTCAGGAGGCCTTCAAAACTATTTCTGTGTAACATTGACAGTTTTAGGGAAGAGCTCTTTCAGTGAATCTTCATCTCAGCTGTTATAGACATTTTTGTGCCTCGTAACATGGAGCATGAAATGTCGATAATTACAGGGATCCTCAGTCCCTAAACATGTTTTTCTTACCCCTAGAAGAACAAGGTCAGCAAACCACAGCACTTCCCATCAGTTCTCCACCTGAAAACACTCAAAAACAGGCTATTTTTGGATCATGTCAGCTGCTCCACTGAGCATCTGCGCTGGAATGCAACTGCTCCTCCTTGTACCTGCGCTGAAAGTCAAATCTAATGAAGGCTACCTGCGCTGGGCGAGATTGGCCAAGTGGCACAGTCATTCTGCAAGGTGTCAATTGCCCAGGAAGCTTCCAAACTGACACTTGGTTCATGGGATTTGCCCTGTGATGAGTAAGAGGTACTTGATCTCCATGTGTAAGCAAGGATCTCCAAGTGGACTCAAGAACTGAAGTTTAACTGAAGAGGGAGAGGACACAAGGCAGCTTTATGTCAGTCTCAAGCTGACTCATCCTTTCTTCTTCTCTCCTATATATAGAGCTCTTCTATGAGGTCTAAGGGGGCTGGAATTTTTTGCAAAGCAAGGAAGTGCTGTTGGTTTACAGTTAGAGCTATTGGGTGATTGTTTTTCCAGAGGTGAAGAGGAGACTTCTTGCTGCTGGGGAGGTGCTGCTGGATTGGAGCCATTGATGGTTGTAACCTTCTCAGAACCCTGTTACTTTTATCAATAAAGCTTTGAATGTTCTCCTATATACTTGTATTGCATTGATGTATTGTATTTACTTGTATATTTGATTCACTCTAATCCATGCATCAGTTATGAGTACATGTATCTTGTAGTTTTCTTCTCTCTGTTGTGCAGGATCTGTGTGTAGCTGGACCGGCAAAGGGAGCAAGGAGCTGGGAACAAGAGACAAAGAGAGAGGACAAGGATCGACAAAAGTGAAAGACACCGGTTGGTTAATCTTTTCTTCCTTCTCTCTGTACTTTCATAAAGGAAAACATTAAAGCTTTACTTTCAGTTGTTGCTAAAGACTGTCACCTTTAGAGTAGGGATAGGGTCATCCGAGTCGGATACTTTTCCCCACAACATCAGCTTTGGAATATATATAGCCATTCCAAGATCTTTATCCAGTCCTTACAGATATAAAAACTTCCTATAAAATCCTAAAAAATAGTTAGAAGCTGGCTCCCAAGAAAATTCCACGGCATACTAGGGCAAATCCTGACCCTAATCCACCCATCATTGTTGATAATCCAAATACCATCCCTAGAAACATTAGGAGGCTGCAAAGGCAGGAGCAGCCTGCTAATCTAACTTCAGATTCAGATCATCCCAGCCTTATCTCTACCCCATGCAAGGTCCTTTTCCAGTCTACCCCTAATTCCCCTAGTTCACCATCCACATCTCAAAGTCCTCCTCTCACATCTTCATCCACTGCACATATCCCCTTGACCAACACTCTAGGTTCTCCCCTACTTGTCACCCCTATGGTACCCACTGTTCCTATTATCCCAGCTGCCCCTGTAAATCCTCTAAATCCTGTAAATATGGCTAACAGATATGCACCCTTGCAGATACCAGCTAATGCTGCAGCTCTACCCCAAGATTACCAAACCAAAATCTCATATTTTGACTCCAATGGCCCTCTGACAGCTGTCCAGCATGCTAAGAGGATGCAAGACCATTTTGAGACCTATGAAATAGATGATGACAGTGTCAGAATGAGGATGTTTGTTCAAAGCCTAACTGGGGATGTAAGAACTTGGTTTAGATCCCTGAATGCAAACTCCATCACAACTCCTGATGAACTGTATCAAGCCTTTACTAGTAGATGGGAGAAGAAGAAAGATCCTCTGCACATACTTGGGGAATATGACACTATCAAAAGAGGTCCCCAAGAGACTGTTTTGGAGTATTGTGCAAGATTTAACAATGTATATAACGCAATTCCACAAAATTTAAGACCTCCTCCTGATTTAGCCTTGTACAAATTCCCTGATGGATTTGACCCTGACATGGCCTATCAGTTGAAGGAAAGAGATCCTCAATCCCTGGCAGAGGCCCAAAGGGTTGCTGTCACAGTGGAAGCCAACCTAATTGCCAAAAGAAACAGGGCAAGGTTGGAAAAGAGGACTGTTTTCAAAGAGGAACCCTCTGCCTTTGATCAGAAGCTGGATGCAATACTTAATGGAATGAAAAGATTAGGTGACAGAGTGGAATCGGTTGAGAGAAAATCATCATGGGAAGCACCACAAAACAACCCTCCTAGGAATCCAAATTTCAGGAGGACTCAAAACCCAAATGTTGGCAAGGCCAGTGCTGACCAAGACATAAGACCCCCTTTCCAAGAAAATTATGCAGAAACTTCCACATCAACAGAGCCCAATGAAGATCCTGAGATTAATTTAATGGGTCTAGATGGTGAAAGTCAAGTTTTCTTAACACAAGAAGATCATGAGGATGATGAAATCAAACTGTTCCAAACTAAATCAGGTGAATCCTTTGACTTTAAACAAGGCTATGACACTGCTGTTTATGAGGTCCATAAACAATACAAGCTGAGGAGCAGAACTGTGAATGTAAACCAGCCTGAAAAGATAAAGGATAATCAGCAGCCTGAAAGAGTCATAGTCACAGAGCCTAATGACAAAACAAATTCACTTGCAGAAGAATTGATTATTGAAGAGATCACTGAACCACTGTCCTTAAAACAGCAGCCTATGGCCACTCCACCTTCTCAACCTAATTTAAAGGTTACTCCCCAAGAGATGAGTAAAAGGGGCAAGTCCCAAAGTCAAGATAAAAATCAAGAAGAAGATTTAATGAACAAGGAAAGGACGGTTATCCTTAACCCCAAGACCCAATCTGAAAAACCCTTTGACCTAGAGACTGAAATTGGCAAACTAAAGATAGCAATTCCACTTTCGGAACTAGCCAAGCATGACATCTACAAACTACAAATTAAGAAGTCCCTTCAACTCGCTAGCAACAAAGATGATGTCAATGTGCTAGATGATACCCCAGAACTCCTGTTTGGCCCAGAAGTGGATGGAAAAACGGTAGTCACAGGGGTATTACCTTTCTATGTCAGTTTACATATTCATGATAAAATATTACATAATGCAATGTTTGACTCAGGTGCCTCTCACAATCTCATGCCAGAAGCAGTCATGGAGAGATTGAATCTAGACATAACAAGACCATACAAGGACCTGTTTTCCTTTGACTCCAGCCAAGTCAAGTGTCTAGGTCTCATAAAAGATTTATGTGTGTCTCTGGTTCAGTACCCAAACAAGACAATCCTAATGGATGTGGTAGTTGCTGATATCCCACCTAAGTATGGGATGCTGTTATCAAGATCATGGGGAGCTAAACTCCAAGGTTCCCTACAATTAGACATGTCATATGCCACCATCTCTGTTTTTGGGCAACCAAAAAGACTATACAAAGAAACACTCATGAAATACATGGTCAGCAGTGAAGAAAAGCCTCAAAACTTTCCCATATATGTTGTCCATTCAGACATAGACTCATACATTCTCTTCAATAACAGCACAACTCCCTCAAAAGGTGAGGTTGAAACCAAGATACTCATACAGGAGGAAGACTCCAATGAAACGACAGTCAATCAAACACTAGATACTGTTGCTGTTCCAAATATCAAACATACCCAATCAAATGATGAAACTGTCCTAGAAGACAAGCTAGATGAAAAACCACAACTTTTACTCACATTGCCAGCCCATGAACAGATCGTTAAATCTCCTTCCCAACAGGATATTCTATGGTTCCTTGAATTTGATGGCTCAGTCAACAAGTTAGGGGCAGGAGCTGGAGTTTGGGTACACAATAAAGAAAATAGTCATGCAGAAGGCAGAGCCTATAGATTAAACTTCAGATGCACTAATAATATGGCAGAGTACGAAGCTCTTTTACTAGGCCTCAAGTTAGTAAAGTTCTTACAAGCTGCCAGGGTTTCAATCATGGGTGATTCAGATTTAGTTATTCAACAAGTGAAGGGAAATTTTGTCACCAATGACAAAAGACTAAGGACTTATAGGTCTGCTGTGGCTGAGATACTAAACTTTTTCTCTGAATTCCAAATCACTAAAATTCCTAGAACCCACAATCTGCACGCTCATAGTTTGGCCACCTTTGCAAGTACCTGCAAGCTGCCTTTTGAGCCCCATCATTGTTTTACAGCTGAGGTAAAACACAGACCCTCCATTCCAAACAATGTTAATGATTGGCAAGTATTTGAAGATGACAAGAAAATAAACCATTTTTTAACCCTGCAGCAAGAATTTGCAGGATTAAATATTGATAGGGATACAGCAAGTCAATCACAAATACTTGATACAACAAGTCAATCACAAATACTTGATACAGCAAGTCAATCACAAATACTTGATACAGCAAGTCAATCACAAATACTTGATGGAGCAAGTCCATCACAAATACAGTTTCAACAGATTGCTCACCCAATATCACCTAGAACAGCAAAACAAATACTAAATCCAACTATTTTCAACATAGACAACATTCAGCAAATTCAATCAACCAATTGTGAGGAAGTGGCCAATGCTGAAACTGAAATCATAGAGCTGAAAGACAATTTTCTACCAACAGGCCTAACTCCACTAGAAGACATCTTTGACTCAAATGATATTCCCAGAAAACCAAAAATGCAGCCCTTAAATGCAGCCATTGAAGAATGCAACATAGGTACAATTGACAAACCCAAAATAATTAAATTGTCTGCTTCTTTACCTCCTGACCAAAAGCCTAAATACATTGACCTCTTTAAAGAGTTCCAGGATGTTTTTGCATGGAGTTATGAGGACCTAAAGTCCTATGACACCTCTGTAATCCAGCATACAATCCCTCTTAAACCTGATCAAAAGCCCTTTAAACAAAAACTGAGGAGAATCAATCCTATGCTTCTCCCAGCAATGGAACAAGAAGTACAGAAAATGTTCAAGGCAGGCATCATAGCACCAATTAGATTCTCTGAATGGATCTCCAACTTAGTCCCTACAAGAAAGAAGACTGGTGAAATTAGGCTGTGTGTGGACTTAAGGAATCTGAACCAAGTATCCCTCAAAGACAACTATCCATTACCCAAGATGGATCACATTCTTCAAAGAGTGGTAGGGGCCTCAAGGATCTCATTACTGGATGGATTTTCAGGCTTCAATCAAATCCTGGTACACCCTGATGACCAAGACAAAACGGCATTCACTACCCCATGGGGAACTTTCAAATATGTAAAGATGCCTTTTGGATTGAAAAATGCAGGGGCAACATTTCAAAGAGCAATGGATATTGCTTTTTCCAAGGAGATTCATGACTTTTTAGTCATTTACCTAGATGACCTTACACCTTTCTCAAAATCAGACCAAGAACATATAAAACATTTGAGACAGATCTTCCTAAATTGCAGAAAATATGGAATTTCCTTGAATCCCAAGAAATCCCTGTTTGGTTTAGAGGAAGGTAAGCTATTGGACCACATCATTTCTAAAGATGGCATTAGAATTGACCCAGATAGGATACAGGCTATCCTACAAATGCCCCACCCAAGAAATGTCAAAGAGTTGCAAGGATTCTTGGGAAAAATCAATTTCTTGAGAAGGTTTATCCCAAACTTAGCAGAACTAATCAGATTATTAAATAACATGCTAAAGAAAGATTCAAAAGTCAAATGGACTATTGAAGCCAATCAAGCCTTTGAAGGTATAAAACTGGCCCTTACCCAAACCCCAGTGTTGACCAATCCTCAGTTTGACAGAGAATTTATCATTTTCTCTTTTGCCTCCCAGCATACTATTGCTGCCGTTTTATTGCAAAAAGATGACCAAGGAAATGAGAAGCCAATTGCTTTCTTTAGCAAAGCTCTTAGAGATGCACCTTTAAAGTATCAAATCATGGAAAAGCAAGCTTATGCTTTGGTCAAAGCCATTAAAGACTTTAGGATTTATATCCTTTATTCCCATGTTATAGCATATGTGCCAAGTCCTATTGTCAAAGACATTCTCACCCAAGAAAATTTAGAGGGCAGAAGAGGAAAGTGGATTGCCAACATCTTGGAATTTGACATTGAGATAAAACCTACAAAACTAATAAAAGGGCAAGGCTTGGCCAAATTACTGACAGAAGCAAATTTCCAAGCCCTAGACATTAACCAGCTGGACAGTGAACCGGAGCTGGCGACTCCAAAGATCAATGTAGCCTTTGAACAATCCCCTTGGTACTCTGATATATGTTATATATTGCAAAACCTGTGTGCTCCCCCAGGATTGTCCAGAACTAAATGTAGGTTTTTAAAAATGAAAGCTTCTAAATTTTGTGTTATGGATGGAAATTTGTTATGGAAAAACCATGAAGGAATATTGCTAAACTGCCTAATTGAGAATGAAACTAACAATATCATAAAGGAATTTCATGCAGGTGACTGTGATGGACACTTGTACTGGAAGTCCACTGTGGATAAAATACTAAGGGCTGGGTACTACTGGCCCAGCATGTTCTCTGATGTCAAGAAATTCACCACCTCATGTCATAAATGTCAAGTGTTTGAGGGAAAGAGACAGTTGCTGCCACTTCCCTTAAGGCCTATTGCAACAGAGAGACCTTTTCAACAATGGGGCTTGGATTTCATTGGGGAAATTCATCCCTCATCTTCAGGCCAACATAAATGGATCTTAACAGCCACAGACTACTTCACCAAGTGGATTGAAGCTGTTCCATGCAGACAAGCAAATGATTCCACTATCATTCAGTTCTTGGAGAACAACATATTGGCTAGATTTGGCTGTCCTGACAAAATAATAATAGACAATGCTGCTGCTTTCAGATCCAAGAAAATGGTGAACTTCTGCCATAAATTTCACATCACCTTGGCCCATTCTACTGCATACTATCCCCAAGGAAATGGCCTTGCTGAGTCATCAAATAAAAGTCTGGTAAACATCATAAAGAAAGTACTAGAAGAGAACAAAAAGAATTGGCATAAGAAGCTCGTGAATGCCCTATGGGCAGATAGACTAACAACCAAAAGATCAATTGGAACCAGCCCATATGAGTTGGTTTATGGATTAGAAGCCAAATTTCCTTCATCACTAGGAATACCTGTTATGAAACTTCTTCAAGAAAGCCAAGCTGAACCAAATGATATGCAAAGAAGAATCAATCAGATCATATGTTTACAGCAAACTAGAGACCAAGTTTTCAGCAGAGTTCAAGTTCTACAAGAAAAATTAAAGAAGGCCTTTGATAGAAGAACTAAGGCAGAAGATTTCAACGTTGGTGACAAAGTCCTCAAGTGGGATTCAAGAAGAGAGGATAAGGGAAAACATGGAAAATTTGATTCCCTTTGGAGAGGACCATTTGCTGTCCAAGCAGTACAAGGAAACAACACTTATTTCCTTAAGAGTCTCAATGAAACTGATTTGGATGAGGGTCTTGTGAATGGCAGGATGCTGAAGCACTATTTTGAATATCACCCATAAGTGCAGCCTGAGTTTTCCCTTGTACATATCCAGATGTATATATTATTTTCTGTCAACATGTAAAAATGCAATTTCTCAAAGTCTTCTTAAAACTGCCAGCAAAGGTGAATAGAATCAGAGGTCTACCAAGAAGAGAAGCACACAATTTTGGCATTTCAAAGCAGCAAAACTTCAAGATTGGCAAGAGCAGTCAAGGAGCAAGGCAATCTGACCTGTTGTTCTTGGTCTTTCAAATGAAACACCATCCCCATGTGGAGCCACTGTTAGCTACCTATACCAATAGGTTTCATATTTCATGATTGGCAATGAAAAGGTCCAAATATGATCTGCTTTGATCATGCAAAGATCACATATTTCCATAAGAATACAACCTGTGCTTATAGCTTGGTATGGACTCAAATTTTGATGGATGGTCCAACAGTCTAATCTGGATCATGTCATGTTTTAAATTTTTAGTTGTAGAATAGAGAAAGGAGTCTGTCCAAACTGTTTAATCTTGGCAGACAAGTAGTTTAGGTAGAGAAAAAAGGCTCCCAACAGCTTAATCTGGGACCTTGGAAGAAATAAGGGTAGAAGTAGATAGAAAAACAAAAGAAAAAGCCAAAGAAAAGAAAAGGCTAGTAAGGGTCTGCAAGTCTAAGTGCACCCTCCAAGAAGAAATAAAAAATGCTAGGCAAATAGATGGGTAGGCAGTTGGGGTTGCAGAAAGGTCATTTCTTATAAGTTGCATGTGTGCTAACTTTGTTTACCAAAGCAAAATCAATGAATTGAGAAGGTGTCATTCTTCATCAAGTTGCAGCAAGCAAGAAGCATGTCTAACCTCCCTTCTTCCCCTTTCCATTTCATTACTAACACTCCCTCATCAGCTGAGATTCATGGAAGAGATTATGGTTTCATGGTGGTTCTTAATCTTTTTAGAAGCCACATTTCTTGTCTAAAACTCTTTTCATTTTGATCTACTCCCTAAACTAAGTAAGTCTCAAATAAACTTAGTGATTTTCCCCCTCATTCACATTTTCCCCCATATTTACTCTAACTCTACTATGTAATTCCCCTATGTTACCCTTCCCCTACTAGTATTAACACCATGGTGTATAAACCCCAAATTTTGTATAAATATCCCTCCCCTTAGCATTATAGCCAATAAACCCTCTTTCAGGGATCAAATTGGCATCTGGTCACTTTGATCAACCTAAACCTCACCCCTCTCCCTTCTTTGAAGTCATTCCACCCATTAAGCCATTGTTTGTAAAGAAAAAACCTTGTAAAAAGCCCCTCCTACCCATAAACCCCTTTGAAATTGTGAAAAAACCCAAAAAACCCACCTTTTGCCGCTTATCCAAAGTTTCGGCGCATATGTTTGATTTTCCAAAATACATTGAAAACTTTGCAAAAACCCATATCCTAATGTTTTCCGCCGGGAACAGCTTTCAAAACAAATAATAAATTAAACCCGTCCCCCCTCCGTATTGTTCAATCACATCGCCCTTCCGTCAACCGTCGGATCGGACCCATGTGATCCGACGGCCCTCATTGATATCGGAGCGGCCCCCACGCCCGACAGTTAGCGCCCGAGAAAATGACGAAGGGTTACGTCAGTCCTCGGCCACGCGTCACCCTCTCAAGGCTCTCGGAGCAGCCTCTGACAAAACCGGGGCCGTATCGTAAGCGGTCCGAAAAAACCGTAACCACTATTGCATTTAGCACCCGGTTTGTTGATCCCATGTCAGGCCCACGTCAGAGCCACGTCGCCACCACCCCGCCATCGCATCACCTCATTCGTCCGTCCCTTCGCTGACATGTCCGCCACCTCAGAATATCCGTGGACAAACCAGGGCCTGCCACATCACCCGGTGACGTCATGCTGACGTCATCCAACTCTGACCCCACCTGATGACGTCATGCTGACGTCATCCCAAAAGCGCGCCAATATTGCCAAAAATCTATTTTAAGCCAAAATTTCGTGTTTTTTCTACTTTTGCCGAAAGAGACTGTCGTTGTTGCTGCATGAATTTGACGACCATACCAGCGCCAACCTGCACCGTCCAACTCTGAAACCACGGGCGCCTCCGCCGTACCTGCATTTGCAACTATCAGTAACAATCCGCAAGGTATTTTTCGAAATTATTCTCTGCACCTGGTTTTTATCCAAATTTCTTCGAACAAACTGTTAAGGGAGTGTTAAAACACCGAATTCACCATCTGGTATCCAAGTAACCTGCACCTATTTCCCACTGGCAAGATAACGAACGGTTTATAAAGCCTGCAGTCGACTGAAACAACCTGAATTCATAGGTAGCTCGCGCAACCGTGAGCTAGAAACCTCTGCTGGCTAAATTCACCATAGAAAAAGTTCTGGTCAGCCCTGCTATTTGTCTTTATCAATCTATTAAATAGTATTTCAATTGCTGTGTGCTCAATTCACCCTCTGGTCCCTGAAATTCACACTTTCATTGTAAGGAATCACCTCTGTGTTGTTCTGCTTACTTGAACCAGTTCACCTGCAAGTCAGAAGCTTAATAGACCATGGAAACTCCAATTGCACTGAACATCAAGCCTCTCAATACCCCTCACAGGGAGTTAGAATGGAAAGCTCTGGGAGATATGGATTATCAAATGTTAGATTGGTTTCCAATAGGCTCTAAATATAATATCCAGTTGCTAAATGAGTTGAAAGCCCAGCACCTTAGTGGAGCTGATATCCTAGGGATTTGGGACTCAAACTTGCCCATCTACAACCTCCCCCAGGTAAATCCTATGCCAGAATTGATCCACAGATGCCAGGAGTGCTATGATCCATACCAAAGAGCTGTACTCAGCCCCACAGGCTCAATTCTGTTCCATATCACCCTAGAGAGCATAAATGAGATGCTGCATTTCCACACTGCAAAACCATTGACCCCCCTCTACATGCAGAACTTGATAAAGAAGGGGACTAAGTTGTCAAATGACCAGATCATCAAAATCAACCAGCTGTTTGTACAATCAGGCTCTGAAGCCATCAGAACTCCTCCTATTGGATATGCATACTTAAATGAATTGGGCAGAATGCTAGTGGATTTGATCAGCTATGTCCTAGGGTTCAAGGGAGTGGAGGATGTGGATGATAGTATAATGGCAATGTTGTCTATATTCTCTCCTGGAAAGCCTCCAGCTGTACATTATGACTACGCCACATATATTGCAGATAGGATCCATGACCAGCTAATGAATCTGCAAAGGGAAAGACTGTTCAGATACACTTCGTACATTTACCATCTATTCTTGTTTTATCAACCAAGCAGCTTCCTCATTCCCCTGAAGCAAGTTAATGCCCAGGGAAATCCAAGGTCAGTTGTGTTTTGGACCTCTGTTTTTCATTGCACCTCTGTATCACCATACACATACTGTGAGTTCATAGACTTGTTCATTCATCCAGCTATGACATTATTGTATGGTGTTTCTCCTCCAAGGTTAACTGATGACATGAGGAGAATTCTCCATCTAAACAAAACCTACAGTATTGGTAATTGGTACTTTTACCAAGACCACACAGTCATCAGAGTATATGGCTGTGAGTTGAAGCCTTATAGGCTGCCAAGGTATGTCCCTATGAGACTTTTTGCCCTAGAATATTTCAGGCAATTTGGGAATGCCGACTACCTCCACTTCCAAAGTAAGAACAAGAAGGCGCAGTTGAAGGTAAGGAGCCAGCTAGGCCCTTTCCTATATAACAAAAAATAGGAGGGATGGAAAGAGGCAAACAGTATCCTAGAAGCCCTCAAACTGCAAACTAGTTTTGAGTGGATACCCTATGACCCCAATCATTTTATTTCCCTCAGGAGGATAAGATACAAGTTGGGTACCTATTCACATATGAGGCTGCCTGAGATTGAGCAGTATGCCAATGCATTGAGCTGGGAAAAGGGTACCCTAGAAGAGGAAATTACAAGTGAAGAGCTGCTAGAAAGAGAGGCTAGAAATATTCAAAAAGAAGCTGACTTAGAAACTTGTGGACAGGTCCCCCTCTCATATAAAAGACAACTTGGAGCAGCTGCCTCATCCTCAACAACACATCAGCAAGCTGCCATGAATACTCCACAGACATCCAGCAAAGGCAAAGAAAAGCAGGTAGAACAGCCACCTCCTATGACTGAAGAGCAAATGGAAACACTAGTGCAGCAACAAGAAGAGATGGAGCAGCAGGGAGAAGTGCAGCGGCAAGAAGAACAGCAACAACAGGAAGAAAAAAGGCAGGAACAGCCTGTCCAGCAAGAGCAAACAGTGGAAGCCCCTAAATCCACTGAACAAACTGTGCCTCCAAGGCAAGAAACTTCAGCTGAGGCATCAATCCTCCAAACTCCACAAAAGGAGGATACAAGCAGGAAAAGGGACAGAGAGACTCCCCTTACAACATCAGCAACTCATGGGGAGAAAAGACAGAGAATCAATCCCTTCTCAGAGGAAGAAATGCCAATAGGACAGTCTTTTGGTATGGTCCCACCCAGCAGGGAAGCATCAGCAAGTTCCTTTCAACAGGAACAGGATAGAGCAATGGGAGGAGAAGTGAGTTCCTCAAA
The DNA here is from genome assembly GCA_031772625.1 of Pinus tabuliformis. Classification (NCBI taxonomy): domain Eukaryota; kingdom Viridiplantae; phylum Streptophyta; class Pinopsida; order Pinales; family Pinaceae; genus Pinus; species Pinus tabuliformis. The sequence goes on along the minus strand of CM062815.1, from coordinate 1,124,280,412 downwards.
TCAGCAAAGAGAAGGTGGACCCAGCATTAAACAGCAGTTCATCGACATTAAGAGGAGAAATGAGCCCATCAAGATACAGCTATATAACCATCTGTTAAACATGGCTCCCACCAATCAACAAAGACTCATGTCTGCATATGATGTGCAGGAAGGCAAAATGATCATGAGTCATTTTATGCCAACAGCAGTGCAACCCCAATCTGCCTCTGACTACTTGAGGACTAACCTGGAAGTCCTTGCCAAGGATATCCACCCAATGGACAAGATAGAACTGCATAAGCAAACGGGTGAGATGGTCTATGCTTCCTTGGCAGACCAAACATTGGATAACTACAGGCTACAAAATAGCCTTAACAATACAGCCTCTTAGCTAGAGTTGGAGAGAGCATCATCCCAGGCAAAGGACAACAGAATAAGGTCCTTAGAGTACATCATCATAGAGATTGGGCATGATCCCAAAGACACCAAGGGCATACAAGAGATATTAAAATTGAGGGATGCAGACATGGCAGCTTTGAGGAGAAAGATCAAGCTCCCAGCCTCCATTCACCCTCAAACAGATGATGTTGCCCAACAAAGACATGATCAAGAGGCCACAACCTTGTTGATATCTCTGCACAAGCAGCTAATCCAAACTCAGGAAAAGCTGGGAGAATCGGAGGCTGCAAAAGCAGCACTACAGGCAGCCTTGAAACAAACAGAAGAAGGGCAAACCTCCAAGCCTCCTCCTGAAGTAATCAACCTTGAGGAAGCTGCTCCAACTACTGCTCCTCCTCCTCAGCAAACAGAACCTACAGCACCAACTACATCGACAGCTGCACCAACAACAGAGCAGACTCATAGTCTGGATATGCAGAAGCTTCAAAATGAAACTCAAGTCCTGGAAGCTCAAATGTTAGAGCTTAATCAAGCCAAAGAATCTTTGGCTAAAGTAAATGAAAGATATGACAAGAGAAAACAGAATGTGGCTGAGAAGGAAAGAGATATAAAAGCTCTCAAAAAGAGAATAACTGAGCTTGAGAAAGAGCTCACACTAGATAAGGTGACAGCAGAGCTCAAAACAGTCCTTTGGGCCAATATTGGCCAGTCCATTACTGATCAGTGGCAGTTCATTGAGACCATAGATGAACAGTCAGCACTCATTACAAAGGCAAATAGGGAAATACACAGAGCAAGAGCAAGCCTTGGCAACATGCCTGATGCTGCCAATAGAATGATCAACATATTGAATAACAGGACAAGCTCTCAACTGACCACCATGGGAATTGCTCACAGGACTGAGACAATCTCAATGGTTAAAAGGGTCCTGACATTAAGAAACCTGGTTGGAACATTAGAAAGGAGAACTCAAGATATGCAGACCGAAATCAACAAGTTCATGGACAGGTTTCAGGTATTGCAAAACAGAGGCCTCCCCAGCCTACTAAGCAGTGTGGGAAGACTGCTTACCCATGAAAACTATGCTAAAAGGGTCAATGCCTTTGCTGCAAGTCAAATTGCAGGACAGCCCAGCACTTCAGCAGAATCAGGGCCAGCATCAGGGCAGACTCTATATAATAGGGTGGAAAACCTATTTTTTATCATGAACGAGATCAATCATCTGTTCGATGTGCCTCCAAATTTCTATAAATATACAGAAGCAGATGAAACCATAGAGGCAATTGTGAAGCACCAATTGCCCACACAGGAAGTCTGGAATAAATTGACACAGCTAATATTATCAAGCCAGAGCCTGTAATGTTATGTTTTGTCCAATTTATAAGTGATCATACACAGGGAAAATTTTGGTAGATAAGCATACAGAGGAAAGATGAAAGGCTGAGCCAACTCAGCAGGGCTATTCGGTCACCACAGTAGCAAGCACAGTCACAGGTGGCAGGGCCGAGAAAATACAGCGCAGCAAACGTAAAGACACATTTTCCAGCATTAAAGCAAAGCGGTTCAACCGACTCACTGACCTCCAAAGGTCAAAATATCCTCTGACAGACTTAAAGAGCAGTTATACTGCATTCAAAGCTGTAATAACTTCTTTTCTACTTTTCTGTACGAAGTAATGAAGATATTTCTCTCTCAGATGACTCAATGCCTGAGATATTTTGTATAAACATTTCTATAAAGTCCCCTTCGCATGAGTTTGCAAGGGGTTGTTGTTGATTTCATTTCTAGACTTCTGTTGCTGTACAACTCTCAGAGAAATAATACAAAAGGTGGATGGAATTTCCAAAGCTCTGTGTTCCTTGATGCACTGTGGTGGCTGGCTGATTGTTACAGGATTCCTGCATATTTCATAGCACAATAAGTCTTCTTTTAACCTTTGTGTTATATGTTTTCTAGTCTATCATTTTCTTTCATGTTTATGAGTTTTTACACTTAATGGCAAAGTAAAAGAATGGTTCCAGGATTTAATCACAGATTACCCTGAACTCAATCTAAGCTGTTATAAATGTTTTCTTCAGATAGAGTAAATAAGGTGTAATTCTTAATTGCTACACTTTTCAAGCTATATCTCTCACTGTGATAAATATTCTCAGGAATTCAAGTTTGCTCCTGAGGCATCTATCTCCTTCCCACACCCCAGCTTAGTGGAAAATTCTTGAGTGCTTTTCACTGGTTGTTCACATGTCACCATCATAATCTAACTTTGTTATATGAAGTATTTAAATGGCCCTGTAATTTCAGTAAATCATCTCAAGGTTTCTAAACACTTATAGCCACAGACTCCATTGCCCAATGAAATAAACTCATCTGCAGATTGCACACTGCAAGTACAGAAATATATCCCTCAACCAAAGCATAAAACTAAACACCCTTATTTCATAGCTAGCCTAAAATCTCCAAAGAACAGAGACAAATTATAAAGAGAGAGCCCTCTCTGATTACAGTGTGGCTAGGCACTGTAATCCAAAGATTGGTTAGTGGTTACCCCGGCCGTATTCCCTTGGGAGTCAAAGGGAACAACCTGGGTGTTAACATGATCGAGACTCCCGATTTGTTGGAAATTTTTGGTCAAGTCTGTGTGAATTAATGGACACCAGACTGAAGAAAAGCACAGCCTTTCATTCACAAACAGATGGCCAAACAGAGTTAGTCAACAAGATAGTGATCCAGTTGCTCAGGGGCTATTGCAGCAAGCATCCCAAGCTTTGTGATGAACATTTATGTTATGTGCAACATGCTTACAACCATGCTAAACATTCTTCTACACAAAGATCTCCTTTTGAGACCTGTTTTGGTTTTATACCAAGGTCTCCCTTGGATTTTATCTTTGAAAAATACATAGCAGTTGTTGGACACAGTGATGTGGACAAAGCAACCAGATTCATTGAATAGATCCAAGAAATTCACTAGGCAGTGCAGGAACAACTGGAAAAGAGCCAAGCCAAATACAAGGCAAGGCATGATAAACACCAGGTGGAGCACAACTTCCAAGTTGGCGATCAAGTCTGGCTATATATCAGCAAGGACAGAATGCAAGGTGAAGGAAAGAAGCTGAAACCAATAAGGTATGGGCCTTTTAAGGTACTTGAGAAAATTGGTGAGAATGCTTTCTGCCTTGATCTTCTAGCATACATGCACATCTATTCAGTAGTAAATGCAGAAAATTTAAGGCTGTTTGAACCTTCTTTAATTGAAGATCCTAAAGAGCAAAGTCAATTGCCTTCCATTAATGATCTGTTGCCTAAATACCTCAATGAGCTACAGGAAGATATAGTTCTAGACAGGAAGGTGAGGACAATGTGCAGAGGAGATGTTGAGTACCTAAGGATTGGACTCAAAGGTTCAAAACCCAGTAGTGCAAAATGGATAGAGATTGGATAAGTGAGGCAGCTGTATCCTCACTTAAGCGATGATTGAAAGCCAACTTTTGGTGGTCCAAAAGCCTTTTTTAGTGGGAAGGCGTGATCCAAATGGATCTGAGAATGCTCTCTAAGTCTTCATAAACTCTTTAAAAATCATGCCAAAGATCAAAATCTTTTAAAATTCAAAGTTAACGCAAAGGAAACACCCATAGTAGGGCGAAGAAACATTATCGGGAGGCCCAAAACCCACGAAATCGTGAATAAAATAGAGTATGGAGGCATGGAACAAGTGATGCATAGTAATCGTCCGATCTGGCTGATCAACAATCTAGATTGGATCGGTAATCGCAGTCGGCAATGACCTTCGGCAGAGATCCGAGGGATCCACATGAGTCTTGCGAAAACGATCAGCGGAATCGGCGGGATCCACATAAGGCATGCGATGGAAATTGGCGGAGTTAATCTGGACCATCGATCAAGCACACAGATCAACAGCCCATATTACATCACTGGATTACTACCGAGGGATTGCAGAAGCGCTTACAAATGATGAAAGGGTTATTGCAATGAGTGATTGCAATATATTGCATCACCGCATCACATCGGAACTATGCAATGGAGCAGGCCTGATACCAATAAAGACAGCGATATTACAGACTCGATAATATAATAGGTGGCATTGCATATATTTTGAAGTCCAAAAAACTGAGTTTTCCTTTGTAAATCACATTTTCGCGAACAAACAAAAAACCAAAGGGAAAAGCGTCGATGCGATGTTGCGGACCTGAAAGGGATTATTAACGATATTGGATAGCATTTCAGGTCCAGGAATGTGGGCTTTACAGTGTTTTAATGTATTTTCGTATTAAACAAAATGCATAGAGACGGAACCCTTTCGATATGCGATAGCGACTTGTGAACGGACCCGATAGGGGAATGAAGTGTATTGGAGGACTTTTGAAGTCTGACATATCATGGTTTTGGAAAATTTCTCTGTTAAAATGTATTTCCACTGTAGAAACAACGTGCAGCCTTTTCAAGTGTTTCAGAGGCCTAAGGCACTCTAGCACTGTAGAATGGGTGGTTACCTCCTCTCCATGCGTTAGGCAATGATTGTATAACACTGGAGAGGGATTCAAAGCATTCAAGAGGTGGGTGTTATAGACATTTTTGTGCCTCGCGACATGGAGCATGAAATGTCAATAATTACAGGGATCCTCAGTCCCTAAACATGTTGTTCTTACCCCTAAAAGAACAAGGTCATCAAACAACAACACTTCCAATCAGTTCTCCACCTGAAAACACTTCAAAACAGGCTAATTTTGGATCATGTCAGCTGCTCCACTGAGCATCTGCGCTGGAATGCAACTGCTCCTCCTTGTACCTGCGCTGGAAGTCAAATCTAATGAAGGCTACCTGTGCTGGGCGAGATTGGCCAAGTGGCACAGTCATTCTGTAAGGTGTCAACTGCCCAGGAAGCTTCCAAACTGACACTTGGTTCATGAGATTCGCCCTGTGATGAGTAAGAGGTACTTGATCACCATGTGTAAGCAAGGATCTCCAAGTGGACTCAAGAACTGAAGATTAACTGAAGAGGGAGAGGACACAAGGCAGCTTTATGTCAGTCTCAAGCTGACTCATCCTTTCTCCTTCTACCCTATATATAGAGCTCTTCTATGAGGTCTAAGGGGGCTGGAATTTTGTGTAAAGTAAGGAGGTGCTGTTGGTTTACAGTTAGAGCTATTGGGTGATTGTTTTACTAGAGGTGAAGAGGAGAGTTCTTGCTGCTGGGGAGGTGCTGCTGGATTGGAGCCATCATTGGTTGTAACCTTCTCGGAACCCTGTTACTTCTATCAATAAAGTTTTGCATGTTCTCCTATATACTTGTATTGCATTGATGTATTGTATTTACATGTATATTTGATTCATCCTAATCCATGCTTCAGTTATGAGTACATGTATCTTGTAGTTTGCTCTCTTGTTTTGTGCAGGATCTGTGTGTAGCTGGACCGGCAACGAGAGCAAGGAACTGGGAACAAGAGACAAAGAGAGAGGACAAGGATCGACTAAGCGAAAGACACCAGGTTGGTTAATCTTTCTCCATTCTCTCTGTACTTTCATAAAGGAAATCATCAAAACTTTACTTTCAGTTGTTGCTAAAGACTGTCACCTTTAGAGTAGGGATAGGGTCATCCGCATCAGATACTTTTCCCCACAACAAACTGGCGACTCCGCTGGGGAGCCTAGTATCTTGTTGGTGTTTGTAGTATTTTGCTATTCATTTCTTGAAGAAAAGAGTACCAAATCGAAAAGCTTTTGACTATATCAAAAGCGAAGTAGAGGGACTGCTACTCTTGCTCATTTGCTGAGAAAATTCAAGATTTAAAGAGCTTATCTACAAAAGACTCTTTACTCTTTGTGATAGATCTTCATCCTCTTGATCATCCCTTAGCCTGTACTTGACCTATAGCTTTTTATTTCAGCAAAAACAGTGAATTTTTGAGTTTTTTATGACCCGGAAAACTTTGTAGACGTAACTCTCGTGTCCCAGAGCAGGCTGTCCACAGGCAGTCTGCATTACAGCGCAGGTGCTCCCTTCGGGAACTGCGCTGAGAGTCAAACTGACAGACCAGAGCCTGTGCTGGTCCAGTTAGCCATTGTCTTGCTCAGTTTTCCCATCGTGTCTTGGCCCTGTTTTCACTGATTTTTTGTTGATTGCTTGCTGGTCATTATACTTGCTGTAAACCACTTCTCCTTGACATTATTCCGCCTCAGTTGTGTGATGAAACTGTGAATGTTCTTTCAGTATTTCTTGTTTCAGTTACAGTTTCCCATTGTGAAAAGCGAACCAGTATAGCTGTGACCTCTTAGATCCTGAACTGTAAAAGTGTCTTTGTGATCTTAAGAGCTAGTTTTATTACTGTTCATGGCTGTTTGAGTTTGTTTGTTTTTCATCTTATGGTTTGAATTCGTATATTTTTAGTGTTAAAACAAGTACCTGTAAGGTGTCTTTTCATGTTAGACGAAACTTGTTTGTTTACACTTCAAATTGAATTCGAAAATTATACAACAATTTCCTTTTGTCTACATCAACATTAAGGGAAAAGAAAAGAAATACATGCATCTTGCATTTGCATTTTTGATAAGTTTGTGTGTCTGATCTAGGAGAAAGTGCATTAGTTTGTGCTTTGTGCTCTGTGTGGAAAGATATTGTTTTTATCTCCCCTCAGTAGTTAGGATTTTCAAAGCTAAAAAGATTGTAAAAGCTTGCTTATCATTTTAGCTGCATTTAGGAATTTGTACCAATACATCTCGTGGTGATCCTGAAAGACAAACTGATAAACAAGATCAACTTAAAATATATTGAATGAATCTAAAAACGCATTGTAACATAACGCTCACAGTAGAGGTCTAGGTAGAGACGTGTTCCGGCGTCGTTAAACGTAGTGACTGTTGATCTCTACGAAGGTGGGTGATTCCTCCTGAGAGTCGGTGGCACTAATACGGACTTGTGCTCCCGCGTACCGTCGCGTATATTGGGAGACCCCTATAGGCATTTATCCTTTATCCTTAGGAAGCCGTGTCGGCCGCCCTACTGATCGCGATGCAGTGAACACAGCATTCACGAAGATCGACCACCCGTACCGTAAAACGTATTCTGTGGTTTCGCGAAAGGTTTGGCACACCCTCTGCCTAGATCTCCAGAGCAGTTTCTTTTGGCCCTTTTCAAACTCTATAACTGAAAAGGTCCAACCGAGCATTTGTCACTTCGGGCTCGTTAATACATCGAAGGCGACTAGAGTCATCTTTAGCTTTTTCTCGACTCTTAAAACATGAAAAAGCAAAGTTGTGTCTAAAAGCGTCTAATAAAATTCATTCAATACGGAAACATAATTCCCCTTTTTTGTATTTTAGTTGATCAAGTAATCCGCAACCGTGGAGGAAAGTCAATTAAAACTCCGTCGTTCGGGGAGACTTGCGAGTCAACCGTCTTTGTCTCCGGAACCGAGAGTAGTACGGACGAAGCGAACTCGCTCGACCAGGTCAAAATCTCCTTTTAAAGTTAGAACGGAAGTTCCAACAACATCTGAGATTCTGGTCACTCCTGATATTTCTGGAATCCCTGCCTCTATTGAAGAAGTTCAACAGCAACAGAAGGACAGTGGTACTGATCCTAGTCTGAAGACAAGTACTTGCATAACTGAACCAGTTCCATCTGAAACCGGTCCACAGAGTCTTGTTGTTCAAACAACTGTCGCTGTCGAAGCAACCCCTTCTTCGGCACCAGAAATCTTTTACGGACCTGACGGTCTTCCTCTTCCTCCTGGTCTGATTGCAATAGAGGAAATCGTAGAGGACCAGCAAGCAAATACTCCAACTCATTTTGGAGTAGGTACCACTCTTTTTTCTTCTGCATCAGAAGTTTGTCCATCGCCACAGGAAGTTCCTGTAGAATCGATAGGCAGTTTATTGGATAGACTTAAAATGTCTGAACAACCGTCGACATCTAGAACTGTGCCAAACGACACAGCGACAGCAGAAGCTCCTGCTGCCAACCCAACGATGTTTGCCGGCATACCAGCCGTCCCGACTAGCTCTCATCAGCTAGAAGGAGTCCACCCAGGGACTATTATGACAACTTGGTCTGTTCCAGTTTGTTCTTCCGGTATAATACCCGGTAATTCTTATGTTGAAACTAGACAAATTGATCCCTTTGGGAATCAGTTTGGGCCATCCAGTCCTCAAAGGCCATCTATACCCTTGAGCTCCGGATTGTTACCGTATGGGGGGCAATATGCCCTTTCACTTCCCCTTCCGGGGGGATACCCATACGGCAGTTTTCAACAACATTCAGGTTTGACTGAAGTAACGACGAGTGGTTGGGTACCTATGTTACCCCAACAACCAAGAGTTGTATATTCCATACAACAGTGTGTACCTATGTCTAGTATCCCGACGATGCCAGCAATTGTAACCGTGTCGCAAGTTCAATCGATGCCTGTTGTATGTCAACCCCAAGTTGTAATGCAACAGCCTATTGACCCTGCAACACAACCACAATCGCCAACTGCCGGGACGACACAGATACAAACGGGAACTATAACCCCGCATCTTGGTCCGTCGGTTAGTGTCGCACAGCAAAACATGGCTTCACAACCATGGATGGTGCAATACCAACAACCTCAGTTTCAACAGGTGTACCAGGGATCTGAACAACAGATCTTTGTGAATAGTGGGCAACCCTATATTCAGAACGGGTTAAATCAACCACTTTACAGTGGCCAAGCCCACCAGCCGTATCAGTCATATCAACATCAGTTGCATTATGCTGGTATGCAAAGACCTACTGCTCAGGCGATTCCATCGTACCCTGGGTACGCCTCGCCAAACCTGAATCAGCAGTTGCCATTCGTGGCGACCCTAGAATTACCAGATTTACATCGATTAACGAACGATCCAATCGCCTATGCCCATTGGTGGCCAGCGATTCCTCACAAACTTCCTTCGGACATTCCTAAATTCAATGGAAATCCTGGCGAAGACCCGTCGAATCATGTGATGACATTCCATCTGTGGTGTTCATCGAATACCTTGAATGATGATTCGATAAGGCTTCGTCGTTTCCAGAGGACATTGACTGGTCCGGCGGCCAAATGGTATATTGAATTACCTAGAGCCTCGTTCGACAATTTTAGTTCCCTAGCCACGACTTTCTTAACACACTTTCAATTACCTATAAGGTACGAAACTGGAACAGAGATCTTGACCAATTTCAAGCAGACAACAGCCACACATATATCTGATCATATACATGAGTGGCGTCGTCGTCGCAGAATGGTAAAAACCTATGTTCCAGATCAGCTATTAGCTGAGTGGTTTATAAAGTCGCTTCTGCCTGCAATAACAGAAGATGTGGCCAAGGGAGGCGTCGTAACAGAGGAGCAGGTTATTGCTCGTGCTCAATATTTGGACTTAGTATATACTCAGTCGGGCACGCTCTATGATAAGATACCTGACGCCCCCAGACCGGAATTTTCAATCCCTCCTCCTCCCGGATCAAATAGTGACTCTCATGCCGGTGATGGCGTGATTGGAACTGCAAACGCTAAGTCGACAAGGGATTCAGATAAGAAAGCCTATAAGACTTCGAATCAAAAAGCAAATCAAGAGATTCTTGCTTCGGAGGTAAATGCTGTATCTACGGATAAAGGCAAAAACTCCAATCAACCAGGAAGCAAGAAGAATCAAAACAAAGGGAAGAAGAAGAAACAAGGAGAGTCATCTCCTCGAAAAACTTCTTCAAGCCCTCCTCAAGATAGGAAACCACCTTATGGGTGTCAGATATGTGATGAGGATCACTGGACGAGAGAATGTCCATACAAAGCTGATCTAAAAAGATTCTTAAAGAGTTCGCAAACTCCAGCTGTGTTAACTGATCCGTTTCCCGATCGAGGAAAAAATCTGGTTGGTAGTGGAAATGCTTCACCGTCGCAAGTGCTTATGTTATCAATATCGAAGCAACAGGATGATGCTTTAATTTCGACAAGGAACAAAGATTACGGGAATCCACAGGTGTCGAATGATAAAGGTAAAGATCAACCTAGCAGTTCAACAACAACTTCGGCAGAAGTTGTACCCCCCATCACACATGAATTAACAATAAAACCGCCAAAGGGAGTAGTACACAAGTCGACATTTAATCCTCGTGCCAGAACGGCACAACATTATAATATAGTGGAAGATTTGGCGCAATCGCCATCTGCTATGTCGACTCTTGAGGTACTACAACATTGCCCATCCCAAAGGCAGACATTGTTATCAGCAATTGGTGGGGTGGATCCTAAAGATTCCAATCTTGTATCCTTTGATCACAAAGGATATGATCCTCAGTTACCAGCTCAACTAGCTTTCCTCATCCAAGTGAAAGCCCTCAACAAAACTGTTCATCGAATAATTATTGATGAGGGGGCATCGACATGTATTATGTCGATGAGTTGCTGGAAAACTTTAGGATCTCCAACCTTGACGCGATCATCAACAACATTAAAAGCATTCGACGGAAGGACATATACCCCTTACGGTATCCTTAGTAACTTGAGAGTTGAACTAGGGGGCAAAACAGTAGAAATAGATGTTGAAGTCATCGATGGCAATCTTGACTATAACATCCTACTGGGAAGACCATGGATTTATGCCATGGAAGCTGTTGTGTCGACCTATTTTAGGAAAATCGCATTCCCCTTTCAAGGAGGGATTACGATCATTGACCAACAAAATTTCCTCCCTAATGGTTCACAAGTTACAGGAAGCGTTCCTCTGATCCATGGAAGCGACCATTCGTTTCAAAATATCGGAGTAGGTCTCCTAAAAGACCCTGCCTTAATGGGTACTTTCGCCCTACCGCCTCCAATTAATCCGGCGGGAGTGGCCACAGTGGAAACCTACAAAATGAAATCTAATCCAATCTTCTGGTTGGATTCGGAAGATTCCTAGATATTTGGTCGGCTTCGAGGATAGTTCCTATCTCAGGTCAACCTCGTTAAAAAATGAAAAACCATGAGGATAGTTCTTTTACTATGTCAACCTCATTAAAAAATGAAACAATCCCCTTTCCAGATCTCAATGGTAAACCTTCATTCCAATCAACAAAGTTGAATGCAATGAAGCTTGGGGGGCATGCACCTCGGTTGCATTATTATGCTGGGGGCATAACGAGCAGTTTTAGCACATAGTTCATGCTCGTTAAAAAATAAACGCAAGATCCGAGCAGTTTTAGCGCATAGTTCATGCTCGTTAAAAAATAAACATAAGTTGTGAGCAATCTTCCCTTAGAGTTCAAGCTCACCCAGAAAAAATGAACCGGTAAATAACCTTGGTAAATGTAACCTTTGACAGCCATATTAAAGCCCTTGGTCGTGTTCTTGCAGTCTCACCTCCATCCGTTCATTTGGCCAATCGTTCATCTCCATATGTTTGTTTACCCATTTTGAGGAACAGCTGCGAAGAGTGATGCCACTAAGCCATCCTTGTGACACTGCCGTGATTGGAATATTCCAACCTGTACCTGGAATCTGCTGCTGCCCTGTTAATCACTCGTTCCTCGAAAGACGAGTCGTCTTTAAGCTCCTTTCACTGACTCGTAAAATATGAAAAGATTGCCGAGTTTTGGCCTTCCAGCTCGTTAAATGACCGGAACGCTATCCCTCCTCTAAATTTTAATCTTTTTGGACCTGAGGGATTATTGCACAAAAGGATCGAGCCATCCCTTCTGTATCGTTTTATACTTTTTCGGACTTAAGGGATTAGCTGACGAAAAAGGAATTATGGAGTTAACTTTCTGTACCTTTTCAGACTCTCTAAAATTGAAAAGGACCGAGTTTTCCTTGTCGTTAGACTCGTTAAAATGATTAAATAGCGACAAACTTGTCTTTAGACGAGAACGAGTTTCCCTATCGCTAAGCTCGTTAAATCATAGCGATGGGCTTGCCCGAAGGGCAGGTTATAGAACAAGCATATGTTATCCTCCTCAAGCTTGACAAAAATAAAGAGGTACTAGTCAGAAATGACTGGGGAAAAATTGGGAGAACATCAAAGTTTAAGGGTAGCAAGTCACTCTTGAACATGACACTTTTCCTCCGTACCACATCGGGTTGGGTTGTTTCATTCACCAGTCTCATCACCATGGTCCTCGCCAAACCATCCACATTTGGGGTAATGCTACCGATCCATCGCATCAGTGTCGTTATATGTTCAAGAGGGGTCATTCTGAAAGTGTCAACCGTGTCCCATCCACTACCATACATTATCCTTCATCCATTCATGATCGCCACCCTGAATCATATGTCACAGTTTGTTTTCACCTCCACTAAAATCATTAGCTCCGTTCCGTATCATTGATGTGGGATTCATTAAGGCCCTCCTTTGACGGATCGCTTCTTGTCGACTTCAGCTCATTATCCAAGAAGTTGATCTAGGAACAACCCCATCAGTACATTGAAGCTTGCATGCCTCAATGGCAAGTTTCTCACTTCCGGCGACAGGTATACATCAATGACCTTCGACCAGAAGATTTTGCGTGGCGTTCGACGCCAAGTCCGTTATTCACGCCACGTGAATTGTACTGCAGTACCTTGAGGGTCATTATCATTATCGGTGATTCCTCTCGCGCTTGTTAACGGTTTTCATCATTGACCGGTAATCAAGCGATGTCTTTCCATGTTCGACTTCAGCGAAATTCTCACATGGATCGACTTGTACTTAGAGTGAAGATCGAACGAGTTTGAAGACCCCGGATCTAGTTTCATCCATCCGGGCTGTGATATATATTCAGGAAATATAAAAGCATTTGTCATGTACATCATTGCAGCAGATGATCATCCTACTCAAAGGATGATAATTTCAGCAGAAAATTATCAGTCTACCATCAGACGATCATCTGTTCTATGTACCAAAATGTATTTATAAAGCTGAGCATGGGAATGCCCGCCTCAGCTAGATCATGAAAACAGAATGAAAAATAATGTATTGTATTGTATTGTATTACAGGGCGCCTCCTCAACACTGGAATGAACTTCGGACCCTCTAGATAAAGCATTTCACCCGATAAACGGCCTCATACTTTAGGGGGCAACTGTTATAGACATTTTTGTGCCTCGCGACATGGAGCATGAAATGTCAATAATTACAGGGATCCTCAGTCCCTAAACATGTTGTTCTTACCCCTAAAAGAACAAGGTCATCAAACAACAGCACTTCCAATCAGTTCTCCACCTGAAAACACTTCAAAACAGGCTAATTTTGGATCATGTCAGCTGCTCCACTGAGCATCTGCGCTAGAATGCAACTGCTCCTCCTTGTACCTGCGCTGGAAGTCAAATCTAATGAAGGCTACCTGCGCTGGGCGAGATTGGCCAAGTGGCACAGTCATTCTGCAAGGTGTCAACTGCCCAGGAAGCTTCCAAACTGACACTTGGTTCATGAGATTCGCCCTGTGATGAGTAAGAGGTACTTGATCACCATGTGTAAGCAAGGATCTCCAAGTGGACTCAAGAACTGAAGATTAACTGAAGAGGGAGAGGACACAAGGCAGCTTTATGTCAGTCTCAAGCTGACTCATCCTTTCTCCTTCTACCCTATATATAGAGCTCTTCTATGAGGTCTAAGGGGGCTGGAATTTTGTGTAAAGTAAGGAGGTGTTGTTGGTTTACAGTTAGAGCTATTGGGTGATTGTTTTACTAGAGGTGAAGAGGAGAGTTCTTGCTGCTGGGGAGGTGCTGCTGGATTGGAGCCATCATTGGTTGTAACCTTCTCGGAACCCTGTTACTTCTATCAATAAAGTTTTGCATGTTCTCCTATATACTTGTATTGCATTGATGTATTGTATTTACATGTATATTTGATTCATCCTAATCCATGCTTCAGTTATGAGTACATGTATCTTGTAGTTTGCTCTCTTGTTTTGTGCAGGATCTGTGTGTAGCTGGACCGGCAACGAGAGCAAGGAACTGGGAACAAGAGACAAAGAGAGAGGACAAGGATCGACTAAGCGAAAGACACCAGGTTGGTTAATCTTTCTCCATTCTCTCTGTACTTTCATAAAGGAAATCATCAAAACTTTACTTTCAGTTGTTGCTAAAGACTGTCACCTTTAGAGTAGGGATAGGGTCATCCGCATCGGATACTTTTCCCCACAACAGTGGGGGAGATTGAGAGCCAAGGAAATGAAACGAACAAGCAGCGCAGTTGGCTTTAAAAAGCCACAGACAGAGAGCATGAGGAGGAGGCAGTATTTAGGCAAATGCCAAGGCAAAGTTTAGGATGGAGAGCATTAAGGGATTCTGTGTACTCATAGAGAACTTGAGAGATTCAAGTAAGCTCTTATTATTGTATTTCAATTTGTGTGTGAGGCTCAAATTGAGCTCACTGTTGTAAACAAAACTATGCTTGAAGACATAATAGAGAGGCCACCACTGAAGGCTAGACCAGGAGATGTAGGCCTGCAGTATTGGGTGAACTCCTTATTAAATTTGATGTGTATGTGTTGCCTATTATGTTTTATTTTACTGCTTCATTGTCTGTGCATTTCACAATCTTATCGATCCATTGCATAAAATGACATAAACAAATCCATGCACATAGGTCTGTAATACCTTATTAATTGTCTTAGATCTCATTATCAAATCATTTGTGCAACACACTATATAATGAAACAATATGGTACAAATTAGAAAAGAGTCAAAATACTTTTATTCACTTTAAATGCACTTCAAATGATGGATTTAATGTATATATCAATGATGCATTTTTGAAACTTGAAATTTATAGTTATAGTTATATTATGTTATACATGTTATGTTATATATATCTATATATATATAGTTGTGCTATGCATATATATAACATATATTATGAACTATAGTTTTAGTTATGTTATATGATATGTTATCTATATGTGTGTTATGTTAAAAAAATTTATGTTATCTTAAATAGTTATCGAACTATGTTATGTTATAAACAATACATATAGAACTATAATATATAGCCATGTGATGTTATAATTTTAAAATAGTTAAATATAGATAATTATATTTTTAATTATATAGGTTTTTTTTTTGCGGTTAAAAACTCTACATTATATTATCAGAGGAAACTTGAGTACAAAATTATTCTCCCATGGCCTTGTCCTAATATGCCAGCCAGGCTTTGGCACTTGAGAGCCAGGGAGAAGCTGATTACAATCACCATTTACATTTATTTTTTGTTAGGCCTGAAGGCCATACCATACTAACATCAAAACTGAAATACATAACCAAGAAAAGACACTTCTCAATGAGGTTGGTTTGGTGGAAAGGCAAGGGGTGGAAAAAATAAGGTAGCCCATTCGTGCATATCGAAGTCGATGTTCTTGAATTGCGTCTCTCCAGGGAGCGAAGATGCTCAATGGTGCAGCGGTTGTGGCGATGCATACTTTCCAGATTGTCCAAGATTTCAGTTTGAACATGCTACACATCATTGATGTAGGCCACTATATCATTCTGGTCCTCGTAGCATTGGCCCCTCATCATGTCGATATTCAGTTGTATATGGTGCAGCTGATTAGCGATTAAGTCTAGGGTGGCCGAAGAAACAATTCATCTTGAGGAGCAATCAACGAACTGTCCATTGCTGCTACAGAGTAACGACTTGTATCTGAAGAGGACTGATTGTTAGAATCATTTGCTTGATGGCCTTCAAGGTGAGAAGCCCCTCCCCAACGTCGAACAACCCCTATGACGGGGCATATTATCGAACCGAAAATGGCTAACCTGAACCGTGTGCATGGGCCCGAGCACCCAGGGCTGCTCACTGAACCTACGGAGGGTGCTCAAAGTAAAGAAAAACCAAATAGGAATAGGTAGGGGAGAGGGAAAACTGATACCAAAAATTACCACCACGAACCCAAGGATGCAGGCTATCAAGCACCTACTATCTTTTATGCTACCTCCCAACCTCTACACACAGACCTTGCTCCGGAAGAGAGCGGTAAGAGTTGCTTGAAACTTTGACCCCAAGGAGCAACCAAAGACCAAGAGATCGAGCACCAAAATGTCAACATCCCTAAAGTTATTCTAAGGTTTCCCCTCTCCCAATTCCTGGTAGAAAGAGAGCCATGGCCGAGCCAATTCCTCCCGTCAAGACAAGAAACCAGAGATGAGGAGGCAAGCACTCTAGTCGCAGAGCTTATCCTTGGTTGTTAGCAACATACCAGGATCCCACATGCCGCCCGAGGCATGTCACATTCCAACTCAAACCATTCCTCCTCCCCCTCACCAGCCCAGAGCCATGCATGTTGTTGGGCGCTCCAGATCTCGACCCTCCAATACACAATATGCCAAACCTTCATCGCCCACTGCAACTCATTGTGTGGAACCTCAAGGGATACAAGGTTTATAATATCGACGCCCGCGAACGAAGAGCTCGCATGTCATGCATTAACACCTGTGCCTACCACCATAATGAAACTTAAACATTTGGCCTTGGGTGCATGGATGCCATGCGTGCATTGTATTTCGTCCTATCTACCCATCTAACAATTGATCTGTCACCCCCATTAGGGAATAATTATATAGTCATGAACTATAGTTTCTAGTTTGTCAATTATATATATATATATATATATATATATATATATACAATTTAATTAAATAAGATTTTGTTTTACATTTTTAATTTTAAAGATTAATATTTTATTTAAGTAATTAATTTTTTAAAATTAATCGTACTATATTTATTATTAAAAAAAATATTTAAAATATAAATTAATTTAAATTTAAAATAATAAAATAAAATAAAATTTCTTATTTGATAAATAGAGGTTCATCATGAACGACCACATTCATCATGTCAATCTCAAGCTCCTAATTTATACAATTGATCCGTCACCCCCATTAGGGAATAATTATATAGTCATGAACTATAGTTTCTAGTTAGTCAATTAGATATATATATATATATATATATATATATATATATATATATATATATATATATATATATATATATATATATATATATACAATTTAATTAAATAAGATTTGTTTTACATTTTTAATTTTAAAGATTAATATTTTATTTAAGTAATTAATTTTTTAAAATTAATCGTATTATATTTATTATTAAAAAAAATATTTAAAATATAAATAATTTAAATTTAAAATAATAAAATAAAATAAAATTTCTTATTTGATAAATAGAGGTTCATCATGAACGACCACATTCATCATGTCAATCTCAAGCTCCTAATTTATTTATTTATTAGTTATAGTTTGGTTGCTTTTTGTTTTAGAGTTTTTTTGGGGTATATTTTGGATCAAATTTGTTCAAAATTTAAAATTCATTTTAATTAACAAAAAATTAAAAATAAATTGAAAATTTATTTCACTTTTAATTCCTCACGAAAAACTTTAAAACCTAAAATAATTGGAAAGTAACATTTTTACCATTCAAAATCAAAAAATATTCATGGTAAGCATGCTACGAAATTGCAAGTAAGAAAAAAATGTAAAACCTAAATTATAGTTCTTTTGGTGGTTTCAAAGCATTTTCTTAGTGATTTTTTGTGGTTTTCTAAGTTGTTGTTATGGTTTTCTAGGGTTGTTTTTGTGGTTTTCTATGTTGATTTTAGTTATTTTGAAGGGTTTTTTTGTGGCTTTCATGGTTTTTGTATGGTAAGTTTTTTTTTTTCAAATTGATTTATTTAATTTTGCAAGAAAAAATAAATAAAAGAGACAAAAATGATAGGAAACCTACCTTGGCTTGAGCCTATGGGACATTGATGAGGTTGTTGGCGAGGTTGGTTGGGTCACTCCATGGTCCAATCGCTCGATCGAGCTTCAATACCTCCGTCAAACTCTTGTTTATCCCGTGATATGTGCATAAATGACACACATATAACATGGTTATGTGTTTTAATAGAAAAAAAGGGTCATAATGCTCAATCAAGGGTTTGTTTCAAACCTTCAATTGAGCTATTGTTTTAGTGCTCAAGAAGCTCCATCGAGCACTTAAAAATTGCTCGATCCAATGCTTAAAATACTTGATTGAGCCATCTTGTTTTCACCTAAATGTGCCCTCCCTTGTCAAAAAGTGTAACCCAACTTTAGAATTTTACCCTTGACCAAGTCACTTTTACCTTAACTACCCAACAAAAATTAATTAAAAAAACAATAACCTAGAATTTTTATTTTAACATACGATTATTTTTATTTTTATTTCAAATTACCTTGACTACCTAACAAAAATTGATTAAAAAAAATATATTAACATAGAATTTTCTTTGACATAAGGTTATTTTTATTTTATTTTGACAATTAATAATAATTATTAATTTTGTTAATTTTATTTCATTTATTTTTATTTTTATGTAATTTGACATTGTTAAAATGTTTTAATTAACTATTTTATTTTTATGTTCTATATTTTTAATTGTAATTATTTTTTATTGATATGTAATTTGACCGAGTTAAAATGTTTATATAACATAACATAACATCACATAATGTAACATAACCTTACAAGATCTCTTCCATACTAGGATCAGGAGTGTCTCTCGGCGCAAAAACCTCTTTCATACTAGGCTAGAGAGCACACACAATAAACAAAATATTTAGATGTACATAAGACGTAATATAATTTCATATCAACTTTAAAAATAGATAAAGTAATTAGAAGTAAAAAAAAGTGTGAGTAATATGTTTAAACCTTATATTTTTAAAAATATTTCAACATGGGGGGTCCTAACAATTAACACAAATAAAATAAAACATTGGTTGCATGCTACTAGGGTTTCTTGCCATCTCTGATTTGTGAATTTCTATGTCTATATTAAGGGGGCTCAAAGACCCCCTCCTTTCATGATGTCATCATGGGCAAGGGAAAAGAGCCTAGATCTTGATTCTTCACAAAGCTCACGACATACAATGCCTTCAACTCCTCTAGAAAGACAAATGTTGCTCACCCATGGGAAATTGAGGCGAAAAAGAGCTTAGAAAAAAAACATCACCCCACAACCGAGCGTTGTTGGGGGCTCCCAACAAATAAATTTAGGCAAAGGGCTCAACCTCAAAATCATACAAGAAACAATTACAAGGCAAAAGCGATGAAAATACCAGTTTTGGAAATTCAAGACCCTGATGTTGCGACATACAAAGACTTCATGAAGGTCAAAGTAAAAAGGTGGAGCGCAGTTGATTAACGACAAAGATTAATTCTAGGGGTCAAACCCGATTCCCCACACCATCTAGGTACCCCGCTAGAGGATGGGGACCAGGCATGCCACTGTGCATGTCAGTACGATAGCAGCATCAGTAGGTAGGGACCACCCAATCAAACGAGCATTGCGTACGAGCGTTGACCCCTCCAAAATTAGTCACCCTCCTCTCACTTATCCTCCAATCCTATTGTGCCAAGTGTTATGCCATGTTAACCACTTGTTTTTCCCACCCACTCTCCTTCGTAAAGTGACTGTTGCCATTCAAATTCACTCATTCTCTGCTCTCTTGCTTGTTTGCAATGTCGCTCACCCAACCGATGGTTAACACAGGCCACCCTCATGCCCACAACGTCCAACCTTCTTCGTTTACCAGTTTATTCGTGGTCCCTCATCCTCCTAATGTTGTTACATTGATTAAAATGAAAAAAGTATGCAACAAAAACCCCCAAACCCTAAGAGTCGAAACTCTTAGGCCACACTCAATGAAGTAGAAATTCATGACCCCTTTTTCCCTTTGTCCCTATCATACCTCCATTTCGACCTATATGGAAACTACCTAAACAAAGAGGGCCCTTTTCAAGTCACCTAATCGGGGCTATACTACCTTATCATCTTGACTGTTTACCCATTCCCAAAGTTTGTGTCTTGGATTAACAACACCTACATCAAATAAAAGAACTATTGTGCTTCATTGACTGGGGAGAACATTTTTGAAGTCAACCCAGAATTGGTCTAGACCGCCTCCATCTACCCAAAATCCCCTAACTTGGAGAAATTCACTGATACCACCCTCATTTCCAGTTACAACGGACTCTCAGTTGTAGAAAGACAGTACTTATTCAACAGGTTTCAACTCCAAATGCCTAATTGTCGAAAAATTCAAGAGACATTCCCCATTTATATGTTTTCATAAGTTGTGCAACCCATTTTAACCATAATTTTGTTGATATTAGGCAAGGATGAAACTGCCATTGTCACCAAAGTCACCCTATTATTCCTGCATACAATGATGAAGCTTGACACAATTCTTGACATCCCTTCATTTCTTGTTGAAGCCATCAAGTTTCAATTCAACCATTTTTACCTTACCTCTTATTTCAGATACTACTCCATACTGGTTTACCTTTTTCTATACACTCATGTGGATAAATTTGACTACCTAGGCCTCAACATTATAGACTCCAACAAACAGAGAAGATCTATAGTTGATTGGGATAGTGCTATGAAGAAGAAACCCAACAATGAGGGGTTTTCCTAGTTTATTTCCACCTTCATGTCTATTGCATACCAAATTATCAACAATGTCTCTCCTCCTAGAGTCCTACCTCAACAGAGAGAGCTCCTCCAACTTAAAAAAGATACCAGGGTAGGTGACTAGTACCTATTTGAAGATTATACAAAAATTAGAGTATATGGGTCCAAGTTTCCTCCTTATCAATTTCCTATGTTTATGACCATGATGATATTTCCTTTAGAGTTTAGCAGGTATAGCTTAAATGCTGACCAAATCAACTTTGTCCATGCCAAGAAAGTTTATATGTTTAAACTTGTAAGAAATGTGGGATTTTTTGTTATGAACTTGAGGCAATCTTTCCAACAGGTAGGAGATATGTTAAAGGAACTAAAGTTTGAGATAGTATAAGTGTGGAACAATGATCCCCATCATGTTATGTTTAAACGAAGGAAATAAATTAGTGCTTTTGATTATGAACATGAGTCTAGACCTGAACTAGAATGGAAATCTAACCTATATTACTAGTCTACCAGTACAAAAATGGAAATTGAGACACCAACCACCAAGGAGAAGGCCCAGAAAAGGAGTATCGATGAGGAAGGAGATATAGTGATGGAGGATGCATCATCAACTAATAAAGCCAAAATTCTGGAGAAAATTGAGGAAGATATTAAGGTCAAATTTACCGAGAGGAATGTAGATTGGCCAAGTTTCCAAGTGGCCCTAGAATATCCTCAACAAGATACCACCTCCAGTTCATATAAGATAGCAATTTTGGGCTCAATAGGAAGTAAATCAGAAATAGGACCTAAAGGGGAGGAAGGGAAAAATGATAGAGGAGAGAAATAAAAAGTCTAGGGATGAAATATTATCACAACTAGTCTCTCATTCAGTCCCATATCAAACTAGGAATTTGGTTGCCATGGACCTGGAAAGGAACCTATTAGGGTCCTATAAATTATAGGATCTCATGGTGATTGAGTATTTTGTATTTGTAATTTCATATTGTACATAATTTCAATATTTCAATGATTTCCAAAAATATATGAAAAAAGAAAATGAAAAGAGGGTATGTTAAAAAAATGAATTAAAAAAAGGGAAATAAGGACCCCACAAAAGAAAAAATAGAAACTAATATGGAAAGTGCTGCAAGTCTAAATTCCACTACTGATAAGTTAGTTCTTTTAATTTATTATCAAATAAGGTTGTGTGCAAATTGTTTTTGAATGCCACAATGACTAAAGTTCTGTTCAAATCATATAGTTTAATCATGATTGAACACATTTAAATTTCTGTTGAATAGGTTAGTGAATAAAGATTTACCAAACAGTTTAATCTTGGTAAATCAGTAGCTAGGTAGAAATAAAAATTGATTCAACAGTCTAATCTGAATCAATGGTGAAATAAGTGATAGAATAGGATATATTTTCATAAAAAAAAAGTGATTTGGGTCTGCTAGTTTAAATGCACCCTGCAAAAAAAGAAGAAGAAAAAATGTTAGCTTAGTAAAAGAATTGAAATGAGAGGGTAGGTAGAAATAGAATGGTGATTTCAGGAAAAACATGAAAATTTTATCCTAAGTCAAATGTTAAAGGTATTTTCATGTGCAGGGGGAAAGAAAAGAGATAAAGGTTTATTCTAAGGTTCGGTGTATCAAAGCACATTTGGTGCATTATCCCATTATTCATAAGTTTCATCACCCGACCATCATTCCCCCACTTATATATTTCATTCAGTTCCCTACCGCACCACACATCCAGTGCATTATCCCATTAAATTCATTTCCCTACCCCACCATTCACCCATCACATCATGATAAAGTACAACTACCTTTCACCTCATCTGAACCCACCCCTTCACATCCGACGACCAATATTATGTTTTACCCCCCCCCCCTCTCCATATCAACTTTACAATCGGGGGGTGGGGTCTGAAATGGGTGGTATTTAAATCCGCCCTCACAGCAACGTGGCACCATCCTATGATTTCGTACACCCCCCGCCCATGCCCAAACCACTGACCACCTCAAGCCCCCTCTGAAATGGTTTTCTCCACCACACAAAACCATCGCCCTATTCGTTACACTCTCGCCAATCCTCTCCTGCCACCTCATCTATCTATTTCTCCCGCCTATCATATCCACTCTCTCCAAAATATATCTATTAAGTAATTTAATTACTTAACCGTTAATGTAATGGACCCACGCCATCATCAACGAGAAGCCTGAAAGCTATAAATTTCCTTTTTTCACCTATTCATCGGTTCTACACTCTGCTAATATCATATTTCTATGACAGGTTTTCCATTTCGAATTGCAACAGTTTCACCCGCTCGAGCATCACACCAGTTAATCGTCGTGCCAATTACTGCCTCTGTTTTCCTGTCTGCTCAAATCCATTTTCTCTGCATACTCCAAACCTGCATAATCACCATTCCATCAGTGTTCTTAGCCTTATCCAATCATGCCTCCTAAATATAAGGGACAAGAAGAACCCGTGAGTCCTCTGATCCACCCTCCCATCGATTTTCACCATATACCTCTGGCAGACAGGGACTACAAAATTCATGAAACCCTGTGTGAGTTTGATTTGTTTGAAATGTACTGCTAGCTAGAAGACAAGTTCATTGATAAGTCAGATGATATTGGACTGTGGGAATCCAATTTTCCCCATTATATATTTCCCCGTACCCACAATACCCTTGAATTCGTCAGGAAATGTCATGCTTGTTATCTACCCAGTCAAAGAGCGGTTATTGCCCCTACAGGAGAAATTTTATTCACCATTATTGCCCAATCAATAGATCAAATGATGCAAGCACCTATTACAGAGAATTCCACTCCTTTCTCTCATGAAGCCCTCACTAAATTGTATCAGAAGATAGACTTTGCAAAAAGAGCCAAAACCCTTGAGATTTTCTTGACTGAAGATGCCCCTTTACCCAAGAAAAACCCTCCCTATCCATCCTCCATTTTCCCTGAGAGAGCCAAGCAGATTATCACTGTCACTTCCTACCTCCTTGGTTATTACTCAGATTAGTGGGTAGATGAGGCTATTGTAGGTTTTATTTCTATTTTCTCCATAGATTCCAAGCCTTCCATCTTGTTCAATTTCAGCCAATTCCTTACAGATTCCATCCATGAATAGTTTGTCAAATTCCAAACTGAGGAAGTATTTAAATATGCTTCTGTGTTAGTATACGTGTTTTTTGTATTTTTAGGGAGACAACCTCAATCTTACATTAGAAAAGTTGTATGAAGAGGGAAATCAACAATCTTTCATCTTCTGGACTACACTAGTAATGAAGGAGCAAAAATGATATTCATACAAACAATTCATAGAAACATTTGTACATCTAGCACTCAGTCTCCTAGGTAGCAAGTCAGAGCCAAAAATCAGTGAATAAATCAAGAATATTTTTCAGTGATCAGACCAAGTCTAGACATGAGATTGGTATCTTTACCAAAATTACACAGAGTTAAGGATATATGGGTGTGAACTTGCTCCTTACAAACTGCCAAAATTCCTCCCAATGAGGATTTTTTCTCTAGAATACATCAGGAAAATGCTCAATGTAGATGAGATTCATTTTGTGTCTGCCAAGAAGAAGTCTCAATTCAAGATCAAAACACAAATAGGACCTTTCATCTGCAACAGCAGGGCAGCAGGGGAAGAAGCAGACAAATTGTTGAAAGAAATGCAATTCAACCTCAACTTTACATGGTCATATGATCCATTAGGGGTCATCTCCAAGTTAAGGGTAGAGAATAAATATACAACTTATTTTCATACATCTAGACCAGAGATTGAGAGATACAAGAACCAGCTAGAATGGACTGAGAACACTCTACAAGAGGTAGAGGAGCAATTGGTGTCAACTTCAACATTACAGACTCCTGTCACACAGGAGAAAGCAACAAAAAGGATTAGAGAAGAAGAGTCACCTCCAGTGACTGATACTCATAGCGAAGACTTCAAAATCATATATAGGAAGAGGACTAAGCTCAATCCCAAAGTTAACCTAAGCAAGGATTCAACTCAAGAGGATATTATCACCACCAAAGAGACACTTGTTTCCTCACTAGTAGGTGATCAGACTACACTCTCTCCTACCACCTCGACAACTTCATAGGATCAACAACAAGTTATGCAGCAAACTTCCAGTTCTCAAATCAAACTACTGTCAACCTTTGACTCTAAGAAAGGCAAAATGTAGATGGCCTTCCTCCAAGCACAGATCCCATAGCCCAAGGCAGAATCAGATTACAAAAAGACTTCATTTGAGTTTGATGTAAAAGACATACATCCTGTTAATCAAATGGAGATGCACAAAAAAATTGGTCAAATGATTTCATCCACACTCAGTAACACTTCTATGAGTTTGTCTAAATTGTAGGTTACTTTAGCTAATGTTCCGTCATAATTAAAGATGGAGAAAGTCTCTTCACTTTCCAAAGACACAAGGATCAAATCTTTGAAGGGCTTGCTAATCAAGATTGGATATGATCCTTCAAACACCAATGCAACAGAAGACATCATAAGAAATAAGAATACTGACATAGCAGCATTGAGAAAAAAATTGAAATTACCAGCCACAGAAGATCTTCTAGCCTAAGACATTGAAGAAACAGAGTCACAAAAGGAAGACAAGATGAAGCTCATCATGGAACAGAATGTACAGTTCAAACAAATGGAAACATAGACGGAGAAAATAATCAATGAAAAGGAGCAAGCCACAACAATGTCTGTTATCCCTTTGGAAGTTGTACCTCTTACAGCAGTTCCTACATTTGCATTTTCTATAGAAAACACAAGGAATACTGCAAATAAGTTGGCAAGTGCAATGGGAAATATGTCTCTCCAAACAGAAGAAATTAAAATATTCCAGGATCAAGTTAATATTATGCAAGACCAAAAGGCAAAGACTGAGACTTTCCATGCAACAAAGCTACAAAGAGCTCAAAACCAAATAGAAGCATGGCAGAAATCCGCAACCGAATCCTCCATTGGCCACACACTAGCTCAAGTTAAGGAAATTATATGGAACAATATAATTGAAGCCATGGATGAAATATGGCCATGTATTCAGATTATATTTGAATAGAAAGAGTTGATTAAGAAATCCAATCAGGCTATTTCCACTATTAGCAATGAGTTGGGAGATATGCCTGCAACAACCAACAACATCATCAAGTTTCTTGTAGGAATTTACAAGGTAATTTCCTCAGATAGAACACCAAAGAACACCGCTCACAAACAGATCACAGATCAATACACCGGTATTCTTGACATGGTTAAAACCCTCAAAGAGGGAAACAGTCCACAGCCTGAGCCAACATGGCCACTTTAGACAATTTATTAATAAAAGAAAGAAAATTTACATAAGCTTCTCTCATGAATGGTCACCCTACAAATGACCCTCCATGCTCTTTAAATAGAGATCATGGACCAATTAGGTGTTAAGCAACGGATCAAGTGTCAGTAATACCGAGGAGAGAATGAACTATCAAATCACTTCATGTATAGAACATATCGTGACCGTCGGATTGTAAGTTACAAATGTACATGGTAAAGAAACACACTTTACCTAACTCTACACTAGACCAAGTTATACTTAACTATTTCCTATGTGTCGGAATATTCTAACATCCCCCCTTGTTACACAGCAATTTGTCACCGTCCCAGCTACCCCTCTCCCGCATTTTGGAGGACTCATTCTGGGACCTATGAGAAGTGACATGGCCTACAAACACTTGCATTACATTCCTCTGAACATGAGCTTTATTTGCCCTGAAGACATTTCCTACTGAAAAACCCTAAAAATAGCCCTTTTTCCATTAGCGTGGTTCCATAGTGCAGCCCTCGCGCTAATGGGGGAAGTCTTCCAAAGAGGGTGTGCCAGTTGGCGCTCTGTCATAGAGTCGCACCTGCGCCAACCATAATCAGTGGTATTTTTTAACAAATAAACAGCAGAAGTTTCGTCCTAACAAATTCCTGGACTGCTATCTATCTTGAGTTGGGTGGTTCGGCTACGGATTTCCATAGAGAGGAAGTTGTTTTCCACCTCTCATGGAAGCTTCCTTGATGATATGGCCAATCCCATGATTATTGGTGATGATCCCAACTCCCTTTGTTATAGCTCCAAATCTCACTCTTATGGTTTGTGATGCTGTACTCATGGCCTAGGGCAACCCCTCCTTCCAGACCTGGTCCTAAAATTTAAAAAACAGTGTTTTATCCCTTATACGCGACATTTCCCTGAGTTAAACGCGTGTATACGCGGGTATGTGTATAGCCAACCCGCGTGTATGTATTAAAACACTTAAAAAAATATAAAACTCTTCATTTTCGGGCGGAGATCGCGGGTTTTATCTGCTGATCACCTGTTAGTGCCCGTGGCCCAACTGTTCCCAACCAACTCCTAACTAAAAAACTACTTTGGAGATGGTATAAAAAGACCTCAAAGGGAAGGCCTAAGGGGAGGAGAATAGAGAGAAAGGTTATTATGCTGAGATTTTTCCCTTGACCAGGTCTGAAGTCCCTTGTGCCTTCTGCACTTCCGCCATTTTGTACAGGAAACCTTTGTTTCCTTGTGTGTTGATGTTCATCCACCATTTATGACATCATGGAGAGAGTCATGGAAGGAGTTTTGTTAGAGGCTTGAGGCTGGAACGGATCCGGAAGGAAGCTTTGCTTGGAGCCTGCTGAAGGTGATTCAGGTGAACATATTCCTTTTTATGTACTTTATTTGTCTATAATAAAAGAAACACATGTCTTGGTTCCCGAAATGAATCTTCTTTATGTTAATGATAGTCATGTTTAGAATTCATATGTAAATGGTTGTTTGGATTCCATAACTAAATACCTTTCTTTATAACATTAAGATGGTTTCTTTATAAGTTTTGTCCATGTATTGTTGTGTTCTTTGAATTGGTTGTTTTGCAGGACAAAAGAGAAGAAGGGAACTCCAACAAGGGTTTGGACCCTAAAGGCCTTCTCAAACGTAGGACCAAAGGTACGTACCCTTGTCATAGAATTTGCTTATAATAGCATAATGGCTGTATGAATGCATGTTTCTTTGAATAGATAACTTTCAGTCTGCTAGGGTTTCAACCCAAAAAGCCCTAGGGGAGTAATTCCCTCTTTCAGAATTGGCGACTTCACTGGGGACAACACTCTTGTTGTTCCTAGTTTGGGTATTTTTCAAGCCAATCAGGGCTCAACTGCCTTGTCTGCTTGTTGTTACTGTCTGGTCTGTTCTTGAATTTTAAGCTTTGCCAGTTTCTTCAGTTTGTTTTTTATTTTTCTTGAAGCTTTTCATACACGCTGTTTTTCTTAGATACAGAGGCGTATATACGCTTGTTTCTTTGAGTGAACCCGCGTATACGCAGGTTTCCTCAAACACAGTCGCGTATACACGCAATCTGTACTTAAGTACAGTCGCGTATATATTGCAATTTTCAAGATTTATAAATCTTTTTAGTCTCTGAAGGCTTGTCTGGTGGTTTGAGTCAGTCTGAAACAGTCATTTTCCAGTATCAATTATTTGTTTTACAGCGAGCATCTCGTTCTGAATTCTCTCTGATTATAAGGAGTATTGGTCTTGTTTTTTGTTGATTGCAAGCGTCATCGTTTTTGGCTAAAGCACGCAAGATTTCTTGTTAGGAATCTTGGCTGCTCTGTTTCATCAGGGTAGGGAGATTGAATTCAATCTTTGTGTTAATCTTGCTTTTGGTGACTTTTTGTTTGCTTGACAAAACTGCTTTTTGTGACCATCCACTTCTTTGTTTCATGAAAGTTGTTGATTGACACTTTCTTGGAATTTGTCTTTTTGATCTTTTTGGTTTTCATTGCCAAGGCTTTCATTGATGCTTTTGATTGTTAAGAGCGATTTCGAACACATTTATTTTTGTTGGGTTTTCATCCATTGAGTGGTGTTGATTCGCAAAAGTGTTTAATTGCCTATTCTTCAATCACAAGTTTCAGTGTTGTTGAGAGCATTTTTTGAAAAGACTTTTTTGCTTGTTGCTTTGAAGAAAATCTTTTGAAAATCCTAGTTTTGCTTTCTTGAACTTGCTTTTCATTTGATTTCCTTTTAGTGAAGTGAAAGTGCTTTATGTTTGTCTTAGAACTTGTTTTTAGTGTTTAGACGAAATGAATGGTAACATCTCATATTCCATTTAAGCATTGTAAGTGGCAAGATAAAGATTGATAAGCAAGCAACTTTCATTTTTGTTCAGAATAGTTTTAGATCTTGCATCCACATATAGTTGTTGCATTAGGATAGATTTGCATCCCCTTTTAGGCACATATAGCTTTGTTAACTTTTGTGAGTGTGAAGTGTGAATTAACGAAAAGAAAAGAAAAATTTGTTTTATTAGAAGTACCTCTGAACCCTATAGAAATTGCTCTTCATCGAAAAACGAAAAAGTGCATGTGCATGTAGTTAAGTTTTTATTAATTTCTTTTGCGTCAAAAAACACCACTAGTTTCACTTTCGTTACCTTGTGACTTAAAGAACAGCCTAATAAAATCAAGTGCTAACTAAAATTCACTAGAACTTTTTGTTTTAGTCAGTTACACCAACAAGATTAGGATTTTAGGGCCTTGGATTAGGTGAGTGGAGACTTAACTCTCCAAGGCCATATAAACGTCAAACGTAGGAGTGTGAATAACGAGAGAAAATCCAATAGCGTTAGGAAGACCAGGAAAGCTCCAGATCTGGGAGTTAAGCACGAGGGTCTGTGAAGACAGGGAAGAGAGATACCCCCTCTCCTACTTGTCCAAACTTACCTCACGACTGTTCTGCCTGGCTTCTGCGACGAGTTGGTATCCATAGTTGCTACTCCTAGGGAACTACACAGGTGGCTGCGGAGGGGAATCCCGTGGCACCTGAGGTTGACGTTGCATCACTCTCGACAGTACTACTGGAGGGCACCCTTGCGAAGCTTGGGGGCTTGCACCGGCACAGGCTGTTGTTAGGAGGTCAGCGTAACTTCCTCTGATACCTTCGCTGATAGGACTGGGCCCTCATCATCCCAGACTATCTTCGGAAGGCCCCTTATTTCACTTTCTTGTATTTTGGTGTCCGGTCTTAATCACCCGAAGCGGAAATACTTGGAAGTTGTTTGACTGGCTGTATCTTTAGGGACTTTATAGTGTGTGCTCTGTGCTCCTAGTTGGCCTAGCTTTCAATTTTTTGAGTCTTTAGTTAAATCATAACAAAAAATTCAAAGTGGTTGACCGATCTCCAAGACAGTCTCGAAGACTTCGTGGTCTCTCGCCACCAAGTTTAGAGACTTCTCCTAGAAGGCGCAGAGGCAATACTACCGGTGCGTTCCGTCCCACACCGGTTGACGCATTGGGGATTGATCCTCCTCTCGGGGGCATTAGCGGCCAAGCAAGGCCTGGCACTTCTGAACAAGAGAGGGACACTCCAGTCCTTTCTCGAGTTCTCTTTCAAGCGGAGAATAACATAGAGGTAGAAGAACTTTCAGAGTCGTTAGCGGCTCCAAATTCTCCACTACCATCTAGTCATCCAGACGTACTGCAATACGTTGGGACTCTGACGCATAGACCGTCAAGTCCAGGTTACGCTACGCGCTTACCATCGATGACCACTACTGGAAGCATGGCTTCTACGAGTGCTACGACTATGCAAACCCCAACATCGGTGCAAGGGGGAGGAACCATTTCCATCTCCTCTCCTTCCTTCTTTGGATCTTTTGCTAGCACTTCTATAGTTGGGTCTACCTCCATTCCGTCCACGAGTGGAAATGCCCAAACCAATGCTTTTCGTACTAGATTCTTCCCATTTGGCACCCATTCACAGGGTATTCCATCGGTTCCGTTTAGTGCCGCTACGTCCATGATGGGCGGATCGGCTTCATTCCAAGGTTTTCCTTTTGGAAGTGGTCATATACCACATTCCAACCCAACGGTAGGATCCATGCCTTTTTCTTCTGTGGGACAAAGCAGCAATCCTTTCCAAGGTTGGAATAACCCTGGGGTTAGTAGCACGGGAACTGGGAATCCGTTTATCAGCCAACAAGGGAATAGGCCGTACTCCACGGTTAGTATGTTTCAAAGTATTCCTCCCCTTGCTTCGGCTTGGAATCCCTATCAGGGGTTATCAACTCCCTACAATCCTTTAGGAGGAAACTTTGCTGGTTATGGAGGTTATACGGCCGGAGTTGGTCAAACTCTGAATTTTGCTGGACCACAAGGCTTGCCTTTTGGTTCAGCCGGTTCTACTGGTTACTTCGGGCAGCCTGGTGCCTCCCAAATTCCAGGACAATCTTTTCAGAGCTTTGGGAGTTCTGCCCAGTCTAGGTGGAATCCCCAAGGTCCTCCTAGGCTTCCGTTTCTGGCAATGTTAAACTTGCCAGATCTCCCTAAGTTAACAAATGACCCAATCAAGTACAATCCGGCCTGGCCTTCGGTCCCAACCAAACTCCCTTCGGACATTCCAAAATTCGAAGGGAAGGGTGGCGAAGACCCAGGCGACCATGTAACCACATTCCATTTGTGGTGCTCATCTAACTCCCTTATCGATGACTCGATTAGGTTGAGACTCTTTTAGCGCACCTTGACTGGTAATGCGGCCAAATGGTATATAGAGTTGCCAGGGGCAGCTTTACATCGTTCACTGACTTAGCCAATATTTTCTTAAATCACTTCCAGTTGCCTGTCCGCTATGATGCCGGAACTGAGCTTCTGGCCACCTTTCGTCAGGATAAGGCAACCCACATTTCTGACCATATTCAGGAATGGAGACGGAGAAAGAGGCTCATTAAAGCCGAAATCCCTCCGGAGTACCGTCTCGAGTGGTTTTTGAATTCTTTACAACCCGAGATCTCCAAGGATGTCTCCATGTCTGGGGTCTATTCTGAGGAGCAAGCCATTTTCAGGGCCCAGCAATTAGAATTGATCTATTCTCAGTCTAGGATCCTACAAAAGTACTTGCCAGATGCTCCTGGATCTAAGGTTGATGTAGCTAAGTCGAAGCCAGGTCCGCACGCGGATGGTATCGTCGGGTCAGTAGACACAACTACCGTGAACTTGTTGAATCAATTGCAGCAGTTGTCCTTGCAAACTGCTTCTAACAACCAAGTCACATCGTCTAATCCCCCCGCTTCCCAAACTTCTTCAATAAATGCCGTCCAATCTGATAACCCCAAAGGAAATCAAAATTCCAATGGGAAAAAGAAAGGACGAGGTAAGAAAAAGAACCAGGATGGGAAGCCTGATGCAAATAAATCCGGCAACAACGCCGGTGGTGGTAGAAATGAGTCGAGAAAGAAAGTCAAGTTTCCCTGCAAATTGTGCAGTGGAGACCATCTAACTCATCTCTTCCCTAAGATTGAAGATGCTCAGCGCTTGTTAGGACAGCAAGGGACTTCTAGTTCTCAAGCTGTGTTAACCAACCCGTTTCCCCAAGGGCAGCAACTTCTTGCTGGCGCGAGTTCAAATCCTGGAACCTCCGCTGGGGGCAACCAGGAAGGGGAAAAATCGTCAAATGTTTTCATGATGGGTTCTAACGTCCATGTGGCTACTCGGTCACGTGATTATGGTGAAGCCGAAAATTCCAAGGACAAGATTGTTCCTAGAAGTACTGACCTTCATATTGAGCGACCCCCTGTCGAGACTATACCACAGATACCGAAAGGTTCCACTAAACGCACGACGATTAATCCTAATGCTAGGGCCGCCCAGAATTACTCCATTGTGGAGGATCTGGCTCAGAGTTCGTGCGCCATGTCCGCTTTAGAGGTTCTCTAGTCGTGTCCGGCTCAGAGAAGTGCTTTACTCTCCACAATTGGAGTAGTCGATCCAGCTAACTCTTTAGTGCTCACTTTTGACATGTTAAATGTCAAAAAGCGACTCCCTCATCATATGGCTTTCCAAATAAAGTCTACATACCGAAAAATCAATATTTTTCGCACCGTGATAGATGAAGGAGCTTCCACATGCGTTATGTCGATGTCATGCTGGAAGGCTATTGGATCACCCTCGGATGTTCCTTCACCCACCATTTTGACTGCATTTGATGGTCATTCTCATAAGCCGCATGGGATTATCCCAGCCTTTCCTATATGTGTTGGGGGAAAGGTCGTCAATATTGAAGTAGAGATCGTAGATGCTAACCTAGACTATAATCTCCTATTAGGAAGGAACTGGGTATACGAGATGGATGCCATTGTTTCGACTCTATTTCGTGTCATTTGCTTTCCTCATGAGGGGAAAATCGTTAAGGTTGATCAATTGGACTATTGTCCAGTCGATCCTCAAGCAAGCTCTAACTCTACTGTCCCTTTAGTGGATAACCCTCGCCCGCCAACTGAGAATTTAGGAGTAGGGATGTATTCCTCATTGATGGGTACATTTGATCTTCCCTCTCCTTTCGCTAAAATCAATGCTATTTCATCATCTAAGGAGTCTCCTCGAGAAGAGTTCTTTCGAACTCGTTATTTTTCAGACCCTTGGACCTTGCCTTCACCTACGACCACATTAGTTGAAGGACAAGTAAATGGAATGGCATTCCCTATATCTGCAGCTGAGCTTAGATATCAGTCTATCGTAGACTCTGCAGACAACCACTCTACTCCTTTTTCCGAAGAGGAGTTAGATGGTCATGTGGCCCCGACTTGGAGCCTTGATTCTACCTCTGCCTTGGACTGCTTAGATTCGGTTCTACCTTCTGAAGAAGCAATCCTTGAAGTAATGATGGGTATAGATCGACCTTGGGAAGACTTACACCATCGTTCATACTTTCTTCCTCCATTGCAGGAAGTAGAATCTAGATTCTCCGAGCTCTTCACTAGTGATGTTTGTACGGTGTCAAACCCTTTGGCTCCAGCACACATTTGTGCCAAAGGTAATATGTCGGTAATTTCAAAAACGATACCTATAAACATCTCTAGGGACCCTAACGTCATCGAGAATATCTTCATCGGAATTGAGTGTTCCCCTGAAGAAATTCAAATCTACACCGACCTTTTTAAGGAATATCGGGATGTATTTGCTTGGTCTTATGAGGAAATGCCTGGCATTGATCCTTCTATTATTCAACATGAGATCAAGATTTATGAAAACGCGAAACCGGTTCGTCAAAGGCTTCGGCCGGTTATCCCTAGGAAAGTAGCAGCTATCAAAGCTGAGGTTGAGAAGCTGCTAAGGGCGGGTTTTATATACCATGTTCCTCTTACTGACTGGGTTTCTAATCCAGTCCCTGTGGACAAAAAGCAAGGAAAAATCCGAATATGCATCGATTTTAGGGACCTAAACAAGGCTTTTCCGAAAGATAATTACCCCACGCCATTCATTGATCAGATTATCGACGAGTGTGTGGGTAATGAAATTTTTTCCTTCATGGATGGTTTTTCAGGTTATAATCAAATCTCTATCCATCCTGAAGATCAACATAAGACAGCTTTTATATGTCCCTGGGGTACCTTTGCATATAGAAAGATGCCTTTTGGTCTTAAAAATGTTGGAGCCACTTTTTAGCGTGCCATCTCATATGCTTTCCACGACATCAAACATGTCATCGAGGCATACTTGGATGATCTCGCTGCTCATTCTCGAAAGAGAACTGATCATCCTAGTCATCTTCGATTGGTTTTTGAACGTTGTCGTTTTTATAAAATCCGGTTGAATCCCAACAAGTGCGTTTTCGCGGTTACATCCGGTCGGTTGTTAGGGTTCATTGTGTCTAATGAAGGGATTCGGGTTGATCCCTTCAAGGTTGAGGCAATAGTTCAGTTGCCTCCCCCGTCCTCAATTCGACAACTTCAAAGTCTTCAAGGGAAGGCTAATTTCTTAAGACGGTTTATAGCAAACTATGCCGAGATCACTAAAGGGTTCATGCGTTTGCTACGAAAAGGAGTTCCATTTGTGTGGGATGACTTTGCGCAGCGGTCGTTTGATGCTTTGAAAAAGGCATTAGTCTCTGCCCCGCTTTTGAGTCCACCGGATTATGGTAGAGACTTCCTTTTATATCTCGCTGCAGCAGAATCAACCATTGGTATGGTTCTAGTTCAGGAGGACGATGCTCTCGCCGAGCACGTGATTTATTATTTGAGCCGAGGCTTAATAGGTCCTGAACTCCGCTATTCTCCGGTTGAGAAGTTGGCCTTGGCAGCGGTTCACGCTGTCCAGAGGCTCCGTCATTATATTTTGCTACGCAAAACTTTTGTCTTAGCGGTGGTCAATCCATTTCAATTTTTCCTCAGTAGGCGAGTGATTGGGGGCAAATATAATAGATGGATAGTCATTTTGCAAGAATTCGATCTCGAGTTCTTGTCTGCCAAATCTAAGAAATCCATGGTTTTCGCGGAGCTAATTTCTGAGCTTCCTTGTGGAGAGGATATTGTTTATGAGGAAAGTTTTCCCGATGAACATTTATTCCTCATCTCTTCACTCGACCCTTGGTATGGAAATATCATTGTCTATCTCCAGACTTCGAAGTTTCCCTCTACTTTCTCCAAGGATGAACGTCGAAAATTACGTCACCTGGCTAAAAAATATGTTATCATTGGTGACACATTATATCGTCGAGGGGTTGATTCAATCCTTCAGCGCTGTTTAATCTTAGAGGAAGCAGAGTCTGTGCTCAATGACTGCCACAGTGGAGCTTGTGGTGGTCATCTATCAGGGCTTGCTACAGCCCAGCGCATCTTACGTGCCGGCTATTTTTTGCCTTCACTCTTTAGAGACTGTGTGGAAGCGGTCAAACGCTGTCACGCGTGTCTTTTCCTCGTTGTCACCGTCGGTCCCTTTACTAAGTGGGGTATTGATTTTACAACTTGTAATCCGCCTTCAGCGGCAAATCACAAGTACATTATCGTGGCTATAGACTACTTTACGAAGTGGGCCGAGGCCATGCCTACTTATAAGAACGATAGTGACATGGCAGCTCTGTTTCTTTTCAATCAGGTTAGCTCAAGATTCGGTATCCCAAGAGAGATTGTCACTGACCATGGCAGTCATTTCCAGAATCAACTAATGTCCGAATTGGCTCTTAAATTAGGTTACCATCAGGAGCATTCATCCCCTTATTATCCTCAGGCCAATGGACAAGTCGAGGCAGTCAATAAAACTCTTAAGACGATACTCCAATGGACAATTGATAAAAATCGGTCAAATTGGCACATTATGTTATATTCGGCTCTTTGGGCATACCGAACCTCCGTCAAAACGGCTACTGGTTTTACTCCTTTTTAGTTGGTTTATGGGATGGCATCTATCTTTCCGGTCGAATGTGAAATTCCATCTCTTAAGTTGGCTGTTGAGCTTCTTCCTGAGACTTCGAGTCTCGAAGAGCGCCTAGTTCACTTGGAACATCTCGATGAGCAGCATCGAGATGCCGCCACGATGAATGAGGCCCATAAGAAAAGGGTTAAAACGCAGTATGATAAGTCTGTCCGTCCTCGAGTCTTTTCTGAAGGTGACCTTGTCCTGGTCTATGACCAAGATAAGGACGCCTTGGGGGCAGGCAAATTTAAGCCTATGTGGTACAGTCCTTTCATTATTAAACGAGTTTTAGAAAAAGGATCGTATGAGTTAATTGATTTCGAGGGAAACAAGCTGGCGGAGCCCCGAAACAGGCTCTACCTAAAGAAGTACTTTGCTTAGTTTTGACCAGGCAATGGCTTCTTTGTATTTTATGTATATTTGTACATATATCATCGAGAGTTTTCTGATATCAGCACTTTTTGGTCTGCTGTGGCAGGTGTTGATGGATGATTTGGTCTATTTTGGGTTCACCGATGGTGCTAGTTGGCACACTCGGAATCTTGCTTCCACAGCTTGGGTACTCTATTATCCAATTGGTCAATTGATGGCATCAAGAGGCGTGTGCATCGGTCCTGCTTCAAACAATATGGCCAAGTATACTGCTGTTATTAATTTATTATCCGAGGCAATCTCTCATGGGATCGACTCATTGGTAGTATATCTTGATTCTCAATTGATAGTGTCTCAATTAAATAACATTTATCGGGTACGGGATCCATCTTTATATCGCCAGTATTTAAGAGTGAGGTTGTTGCAAAGATCATTTACTTATATTAATTATTTGCATATTCCAAGATCTCATAATTGGTTAGCTGATTCTATCGCTAATCAAGCATTAGACTGGCATATTAATCATTCATCACAATAAAATCAAGCATCAAAAAGTCAAACTGTATATATATATATATATCGTAAAGCGTCTCGAGTGTACATATGTGTGTCCAAAAAATATACAAAATTGGGACTCAAATGCCCATAATCATGTCCGGCATATCTAATGCCTCGGCTCAGGATGAGCGTCTAAGTATGTCACTATAGCATTGGCCACGAGCCGAAAAATGCGAACCCAGTCACGTGGCATGCCAACCACATGACGCTGCATATCCTTAGGAAGGTCCTCTATGATGGCCATCGGTACTCGGCAGGTCAACCTTGCCAAGTGTCTCTGGATGTTGTTCAGAGTCCGTTCTGTATCAGCAGCCGCCTCTTCGGCTCCTCGGCCGCGCCGTCCATGCCGCGGGAATCCATCTGGTCGTACCGGCCCGATGTCTGGAACATGATCACCATGTCAGTCATTTGAATCTCATCAAAAAATATTTTTCAAAATTCATTATTATATTTGAAAAATCCAAAAAAAAAAAATCAAAAAATCAAAAAATCTTACCAATCTCGCCCCATGCTGCATTCGGTGGTAACACTAGGTCAGGATCTCCTCGGAAATCCAGCCCAGCATAGGGGTAGTCATCTACGGTGATGATCTGCTGATCCCACCAGGTGAAGAAGTCATCGTCGAAGCAGTCCTTGGGACCTCCCCACCCCCCAGACGTTTCATCAGATCAACCCACCGGCCCATGCGTGGATCGCGTGGGGTGCTGATGGAAACTGATACCCTGGGGCGGAGTGCGGGAACCTTCTCGAAAAATAAAGTACACAAGATGCTCCCATATCCAAAGGTTTTAGTCTGACCCCTCCTGATAGAAGTGAGCTGGCTCTTCATGATGGCCAGAAGAGGAGTACACCAGTCAAACACAGTAGTGAGACAGTCAACTGCCACGCTCATGTTTTGCCGTGACGCCTGATGCAGAGAGGATGATCCGTTCACCCGAGCCATGGTAAACAGGATTATCCTAAGTGATAAACTCGCCACATGTGTGATGGAAATCTGGCTCCCAACCTTTTTGGGATGTCCCGGGCAGTATATCTGTACATAGTCCTCTATCGAAAGGGCACTTCGTGTCTTGTCCCGGGACTGTACTACCTCTCCCCTTCGGGAAAGGCCCGTGATAAAATAATATCCTCCACTTCTACCCTGAGCGGCATCTGAT
Organism: Pinus tabuliformis; assembly: GCA_031772625.1. NCBI lineage: Eukaryota > Viridiplantae > Streptophyta > Pinopsida > Pinales > Pinaceae > Pinus > Pinus tabuliformis. The sequence continues at coordinate 1,124,242,286 of CM062815.1, read as the reverse complement.
CGATCATAAAAGCTTCCTCATCGACATCCCAATAATCAATGAGCATCTCAAGTAGACACGTGTTCGCTTTCATATTTGGCAATTTGAAAAATTTAAGCAAACCGCATCCCCGTAGGGCATCTAATGCTTCTGGACTGTTCATAACTTCATTATCTACCGCTGCGTACTCTCTTTCACACCACATGACAGGCATCCTGAGAAAAAATTGGTTCGAAGCCGTTAGTTTTCATTTAAAATGGTTCGCGGCGTATACGTGGGTTCCTGTGCACACAGTCGCGTATAGGGCCCGCGTGTACGCGGGTTCGATATTACCAACCCGCGTATACGCCGCGAGGAAATTTTGGACAAAAGTTCAACGGTGAAACCTCAATCAAAAATCCTAAAACTTGTCACAATCAATTGCAAGCTAAGTATAAGAGTTACCTGGAGGTTTTCGACGAATTTGAACGGTTGAATCTGGCTGTGGGAAGTTTGCTCCTTTTGCTCCAAATCTTTTGCTCTCGAACTCAAATGGTAAAAATGGTGAGTCCAAAATGCTTTTTATAAGTTTTGAAAATGCAAAATTTTTTCAAAATTTTATTTTGTTTGGCCTCATGTGACTTTTAACTTGGGAGCTTGGAATGTCGAGATTGGTCTGTTTTTCAGGACATTTTGGACGATTTTCAGTTTCGAGACGGTTCCATGACTGCTAACCCGTCATGGCAGGTATCGTGTTCTCACTGGCATATAGGTTAGGGACACCATTTTTCCATTGCATTATGCATACTAGCCTCCATTTGACCAATACATCTGCCATAATGTCGATCCCATCATGTTATGGTTCATAAGCCATCTTCACTCGCCGATTCTTTAAATCATGACACGATGGTAGAGCCATCCTTTACATGAGCATCCTAGTTAGCACCTCACTGACATTTGTTGCCCATGTGGCTCCATTTTGAGTAGGCTCGGGACTCCTCTGTAGTCCCGCCATGACTTATGCGTTGAAGGCTCATTCCTCTTAGCTTCTCCGCTTTGTTCTGGCCATATACCCTAGAGGCCCCTTTGTGTTGAGTTGTACTACTGCATTGCATGTTGACCACTTGCACCTTTTGGCCTAGAGCTGGCTTCAATTGGACTCGTGTTTAAGCCAACTTTTGACCATGACATCTGCAAAATCAACCTTGCATACCCTTGACTTCTGCAGCTTGACACACCTTGACCCGTGGAAGGAACATACCTTTGAGTGTCACTGACTAGTTTTCACCTCCTTGCATTGAGCATAGGAACGTTCCTTTCCCAGGAACTAGATCATCTATTTCACCGAAACTCATTCTTTCCACTGTACCATAGCATTCTTTTATTCTTTTTCCGGCTTAATAGAAAAAGACAAAAAAATTAAATATTCCAAAAAGAGCGGGAACGGGACATTATTTCCATTTATTGTTGGCAGCTAGAGTCAGTCGTGTCGCCCTTGAACAAAGCACTCAAAACAAAGTCTCCTCCATATGGGTGGGTTTTAGTTTGACTTAGGTACGCCATAACCTTGTTGTTGAGTCAGTTCTCCCCCGATTGGTTATCTCTTCCAATCATATGGAGGGTTCGTTCATGCCTCCTGCATGGCGAACTTATACAGAGTCATCATATGCTGCCACATAGTCACATTGAGTCGTGCTTTTGTTCAAGGGAAGTTAGCCTGAGTCGGCCTCTCTGCGGTATCTCTTGACTCATTTTTCAGTCGACCATCCCTGGTTGTCAGTGTCATGTCTATCATCACATCAGTTATATTGGTCCTTTACTCGTGCTGATTTGAGAAGGTCCCCATTGACTTCTTGCTGGCGGGTCTTGTCCTTATCGACGACGACATCTTGCTCTGAGGACAAGCCTAGAGCTGCACCCTGGCCCTATTTTCATTATTGATAGGTTACCTTGTGCTCAGCATCGATCAGTATCATGGGTCTTTGACTGAGTGGTTTCCCTTGTGTTTGACATCAGCATACATTATCACACATTGGGATTCGTGCAGTACCTTGGTTTCCATTTGACCCTATTGGTGGATACCTCGCCTCTGTGTCAGCTTTCATTATTGGTTGGTTCAGAGGGTTTCTGCCGTGCACTAGCCACATCTTGTGTATGCCGGAAACGTACTTCGGTTGGGTTACTACATCTTTTTCGTCCGGTTCCTTCCACATTATTGGCCTACCGGTTACACTCGCGCTAGATTGATGAAGGATGCCTTAATGCCTTCCTTCTAGCGGATCTTTCCGTATCGACTCCGACTCATTGCTCTAGGGAAAAGATCTAGAGTCCATTTGGCAGTACCTTGGGGTTTGTAGTCATTAGTGGCAGATCCTTTGCTATCGACAGTGGGAAACCATCATTGTCTCATGATCGATAGATTCTTACAGGTGTTCGACTCCAGCTCATCTATTCACACTTGTTAGATTGTACTGGGTACCTTGACGCTCATTATCATTATCGGTGAGTAGTCTCGCGTTTGTTAACGGTATACATTAATGACCGGTATTCAAACGATTTCTCACATGGTCGACTTCAGATCATTTATTCCCATGCTGTAGAAATGTACCACGGCAGTCGGTGAAGACCTCAGGTTGTATCAGCATTCATTGGTTCACTTGACAGTTGCTCCTGTTGCCGCTAGTTGATACCACTCCACTTTATATGTTGCAGTCAGTCATGGCGACATTCTATATGCTGGCACCTGAGTTTGCAGTGTAGTACCATCCTTTTCCATCATGTTCAGTTGGTACCTTTTGGGATCAGTCTTTGATATCAGTGATCCGTTGCATCTTTCAGCATCATTGACAGTCTTATATGTGATATTCAGACATGTACTTGTTCATTATGATCAGATGATCCATTATGTATCTTTCAGTTATTTATACTTGTATACTTAGTGGATCCACTTGTACTTGATATGCGGACATGCTTCACTTTTTCTGAGCATGGGTATGCCCGCCTCAGACAGTGTTTCTTTCTGATCTCCTTTGGTGGCTTGGCAGGCTAAATTCTGGTGAAGTCCTCCTCAGTTTTTGACAGACTTCCTTTCCATGTACTCGCATAATATATTTCGGCCATCATGTACCCCTTTTGACCTCATATATTAGGGGGCATCTGTTATAGCTCCAAATCTCACTCTTATGATTTGTGATGCTGTACTCATGGCCTAGGGCAACCCCTCCTTCCAGACCTGGTCCTAAAATTTAAAAAACAGTGTTTTATTCCTTATACGCGACATTGCCCTGAGTTAAATGCGTGTATACGCGGGTATGTGTATAGCCAACCCGCGTGTATGTATTAAAACACTTAAAAAAATATAAAACTCCTCATTTTCGGGCGGAGATCGCGGGTTTTACCTGCTGATCACCTGTTAGTGCCCGTGGCCCAACTGTTCCCAACCAACTCCTAACTAAAAAACTACTTTGGAGATGGTATAAAAAGACCTCAAAGGGAAGGCCTAAGGGAGGAGAATAGAGAGAAAGGTTATTATGCTGAGATTTTTCCCTTGACCGGGTCTGAAGTCCCTTGTGCCTTCTTCACTTCCCCCATTTTGTACAGGAAACCTTTGTTTCCTTGTGTGTTGATGTTCATCCACCATTTATGACATCATGGAGAGAGTCATGGAAGGAGTTTTGTTAGAGGCTTGAGGCTGGAACGGATCTGGAAGGAAGCTTTGCTTGGAGCCTGCTGAAGGTGATTCAGGTGAACATATTCCTTTTTATGTACTTTATTTGTCTATAATAAAAGAAACACATGTCTTGGTTCCCGAAATGAATCTTCTTTATGTTAATGATAGTCATGTTTAGAATTCATATGTAAATGGTTGTTTGGATTCCATAACTAACTACCTTTCTTTATAACATTAAGATGGTTTCTTTATAAGTTTTGTCCATGTACTGCTGTGTTCTTTGAATTGGTTGTTTTGTAGGACAAAAGAGAAGAAGGGAACTCCAAGAAGGGTTTGGACCCTAAAGGCCTTCTCAAACGTCGGACCAAAGGTACGTACCCTTGTCATAGAATTTGCTTACAATAGCATAATGGCTGTATGAATGCATGTTTCTTTGAATAGATAACTTTCAGTCTGCTAGGGTTTCAACCCAAAAAGCCCTAGGGGAGTAATTCCCTCTATCACCCTTCCTCCATCTATAAAAGCTTGTCCATTTTCCTTGGCAAGCTAGTTCTAGATTTTTTTGGAGTTGGATAGTTTTTAGTTCCAGAGATTCAGAATTCTAAATTTCCAAGAGCTTCATGCTGCAAGAGCCTTCTTGATTCCCTTAAGGCCAAATCCAAGAAAGGATATTATTGTCCAAGATCCAAAGAGAGAGAGGCTTGTCCTTATTCCCGATAGGCTTTGCGAGACATGTGCTACTGACCGCCAAAGGAGAATCCAGTGTCAGAACTTTGATTGTATTCTTCTTTGATCGATTATTAATGAACGACTATTGGTTATGGTTCCACTCTTGTTATTATTTGTGATGATGATGAGTTATGTCCTTTCTGACTGACATATAGTTGCATATGTTGGATTTTATGCTTGTGTTTGTGTCGTTCTTTGCATGTGCAGGTGTCTATTCACGGAGATCGTGAGGATTGTGATCTGCCGGAGCAAAGGAACGGGAGCACTACCTCTTCTACAAGCACTAGCGTTGGAATCTAGGTAGGCCTTTATCACTGGTCTATTAATTTGCAATTAGGAACTTGCACTGTAGCGTTGTATGATTGTTGCTAGACCCGGTCTGGGCTAGTAGGGATCACCTCTGTCCGCAGAGGGGATTTACCTCCTCAACAATTTGGCGACTCCACTGGGGAGCTTGTCTTGCTTTTTGGTTGTTTCTTGGTTTTTACCTGCTTGGTTAGCCTTCTGGGTTGAGTTCTTTTGTTGTTTCTCGCCTCTTGGTTTACCTGGTTATTGTTGGCCTAGCTTTGGATCGCTTATTTTTTATTTTGGCATAGCAAACTTTACTGGCGTGCTTTTATAGCGTAACAGTCGCGCCAATTGGTGCTAGTTGCTCATATACAACCCGTGCCAATCATTAAAAGGCGCTAGTTGCAGCCTGACAGTCGCGCCAGGCCTGGGAACTTTTGAAGTTTGCTTGTTTTTTAGCCTCCTGAGCTTGGTTTTTGTTCTGGGTACCCTTTTTTCAACTGCTTGAGTGTGTTGGAGTCTTGTTTGACTAGCTTTAACCTTTACCCTTTGGGTGTTTGCCATTTTCTATCAATTTCATGTTTCTAGCCCTAGGGCATCTAATGGCTTTGTGTGTCGAGCCTTCCTTAGGAGTTTTTGTCTTCTATTGGTCCAGTCGACTTTCTGATCGCTCCCTTGCACTCATTTAGTGGTTGTTAATTGTTTCATTGCATTGTTTGAGTGACCTACCTCTTTTTCACTTGAACTCTGCTTTGTTTCGTTTTGGGCCTAGATTACACGGCTCATTTGTGTCTTTGGGACTTTTCTCGTTTTTGAAGGACTGATTTGGCATGTAGGGATCTGATTGTGTTTGCATTGAGTGAGTCTTGTGTTTTTAGAACATGTGACCTAGCCCTTTAGAAGTTTCGTCGAGAAATCATTGCTTGGGTTACTTGTCTGTTCAAGGTTCATCCACAACCATCTCATTGATTTGCTTGAGGCTTTTTCATTGCTTGTTTTCTTGCTGGTTGATTTTTAGTGTCGATTATTGAACCAATTTTTTATGTTGATTCGATTCCTTCACTACCAAGAATAGATCACAACTGTTTGGATCGATCAGTTCACACTTGCTTGTTTGTCTCTTTAAATTCAAAAAGAAAAAAGAAAATTAGAAGTTTGCATTCATTTAGCATACAAAAGTGAAAGTACATTCGCATTACAAATTTCCATGTTTGAGAAATCGGAAAGCAAATTCTAGATCTTTCATTAGTAGTATCGATGTATCGTGAGATTAGTGTATTGATGCATTGTGTTTCTTAGTGTTTGCATTCGCTTGTCTTGGTTTGGGAATGATCTCTCTACCCTCTTGTAGCTAGGTGTTCATCGAAACGGAATGATATTTTGTTCATTTTAGCTGCATCCTAAGCTTTGAAATATACATATGGTAAGGCCTGAAAACTGAAACATAATCCAAGATCAACTTTAAAATGAACTGAATAAATCTAATAACGCATTGGAACATAACGCACACATTTATAGGTCTAGGCTAGAGATGTGCTCCGGCGTCGTTAAACCTAGTCACTTTTGTTTCACTCAAGGTTGGGTGATTCCTCCTTCCGTGACTCAATAGTGGTCTAGCACGGATTTGAGCTCCCACGTACCGTCGAGTATACGGGGAGACCCCACTAGGTTATCATCCTTTATCCATAGGAAGCCATGTCTGCCGCCTTACGACCCGTAATGCACCGAACACAGCATTCGGGAAGATTGACTGCCGTACGGAAAGTCCTTGGTTTTCATATGATTGCCAAGGTGTCTATGCAGTTTTGCGGGTTGTCTGGTAAACCTTTTGCCTAGTTTCTCCAAAGTAGTCACTTTCGTTCCTTTTCGGACTCCCTAAAAGAAAAGATCCATCTAAGCACTTGTCACTTCATGCTCATTAAACATTCGAAGGCGACTAGAGTCATCTTTTTGTCCTTTTCTCGACTCTTTAAAGATGAAAAGGTCAAGTTATGTCCTTGTGTCTTAAAATTTATTCGACTACGTTCACATCTACCCTGTTAGATCTTGTTTGCGTTAGCTTGAGTAGGGTTCTTTCTCATTTTTGATGGCAACCTTCCCCGAGTCTACCGGCCAAGGTTTTCCCCCAGATGGAAACCCTGGTCCATTTCCTTCTTTTGGAAATGCAGGTGCTCCGTATATGGCAACTTTTTCCTTACCTGGGTTAACCATCGGGTTTCCTGTTTGGTTGTTCTCAACCTCTGTGGTCTCTAATGTCTCAACTACTGGTCAATCAGTCCCTCCACCTGAACAACATCATGTTGATTCCAAGGTGGACCTCTCCCCTTCTTCGCCTATTTCTACGTCCTCGTCTTCTACTTCGCCTAGTGAAAGTCTGGATTCAAGTAACCAGGTGGCTAAGAAGAAGAAGAAGAAGACGAAGAAGAAGAAGTCTCATAAGCGAGAGGCTAAAAGTGCAGTTACTGCTCCAAATCCATCCCAGGTTGAAACACCTTCTGCCCCCCCGCGGAAGGTTAAGTTTCCTTGTAAATTATGCAAGGGTGACCATCTTCTTCGTGATTGTCCTGGCATCCCAAGGATCCTAGAAGTATGGTCTCACGACCCGACTTGTCCTTCATCGTCCTCTGAAGCTCAAGGCGATGCCACCCTACTAACTGACAACATTCAGAAGAAAGGGAAGATTCGAATCCCCTGTAGACTATGTGAAGGCAACCATCCCCTTTACCTTTGTCCGCTCATGGATAAAGCTTGCGTTGCCTTGGAAAGTCTTACAGCTTCTTCACCCCAACTTCCTGTTGGTTATCAGAAGCTCTCTTCTGACCCCCTCCTTGTGGACAACAAGATTGACTTAGATTCTTCTCTTGTCCGGGCTCCTCCTTCCGAACCTGGCTGTGCCAAGCCTGCTCCAGACCAACCATTGGTCGAAGAGAGTGTTGACTTGGGTTCACCACCTGTTGATTACTCTGTTCCGGAGGAGCATCATGATTCTACTGCTCATGTTCTTCTCATCTCGTCAGATTCTCCTGAGTCTCAGAACGACCCTCCTATCCTCGCTGATCAAGAGGGTCCTTCTTCGTCTCCTGTAGCGCAGGGGGGCAATCATACGATTCCCCCACCAAGTAGTTCAGTCGTTTCCTTCGACTGGAGTCATTTGACTACATTCCGCCTTCCATCCCATGTGCCTTTCCAGATTACAGTACATGCCTATGATAAGGCAGTACCTGGCACTGTCTTGGATGAGGGTGCATCTGTCAGTCTTATGCCTTTCACTACTTGGCAAGCTTTGGGCTCCCCACAGCTTGTGCCAGTCGCACAGAATCTGTTGGCATTTGACGGAGGAACTAGTCAACCTCTAGGGGTCCTCCCAAAGTTTCCTGTTACTTTGGGAGGCAAAACCATCTATATAGACGTGTTGGTTGTCCAAGGTGATTTAGATTTCTGTCTTCTCCTTGGTCGTGACTATGTTTATGCCATGGGGGCCCTCGTCTCTTCACTTTTCCGTGTGGTTTGTTTTCCACACGACGAAAGAATGGTGACCATAGATCAATTATCGTTCTTTAGTCCCCCAGTGCCTCCTGCGCAGTTGTCATCCCCTCTTGGTTCTTGCTCACAAGCAGTACCTTCCTTGCCACAGGTCAATTATGTGGCTACCTGTTCCATCCCTGCCTCTGCTGATGATCATGTAGATGGTCTCGTACATCATGTGCTGGGGGCATTGGAACCCGATCTGTCATTGGTGCCTCCTGACATGTATTTCTCCCAGAGTGAATTTCTTCCATCCCGCGAAGACCTCTTGGGAGCCATGTTCTCATCTGGCCCATGAACAGATGATCGAGCATAGTTCCTAATCTTGTGTCAAGCTCGTTGAAAAATGAAACAAGGAGTGACGAGGATAGTTCTGATCTTGTGTCGACCTCGTTAAAAAACGAAACGAGGTGTACGAGGATAGTTCTGATCTTGTGTCGACCTCGTTAAAAAAAAAACAAGGTGTACGAGGATAGTTCTGATCTTGTGCCGACCTCGTTAAAAAACGAAACAAGGTGCACGAGGATAGTTTGTTCTTGTCTCAACCTCGTTAAAAAATGAAACAAGGTGTCACGAGGATAGTTTGCTCTTGTCTCAACCTCGTTAAAAAATGAAACAAGGTATCACGAGGATAGTTTGTTCTTGTCTCAACCTCGTTAAAAAATGAAACAAGGAGTCTTGAGGAAAGTTCTTGATCTTATGTCAACCTCGTTAAAAAATGAAACAAGGGTCATGAGGATAGTTCTTTTACTGTGTCAACCTCATCAAAAAATGAAACAACTCCCTTTCCAAATCGAGTCTTTTGATTAAGATCTCGTAAAATACAAGTCGATTCTTTCATAGATCTCGAGAGTGAACCTTCATTCCATCCACTTTGTTGAATGCAATGAAGCTTGGGGGCATGTACCTCGTTTTGCGTCATTATGCTAGGGGCATGCGAACTCATAACAAGCATAGTTTTTCGTTTCAAGCTTGTGTAAACATGAAACTGAATCTAAGCAAAGTTCTCCATGGTTCAAGCTTGTGTAAAAATGAACCCATACCCGATTTACATCTCGTGATTGCCATTTTTATCCGCTAAATTCTGCTAGATGAGCCTTGGTTGTTTCATTCCATTGCCACCATCTCTTTGGCCGATCATATGCTTTCACTTGGTTGTTTTTCCTTTCCTGAGGAACTGCAACGATGAGTGGTTTTATTAGCCAGCCTCTTAACCATTACATGTTTTGAGCAGTTCCACCATTGCCGGAACCAGTTGCTACCCTTTATACCATTCATTCCTCTAGGACGAGTCTCCTTTAAACTCTTTTCTAACTCGTAAAAGATGAAAAGATTGTCGAGTATTTTTCCCTTTTTGACTCGTTAAAGAGAATAAAAATGGAGGTTTGCTTTCAGCTCTTTTCTGACCGTTTAAAGACGAAAAGATTGTCGAGTTGTCCCTCTTGACTCGTTAAAGGTAATAAGAGGCGGTCCGCTTTAAGCTCTTTTCTGACCGTGTAAAAATGAAAAGATTGCCAGGTTTTTCTCTTTTCAGACTCGTTATTGGTTATGAAACGACGTGCTTCCGACCACTTTTCTACTTTTTTGGGTTGAAGTCACTAAACAAGAAAAGTATTCCTCGGCCGTAATGGTCGAGCGGTTCTTTCAAGTATCGTTTTATACTTTTTTGGGCTCGAGAGACATAACTTTACGAAAAAGGACATCCCTGGAGTTTACTTTTCTGCTGTCTTTTCAAACTCTCTAAACATGAAAAGACGTTGAGTTCTTCCTCTGTCAGACTCGTTAAAACTTGATGACATTGGATTCTGTCGAAATGACGCTTTACAAGCATATGCTATCCCCGTCAAGCTTGTTGATAAAAATAACTGGGGTACTCGCCAGAAATGGTGGGGAAAATAGAACCACAATCATTGTCATGTCGGCAGTATGTCACTCTTGAACATGGCACTTGTCTGCATTCGTGTCTGGGTGGGGACATCTCATCTTGTTTTTCACTTGCCTCCGTGGGTTTGGGTGATCCCGTTTGACCTCTCATCTGCTCTTTGCCTTGTCGCCATGACCTCTGATCGATTGATGTCAAATACTACCAAGTCCACTGTCGTGCCGCCAATATGTTCAAGAGAAGTTGACCTCTGCGAAATAACAACCTCCCTCTGATAACTCACATAATCCTGATTCACAACAACCTTACCGTCCTCTGTCTCGTGTCGATGATGTGGGAAACACTATGGCCCACCTTCGATCAAGGTCACTTCCTGTCGACTTCAGCTCATTATCCAGGAAGTTGATCTAGAGGCTCCCTTCTGGTGCCTTGGAGCCTGCATGCCTCAATGGCGGGTTCTTCACGTTCGACGCGAGGTTTTCATCATTGGCCTCCGATCAAATGAATCTACGGGTGTTCGACGCCGACTCACTAATTCGCACGCCGTAGATTGTACCTATAGTACCTTGAGGTCCATTGTCATTACTGGTGGTACCTCTCGCGTCTGTTAACAGCTTTCACCATTGGCTGGTAATCAGACGATGTTCTTGCATGTTCGACTTCGACTCCTATATTCGCATGCTTGAACTTGTACTTTGTTCGGATCGAGATGGAGCGCAAGACCCTGGATTTTGTTTGTTGAGATCCAGGCTACGATTTTGTGGATTATTATGATTATTACATGACTCATTCACTGGATGGCTACGACCATGCCTGAGTCTATTTATCGATCCTCACTGGATGGCTGCGCCCATACCTTGGATCTAGATTATTGTGTACTCTGCTATGGATGGTTGCGCCCATACCACATATATCATGTATTTGAGCTATCAGTTGTATTTCTCCACGCAGGTTTTTTGGCGGCAGTGTTTTCGGTTGGACATGTTCTCGTAAAGCATTTCACCCCTCTCTCTCTCTCGGGCCTCATGCTTTAGGGGGCATCTGTTACACAGAAATTTGTCACCGTCCCTACTACCCCTCTCCTGCGTTTTGGAGGACTCATTCCGGGACCTATGAGAAGTGACATGGCCTACAAACACTTGCATTACATTCCTCTGAACATGAGCTTTATTTGCCCTGAAGACATCTCCTGCTGAAAAACCCTAAAAATAGCCCTTTTTCCATTGGCGTGGTTCCATAGTGTAGCCCTCGCGCCAATGGGGGAAGTCTTCCAAAGAGGGCGTGCCAGTTGGTGCTCTGTCATAGAGTCGCACTCGCGCCAACCATAATCAGTGGTGTTTTTTAACAAATAAACGGCGGAAGTTTCGTCCTAACAAATTCCTAGACTGCTATCTATCTTGAATTGGGTGGTTCGGCTACGAATTTCCATAGAGAGGAAGTTGTTTGCCACCTCTCATGGAAGCTTCCTTGATGATATGGCCAATCCCATGATTATTGGTGATGATCCCAACTCCCCTTCCTCCATCTATAAAAGCTTGTCCATTTTCCTTGGCAAGCTAGTTCTAGATTTTTTTGGAGTTGGATAGTTTTTAGTTCCAGAGATTCAGAATTCTAAATTCCCAAGAGCTTCATGTTGCAAGAGCCTTCTTGATTCCCTTAAGGCCAAATCCAAGCAAGGAGATTATTGTCCAAGATCCAAAGAGAGAGAGGCTTGTCCTTATTCCCAACAGGCTTTGCGAGACATGTGCTGCTAACCCGCCAAAGGAGAATCCAGCGTCAGAACTTTGGTTGTATTCTTATTTGATCGATTATTAATGAACGACTATTGGTTATGGTTCCACTCTTATTATTATTTGTGATGATGATGAGTTATGTCCTTTCTGACTAACATATAGTTGCATATGCTAGATTTTATGCTTGTGTTTGTGTCGTTCTTTGCATGTGTAGGTGTCTATTCACGGAGATCGTGAGGATTGTGATCTGCCGGAGCAAAGGAACGGGAGCACTACCTCTTCTACAAGCACTAGCGTTGGAATCCAGGTAGGCCTTTATCACTGGTCTATTAATTTGCAATTAGGAACTTGCGCTGTAGCGTTGTATGATTGTTGCTAGACCCGGTCTGGGCTAGTAGGGATCGCCTCTATCCACAGAGGGGATTTACCTCCTCAACACCCCTTAATAACAACTTTGGATAGGATTGAAGGATGTACAAATATGACACAATAGGAGAAGGAAAGAGGCATTAGAGCCTATTCCCCCTTAGTGACAACTTCCTGAACTCCAACCATAAATCAAATTTTAGTAAACTTTGCCTCTGTGAGAGCCTTTGTAAATATGTCTACAACTTGATCATCTGTTGTACAATATTGTACTTCAAGAACATGGTAATGAATGAGATTTCTGATGAAGTGCATGTGGTTATTCTATAGACATATTGATGCAATATCTAGATTTATTTGACTCCATTTCCCAATGCAAAGAAAGCAATTTGATCAAATCAATCAACCAAACCAATCAACCAAATTCAAACAAACAACCAAGAATAGCCATAACTAGCCTAAGATCAACTTAAAAACCAAGTTAAATCATAAAGAGAGATCCCTCTTTGAAGCTGGCAGGGCTAGATCCCAACTTCAAAAGTAGTTTGATGTTTTCCAATGTGTTTACTCCATCAACCTCAAAAATATAGAACGATAACATAGTGGCGACCATAGTGGGGAAGAATACATTTTAATCCAAAAAATTATTATTCCTTGGTTTAAAATTAGTATTTCAGTAACTAATTGTTGTATCATTATGAAATACATGATCTGTGGTTGATATTTTGTAGATATATGCTATATCATTGATTTTGATTTTGATTTTTGTGTGATGATTTTCCATAACCCTGGCTCCGAAAAGAATTTACACTAGATCTCATCCTGATCCCAACCCTGCTGAAATTGTAGATGACCCTGAGAAACTGGTGAGAAAAAGACTCTTTATCGAGAGTCAAGGTAGTAATAGTCCTCTGTCTAGATTCAATTCTCTCCTTGAGAATATTCCTTTGTCAAGGTCTAATTCTCTCCAAGAGAAATTTGAAACTTTACAAGACATAGAATTTGATTTGCCTTTCTAGAAAAGTTTGTTTAGATTGAAGTCTGAGGCTTTTGTAGATCAAACTATCATAGACAAAGCCATACTAAAACCATATATATCTCAAACCCAAGTCTTTGAAACCGATCCTGATCTTTAATCTTTACAACAATTTGACAAATTACAAGGTCTAGTTTCAATGTTGGACCAAGCTATTGAAGAATCTTTTATTCAACAATCTGTTGAATTATATTCTTTAACTATTGCAAAAGCCTCTTTGTCTAGTCAGTCTTCTTAGTCTGTACATATACAACCTACCAGTCCTACTCATTCCATAGTTTCAACTTCCCTACCTCCGATTTCTCAAACTACTATCCCTACTATCCTCGTAGTTATCAAAACTGCACCTCGATTATGTCCATCATCAAGTAAATCTACTAGGACAATTATGGCAGGAAGGTATGCACCCTTGGTGTTACCGTGCTAGCTAAATTCTATGCATGTAGATTATCCATCCAAAATTGTGACCTTTGATAATACTGGTGCTAATACTACCCAACAACATGCAGATAGGATGAATGATGTTTTTGACCTCCAAGAAGTGGATGAAGCTGATGTTAAAATGAGATTGTTTGCCCAAATCTTAGTAGGTGATGTCAAGAGATGGTTTAGGGGTTTACATGTAGGAAGTATATCTAACCTTGATGAATTCCATCAAAAATTCTAGCTAGATGGGAGATCAAGAAGAATCCACTTCAACTCCTAAATGAATAAAAAGATTAAAAAGAAAACCCAACGAAACTGTGGAAGAATATTGTGAACGATTCAATACTATTTACAATCCCATTCCACAAGACATCAAGCCCTCCCTAGCCTAGCTATGATTAATTTTCCAGATGGTTTCGATGTAGACATGAAATATCAACTTAGAGAGAGAGACTCGACAACTTTGGAAGAAATGAAAGAAAATGCAACTAAAGTTGAAGATAACATCTTGGCTAAAAAGGCAAAATAGAAGTCTGAATGCAGGGTAACCATAACGGAAGAACCTTTTACTTCTACTATTGACCATAATATTGATAACTTAGTCAGACTTGTGAACCAAATGATGCAAAGAGTGAGCATTAATGACCAAACTCAAGTAAGAGAAAACCAAAATGTCCCTCAAACTAGAAACCAAAATTTTAGAAGGAACGTTCCCCATATTAAACAAAGAGAACAAAAGGGACCAGACCAGTAGGTCCAGCCTACTTTTTAGGAAAATTACACAGATGATGAGGGGAATATTGTGGAAGATTTGGATTATAATCAAATAAATTTGTTAGGGATAAGTGACGAGGAAACAATTTTCCTCACTCAAGAGGAGCAATAAATTTTTCTTATAGCCCAGACTGAAATGGATTCTGAAGAGTTAGATGAATACAAACAAGGATTTCAAAATGCCATAATGGAAGTCCATGTGCATTATATTCTTATAAGTAAGAAAATTCAAGACACTGCCAATAAAAAGAATTTTGAAAATCTTGTCAAAAGGGTCTCTGATTCTGATTCCAAGAAAACAATAGAAAATATTCCTAAGAAAACCACTAAAAATCTTGGAAAGAAGCCAACAGAAGCTACTATGAAAATACCATTGATACTCCTTTCAAAACTACTCAAACTGATCTCCCTTCTACTAGTCAACAAACAGAACTTCCCACAAAAGTAGTTGCTGATAAGTCTGATTTTTCAAATCTACTTAAGAATCAAACACCATTCAACGTAGAAAATGAACTTGCCAAGTTGAAAATTTCTATCCCCTTGACTGAATTAATGAACAAAAATACATATAGGACTCAGGTCATGAAAGCATTAAACATTGGGGAGAAAACTGATGATGTAAATCTGAATGATGATCAACCTGAACTCTTATTTGGGCCAGAAGTAGAAGGCAAACCACAAGGAGTCCCTCCATTTTATGTCAGTTTGAATATTCATGTTAAATTCTCCAAAATGCTATGCTATATTTAGGTGCATCCCATAATTTAATGCTCAAAGCAGTCATGGAAAAACTAGGACTTTACATTACTAGACAATACAAAGATTTGTATTCCTATGATTCTAGCAAATTTAGATGCCTAGGTCTTATCAAAGACCTATGTGTTACTTTAGCCCAAATCCATGCTAAAAGTTTAGTGATGGATATAGTGGTTGCATACATTCCCCCTAAGTATGGCATGTTGTTGTCACACTCATGGGGAGAAAAATTAGAAGGAACCCTACAAATGGACATGACTTACAACACTATACCATTGTTTGGTCAACAGAGAAGACTGTATAGGGAAACTTTAATGAAGTATATGGTCAGTAGTCAAGAGAAACCACATAACTATCCTCTTTACTCTGTTCATTCTGACCTAGATTCTTTCATTATTTATAATGATGGAGACATTGATGCACAAGATACTAAAGCAGAAAATGACATTGATGATAGACATGAAAATCAAACACAAATTGTCCAACAAAACACTGAAACTGAACCTTTTTGGAACATGAGATTTGATGGCTCTTGTAGCAAAGAAGGTTTAGGAGCAGGTGTCTGAGTGTCCAATTCATGGAACAATCATGTAAAAGGTCATTCCTATAAACTCAACTTTCATTGCACCAATAATATAGCAGAATATGAAGCACTTCTCTTGGGATTACAATTATTGAAATGGTTAGGTGCTAAAAGGATTTCAGTTCTGGGGGATTCTGAATTAATTCTAAAACAGATCAAAGGAGAATATGCTGCAAAACACCTTAGGTTGAGAGCCTACAGAAATGTTGTGCTTGACTTTCTAGGAACTTTTGTAGAATATGATCTTGTTGTCATTCCCAGAAATAAGAATTTCCTGGCTAATGGTTTAGCTTTTTCAGCTAGCACATGTAAAATTCCTCACCCAAACAGACAATATACAGTGGAAGTTAAACACCATCCAACTGTACTCGATAATATGAGACACTGGTAGGTATTTCAAAGTGACAAGCATATTGAAAACTTTTTGCAATCCAAGGATGAGTATGAAGAAAGTAGCATAGATTTAGAGTGTGAAGTAGAAAATCAGATTATTGAATATGTTAATGTAGATAAGCAGTTTGATGATTCTGATGTAAATATTTTAGTCAGTAAAGATGTACATAAATTAGAATTGCATGAAATAGATCCAGAAAAAGAAGAATTTGAAGTACTTCAACTTAAGGATAATGTTCTACCTAGGGGTCTAGTTCTGTTAGAAGAACTTTTTGATTTTAATGATGTAGCAAAAAAGCCAAAAATGGAACCCATAGGGGAAAACATAGAAGAATGCAATATAGGTAGTGAGCAGAATCCCAAAATGATAAAACTCTCGAAATCACTTCCTATTGTCACAAAACAATGATACATAGCTCTTTTCAAAGATTTCATAGATGTCTTTGCCTGGAGTTATGAGGATCTAAAAGCATATGACACTAGTATCATACAACATAAAATCCCAATCAAGGAAGATCAAAAACCATTCAAACAAAAACTTCATAGGATAAATCTTGTCCTAATTCCTTTGGTTGAGAAAGAAGTAAAAAGGATGTATGATGCTAAAATTATACTTCCTCTTAGATACTCTAAATGGGTGTCTAACATTGTACCTACTAGAAATAAAACTGGAGAAATTAGATTGTGCATTGATTTCAGAAATCTTAATAAGGTATCCCTTAAGGACAACTACCCAATATCTAAAATGGATCATATATTTCAAAAGGTAGTAGGGTCTAGTAGAATTTCCTTATTAGATGGTTTCTCAGGTTATAACCAAGTCTTAGTGCATCCTAATGATCAGGATAAAACTGCCTTCACTACTCCATGGGGAACTTTCATGTATGTGAAAATGCCCTTTGGGTTAATGAATGCTGGAGCCACTTTCCAAAGAGCAATGGATATTGCCTTTGCTGATGAAATTGGCCATTTTATTGTGATTTATCTATATGAAATTACTGTCTATTCTAAAACTGATGAGGAACATTTAGCACATCTGAGAAGAGTGTTTGAAAAATGTAGAAGGTTTGGCATCTCACTAAATCCTAAGAAGACACTGTTTGGCCTTGAGGAAGGAAAACTTCTTGGTCACATTATTTCCAAGGATGGAATTAGGATTGATCCCAGTAGAATTGAAGCAATATTAAAAATAATTCATCCAAGAAACACTAAATAGCTTCAATCTTTTATTGTTAAAATAAATTTCCTAATGAGATTCATTCCTAACCTTAACCTTGCAGAACTTCTTAGAAACATAACAAACATGCTAAAAAAGGATTCAGAAATCAACTGGAATATTGAGGCTAAACAATCCTTTGACTCATTTAAGCATGCATTAATCAAAGCACAAGTGTTGATTAGCCCATATTTTACAAAATATTTCATAATCTTCTCTTTTTCTTCTGAACACACTATTGCAGCAGTCTTACTACAGAAAAACGATGAAGGTTTTGAGCAGCCTATTACATTCTTTAGTAAATATTTAAGAGATGCGTCTTTGAAATACAACATTATGGAAAAGCAGGCTTTTGCATTGGTTAAAGCAATAAAAGATTTTAGATTATATATCTTGCATTCCCATATTATTTCTTATGTACATAATTCAATGGTCAAAGACATTTTGACACAAAATGGACTTGATGGAAAACGAGGCAAATGGATTACTGTCATTCTTGAATATGACTTAGAAATCAAGCCCACCAAGTTAATCAAAGGTCAGGGACTGGCCAAATTGATGGCTGAGTCGAATTTTGATGCTTTAGACATTAACTTGGTTGTTTCATTAGATAATCAAGGGGAACATGCAACTCTACAAATTGATGAGGCATATTTGAACTCACCCTGGTATGCAAACTTGCTTTATGTTTCATTTAATTTAAATGAACCTCCTGGCTTGACAAAAGCAAAGGAAAGATTTCTAAAGTTAAAAGTAGTTAAATTTTGCATTGTAGATAATGTTTTTTATTGGAAAAATGCTAGGGGTATTTTACTTAAATGCTTGTTAAAGGATGATGCAAAAAAAGTTATGCAGGAATTTCATGAAGGAGATTACAGTGGACATATATATTGGAAAACCACCTGCCAATAAAATCCTTAGAGATGGTTTCTATTGGCCTACTCTTTTCCCTGACATACACAAACAAGTCACCCCATGCCATAAATGCTAGATTTTTGAGGGAAAGTGAAAATTGTTACCCTTGCCATTAAAGCCTATCTCTGTTGAAAGCCCCTTCTAGCAATGGGGATTGGACTTCATTGGTGAAATTCATCCTTTTTCCTTTGCCCAACATAAGTGGATTATTACAGCCACTGACTAATTTACCAAATGGATAGAGGCCACCCCTTCTAGAGTTGCCACTAATGTTGTCATTATTAAATTCCTTGAGACTAATATCCTCTCCAAATTTGGCTATCCTAGAAAACTAATCACTGATAATGCTACAGCCTTTAAATCTAAGAAGATGGTTGAATTCTGACATAAATACCACATTACTTTGTACATTCAACAACTTATTATCCTCAAGGTAATGGGTTGGCTGAATCTTCAAATAGAAGTTTGGTGAACATCATCAAAAATTTGTTAGACGACAATAAAAAGTTTTGGCATAACAAGTTGGTCAGTGCACTTTGGGCTGACAGGCTTACTACTAAAAAATCAATTGGCATGTCACCATACCAATTGATCTATGGAATGGATGCATTGTTTCCATCATCTTTAGGAGTTCCAATCATGAATATCATTTAAGAAGTGCACGTTGAACCTAATGATGTACATCGGAAGGACCAATCAAACTATCCAGTTGCAGCAATCCATGGAGGAAGTATACAACAAGACCCAAGTTATCTAGGAAAAAATTAAAAATATCTTTGATAGAAGAACAAAAGCTGATGACTTTAACATTGGGGATCAAGTTTTGAGATGGGATTTGTTGGACACCTAATCCTCTAAGGGTTGGTGTGGAAGCCGAATAGACTAAGGAAGTCTAAGAGACCTTGGAATACGAAACCAAAGGTCATATGAATGTACTATAAATGTATATCATTTGTTAATAATAGATGAACTCTCCTGCTTATATTTCCTATTTGTATTTTCCATGTGTGTGTTTAACATGGTATCAGAGTGGGCGAATTCTGGCCCTGCTCATATTTGAGTCATTGTTTTCTTTGGCCAGTTCTACTGCTAGTCATGTGAAAAAAAAAATGTGGTCGGTTGTTGCAGTTGTATTCTGCATTGAAGAATGAAATTGGGAGATTGAAGACTATATTCATTAAATGCAATTATAACACTCCCTCCACACTTGAGCTCCAATTTTAGCCATTATTCTGCCATCCCTGACACATTTATGTGGGACAGTTCCTCTACCTTAGTCTAAATGACTATGTTTCTGACCTCTGAAATTCACAGGTCTCTATTTTTGGTCTTTGATTCGTTGTCCATACATTGAACTACCATACTAGAGTCCCCTGGTTGCTTTAGTCTTCTGTTGAATGCTGTGTTTAATGCTTCTCTACACCAATTTTTGTGTTAATGTATTACTGTTAATTAATGTGGTTGATCTCCCACTATTCCATCGGTATTGCTACAGGTTGTCTTCACCTTTTGGTAGGGACTTCAGCAGAGCTACTGGTTTCTTCGTCGGATTTTCTTCCTCTTCCTCTTCCTTTAAGAATGCTCTTCCTAGCATCTATGTACTTGATTGTTTCTCTGTGCATATACTGTATGAGGTCGATTGGGGGTCCATCTACATGTCGTTCTAACCTATCATTCCAGAATTCTCCGTCCTCCTGCTACAAATCATTTGTGTGGTTTTCTGTCAGCGCTGCAGACTTTTGGCGTTACATTGAATCATAGTCTGATCACTGCGTTCCTCTTAAAATTCTGTGCACCATTCAAATTTCTCTATACCTTTCTGGCACACCCACAATCCTGAAACCGTCAGACATTACCTTCCTCCAACATTGAATCACTGTTATAAGTGTGGTCAGCTTTGGTGATTGGTTTTGTGAGTGCTGTATTGGAGATGGTATGTGCATTAAACTCACTTCCTCTTCCCAAGGAACTGTCCTTCTGTAGCTCTGCCACACTAAACCGTTTTTTGGGTTAAGCACTATCCTCGAATCTGTAGATTTATGACTGTGAGCTGGTGCCTCCATGCAGGATAGAACTAGGTTGAATGTTATTCTTTTTTCAGAAGGAGTGGGTGTTAAGGATTGTTATTGTCCCTTGGAGCAACGAATTCCAGAATTGTGGCATCTAGGGCCAAGAACATCTTTAGCACGGGGATCAAACTACAAACAGAATTCTATTGAGGGCCAAGAATCCTTCCCTTCCAGCCATTGAGCTAGATTAATGAAGCTAGTACAAGATTGATTATGAGCTAGATTCTTCCATCAGGAAGAGCGATGGATTGAGAGTTGCATGAGCACAAAATCTGGAAAGTCGAGCTACACAGGGAGGCTGACTATTATCGTGTTGGCAGAAGCATATTAAATTAAATATCTCATCGCACTAGAACCCATGTACTTTGGTTAAATCACTACACGTTGAATAAACTGAGGCGGTTCGAACCATTGAGGAGAATTCCCATTCATCGCTAGTGTCAAGTTCATATATTCAACAGTGGGCTGAAGGTCGTAGGGGTGTCCATCGCATAAAGTAGGTGTGTTACCATTGCACACAAAGGCAATGTGTAACAGAAAGGTCGTGAGCGCTGAGGCGAAGGTGTCAACAACAAATATTATCCCATGGTCTTGTTCACAATAATGCATTTTTGAAGAAAGTCAACCCATTTGCATAACCTATGATAAAGTGGCTTAATAAAAGGCACCTATATCTGAGTTTTGGAACAGTTACTTCTGTAGTGGCTGAGTGCAATACTAGAGGGAAAGAGGACAAGTTTACTTCATCCAATCTATTGTTCGAGTTGTCCTTTGTGGGCAGTGTATCACTGTCAAGGAGTCAAGTCCCTTTACTTGTTGATGGGTCAAATCTCCTTAATAATTGGCTGCGTATACATCTGAAGCAGGGCCGAGTATTCTCTAATCTCCTAGAGGTGAACACCTGTGGAACAAGAGGGCTGTTATCTCTGTAAAAGATACATTTATTTACTTCCCTCAGGCTATATATTATTATTATTACATGGACTGATTTGCTAAAATTTATTTGTTGATATAACATTCTAGGTTTTCCTAAAACTGTGCATGGTTAGAAGGCTCTTGAAAGGTCATGCTATGTTGAAGTTGAAACAGTTAGTGCACAGTCAAATATGGAGGGGCATTTCGAGAAGGCTTAAAATTTGTATACTTGCAGTATTTTTCAATTAACATAATTTTTTGGCGTTTGTGTGTCATGCAAAATAAAAGCAACATGTAGATTTGGAGGTCGAAGATACACACACACTCTATATATATGTGCATTGATTCTTGGTTACTTCAACTGCTGCATAAGAGTTTGGTGGGTTGTATGAAGGCAATGAGTGTTTTGGCAATTAAAAGTAGTCTTTTGTGGAGGAAATTTTAGTCATTTGTATTATCAGAACATATTGCATTCTATATGCTAGTCATGAGTGAAATTTTATTCTTATGTAATGGACTGTGAATGAATTACAGTAATTAGTGCTTGTTGGTTGCACACTGGTCAATTGGTGCACATTTATAGAGGATATTACTGTGTCTTTGTACTGTGAGTGGGTGTTACTTTTCTGCATTGGGTCATAGTTGTGATCAGTTGTTAAAAGGAGTAATTTTGACAATGGAGAATATGGTTCAAATTACTGAAGTATTAGAATTCTTGAAAACTTTGATGCATTCTACTGATCATGATATAGTGAAAATCAGTAAGAACACTCTTTGTGATATTAAAACATATTTGTAGTATACACAAGAAAAGGTAGAATTTTTGGAGCTTGAATCTCAGCTTCAGCAAGAAGAATTAAAACAGAGGAGTCATCATTTTGAACCTGCTTCTATTCAAAACATTGAAACAGACTCCCATAAGCAGCAAGTTGATTCAGATCTAGTGCCCAATGAAGTAGCAAAATTGCACACAGATGAAGAAATTCAGTTTGCACTTCTGAAGCCCATCATCAAGCCTTGGGAAGAGCTTGTCCACAACAAGCACAGAACTGGTCTTGGATATGACAAGGATGTGTCCTTTCATATTCTAGATTACTCAAAGCCCATCCAGTTTCAGAGTGCTGGATTCCTTCATGACAGTTCACCTTCAGCTGTTCCAGATTCTACTCCTCTTCCACAGAAACAACAACAAATTGTGAAATGCCAACACCATGACCGAGTTGGACATATGAAAGATCACTGCTTTGATCTTCATCCATGTAAGCACTATCATAAAACCAGTAATTCTTCAAATAGGTGCTTCAGAAACAAACATCCTACAAGAACAATGATTCATCTTGGATGGATCGCTTCTTGGCGATGGGCTTCAACAGCCAAGAAGATATTTCTCTCATACAACAGGATTTGTTCTCAAATATTGAAAATTCTTATAGTTGAGTTTTCTCCATCATCTCACCTTGTATCTGACAGGGGGGGAAATGATGGTCATCTACAAGCTTCAAAGCCACATCAAGCGAGCCTGAGCCACAACCTACCATACCAGATTCAGAGTTGTAGCCAGAGACAAAGATGCCCCTAAGCATTGGGGACACTTCCTCTAGCAGAAAACTTCAGCTTCTTTCCAATTTTGGAAGAGTTCTAGGAATTGCATTAAGCATTCCAGAGTTGGTGGTAATCCTTAAACCATCACAAGTTGAGACCTCCCTTTTCAGGTTAAGGTTATCACTTTTATGTGGGGTGAGACCTCCCTTTCATGGTTGAAGGTTTCCATCTTCAAAACATAAGGAGCACTTCCTCTAGCAGAAGACTTGAGCTTCATGCCAGACTTGGAAGAGTTCTGGGAACTGCACTAAGCATTCCAGTGTTGGTGGTCATCCTTAAACCACCACCCTCCATACCAACATTTCAGAGAGCACATTCAACCTAGTCCTGCCATGCACTTTTGCACGTTTTGTATTACAACTCTCTTCTTGGACTCATGCATAACCCTTCGGATAAAGGGGGGGAATGTTGGACACCTAATCCTCTAAGGGTTGGTGTGGAAGTCGAATAGACTAAGGAAGTCCAAGAGACCTTGGAATACAAAACCAAAGGTCATATGAATGTACTATAAATGTATATCATTTGTTAATAATAGATGAACTCTCCTGCTTATCTTTCCTATTTGTCTTTGCCATGTGTGTGTTTAACAAGATTCTGGGAGAGAAGACAAAGGCAAACATGGAAAGTTTGATAATATTTGGAAAGGGTCATATATTGTTCAATCTTTTAGGGGAAATAATGCATTCTTCCCTAAAGAGCTAGATGGAGCAAAGATACTTGGAGGTCCTGTCAATGGCAGGATATTGAAGCACTACTTTTCTTAGCCTACAATGTAGCTTACATCATTGTAAATATTATAGTCTTTATGGTTTTGATTACGTAACTCATTAACAAAGGTTGAGGCCCACAGTGAAGGCCCTAAGCCTAGATTGATGAGCTACCAAAAGTATCTTAAAACAACAAAGAAATTAGATGAAGACATTACAAACATGGAGTACTCAAGGCTACTGATCATATGTTCTTGACACTTCACTTGGAGAAGTGCCATCCCTAGTTGGAGCCACTGTTAGGGTCCTATAAATTATAGGATCTCAAGGTGATTGAGTATTTTGTATTTGTAATTTCATATTGTACATAATTTCAATATTTCAATGATTTCCAAAAATATATGAAAAAAGAAAATGAAAAGAGGGTATGTTAAAAAAATGAATAATAAAAAAGGAAATAAGAACCCCACAAAATAAAAAATAGAAAATAATATAGAAAGTGTTGCAAGTCTAAATGCCACTACTGACAAGTTAGTTCTTTTAGTTTATTATCAAATAAGGTTGTATGAAAATTGCTTTTAAATGCCACAATGACTAAAGTTCTATTCAAATCATATAGTTTAATCATGATTGAACACATTTAAATTTTTTTTGAATAGGTTAGTGAATAAATATTTACCAAACAATTTAATCTTGGTAAATTAGTAGCTAGGTAGAAATAAAAATTTATTCAACAGTCTAATTTGAATCAATGGTGAAATAAGTGATAGAATAGGATAGATTTTCATTAAAAAAAAAGTGATTTGGGTCTGCTAGTTTAAATGCACCCTACAAAGCAAGAAGAAGAAAAAATGTTAGCTTAGTAAAAGAATTGAAATGAGAGGGTAGGTATAATAAGAATGGTGATTTCAGGAAAAGCATGAAAATTTTATCCTAAGTCATATGTTAAAGGTATTTTCGTGCACAGAGGGAAAGAAAAGAGATAAAGGTTTATTCTAAGGTTCGGTATCAAAGCACATTTGGTGCATTATCCCATTATTCATAAGTTTCATCGCCCGACTGTCATTCCCTCGCTTATATATTTCATTCAGTTCCCTACCGCACCACACATATAGTGCATTATCCCATTAAATTCATTTCCCTACCCCACCATTTACCCATCACATCGTGATAAAGTACCACCACCTTTCACCTCATCTAAATCCACCCCTCTGCATCTAATGGCCAATATCATGTGTTGGCTTATTGGGGCCTGACCCAGGTTCAGAAGTGATTTACCCAAACAAATCTCGTACTACCGGCCCTTTTGGCAACAGCTTGCGAAGCACGGACTGAAATCTCACCCGACTTAGTAGGGGAGGGTGCTGGAACCAGGTTTCCACACCCTAAGGATGTCTTGATGTGGTCTGGAGGGTCGCGTACTGATCTGCGCCCTCACGCCTCTCTACACTACAGTCAGGCCTCCCCGTAGATCTGGGCCGTTGTGCTTTATTATTAATGAGTTTATACTAGATCAGATCTATTTCTTAAGGTCTTTAAGCAAACATTTAACAGTTATAACCAACGTGAAACATCATAACTCATAAGGATAGGTATAAAATCATAGATCATAACAAATGCATAAACCAGAACATAATCAGATCCATAGTATTTCAGAACCAACACAATAATTTAGAACCAAATTATCTTTATTAATGTCTTTGTTTCAGTACAATCCACTTTTAGCCCAGTGCACACAACTGCAGGGGTTTGCGCACATAGCTACGGACTCTACTAGGCCTCCGCACACACAACTGCGGAGCCTCTATCTATCTAATAACCTTCACGACTCGCACTTACAAACTCAAAGCGAATATTACTTTCACAAACCCATAACACATTAGATCTCCCAAAAAGATACCTTTTATCCTTAGAGCCTCGCTCTATTTAAACATTCCCATGGTCCGCGTATCATGGGTAGGTCGACTCACTTCCTATTAATTTACATTATTTTCGGGCAGATAACCCTTTGACTTGACCTATTACATTTTGCGCCCCGCGCACTTCACGGAACTTTTTACAATATCATTACCTTGACTTATGGGATTTAAGCCCCAAAACCGTTAGCGGGGCCTCCACTACCCAACGGGCCCCCAACACAATCATCGTGACTCGTCCCGAGTCACTCGTCGATGCGGCAATACGTGCTGCCAAGGCTTCGCGGTCCACCATCCCTGTGAGTGACGCACTATGTTCTGTTTCTCCCTCTTTGTCTCCTATAACTCTTGTTCAAGCTCTTGCTCCATTACTTCTACTAATTTGTGCAACCGATGATGCTCATTCTGCTCTACTAAGTTAACACAGAGCACCCCCTCATAAGACTTTAGCTCAAGTTGGGATGCGGCATGCGGGAACTCTTCACGCCAACACAACAAGTTTCCAATTTCCAGTCTACTATACACATTGTCTGCTACAGTTTTTGTTGCATTTTTGCAAGAAAGATGTTGCTGACTATGATATCCCAATCTTCAAGGTACATCATAGATGAACTGTTAACTGCAATTCCTTAATTTTTCTTCCTATTCATGGTCTTTGCCTTATCTTTCATGGGTCACCAGCTAGCCCGTGGTTTAGGCAGCAGCATCTGGACCAGTTATGCTTCGTGTATAAGGATTTCTAGTACCTCCCCTACCCTTGGTGCTGAACTCGCCGCAACATCTGCAATCGTCAGCACCACACCATCTAGAAGGTCCTGCATCTCTAGTGGCCATATTACAACCCTGGGGCTTACTCCTTTGGCAACAATAGTCAATAGTTCCATACCAGTGGGAAGGCATAATAGCTCACTCTTTTCGATACCACAGATCGTGCGATGGCTACCCCTCTATGATTTATAGGCATGTTGAGATTCAAATTCAGTCGTTCCCTCCTTTTGTGGCGCTTTAACGTTACATCTATGGTAGATTGTTCTGAATCTGGCTCGTACTTGGTATCTTAATTGCCCATCGCCAGCTCCTTTTCGTCGTAGCTCAGACATCTTGACATGAACAGTGATAGCAACGGTCACCTCTATGAGTATCCACGTAGCAGCATAGCCCATTCTGCGCAACCGCGACCCTTGTGACATACTGATTCTACGCACACCCTTGTTGTTGTGCAGCTCCCTCGCAGACTGCTTTATCGTCCCGCGCTCTCTTTCAACTGTCTGGAGCAGTGAGACTGTACGTCAGTTGGTTAGTCAGGCCGTCGACCTACCTGTGTAGAGCTTCAGGCAACTACCATTTACTCTACCTGGGAAGGGCTCCCCATTAAGCTTTCTGAGCTGGACCGTGCCTCAATTTGTGACTTCTTTGATTACATAGGGTCCAAACCAATGCATTCGTAGATTTCCAGGAAATTTCTTGAACTTGCTGTCATATAGTAATACTAGATCATTTTCTTTGAATGTGTGCAACTTGATATGGTGATCACGCTAAGCTTTTTCCAACTGCTTCTGTACCTGCTTATGGAATCGTTCCAGAAACCGTTCCTCCTCAACTTCTTCTAGTTGCGCGAGCCTTTCTTCCAAAGCCCCGCAGTCTGCCATGCCTATCATCACTGCTATTTGCAAACTGGGAACAATATATTCCATTGGCATAACGGCTTCCCTGCCATAAACTAACCGGAAAGGTGTTTGACCCGTCAACTTCTTGCATGTGGTTCGGTATGCCCATAGCACAACAGGTATGTGCAAATCCCAATCGTTTCACTATGCATTACATACCTTTGTCAACGTAGTCTCCAAAATCTTGTTGAAAGCTTTGACGGTCCCATTCGCTTGCAGATGGTACGGCATACTCTGTTGATGGTATATCTGGAATTCCTCAATGAGCGCACTGATAGCCTCATTCAGGAAATGCATTCGGCGGTTGCTCATTAGAAATTTTGGGCATCCAAATTGAGTCAACACATTTTCAAACAAAAATTTCACAGTTGTAGTGGTCGTGCAGTCCTTAACCAGCTGTGCTTCCGCCCATGGAGTCAAGTATTCTATCGTGGTGATGATAGAGTGCGCACCCATCCTTCCTTGAGGTGTAATAGGCCCCACAAAGTCAATCGCCCATTTTTCAAATGGTTGCAATGTCATCTGTGGCTTGAGTGGCATTTTGACCCTCCGCGATGGTTTCCCAATCCATTGACATACATCGCAGGCATGACAGTACGCTTTTGAGTCTTGATGTAGAGTTGGCCACCATAGTCCAGCGCGAAGAATCTTCTATGCTCTGGCACGTCCCGCATAATGTCCTCCTGCAACCCCCCCATGTTCTTTGGCAAGGATCTATCCTTGCTCAAATTCAAGTACATACCTTCGTAATATTTCATTGTTGCCCATTTTGTAGAGGTTCCCTACAATAACAGTAAAGTTTGTTGCGCGTATCACCAATTCTTTCTTCCACTGAACTGAATACCCCTGCGACACGGTCCCTATGGTTAAGTAGTGGCTTATGTCCTCAAAGTGGCCATCCGTGACGCGCACTGCATAAAGCTGTGCATCAGGTAGTCCTTCTTCTAAATTTGTGGGCTCTTCACCATTTTCAATTCGGGACAGATGATTTGGGCCTGCATTTAGATGTCCTGGCTTCACGATGACTTCGAAATCATATTCTTGAAACAATAAAAACCATCTACAAATACATCCCCCCAACACAGGCTTGTTCACTAAGTATTTCAACACATAATGATCAGTATACATTTTAAAGTGCCCACCCAGTAGATAGTGGCAGTATTTCTGGAGTGCGTATACCATCGCCAATCCTTCACGCTCAGTAGTAGAATAGTTCTTTTCATCTTCTGATAGTTGTCGGCTCGTGAATGCGATCGGGTGATCAACACCTTCCACACCTTCCTGTGTAAGTACAACACCCAGCACAATACACGACGCATCAACATGTACGTGAAATTCAATGTCCCAGTTTGGAAAGACCAGAATGGGTGCGGATGCCACTTTTTCCTTGAGAACCTCCAAACTCTTCTTACATTCCTCATTCCAACAATATGTAGTGTCCTTTTTCAATAACTATTCCATTGGTGCCGTGATTTGTGCATAGCTTTTAATGAACTTTCGATAGTACCCAGTGTGTCCCAATGTGGCGTGCAGTTGTTTGACACTTCACGGCACCTCCAGATTGAGTATGATAGCAACCTTCACGGGATCCACCATCAAGCCTTGTCAGCATACCACACGACCAAGCAAGTTTCCGAAAGGGGACGAGGAAAGTGCATTCCTTAAGGTTCAGCACAATCTAAAGTCGTCGGCATGTATCCAGCATCAATTGTAAGCTCGCGATATGTTTCTTGACTAGCCCAAATACAATCCAATCATCAAAATAAACTTCCACAAACTTATGGATGAATTCCTTGAACGTGGCCACTACTACGCATGAAAATATCACTAGGGCATTTTTTAATCCAAAGGGCATAACCATGTACTAAAAACATCCCCATTCGGTCGTGAAGGTGGTCTTGCTTCTATCTTCCGGCGCGATCTTAATCTGATGGTACCTTGAGAACCCATCTGTAAATGAGTATGCCTCTTTTCCACCAACATTCTCCAGAACTTCATCTGTAAACGGCATTGGGAACGGGTCATGAACACAGACATCATTTAGTTTTCGAAGGTCCACGCAGATTCGAATTTCACCCTTTTGTTTCTTCTCCTGCACTATCATAGGACTCACCCAGTTGAATTCTTCTACCGGTTCAATAATTCCTGCTGCTAGCATTTTTTCCAATTCCTCGCGAACCTTTTCCTTATACTTCGGATTCAAGCAGTACAGACACTGCTTAACTGGCTTTGTGTCAGGTTTCAGAGTTATTTTCATCACTCCTAGGTCGCCAAGGATCCCTTTTAACTCCTTGATTTTGGTTGGGAATAATTCTTAATATTCTCGAAGTAACTCGATGACCTTATCCACCATGGCATCATCCCAATAGTCTCCCAGTGTCGTGTACTTTGGCTCCTCATCTGTACCAATATTTACCTATTTCGTTTTCAGTGGCGTGGTGATGTCAGGGTCCTCGATCACTGGTCCGTGAACCTTGCGACTGCCCTCTGTTTCTGGAAAATTGATGTTTATGGGATCGTCATCATCATCTTCTACCTACACATTGTAACATTCTAGGGCCTGGCTCAATTGATGCGACCACTCTGGCTGCACTATTTCTTCTAGTTCCAGTGGTACTTTGAAAATAGCGGCCTTCACAACTTGCAATGCATCGTCAATAGTATCCATCCATTGGTCCTCAAATAAGAATGTTAATAAAAACCCTTCATGCAAGATATCCCATTCGCCTGTACCATGTCGGAGTTCTGTTTCAGTATACCAGTTCCTTGGGATGACATCCAAGGTATGATAAAATAAGTGTACCCACTCCAGCTGGGGTTCTTCTCCATAGGCCTTGATCCATTTGGTGAGATGCATGCGCAGGTCATCATGTCCATCATATTTCTTAGTTATTCATAGTTTTGGCTTCCCAAACCTTATCTGCATCATCTTGCTGCAGTCGCGCCAGTCTTCAAAGGTCCCTTCATGTGTTCCCCACAATGCGTAGGTGTCGCGCGCAACACCCACTTTAATGCAATGAACCTCTGGTGCTCTGGTACCGCATTCTCAAAATTTTTCAGGAATTCGTTCACTGATGTTAACCCATCATACGTCGGTAGATCTCGATCCTGAATTGATACACAACACAATGATTTAGTCATCATATTACAGTTTAGAATTGTTACCTGGCTCAACCGATTATGCCAGTGTTCGTCTTCTTATTCTGAATCTGAGGAATCTGCACGCACCCACAGTAGTCGTCCCTCTGCAGTCAGATTTACCCAATCCTAATCATGCACAGTTATTTGTAGATATAATCCAAGTCATCATTACTTCCATCATCGCGTATAGGTTCAGTGTAGCGTGCTCCTTCAGTTGGATCCAGTGGGATAATTATGCGTAGGGACTCTTTTTTGAATATCATCTTCTGTTTCTTTAAGTTAATGACTCCATTCATATATGTGGCCCAATCTATCCCTAACAATGTGGGGTAAGGGTTACTATCATCCACAATTTCTATTACCTCAAAGTCCGTTTGTGTGCTCGCGCCTTCTATATCCACTGTCACTCCTTGCAATCTCCCCATGGGCAAGATCTTTTCTTGGTTCACCATCCATAATTGAATAGGAGGCCATTATAATGTGGGCCTGCCCATGGGTTCCCATGTTTGTTTAGGTAACACGTTTGCATCCGAGCCTAAGTCCAGAATTATCTGATCCATCTCATAGTCGCCAAACTGCGCCGTTAATCGCATTTCCCGTCTAGTGTGCGAAACATGTTTTCCTAGCTTTTAGACCATGCAAGGTTCACCTGACCCTGCGCACCTAGTTATCAACTTCTGTAATCCTTTAACTGCCTTATTGTCACATAGCAACTTCATACATGTCTCTAAAAAGGTAGTTAGCATCGAGGGATCCATTTCCGGCTCGTGTTGATCCTTAATACCTGAAGTAGAGATCCCCGCGAAGCTCTTCTTAGCTTCCATAAATGTCTTCTTCGCATGTTCCAAGTCAAACTCAGATTTCTTTGTAGGGGTCTTGCGAACCCCTGGGTCTTCCTCGGTTAGTTTCCCCTTATCTTCCCTTGTGGTCGCGCCACTTCTGAGCATCATGTTCCCGTTGGGGCATTCCTTGCGCGGTTCAGACCTCATCATTTGGACGTTCTGCATCGGCGTAGGTTGTGCTACCATTTTCTCACGTATCTGCGCTATCAGCGTGGGGAAATATATCATTTCATGATCAAACTGCTTGTAGTAGGGGCACGATATTCTGGTTGGGTTGGTACAGTCACGTGCATAGTGCCCTGGTCCTCCATAGTTATAACAGATTAGTTTCCCGCGGCCCATTCCTTGCCCCATTCCTCCCCGTCCTCGTCCTCGCCCCTGGAAACCACCGCATGCTATCACTATGGCTGGATCCTAACCTTGTGCCTCAGTCTGCATCCTGTATGCAAGTGTTCAATCCATCAACAATTCATAACTGCATCAGTCTCATTCATCGTGGCCCACCGATCTACAAAAATTGCAAAATAGTTGCTGGGGGGTCTGGGTAAACTTTTGCAGTAGGTGGCAGCTGTCTGTGGTGTGCTTTCCTCCCACCTGATAGATCATGCACCAAAGTGAGGGCATCGCGCTTGGTCCCACTTGTGCCTCTGGTCGCAACCGCATTGGTCCCCCCTTCCAAATAGTTCGCAAATACTGGACAGTGATCCTTATCATGGCCCTGTCTTCTACATTTTACGTACCATACTTCTTTGCGCGCTTCTGGAGGAGGTGTCTTCTCCTATTTAAAATTCTACATCTCCAAGCATAGGTTTTATAGTTGCACGTGGATCTACTGAACTCCCAACCCAGGATCCTGTATTAGAGTCTCATGCAACCTCATCACTATCTCTAATGCTTCAGCCTGGGTCGAGATCTTCTGTTGTGACAGCGTCATCCTCAGATGTGGCATTAAAGACTCCACAAACCACGAGCGGTGTTGCACATCTGTTAGCGTCATGTTAGCCTCTCGGATCGTACTCTTCAATCTTTGATCCAGATACTAAGGGGTTTCACCCGGCAGCATCATAATCTCCTTGAACCCTATGATCGACTATGTCTCTGATTTCGGCCAGCTAAATTCTTTGTTCAATGCATCTCAGATCTCCACTATTCCGACATTTGGGTGATCGCTAGAGTGCTTGATATACCACGTTAGCCCGTGATCCTGCAGCGCACTCACCAAGGTATCATTTTTAATGTTATCATTCGTAACTTCGTGCACTTCCCATACTGCCCTTACTACGAACAAAAATTGTTCTGGATCTTCACTCCCTACTCCTTTGAATACAGGCAACTTGATCGCGCTCGCCATGTTGAACTTCTGGTTTGGAGGAGGTGGTGTGCGCACGTGTGCTAAGGCCAACCAAAAACTTGTACAACTTTTGATCCAACCAATCTTCAATCTTTCTCTTTGTAGGGTTCTAGTGTTCTGACGTCAGACATGCCTTAGGAAGATCCCGGTCCCGGTAATAGAACCATTTGTTGGCTTGTTGGGGCCTAACCCAGGTTCAAAAGTGATTTAGCCAAACAAATCCCGCACTACTGGCCCTTTTGGCAACAGTCCGCGGAGCGTGGACCGAAGTCTCACCCGAGTTAGTAGGGGAGGGTGTTGGAACCAGGTTTCCACACCCTTGGGATGTCTTGATGTGGTCTGGAGGGGTCACAAACCGATCCGCTACCTCGCGCCACTCTACACTATAGTCAGGCTTCAGCGTAGATCTGGGCCATTGTGCTTTATTATTAACAATTTTATGCTAGATCATATCTATTTCTTAAGGTCTTTAAGCAAACATTTGACAATTATAACTAGCGCGCACCATCATAACTCTTAAGGACAGGTATAAAATCATAGATCATAATAGATGCATAAACCAGAACATAATCAGATCCACAGTATTTCAAAACCAACATTATAATTTAGTGTTGGCATTATGATTCTGGTATGGCTCTATGTTACGGGTGTTGTACTTGATGGCAACTCTCTTAAGTGGCAATGCTCTGTTCAGGCTCTCAAAATGTTGGAAAATAAGAGGTACGCAGGTACGCCGTACAAAAGCTGCGGACACGCAGGAATATCATAGATAAAGTGCGTACATACCCGTAGGTTACCTGTCCATGAGGTGCAGACCCCAGTTCACTCACTTCAAGGCAGAGAAGCGCGCTCACATGGGGTTTGGCCCGTGGTATTTAGCTCGCCGTTCTTGATTCTATGGTTTTGGCCCGTGGTATAGGATCTAATTTTGCCCCGGTTTGAATCCTTTGTATTGGTTATTGATGGTTTTGTCCCATGGTGTGAATAAGGGCTTGACTATAAATAGGGAAGGAGATCACTTGGCTAATGCATCTTTTGCAAATTGAATATCTTAAGATCTGAAATATTGGGTTATCGGTTTAAAAGCTTGATCTATATAAAAGTGAAGTTGAAAGTGAATATATGAAGTGTGATCTCTCGGGCGCATGATCAGATCTGGACATCTGACTATCTGTGGCACACTGGGGGACTGCCAATTCGGCCCTAATCAGAGGTCCGCAGGTGATTAACTGTGCAAGTGCGTGGGTACGCAGAGCAGAAGAAGGCGCAGTGCGTGGGTACACAGAGCAGAAGAAGGCGCAGTGCGTGGGTACGCAGCGCGACAGAGGTTCAGGTGCGGAGGCTTAGTGAAAGTACGCGACGCTACAGAAGCCGCAGGTGCGTGGATACGCGGCGCGACAGAAGCCGCAGCTGTGGAGCTATAGTAGAGGTACGCGGTGCGATAGAAGCTGCAAGTGCGTAGCTACAGTATATGTACGTGGCGCGACAGAAGGTGCAGGTGCGTAGATACGCAGTGCAGCAGAAGGCTCTCTGTGAGTATACGCAGGGGAGCAGAAGGTGAGGTGCGGAGCCACGCAGGCCAGATAAAGAAAAACTGCGGATCTGTATTAAGGCATTTATTTGACTGACTTTTCTCTGTTGATAAGGTGTTCTGGGTTTAGTTTACTGTTACTATTGATCTGGTTACTGCAGTTGACTGGGTGATTTACTTGTACTTGATGATCTCTTCATGTTTATGGATCTAGTTTGAAAATTTATGAAAAGTGGTCCTTGAAAGAAAAGAAGTAGGGGGTTGTAGCTCCCTTCCAGGAGAGACTGGAAAACGAGAGAGAGTTGTAGCTCTCTGCAGGTTGCAGCCTGCGTACTGGTAAAGGACTGCACCAGTACAAAACCATTGTAAAAGGAGTTTCTAATTTGAAAGAAGATAGAGACACATTGCAGCAGGTGGTTTTCACCCACATTGGGTTTCCACCTTATATCTGGTGTTCTTTGGTGTGACTATCTGTTTTTCTTGTTCATGCTCATTATTTTATGGTACTGACATGCAAAAATAATTCAAAGTATAAATAAGGAAAGATTTATTAAAAGAACTTGATAATACTGATTCACCCCCCCTCTCAGTATTATTTCCAACAATTGGTATCAGAGCAGGTCCTTCAGAGAAGCTTGATCACTTGAAGGAAGATCACTCATCATGAGCAACTACGAGAGGGAAGCATCAATCAGGCCACCAATTTTTGATGGGACAAACTTCAATTATTGGAAGGTAAGAGTTACTGCCTATCTTCAATCTCTTGGTACAGAAGTTTGGGATATCATAGATACAGGCTACACTTTTCCTTCAGCTACTCCTACAGATTCGGCCGAAAAGAAGAAATATGAAACAAATGCTAAAGCAGTCAATACTCTGCTAGGATGCTTATCTCAAACAGAATTCGTGAAGGTTATGCAATATAAATCCGCAAAAGAAATATGGGACAAGATTGTCTTGAGCTACGAAGGAGATGAACAGGTAAAGCGTGCTAAACTTCAAACCCTCAGGATTCAGTATGAGAATCTCAGAATGTATAATGATGAAAGTGTGGCTAACTATTTCCTTCGGGTAGACGAGATTGTTAATTGCATGAAAAACTTGGGTGAAGAAATAAAAGAGGCTATTATGGTTGAAAAAGTTCTAAGATCATTGTCCCCCAAGTTTGAATCTAAAGTGTCTGCAATAGAAGAAAAGGAAAATCTACGAACTCTTACTATGTCTCAGCTACACGGAATCCTAACTGCTTATGAAATGAGAAAGGGAGGTCCATCAGACAGAAGAGAAGCTGCTTTCAAGGCTTCAGGAAAAGGAGACTACTATGAAGCAAGTCATGTGCCAGAAGAAGAAGAAGAAGAATCAAATTTTGTCAGAAATCTTCAACGAGGTACTGGAAGGTTCAGAGGTAAGTTACCTTTTAAATGCTTTGCTTGTGGAAGAGTAGGTCATTATGCTGTGAAATGTCCTCATAAGGATAAGATTGACAAAGGAAAGGAACCTGCTAGATGGAACAAGAAACAGAATGCAAATAAGAAAAGCTACTACACTCATGAAGATAGTGATGGTCTATCAAATAGTGATGAAGATGAACGAGGTAATGACTACAAACTTTTAATGGCATTTGAAGATGATGATTACATGGATGCTATAGATGTGGATAGCTTTTATGAAGAAATTTCTAGACTCAAGACATGTATAGAAGAAAAGAATAGGATCATTGATACCCTACAACTTCAAATTGATGAAAAAGAAAAATATCTTGAAAAGTTAGAAGGTGAAATTGTTGGTCTTAGAAAAGAGATTGAGAAAACAAAGGCTATTAATCTTAAGTTTGTCAAAGGATCTGAAACTCTGGATGAGATCATCAATGTACAGCGTTCTCCTCTAAACAAGACAGGTCTGGGCTATAATGGAGAAACTTCTCAAGCATCCACCTCAAGAAGTTATCTTGATGCAGCAAGAAGGAATGAGCAAAAGCACAATGGAGATCACCAGGTAAAGCAGGGACGAATTGCAAACAAAGACTATCAGGGGCAATCCGTCTTAAGGGTGAACAAAAGCTACAACCAGCCACAGGTAAAATCTTCTCAATTTGGTTCAAGAATGGATGACAATAGGAATTACAATCATTTGGCTGGTAGATTTGATAACCGCAGAAGTTTCTTCAGTGGACAATGTTTCTCTTGCCATAACTTTGGTCACAAAGCAGCTCAATGTGTTGCATATAAAACAATCATGACTAGAGAAGCTCAAAAACAAAGAAGTATGACCGGGATTACAAAAAGGACCTATAACAACTTTTCAGCTCTTGAAAATGAATTTGAATGTTCTATTTGCAATAACTTTGGTCATGAAGATTCTGAATGCAGGAGCAGGTTTCAGCAGACAAAGGAACAAGCCTCAAGCACCAAAACATGGAGAATAAAGGAACCACAAACAGAAAGATGTGGGATAGCATTTTATGCAGAGGGACAGGAAAATCTATGGTACATTGACAATGGATGTTCGAAGCATATGACAGGTGATAAAGAAAAACTTGAATCATATTCTGCTTTAGAAAAGGGAAAGAAAGTTTCTTTTGGAAATGATACTCTTGCAGCTATAAAAGGAAAAGGCACTGCTCAGTTAAAAGAAAAATTCAAAGCTGGAAATGTTTTGTATGTTGATGGATTGAAGCATAATCTTCTGAGTGTTAGCCAGATGTGTGATCAAGGAACCAAAGTGATATTTAGATCAAATGGATGTCTTGTTCGTGATCTTGATACAGGTAAAACAGTGATCAAAGGTGAAAGAACTCCAAATAATCTATACATATTTGAAGAAGGACAACAACAATGCTATCTAAGCAAGGATGATTAACACTGGTTATGGCACCGAAGGTTGGGGCATCTAAGATTTTCACAAATAAGGAAAGCATGCAAATATCAGGCAGTTCGCGGTCTTCCAGATATCAAAATTCCAGACAACACCATATGCAAATCATGTCAGTTTGGAAAGAAAACCAGAACTAACTTTCCGGAGAAGGAAGGATCAGCTAGCATGCCTCTTGAGTTAGTACATACAGATGTATGTGGTCCATTCAGGAAAAGGACACCTCGAGGAGAAGAACACTTGATATTATTCATTGACGATTTCTCCAGGTTTGTCTGGTTAGGACTTATGAAGCACATAGATGAAGCATTCAAAAAATTCAAATCCTTTAAAGCCTTAGTTGAAAATGAGTCAGGATACAAAATTAAGTTCCTCGGGTCCAACAGAGGTGGGGAGTTTACCTTAAATGAATTTTTTGATTTCTATGAAGAACATGGGATAAGAAGAGAAGTCTCTACAGCTAGAACTCCTCAGCAAAATGGAGTGGTGGAAAGAATGAACAGAACAGTCCAACAAATGGCTCGTGCTATGCTTGATGAGTCTGGAACTTCCGCAACTTTCTGGGGTAAAGCTGCATATGCTACGGTTGTTATTCTCAACAAAACAAATGTCTGGGTGAACAGCACTCAAACCCCTCATGAGCTCTGGTATGGTGAGACTCCTTCGGTAAAGCACTTCAAAATCTTTGGGAGCAAATGCTATATTAAGAATACTAATGAGCAACTTGGAAAACTTGAACCTAGAGCAGATGAAGGAATTCTTCTTGGTTATTCTCCACACAGAAAAGCATACAAGTGCTACAATAAAAGACTTGGAAGAATTGTTGACAGCATTGATGTAGTGGTTGATGAGAAGGGATACATTCCTAGGCAAGTAAATCATGAAGATATCTAAGAAGATGAAGACTACCCTCAAAGACAGAATGATGAAGAAGAAGAACCTCAAGAAGAACCAGAGGAGCAGATAAGGATAGAAGAGAAGACTCCATCCAGATATGTTCAGAAGAATCATCCAGAATCTCAGATTTTGGGGCAGAAAGAAGCAGGTGTACAAACAAGAAGAACAATTGCAGAAGCTTCAAGCTATTTGGCATTACTCTCTTCCACCGAACCACAAAATGTGAAAGAGGCATGCAAAGATGAATGTTGGGTCAAAGAAATGGATGAAGAACTTGAGCAGATCGAAAAGAACAACACTTGGGAGCTGGTTCCTAGACCAAAGGATAAGAATGTTATAGGAACAAAATGGGTCTTCAAAAATAAATTGAATGAAAATGGATAAGTAATTAGAAACAAGGCCAGACTTGTTTGTAAAGGGTATGCGCAGCAAGAAGGAATAGATTTTGAAGAAACTTTTGCTCCTGTTGCAAGACTTGAGGCCATCCGAATGTTCCTTGCCCTCTCAAGCTTTCAAAACTTCAAAGTATTTCAAATGGACGTGAAATCAGCCTTTCTGAATGGAGACTTGGAAGAAGAAGTATACATTGAGCAGCCAGATGGTTTCATTCTTGGAAATGATCCAAATCTTGTATGCAGATTGAAAAAGGCTCTCTATGGTCTCAAACAAGCTCCAAGGGCTTGGTACTATCGTTTGGACAAATATCTTCATCAACAAGGTTTTTCAAAAGGATCAGCAGATAGCAATCTATATATAAAAGTTGAAAACGACAAATTGCTAATACTTGTTGTGTATGTAGATGACATTATTTTTGGCAGCAATGAAGAAGCTATGAGTCAAAGCTTTGCCTTGGTAATGCAGAAAGAATTCGAAATGTCCTTGCTG
This sequence comes from Pinus tabuliformis, assembly GCA_031772625.1. Lineage (NCBI taxonomy): Eukaryota > Viridiplantae > Streptophyta > Pinopsida > Pinales > Pinaceae > Pinus > Pinus tabuliformis. The sequence goes on along the minus strand of CM062815.1, from coordinate 1,124,203,642 downwards.
GGAGAACTGACATATTTTCTTGGTTTGCAAATCCAACAAAAAGAAGGAGGGATCTTTTTGTCTCAAACCAAGTATCTCAAGAAGATTTTGAAGAAATATGGCATGGAAGATGCAAAACCAGTATGTACACCCATGGTCACAGGATGTAGCCTCAGTGCAAATGATGAATCAGCAGCAGTGCATCAACCAACCTACAGATCTATGATTGGAAGTCTACTTTATTTGACAAGTACCCGACCAGACATAATGCATGCAGTAGGAATAGTTGGAAGATTTCAGGCAAATCCAAAGGAAACTCATCTTCAGGCAGTAAAGAGAATCTTCAAATATCTTCAAGGAAATCAAAACTTTGGCTTATGGTATCCTAGAGATACAGATCTCACACTTCATGCTTATACAGATGTAGATTGGGCCGGAAGCATGGATGACAGGAAGAGCACAAGTGGTGGTGCATTCTTTATGGGTTCCAGATTAGTATCTTGGTTCAGCAAGAAATAGAGTTTGATTGCCTTGTCTACAGCTGAAGCGGAATATGTTGCTACTGCATCTTGCTACACTCAACTCCTTTGGATGATGCAGACCTTACAGGATTTTCAAATCACTTGTATACCACCCATCTCCATCTTATGTGATAATACAAGTGCAATCAGCATTTCAAAGAACCCAGTCATGCATTCAAAGACCAAGCACATACCGATCAAGTATCATTTTCTCCGGGAACAAGTACTTGAACAAAAGGTCAAGTTGGAGTATGTTCCTTCTAAGGAACAAGTTGCTGATATACTCACCAAACCATTGCCCAGGGAGACCTTTGAATACCTCAGGCAAAAGCTGGGGGTTGTTGATGCATCATCTTGTTGTTGAATCTATTCTGATGGTTGGTTGTACGCAAGGCTCATCTGGGGTATATGCGTACAGGTGCTGGGTTGTGGATTGATCGAAGACCGAATGGCACAGGTTCAGGGGGAGCATATAATGCATTGTTGGCATTATGGAGGAAGTACAGAAGGAGATCATGGATGCTGGTCTGAATATTGCTGCAATATGTCTCTATCTCTTTCATGGTCATTTATGGAGTTTGGTGGATTATGGCTCTTCTTTGCAGATCTGGTTTATAGTCAGGGGGAGCATAACCCTTTGCCCTTGATGTCAAAGGGGGAGAATGACGTTGAAGATCTTGAGGTTGCCATCAAGTCCAAAGGGGGAGATTGTTGGCATTATGATTCTGGTATGGCTCTATGTTACAGGTGTTGTACTTGATGGCAACTCTCTTAAGTGGCAATGCTCTGTTCAGGCTCTCAAAATGTTGGAAAATAAGAGGTACGTAGGTATGCCATACAAAAGCTGCGGACATGTAGGAATATCATAGATAAGGTGCGTACATACCCGCAGGTTACCCGTTCATGAGGTGCGAACCCCAGTTCACTCACTTCAAGGCAGAGAAGCGCGCTCACATGGGGTTTGGCCCGTGGTATTTAGCCTGCCGTTCTTGATTCTATGGTTTTGGCCCGTGGTATAGGATCTAATTTTGCCCGGATTTGAATCCTTTGTATTGGTTATTGATGGTTTTGTCCCATGGTGTGAATAAGGGCTTGACTATAAATAGGGAAGGAGATCACTTGGCTAATGCATCTTTTGCAAATTGAATATCTTAAGATCTGAAATATTGGGTTATCGGTTTAAAAGCTTGATTTATATAAAAGTGAAGTTGAAAGTGAATATATGAAGTGTGATCTCTCGGACGCATGATCAGATCTGGGCATCTGACTATCTGTGGCACACTGGGGGACTGCCAATTCAGCCCTAATCAGAGGTACGCAGGTGATTAACTATGCAAGTGCATGGGTATGCAGAGCAGAAGAAGGCGCAATGCGTGGGTATGCAGAGCAGAAGAAGGCGCAGTGCGTGGGTACGCAGTGCGACAGAGGTTCAGGTGCGGAGGCACAGTGAAAGTACGCGACGCTACAGAAGCCGCAGGTGCGTGGATACGCGGCGCGACAGAAGCCGCAGGTGCGGAGCTACAGTAGAGGTACGCAGCGCGATAGAAGCCGCAGGTGCGTAGCTACAGTATATGTACGTGGCACGACAGAAGGTGCAGGTGCGTAGATACGCAGTGCAGCAGAAGGCTCTCTGCGGGTATACGCAGGGGAGCAGAAGGTGAAGTGCGGAGCCACGCAGGCCAGATAAAGAAAAACTGCGGATCTGTATTAAGGCATTTATTTGACTGACTTTTCTCTGTTGATAAGGTGTTATGGGTTTAGTTTACTGTTACTATTGATCTGGTTACTGCAGTTGACTGGGTGATTTACTTGTACTTGATGATCTCTTGATGTTTATGGATCTAGTTTGAAAATTTATGAAAAGTGGTCCTTGAAAGAAAAGAAGTAGGGGGTTGTAGCTCCCTTCCAGGAGAGACTGGAAAACGAGAGAGAGTTGTAGCTCTCTGCAGGTTGCAGCCTGCGTACTGGTAAAGGACTGCACCAGTACAAAACCATTGTAAAAGGAGTTTCTAATTTGAAAGAAGATAGAGACACATTGCAGCAGGTGGTTTTCACCCACATTGGGTTTCCACCTTATATCTGGTGTTCTTTGGTGTGACTATCTGTTTTTCTTGTTCATGCTCATTATTTTATGGTACTGACATGCAAAAATAATTCAAAGTATAAATAAGGAAAGATTTATTAAAAGAACTTGATAATACTGATTCACCCCCCCTCTCAGTATTATTTCCAACATTTAGAACCAAATTATCTTTATTAATGTCTTTGTTTCAGTACAATCCACTTTCAGCCCTACGCACACAGCAACGGAAGTCCATGCACACAGCTATAGACTCTACCAGGCCTCCGCGCACACAGCTACGGATCCTCTATCTAACTACTAACCTTCACGACTCACACTTACAAACTCAGAGTGAATATTGCTTTCACAAACCCATAACACATCAGATCTCCCAAAAAGCTACCTTCTATCCTTATATCCTCACTCTATTTAAACATTCCCATGGTCCACGAACCATGGGCAGGCCAACTCACTTCCTATTAATTTACATTATCTTCGGGTGGACAACCCTTTGACTCGACCTATTACATTTCGCTCTCCATGCACTTCACGGAAATTTTTACAATATCATTACCCTGACTTATGAGCTTTAAGCCCCAAAACCGTTACGCGGGCCTCCGCTACCCAACATCATGTTTCACCCCCCCCAACCATCCAAACTTTATCGGGGGGGCAGGGGGTCCGAAATGGGCAGTATTGAAACCCTCCCTCACTGTAACGTGGTGCCATCCTGTGCTTTCACACCCCCTCGTGCCCAAACCACTAACCACCTCAGGGCCCCTCTAAAATGGTTTTCTCCATCGCACGAAACCATTGCCCTGTCTATTACACTCCTGCCAATCTTCTCTCGCCACCTCATCTATCTGCTTCTCCTGCCTATCATATCCACTCCCTCCAAAATAAATCCGTTAAGTAGTTTAATTACTTAACCATTAATGTAACAGACCCGCGCCATCATCAACGAGAAGCCTGAAAGCTATAAATTTCCTTTTTTCACCTATTCACCGGTTCTACACTCTGCTAATATCATATTTCTGTGACAGGTTTTACATTTCGAATTGCAACAATTTCACCCACCCGAGCATCACACCAATTAACCGTTGTGCCAATTACTGCCTCTATTTTCCTATCTGCTCAAATCCATTTTCTTTGCATACTCCAAACCCGCATAATCACCATTCCATCAGTGTTCTTAGCTTTATCCAATCATTGTTATAGACATTTTTGGGCACTACAACCCCAAGCATAAAATGTCCATAAACCAAGGGCTCCTAAGTCCCTAAAAGTGTTGTTCCAAACCCTAAAAGAACAAGGTCAACTGATTACAGCTTCTCCCAGAAGTTCTCCATGAAAAACTACTCAGAACTGGTCAAAACTGGATCATTTCACCTGCTCCATAGGTGTTGTGGGGAAAAATGCCTATGCAGGACGATCCTATCCACCTAAGGTGTGACAGTGCCTTAGCAACAAACAGAGACAGCTATTCTAATATTCTTCCTTTATGAATTAAGAATGAAGAGAGAGATGTGTGGACTAACCGGTGTCTTCCGTTTATCCCTCGATCCGGCTTCTCTTCTCTTGGAGAGTTCCCAGCTACTTGCCTTCTCGCTCGCCCAGCTTCAAGAGGTTTCTGCAAGATCACAAGAAGAGAACACTACACAAGACATGGATTCATATTCATAACTAGTTCAGGATTAGAAATAAAATAAACATACTAATGCATTCATACATCAAAAATACATCAGTATATAGGAGAAACCAAGATAGCTTTATTGATGAATAACAAGGTTCAGGAAGAGATACAACCCAGAGGGCTCCAATCCAGCATCTCCTTCCCAGCAAATGGAATTCCTATCTTCACCCCCTTCAAAGCATTAAGCACCCAATGATTCCAGTCTCAAACCAACAGCAATTCTTTGCAATAACAAAATTCCAGCCTCTAGATCTCATGGAGGAGAGATCCATATATAGATGTTTGGAGAGAGGATGAGTCAGCTTGAGATCTGACTAGTGTCCTCTCCCTCTGTCAGTTCTTGAGTCCACTTGGAGGTTCTTGCTTCCACTTGGAGATTTGGAACCTCTTACTCATCACCAGTCGAATTCCCTGAGGCAAGTGTCATTTTGGAAGCTTCCTGGGTTTTGACACCTTGAGAAATGAGCTTGCCACTTGTCCATTCTCGTTCAGCGCAGGTAGCCAGTGTTCCATTTGACATTCAACGTAGGTAGCCAGTGTTGGCTTTGACATTCAGCGCAAACATCTAGTGTAGCCACTGAAATGATCCTGATTTGACTTGTTTTGAGCAGTTTTTGGTGGAGAACTTCTGTGAATTGTTGTGGTTTGTTAGCCTTGTTCCTCTAGGGGTAGGAACAACATGTTTAGGGACTTTGGATCCCTTAGATTATGGACATTTCATGCTCAATGCTGTAAGGCACAAAAATGTCTATAACAGTTGCCCCCTAAAGTATGAGGCCGTTTATCGGGTGAAATGCTTTATCAAGGGGATCCGAAGTTCATCCCATGCTGAGAGGAGACCTGTAATAAGATACAATACAATACATTATTTTTCATACTGCTTTCATGATCTAGCTGAGGCGGGCATTCCAATGCTCAGCTTTATAAATTCATTTTTATGTACATAGAGCAGAAAATCGTCTGATGGTAGACTGATAATTTTGATGAAATTATCATCCTTTGAGTAGGATTATTATCTGCGGCAATGATGTACATGTCAATGTCTTTATCTTTCCTGAATATATATCGCAGCCCGGATGGATGAAACTAGATCCAGGGTCTTCAACCTCGTTCGATCTTCACTCTAAGTACAAGTCGATCCATGTGAGAAATGTTCTGAAGTCGAACATGGAAAGACATCGCTTGATTACCGGTCAATGATGTAAATCGTTAACAAGCGCGAGAGGAATCACCGATAATGATAATGACCCTCAAGGTACTACAGTACAATTCACGTGGTGTGAATAAAGGACTTGGCGTCGAACACCATGCAAAATCTTTCGGTCGAAGGTCATTGATGTATACCTGTCGCCGGAAGTGAGAAACTTGCCATTGAGGCATGCAAGCTTCAAAGTACTGAAGGGGTTGTTCCTAAATCAACTTCTTGGATAATGAGCTGATGTCGACAAGAAGCGATCCGTCAAAGGAGGGCCTTAATGAATCCCACATCAGTGACATGGAACGGAGCTAATGATTTTAATGGAGGTGAAAACGATCTGTGACATATGATTCAGGGTGGCGGTCATGAAAGGATGAAAGATAATGTATGGCAGTGGATGGGACACGGTTGACTTTTCTGAACGACCTCTCTTGAACATATGGTGACACTAATACGATGGATCGGTAGCATTACCCCAAATATGGATGGTATGGCGAGACCATGGATGTGATCGGTGAATGAAAAAACCCAACCCGATTGTGGTACGGAAGAAAAGTGTCATGTTCAAGAGCGACTTGCTACCATCAAAGTTTTCTTTAGTTTCTCCCAAGTTTTCCCCAGTCATTGCTGACCAGTACCTCTTTATTTTTGTCAAGCTTGAGGAGGATAACATATGCTTGTTCTATAACCTGCCCTTCGGGCAAGCCCATCGCTATGTTTTAACGAGCCTAGCGATAGTGAAACTCGTTCTCGTCTAAAGACAAGTTTGTCGCTATTTAATGATTTTAACGAGTCTAACGACAAGGATAACTCGGTCCTTTTCATTTTTAGAGAGTCTAAAAAGGTACGTAAAGTTAACTCCAAAAGTCCTTTTTCGTCATCTAATCCCTTAAGTCCGAAAAAGTATAAAACAATACAGAAGGGATGAGTTTTCGATAGTTTTAACGAGCCGAATAAAACAAGTGCTCGATCTTTTTGTGCAATAATCCCTCAGGTCCAAAAAGATTAAAATCTATAGGAGGGATAGCTCTTCCTGTCCCTTTAACGAGCTGGAATGCCAAGGACTCGACAATCTTTTCATATTTTACGAGTCATATGAAAAGAGCTTAAAGAAGACTCGTCTTTTGAGGAACGAGTGATAAACAGGGTTAGCAGCTGATTCCAGGTACAGGTTGGAATTTTCCAATCACGGCAGTGTTACAAGGATGGCTAGGTGAAATCACTCTTCGCAGCTGTTCCTCAAAATGGGTAAATAATCATATGGAGGTGAACGATCGGCCAATGGAAAAGTGGAGGTGACGGTGCAAACACGACCAAGGCTTTAATGGCTGATGATATTACATTCACAGTGGTTATTTACCGGGATAGTTCATTTTTTAACGAGCTTAAACGTGGGTGGGAACATTTGCTCGATCTTATGTTTATTTTTTAACGAGCATGAACTATACGATAAAACTGCTCGGATCTTGCGTTTATTTTTTAACGAGCATGAACTTTGTGCTAAAACTGCTCGAATACCCAGTCATATGATAAGAATGTCTCATCAAGATCCTATTTTTTATGGAGCTTCATCTCACTAAGCTTTGCTCCGCATCCTTTCTTTATGCAAGTTAGGAAAAGGCTAACCCAAAAAATAGATAAATAACCGCTCTTTGCTTGCACTCCAAAAGGTTTGCATGCCCCCAGGTATAAAGTACGATTTCAAGGTTACCTCTACTTCTTTTCCTTCAAAACAATTGTTTTAAAGAGAGAAGCTTACCTCTTTCAGGTTACCCAAAGATTGTCTCGTTAATCTTTCAAACAAAACACTTCTTCGGCGATGTCTACCGAGATAAACAAAGGTGAGTGACGAGACCCGCCCTCTCACATAACTTTGACAAGAGAATCTTATTCCAGAACAACCCCTCTTCCAACCACGGACGGGGTACGGACTAGTCATATTCTCCCGCGGAAACCTACCCTATACCCAAAGTTTTCCTGCCGAAGCAGACCAGGACGCATGCCCCCTGGGTTCCAGTCATATCCTCCCGGATTACTCGCGCTCATCAGGAGGACGGACCGTGGGTTGAGACACTTCTTGCGTGAATAGACCATTTAGGGACGGTATATGACTATTTGCGATGCGTGATCCGGGAAATGAAAGTTGGTCCACGAGCTTGACCATTCTTCCTTCATGCGGAAAACACATTACTCTAAAGAGTGAGGAGACTATAGCTCCCATGCAATATATATAGTCTCGTCCAAGGAGTAGGTTATAATCCAAGGGTCCTTGAACGACCATCACGTTCATTTGAACGGTCTTCCCTTTCAATGTTATGGGCACATTGGGGAGGATTCCTAAAGGTCGACTGGTTCCTTTATCAAAACCTGATAGATTTCTCATTTCAGGTAAAAGCGCTGGCGAACCAAGTGCTTTCCAAGCAATAGAGGAAAGGATACTCACAGATTCCCCCTCATCAATGATAGTGCCAGCCATCACTATTTTGTATATTTGAACGATAATTCTGAATGGTATGCTTGCTGGCAACCGGGGTCTGCCTAGTTGGTTCCAATCAAAGGACACAACCAGGTTGCTTGGTGGTGGGACCGAATAAACGGCCGGATATCGCTCTGACGAACTTCCTTCCTGCGATAAAGGAATGGGGGCATTGCCCCCTTGTTCATCAGAGTCAGTGTTGATGAAGAGAATTTGGACGGTGTCGTCTTTATCCTCCTCTGTGATGGTATCATTCGAAGATAGAGCCTCTGAAGGCAAAACCGGGTCAACTGCCGTCTCAACCTTTTGACTTTCGTTAGGCATGGATCCAGACGGTTCATCTTCAATGATAGGTGCTTCGGCTAACCACTTGGGTGGGCTAGCCGGGTTCTCAACTAGTGAAGGACTTGGCAGGAGTTTTTTATATCCAGGAGGAAGTTGCGCTCGTAAAACCGGGCAATCTTCCAAAACTCTTTTAGCCTCGTCTAAGAAGGGACAACGGTGGATGGCATGGTCGCCTTCACACAGTTTGCAGGGAAATCTAGCTTTCCCTCTCTGTCCTGGGACTTCACTTTCACTAGTCGACGGTGAGCAGTCAACATGGCTATCAGAGGTTGATGCTACCGAATTGTGCAAATGGGGAGACCAGTCCCTTAGTATCCGAGGGATGCAGGGACAATCTCTGTGGAAATGGTCTCCCTTGCATATGACACATGGCGATTTAGGCCTGGTCAGTGCTGTGTGTGGATTTTTGTCAGACGATGCTTGTTTGCCCCCAGTCGCCTTTGGCTCCTTCTTCTTCTTCTCTCTCTTCTTCTTTTCCTTCTTCTCCTTAGGAACTTGGTTTTTTGTTTTACCATTTCCGTCAAGCGAAGAGGAAGGAGGAGAGGAAGAGTTAGATGAAGTAGAAGGTTGGTTGGCAACTCTAGTCTGGTCTAACTGTTGACTCGACTATTCAGGAATGGTGGTGTTCTGAACGACATTGGTTGAAAAGAGCCAGACCGGCAGGCCAATTGTCAGTCCTGGAAGCGACAATGTGGCCATATGGGGCGCACCAACATCTCCCCAAGAGGAGAAGGGACTAGGATTTCCACCAAGGGGAATTCCTTGGTTGGTGTGCTCCATTTTTTCAACCTCAAGATCAACGCAGGAATAAAGGGTGATTGTTCCGTTTAAAATAAATTTTTAACGACGCTTAGACACAACTTGGACATGTTGAGAATTTGGACGGTGTCGTCTTTATTCTCCTCTGTGATGGTATCATTCGAAGATAGAGCCTCTGAAGGCAAAACCAGGTCAACTGCCGTCTCAAACTTTTGACTTTCGTCAGGCATGGATCCAGACGGTTCATCTTCAATGATAGGTGCTTCGGCTGACCACCTGGGCGGGCCAGCCGGGTTCTCAACTAGTGAAGGACTTGGCAGGAGTTTTTGATATCCAGGAGGAAGTTGCGCTCGTAAAACCGGGCGATCTTCCAAAACTCTTTTAGCCTCGTCTAAGAAGGGACAACGGTGGATGGCATGGTCGCCTTCACACAGTTTGCAGGGAAATCTAGCTTTCCCTCTCTATCCTGGGACTTCACTTTCACTAGTCGACGGTGAGCAGTCAACATGGCTATCAGAGGTTGATGCTACCGAATTGTGCAAACGGGGAGACCAGTCCCTTAGTATCCGAGGGATGCAGGGACAATCTCTGTGGAAATGGTCTCCCTTGCATATGACACATGGCGATTGAGGCCTGGTCAGTGCTGTGTGTGGATTTTTGTCAGACGATGCTTGTTTGCCCCCAGTCGCCTTTGGCTCCTTCTTCTTCTTCTCTCTCTTCTTCTTTTCCTTCTTCTCCTTAGGAACTTGGTTTTTTGTTTTACCAGTTCCGTCAAGCGAAGAGGAAGGAGGAAAGGAAGAGTTAGATGAAGTAGAAGGCTGGTTGGCAACTCTGGTCTGGTCTAACTATTGACTCGACTGTTCAGGAATGGTGGTGTTCTGAATGACATTGGTTGAAAAGAGCCAGACCGGCAGGCCAATTGTCAGTCCTGGAAGCGACAATGTGGCCATATGGGGCGCACCAACATCTCCCCAAGAGGAGAAGGGACTAGGATTTCCACCAAGGGGAATTCCTTGGTTGGTGTGCTCCATTTTTTCAACCTAAAGATCAACGCAGGAATAAAGGGTGATTGTTCCGTTTAAAATAAATTTTTAACGACGCTTAGACACAACTTGCTTTTTCAGTTTTAAAGAGTCGAGAAAAAGCTAAAGATGACTCTAGTCTCCTTCGATGTTTTAACGAGCCCGAAGTGACAAATGCTCGGATGGACTTTTTCTGTTATAGAGTCTGAAAAAGGCCATAAGGAACTGCTCTGGAGTTCTAGGCAGAGGGTGTGCCAAATTTTCGCAAAACTGCAGAATACTTTTTAGGGTACGGGCGGTCGATCTTCCTGAATGCTGTGTTCAGTGCATTGTGACCAGTAGGGCGGCCGACACGGTTTCCTAAGGATAAAGGTTTTATGCCTATAGGGGTCTCCCAATATATACGCGACGGTACGTGGGAGCACAATCCGTATTGGCGCTATCGTCCCTCAGGAGGAATCACCCACCATCCACGAGATCGACAGTCACCAGGCTTAACGACGCCGGAACACGTCTCTAGCCTAGACCTCTATGTTGTGCGTTATATTGCAAAGCGTTGTTAAGTTCATTCAATTTATTTTAGGTTGATCTTTTTAGAAGTTTGCCTTTCAAGGTTCACCACGAGATGTATGATACAATTCCTAAATGCAGTCTAAAGATGATAAGCAAGCTTTATATCTTTTCAACTTTGAAAATCCTAGCTACTAAGGGAAAAGAAAGACACCATCTTTTCTCAAAGAGCAATCAGCACACTCTAATGCACTTTTCCTAAATCCAACATGCAAACTATCAAATGCAAATGCACAATGCAGGTGTTTGTTTTCCGCTTTCTTAGTATTGATGCCTACAAAGAAAGCTTTTTGTACAACTTTGAATTTGCTTTTAAATGACCAATACAAACAAGTTTACTTTTTCGAAATCAGAGAGGGTAGAAGAGATTACAACGCTTAATGATTTTCGAAATGAATACTTGTTTCGACACTTAAAAGAGACAAACTCAAAGTGATAAGCAAAAGTAAATGTATAATCAATCTGCAAACAGCCAATGAACTCTCTTCTAAGATCACAATCAACAGATCTGAATCAAGGGCTACAGGATGACTATTTCACTCATGCAAAGGAAAACTGTAAATGACGCCACAAACACATAAAAACACTCACAGTATTTTTGTACAAAAGTAGGCGGAATTTAAGCAGAGAAAAGGAGTTATCAGACTGGTACCTATGCTGGTTACAGGCTGCAAAAATCAGAGATCAAAACAAGGCAAAACAGAGCAGAGAACCCCAGCTGCACAAGGGCAAACTGGTTCAGCGCAACCTCAACACAGGGGTTTTGACATTCAGCACAGGTAGCCTTCACGGGACCTGCGTTGAAATGCAGAATCCCTTCACTGAGTCTGCGTTGAAGGAGAAACTCTCGTTTCCCACAGGTTCTGGGTCACAGATTGCTATTTAATTCACTGTTTCAGGCCAAATAAAAGCAACAAGCAAGGTGCAATCAAAGGGATGCTTTGAGGGGCTACTAAGATCTATCACAAAGGATCATCAAATCATTTGTGAGTCCATTGTTCAGATCATAGACAAGTCCATCAATTGGATCAAAGCAGCAACTGTCTACTTTGCATCCGGGAAAAGCAGATGCAGTTCGATTGTTGTTGTCAAGTCTATGAAACAAACAATGATAGAAACACAAATAAAATGACTAAACAGATCTCCCCAGTGGAGTCGCCAATTTGTTGTGGGGAAAAATGCCTATGCAGGACGATCCTATCCACCTAAGGTGTGACAGTGCCTTAGCAACAAACAGAGACAGCTATTCTAATATTCTTCCTTTATGAATTAAGAATGAAGAGAGAGATGTGTGGACTAACCGGTGTCTTCCATTTGTCCCTCGATCCGGCTTCTCTTCTCTTGGAGAGTTCCCAGCTACTTGCCTTCTCGCTCGCCCAGCTTCAAGAGGTTTCTGCAAGATCACAAGAAGAGAACACTACACAAGACATGGATTCATATTCATAACTAGTTCAGGATTAGAAATAAACTAGACATACTAATGCATTCATACATCAAAAATACATCAGTATATAGGAGAAACCAAGATAGCTTTATTGATGAATAACAAGGTTTAGGAAGAGATACAACCCAGAGGGCTCCAATCCAGCATCTCCTTCCCAGAAAATGGAATTCCTATCTTCACCCCCTTCAAAGCATTAAGCACCCAATGATTCCAGTCTCAAACCAACAGCAATTCTTTGCAATAACAAAATTCCAGCCTCTAGATCTCATGGAGGAGAGATCCATATATAGATGTTTGGAGAGAGGATGAGTCAGCTTGAGATCTGACTAGTGTCCTCTCCCTCTATCAGTTCTTGAGTCCACTTGAAGGTTCTTGCTTCCACTTGGAGATTTGGAACATCTTACTCATCACCAGTCGAATTCCCTGAGGCAAGTGTCATTTTGGAAGCTTCCTGGGTTTTGACACCTTGAGAAATGAGCTTGCCACTTGTCCATTCTCGTTCAGCGCAGGTAGCCAGTGTTCCATTTGACATTCAATGCAGGTAGCCAGTGTTGGCTTTGACATTCATCGCAAACAGCTAGTGTAGCCACTGAAATGATCCTGATTTGACTTGTTTTGAGCAGTTTTTGGTGGAGAACTTCTGTGAATTGCTGTGGTTTGTTAGCCTTGTTCCTCTAGGGGTAGGAACAACATGTTTAGGGACTTTGGATCCCTTAGATTATGGACATTTCATGCTCAATGCTGTAAGGCACAAAAATGTCTATAACAATAGGCAAAGTGCGTTGCATCTCACCTAAATACACACAGTGGGTACGTTGCATTTCAAAAAGCCCTTCTATGGGGTGTGATGGGCGAGAAGAGACAAATGGCAGTGTCAATCCGCGAGGTGGAAAAGCATGAAATCTTCCAGAAACTTCTCCTGTGACACTTGCCTCTCTGAATTCGACCAGGGATGAGTAAGAGATCATCAATCTCCAAGTGGAAGCAAGAACTATCAGAGGGAAGACACTAATCAAATCACAAGCTGACTCATCTCCCTTACAGACATCTATATATGGATCCCTCATCCCAGAGATCCAGGGGCTAGAATTTTGCATCTTGTAAGGAATTTCTATTGGTTTCTTGAGGCAACATCATAGTGTTGGGTGATCTAAGCTTTTCATGAGGTGAAGAAGGGCTTACTTGCTGAGAGGATGATGCTGGGTCAGAACAACAGGCTGTAACTCTCTTAGCGCGTTCTTGATTATCAATAAAGCTATTCAAGTTTTCCTCCATACTCTTGTGTGATTTACATTTTATGCATTTGTATGGTCAATTTACATCTGATCCTAGATTGTTTATGATAATAGATCCATGTTCTCGTATAGTGTTATGCTGCTTTGATTCTACAGGTACTCTGTGAAGCTGGGTATACAAGAAAGCAAGTGGCAAAGGACTATCGGAAGAGAGAGGAATTGAGCAAGGAACTAAGCGCAAGACAGAGGTTGGTCTCCTTTATTCTTCTCTCATCTATCTTTCATAAAGGAAAACGAAATTAGTTTTACTTTGTTTGTTTCTAAGGTAGCTACCAACCTTAGTGGGATTAGCAGTTCTGCATAGACACTTTTCCCTGTAACAAAATGGCGACTCCACTGGGGAGCGACTAGGTTGTTTGTTTATCTACGTTTATTTACTTTATAAACTTACAGATGGAGCCTGAAGTTGAGCCAGGTAGCCTTCGAACTGCATTTGCTATGCAAATGCAAAGTAGATAAATGCCACTTCAGTCAATCTTCGGGTTTTGTTTATGAATTAAACAACTGATTTACAAACTCTCTAATTGCCCTTGTGGTGGCTCTAGTAACCTCCTTAGATCTACCCCTGTGATTGATTTACTGATTACCACTTGCTCGGCCAAAATCCCTGAACTGAACTAAAAACTGTGACCCGGAACCCAATCAAAGTCTCGTCCCTCGCCCAGCGTACTATCTGTTCTGAGAATCTCAGATTCAGTGCACTTCCCGAGTGTAGTTGGTGCGCTGCATTTCAAATTCACTGTGTTACAGGTGCGCTGATCAGACTGGGCATTGTTCCTAAATTTTGGTTTCTGTGTTCACTCTTTTCAGATCTATTCCAGAGTTTTTCTGCCTGTAGTCAGTACATCTCTATTTGAAACCCCTTTCCTTGCTGTTATTCCGCCTCCATTGTGCAAAGAACTGTAAATGTTTTTATGTATTTGTTGAGTCATTTTCAGTTCTCCTTTGCAAAGAAGTAACGTAATTGTACCGTCGTTTCTTGATTTGAAAGTGTCGCAAGTGTCATTTTCTATCATAGAAGAGAGTCTGATTGCTCTTGATAGTCAATTACCCTGTTACTATTATATTTGATCTGAATTAGTAGTTTTTCTAGTGTCGAAAGCAAGTTTTCATTTCCAAATTGCAAAGTGTTGTCATTGTCTCCATTTTGATTTTGAAAAGAAACTTGTTAGTAATTGTCGCTTTGAAAAATAATTCAGATTTGCGCAATAGCTTTCTTTTTATCATTCACATATTAAGAAGGCTGAAAACAAATACATGCATGTGCATTTGCATTTAGACTGTTTGATTGGTTTGATTTAGGACAGTGCATATAGTGTGTGCTCTTTGCTCTTTGTTGAAAGAATATTGTCTCTCTTTCCTTAGTAGCTAGGATTTTCATTGCACAAAGAAGATAAAACGACTGTTGATCATCTTAGATTGCATTTTAGGAATTGCATATCTACATCACGCGGTGAACCTGAAAGGAAAATTTCTTAAGCAAGATCAACTATAAAATAAATTTAATGAATCTAACAACGCTTTGGAACCTAACGCACAACATCTAGAAGTCTAGGCTAGAGACGTATTCCGGCGTCATAAAGCCTGGTAACTGTTGTTTTCACTATTGGTTGGGTGATTCCTCCACTTTGAGACGATAAGTGCCAGTACGGACTTGTGCTCCCACGTACCTTCGAGTATATTTTGGGATACCACAATAGGCTTAATCCTTTATCCATAGGAAGCCGTGTCTGCCGCCCTATCGATCGCAATGCACTGAACACAGCATTCAGGAAGATTGATTGTCGTACCGTAAAAAGTATTCTGCAGTTTTGCGATTGGTTTGGTAATCCCTCTGCCTAGATTTCCATAGCAGTCCCTTTCGTTCCTTTTCAGACTCCTTAACGGAAAAGGTCCATCTGAGCACTTGTCACTTCAGGCTCATTAAAAATCGAAGGCGACTAGAGTCATCTTTTGTTTTTTCTCGACTCTTAAAAATTGAAAAAACAAGTTGTGTCAAAGCGTCTAAAATTTATTTTAAACGGAATAATCATCACCTTTCCTACGTTGGTCTTAGGTTGAGAAAATGGAGTCCACCAACCAAGGAATTCCCCTTGGAGGAAATCCTAGTCCCTTCTCCTCTTGGGGAGATGTTGGTGCACCCCATATGGCCACATTGTCACTTCCAAGATTGACAATCGGCTTGCCCGTATGGCTTTTCTCAACCTCCGTCGTTCAGAACACCGCAATTCCTGAACAATTGAGTCAGCAACTAGACAATTCCAGAGTTACCCCCCAACCCTCTACTTCGTCCAATTCTTCCTCTCCTCCTTCCTCTTCGCTTGATGAGGCTGATAAAGCCAAAAATCAAGTACTAGAGAAGAAGAAGGAAAAGAAGAAGAAAGAGAAGAAGAAGAAGGAGCCAAAGGTGAAAAGGGGCAACCAAGCGTCGTTTAGCGAAAATCCGCACACTGCACCGACCAGGCCTAAATCACCATGTGTCATTTGCAAAGGAGACCACTATCATAGAGATTGTCCCTGCATCCCTCGGATCTTAAGGGACTGGTCTCCTCGTTTGCACAACCCGGTGTCGTCAACCTCTGATGATCATGTTGAAAACACACCGTCGACTAGTGAAAGTGAAGCCCCTGGACAAAAAGGAAAGTGCAAATTTCCTTGTAAACTGTGTGAAGGCGATCATGTCGTCCACCGTTGTCCCTTCTTAGACAAGGCTAAAAGAGTTTTGGACGATCGTCCGGTTTCACCGTTACGACTTCCTCCTGGATATAAGAAACTCTTGCCGAGTCCGTCACTAGTTGAAAATCCAGCTGACCCACCCAGGTGGTCGACCGAAGCGTCTATCATTGAAGATAAACCATCTGAACCCATACCAGATGAAAGTCAAAAGGTCGAGGCGGCAGTTGACCTGGTCTTGCCTTCAGAGGTTCCATCTTCAGATGATACAGTCATCGAAGAGAACAAGGATGACACTGTCCAAATTCTTTTCATAAACACAGACTCCGATGAACATGGGGGCAATTTACCCGTTCCTTTACCGCAGGAAGGAAGTTTGTTAGAGTCATACCCGGCCGTCTATTCGGTCCCACCTCCAAGCAACCTAGTTGTTTCCTTCGACTGGAATCAGCTAGGCAGACCCCGTTTACCGGCTAGTGTACCATTCTGAATCATTGCTCAAGTATATAGAATGGTTTTGGCCGATACCATCATAGATGAAGGGGCTTTTGTGAGTATCCTTTCCTCGACTGCTTGGAAAGCGCTTGGTTCGCCATCGCTTTTGCCTGAGATGAGAAATCTAACAGGCTTCGACAAAGGAACCAGTCGACCGTTAGGGATCCTTCCCAATGTGCCCATAACATTAAGAGGGAAAACCGTTCACATGAACGTAATGGTAGTCCAAGGACCTCTGGATTATAATCTACTCCTTGGGCGAGACTATATTTATTGCATGGGAGCCATTGTCTCATCACTCTTTAGAGTAATGTGTTTTCCGCACGAAGGAATAGTGGTCAAGCTCGTAGACCAGCTTTCATTCCCCGGTTCACACATAGCAAATAGTCATATACCATCCCTGAATGGTCTTTTCATGTAAGGAATGTCTCATCAATCCCTAGTCTGTCCACCTGATGAGCGCTAGTAATTCGGGGGACATGACTGAAACCCAGGGGGCATGCACCCTGGTCTGTTTCGGCAGGAAAACTTCAAGTATAGCATAGGTTTCCGCGAAGGATATATGACTAGTCTGACACTCCCATCCGCAAGTGGAAAAGGGGGTTGGACTGGAACAAGATTCCCTCGTTAAAGTTATGTGAGTGGAGGCGTCTGTTCCATTCACCTTTGTCTATTTCGGTAGACATCGCTGAAGAAGTGTTTTGTTTGTGGTACAAAGAGAACAATCTTTGGTAACCTGAAAGAGGTAGGCATTTTTTGGCAAAACAAATGTTTTGTCTGCGAAATTGCGGGGTAACCTTGAAACTCTATGTCTCTATACCTAGGGGCATGCAAACCTTTTGGCGTGCAAGCGAAGAGCGACCATTTATTTTTTTAAATTTGTAGGTCCTCTAACCCTTTAAACTCGTAGGATTAGTCGTTTCCTAACTTGCATAAAGAAAGGATGTGGGGCAAAGATTTGAAAAATTGTTGTTTTTATATATGAGACATCCTTATTATATGACTGGATTAATCGAGAAGTTTTAACCCGGACTTCATGCTCGTTAAAAAATAAATATAAGCAATGAGCAAATGTTTCCCCCAGCATTTAAGCTCATTAAAAAATGAACCAATTTTCGGTAAATAACCGTCGTGAATGTAGTACTTTAGCCTTTAAAGCCTTGGTCGTGTTCTCATCATCACCTCCACTTTGTATTGGCCGATCATTCACCTCCACTTGATTGTTTACCCCTTTTGAGGAATAGCTACGAAGAGTGATCCCGTTAGCCATCCTTGTAACACTGCCGTGATTAAGAAATTCCAAACCTTACCTAGAATCAGCTGCTACCCAAATTTATCACTCGTTCCTCAAAGACGAGTCTCCTTTAAGCTCTTTTCAATTGACTTGTAAAATATGAAAAGATTTCCGAGCCATTGGCCTCTCCAGCTCGTTAAAGTGACCGGAAGTGCTATCCCTCCTTTAGATTTTAATCTTTTTGGACCTGAGGGATTATTACACAAAAAGATCGAGCGCTTGTTTTGTTTGGCTCGTTAAAAGTATCGAAAATTCATCCCTTATGTATTGTTTTATACTTTTTCGGACTTAAGGGATTAGATGACGAAAAAGGATTTTTGGAGTTTCCTTTACGTCCCTTTTTAGACTCTCTAAAATTGAAAAGGACCGAGTTATCTTTGTCGTTAAACTCGTTAAAACCTAATAGTGACAAACTTGTCCATAACAGAGAAGAACGAGTTTCACTATCGCTAGGCTCGTTAAAACATAGCGATGGGTTTGCCCGAAGGGAAAATTAGAGAACAAGCATATGTTATCCTCCTCAAGCTTGACAAAAATAAAGAGGTACTGGTCAGTAATGACTGGGGAAAAATTGGGAAGAAAATTTGAAGAAACTTTGTTGGTAGCAAGTCGCTCTTGAACATGACACTTTCACTCCGCATCCAAATCGGGTTGGGTTTTTTCATTCACCGGTCACATCACCATGGTCACATCACACCATCCACATTGGGGTTAATGCTACCAATCCATCATGTCAATTTCGCCGATATGTTCAAGAGAAGTCACTCAGAGAATTCACCTGTGTCTCACCCGCTGCAATACATTTACGCTCCATTCTTTCATGACCGCCACCCTGAACCTTATATCACCAGACCGTTTTCACCTCCATTAAAATCATTTGCTCCGTTCCGTGTCATTGATGTGGGATTCATTAAGGCCCTCCTATGATGGATCGCTTCTTGTCGACATCATCTCATTATCCAAGAATTTGATCTAGGAACACCCATTTCAGTACTTTGAAGCTTGCATGCCTCAATGGCAAGTTTCTCACTTCCGGCGACAGGTTTACACCAATGGCCTTCGATCGAAAGATTTTGCATGGTGTTCGACGCCAAGTCCCTTATTCACACCACGTGAATTGTACTGCAGTACCTTGAGGATCATTATCATTATCAGTGATTCCTCTCACGCCTGTTAACATCTTACATCATTGGCTGGTAATCAGGCAATGTCTTTCCATGTTCGACTCCAGAACATCTCTCGCATGGATCGACTTGTACTTTGAGTGAAGATCGAACGAGATTGAAGACCCCGGATCTAGTTTCATCCATATGGGTTGCGATATATATTCAGGAAAATAAATACATCAAATGTACATCATTGTTGCACAAATATCATCCAATCTATGGGATGATGGCTCCTCCAGAATCATCAGTCTACACTCAAACGATTGTCTGTCCTATGTACATGAAAATGAATTTATAAAGTTGAGCATGGGAATGCCCGCCTCAGCTAGATCATGAATATATTATGAAGATAATGTATTGTATTGTATCTTATTACAGGTCTCCTTCCAGCTTGAAAGAACTTCGGATCCTCATGATAAAGCATTTCACCCAACATCAAAAAAAAGATTAACGACCTCATGCTTTAGGGGGCAATTGTTATAAACATTTTTGGGCACTACAACCCCAAGCATAAAATGTCCATAAACCAAGGGCTCCTAAGTCCCTAAAAGTGTTGTTCCAACCCCTAAAAGAACAAGGTCAACTGATTACAGCTTCTCCCAGAAGCTCTCCATGAAAAACTACTCATAACTGGTCAAAACTGGATCATTTCACCTGCTCCATAGGCAAAGTGCGTTGCATCTCACCTAAATACACACAATGGGTGCATTGCATTTCAAAAATCCCTTCTATGGGGTGCGATGGGTGAGAAGAGACAAATGGCAGTGTCAATCCGCGAGGTGGAGAAGCATGGAATCTTCCAGAATCTTCTCCTGTGACACTTGCCTCTCTGAATTCGACCAGGGATGAGTAAGATATCATCAATCTCCAAGTGGAAGCAAGAACTATCAGAGGGAAGAAACTAATCAAATCACAAGCTGACTCATCTCCCTTACAGACATCTATATATGGATCCCTCATCCCAGAGATCCAAAGGCTGGAATTTTGCATCTTGTAAGGAATTGTTGTTGGTTTCTTGAGGCAACATCATAGTGTTGGGTGATCTAAGCTTTTCATGAGGTGAAGAAGGGCTTACTTGCTAAGGGGATGATGTTGGGTCAGAACAACTGGTTGTAACTCTCTTGGCTCTTTCTTGATTATCAATAAAGCTATTCAAGTTTTCCTCCATACTCTTGTGTGATTTACGTTTTATGCATTTGTATGGTCAATTTACATCTGATCCTAGATTGTTTATGATAATAGATCCATGTTCTCGTATAGTGTTATGCTGCTTTGATTCTACAGGTACTCTGTGAAGCTGGGTATACAAGAAAGCAAGTGGCAAAGGACTATCGGAAGAGAGAGGAATCGAGCAAGGAACTAAGCGCAAGATAGAGGTTGGTCTCCTTTATTCTTCTCTCATCTATCTTTCATAAAGGAAAACAAAAGTAGTTTTACTTTGTTTGTTTCTAAGGTAGCTACCAGCCTTAGTGGGATTAGCAGTTCTGCATAGACACTTTTCCCTGTAACAATCATGCCTCCTAAAGATAATGGATAGGAAGAACCCGTGAGTCCTCTAATCCACCCTCCCATTTATTTTCACCATATATCTCTAGCGGACAGGGATTACAAAATTCATGAAACCCTGTGTGAGTTTGATTTGTTTGAAATGTACTGTTGGCTAGAAGACAAGTTCATTGATAATTCAGAAGATATTGGACTATGGGAATCAAAATTTCCCCATTATATCTTTCTCTGTACGCATGGTACCCCTGAATTCATCAGGAAATGTCATGCTTGTTATCTACCCAGTCAAAGAGCAGTTATTGCCCCTACAGGACAAATTTTATTCACCATTACTACCCAATCAATAGATCAAATGATGCAAGCACCTATTACAGAGAATGCCACTCCTTTCTCTCACGAAGCCCTCACTGAATTGTATCAGAAGCTTGACTTTGCAAAAAGATCCAAAACCTTTGATCTTTTCTTGACTAAAGATGCCCCTTTACCCAAAGAAAAACCCTCCCTATCCATCCTCCATTTTCCCTGAGAAAGCAAAGCAAATTATCGCTATCACTTCCTACCTCCTTATTTATTACTCAGATTGGTGGGTAGATGAGGATATTGTAGGTTTTCCTTCTATTTTCTCCATAGATTCCAAGCCTTCCATCTTGTTCAATTTTGACAAATTCCTTGCGGGTTCCGTCCATGAACAATTTGTCAAATTCCAAACCGAGGAAGTATTTAAATACGCTTCTGTGTTAGTATACATGTTTTTGTATTTTCAGGGAGAAAACCTCAAGCTTGCATTAGAAAAGTTGGATGAAGAGGGAAATCAACAATCTATCATCTTCTAGACTACACTAGTAATGAAGGAGCAAAAAGAATATTCATACAAACAATTCATAGAAATGTTTGTACATCCAACACTCAGCTCTTGAGCAGGAAGTCAGAGCCAAGAATCAGTGAATAAATCAAGAAAATTTTGCAGTTATCAGACCAAGTCCAGACAGGAGATTGGTATCTTTACCAAAATTACACAGAGTTAAGGATATATGGGTGTGAACTTGCTCCTTACAAACCGACAAAATTCCTCCCAATGAGGATTTTTGGTCTAGAATACATCAGAAAAATGCTCAATGTAGATTATATTCATTTTGTATCTGCAAAGAAGAAGTCCCAATTCAAGATCAAAACACAAATAGGACCTTTCATCTACAACAACCGGGCAATAGGGGAAGAAGCAAACAAATTGTTGAAAGAAGTGCAATTCAACTTCAATTTTACATGGTCATGTGGTCCATTAGATGTCATCTCCAAGTTAAGGGTAGAGAATAAATCTACAGATTATTTGCATACATCTAGACCAGATATTGAGACACACAAGAACTAACTAGAAGGGACTAAGAACACTCTACAAGAGGCAAAGTAGAAATTGGTGTCAACTTCAACATTACATACTCCTGTCACATAGGAGAAAGCAGCAAAAAGGATCAGAGAAGAAGAGTCACCTCCAGTGACTAACACTCAAAGCGAAGACTTCAAAATCATATATAGGAAGAGGACTAAGCTCAATCCAAAAGTTAACCTAAGAAAGGATTCAGCTCAAGAGGATATTATCACCACCAAAGAGACACATGTTTCCTCACTAGTAGGTGATCAGACTACACTCTCTCCTACCACCTCAACTTCACAGGATCAGCAACAAGTTATGCAAACCAACACATCTACCACAGGGGAGACAAAAAAGAGCATATTTGATATATTCAAGGAGATTAAAGTGAGAAATGAAGCTTTGAAGATCAATACATATAATCAGTTCTGGAAGCAGACTTCCAGTTCTCAAAGAAAACTATTGTCAGCCTTTGACTCTGAGAAAGGAAAAATGCAAATGGCCTTCCTCCAAGCACAGATCCCATAGCCCAAGGCAGCATCAGATTACAAAAAGACTTCATTTGAGTTTGATGTAAAAGACATACATCCCATTGATCAAATGGAGATGCACAAACAAATTGGTCAAATGATTTCATCCACACTCACTAACACTACTATGAGTTTGTCTAAATTGTAGGTTACTTTAGCTAATGTTCAGTCACAATTGAAGATGGAGAAAGTCTCTTCACTTTCCAAAGACACAAGTGTTAGGACTCAGAATTGACCATTTTTTACCTTATATTTTTGCTATAATGTTATCCTTTTTCAGTTCATAAGTTGAAAGCTTTGATTACATAATGACCTAATTACCCCAAGGTATGAAGTAACTCTCCGCATGACTATGTGTTTAATTATTCATTACATATTCATGCTATCTTTATATTTATCTTTGGAAAAGCTAACTAAGTTGCTAAGTAACTGTTGAACTGTCTAAAGTCTGCAAAAACTATAATTCATAGTTGTTGTAACCCCAGAAACAACAACTACTCAGTTGCTGCAACACCAGAAGCAGCAACTACGCAGTTGCTACAGCCAGCAACAGCAACCATCTAAAGTAGGGAAATGTTATTTTGCAACAACTGGAATACCGGAAATAACAAACGGCAATTATCAGAAGATCGCCAGAATTCCACGTTGATGCAACATGATTAGCAACTATCCAAAAAAGGGTAAAACACAGTTACAGTTGCTAAAATATCAGGAACAGCATGGGTTTACTAAATCAGCAACCATGGGGAAGCGGCAAAGGATAGTGCGAGGATTCCAAGAAGACGGTCGAAGTTCGGTTACCAGCTGTGTAACAGTAAGAGACCCAAGAAAGAATACATTGTCACACTGTTGTAACAGCATCCTGTAACAAGGATGGATTTCTTATTTTTGGCAGAAAGGTTTAACTGAATGAACTATGACAGTCTATTGTAATAGATGTCTCCTCTATAAAGAGGAGACATCTACATTAGAGAAGGGGGGAGAAAAATAGTTTGTAAGGGAAATTTTGAAAGACAACAGCAAAGTCTGAACTTTTATTGTAACTGGATCTTTTGGCAGATGAATAGAAGATTGTTCTGAGCACCTAATCTAGCATTTGTGTTCTGGGGAATCTTGTGAGAGGGACCGGGCCCACCTTCCTCACAAGATTCACCCATTTACTTTTCTGTCAAGTGTGTAAGTGTGTTTGGTAACTTCGTTTTGCTGGTACTCTGTTTTGGATTCTATAGCATTACCTCTGCTGATTTCCTTTTTGCTAGTACTCTGTTTTGTTAATTGCTTGAAGCTGTAAAAGGATATTTCACCGGTGAATTAGAATTGCAGTGTGTATTAGCAATCTGGTTACAGGGGCAGGTGCTGAACATCCTTACCTGGAGGATAGGGTCCTGATCCTCTGCTAACAGAATGTCCATCACTTTTCTTTTTCAGATTTGTAATCTTAATTAATTGCTTTCATTTTATCTTTGCAACGCACTGTTATAACATAGCGTGAGAATTATGTATACTACAACTTTTTAATGCTTTTAGATTTAAGTACATACAATACGCGGTAGCCTTTGAAATAAAAGACTTTCCCAGGTTGACAATTTAATGTGGTACTTGATTGTTTAATTAATAAACAATTCAACTAGCCAACATTTTGGTGCCGTTGCCGGGGAAGGCGACTAGAGATTTATGAAAGCATTAATGACTTCTTTGTAAGAATAACAGGTGCATGAGAGGACGCAGGAAACCTAACTTCACAGGTAGCAAAGGCGGAGGAGGAAGAAAAACCTTTATTGACGAAATCATCTCAAAGGCCGAAACATCACAGAGGACAAGTTCCCGGAGGCCTCAGATCCAATATTCCTCACAAACAGATCGACAGACGGAGGAAGTACTCGGACCTGAAAGGAAGCTGGAAGTACCAGAATACACTGAGGAACCGGTAGAAGAACCTGAAGAAATAGAAGATACAGAAGATAAAGCAAGTGATTCAGGAAAAAGACCAATGGAGGATAACAGAGCAGAAGGAAGAGGGGAAAACTCACTATCTACCCTGGAGTTCCCTATTGGGGAGCTCCCAAGAGGAGCAACCCCCATGAAAAACATTCCACTCTCAGCATTACCCAACTTTCATGGGTTATCCTCTGAAGACCCGGATGAATTCCTCTTTGAATTCGATATACTATGTAGAAGTTATGATTATGTGAGCCCTAATCAGAAACTAAAACTGTTTCCAGCAACACTGAAAGGGAATGCGTTAAGGTGGTTTATGAGCTTAGGAGCTCAGGCAATCACTACCTGGGATCAGATGAAAGAAAGATTTCTGGCCAAATATCAGGATTACTGCCGGACAAGAGAAAGGAAGGAAGAATTGTTTAAAATGGTTCAGAAGGAGGACGAGAATCTGGAAGATTTTGTGGAAAGATTGCAGTATAATCTGTAGCGATCTGACCACCCTAACATGAGTAAAGATATTTTGAAAACTATATTGCTGAAAGGGGTACGAGATGACTGCTTGGACATGTTGAACATGCTGGGAAAAGGGGACATTTCCAAGGAACCATTTGATGAAATTATCAATCTCTGCATGAGATGTTCAAGAGGAGCAGTGAGCAGATCAAAAAGCAGGGACAATGTATATTCAAGAGTTCAGAAGTCAGCAAGTGGAGGAGCAACAAGGGCGGAAATAGGTAATTTGTTAGAAGAATTTAAAACTGAGATGTTAAGCTCTTTTGCTTCACAAATTGATGCTCTGTAGGTAAAAAAGAAACAAGCAGAAGAAGAAGCTGCCCTAGCTATTTTTTGTTCCAAATGCAGAGAAAAACACCCACTCAGGGAATGCCCACTAGATAAGGTACCAATCTGCACGATCTGCGAAAAGGACCATGAGACCCAGCAATGCCCCTCTCTGCCTGGAATTAAAGCAGCATTGCAGTCAACTGAAGAAGAGGCTGAAGCAGTGTACCTGATGACACAGAGGAGGCAATGGCCACAAAGACAAGGTATGAATTCTAACACAGCATTTAGTCGTTGGAATAATCATTCTCCTTTTCAAACAAATTACCCACCCATGAACCAAATGCAGTACCCACCCTTTAACACAATGAATTTTCCACCTATGCAGCAACCAAATCTTCCTTTTCCTGATCCTACCATATGGAATCCTTGGGCTCCCCAGCAACCGTATTTTAATCAATGGAATCCAAACTGGGCAGCCCAACAGATGCCATTTCCTCAACATCAACAGTCTCTTTCCTTACCATCCAATACTCCTCCAAATAACCAGGCAATTAGACCGCAGCTGCCTGTGCAACCCAACCCCAACCCAAATAATAATAAAGCCTTGCAAGCAATTGATATTCAAAATCAGCCTGTCTCCCCCATGCAATGTAACGATATCCACCTTCGCTCAGGGAGAATTGTTGAACCAATCATTGATGACATTACTGACTCTGATAAAGAGGAAGTTACAAAAGAAAAACCAGCTAACAATAATGCTGAAACAGTAGAATCAGCATCTAACAGCAATGATCAAACAGCAGATCCGCCATTTCCTGAACGACTGGCTCTCACTAAAGCACTTGAGCAACCTGCTTTTAATCTTTTAGGCGAACTACAGAATTTATACATTAAAATTCCATTATTGCAAGCATTAAGAGATGTTCCCATTTATGCTAGGACTGTTAGAGATATTTGCATAAAAAAACCTCGAAGAAAAGCTAAGGACCCCCTCACAGTTCATGTGATGGGAGAACTGGCTGCTTTAATGACAGAAAAAGATCATCCTGTGAAGTATGGTGACCCTGGTCACCCTACAGTAACAGTTCAGGTTGGAAAAACTTTTGTCTCTAAAGTTCTAGTAGATTTAGGTGCTGCAATAAATATTATGACACTTGAAACAACACAATTGCTTCAGTTAAAAAACTTTATTAGGGAAACTCCAACCATCCTAGAATTGGTTGATCGCTCTACAATTAAACCAGAAGGGGTCATTGAAGATTTAATAATTTCTGTAGAATCCTGGAATTACCCAGCCGACTTTGTGGTGTTACAAACTAAAACAAAGTTGGGGATTCATCCGCTGATTCTAGGAAGACCTTGGCTGGCTACAGCAGATGCTTTCATCAGTTGTAGATCAGGATCAATGACCATCTCTAATGGACAGGAAACCAAACAGCTTACCCTTTATCCTCATGCTACACCCATGATTAACAATGACAATTCTGTATGGGTAGATTATGGGGATGAAGAAACCCAACCTATATTGACTATCGGACAAGCCTTAACTTTCAAAGACTCTACCGAAGATGAATTAATCAGCAGCTTCATTTCTGAACCTTCTTCGGTCAATCCAGAAATGTACAATCACTTCACTGCAATCTTGGAATCTGAATCTCAGCAGAACCTGAAAGATAAAAATTTATTTCAGACAACAGTAGGCAGCCCCTCCAAAAGTACAACAATAGAAATTGAGCCTGGCAAAACATTAAATATAAATCCTAACTTAACTGATAACGAAAAACAGCAGTTAATAAAGTTACTCCAGGAAAATAAAGAGGCATTTGCATGGGACTATACATACATGAAAGGGATCTCCCCTGAGCTATGCACTCACCGTATCTATATTAAAGAGGGATCCCGGCCAGTCTGTCAACCCCAGCGGCGAATGAACCCCAACCTAAGGGAAATTGTGAAGGAGGAACTTCAAAAACTCTTGAATGCAGGATTTATATACCCTATATCTGATAGTGAGTGGGTTTCCCCACTTGTAATTGTACCCAAGAAAAATGGCAAATGGAGAGTATGTGTGGATTACAGAGCACTGAATAAAGCCACTCAGAAAGACCATTTCCCTTTACTATTCATTGATCAGGTATTGGATAATTTGGCAGGTAAGAAATTCTTTTCATTCTTGGATGGGTTTAGTGGATATAATCAGATTAAGATTGCACCCCAAGACCAGGACAAGACCACGTTTACTAGCCCATGGGGGACCTTGCTTACAGGGTACTTCCATTTGGGCTATGTAATGCTCCAGCAACATTTCAAAGAGCAGTGATAGGGATTTTTTCTGATATGCTAAATGATTCATTAGAAATATTTATGGATGACTTTACTCCTTATGGAGTGACTTTTGAGGATGCACTGCAGAATCTTGAAAAATTACTTAAGCGATGTATAGAAGCACACCTTGCCTTAAGCACTGAAAAGTGTCATATGATGATGAATCAAGGTATTGTATTGGGTCACTTCATCTCATTCCTAGGAATTCAAGTCGATCCAGCTAAAGTACAGGTAATTCAGACCCTCCCTATCCCCAAAACACAAACTGATGTAAGAAGCTTTTTAGGACATGTTGGATACTATAGAAGATTTATTAAGAATTTTTCCAAAATAGCTTCTTCTCTATTTGTGTTATTAACGAAAAATGCTGAATTTAAGTGGAATGATGATTGTGAAAAAGCATTTAATGAACTTAAACATCAGTTGTCTGCAGCTCCCATTTTGAGAGGACCTGATTGGGCACTACCCTTTCATATATCCTCTGATGCCTTAGACACTGCAATTGGAGCTGTCTTGGGTCAGGAAGAAAATAGTCTTCCCTATGCCATTTATTTTATCAGTAAGAATATGACACCAGCTGAACTGAATTACACAGTCACTGAGAAGGAATTCCTAGCAGTTATTTATGCTATCAATAAATTTCGACATTATATTACTGGCTACACTACTTTTGTGCATACTGATCACTCGACCATTAAGTATTTAATGAATAAATCAGTTACAAATGCCCGAGTCACCAGATGGTTATTATTACTACAAGAATTTGACATCACAATTGTAGATAGGCCAGGAAAAGAAAATGTAGTTGCTGATTTCCTTTCTCGATTAAAAACTGATGAAAATGCTCCAGTAGATGATTCTTTTCCTGATGAGTATTTATTTGCAGTATCTGCTCACTCACCTTGGTATGCAGACATTGCCAATTATCTAGTTGCAGGAAAATTACCATCACACCTATCACACAGGGAAAGAAGAAAGATCATCCAGCAAAGTGCTAGGTACAGCTGGATAAGCGGGTGTCTTTTCCATACAGGAATCGATCAGGAAATCCGGAGGTGCATTGGTGAAGATGAAATTTATGATGTACTAAAAGCTTGTCACGATGGCCCTTGTGGAGGACATTTTGCAGATAAAAGAACAGCACACAAGGTACTCAGAATGGGTTATTATTGGCCATCACTCTTCAAAGATGCTAGAAAATATGTGAAGGCTTGTGATAGCTGTCAAAGAATGGGCCAGCCTAATCACAGGGATGAAATGCCACTCAATCCCCAGGTAATTCTTGAACCTTTTGAGAAATGGGCATTAGATTTTATAGGTCCCATTAATCCTCCATCCAATCAAAGAGTGTACATATTAGTATGCACAGATTATATGACTAAATGGGTAGAGGCTAAGGCACTCCTTAAAGCTAATGAAGAAGCAGTACTAACATTTTTATTTGAAGAAATCTTTGTTAGATTTGGATTGCCCAGAGAATTAGTCACTGATGGAGGACCTCCTTTCAACTCTCATGGCTTCAAAAATACGCTTCAAAAATATCATATTAAGCACAAAATGACTACACCTTATCACCCCCAAGCAAATGGGCAGGTAGAAAGCACCAATAAAGTCATAGAAGCCATCCTAACAAAAACAATAAAGGAGAATAGAAGGGACTGGTTTCAAAGGTTGCCCGAGACATTATGGGCCTATAGAACTACTTGGAGGAATACTACGGGCTTTTCACCCTATGAATTAGTTTTTGGAAAGAACGTTATTTTCCCTGTAGAGTTTGAGATCAAAACTTTAAGAACTGCTTTAGCTGTTAACCTTGATTTGACTGATGCACAAACAGCCAGGTTGCAGCAACTTCAAGAATTGGACGAGAAAAGACTGGATGCCATCCATCAAACAACCATGATACAGCAACAAAGAAGCAGGTGGCATGACAGAACAATCAAGCAAAAGCAGTTCCAGAAAGGTAACTGGGCTCTACTTTATGATTCCCGTTTCGATAATTTCCAAGGTAAGTTAAGAACAAGGTGGTTAGGGCCTTATGAAGTGGATGTTGTTTTTCCAAATGGGACAGTTAGACTTTTAACAATTGATAGAAGCAGAACACCACTACTAGTGAATGGCTATCGACTCCGTTTATATCAGAGGCCTGTTTCTAAAGAAGATTTTAAAGCCACTTGCATGGCAATTAAACAGTACTCTTTTCCAGGGGAACTTGCTGTCCCTCAAAGCACTTAAATTTCTGTTTATTTATGCATTTTTTTTAGATTAGATATTCTTTTTTTTTTTAACTAATAATCCCTGCCAAGGGTTGCCATATTACATTTCAGTATTTTGCATATTTGAGTTGTGGAAAATAGCTGAGAACAAAAGCTTCAAAGGAATCACTTTGCGGACTTGGAAGCCCTGTTGCTGCAACACCAATTTCCCGTTGCTGCAACACCAATTCCCGTTGCTGCAACACCAATTCCTGTTGCTGCAACACCATTTCCCGTTGCTGCAACACCAATTCCTGTTGCTGCAACACCAATTCTTGTTGCTGCAACACCTTTTCCTGTTACTACAACATCTTTTCCTGTTGATGTAACATCACTTCCAGTGGCTGCAACACCAACCCCGTTGCTGCAACACCACTTCCCGATCCCGTCATACCTTTTTCAGCAATTTTCTCATTTATAAAAGTACCAGTCTCTCCACTTCAGCCCCCAAGAAACGAATTTTTTATAAAATAAACCATTTCGTGTGATGATTACAATACTCCACTATCACTTCCCGTCATTATTATTAAAAATTGCCGGTATTCTCATGCTCTTAGACCCGCTGTAATCATTATGATCCAGCAAAAGATAAGACAAGACTTTTCGACGCAGCAACCAAAAAGGTAAAACATAAAGGTACGCATGATTATGTATGGACATTAAATAATAGTTAATGCGGAGATGATGATAGGACTACCGAATAATTGTACTTCCAATCATATCACTTACACATAGGGGGGGATTACCAAAGCACTCTCATAATTGCCTACTACGCCAACTGCCGCCACCCTTAACTCTCCCGGTAATATGTAAAAGTCACCTCATCACGGCTTGTTACCATTTGCAATGTTTACTTTTAACTGCACTCGGAAGCTCGGCTCTGAACTGAGAATTTCACTGAAATAGCAGCTATGGGAGGAAATCTCATCACATATGAACCTAGCACAACAACACTTCTCAAGCTCTATCTCGAGGTTTATCAAATCTTTCTGCAAGAGGGATGGTTAGACTATTTTAGGAGACTTCCAGACTTCGACGCGTAGCAAGTCCTCGAGTTTGCATGCAATTTAACAGAGGGATTTTCTGTCGTTCAGGGAGTTCAAATCCCAGTCACGGAGGAAGTCATAGCCCAAGTTACCGGGCTACCAGCTAATGGCGTACGGTGGTTCAGTAGGAAGCACTTAATCCTTAATGCGCAGCAGGATTTTCTTCAACCGGGCGAGCAGGTAGAACCCAAGGGCAGAGGCGTAGCACTTCAGTCATTGCCTCAACCGTGGCCGAAAGTTGCTAAATTTGTGAAGCAATACCTGACGTGCGAAGGCCGGTACCAGGTAATTTACCAGCACGATTTCGTCTTGTTGAATCATTTGAGGAATGGTCAGTTGATAAATATGCCATATTATTTATTGGGATGTCTTAAAAATATGTCACGTTACACTGTCAACGCAAAGCGTCTGCTTCTTTCCTTGAAACACCACCGTTTAGCTCAATTGCTGATAAATAGAGGCCTCACCTTAAATAACCCTCCACCTCCCATTAATCCCCATCAAGAGGCAGAAAATCCCCAGCCGGAACAGGAAATTCCTCATCAGGAAGAGGAAATTCTTCACCAAGCTAAAGACATACCTGAGCAAGATGTAGAAATCCCTCAGCAAACAGAGGACATTCCTGAGCAAATACCCGAAGAAATCCCTCAGCAAGCAGACAACATTCCAAAACAAATGCCCAAAGAAGTCCTCCAGCAAACACCCCCACAAGTTGCTGAAAATGAACAATCAGCAGTAGAAATACCCACAGAAACAACCCCATCCCCCAATAGAACCAATCCATCCATCCCCATACTTGGTATTTCTACCGATGACTCTGATGATAACATCCCTATTACCCTGCTCAAACGCAAAATGCAGCAGAAAAATAAAACCCCACCAAAAAGAAGAAGAACTAGGGCTTCGGCTAAAGCAGCTGCTATTTCTGCCACTGTCCCTATCTTAAAGAAAGCCAGCCTGAAAAGAAAAATGTCTGAATTCCCTGCTTCTCTACCAAAGCAAAGGACTCGGTCGTCTGTAATAGCTGAATCTCCTAGCCACACCCTCCCCAGCTCACCACCCATCACGTTAAAAACCCGCATTCCCACCAGCCCTGAAAACTCCTCTCCCTCACCCTCGGAGGCTAAGATGCAGAGTGTTCACAGTGTCACGACATCATCTTTTAAGGCAGCTGTCACACAAGAACCAGCTGCCGACACCCAAGGTAATATTGGCCAAGTGGCTGCAACACAAGAAACAGCCACTACCCCAGGTGACACACAAGAACCACTTGTTGGGGATATAAGTGATCAAAATGACAAAACACAACCTCTGCCCCCACTGGAATCTACAGTTCCACAAGCTCAGCCTATTATATCTGTCCTGCAGGAAGAAATTGAATTTCTGAAGTCCCAAATCCAGGATTACCAGGATGAAATAATAAGGATCAAGGAAGCCTATCAAAATGAATTTAGCCTGCACATTTTAGCACGAGTAGCATCTGCAGCAGAGAAAAGTAAGGAGAATGAATATATGTGTGCCAATTGTGGCGAGATATATACTCAAGCAGGATACAAAGTAGTGGCAAAACCAATGAATGAAGTCCCTGCTGTTGTGGTTGAAACAAAAGAACCTGTTGTTACACAGATGGAAACATCACAACCCTCTGCTGAAACAGAAGAACCTGCTGTCACACAAGAACCAGTAGGATCTCCAGAAACTGCACAGGAGCAAACAGAAGAACCTGCTGACACACAAGAACCAGTAGGCTCTCCAGAAAAGGTGCAGGAGCAGACAGAAGAACCTGCTGTCACACAAGAACCAGTAGGTTCTCCAGAAACTGCACAGGAGCAAACAGAAGAACTTGCTGAAACACAAGAACCAGCAAGTTCTCCAGAAACTGCACAGGAGCAAACAGAAGAACTTGCTGAAACACAAGAACCAGCAAGTTCTCTAGAAACTGCACGGGAGCAAACAGAAGAACTTGCTGAAACACAAGAACCAGCAAGTTCTCCAGAAACTGCACGGGAGCAAACAGAAGAACTTGCTGAAACACAAGAACCAGCAAGTTCTCCAAAAACTACACAGGAAGTAATAGGGAATAAAGAAGAGGAAGATATAGACTCACCCCGGCCTACCCAAATTGCTATGGAACAAGAGGAGGAAGCAGTTACACAGGAAACAGGAGGAAACGAAGAAAAAGGCATAGACTCACCCAGGCCTATTCAAATTGCCATGGAACGAGAAGAAAAAGTAGTTACAGGAGGAAATGAAGAAGAAGACATAGATTCACCCCGGCCTACCCAAATTTCTATGGAACAACAGGAGGAAGCAGTTACACAGGAAACAAGAGGAAATGAAGAAGAAGACATAGATTCACCCCGGCCTACCCAAATTGCTATGGAACAACAGGAGGAAGCAGTTACACAGGAAACAGGAGGAACTGAAGAAAAAGGCATAGACTCACCCAGGCCTACTCAAATTTCCATGGAACGAGAAGAAGAAGCAGTACAGAATATAGAACAAGAAGAAGAAACAGTAGCTGGAAATGGAAAGGAAAACATCGGATCATCCCCGCCTACTCCAATTATCACAGAGCAGATTATCCTTGTTGATGCCTTTACACAAACAGAATCTCCTTCTGTTAGTGATGCATGCACAGAAACCGATAGTTTTCAAGAATTAAAAGGAAAATGGTGGAGAGAATATGAGCTGTCACAAGGAAAAGCATTCCAACAGCAAAAGGGGATCTGGTTCAATTATGCATACAAGAACTGGGAAGCACTTGAGCAGTCTAGAGCTCATTACAAAGAAATTAAGGAACTAAAAGCCAGATTGTCCCAGATGTTTGAGTTATTCCAAAGAATACTTGCCACAAGGAAACCCTCTTTCAATTATGCAACATTCTTGAGGGAACGACTGACATTCTTACAGATAAAGGCAGTTAGAGAAGGTAGACCTCATCAGGTGGTTACATCAGAACAATTTATGCAAACCTTTGCAGAGGCACCTAAAAACGATCAGAATTTGTTGTGCGAGCTTTACCTCCACAATGAAGCCATGTCCGAAGAGAGAAACATGAATATACTACCTGTTGTTGGCGACATACAGCTCAGAGCTTTCATTTCCTTTTTAGCCAACCAACTTACATGGAAAAACGCTTTTATCTCAGCACAACATAATGAACAGAATTGCCTTCTGTGGATCAGGGCTGAACCTCAAAATGCAGCCACTTTCATTGCACAACACCGAAGAATGTTAAGTGACCCTGAAATGAAGGATCACGTCAGGCAACTACAAGCAGTGGTCCTGAGAGACTGCCAACACTATGTGAGAACCAAGGCACCCTTGGCTGTCAAGGCAAACAACCTATTTTGGGAAAACTGCCCCAAGGAGAGGCAGGAATATCACCCTTATAATCCACCTAATTTACAGGCAGCAATCTCAAGGGTACCTTACTATGTTAGATGCATGCAACAATGTGCTGAAAACTGGATTGGCTACAGATTTAAATTTCCACTTCTATGGTTATCTGGTCAACAATACAAGGGCCAGTTTGGATTATCCAAAAAGGAAGAGGCGGCAGCATGGAGGCAAATACAGACTGTCTGTGGGTTCAGAGACAAGTTTGATACCACTTCCTATAACTATTGTCTCAGTAATTTACATTGTTCATCCCAGTACTCCGACTCAGATTCAGAGTAAGCATTGCATGAGGACATGCAATCTCTTCAGTTGGGGGGGATGTTAGGACTCAGAATTGACCATTTTTGACCTTATATTTTTGCTATAATGTTATCCTTTTTCAGTTCATAAGTTGAAAGCTTTGATTACATAATGACCTAATTACCCCAAGGTATGAAGTAACTCTCCGCATGACTATGTGTTTAATTATTCATTACATATTCATGCTATCTTTATATTTATCTTTGGAAAAGCTAACTAAGTTGCTAAGTAACCGTTGAACTGTCTAAAGTCTGCAGAAACTATAATTCATAGTTGTTGTAACACCAAAAACAGCAACTACTCAGTTGCTGCAACACCAGAAGCAGCAACTACGCAGTTGCTACAGCCAACAACAGCAACCATCTAAAGCAGGGAAATTTTATTTTGCAACAACTGGAATACCGGAAATAACAAACGGCAATTATCAGAAGATCGCCAGAATTCCACGCTGATGCAGCATGATTAGCAACTGTCCAAAAAAGGGTAAAACACAGTTACAGTTGCTAAAATATCAGGAACAGCATGGGTTTACTAAATCAGCAACCATGGGGAAGCGGCAAAGGATAGTGCGAGGATTCCAAGAAGACGGTCGAAGTTCGGTTACCAGCTGTGTAACAGTAAGAGACCCAAGAAAGAATACATTGTCACACTGTTGTAACAGCATCCTGTAACAAGGATGGATTTCTTATTTTTGGCAGAAAGGTTTAACTGAATGAACTATGACAGTCTATTGTAATAGATGTCTCCTCTATAAAGAGGAGACATCTACATTAGAGAAGGGGGGAGAAAAATAGTTTGTAAGGGAAATTTTGAAAGACAACAGCAAAGTCTGAACTTTTATTGTAACTGGATCTTTTGGCAGATGAATAGAAGATTGTTCTGAGCACCTAATCTAGCATTTGTGTTCTGGGGAATCTTGTGAGAGGGACCGGGCCCACCTTCCTCACAAGATTCACCCATTTACTTTTCTGTCAAGTGTGTAAGTGTGTTTGGTAACTTCTTTTTGTTGGTACTCTGTTTTGGATTCTGTAGCATTACCTCTGCTGATTTCCTTTTTGCTGGTACTCTGTTTTGTTAATTGCTTGAAGCTGTAAAAGGATATTTCACCGGTGAATTAGAATTGCAGTGTGTATTAGCAATCTGGTTACAGGGGCAGGTGCTGAACGTCCTTACCTGGAGGATAGGGTCCTGATCCTCTGCTAACAGAGCGTCCATCACTTTTCTTTTTCAGATTTGTAGTCTTAATTAATTGCTTTCATTTTATCTTTGCAACGCACTGTTATAACATAGTGTGAGAATTATGTATACTACAGCTTTTTAATGCTTTTAGAGTTAAGTACATACAGTACGCGGTAGCCTTTGAAATAAAAGACTTTCCCAAGTTGACAATTTAATGTGGTACTTGATTGTTTAATTAATAAACAATTCAACTAGCCAACAACAAGGATCAAAGCTTTGGAGGACATGGTAATCAAGATTGGATATGATCCTTCAAACACAAATGCAATATAAGAGATCATAAGAAAGAAGAATACTGACATAGAAGGATTGAGAAAACAGTTGAAATTACCAACCACAGAAGATCCTCTAGCCAAGGACATTGAAGAAACAGAGTCACAGAAGGCAGACATGATGAAGCTCATCATGGAATAGAATGTACAGCTGAAACAAATGGAAACAGATATGTAGAAAATAATCAAAGAAAAGGAGCAAGCTACAACAATGTCTATTATCCCTTTAGAAGTTGTACGTCTTACAACAACTCCTACATTTACATCTTCTACAACAAACACGGGGGATACTACAGATCAGTTGGCAAGTGCAGTAGGAAATATGTCTCTCCAAATAGAATAAATTTAAAGATTGAAGGCTCAAGTTAATATTCTACAAGACTAGAAGGCAAAGACTGAGACTTTCCATGCAACATAGCTACAAAGAGCTCAAAACCAGATAGAAGCATGGCGAAAATCCGAAACCAAATCCTCCATTGGCCACACACTAGCTCAAGTTAAGGAAATTATATGGAACAATATAATTGAAGCCATGGATGAAATCTGGCCATGTATTCAGATTATATTTGAACAGAAAGAGTTGATTGAGAAAGCCAATTAGGCCATTTCCACTATTAACAATGAGTTGGGAGATATGCCTGCCACAACCAACAACATCATCAAGTTTCTCAATTCCAAAAACATATATGAGCTGGATGATTTGGGAGTAGAGGACAGGACAAAGACAATTTTAGAAGTAAAGAAAGTTCTTACAAAGAAAAATTTGATTGTGCAGCTTACAGAAAAATGTCATAGTTTGGAAGTAGCAGTCAACAGATTTTTCACCAAAATAGAGGTATTAACAAAGAGGGGCCTGCCTTCTTTATTTGTAATTAATGAAAAATTAATGACCAGGGAATATTATAAGAAGAAGCTTACAGACATTGCAAAGGATACTGCTAAGTCTTCCCACATTAAAGGTGTTATGACAGGGAGAGCTTTTTTCGAAGCTATTAGTAACATTATGTTCATTCAGCATGAGATAAAGCATATTTTCGTGGTAAGGCCTACATTTGCTAAATATACCGAGGTAGATGAAATCTACCGCAAGGAAACAAAAATCACTCTCCCAAATGAAGAAAAATGGGATAAACTGTGTGAATTTCAAGATTAAAGAAAACAACAGCTATATCCAACATAACACTCAAATCATGGCAACTCAACAACTATTCTTTGCTCAAATAGTGCCAGACATCCAGATCACTTCACCAAATTCACCTTTTGTGGGCACATTAGTCATTCTGTTATTTTGTAGTTAATAATAGATTGCCATGTCGATGTGGCATTCATTGTAATCTTTTTGGAAATATTGTTTAAATACTTCATTCATTCGAAGTATTGAGGGTCGGTTCCTGATCAGTGTAATTTTTCTATTGAGCATTGTACCTTTTTCCATGCTGCTGGAGCGTCAATAATACAAAGACTTTCACAGGATTCTTGTGTTGCAATTTACTGGTGATGTTTTTCCTATTGTAACAGTTGTTCCATTGTTTTTCTCTGCGTTATAATCATATGAAAATCTAATTGTAAAACAGGAAATGTGAAAAATAAGATTTGTTAATTGAACACCTTATTTGGACTGTTTTTACAATCTGTATGTTTTTCTTCTAAAGTCTGATTGAAAAATTCTTAAATTCTTTTCGATCATTACTGAAATCACCTCTTCTCCATTTCATAATTCACTTTAAGGATCCAGTAAATGCAACTAGCTCACCCTGTGATTATTCTTTAGACATATTGATGCAATATCTAGCTTTATTTGAATCCATAGCCCAATGGAAAGAAAGTAATTTGATCAGATCAATCAACCAAATGAATCAACCAAATTCAAACAAGCAACCAATCATAATCATAACTAGCCTAAGATCAACTTAAAATCAAAGTTAAATCATAAAGAGAGATCCCTCTCTAAAGATGGCAGGGCTAGATCCCAACTTCAAAAGTGGTTTGATGTTGTCCAATGTATTTACTCCATCAACCTCAAAAATATAGAATGATAATAGAACCAAATGAAATTCTCATTGTCTCATCCTTCAATGCAATCCATTCCATCTGGACTGCAATTTAGGATTGTGGACCTGTCGTTGGATATGGCTATTATCCCCTTAAAAGACAATATCAACTTGCATAGGCAGGTAGGAGAGATGATTTATAACAAATTGAGAAAGGGAGCCTTGATTATCGCAAGGCTAAGAAGTTGTTGGAGAAAGTTGCCAAAAAAATAAAGCAAGAAAAAAATTGTTGGCTACGTGGGGCCTGACCCAGGTTCAGCATTAATTAGCCAAACAAATCCCTACAATATTGGCCCTTTCGGCATCAACCCACGGAGCGCAAACCAAAGTCTCACCTGAAACAGTATGGGGGGATGCTAGAACCAAGTTTATGCACCCTGAGATGGTCGTGATGTCGATTTATACCCTCTGTTCCTACTTTCGAGCAAGTCACTAAGATCTCTGGCTTTTTCAGTCTAGCCCTTTATTCCATCCTTTAGTACCTCCGCAAAGGAGTATGATTGACCTTTGCGGAGCCCTAACTTGTGGTCCAAGTACTTTCGTGCTACTATGACAACGTATTGTACAGGTTCCCAAGTTATCTTAAGTGTTTTACTTATCTTACTAAACAATCATAATTAGCGCCACGTAAACTGAGATTCTCACTTGTGTTCAATTAACCAACATAATTACATACATTCGCACATCACATAATCATTGTAAATGAAACCCATACACAATATGACAAGATGCATTAACAGGAAATAAATACACAGGAATTGCAGAATACTTCTCTTTATTGATATCTTCGTATTATTACAAACTCTATCTGCCCTGCGCACTCAGCTTCAGGGGTCTGCACACTCAGCTGCGGACTTCTACCCTAGGCCTCTGTGCACTCAGCTGCAGATCCTCTTCCTATACTAAGACCCGAAACTTAGACTTCTCTACCAAGATTCTAAGCCTTGCCTTCTACTCCCAAAAACTTATGAATACTTAGAGCTTACTTACTTAACTCTTTTTATACACTCCCATGGTTCATGAATCATGGGTAGATCTTTACAACCAAATTTAAACTTTACAAAATAAGGGAAAAAAACCCTTTATGACTCATGACACCTTCGTGCTCTGTGACCACAAAATGCGGAGACTTTACAACTTTATTACAAAAATTGACCCAAAACATGGGCTTTTAGCTCCAAAACTGTCCTTGGGGGATGTCGTTCCCAATAGCACCCCAACACAAACATCATGACTCACCCTTGAGTCAGTCTTTGGGTGCAAAGATCTTAGCACAAAGACCTCCCAGCTCAACGTGTATGACCATAACCTCGACAGTGCACTATGCGGCCACCTACTTCTCTTCTTCAACCATGTGCTCGGTCACTACTCCTGAACTGTCAAACTGAATCTTTTGTTGAGTTTCTTGCAGAGTCACAAGCTTTCCTTCAATAGAGGTCGTAACCGCATAATCCTCATCCAACCAGGGCTTTAGTTGCATGTTCAACACTGTCTCCTTGTGTTGCGCTACATCTACTTGTTCTTTTAACTGTTTGGCCTCCTGCAGCTTTGCTAGTCTCTATGTGAGAGTGACAGTTTGCTTTATGCCTTTTACCTCATCATAGAATTGTTGCAGTTCTCACACTTCTGTCTCCAGCCACTATACATTAGGCCCTCCTGCAAGCTCGTCAGGACCTCAAACAACTGTTCAAAAAGTTGTGTGCAGTCTGCTACTGCATTGTCGACTGCCACTATTGCCTCTATGACAGTGGTTGCACGCTGCTCCTTTACTTTTGGCAGTGTTGAAGGCTGAGCTTTCAACTATAGTTCGGTGATCTATAGGTTCAACTCTAGCTGAACCCTAGCCATCTCTATGCGAGCATCACGCACCCCTGTAGCCATCTTGCAGACACGCACCTCAACCGTTCTTCCTCTGGAATGGCCAACTCTAGGACCATTCAGCGTGCCTCCTCCACAACCTAAATTATAAGCTTGTTCTGGTCGGTTACCCCCGTCACAGCAGTGATGGCAGAGTCTCTCTATAGGGCCATTTGTTCATTATTAATCCTCTGCTCACTGATCACTTGTAGGGCACAGTTCTTGCGGGCCATCCTATAATACGTGGAGTGCCTCGCCAGGGAGCATTGCCAAATTCAACCCCACTTCCTTGAGGGCACTGAGATTGGGCCTGTCAGCTTCATTCTTCATGGTCAGTGCTCCATAAGGTAGCACTATCACGCTGGAGACCTTTGTGTGCGGCATCTCGGCAGCTTCTGAAGTGCCGATAGTGTAGGTTTTAACCCTGTACAGAAATTACCTGCATACGAATTCTAAAACACAGAAAATAAATAATGTGAGAGCAAAACACATAAATCACATATACACAGAGATTTTCCCCTGGATCCCAAAACCGGGACTACCAGCTTGATTTTTCATATGTTCCTTTCAATGTTATAATACATATTTATACATGCCAAAACATCCAATACCATGGACAGAAAACCATCGCGTCCAAAAAACATGTGCGAAAATCATGCACAAAACCATAGGTGGGTCCGCCCAAGCTAACATAGGGTCCAAAAGCAAAATTTTCCGAGGCGCTGCCCCGGACCCCATAAAGTGGGGTTACAGGTGCCCCTCAAACTGCCTGTTAACTACATGGAAAGAATATAACACAACCCAACATTCTCCCACTTATTGATTTCTTTCCATAGGGGGCCACAAGAGAGCTTAGTCATTTTTCCAGCCTTGAAATGGCCATTGTCTCTCTACACCAAGAGAACTTCTCAAAGCTCACAGATTTTGTCAATGCATCTGTAGTATTCATCAAAGTGTCCACCTTTACTAGCAACACCTTTTTTTCTTCTATCATATCCCTCACAAAGTGATATTGAACATCAATGTGCTTTGTCTTTGAATGATATGTGGGGTTCTTTGCCAAGAAAATTGCACTTTGGCTGTCACAGTCTATCCTTATAGCTTCCTGTACTAACCCCATACTTGAACACAATCTCTGCAACCAAACTGCTTCCTTGCTTGCATGAGTGGCTACCATGTATTCTGCCTCTGTAGTTGACAGTGCCACTACAAATTGTTTCTTACTCATCCAACTGACTACACCTCCAAATAGGTTAAACACATACCCATTTGTAGATCTTCTCTGATCCAAATCTCCAACCCAGTCTGCATCAACAAAGCCATGAATATCCAACACTCTGTCCAATCCTAGTCTTCCTTGGTAGCACAAACCATAATCACTAGTGCCATGCAAATACCTGAAAACCCGCTTCACTGTTGTCCAGTGCTCCTTCCTTGGTTTTGACATAAACCTGCTCAATACTCCCACTCCATGTGCAATGTCTAGTCTAGTATAGACCATTGCATACATCAGGCTACCAATTGCACTTGCATATCGAACACGTGACATGTCCTCTTCCTCTTCTTGTGTCTTGGGACCCTATTCAGCAAATAACCTCACACCTATAGGAATAGGAACCTTCACAGGTTTACTATCCTACATATTAAACCTCTTCAATATTGTCTCAACATACTTCCTCTGGTTTAACGAGAGCTTCCTATTTTCCCTATCTCTTTTAATTTCCATGCCAAAAATATAGTTTGCAGCACCAAGATCCTTCATGTCGAATTTGGAGGACAATTGGGTCTTCAAATCCTGGATAACATCTTTGTCATTTCCAACCAACAACATATCATCCACATACAAGACCAGATCAATAACACGGTCACCAATTAATTTAAAATACACACAATGATCTGCTTTGCTTCTGGTAAAGCCAAGTCCCCGTATAAATGTATCAAATTTCGGATACCACATCCTTGGTTACTGTTTTAACCCATACAGAGACTTCTTTAACTTACATACTAGTTCTTTCTTACCCTTCACCGTAAAGCCTTCAGGTTGCTTCATGTAGATCTCCTCTTCCAGATCCCCATGAAGAAATGTTGTCTTCACATCCATTTGTTCTACCTCAAAATCAAAAGCAGCAGCAACAGATAAAAGTAATCTAATAGAAGTTACCTTGGCAACAGGAGAAAAAATATCACTAAAATCAATTCCCAGCACCTGGGAATAACCTTTTGCTACCAACTGAGCTTTGTATTTCTCCACTTTTCCTTCTGTATTTGTCTTCTTTTTGAACACCCATTTGTTGCCAATGGGTTTCCTTCCAGCCGGAAACTCCACCAGATCCCAAGCCTCATTTTTGTGCAAAGATGCCATTTCATCAACCATGGCCTCTTTCCAGAGTTTTCCATCCTCTGAATCCACTGCTTCCTTCATAGTTCTGGGATCATCATCAGTAACAGACAAAGCAAAATTTGAACAGAAAGTAGATGGACTATACCTTTCTGGCTGCCTTCTTTCTCGAACTAATCTTCTCACAGCCGGAGTTTGTGGCTCTTCATCTTCTGATTCCTCCTCTGTTGTAGAGTCTGATTCTTCCTCCTTTAGCTCAAACTCTATCTTCTCAGGTTCCTTTGGTTGGACTTCATGTTTAATAACATCTTTCACCTCTCTAAACACCACATCTCGACTGTACATAACCTTCCTTGTTACTGGGTTCCAAAGCTTATAACCCTTTAAACCATCCTTATACCCAATAAAGATGCACTTTTCAGATTTACTATCCAACTTTGTTCTTTTCTCCTTTGGAACATGTACATATGCATCACATCCAAATACCCTTAGATGTGAAAGAGAGGGTTTCTTACTAGTCCATACCTCTTGTGGAGTCTTATCCTCCAACGCTGATGAAGGTGACCTGTTGACCAGGTAACATGCAATATCCACCGCCTCTGCCCAGAATTCCTATCCTAACCTGGCACCACTGAGCATGCTTCTTGCCCTTTCCATCAATGTCTTGTTCATTCTTTCTACAACTCCATTTTGCTGAGGTGTATATGGAGTAGTCTTCTGCCGTGTTATACCACACTTCTTGCAGAATTCTTCAAATTCCTTACTACAAAACTCTCCACCATTATCTGCCCTCAGCACCTTTATCTTCTTCTCTGTTTGGTTTTCCACTAGAGCCTTAAATTCTGTAAACCTATCAAAGACTTCAGATTTCTTCTTAAGGAAATATATCCATGTATTCCTTGAGAATTCATCTATAAATGATACATAGTACACATACTTACCCAGTGATGGAACCTTCACAGGTCCAAACACATCACTGTGCACAAGTTCTAATATATGTTTTGCCCTCTTACCACCAGAGGGGAAACTCACTCGATTCTGCTTCCCGTATACACAATTTTCACAAAAATCAAAATCCAGAGATCTATTACTCATACCTTCTACCATACCTTTACCATGAAGTATTTGAAGGCCCTTCTCTCGAATATGTCTAAGCCTTTGATGCCACAACATGGTCTTTTCTCCAGAGACCACTAGATGTTTTGCTCCACTTTCAGGAACCACGGAACTGTTGCACCCATCAACAACAATGCTACCTTGCAGCTTGTACAGAGTTCCAATCCGAACTGCCCGCACCAATACTAGTGCTCCCCGAACACTGTTTTTACACCTGCATCATCGAGCTTACTAATAGATATCAGATTTCTGGCTAATGCAGGAATATGCAGAACACCAAGAATTGTTCTAACCCTTCCACCTTGTAGCTTCAACTTTACTTTTCCACGACCAATGATTCTAGCCTTCCTGTCATCCCCCAAGAAGACATCACCACCATCATATCTCTCATACTCACAGAAACACTCTCTATGGGGAGTGAAGTGAAATGATGCACCTGAGTCAATCAACCATGCCTCATGATCTACATGTGTACTTGAAGAAGCCAAGTACACATCCCCACCTTCATCTGAGGTGGTTTTCACCTCTGCAGAAGGAGCCCCGTCAGATCCCTTTCCTTTGTCAGGAGCTTTAGATTTACAGTCCCTTTTGAAGTGGCCTTCCTTTCCGCATTTCCAGCACACCACCTTTACAGGTTTTCCTGGAGATTTAGATCTCCCTCTAGATTTAGATCTCCCACTCGACGACTTATTTTTGTTTCTGTTCTGGGACCTTCCTCGTACAGACAAGGCATCACCATTTTGGCTCTCCATATTTTTCCGTCTCATCTCCTCCGTCAACAAGGCTGAGACTATTTCATCAAACTGCAAGGCAGTTGCAATGCTACCTATTGGAATAACCAGACTATCCTGTGAATCTGGTAGAGAACATAACAAACTGATGCACTTATCTTCATCTGAAATTTTAATATCAACAGATGCTAACTGACTTACCACAATATTAAATGCGTTCAGATGCTCTGTCACCGAGTCTCCATCTTTCATCCTCAGGTTATACAGCTTTTTCCGCATGAACATTTTATTCAACAGAGACTTAGATTGGTACAAAGTCCCTAAGTTGTCCCACAAAGCCTTTGCTGTAGCTTCCCCTGATACATTCAGCAATACTGAATCTGAGACACACAATCGTATTATGCTCTTTGCCTTCCGATCCAACTTCTTCCATTCTTCATTGGATACTCCCATTGGTTTAGTACCCGGATCTACCGCGATCCACCGATCTTTATCCACCAACAGATCCTCCATCTTGAGTTTCCATAACTCAAAAATCTGACCATTAAATTTCTCGATCTCTATCTTTCCACTGCTCTCCATCTTCTTTCACCACCAGAATCGATCTCGCAAATCTCCCACTGAACAGGGTCT
The DNA here is from genome assembly GCA_031772625.1 of Pinus tabuliformis. Taxonomy (NCBI): domain Eukaryota; kingdom Viridiplantae; phylum Streptophyta; class Pinopsida; order Pinales; family Pinaceae; genus Pinus; species Pinus tabuliformis. The sequence goes on along the minus strand of CM062815.1, from coordinate 1,124,158,953 downwards.
ACCACAGGCCCGAGAGAAACCCCTCAGCAACAAAGGCGTCCCTTTGAAGCCAAATCTGCTCTGACACCAAATGTAGGTTTTAACCCTATACAAAAATTACCTACATATGAATTCTAAAACATAGAAAATAAATAATGCGAGAGCAGAACACATAAAACACATATACATAGAGATTTCCCTTGGATCCCAAAACTAGGACTACCAGCTTGATTTTTCATATGTTCCTTTCAATGTTATAATACATATTTATACATGTCGAAGCATCCAATACCATGGACCAAAAACCATCACGTCCAATACCATTGACCGAAAACCATCACGTCCAAAAAACATGTGCGAAAATCATGCACAGAACCATAAGTGGGGTTACGGGTGCCCCTCAAACCCCCTGTTAACTACGTCGAAAGAATATAACACAACCCAACAATAGCAAGGCTGGTGGACACTATACCAGTCTATGATGTGCGGGTCTACAGCTCCTGTAGACCTATCTAGATGGCCCGAGATATTAGTTGTTGTTGTTGCTCAAACTGATGTAGGGCCTCCATGGTGACATCCCATACCGTGTCTCCAATGTCGTGCAAGTCACCCTCTGTGAGGGTGATTGGGTCCAGTGACATCTTATTGGCTGTGGATTTCTTCCTCGACCCTCCTTTCTCTTGCTCCCTTGGACGCTTGATGCACGCAAATGTTGCATGCGAGTCTGTGCTGTGTTGCTCTATTTTCTCGTATGTCGCTTCCTCTGTCTCAGGAGAATGCGACCTCACACCTTTGTCAGAGAACTTCTCTATTCCACATGTTTGCTTCTCTATCTACTAAGCGGCATCGTGCTCCACCTGGGCCTTGTTAGCGGCCTCCTTCTTCCTCTTCTCGGCCATCTACGCCATCTTGAGCTTGGCCTCCTCCTTCTTGCACTGGGTGGCGAACTTGCTCGCTCCCACCACCAAGTCCGATGTAGTGTGCCATTCTGTCCGCCAAAAATCAAGCACTGCATCAATTACATCATCTATTGCCAAGTAAGGCAAGTCATACCATGTCTGCGCAGGGTCCTTTTGCTCCATGATCGACACATGGTGAAAATCTGCCTTGAACTCCACGTAGCCCTGCAAGTTGGCAAACATAGTAGGCGACAACCACAATTTGTGATTTATAGCCATGTGGATGTTCATCTCCATCAAGATCTAGAAGATCTTATTGTCCTTGATGTGTTGTGCATCCTTGGTTGCCCACAATGAAGCGTACTTCACAGTTTCTGGTAAGTCTAGCACAACCGAGGTGAATTGACTGTCCTCTAACATCTTCAATGCTACCAGCAGAATAGACAGCAAGAGCCACGCATAGTTGAATGTCTTGTTGAGCTTCTATGCCTCACGATAGTTTACAAGGAACTCACTGCAGAGATAGTGCACCCAATTGAATTGGACTCCTTCGGTGCATTGGGCTGCTAACGCAACGACAGGTGTGGGAACCTCATCTAGGTGACACTTCCTCATCACCTTTTCAGCCAAAATCTTTATGGCCACCTTGACTGTAGGGTCACTAATACTTGAGATGGCATAGCCCTGTGGCTTCTTCACAAGCTTAAATTTTTCCTTCATGGCCTCCGCAAGGGCCTGCTCGCCACCTTTTCCGCCAAACATCATGGCTGGATTTTCACCTGTGTAGGGTAGCCGCATGATCCTGTGGATCAATCTGTCAGTGATGGGTATTGGCTCCTCCAGCCACAGACACCCATCATGCACCAAGCATAGCAGTTGCTTGATGACCAATACTGTAATCGGGGTGTAGTTGTAGTGCGGCACCCATAGCAGGTTGAGCAGACCTACCTTGTCTACTCCCCTGAGCCACTTCTGTGGCTCCAATGTGGTCATCCCGGTGGTTGTATCAATAATCCATCGCATTAGCTATTCAATTGCTAGGTACGGGAACTTCTCATGGTCAGCTAAGTCCCAATATTTGATCTTTAATAGAGGAACCCACCCCAAGCACAGTCCTTCAAAAACAATCTCATCCGGTAGCAGAGGGGTTTGCAAGGGGACCTTGCTTTCATCGATATCTTTTGGCACCTTGGTCTTGCCCTTGCATGGAGGGACATACTCAGGCAATCGAGTGATAGGGTCAACACCCTGGACTTCAACTTCCTCCACGTCTATCCCCACATCCTCATCGTCCATCAGGATGTCTTCAATTTCTTCCTCCTCCAGTTCTAGATTGATGGCTTTGCCCTTTTCTTGTGTGGTGGGCTTGTCCTTTGGTGGGTTTCTTCTCGACAAGGAGTGCCCCGGTATTGTAGGCTACTTGCCTTTCTTATCCTTCGCACTCTCCTTGGTTGGGGTCGGTTTTGGTCTCAGCATCCGTGGCGATTTGGGAACTTCCACTAATACTTCGGCAACCTCTGGAGCAGCTTCCTCTGCCTCCATAACAACTTCCAGCACAGCCTCCTCAGTTGTCACTACTTCGGCTTCCATAACTTCAGCAGATGTCGACATAACAGTATTCAAAAGTTCTCATGTCACCTCTGGTAATTGCTCAAATGCCGAACTTGCTATCGGAGCTTCGAAGAATTCTTGGTTTATCTGCGCATGAGAGCTCAACAACTCAATTCTCAAAATGGCAAGTGTTTCTCATTGGGAAGCCACATGTAATTTATAGGGCATTTTAAATTCAAATCCAACCGTTCCCCCCACATTCTTTTCATTAATGCCAGATTGGCGACAGATTTTCAAGGATCTAAATGCCAGTCACCCACTCCATTTGGCCGCATTTCTACCATCAAATCATGAACAGTGACTTTAACGGGCACTTTCTGGCTGACCTGCGTGATTTCTCCCTGGGTAGCGCAGCGCCCTTCGCACCGTCGCGAACCCTGTGACACTTCCTTGCTTCGCATAATCCTCCAATCACACAGCTCCCCAACCCAGGTAGTTTATTTTATAGTCCCATGCCTCCTTTCAGTTTCCTGGAGTGCTAACACTATGCTACCCTTATATAGTCACATGACCGAACCACCGGTGTATGGCTTCAATCGGCTGCCATTCACCTTTCCTGGGAAGGGATCTCCATTCAACTTAACCAATTGAACTTCTCCAACGTCGGTAATCTCCTTAATGACATATGGCCCTAACCAATGCATTCTGAATTTCCCTGGAAATTTATCAAACTTGTTGTCATATAACAAAACCAGGTTATTTACCTTAAAGGTGCGCAGCTTAATGTGCCGATCATGCCATGCTTTTTTCCACTGCTTTTGGAGCTGTTGGTGAAATCCAGCTAGAAATCTCTCTTTCTCAAGCTCTGCTAGCTACGCGAACCTCTCTTCTAGGGCTCTATGATCCATCATACCCATTAGTGCCACTATGTGCAAACTAGGCACAATGTATTCCATGGGCATTACTACTTCAAAACCGTGTACAAGCCTAAAGGGTGTCTGTCCAGTCAACTTTTTGCATGTCGTCCGATAGGCCCATAGTACTACGGGTATGCATAGGTCCCAATCACTTTGTTGAGCATTGCAAACCTTGGTCAGTGCATTTTCCAGCACCTTATTGAATGCTTCCACCATCCCATTATCCTGTGGGTGATAAGGCGTGCTCTTCTAGTGATATACCTGAAATTCCTCTATCAACGTGTTGATCATCTCATTCAGAAAGTACGTACCATGATCACTCATCAGAACCTTTGGACACCCAAATAGCATCAGTACATACTCAAAGAGGAGCTTCGCAGCAGTCGCACCTGTGCAATCCTTCATAGGTTGTGCCTCTGCCCATCAAGTCAAATACTCAATCGCGGTGATAATGTACCATGCTCCCGTCTTCTTCCCTTGGGGTTGAATGGGTCCCACAAAGGGTTGTAACGTCATCTACGGATTTAGAGGTAGCTCATCCTTCTGCGATGGCATGCCCATCCTTTGATACACATCAAATGCCTTGCAATAAGCTTTTGAATCCCGATGGATGGTTGGCCAACACAACCCTGCATGTAGAATCTTCTGCACGGTCTCTCTTCCTACATAATGACCTCTGGCAGTGCCCCATGAGCGTCTACGAGGATACTTCTCCTTTCAAACTCTAGTACATATTGTCACAATATTTCATTAGACCCAATTTTGTACAGATTCCCAACAATGACAGAAAGTCTAGTCACGCACACCACTAACTCCTTCTTCTCCTAGATGGTGTGACCTTCCAGGGTAGTTCTTGTTGTTAGGAAGTATTGATATCTTCAAAATGACCTTCCACGATGTGCACATCAAATAGATGCACGTCAGGAAATCCCTCCTCCAAAGTAGTGGGCTCTTCCCCTGTTTCAGTGCTCGACAAATGGTCTGGTCCCACGTTCAGTCGTCCAGGCTTGACAATGACTTCAAAATCATACTCCTGGAATAATAAAAACCACCTGCAGATTCTCCCCCCCAACACAGGCTTATTGACCAGGTATTTCAACACGAAATGATCCGTGTACATCTTAAAATGTCCACCCAGCAAATAGTGTCTAAACTTCTGGAGTGTGTATATGATGACTAACCCCTCACGCTCAGTGGTGGAATAATTCTTCTCAGCCTCGAATAAAATTCTTCTTGCGAACTCTATAGGATGATCTAATTCTCCTCTACCAGCCTATGTCAGCACTGCTCCCTGCGCTATACATGACACGTCAACATGTACGTGAAACTCCTTCTTCCAAACTGGGAAGACTAAAATCGGCGCAGTGACCATCTTTTCTTTCAATACATCCAAGCTTTTCTTACAGTTCTTGTTCCAACAGAACCTGACATCCTTTTGCAACAACTTCTCCATAGGCGTGGTGTCTGGGTATAGCCCTTGATAAACTTCCTGTAATACCCAGTATTTCCTAAGGTTGCGCGCAGCTGTTTCACACTTGTCGGTGCTTCCAAGTTAAATTTCACTACAATCTTGGTGGGATCTACCATTAGTCCCTATCTACAAACCACATGACCCAACAGAGTCTGAAAATGAATACAAAACATGCACTTCTTCAGATTGAGCACGATTTGGTACCTTCGACAGGTATCTAGCATCAGGCGCAAACCTGCTACATGGCATTTCACTAGCCCAAACATAGTCCAATCATTAGAGTACACCTCCAGAAACTTATGAATAAATTCCTTGAATGCAGTAATGACTACGTGCGAAAAAATTGTAGGCGCATTCTTCAATCCAAAAGGTGTTACAGTGTACTGAAAGCATCCCCACTCAGTCGCGAAGGTCATCTTGCTTCTATCCTCCAGCGCAATTTTGATCTGATGGTATCCATAGAACCCACTAGTGAAGGAATACGCTTCCTGGCCACCTACATTATCCAATACCTCATCAATGAATGGAGTTGGGAAAGGATCATGTACGCAAGCGTCATTCAACTTCCTGAGATCTACGCATATCCTTATTTCATCTTGTTGCTTCTTTTCCTGTACCACCATTGGGCTTACCCAATCAGATTCTTCTACAGGCTCAATGATTCCTGCCACGAGCATCTTGTCTAGCTCTAAGTGGACCTTCTCCTTATACTTCAGATTGAGGCAGTAAGGTCTTTTCTTAACCGACTTCACGTCGGGTTTTAACATGATATTCATAATTCCCATGTCTCCTATTATCCCTTTTAGCTTCGTAAACTTTGTAGGGAACAAATCCTGGTATTCGCGAAGCAATTCAGCAACCTTGTCCACCGTCGTGTCATCCCAGTAATCTCCAATCTTCATGAATTTGGGCTTTGCATCCATACCAATATTCACCTGCTTCGTTTTCAGTGGTGCAGTTATATCAGTGTTATAGACATTTTTGTGCCTTACAGCATGAAGCATGAAATGTCCATAATCTAAGGGATCCAAAGTCCCTAAACATGTTGTTCCTACCCCTAGAGGAACAAGGTCAGCAAACCACAGCACTGAATAAAAGTTCTCCACCTGAAAACACTCAAAAACAAGGCAATTCTGGATCATGTCAAGTGCTCCACTGAGCATCTGCGCTGAATGTCAACTGCTCCACTGTCTACCTGCGTTGAATGTCAACTGCAAAGAAGGCTACCTGCGCTGGGCGAGTTTGGACATGTGGCACGGTCATTCCTCAAGGTGTCAATGCCCAGGAAGCTTCCAAAATGACACTTGGATCAGGGAATTCGACTGGTGATGAGTAAGAGGTTCTAGATCTCCAAGTGGAAGCAAGAACCTCCAAGTGGACTCAAGAACTGAAGAATAACTGAAGTGAGAGAGTACACTAGTCAGCTTCATGCCAGCCTCAAGCTGACTCATCCTTTCTCCAAAACTCCTATATATAGATCTCTCTCATGAGGTCTAGGGAGGCTGGAATCTTGTGAATGTAAGGAAGTGCTGTTGGTTTGAGTTTAGAACTATTGGGTGATTTGCTTTGAAGGAGGTGAAGAGGAGATTTCTTTCTGCTGGGAAGGTGATGCTGGATTGGGCCTCTTATGGTTGTATCACTTCTTGAACTTTACTTCTTCCATTAATAAAGCATTTGAGGTTCTTCTATATACATGTGTCTCAATGGTGTGTTGTTATACTTATGTATTTGATTTATTCTAATCCTTAAATCAATTATGAATGTATGTCTCTTGTAGTTTCCCTTTCTTGCCATTTTGCAGGATCTTGGTGTAGCTGGGCCAGTGAAAGAGCAAGGAGCTGGGAGCAAGCAGCAAGGAGAGAAGATCGGATCAACCATTAGCGAAAGACATCGGTTAGTGGATCTCTTTCTCCCCTATTTTACTTTCATAAAGAAGAAATCTTAGATAGCTTTGCTTTGATTGTTGCTGAGGTACTATCACCCTTAGAGTGGGATAGGGTCATTCCGTATTGGATACTTTTCCCAACAACAAATTGGCGACTCCGCTGGGGATCGTATCTTGTTGGTTGTTTGTGTTTTTGCTATTCATTTCCTAAACAAAGGGAGTACCGAATCGAACTGCATTTGGATCTTTCAAATGCAAAGTAGAGGGCAGCTACTTTGGCTCAGTTTCTGGGCATGTTTATGATTTGAAGAGCTGATCCACAAGGACTCTGAACAGCTCTTAATGATAGCTTTTCACCCTCCTTTTCATACTTTAGTGGGTACTTGATTGATAGCTTTGATTTGGCCAAAAACTGTTGATTTTTGAGCAATCTGTAACCCGGAAACCAAGAGAAACGAGAGTTTCTCTCTTCATTGCAGACACTGTGAAGGCAGTCTGCATTTCATCGCAGGTCCCGAAGGGGCTACCTGCGCTGAATGTCAAACTGACAGTGTTCTACCTGCGCTGAACCAGTTTTGCCTTGTGCAACTGGGGTTCTCTGCTTTCTGTTGCCCTGTTTTCATCCTTGTTTTTGCATCCTGTTATCAGTCAATGTACCTATCTGAAACCATGTTTCTTTGCCACTATTCCGCCTCGGTTGTATAAAGAAACTGTATTTGTTCTTTGTGTATTTCTTACATCATTTGCAGTTTCCCATAACGAAAGTGAACTAGTCTTGCTATGGCCTCTTAGATCTAGACCTGTGATAAGTGTCGTTCTGATCTTAAGAGTTAGTTTGTTTGTTGTTCATAGCTGATTGAGCTTTTGTTTTCATCATATGGTTTGAATTTATGTATTTCTAGTGTTGAAACAAGTAAATCTTAAGGTGTCTTTTGATTTTGGACAAAAGCTTGTTTGCTTTCACTTGAAATTGAATTCAAAGTTATACAACAGCTTTCTTTTTGTAGTACACCAACATTAAGAAAGAGAAAAGAAATACCTGCATTGTGCATGTGCATTTTGACAGCTCGCATGTTGATTTAGGAAAAAGTGCATTAGTGTGTGCTCTATGATCTGTGTGAAAAGATGATGTCTTTCTTTTCCCTCAGTAGTTAAGATTTGCATAAGTTGAAAGATTGAAAAGCTTGCTTATCATCTTAGACTGCATTTAGGGGTTGTACCATACATCTCGTGGTGATCCATAAAGGCAAACTGCTAAACAAGATCAACCTAAAATAAATTGAATTTACATAACAACGCTTTGAAACATAACGCAAACACATAGAGGTCTAGACTAGAGATGTGTTCCGGCGTCGTTAAGCCTAGTGACTGTCGATCTCTAAGAAGGTGGGTGATTCCTCCTGAGAGACGGTAGCGCTAGTACGGATTTGTGCTCCCACGTACCGTCACGTATATATTGGGAGACCCCTATAGGCATATATCTTTTATCCATAGGAAGTCGTGTCGGTCCCCCTACTGATCGCATTGCAGTGAACACAGCATTCACGAAGATCGACCACTCGTACCGTAAAACGTATTCTGTGGTTTTGCGAAAAGTTTGGCACACCCTCTGCCTAGAACTCCAGAGTAGTTTCTTTTGGCCTTTTTCAAACTCTATAACTAAAAAAGTCCATCCGAGCATTTGTCACTTCGGGCTCGTTAAAACATCGAAGGAGACTAGAGTCATCTTTAGCTTTTTCTCGACTCTTAAAAAGTGAAAAAGCAAGCTGTGTCTAAAGCGTCGTTATAAAATTTATTTTAAATGGAACATAATCACCTCCTATTCCTGCGTTGATCTGTAGGTTGAGAACATGGAACGCACCAACCAAGGAATTCCCCATGATGGAAATCCTAGTCCTTTCTCCTCTTGGGGAGAAGTTGGTGCACCCCACATGGCCACATTGTCGCTTCCAGGACTGACAATTGGTCTGCCAATATGGCTATTCTCAACCAATGTAGTTCAGAACACCATGGTTCCTGAACAGTCGAGTCAACAGTTAGATCAGTCTAGAGCTGCCCACCAGCCTTCTACTTCCTATAACTCTTCCTCCAATCCTTCATCTTCGCAAGGTAGAGCCGGCAAAAGCCAAGCTCCCATGGAGAAGAAGGAGAAGAAGAAGAGAGAAAAGAAGAAGAAGGAGCCTAAGGCAACTGGGGGCAAGCAAAAGACATCTGACAAAAATCCACACACAGCACAGACCGGGCCTAAATCGCCATGTGTCATATGTAGAGGAGACCACTTCCATAGAGATTGTCCCTGTATTCCCCGAATACTAAGGGACTGGTCCCCTCGTTTGCACAATTCGGGAGCATCAACCTCTGATAGCCATGTTGAATGCTTACCGTCAACCAGCGAAAGTGAAGGTTCAAGACAAAGAGGGGGAGCAAGATCCCCCTGCAGACTGTGTGAAGGCGATCACGCCATCCACCGTTGTCCCTTCTTAGACGAAGCGAAGAGAGTTTTGGAAGATCACCCGGTTTCACCGTTGAGACTTCCTCCTGGATACAAAAAACTTGTGCCAAGTCCTTCGTTGGTTGAGAATACAGCTGGCCCACTCAAGTGGTCAGCTGAAGCGTCAGTCATTGAAAATGAACCTACTGAATCCAGACCGGACGGAAGTCCAAAGGTCGAAACGGCAGTTGACCCGGTTCTCCCTTCAAAAGTTTCATCTTCAAATGACACCGTCACTGAAGATTCATCTTCAAATGACACCCTCACCGAAGAGAATAAGAATGACACCATCCAGATTCTTTTCATCAACACAGACTCTGACGAGCGTCAGGGCAATGCGCCCATTACTTTATCGCAGGAAGGAACATCGTCAGGGTCATATCCGGCCGTGTATTCGATCCCACCACCAAGAAACCTAGTTGTGTCCTTTGATTGGAATCAACTAGGCAGACCCCGGTTGCCAGCCAATATACCATTCAGAATCATAGTCCAAATATACAGAATGGTAATGGCTGGCACTATCATTGATGAAGGGGCATCTGTGAGTATCCTTTCCTCTGTTGCTTGGAAAGCACTGGGTTCCCCGGCGCTTTTACCTGAGATAAGAAATCTCTCGGGTTTCGATAAAGGAACCAGTCAACCATTAGGGATCCTCCCCAATGTGCCTGTAACATTGAAAGGGAAGACCGTTCAAATGAATGTGATGGTCGTTCAAGGACCCTTGGCTTATAACCTACTCCTTGGGCGAGACTATATATATTGCATGGGAGCAATAGTCTCTTCACTCTTTAGAGTAATGTGTTTTCCACACGAAGGAAGAATGGTCAAGCTCGTAGACCAACTTTCATTTCCAGGATCACGCATCGCAAATAGTCACATACCAACCCTGAATGGTCTATTCAATCAAGAAATGCCTCCACCCCTAGTCCTTCTTCCCGATGAGTGCGAGTGATTCGGAAAGATGGGACTGGAACCCAGGGGGCATGCATCCTGGTCTGCTTCGGGCAGAGAAAACCTTGGGTATAAGGTAGAATTTCCGCGAGAGAATATGACTAGTCCGTACCCCGTCCGTGGATGGAAGAGGGGTTGTTCTGGGATAAGATTCTTTTGTCAAAGTTACGTGTTTGACAAAGGTCATCCACCCTTGTCTATTTCGGTAAACATTGCCGAGGAAGTGTTTTGTTTGAAAGATTAACGAGACAATCTTTGGATAACCAGAAAGAGGTAAGCCTCCCTCAATAACACAAATGTTTTATCTTTGAGTAGTGTTCTTCTCTTGTCGCAAGTAGCTGCTCTCTTGTCGCAAGTAGCTGTTCTCTTGCAATCTTGCAAAAGATCTGTTAAAAGTTGGGCTGACGAGAAGACAAGTATCGTATAGACCCGTTAAAAATAACGAGAAGGCAAGTATCATTAACATTAGACTAGCAAGACGACAAGTAGCTGTGAACACCCAAAGAAAAGCAGTGGTGAGAAGGAGGAGGGGCAGCCTTGAAATTGTATTTTATACCTGGGGGCATGCAAACCTTTTGGAGTGCAAGCTAAGAGCGGTTATTTATCTATTTTTTGGGTTAGCCATTTCCAAACTTGCATAAAGAAAGGATATGGAGTAAAGCTTAGTGAAGATGAAACTCCTTAAAAAATAGAGATCTCACAGGGGACATTTCTTATCTTATGACTGGTAATACCAAGCAGTTTTAACACATAGTTCATGCTCGCTAAAAAATAAACATAAGATCGAGCAGTTTTAGCATAAAGTTCATGCTCGTTAAAAAATAAACGCAAGATCCGAGCAGTTTTAACGTGGTCTTCATGCTCGTTAAAAAATAAATAAAAGCAGTGGGCAATGTTTCCTCCAGAGTTTAAGCTCATTTTTAAATAAAAAATGAACCTATCCCGGTAAATAACCGCTGTGATCGTAAATTTATCAGCCATAAAAGCCTTGGTCGTGTTTTGCACCTGCCACCTCCACCGTCATTTGGCCGATCGTTCACCTCCATATGATTGTTTACCCATTTTGAGGAACAGCTGCGAAGAGTGATTTCACCTAGCCATCCTTGTGACACTGCCATGATTGGAAAATTCCAACCTGTACCTGGAATCAGTTGCTATCCCTGTTTATCACTCGTTCCTAAAAAGATGAGTCTTCTTTAAGCTCTTTTCATCTGACTCGTAAAATATGAAAAGATTGCCGAGTTTTGGCCTTCTAGCTCGTTAAAAGGACCGGAAGAACTATCCCTCCTCTAGATTTTAATCTTTTTGGACCTGAGGGATTATTGCACAAAAAGGTCGAGCGCTTGTTTTATTCGGCTCGTTAAAGTTATCGAAAACTCATCCCTTCTGTATTGTTTTATACTTTTTCGGACTTAAGGGATTAGATGACGAAAAAGGAATTTTGGAGTTAACTTTCCGTACCTTTTCAGACTCTCTAAAAATGAAAAGGACCGAGTTTTCCTTGTCGTTAGACTCGTTAAAATGATTAAATAGCAACAAACTTGTCTTTAGACGAGAACGAGTTTCCCTATCGCTAGGCTCGTTAAAACATAGCGATGGGCTTGCCCGAAGGGCAGGTTATAGAACAAGCATATGTTATCCTCCTCAAGCTTGACAAAAATAAAGAGGTACTGGTCAGAAATGACTGGGGAAAAATTAGGAGAACCTCAAAGCTTTAATGGTAGCAAGTCGCTCTTGAACATGACACTTTTCCTCCGTACCACATCGGGTTGGGTTGTTTCATTCACCGGTCTCATCACCATGGTCTCGCCAAACCATCCACATTTGGGGTAATGCTACCGATCCATCGCATCAGTGTCGTTATATGTTCAAGAGATGTTGTTCAGAAAGAGTCAACCGTGTCCCATCCACTGCCATACATTATCCTTCATCCATTCATGACCGCCACCCTGAATCATATGTCACAGATTGTTTTCACCTCCATTAAAATCATTAGCTCCGTTCCGTGTCACTGATGTGGGATTCATTAAGGCCCTCCTTTGACGGATCGCTTCTTGTCGACTTCAGCTCATTATCCAAGAAGTTGATCTAGGAACAACCCCCTCAGTACTTTGAAGCTTGCATGCCTCAATGGCAAGTTTCTCACTTCCGACGACAGGTATACATCAATGACCTTCGACCGAAAGATTCTGCGTGGTGTTCGATGCCAAGTCCTTTATTCACACCACGAGGATTGTACTGCAGTACCTTGAGGGTCATTATCATTATCGGTGATTCCTCTCGCGCTTGTTAACGGTTTACATCATTGACCGGTAATCAAGCGATGTCTTTCCATGTTCGACTTCAGCGCAATTCTCACATGGATCGACTTGTACTTAGAGTGAAGATCGAATGAGTTTGAAGACCCCGTATCTAGTTTCATCCATCCGGGCTGCGATATATATTCAGGAAATATAAAGAAATTTGACGTGTACATCATTGCAGCAGATGATCATCCTACTCAAAGGATGATAATTTCAGCAGAGAATTATCAGTCTACCATCAGACGATCGTATGTTCTATGTACCAAAATGAATTTATAAATCTGAGCATGGGAATGCCCGCCTCAGCTAGATCATGAAAGCAGTATGAAAAATAATGTATTGTATTGTATTTTATTACAGGTCACCTCTCAACGATTGAATGAACTTCGGATCCTCCTGATAAAGCATTTCACCCGATAAACGACCTCATACTTTAGGGGGCAACTGTTATAGACATTTTTGTGCCTTACAGCATGAAGCATGAAATGTCCATAATCTAAGGGATCCAAAGTCCCTAAACATGTTGTTCCTACCCCTAGAGGAACAAGGTCAGCAAACCACAGCACTGAATAAAAGTTCTCCACCTGAAAACACTCAAAAACAAGTCAATTCTGGATCATGTCAACTGCTCCACTAAGCATCTGCACTGAATGTCAACTGCTCCACTGTCTACCTGCGTTGAATGTCAACTGCAAAGAAGGCTACCTGTGTTGGGCGAGTTTGGACATGTGGCACAGTCATTCCTCAAGGTGTCAATGCCCAGGAAGCTTCCAAAATGACACTTGGATCAGGGAATTCGACTGGTGATGAGTAAGAGGTTCTAGATCTCCAAGTGGAAGCAAGAACCTCCAAGTGGACTCAAGAATTGAAGAATAACTGAAGTGAGAGAGGACACTAGTCAGCTTCATGCCAGCCTCAAGCTGACTCATCCTTTCTCCAAAACTCCTATATATAGATCTCTCTCATGAGGTCTAGGGAGGCTGGAATCTTGTGAATGTAAGGAAGTGCTGTTGGTTTGAGTTTAGAACTATTGGGTGATTTGCTTTGAAGGAGGTGAAGAGGAGATTTCTTTCTGCTGGGAAGGTGATGCTGGATTGGGCCTCTTATGGTTGTATCACTTCCTGAACTTTACTTCTTCCATTAATAAAGCATTTGAGGTTCTTCTATATACATGTGTCTCAATGGTGTGTTGTTATACTTGTGTATTTGATTTATTCTAATCCTTAAATCAATTATGAATGTATGTTTCTTGTAGTTTCCCTTTCTTGCCATTTTGCAGGATCTTGGTGTAGCTGGGCCAGTGAAAGAGCAAGGAGCTGGGAGCAAGCAGCAAGGAGAGAAGATCGGATCAACCATTAGTGAAAGACATCGGTTAGTGGATCTCTTTCTCCCCTATTTTACTTTCATAAAGAAGAAATCTTAGATAGCTTTGCTTTGATTGTTGCTGAGGTACTATCACCCTTAGAGTGGGATAGGGTCATTCCGTATTGGATACTTTTCCCAACAACAATAAGGATTCTTAATCTGCGATCCCTCAACCTCGTGGTGACCCTCTGTTTCATGGATGTTAATATTTCGTGGATCCTCATCTTCTTCTTTAGCGGTAACGTTATAGCATTCCAGTGTGCGGCTCAGCTGAATAGTCCAATCAAGTTGAATCAGGTCCAAAGAATCCAACGGTATCCTAAAGATTGATGTTTTCACCTCTTGTAGCACTTCGTTAATACAGTCAAACCCGTCTTCAAAGTTGAACTTCATTATGAATCCTTCACGTAGAATATCCCATTCACCTGTACCATGGCGGAGTTCTTTTTGCAAGTACCAATTCATCGAGATGACATCTAGGATATGACAGAACAAGTGCACCCATTCCGATTTGGGCTTCACTCCATAAGCCTGATCCCATTTGACCAAGTGTGCATGTGGATCATCCTTCCCGTCATACTTGTATGTCATTCATACCTTCATCTTCCCAAAGCGTGTTCTCATCATCCTCCTACACTCACACCAATCATCAAAGCTACCCTTGTGCGTACCCCACCATCTTGCAGGCGTAGCATGCAGTGCCCAGTCCAAAGCCTAGAAGCGATGCTTTTCTAGTACCTCCCTCTCAAATGCATCCAAAAATACATCTACATTATTCTAGCCATCATAAGTGGGTAGATCTCTTACCTCTAACGACACAGAGCACAGCGACCAGTTCGTCATGTTATAGCTTAGCGTGGTTACTTCATGTAGTCGATTCTGTCAGTGCTCTAATTCTTCATCAGAGTCTGAGGTGCAGGAACTCTCATGATCCCATGTAATTCGTCCATCCATTGTTGGATTCACCCAATCTTGGTCTTGCGCATTATCTTGTCTATGTAGTCCAAATCATCATCGCTCTCATAATCACGGACTGGTTCAGTATAGCGCAATCCTTCAACAGGATCTAGGGGTACTATTATGCAGAGTGATGTCTTCTCAAATATCATCTTCCACTTCTTTAGGTTTATTACCCCGTTCATGTCAGTAGCCCAATCAATGCCAAGGAGCGCAGGGTGGGGGTTGTTGTCATCTACAATTTTTATTACTTCAAAGTCGACCAACGCGCTCGCACCTTCAATATCTACAGTCACCCCTTACAGCTGTCCCATGGGGATGATCTTTTGTTGATTTTCCACCCTTAACTAAATCAAAGACGACTACAGTACGAGTCTTCCTATCCGCTCCCAAGTCTGCTTTGGTAGAAAATTCGTGTCTGACCCCAGATCTAAAATAACCTTATCCATTTCATATTCTCCTATCTACGCGGTCAGTCTCATATTTCATCCTATCCTTCCTTTATGCTTACCAATCTTTCGTACCAAGTGTGGTTCACTTGGAGTGTTTTCGACACATCTATTTATAAGCTCCTGTAATCCCTTCACAGCCTTGCTATCGTGCAACAACTTCATGCAGGTCTCTAGAAAGGTCGTAAGCATAGAAGGGTCTATTTCCTGATCAAGCTTATCCTTGCTTCCTGAGGTGGAGGCCTCAGCAAAGCTCTTCTTTTCTTCCATGAACATTTCATGTGCATGCTCCAAATCAAATTCAGCCTCCTTCGCTAGAGCTTTGTGAACCCATGCATTGTCTTCGGGCTATTTCCCCTTATCATCCCCTATTGTAATTCCACTTTGGAGCACTATATTCACATTTGGATCCTCTTCGCGAGGCTCAGACCTCATCATTTGTAGGTTCTGAGTCGGCTATGGTGGTAGCGTCCCTTTGTCACGTACCCTTGCTATTAGTGTAGGATAGTCCTCCATTTCATGATCAAATATAGTGCAATATTTGTATGATGGACGCATTGGGTTAGTGAAATCACAGGCATAATGTCCTGCTCCTCCACAGTTGTAGTATATTAGCTATCCCCAACCTCTGCCAGGTCCTCTTCTGCCTCAGCCTTGTCTGTGCCCCTGAAAGCCTGTTCATGCCATCCTTACACTCTGGTCAGGGGGCCGCATTTCTGCTTGAACCCTATAGGTGGGTGTTCTATCCATCATCAATTCATAACTTCTTTAGTTGCTCTCATTGTGCCCTACTGACCTGTAGAAGTTGCAGAACAGTTGTTGTGGTGTTTGTACAAACTTCTGCAGAAAATGACAGTTATTCGTCGTATGTTTTCCTACTACCTGACATATAGCGCACCACAATGCACACCCCGCACTTAGTTCTGCTTGGGCCTTTGGCCTCAAAGGCATCGGACCTCCTCATGCAATATATTTCGCAAATACTGGGAAATGGTATTTGTCATTCCCATAACCTTTACATCTCAAGCACCATACCTCTTCATGCACCTTCGGTCGAACTATTCTGTCCTGCTTTAGACTTTGCATTTTAAGTCAAAAATTTTGAAACTATACATGGATCTACTGAAACCCCAGATTTGGATCTTGCGTCAATGTTTCATGCAGTGTCATTGCAATCTCCAAGGCCTTTTCCTGAGTTGTTATCTTTTGTTGTGACAGCGCAACAAGGATAATTTTAGGGGCGAATGTTCGCCCTTTGGCGAAATTAAGGGGTTTTAAATTTTTTGTGGGCAAATATTTTGTATCATAGTACATTTTTACAAATCACCTCAAATAGCCCACCTTATTTTAAGGGAGAGGGTAAAAAAGGTAAATTTAGCCCTTGAAATTAGGACTTACAACCTTCCATTCGCCCATTTTCAAGAATAGGTTTTATTTAAGTGAATCCATTCGCCCATTTTCAAGAATAGGTTTTATGTAAGGGTGTAAACAAATAAAAATATAAGTAAAGTGGAGGTATGGTAAATAAATAAAACGTTTTTTATACTTACTCAAAAGGTATGGTAAATAAATAAAAATATAAATAAACTAGACGTATGGTAAATAAATAAAACATTTTTTATACTTACTCAAAAGGTATGGTAAATAAATAAAAATATAAATAAACTAGACGTATCGTAAATAAATAAAACCTCTTTTTATATTTAGTCCATAACCCTCGTTCTATTTATGAAGGCTCAAGAAAGAGGTTTTATTTAAGTGAATCCTATGGGCCAAATACCATATTTGTAAAAGAGGTATGGTAAATTAATAAAAATATAAATAAATGAGAGGCATGGTAAACAAATAAAACATTTTTTTATATTTACTCCATAAGTCACCTTATATTTACGAACACTCAAAAAATGGGTTATATTTAGGTGAAACCTATGGCCAAAATACTATGGGACAAATACCATGGACTAGATTGTTATTAATACCATGCAAAAAACCATTATTAACCCTAATATTAGAATTAATAAAAATAAAAATGGCACATGGTATTGACCCATGGTATTCACCAAAATGGCACATGGTATTGACCCATGGTATTCACCTGGAATGTAGCCTATTTAAATGGGGGAATTAAACCAGCATGTAGCATATGCTAAGATTCACTAGGACTTTACCAAGGATAATTTTAGGGGCGAATGTTCGCCCTTTGGCGAAATTAAGGGGTTTTAAATTTTTAGTGGGCGAATATTTTGTATCATAGTACATTTTTACAAATCACCTCAAATAGCCCACCTTATTTTAAGGGAGAGGGTAAAAAAGGTAAATTTAGCCCTTGAAATTAGGACTTACAACCTTCCATTCGCCCATTTTCAAGAATAGGTTTTATTTAAGTGAATCCATTCGCCCATTTTCAAGAATAGGTTTTATTTAAGTGAATCATATGGGCCAAATACCATATTTATAAAAGAGGTATGGTAAATTAAAAAAAATATAAATAAATGAGAGGTATGGTAAATAAATAAAACATTTTTTATATTTACTCCATAAGTCACCTTATATACATGTAAGGGTGTAAACAAATAAAAATATAAGTAAAGTGGAAGTATGGTAAATAAATAAAACGTCTTTTTATACTTACTCAAAAGGTATGGTAAATAAATAAAAATATAAATAAACTAGACGTATCGTAAATAAATAAAACTTCTTTTTATATTTAGTCCATAACCCTCGTTCTATTTAGGAAGGCTCAAGAAAGAGGTTTTATTTAAGTGAATCCTATGGGCCAAATACCATATTTGTAAAAGAGGTATGGTAAATTAATAAAAATATAAATAAACGAGAGGTATGGTAAACAAATAAAACATTTTTTTATATTTACTCCATAAGTCACCTTATATTTACGAACACTCAAAAAATGGGTTATATTTAGGTGAAACCTATGGCCAAAATACTATGGGACAAATACCATGGACTAGATTGTTATTAATACCATGCAAAAAACCATTATTAACCCTAATATTAGAATTAATAAAAATAAAAATGGCACATGGTATTGACCCATGGTATTCACCAAAATGGCACATGGTATTGACCCATGGTATTCACCTGGAATGTAGCCTATTTAAATGGGGGAATTAAACGAGCATGTAGCCTATGCTAAGATTCACTAGGACTTTACAAAGTTTTATTATTTAGTGAAAGACTTGCCAAGATCTTACAAGATTTTATAATTGAGTAAAATATTCGCCATGCCTCGTGAGAGATTCGCCAAAAAATTATATATACATATTATATTATTGATAAAATCGCCTTCCATTTTTCCTATATACCATGGAGATTCGCCCATTTATTATATTTATAAATTTAGGGGGGGTTCTTAAAATTTTCCCTGGACTTTACAAAGTTTTATTATTTAGTGAAAGACTCGCCAAGATCTTACAAGATTTTATAATTGAGTAAAATATTCGCCATGCCTCGTGAGAGATTTGCCAAAAAATTATATATACATATTATATTATTGATAAAATCGCCTTCCATTTTTCCTATATACCATGGAGATTCGCCCATTTATTATATTTATAAATTTAGGGGGGGTTCTTAAAATTTTCCCTACAGCGCAACCCTTAGGTGTGGCAGGAGCGAAGCCACGAACCACTCACGGTGTTGTCCATCTGTTAAGTTCATATTATCTTTGAAGATTTTACACTTCAACCTCTGATCCAATTCCCAAGGTGTCTCGCCTAGTTCCATCGTGATTTCCTTGAACCCCACAATTGACTGTGCCTCATATTTAGGCCTACTGAATTTCTTATTCAACACTATCTGAATGTCTGTTACTCCAGCATTTGGGTTATCATTAGAGTACTTGATGTACCAGGTTAGTGTACGATTCTGCAAAGCACTAACACTACCTTCTTCATGTGATGATCTGTAACACCCTGAGCTTCCCATACATCTTTCACAACAAACCAAAATTGGTCCAGGTCCTCATTTCCAAAGCCTTTAAACAAAGTCAGCTTCATTGAATTTGCCATGATGAACTGCGGTGGAGGTGGTGGTGGTATGGGTGAAGTCGCAGGTGATGGTGGCAAAGTTGGAGGTGGTGTGGGTGGAGGTGGTAGTCACAGGAATCCTTGTCTTATCAACTAAATTGCACTTCACGGAGAAGCATGCGCTACTTCCTCTTCATCACCTAACGGAGGTGAAATCAATGGACTATATTCAGGACCTTTCTTCCTTCGCTCCTAATTCTTTCCACTTCACGTAGCTCCAAACATCAAGGTAGCTGCATAACCTATTTTTCGCACAATAACATCTTAATCCAGGTGTTCAAAGACTTCAAGTACTTACCTCGCGGACCTTTGAAAAATCGTTGCTCCGCCTCATTGTAATTAACTGAGGTATCAACCACGAATTCAGTCACAAATCCTCCTATGATGTGATCGAGCCAATGATCGACAACACGGATGATCTTATCCTCAGAGGCTTCCAGTCTCTGTACTAACTCCAGGGTCTAGAGAATAGGATCGTCAAGTCTCCACCTTCCTTGGCTATCTACTAGCTTTGCGATCCACTCATATAACTCAACTGGAAAGGAACATAAAAAGGTCTCGTGAATTTCTGTATATATGTACTTGTCTAGCCACTATTCCTTTGTTAGTCGCAGATTTCTGTTCTCCTGTGCTACGAATTCGTGGATCTTCCTGTCCAACCAATCTTCAATCTCTTTCTTAGTTGGATTCTAGTGATACGACATCACACATCTCTTATGTAGATTCCATTCCCGACAATAGAACCATTTGTTTACTGCATAGGGCTTAACCCAGGTTCAGCGTTAGTTAGCCAAACAAATCCCTACACTACTGGCCCTTTTGGCATCATCCCGCGGAGTGCGGACCGAAGTCTCAGTCGAAGCAGTATGTGTTGGCATTATGATACAGGTGTTGTCCCTAACGGCAACTCACTCAGATGAAAGATCACAATGCAGCATGTCAACAGCAAAGAATTACAGATCAAACTACAAAGAATGAAGAAAGAGACGTATACGCATGTTCACCTTGTCCAAGTTGTGTATACACGCAGGTTTACTGAACAAAAGGAGTGTATACATACACACGCACTTTCACAAAAGAAAAGTGTGTATATCTTGGAAAAACAAAGTTTTTGGTCCAAGGTATTTGACCCAAGGTAATTGGTCCAAGGTATTTGGTCCAATGTATTGGTCCTAAGTAGTTTTGGTCCACGGTATTGAGAAAGGCCTAAAATTGTATAAGGAGGAGAAGATCATTAGGCCAAAGTGAGCAAGTATTTTGAATATCTTATGAGGTGTTGGATCATATATGCAGGTTAATGAGCTTCTGATGGTTTGCTTGATCTGATATAAGGAGGCACCTACATGACTAATGAAGGTTGATGAACTGGGATCATAAAGGCTTAAAAGTATTCTCATTATGTGGTTTGATCTTGAACAGTCTAGATCTGAATACTGACGTGTGTTTTATTCTATAAATGTGATGATCTGGGTATGACTGAAATTTGGAATAGTTGTGATGTTTTAAGTTAGCATTTACAGATCTGTACGTAGGTTCACTTTAGTAAAAGAGCATATGAACGTTGGTTCAGCATATCAAAGTTACGTATACATCATAAATTGGAATTTGAAGATATGTACATTGGTTCCCTTTGGTAAAAGTGCATATACACGCTGGTTTGACACATGGAAGTAGCATATATCTTATGAAGCATGATGTTTAAAGTTTCAGTAGTCTCTGTTTGTTGTTGTAGAGTTCTGGGTTCTGTTATGATGACTGTATTCTGGTAACAATGTTCTGAATGATCAGATTGATTGATGACGGGTTGTCAATGATTGATTGATTCAGTTGTGGTTGATTCAAAAAGTGATGATTGAGTTTCAGTGATTGGTTGATGCAGATGTATTTGATGGTTGTATTGCAGTTATGGTTTTCTGAGTTTCAATGTTGTTGATGGGTCCAGTATGAAAATTGGATGAAATGTGGTCTTCAGATTGTGGTGTTGTGTTCCAGGAGTATCCAGTCTGAAAATTCATGAAACGTGGTCCCTAGTGGAAGAGTGGAGTTTTCTGTAGGCTGGCACCTACGTACTAGTAAACATATTGGCTAGTACAAGAACTAGGGGGTTGTAGCTCCCTTTCAGTAGTAGCTGGAGAACGAGAGAAGGTTGTAGCCTTCTGTAGGTCGGTACCTGCGTACTAGTATGAGTCTACACTAGTGCAAGATTGTAAACTGATTTTCTTATTATTAAAAGAAGACAGAGACGACAACAGCAGGTGGTTTTTACCCACATTGAGTTTCCACCTTATATCTTGGTGTTCATGTGTGTTGCTTATGTTTGATTCTGTATTATGCTTTTACTGCACTGTCTAATAAATTTCTGATATACTGGTTAAAGCTCAATACATGATAAAATTGTCTAAATCAAAAGTTATCTACATATACACTGGTTGCTTAAAGTACAGTGGCGTGTACATGCTAGTTCACGTAGCTGAAGTAGCGTATATAAATTTGTTTGGGAAATAAAATTATTGATCGATAATACTGATTCACCCCCCTATCAATATTATTTCCAACAGAATGGGGGGATGCTAGAACCAAGTTTCTGCACCCCGAGATGGTCGTGATGTTGGTTTATACCCTCTGTTCTTGCTTTCACGCAGGTCACTAAGCTCTCGGGCTTTGTCAGTCTAGCCCTTTATTCCGTCCTTCAGTACCTCCGCGAAGGAGTACGATTGACCTTCATGCAGCCTTAACCTGTGGTCTAGGTACTTTCGTGTTGCTATGATAGCGTATTATATAGGTTCCCAAGTTATCTTAAGTGTTTTACTTATCTTACTAAACAATCATAGTTAGTGCCACATAAACTGAGATTCTCACTTGCGTTCAATTAACCAACATAATTACATACATTCGCACATCACATAAGCATTGTAAATGAAATCCATACACAATATGACAAGATGCATTAACAGGAAATAAATACACAGGAATTGCGGAATACTTCTCTTTATTGATATCTTCAGATTATTACAGACTCTATCCGCCCTACGCACACAGCTGCAGGGGTCCACACACTCAGTTGTGGACTTCTACTCTAGGCCTCTGTGCACTCAGCTGCAGAGCCTCTTCCTACGCTAAGACCCAAAACTTAGACTTCTCTACCAAGATTCCAAGCCTTGTCTTCTACACCCAAAACTTATGACTACTTAGAGCTTATTCACTTAGCTCTTTTCATACAATCCCATGGTTCGTGGACCATGGGTAGATATTTACAACTGACTTTACACTTTGGACAACCCTTTATGACTCATGACACCTTTGTGCTCCGCAAACACAAAATGTGGAGACTTTACAACTTTATTACAAAACTTGACCCAAAACATGGGCTTTTAACCCCAAAACTATCCTTGGGGGATCCCATTCCCAACAGGCCCCCAACACAAACATCGTGACTCGCCTTCGAGTCACTCTACAGGCGTAGAGATCTTAGTGTGAAGACCTCCCAACTCAACCTGTATGACTGCAACCTTGGTAGTGCACTGTGTGGCCGCCTGCTTCGCTTCTTCAACCATCTGCTCGGTCACTGCTCCTAAACTGTTAGCCTGAAGCTTTTGTTGAGTTGCTTGCAAAGTCATAAGCTTTCCTTCAATAGAGGCCATAATCGCATAAGCATCATCCAACCAGGACTTCAATCGTGCCTTCAGCACTGCCTCCTTGTGCTACGCTGCATCTACCTGTTCTTTCAAC
The DNA here is from genome assembly GCA_031772625.1 of Pinus tabuliformis. Classification (NCBI taxonomy): domain Eukaryota; kingdom Viridiplantae; phylum Streptophyta; class Pinopsida; order Pinales; family Pinaceae; genus Pinus; species Pinus tabuliformis. The sequence goes on along the minus strand of CM062815.1, from coordinate 1,124,135,960 downwards.
TGCTTGGCCTCCTACAGCTGTGTCAGCCTCTGTGTGAGCATGACGGTTCATGTTGTGCCTTTTACCTCATCATAGCGTTGCTGCAGTTCTCACGCTTTTGTCTCCAGTCGCTGTACATTAGGGTCCTCCTGCAAGCTCGTCAAGACCTTGAACGACTATTCAAAAATTTGTGTGCAGTCTGCTACTACATTGTTGACCGCTGTTATTGCTTCTATGACAATGGTCGCACACTTCTCCTTTACTTCTGGCGGTGTTGAAGGCTGGGCCTTCAACTGTAGTTTGGTGATCTGTAGGTTCAACTCCAGCTAAACCCTAGCCATCTCTGTGCAAGCATCGCGCACCCCTGTAGCCAGCTTACGGACGCGCACCTCGACCGGTTCTTCCTCTGGAATGGCGAACTCTTGGACCATTCGGCATGCCTCCTCCATGACCTAAATCATACGCTTGTTTTGGTTGGTTACCTCGGTCACAACAGCGATGGAAGAGTCTCTCTATAGGGCCATTTGTTTGTTAATAATCCTCAATTCGCTGATCACCTATAGGACACGGTGCTCTCGGCCCCTCAGCTTCGCGATCACTCCATCCTACAATAGGTGGAGCACTTTGCCAGAGAGCACTGCAAAATTCTTCCCCACTCCCTTGAGGGCACTAGCAATGGGCCTGTCAGATTCATTCTCCATGGTCAGTGCTCCATCGAGCAGCACTATCGTGTTGGAGACCTTCACACGTAGCATCTCGGTAGCTTCTGAAGTGTCGATAGCAAGGCTGGTGGACACCGTGCCAACCTATGATGCGCGGGTCTACAGCTCCTACAGACCTATCTAGATGGCCCCTAATATTAGTTGTTGTTGATGTTTAAACTGTTGTAGGGCCTTCGCGGTGACATCCCGCACCGTGTCTCCAATATCTTGCAAGTCACCCTCTATGAGGGTGATTGGTTCCAGCGATGTCTTAGTGGCCTTAGATTTCTTCCTCGACCCTCCTTTCTCTTTATCCCTTGGATGCATGATGTGGACAGATGTTGCTTGCAGGTCTACACCGTGATGCTCTGTTTGCTCGTCCGTCTCTTCCTCTGTCTTGGGCAAAGGTGATCTTGCGCCTTTGTCAGAGCCTTGCTCTATTCCACCTGTTTTCTTCTCCATGTGCTGAGCGGCATCACGGTCTGCTTGGGCCTTGTCAGCAGCCTCCTTCTTCCTCTTCTTGACCAGCTGCGCCATCTCAAGCTTGGCATCCTCCTTCTTACGCTACACAGTAGAATTTCTCGCTCCCACCGTCAAGTCCGATGTAGTGTTCCATTCTGTCAGCCAATGATCAAGCACTACGTCAATTGTGTCGTTCGTTGCCAAGTAAGGAAAGTCATACCATGTCTGCGTAGGTTCCTTCCACGCCCTGATCCACACATGGTGAAAATCTTCCTTAAACTCTGCATAGCCCTATAGGTTGGAAAACACAGTAGGTGACAACCACGGTTTGCAATTGATAGCCATGCGAATGTTCGTCTCCATCAAGATCCAGAAAATCTTGCTATCATTGATGCGTTGTGCATCCTTGGTTGCCCACAATGAAGCGTACTTCACGACTTCTAGTAATTCTAGCGTGATCGAGGGGAATTGGTTGTCCTCTGGTAGCTCCCATGCTACTAGCACAATAGATAACAAGAGCCACGTGTAGTGGAACGTCTTGCTGAGCTCCTGTACCTTGTGGTAGCTCGCAAGGAACTCATCGCAGAGATAGTGCACCCAATTGAACTAGACTCCTTCGGTGCACTGGGTTGCTAGCGCGACGACAGGTGTGGGCAACTCATCTGTGCGACACTTCCTCATCACCTTTCTAGCTGAAATCTACGTGGCCACCTTGACTGCAGGGTCACTGATACTTGAGATGGCATAGCCCCACGTCTTCTTCACAAGCTTCAATTTTTCCTTCATGCCCTCTGCAAGGGCCTGCTCGCCACCTTTTCTGCCAAACATCATAGCTGGATTTTCACCTATGTAGGGCAGCCACGTGATCCTGTGGATCAATCTGTCAGTGTTGGCTATTGGCTCCTCCAGCCACAGACACCCATCATGCACCAAGAATAGCAGTTGCTTGATGACCAATACTATAATCAGAGTGTGGTTGTAGTGTGACACCCATAGCAGGTTGAGTAGACCTGCCTTGTCTACTCCCCTGAGCCACTTCCACGGCTCCAATGCGATCACCCTAGTGGTTGTATCAATAATGTGGCACATTAACTACTTGGTCACCAGGTGTAGGAACTTCTCATGGTCAGCTAAGTCCCAATCTTCGAGCTTTAACAGAGGGACCTGCCCCAAGCACAGTCCTTCAAAAACAATCTCATCCAGCAGCAGAGGGGTTTGTAAGGGGACCTTGCTTTCATCGATATTTTTTGTCACCTTGGTCTTACCCTGTGCAAAGGGGCATACTCAGGCAGTCGAGTGATAGGTTCAGCACCCTGGACTTCAATTTTCTCCACGTCTATCCCCATGTCCTCATCATCCATCGGGATGTCTTCAATTTCTTCCTCCTCTGGTTCCAGATTGATGGCTTTGCCATTTTCTTGTGCGGTGGGCTTGTCCTTTGGTGGGTTTCTTCTTAGCGAGGCATGCACTGGTATTGCAGGCTGCTTGCCTTTCTTATCCTTCGCACTCTCCTTGGTTGGGGTCAGTTTTGGTCTCGGTGTCTGTGGTGATTTGGGAACTTCTGCTAATACTTTAGCAACCTCTGGAGCAACTTCCTCTGCCTCCATAACAACTTCCGGCATAGCCTCCTTGGCTGTCACTACTTCGGCTTCCATAACTTCGGCAGGTGTCAACATAACGGTATTCAACAATTCTCGTGTCACCTCTGGTAATTGCTCAAACATTGAACTCACTATCAGAGCTTTGAAGAATTCTCGGTTCATGTGCGCTTGAGATCTCAACAACTCAATTCTCAAAATGCCAAGTGTTTTTCACTTGGCAGCCACCTATAATTTATAGGTCATTTTGAATTCAAATCCGACCATTCCCCCTTGTCCCTTAAGAAACCAATTTCTAGGCTGTGGAGAAATTGTGCTTAAGACATTAAATTTTATTATGCATGTCAATTATTTGTATAATGTATCTTCTTTTGAAGGATCTGAAAGACCTGACCTTAAACCATTAATATTTAGTTGATATGAAAATCTCAACCTGCCTTGTGATGCTAAATATAAATGTTGTGTGAGGAATATTTTGAGAAATTAAAGACAATATGCTGTGTTTGACAAAAACTATCATCTATAACTTAGAAGAAATATAGAGAAATGCATTTTAAATATGGGCGCACTCTTTTAAGGAATTTTAACTTTATTCACATAAGCAAACAAAGACCTACAACCTCATTAAAATATTTAAAGATAGGAAGAGACATAATGACACATAACAAAGAAATTACAAAATCATACCCAACACTATATGGAAAACTCCTGATTCTTTCATTAATCATTAGTCTATCAAGTACAAAATAGTATAGTCTTCAGGTTCTTCAAAATTCGGACCTTTCTTCTATAATTTTCCCTCTTTTTATACATCACGAGACAGTTGGTAACTACCAAAACTGTCAAACTACTTAACTACTTTCTAATTGTCTAAAGTAAAAGTCATTACAGAACATTACATTAGAGGGTAAAAGGCACCTCATTTTTCTCAGGAAATAAGATAACATAAAGTAAAAGAAATTAAAGTATGATTGGTGATTTCTGATCGTTGTTTGAATCTATGGCTTGAGTAGGTGGTCCTGCTGGTGTATCTTTGGTCTGCTTTATCATCCATTCCTTGCATTTTCTCCACAATGGTACATTTGACTTTGGTGCTTCTTCCAATTTTTCAAGTGCTATCCTGCATGCTGTAATCCTACTATAAGTAGGCTTATCTATAAACAGAGTCTTCACCATCCACAGAAGCTTAAAATCTTTATTAAGGTAATTCACAATAGTGGCTACCTTCTATACTACGGTCTTTTCATGAGTGTTGTCAACTTTGCTTTTTTCCTCAACTAGCAAAGCCTCATATGTCTTCCATGGCAGAAAATTTCCTTGTAGATCCCAGCAAGAAGGAAGTCCAGCTCTAACCCTTTTATCAAACAGGATGTTAAACTTGGAAACTGCTTCCTTTATCTCCATTATTTTCTTCTCAGCAATATTTCTGTAAATATTTATGACAATCATCTTGTTAAAATCTATTGCACATTGAGTTCTGTCTGGCATGTCATGCTCCTTTAGTTCTGAAGTAGACTTAGAATTAATAAAATCTATCATTCTCTTTGCAAACTTTGATCTATCTAAATATTTTTGCTTATTTTGCATAACCACACCTTCCATGTCTCAGACAATTGTTTTTTCCTCAAAAATAATAACAAGGAACTCCCAGATGCCCCTGATAATTTCAATGATTTCATCCCATAGAATATCCCTAGCTTGAATTAAGGACATATTGCCCTTCATTTTCTCCTTCAGTCTTTTAATTTCATCTTCAGCCCTTAGAAGATCTTCCCTATACTTTTTTGCATTTTCCTTCTCCATTCTTGCTTCTTCTTCACTCAAATTCAATAACTTACAGGCTATTTCCAATTCCCTTTGTGCTTTCTTTACATCATGCTCAACCATTTTTAGCTTTGTTCCCAACTGTAATACCTGTGTTGCTGGATCCTCTGTATTGGCTGGCATTACTATTGTACAGACATGAGTATCTACCTATTGTTGTAGCTTATCCAAAGATTCTTTAAGTAAAGAAACTTCTTCAGTTTTCTACAATACATCCTGTAGGAGTTTTTCCTTTTCATTTTCAACTTCAGCTATCCCTACAGCAATGGGATGCTCACCTGTAGGTAGATTCAATTTCTTCTTTAAAACCCCAATCTCTGACTTAGCAGATTGCAACAACTTTTGTATTGCAGGTTGATCATTAGGGTTGACACCTATTTTTACAATAATTTTCTTTAATTCATCTACCTGGGCATTCAGAGCCCTGGAGTTGGCTTTCTCCAACTTCAATTGTTGAATTACTTTGTTTAACATTTTCTCTGCTTTAATAGCAGCTGCATTTGTTTTGTGCAAATCATTTACAATCAACTGCCCAGTTTGCATGTGCAAATTGATCTTGTCAAGCATTGGAAGCTTATGAGTATCAACAGTCAAATTAACAGTTTTGAAATTACTGGTGGACCCAACTGACATTTCAGTAGGATGAGAGAAAGCAATTTTAAGTTGAATTTTCTCCAAATCCATAGCAGATAAAAATCTGGTTTGTTCAGGAACAACTTGAGACTCAGCTTGAGCCTCCATATTTAACTTCACTTTCTGGTTTCTCTCAGCTATTTGAGAAAACATACTTTGAATTAAAGGAACCTGATCATCAGGGAAAATTTTAAGAACCCTCCCTAAATTTATAAATATAATAAATGGGCGAATCTCCATGGTATATAGGAAAAATGGAAGGTGATTTTATCAATAATATAATATGTATATATAATTTTTTGGCGAATCTCTCACGAGGCATGGCGAATATTTTACTCAATTATAAAATCTTGTAAGATCTTGGCAAGTCTTTCACTAAATAATAAAACTTTGTAAAGTCCTAGTGAATCTTAGCATAGGCTACATGCTCGTTTAATTCCCCCATTTAAATAGGCTACATTCCTGGTGAATACCATGGGTCAATACCATGTGCCATTTTTATTTTTATTAATTCTAATATTAGGGTTAATAATGGTTTTTTGCATGGTATTAATAACAATCTAGTCCATGGTATTTGTCCCATAGTATTTTGGCCATAGGTTTCACCTAAATATAACCCATTTTTTGAGTGTTCGTAAATATAAGGTGACTTATGGAGTAAATATAAAAAAATGTTTTATTTGTTTACCATACCTCTCGTTTATTTATATTTTTATTAATTTACCATACCTCTTTTACAAATATGGTATTTGGCCCATAGGATTCACTTAAATAAAATCTCTTTCTTGAGCCTTCCTAAATAGACCGAGGGTTATGGACTAAATATAAAAAGAAGTTTTATTTATTTACGATACGTCTAGTTTATTTATATTTTTATTTATTTACCATACCTTTTGAGTAAGTATAAAAAGACGTTTTATTTATTTACCATACCTCCACTTTACTTATATTTTTATTTGTTTACACCCTTACATGTATATAAGGTGACTTATGGAGTAAATATAAAAAATGTTTTATTTATTTACCATACCTCTCATTTATTTATATTTTTTTTAATTTACCATACCTCTTTTATAAATATGGTATTTGACCCATAGGATTCACTTAAATAAAACCTATTCTTGAAAATGGGCGAATGGATTCACTTAAATAAAACCTATTCTTGAAAATGGGCGAATGGAAGGTTGTAAGTCCTAATTTCAAGGGCTAAATTTACCTTTTTTACCCTCTCCCTTAAAATAAGGTGGGCTATTTGAGGTGATTTGTAAAAATGTACTATGATACAAAATATTCGCCCACTAAAAATTTAAAACCCCTTAATTTCGCCAAAGGGCGAACATTCGCCCCTAAAATTATCCTTGCTGATCATGAACAGGTTCTCTGGAAGATGGGGAAGCTGGTGTACCCTTTATTTCTTCCAATTGAATTACTAAAACAGGTTGTGCTGAAGACATTGCATCCAGAAGTTTAGTCCTTTTTTCTGCTTTAGATTCTTCTTCATCCAAATCAATAACATCTTCTCTAGTCCTCTTGACACCTTTTTCTGTAGTGTTAGGGGTTTCAATCTCTACGCCCTGTGTGTTCTGCAAACCTCCATTTGCCAATTTATCTGTTTCTGGTCTACTCTCATGCACAAAGGTTGAATATCCATTCTCTAACCTCCTCTTTGAAATAATTTGATGAGGGTCATAATCCCACTCAACCACTTGTAAAAGACACATGTCATTCAATAATTTCTCAACCTCTTGGGCAGCCTGTCTGGTGTTCACAATGAAGGGTCCTACTACTTTGGGCAATTTAAAGAAATAGCCTTTCTTCATAGGAACAAAATGAACCTGATCTACATTCAAGCTCTGTCTGATAAATTCAAGGGAAAAAAGCCTCATTGGCACAAATTTTGGTAACCTGTATGGTTTGACAGAGGCTCCATAAAGCCTGATCTCTACATGTTCTTCAAATATGAACCAGTCTCCACACCTCACATCTTTACTCAATTGAAGGAATTCTTGAGCTTTAGGAAGAAATGTTGGGGGCAAGGTTCCATTCAAGATCTTGTAGGCCACTGGAAGGAATAAAGAAGTGAATTCAAATAAACCACCATCTCCTAGATCACCCCTTATCAGGTCTGTCTAGAATACCACTGACTGCTTCTTTTTATTTATGTCAACAATATTTAGTCCCAAACCTGTAAAATGTTCAGCATTTTGGTACATAAATAAATAAGTAATAATTGAAGGGAACTTAAAGGATTGAGTAAGAGGCAAAGTGATAAATTGGTATTGATAGTGTCTACCCAAAATGTTGGAATATCTAGTACTACTTCTAGTTTCATCATTAAAGAGAAAAATCCTAGCACTGCTTTATCAACCTGCTTGGAGTCTTCCTTTCCCAGAATCTTAGAAATTACTTGCAAGACAGGTCTTATATCAACTGCAAAAATGTCTAAAGAGAACAGATTTCCATCTAGAGAGAATTTTCCACATTTAGGAGCTAGGAATGAGGTAACATGAGAAAACTCCTGGGGTGACAAGTTATCATAATATGAGACCAAAGACTCTTCAGTAAAGGTGGTGTAAGTTCCAGATATAGGGTAATTCAAAGCTTGGTTAATTAATTGAGAGGTTACATGAAAAACACTCTCCCCAGACTGATTCATTAAAAAACACTTCTTGAGGTACATTGCTGAGGCCAACCATTGAATGAATTCAAGGAACAAATGAGTCCTGTTAGCACTCCAGGAAACTCTCCTAGGTTGCAGATCGGAGATGCCTGGTAACATATAATCTTCAATATTGTTCTCTAAACTATTGGAATAAATGATGGTTTGGATCAAGTTAGATAACCATTTCAGCTCTATTCTCACTCAAGACATGCATGAACACTCTCACCAATACAAGGCTTTAGACCACTAATGCTCAATAATTTATATATTCAGTAGATAGATGGAGAACACTGACTGTACCAGCAGATTACATACATAAACATAAATGAATGGCTAGCTACAGGAAGCAAAAGAGAATACTGATTGTACTGGCAGTTTCATAAATGACCACACATGGATGGCTAGCTACAGGCAGCTAAGAAGCTTGCAAATCTAACATATCAAAGCAGAGATAAGATGACAATTATCTAGCCTTAGACACAAAGAAAACATGAACAAACTATTCAAGTGCAAGCATAGAATAGTAAAGAGAATGGATGTTGAACATATGATGGCAAAAGAAGCTTGTATTGCTAGAATAAAGATGAAGAGCTTGAAGGAACAAAGTAGCAACAGTCTCCAGAAGTTGAACCTTTGTTACATTTATTTTTCATCCTTTTATAGGCCTTTTACAATTCTCCTGAGCTCTCAAAGGCTCGAAGTGTCTCAATCTATCCCTCTGTCTGTTTAAACAACTTTGATACTATGACTAGGCATGCATGGCTCAGAGGTTTCTTCTTCTGACAGAAGAATAACTGCATTCAGATATTTTGGTTGCATTGGCAGGGAGCTTTCTTGTTCCAGATATGCTTCACAATCGATTCTGTTGGTTTACTGAACTGTGCTGTCGATGCCCATGATTGCTTCTCGGCCTCTGTCTCCCAGCAGTTATTTCCTGGCCTCTGTTTATGTGATAGAATGGGTCTTTGAGCCTATGTTATCTTTTAAATGCAAACAGTGACTACTTTCTATTATAAACAGAGAAATGATGCAACTGTGAGAAATCCCACCAAGCTTTCAACATTTCGGACTTCAAAAGTCCTTAAACATGGCATATTTATCTATTGGGTCCACCCTTCGGGTCACTGTCGCCTATCGCAAGTGGCCTAGTCCCTTTGTTCCCTTTGTTCCTTGAAATCCTTGAAAAACATGGGAAATACATGAAAAAGGCCTCCCTCCAGATTTCAAATGATATGTATTTTCATTCTCGAACCCTTTCGGGTCCAGGCTTCATCGCTATCGGCGCTGCCAAGTTCCCCTTTGTATTTCATTATATAATGAAATACATTGAAAATGCATTGAAACTGGACTACCCGTGGACCTGAAATATTATAAAATAACACTTATAATGTCATCGGGTCCACCTCATCGCATCGCACATATGTCTGTACATAGGCCCTGCCCCTTGGTGCTACCCCGATTGCGATCTGCCGATGCGATTGATCGCAATCGCATGTCACTAGTGCCCCGGGCCCATGATTAGCGCTCCTTAAGGCTTCTCTGATTGCGATCCGCCGATGCGATGTGGGTTGTCGATCTGCACGTGTGATCGACGGTCCATGTTGAATCAATGATCACTATCGCTCATTCCACATAACCTGTGCTGATACTCCACCGATACCTCCGCCGATGCGACCCACTGATAGCGATCATTGGCGATCGCTGATCAGTGGTGTCCAGCTCTGATTGCCACTGCTTAGGACCACCGATTTTCAATTTTCCACTTAGATCTGGGCCGTTGATCAGCCAGATCTAACGACAGTTGTGCATTCTTTGGTTTTAAGCCTGTGATAAGGGTTTTTTACTAATTTTGAAGTGTTTTAGCCTCCCGATAGTAGATTTTTTCCCTTCCAAGGGCTCTCCTCCCTCGTTTGTTTCAATCGATGGATGATATTAAGCACTTTTGAAGACTTAGGGAGTGCTTTGGAGCATATTTGGATCCCTTGGTGTCATGCGGAAAGAGTCGTTAGTGCGGACACAACCGACCTCCCTAGAAGCAAAAGCTTTCTAGTGACAAACAAGACAAATAAAGCTACCTTTCTCTAAACATGCATTGCAAATACAAGTAATCAGGGGATCTTTAACATACCTTTAGTCCAACGCTTTGTAGTAGTCCAGCCTCGCCGATCCGGATGAGCTCCTCCTTCTCTTCGAAACCTGCATTCACTAACAGGCCAAAAGATTAAATAGCACCTGATAAACTCATAAAACAATACATATCTATCATATAGACCAAGGAGTGTATGAAACAAACCATAAATAACAATCTGTTGAGAAAAATAAGTTCATTTGCATTAAAAGGTAACAAAAGGAACCATTACAACCTGAGCCTTGGTGTTGTGCAAGTCCCTCCTAGGGTCCAGCAAGAGTTTTCCTTTACTTTGATCAGTTCACCCACTCTCAAATAAGGCTAGGAAAGGATGCGAATCTCTCCTCTCAAGCTTTACAAGGGAGTCCTAATTCCAGCAGCATCTACCCTTAGGAATGTTCAGCTTTCAACCTCCCCTCCCTTTGGCCCAATGCCTGTATTTATAGTGCTCTAGAGGAAGTTATTCAGGTCCACCATCAATGGGATAAGCCCCTCTTTGGATGGGATAGCTCCCCTCTTGATGGGATAAGTTCCTCTTTGGTAGGGATACATGAACCATCTGGAGGCGCTTCATACACGTCAAACAAGCTTCTAGAATGCTCTAGAAATGACCACAAGTAACTTTTTTAGAGTGAAACTTGCGCCTTTTGACCTTTACAGGAGTACGCACCCATTGCTTTACATACATAGCGTACAAGTACGCAGGTATTGTGAACTTGGAGTGCGTACACGCAGGTAAGGCTAAGAGAAACTGCGTACCCAGAGATATATAGATTTTTAATGACTTTCTCTCTTTCTTGGAGTTTGACATGGAGAGCAGAGGTATGAGGCTTGCCAAGGAGGATAGTATGACAGTTGATGGAGCCATACTAACTGCAAATAGCCATGGTGACAAATTTTAGTGTAACAGATTGCCCCCTAAAGTGCGAAGCCTGTAGTAGATAAGGGTTTCATATCATCTAGGAAGGGTGAAGTACTTTATCATTTCAAGGATTATCTTGTGGAGAGCCCAATCGGAACCTGCAAGTATTCAACACAAAATACATATATAAGATCATATCATCGCTGAGGTAGGCATTCCCATACTCAGATTGAAAAATTTTAACTAATTGACTATCTACTGCTCTGATACAGGAATGATTTTGCAGTACATCATAATCATACACTTTTTGTAGACACAGTATGGACGCATCCATCTGTTTATAGTTGGTCTACTATATAATGAATACAAAACTCCTCGCAGCCTGGATGGTGGAAACTAGATCCAGGGTCTTCATTTCTACTTCCCGAACAGGTACGATTCTATCCATGCGAATAAATGAGTTGATGTCGAACATGGTAGAAACCACTTGATTACCAGTCAGTGATGTAAACTATTAACAAGTGTGAGAGAGACCACCAATGATGTCAATGGTTCTCAAAGTACCCAGTACAATCCATGAGATGTGAATGAATGAGTTGATGTCGAACATTTCACGGAATCCTTCGATCGAAAGTCAATGATGTAAACCGTCGTCAAAGGCGAGAAACCTGCCATTGATGCATGCAGACTTCAAGGTACTGACAATTCCTAGGTCCTCTTTCTAGATAATGTGTTGATGTCGATAGAAAGCGACCCGTTGCAGGCAAGCCCACAACACGAAATCATAGATCAAGTTGAAGAAAGGTAGCTGTAAGGACTGACTCAGGGATGGTCAAGATGAATGATGGGTATTTTGCGGATGAATGGTTTATATGCAAAGACCTCTTGAACACATAACGACACGACAGATGGCTTGGTGACATTTGACCCAAAGTTAATACCCGGCTGAAAACTTTCAATGTGGCTTGATCAACTGTGAGGCAAAGGATTTCCCAACCCAGGTGAATGAAAAGTGTCGTGTTCAAGAGTGGTAATAAGGCTTCTTCTGAGATAAAGGATAACAAATGGGCTCATTTTTCTCTCTTTTCCCCCACCATTTCTAGCAAGTACCTCTTTATTTTTTACAAGCTTGAGGAGGATAACATATGCTTGATTATAAGCTCATCCTTCGGATGAGTCCAACTTAGTTTTGATTCAAACCCTAAGAAGGAGTGGTCCGTTCCTGTTTGTAATCGAACAGGTCCTTTACTGTGAAATTTTAACGAGTCCAGTATAGGAGAAACTCGGCGTTTTTCATTTTTAGAGAGTCTGAAAAAACTTAAGAAGACTCCAGGTTGAACTTTTTCGTAAAGTTGTGTCTCCCAAGCCCGAAAAAGTATAAAATAATACTTGAGAGAACCGCTTGATCTTGCGACCAAGGAGTACTTTCATAGTTAGTGTCTTTGACCTGAAAAGTAAAAATGGATCAAGGACACGTCGTTTTATTTCCAGTATCGAATTTGAAACGACAAAAATCTTGCAATCTTTTCCTGTTTTTACGGTCAGAAAAGGGCTATAAGGGGACCGTCTTTTAATTCCGTTTTAACGAGTTTAAAAGAAACACTCGGAAATCTTTTCATGTTTTAGGAGTCTGAAAAGGGCTTAAAAGAGAACTCCAAGGTTTCACTTTTTCGTAAGTTTTAACGAGTTCGAAAAAATGATAAAAATGTACTCATGGTTTTCACTTTTTCGTAAGTTTTAATGAGTTCGAAAAAATGATAAAAATGTACTCATATGGCCGACTTTCAATTTAATTTACGAGCAGGAAAAGATGGAAAGAACTCGGCATTTTCATTTGTTTTACGAGAACGAAAGATAGCAAAATAATCTCTGGATTTTCATGAGTTTAACGAGTCTTGAAAATAACTGAAATTGACTCGAGATAGGTTTCATATTTACAAAAGCTTGAAACAGAGAAAAACTATGCTTCAAAGTAGTTTCATTTTTACACAAGCTTGAAACAGAGAGAAAACTGTGCTTGATGCTCCCTAAGCATAACTGCTAGAGTGCATGCCCCCCAGCTTCATTTCATTCAACCAGTTGGATGAAATGAAGGTTGAGTCGAGATCATTTGAAAGACTCGACCTAAACTGTAAGAAAAAACTAAAATAACTAACCTAAATATACAACTTAACATTTATGAGATCTAGTCAAACACTCGACTCAAGTAGAGGAGGATTTGTTTCATTTTTTAACGAGCTTGACACAGGAAAAGAACTATGCTCGGATTCAGTTTCATGTTTATGCAAGCTTGAAACGAAAAACTATGCTTGTTATAAGTTCACATGCCCCCAGCATAATGACGCCAATCAAGGTACATGCCCCCCAAGCTTCATTGCATTCAATGAGGTGGATGGAATGAAGCTTTACTTTCGAAATCCTGGAAAGACTTGTGGGATTTGTTTCATTTTTTAATGAGGTTGACACAGGAAAAGAACTATCCTCAAAACCCTTGTTTCATGTTTTAAACGAGCTTGACACAAGATAAGGAACTATGCTCGTAACTACTCTCTACAATCTACCTAACAAAAACTCTACTCTAAAAACCTTGATTCATTTTTTAACGAGCTTGACACAAGACAAGGAACTATGCTCTAAAATCCTTGATTCATTTTTTAATGAGCTTGACACAAGACAAGGAACTTTGCTCATAACTACTCTCTACAATCTACCTACTTAACCTACCCTTGTTTCATTTTTTAATGAGCTTGACACAAGACAAGGAACTATGCTCAAAAAGTTCGCATGCCCCCAGCATAATGATGCAAAGCGAGGTACATGCCCCCCAGGCTTCATTGCATTCAACCAGATGGATGGAATGAAGGTTTACTTTCAATATTTAACTTGAAAAGGGAGTTGTTTCATTTTTTAAGGAGGTTGACACAAGAAAAGAACTATCCTCATACCTGATTCATTTTTTAACGAGGTTGACTCAGTAACAGGAACTATCCTCAAAACCCTACTTTCTACAATCTACCTACATATCCTAAAATCTACCTGATTCATTTTTTAATGAGGTTGACTCAGTAAAAGAACTATCCTCATGCTAGCCTGTTTCATTTTTTAACGAGGTTGATACAGGAAAAAACTATCCTCGTTACAGCCTATTTCATTTTTTAACGAGGTTGATACAGGAAAAAACTATCCTCGTACACACTGATTCATTTTTTAACGAGGTCGACACAGTAAAAGGAACTTTCCTTGTACTCACTGATTCATTTTTTAACGAGGTTGACACAGTAAAAGGAACTTTCCTCACGGACACCTGTTTCATTTTTTAACGAGGTTGGCACAGGAAAAGGAACTATCCTCGTAACGTCCAATTTCATTTTTTAACGAGGTTGAGATAGGAACAAACTATCCTCGTAGCAGCCTGTTTCATTTTTTAACGAGGTTGATACAGGAAAAAACTATCCTCGCACACACTGATTCATTTTTTAATGAGGTTCACACAGTAAAAGGAACTTTCCTCACGGACACCTGTTTCATTTTTTAACAAGGTTGGCACAGGAAAAGGAACTATCCCCGCAATCACTGATTCATTTTTTAACGAGGTCGACACAGTAAAAGGAACTTTCCTCGTACACACTGATTCATTTTTTAACGAGGTTGACACAGTAAAAGGAACTTTCCTCACTCGCACTGATTCATTTTTTAACGAGGTTGACACAGTTAAAGGAACTTTCCTCACGGCAGCCTGTTTCATTTTTTAACGAGGTTGATACAGGAAAAAACTATCCTCGCAAACACCTGTTTCATTTTTTAACGAGGTTGGCACAGGAAAAGGAACTATCCTCGCAACACCCTGTTTCATTTTTTAACGAGGTTGACACAGGAACAAAACTATCCTCGCTCCTGATTCATTTTTTAACGAGGTTGACTCAGGAACTATCCTCTGGCTAACTGATCATGGCTTTCAACTGGAAGAAAGACATGTCAATGGACACGCCTTGATCATGGCTTCCAAGAGGTCTTCATCAGAAGGAAGAATACTTCTCTGGAAGGAACACATGTCAAGGGACTCAAAAGGGATAAGAACATCATGTTCAAGTAATCCCATAGAGTTTTCCATGTCAATTACTGGATCCAAATCAAAGGAAGATGAGCAATCAGTGAGAGGCTCACTTACATCGGTAACTGAAAACATGGGACCAGTTGCCACATAATTAACCCGTGGCAGGGTAGATACCACTTTAGAATCAGGAACATTTAGGGGTGTCATATTATTGGTAGTTGAAACAAGACTAGGGAATGAAAGCTGGTCTACAGTCACAATACTGCCATTGTGAGGGAAAGACATCACGCGAAAGAGTGTCGATACGACAGCTTTCATTGCATAAACATAGTCTCGCCCAAGGAGTAAATTGAAATCCAAGGGACCTCGAACTACCATAAGATCAATACAGACACTTTTACCTTCCAAGGTAATAGAAAACTTAGGAAGGATCCCTAAAGGTTCACTAATGGTTCTGTTAAAAGCTTTCAGATTCTGCGTAATAGGCGCAAGCTGAGGGGAACCCAAAGCTTTCCAAACAGTTGAGGATAAAATACTAACAGAAGCACCTTCATCTACCTGAGTACGATGTATGTCCCTACCACCAGCCTTGACAATGATTTGGAAAGGGATGGAGGAAGGAAGACGAGGTTCTGTCAGTCTATTCCAATCAAAGGAAAAGACCTCAGTACTTGGAGGGGGTTCTGTAAAAACAGGTGAAATGCCCCCCGGCATAGAAGAATCTGATGTAACAAGAAGAACCTGAGCGGTATGAAGTTCACTCTCCAAACGGAAAGTGGGGTCGACCGAATGTGAAATTGAATCGACCACTTGATCAACTAAGGGATCATCAACCTGAGTGACATGAGTTTCACTCTCCAATGGAAGAGTGTGATCGACTGTACTTGAAATTAGATCAATCACTCCGTCAGTTGACGGTAGGTTGGGAGAAAGTTTACAGTAACCATTTGGAAATTCTTGCTGTGGAACAGTAAGGTTTTCCAACAAGTTTGAGGCTTCATCCATATGAGGGAAAATGTGAGTTTGATGACTCCCTTTGCATAACTTACAAGGAAACCTAACTTTACCCTTTTTCCCAGGAACCTGACTATCACTGGTTGATGGATCAATGGAAAGTTGATGAGGTTTTTCTGACCATACTTCCAAGACCTTTGGAATACCAGGACAATTGACAAGTAAGTGGTCACCCTTACAAAGCCTGCAAGGGTATTTGGGTTTACGATGCATGTCGGAATTTTCCTCAACACAACTAACACTTACAGTCGTGGTTGGTTGGTTGACTTCTTTCTTATCTTGCTTCTTCTTCTTCTTCTTCTTCTTCTTCCCTTTCTTCTTCTTCTTAGCCTCCTGGTTACTAGCATCAAGGCTTTTACCAGGCGAAGAGGAAGAAATGGAGGAAGAAAAATTAGGCGAAGAAGGTAAAGGGTCAACAGAAGGTTGGTGATGTTGAGATGGTGAACTCTGTTGAGGTGAAGCATTCGGTTGAGGTGGAACAATTGGAGTACTTTGGGCCAACGAAGTTGAAAATAACCATATTGGTAAACCTATTGTGAATCCAGGTAATGACAAAGTAGCCATATAAGGAGGACCAACATTTCCAAAGTAAGGAAAAGTACTAGGATTCTCATTAGGAGGGGTTCCTAGGTTGGTAAATTCCAGAACATTTGCCATTATATTCAACTTCAGTGAATTTTATTAACAATTTTTAAAACTAAAATTAACAATTCACAATTCACACCTATGGTCTCTAAAAGTAAAAACAAACAAATTAACACGCGCTATCAAATCTAGGAGTCAAACCATACACAAACAGTAACCTTCCGGACCGAAAACACTAGTTGGGGATGAAATCCAACATCGCAGAATTCAGTACAGAAGTGGTGGGTGGAACAGTTACCCTGGCAACCTACTTAATGAATAGACTGGACCAAGTTCCTCCACTTTAACCGTCTCGAGTGAAGTGAACCCCCCGGAAATTCCAAGTGAGTCTAGCCAACGTCT
The DNA here is from genome assembly GCA_031772625.1 of Pinus tabuliformis. Lineage (NCBI taxonomy): Eukaryota > Viridiplantae > Streptophyta > Pinopsida > Pinales > Pinaceae > Pinus > Pinus tabuliformis. The sequence continues at coordinate 1,124,119,056 of CM062815.1, read as the reverse complement.
GCTCCAGGTACAGTGGGATCTTCCCTCCACCGTCACCTTGGGTAGAACCCTAAAAATAATGGTCACTAAGGTCACCAACAGTAACAAATACACCTGGGGGAACAGTCTACGACCCGATAGCACGCAAGGGCAGAGTAACAAGCTCAATCCCCTTACCGACTCCTTGATAATAATCTAAGGTTTACCGACAAGTGACCCCAGGCTCCTCGATAATAATCTGAGGTTTACCGTTTGTAGTACGTGCGTATCTAGCATCTTTCCCAATGAAAGAGGATTGATCCCCTCACTGGTTCGGACACGGTCTCATGCTTCTCCTTTAAGAGGAGCTTTCCCAGAGCATAAATGTAACAGTTGGATTTATCCTACCACAAGATGAGCTACTTGTTTGGTTTTGCTATCTTGGAGAGTTAATTACTCTCCTACTCCAAGACACTAGCCTGATCTATATTGGTGTTTCAGAGCCCTAGAAATGTAAAAATTACTAGATGAATTTTAATTAAGCGTTGTGTTATTAAGGCTGTTATTACTCAAATGGGTAAATGGATATGAAACCAATGGTGTTATGACCCGACTCAACTGAATGCAATGATAATGCAATCCTTTCAATTCGATGAATCCTAATTAAAGTAAGGAGAGAGTTTCCATTCACTTCCGACAATGCAAAAAATTGATCACTAAGAGAAAATATAACAAATTCTCTAATGCACTAATTTTATCAAGAAAAACTAATGCAAATCAATTCCAAACCATTTTTTTTTATTTTTATCTTTATTTTTGTGTAAATTCAAATCAAAGAAAGCTGATCTAAATCTACGATTGATTTTTCAGAATGTAAACTATGCAATTGTAATCTATGCACAATTCACTTGAAAAGTATGCAAATGTAATCTATGCACATTTTCCATTCATATTCTGAAAATGAGAATTCTAATTATGCAAATGTGATCTATGCAAGAGAATTCTCAAACACAAGATGATTCTAATGTAATCTAAGAACCAATCAAGTGCAAGTTGAGAAAATTGGGTGAGAGTTCCAAAGATCAAAAAATAAAAACACCCAAAGGCGATTAACACTCATACACAATTTAGCCCCCCCCCCCCCGGCGAATGAGGGGGAAATTTTTTTTGCAAAAACAAAAGCAAAAAGATGCAAAATTGTGAAAAGACTGAGACAAACCTCCAAGTAATGACCAAAGGAAATCAAATTAAGAATTTCTAAAGAAAGAGACTCAAAACACCCAATTGATGAAAGCTTAGAGTAGGAATGCTAATGAAACAAGCTTAGGTGAAGATTTATGGCAGAAAACCAGTGGATCTGGGCAGAAAAACAAATTGAAAACTAAAATCTAAAAGGCAAAAAGAAGAAAATTGAAATTTTCTTAATTTTGACAGGGTACGCAAGCGACCTGTTTTCACAGGTGCGGGTACGCTCTGTGCACAAAGCTACAGTGCGTACAGGTACGCACTGTGCTCAACTCAGAGGCTGCGTACTTCTAGCAAAACAAAGAAAAACTAAAATCTAATTTAACCCTAAGCTAGCCCACCCAAATACACAGTCAGACAGCCAAAAACCAGAAAACAAACGACTTTTCTCAGATCAAAATTTCATACAAAGGAAAAAACATTCACATCAATGGATTCCCCAGCGGAGTCGCCATTTTGTCATGCGGAAAGAGTCGTTAGTGCGGACACAACCGACCTCCCTAGAAGCAAAAGCTTTCTAGTGACAAACAAGACAAATAAAGCTACCTTTCTCTAAACATGCATTGCAAATACAAGTAATCAGGGGATCTTTAACATACCTTTAGTCCAACGCTTTGTAGTAGTCCAGCCTCACCGATCCGGATGAGCTCCTCCTTCTCTTCGAAACCTGCATTCACTAACAAGCCAAAAGATTAAATAGCACCTGATAAACTCATAAAACAATACATATCTATCATATAGACCAAGGAGTATATGAAACAAACCATAAATAACAATCTGTTGAGAAAAATAAGTTCATTTGCATTAAAAGGTAACAAAAGGAACCATTACAACCTGAGCCTTGGTGTTGTGCAAGTCCCTCCTAGGGTCCAGCAAGAGTTTTCCTTTACTTTGATCAGTTCACCCACTCTCAAATAAGGCTAGGAAAGGATGGGAATCTCTCCTCTCAAGCTTTACAAGGGAGTCCTAATTCCAGCAGCATCTACCCTTAGGAATGTTCAGCTTTCAACCTCCCCTCCCTTTGGCCCAATGCCTGTATTTATAGTGCTCTAGAGGAAGTTATTCAGGTCCACCATCAATGGGATAAGCCCCTCTTTGGATGGGATAGCTCCCCTCTTGATGGGATAAGTTCCTCTTTGGTAGGGATACATGAACCATCTGGAGGCGCTTCATACACGTCAAACAAGCTTCTAGAATGCTCTAGAAATGACCACAAGTAACTTTTTTAGAGTGAAACTTGCGCCTTTTGACCTTTACAGGAGTACGCACCCATTGCTTTACATACAGAGCGTACAAGTACGCAGGTATTGTGAACTTGGAGTGCGTACACGCAGGTAAGGCTAAGAGAAACTGCGTACCCAGAGATATATAGATTTTTAATGACTTTCTCTCTTTCTTGGAGTTTGACATGGAGAGCAGAGGTATGAGGCTTGCCAAGGAGGATAGTATGACAGTTGATGGAGCCATACTAACTGCAAATAGTCATGGTGACAAATTTTAGTGTAACACTTGGGATGATTCTTAAGCAAATTTGGAGAATTTTAGAACATATATGGATCCAATTTTGGGCCATTTGCCTCCAAGGCTAACAAGTCCTTGGGACAAAAGCTATTAAAACACCTGACCTAACCATTGCCATGACTATAAGGGACGTTTTATGATTCAGAGCGACTTCTTGATATAGTGAAAGGTGCTTAACTGTGTAGAGGGTATCAGAAATATCACATTCAATGTCCATTAATAGGGTATGGATGACTGAGGAATAACTTACTTGTTTGGCCATGGTGTCTATAGATGACAGTTGCTGACTCGGAATGTGGAATTGGAGGTGAGGCTGCTCAGTACTAAAAGAAAATGACTAATGTAACGGGTTGCTTTTCTTTTATATATATGGTAAGCAACACAGATGGAAACATGTAATTAATGTAATGAATTAATGGAGTGGCAGATGAGGTGACGGGGTACAGTGGGTGAGGTGGATGGTAATGAATGAGAGTGGCAGATGATGTTGAGGAAATGAGGTGGAGTCAAATGGTGTGGGTGACCCGCTGTGGGGGTAGGGAGTGTATGGGAGGTTCATTAGGCTTAAACCCTCGCAGCGATCACAGGCCGTAGATCTTAGTCAACCATATCGACGTCATGGTCAACTAGGGGTGTTGAGCCTGAGTTATAACTCATGCACATTGTTCCCCCACAGAGCACTTTGCCTGCCTCTTAAGCCATTGTTTGATCATACTTCATAAAAGCACTCGAGTTTTAGCATATGGGTTGGGCCCACCTTATATTGCTTTGAATGCCACCGATAGTATAAACTAAATCACTAGTTCGGACTTTCAAATTCTCTTCTAATTTTTTAAAACATAATATTTGATTGATTTTTCTTTTATTTTTGTGATAATATTAGAAATTAAATTCAAATGACAATGGATTCTACAACACCCCCCACATTCAGTTCATTAATTCCAGATTGGCGGCAGCTTTTCAAGGATCTGACCCCTAAATTTTGTCTTAAATGTCGGTCGCCCGCTCCATTTGGCCGCATTTCTACCGTCAAATCATGAACAGTGACTTTAATGGTCACTTTCCAGCTGACCTACGCTATTTATCCCTGGGTAGCGTAGCTCCCTTCATACTGTCGCGAACCCTATGACACTTCCTTGCTTCGTACAATCCTCCAATCGCGCAGCTCCACAACCCAGGTAGTATAGTTTATAGTCCCACACCTCCTTTCAGCTGCCTAGAGCGCTAAGACTATGCTACCCTCATATATTCACATGGCCAAACCACCAGTGTATGGCTTCAATTAGTTGTCATTCACCTTTCCTAGGAAGGGATCTCCATTAAATTTAACCAACTGAACTGCTCCAACGTTGGTAATCTCCTTAATGACATATGGTCCTAACCAATGCATTCTAAATTTCCCTGGAAATTTATCAAACTTTTTGTCATATAACAAAACCAGGTCATTTACTTAAAGGTGCGTAGCTTAATGTGCCAATCATTCCATGCTTTTTCGCGCTGCTTTTGGATGTGTTGGTGAAATCCAGCTAGAAATCTCTCTTCCTCAAGCTCAGCCAACTGCGCGAGCCTCTCTTCCAGGGCTCTATGATCCATCATACCCATTAGTGCTGCTATGTGCAGACTAGGCACAATGTATTCCATGGGCATTACTGCTTCAACACCGTATACAAGCCTAAAGGGTGTCTATCCAGTCAACTTTTTGCATATCGTCCGATAGGCCCATAGTACTACGGGTATGTGTAGGTCCCAATCACTTTTCTGAGCATGGAAAACCTTGGTTAGCGTGCTTTCCAGCACCTTATTGAATGCTTCCACCATCCCATTAGCCTGTCAGTGATAAGGCGTGCTCTTCTGGTGATATACCTGAAATTCCTCCATTAGCACACTGATCGTCTCATTCAGAAAGTGCGTACCATGATCACTCATCAGAACCTTTGGACACCCAAATCACATCAGTACATACTCAGAGATAATATTCGCAACTATCACACCTGTGCAATCTTTCAGAGGTTGTGCCTCTGCCCATAAATTCAAATACTCAGTCACGGTAATAATGTACCGTGCTCTCATCTTCTTCCCTTGGGGCTGAATGGGTCCCCAAAAATCTATCACCCATTTCTCAAAGGGCTGTAACATCATCTACGGATTCAAAGGCAGCTCATCCCTTCGCGATGGCATGCCCGTCCTCTGACACACATCGCACACCTTGCAACAAGATTTTGAATCTTGATGGAGGGTTCGCGACCACAACCCTGCGCGTAGAATCTTCCGTGCGGTCACTCTTCCTACATAATGAACTCCAGCGGTGCCCCCATGAGCGTCCGCGAGGATACTGCTCCTTTTAAACTCTAGTACATATTGTTGCAATATTTCATCAAACCCCATTTTGTACAGATGCCCGACAATGACAAAAAAACCTGTCACGCGCACCACTAACTCCTTATTCTGCTGGACGATGTAACCTTCTGGGGCAATTCCTATCATTAGGAAGTGTATGATATCTTCAAAATGACCGTCCACAATGTGCACAACAAATAGTTGTGCGTCAGGCAATCCCTCCTCCAAATTAGTGGGCTCTTCCCCTGTTTCGATGTGCAATGGATGGTATGGTCCCGCGTTTAGTCATCCAGGCTTCACAATGACTTCAAAATCATACTCCTAGAATAATAACAACCACCTATAGATTCTCCCCCCCCCCAACACAGGCTTATTGACCACGTATTTTAGCACAGAATGATCCGTGTACATCTTAAAATGCCCACCCAGCAAATAGTGTATAAACTTCTTGAGCACGTATACCATGGCTCATCCCTCACACTCGGTGGTGGAATAGTTCTTCTCAGCCTTGGATAACCTTCTATTTGTGAATGTTATAGGATGAACCAATTCTCCTCCGCTAGCCTATGTCAGCACTGCTCCCAGTGCTATACATGACATGTCAACATGTACATGAAACTGCTTCTTCCAATCCATGAAGACTAAAATCGGTGCAGTGACCATCTTTTCTTTCAATACATCCAAGCTTTTCTTACAGTCCTCATTCCAACAGAATGTGGCATCATTTTTAAACAACTTCTCCATAGGCACAGTGATCCGGGCATAGCCCTTGATAAACTTCCTGTAATACCCAGTATGTCCTAAGGTTGCATGCAACTATTTCACACTCCTCGATGCTTCCAAGTTAAGTATCACTGCGATCTTCACGGGATCTACAATTAGTCCCTGTCTACAAACCACATGACCTAACAGAGTCACAAAAGAAACACAAAACAAGAACTTCTTCAGATTGAGCGTGTTATCACAAAATCAGCCCCTGATAGGCTGCTAATCAGGAAGACTTTGAGTAACTATTTCAAACCAAACTTTTGGCTGAGGCTTAGCCTCCTCAACCTGAGAGGGCTCTCTCACTGGGTTAAAGATTTCAATTTAAGGATTAGATGGCTAACTCTATGGAAAAACAAATGAAAACGTATAAATGGTTGAAATACCAATCAACAAACATCTATTGGGCTATGGAGTCTGAGCATGTTTTAGTACAACAGCAAGATCAGCTTAACATGGAAGTCAGGGCATAAAGAGTCTTAATGTATCAACAAAACAGAGTCATAATGAAAGGAACACAGTTTATAAACACATGAAGGAAGTTAGAGAATTATCAATGAATTCTAAGTAACATGTGTTCATACCACTACAAGTAAGTAGATGAAAAAGGCCATGAGAAAATAAAACATTAAAACTCTCTCCGAATCCTGACTAGTGAAGCCAAAATTTTTGTATTAACATAAAAACACACAGTCTCTTACAATAACACAGTATGCTTGTTTCTTTTGAAAATTTCCAACCCTGAGGCATTCCACCTCTTGTCCTTTATAGAGTTATCATTACAATCTTGGATTCCCTGATCCAACATGAGGGGAATTCGAATTTCCTATCTTGACACCTATTCATTCCTAAAACAGACTATTAATTACAAGTAGCAGTTATCTAACAGTCTTAGAGTCCTAATACAATTAGGAGTACAACTCCTTATTATGATAGTAACAACTTAAACTAGGAATTAAATTCGATACTTGACAGCTGCTCCTCCTTAACTTTGACCTTGGTGATGTCCATAACCCTCCTGCTGGCCTTCAATAACTTCTCCTTCATCTGTCCTGAAAACTAGGAAAATGTCCCCTGCAGTGTAGCCTTGGTCTTCAATGGTGTTCCTCGAATCTCCTGCTGACCAAACTAGCCCCTTTAATCATATAACATATGTTGAATTAGCCATAGAACCCTGCTCTTACACTTGTGCAAAAATTAAACTCCTTGAAGTTGCATGAAGAAAGTCAATCTGGATGTGCTACGAAATAAACTGTTGTTTTTGTAGCGCAAAACTTTTTCTTTCATATATCTTTCATTCCTTGAGTTTTTCCTTTACTTGGGCTTTAAACCTTCTCAAATGATCTCCTCACATTTCTCCAGCAGCATCCTTCTCCAAAAATAGCCCCTTCTTTCCTTTGAATATTGATAAAAAAAAACAAAACTGCACCTATAGCAGTTTCGTAGCGCACTACGAAACTGCTGTGCATGTCACCTACAGCAGTTTCGTAGCGCGCTATGAAACTACTATGTGAATCAATTTACATAGTTTTTTCCAAAAAATTTCCTTCTAAGGATTCTTCATAGCTGTTTCATTATGTAAATATGCCACATATACTTGAAATCACCCATCCATGAAACATCTTTAAAAAGTAATGTCTTTGTTTCAACCAAAATTGTATTAGGGTTTCATTACTTACTACCCTATTCATTTGTGCTAAGGCTGACCTCCATATTTGCTTAGCTAAATTTCCAGGTCTTCAATTTGTCTTTTCATTACCCTGATATTAGTTCTTAGTCTATCATTGATCCATCTGATATACCTTTCTTCCTTGATTACAGGGACAGTCCAAGTGAAGTATTGAGCATCTCTGATAACTACTTCAGGTTTTGAAACTTTTCCATCTTCCCAGAGGGCCTTTATTCTTTTGAAATTGGCTTTCTCAACTACATGTTTCCTTGCCCTTTTCTTAAGTTTGGCAATCTCAAGATTGGCAAGTTTCAATTTCTTCTTGACTTCTTCATAATCATTTTCTTCTTCTTGAGTATTGACTGCTCTGTTTTTGTCATCTTCGTGCATGGGTGATGGTGGGACTACTGGAACTATGGGCTCTTCACAAAAACCTGATATCTCCCCCTATCTTTAGCTCTGCCTCTTGTAACCTTTTTTACTACCTAGTTACAGGCCTTCTAGGCTTGAAGACAAATTCTGAAACCTGATCATCAAACTGTAACTTTTTGGAGGATTTCATCTTTTTTGTCTTTCCCTCACCTAATTCAATGAAGTCTACTTAGACCAGAGGGGACTCTTCAATGTCAATAGCATGAAGAAGATCATTCAAACTACCGTTTGAGACCGGGCTTTCATCAGTGACCATTGTTTTAGCCTTTTCTTTGGCTATTTGACTTCTAGTTACCCTTCTCTGGACTGTTTCACCAATGGACTGCTCTTGTGTTGCTTCCTTAATTTGAACTTTCTTCTTCTGTGAATGCTGAGGAGTATCTTGAATAGCCAATGGTGTTCTAGTTACTGGCTCCTTCACTTGCTTTCTGGCCTTCAGTTTAACAAACCTGCTTGACCTTTTTTCTGCATGATGACTAGTCACTGGTGATGATATTTCCTTAGCCCTAGGGCTAAGTCCTGTTTCAGCTCTAAAACCAGACATAAAGAGAAATGAAGACCATTCTCTATCTACCTTCTGAAGTTCATGCAAGACAATTAATTTAACTAAGCCATGATGGAACAATGATGTTTCACATGCCTCTTTCTTCAACTGTATTTTATCAGACATCTTGCCTAAACTCCGAAATAGAAAGAAAGGTAGATCTAGAGATATTATCCTAGTGAAATGCAATAGGAGTTTGAAATGATAAGAATACACCTTGTGTTATCTTCCTTCATAGGTGAAGTATCTTTTTATGCATGAGAGTAGGTTGGCATATGAATCTTTGACATAACCCCTTGGCACTGCATTAGTTAAATCTGTGTCTACAAACTCTGGTTTCAAGAATAGCTTGCAAGGTGCCATTTCAAACCTGAAATTCTTAAACCAGTTTCCTTGACCTCTAGGAATTCTCGTGACTAAAGATATAACTTCAGGAGAAATTGGCAATTCTAACACTCCAATATTTGTATGTAAACCTGTGAAATTTAGAGCAAATTCCTTGGTCACTTGGTTATGTCCTCCCTGTAGTTTCTCACAGAACCTCTAGCAACCTACTTTTTTGAAGGCTTCTTCAACTGTTTTATCCTTTGTGAGAGCATCTAAGCCTTCAGGTTCAGTTCTCAGACATCGGCCTGACCTGTGACTCTTTCTTTCTTCTGACATTTCTCCTTTGAAATCCCTGTAGATAGAAGACCTGGAAGAAACTGCCTTGCTTAATTTAGGAACTGCCTCGCTTGAATTTGATGAAGAGTTGCCTCGCTTGAAGCCTGTGGAAGAATTCTGGTCTCTACTCACCCTAGGCTTGTTTACTTCGAACTTAAGAATAGCAGCAAGTGTCTCTTGCATGAATATGACCAAGATCAACACGGATATGACTAGGATCAACTAACCCTTTCCTTTTTTGAAATTTGAAATGACTGCGGACAAATGACCCCTAACGAATCTAATGATGGATATGAATGGTTGCATGTGAGAGGTAAGGTTCATGGACTGACACCTGATGATGAAATTTTAACAGATTCTAGTGGATTTGACAGCTAGACATGATTGTTCACGAATCCCCGATTTCGTAGCACATCTAGTATAATTTTGGAGTTTTGCGCTACAAAAACGCCTAACTACAAATCCCTGATTTCATAGCACATCTAGTGTAATTTCGGAGTTTGGCGTTGTTATGCCCCTATACCAATAGGTGTCATATATCATGAGCGACTTGATGAGCTATGTAATATGTTCATACCTTAACTTCTTGCAAAGGTTTTCCATATTTCTAAAAAATCAAAAAAATTTAAAAATGTAAAGAGGGTATACCCTAAAAGAAAAATCAAAGGGTGAAAAGAATAAAGATGGTCAAAAAATGAAAGAAAATGAACCCCACCAAAAAGAAAGACCAAGAAAGTGTGCAAGTCTAAATGCCACTACTTTTTCACTTTTTTATAATAAACAATTGTGTGTAGCTTGTCACTTATGCCATAATTCATGAATAGTCAAACAGTTTAAACTTGACTAGTTCATATTTTCAATTTCATGTTGTAGAAATAGAGAATAAAGATCTGACCAAACAGTTTAATCTTGGCAGATAAGTAGATAGGTAGAGTGAAAAAAGGATCTCAATAGTTTAATATGAGCCCTTGGATGTAATAAGTGTAGACTTAGATAGGCATTACCATGTAAAAGAAAAGAAAGATTGATAAGGGTTTGCCAGTCTAAGTGCACCCAAATAAAGAAGTAAAATTGCTAGGTTAAAGTAGGTAGGGCAAGTAGATGATGGTAGCAGAATGATATGTGGTGAATGATGATTCTAAATGTGTAAATATTTTACTTTCATCACAAGGAAAAGGCATGTATTACATAGAAAGCACATGAAGCAAGAAAAGTCAAAATAATTAACTTCCCTACTCATTTCCCTTAAATTTTCACTAATTTCCCCTAAGTGCCAAGGTATTTATCAAATTAGAGGGGCTCAGAGCATTTCTCTGACTTTTGGAGGAATCGGACCCTTGGCCCAATAGTTTATAATGCCTAAGTACTTAAGCCCATTCATCAAAAAACCACACCCTTTCATGAAACATTCATTCCCTTGATAAAGTTTTTCCTAAGTAAAATCCTATTTTACTTGGGAAAATTACAACATTTTCCATAAAAACCCTCATTTTCACTTTAGCCTAAGTCTTAAATACACACATCAAAATGTCTTAAACTTAGTGCTTTTCATTGCATTATGTCACATTAACTACTAACCTATATTATATAAATCCCCTATCAAAATCTACCCATTCCTGTATTATTTTAACTATGTGAAAACCCCAAAATCTTAATATCCCGCCCCTTTGGTTAAAATATAACCATAATACATTAATAATGGGGATTAATTAGCTAATCAGTAACTAATTAAGAACCCCGTCCCCCCACCACATTAAAAATGGATTAATTAACACTCACAATTAATTAATAACCTTCCTGACGAATCATGTTGCTCCCGATATGATTAAAACGTCTTTAATTACATCAAACCCACCCTCATTAAACCCCCGTCACCTTGCCTTCCCAATAGCCGTCTGATCAAGCCTCCGAGATCCAACAACTATTGTGCATATCACATGGCCCTCCATGACTAAACGTTAGCGTGTGATCGCGAAGCGGTTTTGTGAACAGTACCCACACCACGCGTCGCCCATCCTGTGGAATCGCTCGCTCATGCCCGAATTCCACCCCACCTCCATGAGAGGTGCGATAAAAACCGCTTACTGCCTCCCACTAAATGACAAAACATGAATTCCTTCTGCTGACGCCACCCATCCAAATCTCGAAACCCGCCAAATTCTTGACTATGTATAAAAAACAAAATAAATCATTTCATCATACTATTCTACGAACATGTACATCCATGAAAATAGAATGACGAGGTCAACCAGCTCGTGCTCCCAGCCACCAACCTGCTTCAAAATTTGCAGTCGACACCGCTCAGAGTCCTCCATTCACACCCAGTGTACCTACATACCATTGCTCGTCCCTAAAGTAAGTATTTACCAATTCCTGTCAAGAAACCCTCTGAATACTTGCTTTCACTGCAAATTTAATTGAAAAGCATCCCAATTCACCATAATTTAGTGGCCATACTTGAAATTCAAGTTCCCAGACCTGCTATTTCATAATTTTCATGTAATAAAACTCAGTTTCCTTTCTGAATCCACAAGAACCAGTATGGAAACTCTGATAGCCCTAAATATTTCACTCATTACCACCCCTCACTGTGATTTAGACTATCTGCCCCTCGCAGATAAGGATTTTCAAATAAAAGACCTAATCACTGATAAAGACCATCTGAAAGTTTTTTTCCAATGCCGAGATAACCACTTGATTGGCTATGATGCCATAAGACTGTGGGAATCCAATCTCCCAATATAATTTCTCCCCTCAATGCATGTTTTCCCTGACATAATACATCAGTGCCATTCAAATTATGATCCCAACTGTAGAGTCGTGATGTCTCCCAACCAAACAATCCTCTTCACAATAACTATTGATTCAATCAATGAGATGTTGTAATTTCATTCTAGTCAAGCCCTCACCCCCATCTCCAATTGTAATTATCCCAAACTGAGCTCAGTCACCTCTGCCAAACTTTCATAATAAAAGAGCATCAACCTAAAGATCCCCCTCCTTACCTTTTTGCTTTCTTCACACATACAAGAAAAATCATAGTTGATATGATAGTTGCAGTCATGGGATTCAACACTAGTGAGTATGTAGATGAATTGACCCTAGTGTTGATGTCTATCTTTACCCCTGGTCAGCCCCGTGCTGTCAAGTATGATTATGCTCCGTTTATTGCTGAGAAAATTCATGACCAGTTCATGAGATTGGAGAATGAAAAGGTTTTCAAGTATTCCACCTTCATATATCATCTCATCCTCTACTATCAGTCTGACAAGTTCCCATTTTCTGTCAAGAAACTTGATACAAAGGGTAATCCAAGGTCTATCATCTTTTGGTATTCTATCTTCCATGAATATTTTTCTTGCCCTCATTCATATAATGAGCTCATTGACCAGTTTGTCATATATGGGTGTGAGCTTCCCCCATTCAAGCTACCTAAATATGTTCCAATGAGACTGTTGGATTGGAGTATTATAGACAAATGATATACTCAGATCTAATTCATTTTACTAAAGCCAAGAAGAAAGAACAACTCAGAATCAAAGATCATCTAGGCCCATTTGTTTGCAACAATAGGGAAGCATGGAAAGCAGCAGAACAAATCCTAGAAGACCACATGAAATTAAACAAAAGTTTTAGTTGGACTCCATATGATCCCCACAGTTTCATCTGTGATAGAAGAATGAAAAATAGACTATCACCATATTTTCATCACAGAATTCCAGAGATTGAGCAATATGCTAACATGGATGAATGGAGGGAAGGGACTCTTGTAGAAATGGATAGTGATCAGGTCAATGTAGAGAATGTAATGAAAGATCTGGAAAAGACACTTGACCTGGATTCTTTTGGACAGGTGCAATTTGAGACTTCTCACAAGTCAACATCAGGGACTAGTGCCTCAACAGCTGATACCTCTCAAAGGCATTCACAGGAGACTAGTGTACCACTTGCAAAGACATCACAAGGAAGAGAAAAAGAGATCAGCACTCCAGCAACAAAACAATCAACCATGTCAAAACAGCCTCAAACCTCTAAGGAGCAGGCTCAAACACAGGCCCACCGAACTCAAGTCAACATGGGTAGACTCCTCTGAATGAGGAAAAGAGCTTAAAGAGAGACAGGGAAGTAGCTACCCCTACCAGTGGTCCATCAAATCAGCCTGGTGCTAAGAGGCACGGGCTAAATCCCCATTCAGAGGAGGAATTTATTGAAGAAACAATAGAGAGTCAGAGAAAAGAAGGTGTAGACAGTCAACATACTTTCCCAGCAGGTGGGACACCTTCTAGCTCACAAAGACCGGAGCTGGAAAGACAACAAAGTGCTGAAGTATCATCCTTTAGGCCTTCAAGTAAGAACCTAGACATTAAAGAGAAATTCAAAGAAATAAAGGCCAGAAATGAACCACTAAGGATCCAGGTCTACAATCAGTTTTTAAAGATGGCTCCCACCAATCAAAATAGGTTGATGTCAGCCTATGATATCAAGGAGGGAAAAATGCAGATGAGCTTCTTTAAGCCCAAAGTACAACAGCCTCAGTCAATAGCAGATTACCTCAAGACTGATTTTGAGGTCATGGCTAAGGACATCCACCCCCTAGACTAGATTGAATTACATAAGAAAACAGGGGAGATGGTATATTCAACATTGACAACTAAAGCTATGATGGCCCAAAGACTAGAAAACTCATTAAACAATACCACTGCTCAACTACAGCTAGAAAGAGCCTCCTCACAGGCTAAGGACAATAGAATTAAATCATTGGAAGAGTTGGTTATTGGACTAGGTCATAACCCAAAGGATGTAAAGGCAGCAGAGGCCTTGATAAAGAAGAAAGATGAAGACATAGCTGCCTTAAGAAAGCAGTTAAATTTGCCTCCATCAAGGCATCCACAAACTGTTGAAGTGATTCAAAAGAAGTCTAAAGAAGAGCTTATGGACTTAGTCCTCAAGCTTAATGAACAGTTGAAGGAGACTGAGTAGGAATTGGAAAAAACATTGAAAAGCAGGCAGGGAGAGTTGACCTCTCAGCCTCAAAATGTAATACCAGTGGTCTCCACGACAGTCCCCTCAACACTTGCAACAGCTCTGGCACCAAATGTCCCCTTGGTCATAGCAGAGACAATTACAGGTACAAGCACAAGAACAGCACATGCAGGAACTTCAGGTTTGAGTATAGAAGAGTTAATCAAGTCAATGGAGGAGATGAAACTCCAAGTTTCTGAACTCCAAAAGGTAAAAGAAAAATTTGTCACCTTGGAGCAGAAATATGATGTTTCAAAAATTAATTTTGCTGAAGAAGTAAGGAAGAATAAAGGCTTGGCTCAACAAGTCAAAACATTGGAGAAGGACCTCACATTTGAAAAACCTTTAACAGATATAAGAAATATTCTATGGACCAACATCACTCAGTCAATAAATGATGTTTGGTCATCAATACAGATTATTTTTGAATAGATTGAACTAGTGAGAGTTGCTCTTCAAGAAATTCAAAAAACCAAGGAAGAGCTAGGAGGGAAGCCTGAGGAAGTTATCAGGCTGATAAAATTTTTGAACAGTAGGACCAAGCATCAATTAGAGCAGCTGAATATTGAAGACAGAACTACAACCATCCTCGAAATCAAAAAAAATTTGACCAAAAGGTCTTTAATGCAGAACCTGGAAAGGAAATGTCAGAATATGCAAGAAGATATTGATGAATTTATGGAAAAGTTTGGCATTTTACAGAGCAAAGGACTTCCCAGTCCTTTAGTTATTAATGATAAATTGATGAGGCATGAAGATTATGTTGACAAACTGTACCAGTATGCAAACAACCAAGCCAGTTCCTCTGCTAGTGCATCTGCACCCAAGGCACTACCTACAGGCAGAGTTCTCTATGACAGCTTGGAGAACCTTTTCTATGTGGAGCATGAATTAAAACACTTGTTTCCTGTTCAGCCCAATTTTGTGAAATACACTGAGGCTGATGAAGTATTCAGGAAGCTACAAAGGAAAAGGATACCAAAGGATGATTTGTGGGCAGATATGACAGAAATTTTGTAATTTACCTTCGTAAAATCAAGTATTTACTATGGACAATTTTGGTAAAAGAAGATAAATGAAGACAAAGCAAGTAAAGAGTATCAGAATAGGTTAAAGAGTATTAATTAGAAGTCTAAAGCAAGCATCCAGCACAGAATTACGAGCAGGACAGAAAGATGCCCAATCATAGGACCTGCCTCCAGCTCATTCACAAAAACAAGAATAGCAATCCATCAGTTCATTTTTAATTTCTATCTTCGAGAGCATATGTCTCTATTTTTAAGTAACATATAGTTAGTCTTCCTTGATTATATATCTCTCAGTTAAAGAGATATTTTGTTGTAAATTTTTGTATAAGTACTTCCCCATTCAGAGTACTTAGGGTGGATTCTTATACATTTCTGTATACTTATTATTTTTGAAAAGAAGTGCTATTGGAACAACTCTTGTATGGCTAGATGGAAGAAGGAATAAATCAAAGGACTTTCATAGGATTCTTGTGCAAAACAATGGTCAAATAAGTATTCTATATCTCTTGTTTAGTACTGTTTTTTCCTCTGTTTATTAATAATCATATGTGTTTTCATGAAATCTGAATGATAAACGAAATAATGATATCTCATAAAGTGCTTTATTGCAATTTGTTTTAAAAGGTTTGGCTTTCTTAATGTTTTCTTCAAAAATATTATAGACAAGGAATTCTTAGTTGCTCCTTGTTTCTTAGTTTTTCATCATGGTCATTTAGTAAGAAATTCTTAACTGCTTTTTATTAGTGATCACCCACTTTCCCTCCCCTCAAAATTTTTTGAAGGATTCTTAACTGCCCTTCCTCCCTTTGGAGACCATTTCACCCTCTCAAGTTACCATTTGCCTCTTGTTTTGCTATCTTTCCCTTTGAATCCCTCCTTTACTGAATCAACTTTATCCAATTAAGCCATCTACAGTTGACTCCATAGCCCAATGGCCTGAAATACTCTATTTTACCCATCTACTTCTAAAATTCCACCACCCAATCAAAATCAAAACCCCCAAGCTTTCATAACTAGCCTAATACCTTAACAAACAAAGCTAAATCTTAAAGAGAGAGCCCTCTCTGAGTACAGATTGGCTAGATTCTATACTTAAAAGTTGGTTTGTGGTTACCTCAGACCCCTTTCCTACTTCTGACAACTTCTAGGAAAATCTGAGTGATAACATAGTGGCGACTCCACTGGGGAACCAATTCCTCAGTCAAAAGAAATATTTAAGAAAGTTTAAATCTCATATCTACAGCCTCTTAAAGAAATCATAGAAGTTGTTTGTTGATATCAATTAAGAAAAACCAAAAACAAAACCTAAAAACCTGGCTTCAGAAAGGACTCGTTACACTAGAGCTAATCCTGATCCCAATCCACCACAAGTGTTTGAGAACCCCAATCTGATCCCCAGAATTCTTAGGAGACAAGAAAGTCAAGAAAGTTCTGCCAGTTCTCGGCCCACCTTCAGATCAACATCCTGTCCTGTTAGGTGGATTTATCTTGAAGACCAACCCTTTGATGAATACTTTGAGACCTCTTTGTTTAGGACTTCATCTGATTCTGAATTAATTGACCTAGTCCCAGACCCAGTATTCATCGAAGAATTACAGCTTCAAGCTATCAATTTGTCAATTGACAGACATTTGCAGAGCTCACTACAATCTGATCTTACCACTGAAGGAACACCCAATCCCTCTATAATCACTACTGCCTCTGCAAGCTCATCACCATTTCCTCATACATCTCAACCTCAAACCACTCCACATCAGACCACCCCTTTTACCCCTCCATCCACAACCCAAACATCCATTGTTATCCCAACCCCAGTTGTTGTTTCACCATTACCTACAGCAATGGCAAACAGATATGCTCCCCTGGTACTACCAGCGAACTTAGGTGCCATGCCCCAGGATTACCAAAGTAATATCACTCAATTTGATGGTACTGGTATCTATATAACCCAACAACACACCAAGAAAATGACTGATTATTTTAAAAATTATGAAATAGATGTTGATGATGTGCGAATGAGAATATTTTTTCAGAGTTTAACTCAAGAACTTAGAACCTGGTTTAGAGCTCTAGCAGCAAACAGTATAGACAACCTAAAAACTCTCTATAGACAATTCCTAAACCGATGGGAGAAAAAGAAAGATCCCCTTTAGATTCTATCTGAGTATGAAAACCTAAAGAGAGGAACACAAGAAACTATGCAGGATTACTGCACTAGATTCAACAGTTTCTATAATTCCATCCCTCAAAACCTTAGACCCCCACCTGATTTAGCCTTAATCAAATTCCCTAATGGATTTGATTCTGACATGGCCTTCCAGCTAAGAGAATGAGCTCCTCGTACTTTGGAAGATATGCAAAGCATAGCTGTCAGTGTTGAAGCCAACCTGATGTCTAAAAGAGCCAAGGTTAGGAGTGAAAGGAGAATACCATTGAAGGAAGAATCCTCACCCTTTGAATAGAAACTAGATGCTATAATTAAAGGGATGGATAGGCTAGGAGATAGAGTGGAAACAATTGAAATGAAAGCTCCCTGAGATAGTCATCCAACCAACATAGGGAGAAATCCTAATTTCAGAAAAAATCAAAACGAGAACACTAGAAAGACTGGTCCAGACCAAAACATTAGACCCCCTTTCCAGGAGAATTATGCAGAAGGCTCAAACTCTGAAGAACCTGAAGAGGACACTCAAATAAATTTGATGGGACTCAGTAATGAAAGAGAAGTTTTCTTGACACAAGAGGATCAAGAGGCCCACATTCTTAAACAATTTCAAACTCATTCAAGTGAATCATTCGATTTTAGGGAAGATTATGACACAGTCATCTATGAAGTGCATAAGCAATACAACCTAAGGAGTAGGAGAATTGATGTTCCTGAAGCAAACAAGCAAAAGGCTCTGAAACAGCCTATAAAAGGTAAGACAGTCACTACACCTGTACATATTCTTTCTAGATCAGACCCTAATCCTTCTAACCCAATAATTGAAGATGTCTCTGATAATCAACCAAACAATAAACAACCCTCCACTTCTCTTCCTTCCAAAGGAAATGTGGAAGAACCTCCAGAAGTTGATTTAGGAGAACCTGCTAATTATAATTCCACTCCTGAAAAGGAGAAAAACACAGAAAACACAGAAAACAGAGAGAATACTACTGTTCGAAACCCAAAAGCCCAAACTGAAAAACCCTTTAATCTAGAAACTGAAGTAGGTAAGCTAAAAATTGTTGTTCCATTATCTGAATTAGCTAAACATGATGCCTACCGAAGTCAAATCAATAGATCACTCAAAATTACTGGAACTGAAGATTCAGTTAATGTTTTTGATGACCAGCCAGAATTAATCTTTGGCCCAAAAGTGAATGGAAAACCATTAGAAGGAGGAATTCCTCCCTTCTATGTGAGTTTAAACATACATGATAAGATTCTTCACAATGCCATGTTTGATTCTGGGGCATCTCATAACCTTATGCCCAAGTCTGTAATGGAAAAACTAGACCTAGACATCACTAGACCATACAAAGATCTCTTTTCTTTTGATTCTAGCCAGGTAAGATGTTTAGGATTGATAAAAGACTTGTGTGTCTCATTGGTTCAATACCCTGCAAAAACAATTTTAATCACTACAACAAAACCAGCGATTTGCGCCAGATTTTAGTGCATTTTTTTTGTAATTGTGATGAGCAACCTGGCGCTAAATCTGGCTCTATTGTACAATTTTTAAAGCGTCCTTTTTTGCACCTGATTTTGCATCCTTTTTCACGCTAGATTTTGCATCATTTTTTACACCAAACTATGCATCATTTTTTGCGTCAAATTTTGAACCAAGATTTGCATCTTATTTTATGACAGGTTTTGCTTCTAGTTTTGTGTCATTTTTTGCATCTATTTTTCATTCTCTTTTGCTTCCTAT
This sequence comes from Pinus tabuliformis, assembly GCA_031772625.1. Taxonomy (NCBI): domain Eukaryota; kingdom Viridiplantae; phylum Streptophyta; class Pinopsida; order Pinales; family Pinaceae; genus Pinus; species Pinus tabuliformis. The sequence goes on along the minus strand of CM062815.1, from coordinate 1,124,099,958 downwards.
TTTGTGTCATTCTTTGCTTCCATTTTTGCACCATCATTTGCATCAATTTTACACTGTATTTTGAATCCAATTTAACGTCTTTTTATGCATCCATTTTGTGTCAGTTTTTGCATCTAGTCTTATGCCAGGTTTTGTATCTAGTCTTACACTAGTTTTTGCTTCTATTTTTGCACCAGCTTTGGTGCCTATATTTGCACCATGTGTTGAATTTGATTTAGCACCAAATTTTGCATCCATTTTTGTGCCCATTTTTGCATCTTTTTTTGGACCATTTTTTACATCCACATTTATGTTTGATTTGTCTCCATTTTTCCCATCTCATTTTGCACCATTTTCCCATCCAAATTTGCATCATTTTTAACACCATCTCTTGCATCTAATGTTACATCATTTTGAGCATCCAAATTTGCATTTATATTTGCATCTTATGTTGAGTCATGTGTTGTGTCCACCTTTGCATCTTATTTTGTGTCTAATGGTACATTCAATTTAGAGCCATTTTTTACGTCTACTTTTGTATTTGTTTTTGCACCAAGTTTTGCATCCAATTTTACGCTATTTTATGCCCCTTTTTGCACCATTTTTTTATGTCTACTTGTGTCCAATGTTGCACCATTATTTACACCGACTTTTTCATCCAGTTTTGCACTTTTTTGGTGTCTAGTTTTACATCGTTTTCACCATCCAAATTTGCATCTTTTTTTGCCTCATTTTGTGTCCACATTTGCATATAATTTTGTGTCTGAGTTCGAGCCTAAATTTGCATGTGATTAGGAATCATTTTTTACATCCAATATGGCATCCTTGGTTTCACCTTTTTTCAGCCCCATTTTGCATCTTGTTTTATGTCTTTTCTTACATCTTTTTTTTTTCCTTTTTTGCACCCAAGTTTGCATCCCAAATTTACACCATTATTTTCATCGTCATTTGGCATATTAATTTGTAACGTTTTTTGCTTCTTTTTAACGCTCAACTTTGCATCTCATTTTACATCTAGTTGTTGTCTTTTTTTGCATCTAATTTGGTGCCCATTTATGTGTCCTTGTTTTTGACCAATTTGATATCCTTTTGTATGCCATGTTTTGTTCCCTTGTTTGTGTCAACTATTGCACAATTTTTCACTTCTAATTTAAAACACTTTGTATGTCAATTGTTTGCATTTTGTATTAATTCCTAGTTTAACATCCAATTTTACTTTCAAATTTGCATCCATGGTTACATCCGCATTTGACTTCTTATATAGAGTATATTTTTCTTTACATATATGACCCCCTTTATAGATTCATAGTGAAATATATGATAGCTTCTAAATATCATTAAAGCAGATATCACAATTCAAAATCATTTGTAAATAAATTTAAGAGAAATTGACAACATCCATCCAAAAAATTAACAATGTGTCATTAACAATTTTCAAAACATGTATAAAATAGCAACATAATACTAATAAAATCAATATTATTTTTAATCAAAACAAGTAAAATTCAAATATGATTAACAAATCAAAATATTTCATGAATATCGTTATTCTACGATAAATTAACAACATACATAAATCAAACTCATCGTATGATTACAAAATCAAAATGTCTCATTGATATAGGGTAAATTCACAACACCCATCTAAACATAACAATGTCATTCTACACAATAATTTCTTCATAAAAAACAATGCATGTGCATGCCTAGCTACCACCACCAAGATCATCCTCATGATCATCTTGACCATCCTCATTACTCTGATCCACATCATCACCAACACCGCAACTATCATCATCATCTCCTCCTTCACCACCATCATCCTCATCCTCATCCTCATCATCTCCTGATATATGTTGAACATAATTTGGATCATCGTCTTGGCAATCATTACCTATAGCATTCTGACAAAAAAAATCAATATTACATGTTAGTATTAATTACATAACACAACACATGTTTTTGTTATACAATGTTAACCATAAAATGAGGTAAGATATAATATCTAATAGTACTAAAAAATAAAATGAAAATATGGTTTAAAAGTATATTGGAAATCCAACTAAGATTACATACCATAGAGTCCATCCAAACAACAAATTCAACCCATCTCTTTTGCTGCAGCACCTCCTTTTCCAAATGATTTGGAGGTCTTCCATATTTTAGTTCCTATCAATCAGTAAATAGGGAGAAATTAGATAACAATGACTTTCTTCTAGTACAAAATTTATTAAAAAAATATCACATGTTTAATATACTTACAAAGGTTGTTATCAGTGCTTTTAAACCTTTCTGGCCACTATGATGAGTGACTTTTGTCTTGGTTAACCTCGCCTTGGATGCCTTGTCCTTAAACATAAACCAATTCAATTTATTTTCACACAAATACATGTCTAAGATACTTATAAGTATTAATACATTCTAAATAATGTTTAATGAAAAATTCAATACCTGAATGCTCTCATTGCCGGCTTTTCTTTGTGCATCCAACTTCTCATATGATTTTACAAGTTCTTTCCATACTTTAAAAGGTATGTCAATAGGTCTTTGTTTCAGTCTTTGATCTTGAGGCATTTTTTTAATTTTTCTTGTTTGGGTAAAAATTTTGGTTAAAAAAAACCGAACAAGTAATTCACATCAATGGCATGGGGACTCTATGGATATGTGTAAAAAAATGGCTATAAAGAAAACATCCAAAAAACATATGAGCTCTCCCTTTGATGGTCACTTGGGGCATATGGCTGGAAAGGAACAACTCCATTTTCGAAAATCAAGGACAATCCTTTCTCAAAGTCCTTCCTAATATTTGCTCCAAATGTCTTAAAATGAAAAACAAAATTCAAACATCATCCTTAAACATCTCCCTTAAATATAAGGTTGGACCATAAATTCTTCACTTTTATTGTTATCGGCTCTGGAATGATTTTTCTATATGCAATTATATAATGAAATATGTGTGCACTAATGAAAAAACATTGAGTTTCATTTTTCATAATCACAAACAATGAAAAAAGAATCACACATAACTAGCATCATTTTGGAAATTTTATATTTATTACAAATATTTAACATGTTTTCCTCCCATATCTCATAAAAAGGTGTGAAATTTTTTATATACTCTCCAATAAGCACTACAACAAAACCAGCGATTTGGAGGTTTTACACTAAGTTTTTCAACATCGAACTTACTAGGGCTTGCACCACCGGGGTTATTAGTAAGAATCTCATGAGGTTTGCATAGCCATGATTATTAGAATCAAAATAGTAGGATTTGCACTAAAAAACAGTTCATAGAGCTTTCCTGCTGGGGAGAAAATCACAAGTTCAACTTCTGCAGTCCAGAGCACCGAGAGCTCGTAAGCTTTCTTCAGCAATCCACCTACGTTTGGAAAATGTAGCCAGCCTGCTGGCGATGTTCTCAATCCTCTTCCTCTGCATCTTTCCCCTCACTATTCTTGTATGTCCTCTTTCGTTTTTCCCTCCAAAAAAACCCTCTCAAATTGAGAAAGCAGAACAACTCACTCGATGAGAATCCGAATCCAATTATCGCTTCTAACAATAACCCAATACGATACCAGAAGTGATTACACAAAACCTCATTGACTCTTCATTTGTTTGGAAAAGAGCCAAGCATATACTTCTGACGAGGGTTTCCGTCTCAAGTCTGGCTTGCAGGACGTCGCTTAGTCAATTGCGAGAAAAGTTTTCCACCTGCCTGTCACATACGGTTTGTCACACTATATATTAAAATAAGGTTGATCATACTAACAATAAGGTTGTATAGTTTAAAAGGAGGGCTCTCCTGACTGCATTTGGTTGGTTTATAGAAAAGATTGCTAGAATGTGTAATGTGAATGCTATGCTAACTATTTTTTAAGCATTTGGAAGTATTAAAACCCCCTAGGATAATTAATGTAAGACCTGTTAATTAATGTGTAAAGATGGCTATTGTCCTTGGGCTACCTTAGTTGTTCATGTTTAGTGATCTGTGGTATTATGACTCCTCAAGTCACTATTAAACCATGAGAACCATGCCCAGGCAGACTAGTGTGACATTGTGGATGAGAACCAAAACTAGACTCCTATAACCTCCTTTTTCATCCTTTAAATTGCAGAATTAACTGACTGTTCTAGTAATCATTCTTGAGCACCTGAAGATGTGCACCCTAAATAATAAGAATAATACCCTGTAACATATGAATAGTCCATCCTGTGCATGTAGGATATGCACATGAGGTCCAATAAAATCACTAACCAGAATACCAGGTGTTATTAAAGCCTCTACAGGTTGATATATATGAATGTTACAGTGTGCAGGAGTATGATTCAATTCCATACGAAAATACAAAACATCTGATAGGATTTCCTTATACCTCATAGGCAAACAACCATTGTCCCTTATATAGATGAGCAGAATAAGTGCTTGGTTCTCTACACTAAATAAAGATAAAGTATAGTACTTATTGCTGACAAAATAGGATTTAAATCGCGGTTCAATTGCTTGACATTCAGCTGGTCACAAAATTGTAGAGTGCATAATCATAAGTGATGTTGCGAGCCTCATTGCTCAAAGTCTAAGGGTCTTGCGAGCCATAATCACAGCCATGTATGGCATATCTTGTGATTATGGCATTTTATGAGGTCAATTCTTGTGAAGACATTTCAGTTTATAATAAATTTTGAACCTTAACAGAGTTTTGGCAAGACCTGGCTGAGCTAGGACATCAACAACACAGCTGATATGAATGACATAATCTAGCCTCAAGAGGGAGCCTCTTTTGTTTCATCACTCTAACAATCTATGAAGTGGTGGAAAGCATAACAACTTCCCCTTGAATATGACACCTAAACTGAGTACAAATCCTAAATGATGCAGCCCTTGGTGCATGTCTCTCAAAGTATCGATATTTCAAATGTTGAAAGCTCTTGTGCCCATTTGATATGCATTCGATTGCAGTTCCCCTGAAGAAAAAATCTTATAAAGGTGAGGCCATGGCCAATATGTTAGCCATATCCATTGGAGTTGCCATTGCTTGACAAATTTAGTGTGATCAGTCCCACCATGATTCACATGGGCTTCTACTCAACACTGGCTGTTGCTATTGTAAGAGTCTTCAAGCTCGTTGAACCCATAGTATTGATAAGTGTATTCTTTGGGTCTCTGGTTTTCAAATTCTGCCTATGTTTTCCTCTCAGTATCATTATTTCAAATGCTGAAAGCTCTAATTCCCATTGCTGTGTATTTGATTGTGGTTTCCCTGAAGAAAGAAGCTTATAAAGGTGAGCCCGAGGCCAATATGTTGGCCATATCCATTGGAGTTACTATTTCAGCTTATGGGGAGGCCAAGATGAATGCATGGGAGGTGATTCTCCAGTTAAGTGCAGTTGCATGTGAGACTACTCAATTGGTTCTCATACAAATTCCACGAACATCAAAAGGGATTAAGTTGAATCCCATCACATCTTTGTTGCTCCTTGTTGCCTTGTTTTTCTCAGCACCCCCTGGGCCTTAGTAGAATACCCATTTCTGATAATCAGGGTCTCTTCCTTTGATTTGGATTACATGACATTTCTGCTTGTGCCTTGGCTCTTAATCTTGCAGTGTTTCTTCTGATAGGAAAGACTTCAGCCTTGACTATGAATGTTGTTGGTCTTGTCAAGGACTGGTTGCTCATAACATAATCTTTGTCTGTAATAAATGAAAAGGTTACAGTCATTGCCAATTATTTTCATTAGTATCCTTCATGCTTATAAAAAGTATGTTATTGTTTTGAGATCTGAAAACACCTCCCAGGTATTGTTTCTGATAGGGGAAGAAATTTACAACCACACATTTTTAAGTTCCTTAAGAAAAATACTTGAGGAGCTGCATCACAAAGCACAGACTTCCTTAGACTCTTGTGTCAGGTCTGACCTATAGTTTTTCCAGCAATTATCACCAAGGACTTGCACTGTGCCTCGTCTCCTTCAAACTCTGTTTGCAAAAAGAAAGCTCCCGAAAGGTCTTATCTAAGCAGAGCTCTGGTCTTAGAAGGACTATACCAGGTTAGTGTTAAAGGGTCTTTCCTGAGCTTTCCAAAAATAAACTTCCCTTTGCCAAAAGAAACGCCCTGAAAGGTCCTATGTAAGTAGAACTTCAGGTCCTTAAAGGTTTTATATAAGTAGAGCTTCAATCATATAAGCTTAGCCCTTAGTAGAGCTCTGGTCCTAAAAGGCCAGCCTGCTAAGTCATGTCCCAAAAAGACCTTACCAGGTCTTAGTAGCACATCAATGATACAACCATGGCTTCACTAAAATACTAACTTGACAATACATATAAGCTCTATCAGACATAGTAATGACAGCTCAATAGCAATAGTGTATTTATGCAAGGAACCCAACACATTCTTGAAATCAGAAATATCAACTCAACCATATTTAAACACTTGAACTATAACCTATAGCTTAAATATTTGGAATAATGGATCATGAGACTCCAGAAAATAGGCTTTATTTAATTGCCAACTATTTTCATTAGTATCCTTCATTATTATAAAAAGTATGTTATTGTTTTGAGATCTGAAAAGACCTCCCAGGCATTGTTTCTGATAGGGGAAGAAATTTACAACCAGACATTTTTAAGTTCCTTAAGAAAAATACTTGAGGAGCTGCATCACAAAGCACAGACTTCCTTAGACTCTTCTGTCAGGTCTGACCTATAGTTTTTCCAGCAATTATCACCAAGGACTTGCAGCCTGCTAAGTCATGTCCCAAAAAGACCTTACCAGGTCTTACTTGAGCATGGCAAAGAGTTAGTCCTAAATGGTCTGAACAGCAAGCCTCAATTTTTTTTTAAATTACCAATCATATTGAAATACCGCAAGAGAAATCATGAAGATTATATAGCCAAAATGACCCCTTATTAAAATTGCCAATAGTGGAGCGTTTACCTGGAGTTCTTTGGTGAAAAAATAAAAACTATGAACAGGAAAAATCATATTAAAGATTTATCTGGCATAATCTTAGCAAATGTTTTTATAGACAAATTCAGTGCATGTGTCATTTTAATAGGGATTTTGGCCCTGTTTCCTCCATGACCTCACGTGCACACTCCTCCCAAGTCTCTCCTGCACATATGTGCGAATAAACAAGGATTTTGCATTCCCATTAATGAGTACAAGGGAAAACAATAAATTTGCAAGAGAGAAAGAACAAACAAAAAAGACCACTATTGACATTGTGGATGCAACATTCACTAGGCTTTGTAATTTGTATATGGATAAGTCCCTGAATCTATGTTAAGTTTGCAACTTAAAGCATGACCAAAAGCAGCACATTGGTAGAATTAAAGCTATTTTGCCACAATAGTTGCAGGGCACAAAAGCCTCTAAAGACACCAATGCAATGATTTTGAATCAGGTTTGATTTGGACATGGAAGGCTCCATTAAAGATATCCTTGTAAGGAGCTATGTTTGAAGCTCTCAACAGGCTTGATCTGTTTGGCCCCCCCCTCTTGTGAACAGCACTGTTGGATCCATTGAGCGGAGGCAATTTGAAGAGTGCCCAAGGACCCAGGTCACTTCGACTGCCATGAACAAAATTATAAATGGATGTCGTACTCATTAGGCATTGTCTATGGGCAGACCCTAACCCTGGGTTATATATGTTGTGACAGAAAGCAACACAGTTAAGTCCCTGAATCTATGTTAAGTTTGCAACTTAAAGCATGACCAAAAGCAGCACATTGGTAGAATTAAAGCTATTTTGCCACAATAGTTGCAGGGCACAAAAGCCTCTAAAGACACCAATGCAATGATTTTGAATCAGGTTTGATTTGGACATGGAAGGCTCCATTAAAGATATCCTTGTAAGGAGCTATGTTTGAAGCTCTCAACAGGCTTGATCTGTTTGGCCCCCTCCTCTTGTGAACAGCAATGTTGGATCCATTGAGTGGAGGCAATTTGAAGAGTGCCCAAGGACCCAGGTCACTTCGACTGCCATGAACAAAATTATAAATGGATGCCGTACTCATTAGGCATTGTCTATGGGCAGACCCTAACCCTGGGTTATATATGTTGTGACAGAAAGCAACACAGTTATACAAAATTAGAGCTATTTTGATGCAAAACTTGCAAGGTGCACCAGCCTATAAAGATACCAATGGCCTGATTTTGAATCGATTTAATTTGGATAAGGAAAGATTCATTTGGGATAAGCTTGCAAGGAAAGTGTGATGTTGTTAACATGATAGTATTTATCAAAACGCTTTGACAAATGAAAGGAGAGTGTGATGCTGTAAGCCCTGTTTCCTCCATGACCTCACATGTAGCACACTCCTCCCAAGTCTCTCCTGCACATATGTGCGAATAAACAAGGATTTTGCATTCTACCCATTAATGAGTACAAGGGAAAACAATAAATTTGCAAGAGACAAAGAACAAACAAAAAAGACCACTATTGACATTGTGGATGCAACATTCACTAGGCTTTGTAATTTGTATATGGATAAGTCCCTGAATCTATGTTAAGTTTTCAACTTAAAGCATGACCAAAAGTAGCACATTGGTAGAATTAAAGCTATTTTGCCACAATAGTTGCAGGGCACAAAAGCCTCTAAAGACACCAATGCAATGATTTTGAATCAGGTTTGATTTGGACATGGAAGGCTCCATTAAAGATATCCTTGTAAGGAGCTATGTTTGAAGCTCTCAACAGGCTTGATCTGTTTGGCCCCCTCCTCTTGTGAAGAGCACTGTTGGATCCATTGAGCGGAGGCAATTTGAAGAGTGCCCAAGGACCCAGGTCACTTCGACTGCCATGAACAAAATTATAAATGGATGTCGTACTCATTAGGCATTGTCTATGGGCAGACCCTAACCCTGGGTTATATATGTTGTGACAGAAACCAACACAGTTATACAAAATTAGAGCTATTTTGATGCAAAACTTGCAAGGTGCACCAGCCTATAAAGATACCAATGGCCTGATTTTGAATCGATTTAATTTGGATAAGGAAAGATTCATTTGGGATAAGCTTGCAAGGAAAGTGTGATGTTGTTAACATGATAGTATTTATCAAAACGCTTTGACAAATGAAAGGAGAGTGTGATGCTGTAAGCCCTGTTTCCTCCATGACCTCACGTGCAGCACACTCCTCCCAAGTCTCTCCTGCACATATGTGCGAATAAACAAGGATTTTGCATTCTACCCATTAATGAGTACAAGGGAAAACAATAAATTTGCAAGAGACAAAGAACAAACAAAAAAGACCACTATTGACATTGTGGATGCAACATTCACTAGGCTTTGTAATTTGTATATGGATAAGTCCCTGAATCTATGTTAAGTTTGCAACTTAAAGCATGACCAAAAGCAGCACATTGGTAGAATTAAAGCTATTTTGCCACAATAGTTGTAGGGCGCAAAAGCCTCTAAAGACACCAATGCAATGATTTTGAATCAGGTTTGATTTGGACATGGAAGGCTCCATTAAAGATATCCTTGTAAGGAGCTATGTTTGAAGCTCTCAACAGGCTTGATCTGTTTGGCCCCCTCCTCTTGTGAACAGCACTGTTGGATCAATTGAGCGGAGGCAATTTGAAGAGTGCCCAAGGACCCAGGTCACTTCAACTGCCATGAACAAAATTATAAATGGATGTCGTACTCATTAGGCATTGTCTATGGGCAGACCCTAACCCTGGGTTATATATGTTGTGACAGAAACCAACACAGTTATACAAAATTAGAGCTATTTTGATGCAAAACTTGCAAGGTGCACCAGCCTATAAAGATACCAATGGCCTGATTTTGAATCAATTTAATTTGGATAAGGAAAGATTCATTTGGGATAAGCTTGCAAGGAAAGTGTGATGCTGTTAACATGATAGTATTTATCAAAACGCTTTCACAAATGAAAGGAGAGTGTGATGCTGTAAACATGCTAGTATTTATCAAAACCCATGGACAAATGAATTTTGAAACATGATAGTATTTATCAAAACCCATGGACAAATGAATTCATGTATTAATTGGCCTGCACACAAATATGTATAAAACCATATGACATAAAAGAAGCCCTCTGCTAAAATAGATTCAGTGAAGGTTACTCCCTATAGCAAACCAATATTGGATAACTTGTGTCCGGAAGGGAGTTTGACATGCACTTTACACAGTTTAGCAAACCAATATTGGATAACTTTGTGTCCGGAAGGGAGTTTGACATGCACTTTACACAGTTTCTTCCCAAGGAGAAAGTAAAATAAAGGATGATACCAATGGGATCATGGTTCAGCAGTGAGATCGTTGGTGTGTTGGCCAGCCACCAAGATTCAATTCTTTGAGAGGCACACATCAATATATTCTCTATTTATCTATTGAGGTTCTGATGTGTAATTAAATGATGGTCATTAATCATTGATAATAAATCCGAGGAGTCATTGAACATGTACCCTAATTCCGGGTTCTAATGTGTAATTAAATGATGGTCATTAATCATTGATAATGAATCCGAGGAGTCATTGAACATGTACCCTAATTATGGGTTCTGATGTGTAATTAAATGATGGTGATTAATCATTTATAATAAATCCGAGGAATCATTGAACATGTACCCTAATTCTGCATAACCTAGTTGCAGGATTATTTCATGTATTAGTTGGCCTACACACAAATATGTATAAAACCATATGACATAAAAGAAGTCCTCTGCTAAAATAGATTCAGTGAAGGTTACTCCCTATAGAAAACCAATATTGGATAACTTGTGTCCGGAAGGGAGTTTGACATGCACTTTACACAGTTTAGCAAACCAATATTGGATAACTTTGTGTCCGGAAGGGAGTTTGGCATGCACTTTACACAGTTTCTTCCCAAGGAGAAAGTAAAATAAAGGATGATACCAATGGGATCATGGTTCAGCAGTGAGATCGTTGGTGTGTTGGCCAGCCACCAAGATTCAATTCTTTGAGAGGCACACATAAGTTGTTGGAGATTTCAGGTTATTTAAAGAAAACAATAAGCCCACTATAGCAGCCTAGCCAAGGGAAAGTGCTTGTGATTAATGATTCGCCCTTCAAGGGTTGTCTTGCAAGTTGCAAGTGAAAACAGGCTGCTTCTGGAGGCTGACTTATTCAGGCCAATTGTAAAGCCTATGGAGTTAAGAGAACTTATAAGCACTTTTGGAAAAATAAAAAGGAATAAGAAGCGAATTCAAAGTAATACCTCTAAGTGTTGAATGTGTAGACTGTACTGTAACCAACACTACATATGATTGTGTAAAGAATTTCAATGATATAAGGTGTTCTACGTGTCCATCATTTGATAGTTTTATCAGCGCAACAAGAGTTTCCATAAGCAGGATACACAGTTATACATACACACTGTAATTGTTTGCAACTGTGAAAGAAGAACATCCCCAGTGAAGTTGATAATTAATTTGGCAATTTCATAGGTTCGGCCACTAAAGGCTTAGAAGGGAGTGAATCCAGATTCAACTAAAACCTCAAGATGCCTAAACAGGGTTTTGGGCAAGTTTGACCATTCCACCCATTCCCATCCATCACATTTCTCAGGCTCTAGATTCTGTGGGTGTTGGTCTGGATCACTATTAGTTGGCCTGCACACAAATATGTATAAAACCATATGACATAAAAGAAGCCCTCTGCTAAAATAGATTCTGTGAAGGTTACTCCCTATAGCAAACCAATATTGGATAACTTGTGTCCGGATGGGAGTTTGACATGCACTTTACACAGTTTAGCAAACCAATATTGTATAACTTTGTGTCCGGAAGGGAGTTTGACATGCACTTTACACAGTTTCTTCCCAAGGAGAAAGTAAAATAAAGGATGATACCAATGGGATCATGGTTCAGCAGTGAGATCGTTGGTGTGTTGGCCAGCCACCAAGATTCAATTCTTTGAGAGGCACACATCAATATATTCTCTATTTATCTATTGGGGTTCTGATGTGTAATTAAATGATGGTCATTAATCATTGATAATAAATCTGAGGAATCATTGAACATGTACCCTAATTCCGGGTTCTGATGTGTAATTAAATGATGGTCATTAATCATTGATAATGAATCCGAGGAGTCATTGAACATGTACCCTAATTCTGGGTTCTGATGTGTAATTAAATGATGGTGATTAATCATTGATAATAAATCTGAGGAATCATTGAACATGTACCCTAATTCTGCATAACCTAGTTGCAGGATTATTTCATGTATTAGTTGGCCTGCACACAAATATGTATAAAACCATATGACATAAAAGAAGCCCTCTGCTAAAATAGATTCAGTGAAGGTTACTCCCTATAGCAAACCAATATTGGATAACTTGTGTCCGGAAGGGAGTTTGACATGCACTTTACACAGTTTAGCAAACCAATATTGGATAACTTTGTGTCCGGAAGGGAGTTTGACATGCACTTTACACAGTTTCTTCCCAAGGAGAAAGTAAAATAAAGGATGATACCAATGGTATCATGGTTCAGCAGTGAGATCGTTGGTGTGTTGGCCAGCCACCAAGATTCAATTCTTTGAGAGGCACACATAAGTTGTTGGAGATTTCAGGTTATTTAAAAAAAACAATAAGCCCACTATAGCAGCCTAGCCAAGGGAAAGTGCTCGTGATTAATGATTCGCCCTTCAAGGGTTGTCTTGCAAGTTGCAAGTGAAAACAGGCTGCTTCTGGAGGCTGACTTATTCAGGCCAATTGTAAAGCCTATGGAGTTAAGAGAACTTAGAAGCACTTTTGGAAAAATAAAAAAGAATAAGAAGCGAATTCAAAGTAATACCTCTAAGTGTTGAATGTGTAGACTGTACTGTAACCAACACTACAGATGATTGTGTAAAGAATTTCAATGATATAAGGTGTTCTACGTGTCCATCATTTGATAGTTTTATCAGCGCAACAAGAGTTTCCATAAACAGGATACACAGTTATACATACACACTGTAATTGTTTGCAACTGTGAAAGAAGAACATCCCCAGTGAAGTTGATAAATAATTTGGCAATTTCATAGGTTCGGCCACTAAAGGCTTAGAAGGGAGTGAATCCAGATTCAACTAAAGCCTCAAGATGCCTAAACAGGGGTTTGGGCAAGTTTGACCATTCCACCCATTCCCATCCATCACATTTCTCAGGCTCTAGATTCTGTGGGTGTTGGTCTGGATCACTCAGCTCTGCGCGCATGTAAATAAAAACATAATGAGAAGGTCTGATTTCATCTTTTATAGCATTGGTGACTGTTGCAAACTGTATATTATGTAGTTTGTATTATATTTTAATGATTAAACCCAAGATTGAGTTCTGCAACATGCCAAATGTGGTATATACATACTTCCTACGACTAATTACAGTACAGAGGAAATGAAAGCAATTACAGTTTTACGATTCGAATCCAGAAACCAATTACCCGGCTGTTGTCGTAGCGTGGCTTTGGAGGAGCGCCTTCTCCTCTGTAGCAGGTGCAAACCCCAAACCGGTGACCAGAATCTCTGTCAGGATTACCAGCCACATGAAAAAGCTTTATAAAAGACTCCATTACTTCCTCCAGGCAGTTGAAACATCGACTACGCGGCCATTACTTCCTGGAGGCAGCTGAAACACCAGATGCAACACGCGGCCCTCATGCAGGTCCGCCTCTGCAGGTCCGCCGCCCCCTCAACATCCGCATGCAGGTCGGCCTCTGCAGGTCCGAGGCCGCCCCCTCAACACCCTCTAAACCCTAAAAAACTTTAACCTCTTAATCAACGGTTCATTTTTCTCCAATCGTCTAACACTAGATCTAAGGGCTACGATTACGACACGAAGACATTTTGGGAGGTTGATTTCAGAGGGGAACGCCTTACGGCGTAATAATATAATTTTATGGTTGTTGTTTAAGTTTATTAGGTGTTATTAAAACAATAAATACATTTTTTTTATTTTCACATCACTAAAGAAGTAACTATATGATGTTTTTGGTTATTGGTTAGGTTAGAAAATATTTATAATAATAATAATATAATTTTATGGTTGTTGTTTAAGTTTATTAGGTGTAATTTTTTTTAATTTCAATTTAATAATTTTTAAATGGAAAAATATGATTTTAATTTGGTTGTATTGAAAATATTTATATGTTTTTACATATAAGGTGGGTGCAAACAAAGGAGAATATATAGTAAGTCTATTTAATAGTTAATAACAAGTGTTAATTTCTTAAAATTATATGATAAATTTGAAAGGAGTAGGGTATGTATCTTTTTTTGGGTGAAATATATTAAAATTATTGTGTGAATGGGGTTGTAAGACCCTATATTTTCATCCTGGGAAAATATAGTCCTCTCTTAGCCACTTGCATAGTTTAGATTGTCATAAGCAAAGTAGGTACATTGTCTTAAGATGCAAACATTTCATTTTAAGCAGTGTCATAATGTGGTTTCAGCGAAGCATTAAAAGATGGAATGAGCATGCACATTTGGGATGCTAGTGTTATATTCAGCTTGAGGCATGATTGCACGTCTAAGAAGACTCTAACAAGGGTTGCAGAGGAGAGGTTGGGGGATTGTAGTCTCACTTAGAAGTGTATACAAGCAAGTTAAGCCCTATGAGAAGTTGTGAAACAAAATTAAGGGATTTGACAAGTTGCACGAAGGCAACTTAGTAGTGGTACTAAGTGAGCAATCCTTGATTCAACTTGATACTCTCTCCTTGGCACTACCACTTTGTAAGATGGAGAAGAAATGTGAAATAGATGTGCAACCCACTAAAGAAGTTGAAGGTTGTTGTAATGTATATCGGTGGTTATGTCATGATGTGAAAGGAAGTGTTGGAACTTGGAAGGTGACCATTAGAGTAGATTTACCATGGAGTGTAAGGAGGTGCAAGGATCTGATAAGGAGGGAACTACACAAATCTAACAAGTAGGCCATATTGGGTTAGGATATTACTATTTTGGGACATCCAAAGTTGAAGGTGCATTTTATGGAGGTGCAGTCGAAGTGCTTGGGTGCGTGCCACAGCGTAAGGGTATTTAGGACTTTTAGTGTGTGTTAGTGGTGTTAGTGCATTGTGTTTGATCAGCACTAGCTAGAATGTGTTCCATGAAGGAAAAAATCCCACAAATTTGGGATGACTTAACCATTTGGCATTTAAGGTGTGTTATGTCCTAGTTTTGAGGAGACAATTAGAACCATCTTAGAGTGTGATGGGTTGTGCCATGGACTTAGGTCCACTTATATGGGTTGAGGTGTAAAGGTAACGTGTGAGTTGAGGAAAATGATTACAATGCTTATCTATATAAAGTGTTTATGATATAAGATTAATAAGTTTTTGTTGGAGAATGGAAGAGGAGGATAAGAAAAGAGAGGCATTAAGGTTTGTTGTAAATCAATCAAAAGGAACGAACTTGTTAATCTTATTAGCAAGATTGTTCAAGTTGTCTCTTCAATAGGAGTGAATTTTGGCTAGGACTAGGGAGTTAAGCATTGATTGGGTACTCTGGAAATCCAAGACCCAACATATCCAAGCTAGTCCATTAAATAGATTCATCTTGGGCAAGGGTTGTTAAGGCTAAGGTGCAAATATCCCCTCTGCTCAAACTATTTAACATGCAAAGTTGGATCTGATTCTTCAACTTGTCCTGACGATGAACCACACTGGTTGGTTCGAAACGCCTAAACAAATGATATATCTTGTGATTTACGCTGGAAAAATTTCTCATAAACTACACATTAAGAAAGTTTTTGCACTCCTATATGGATAAACATGCTTATTATCTTTCATGAGTTTCATCAAATATTTAACATATTATTCATCAACTTTATTTAGATATTCATCATCTCCAATTAACAAATATACATTAAGCAAGTTCATGCACTCTTATATCGATAACATGCTTATTATTTTTCATGAGTTTCATTAAAGATTTAACATATTATTCATCAACTTTGGATTTGGCGAGGATGAATTCTAGTATATTACCAAGTGTGTTTTTTTCAATTGTAGTTCTTACTTTCATGATTAATTTGGTTGTAATTTTTACTTCCACGATTAATTTAGTCTAAGTTCTCTAGGTAGTCATTAATGATCTATTCAGTGCTATGTGGGGGTTTTACTTTTCAACAAATATGAAGTAGCTATGTTACATTGGGACCTAGTGACCTTGTTGAAAAACCCTAGCAAACATCTTTGAAACCATTTACTAGCACTAGTTGAACTTGAGATATCTCAAAAACTAAAAGGAACAAATAAGGGTTGCTTTGCCAATCCACTCATAACCTAATCCACTTTGGTGTACTTATATTCTCAAAGTGAATCAAATACCAAGAATGATCTATGTCTGCTAAAACCTATAATCACATTGTTTCCCTAATAGCAACTAAAAACTTCTATACCCAGTTGTTGAACTTTTGCAACCAATTATAAACCTTCAACAAGAAGTAGTTTTCTAACGAGAATTATTGCCATATCTTCCTTGGTTTTACGAGGAAAAAGAAATAAAATTTCATTTGTTATCAAAGGTAAACCAAATTCATTATTTGCATACTTCCAAACCTAGGGTTTCGTATCCAAAGTAGATCCTAACCACATCAATGAAACAAACTTTGTTTTTATGTATCATCCAAACATTATGTACAATTACAGACTCACCTCTAATCCATTGTTTATAAAAATGTTGAATATTTTCATACATGATATACTGAACAGTTGGACAATGAAAATAGTTGTCATCGCTATTCTTCCATTTATATGCTTTTTGCAACTTATTTGAAAGAGCAATTTTGTCCCAACAATTAGACTTGTAGCATAAAGAACATGGTTAATACATATGATTAGACCAAAAACTAGTTACTACCAAAATTCAACCAAAAAAAATATTACTGCATAAAAATAGAATTAAAAACAAAAAATATAAAAACAAAAATTTCCAAAATTAAAAATAAATAAATGATAAACTTTTTTTTACCAAAATTTAGTGATTTTTTTGGTGCTAATACTAACATCACCATTACAACAAGATATTTTTCTAGTGCTAATACTGCCATTACAACAAGATATAAGAGGGATATAATGCAAAAAGTTTAATAATAATATGTATGTAGAAGATGGTCTTCACACTGGTGAATTCATGATAATCAATGGGACTACAGTCAAAATAATTGGATGTTATTTACTTTTTTACATAGATTGTCAAAATAATTGCATAAATCGGTTTTTTTTAACCAAAATTTAACAAAAACTTTGCTAGTGCTAACATTAGAACCACCATTACAACAAGATATCTTTCTAGTGTTGACAACACCATTATAGTAAGATACCTCAAGAGAGACAGAAAATCTAAAAAGTATGATAGTAATACGTATCCAGAAGATGGTATTGAAACTAGTAATTGTTCACGAATCCATAAGATTGTAAGGTCATTCTCATTATCATAATCATTGTCATCATCATCACATCCTTGTCATTGTTATTGCCATCATTACATTATCATCATAATCACCATTCATGCCATCATCATCATCATTATGGACATTGTTTGCAATTTGATCCGGATTTAAACAGGAACGTAATAGATTACAGAGATAACCAGAAATACAGAGATGCAATAACCATAAACACATAGATGCAGCGGAAATAATGCTTCATTTCATTAATGGAAAATACTGAAATCTGCTTACAACCAGAAATGGAAAGAAACTAGCTAGGGCGATGGTAGCTTATCTCTGAGAAGAGATGTGCGGCTACATGCCTCTGAACTGTTCCGAACTGTATTACAATGAGGCTCGAAGGCCTATTTATTGTTGAGAAACAATGGAAAACCCTTCACATCCCGAAACCTAACCCTAGAAGATGAAACGCCAAATTGTGGGCCCCGTTTGGGTAAATTGGTACATCAATTTCCCGGGGTCGTAACTTTGGCATACGATCTCCGTTTGACGCGTACGATAGCTCGTTAGAAAGATCTATCCGAGTACTACCACTTTGGGAGGCAACATAGGGTTCGGTCGCCCCAAAATTCCAAAAAAACGTCGTTTAGGGCCTCAAAACGGCTCCAGAAGTTCAGGACCCGAAAAAACTGCTAAAAATAGTAAACTGTGCTACAATTAAGGAAACTGAAAATGCTGAGAAAGAGACAGTTGTGGGGGTCCAAATGGGTTGGTGGGTGGCCACCAACATCCACCTGGATCACAATTGTTCATAATTGTAGATGTTGTAAGAAATATCATCAACCCAAAAAATGTGATCAGTGCTAGAAAAGGGTTGTTTAGGACACATTGATATACGTAAGAGAAATAACAACTCTATTTTTTAGAGATGATCGATGATGATCATCATCACCACCATTATCATCGTCATTGTCATTTTTATCATCCCCATCATCATCATTAATGTAATTTCTATCGACATTGTTGTAATCATCATCATCATTCATGCCATTATAGTTTTTGATGATGACCTAGATGAAAATGATGATGATGACACCAAAGATAATGCTTATGATTATGACAATGACAACATCTAAAATTCGGAAGATTCGCCAACGTCATTAGCATCGTCATCATCATAATCATTGCCATCATCATCATTGTCATTGTAACCACTATCGTCTTTATCATCATAATCACAATTCATGTCATCGCCATCATTTTCATTTTCATCATTGTCAATATTATTGACATTGTCATCAATTGTTCATAATTGTCAATGCCATAAGGAATATCATCAATGCAGAAAATATGATGAGTGTTGGAAAAGGGATGCAAAAGCGAACATAGAAATGGGGGCAACAATAGAAGTAAAATTGGATGAAAAGTGGATACAACATAAGTAGATGCACAACAACATGAAAAACCTGACACAAAAGTGGATGCAAAAGTAGATGCAGTTGGCAATGCAAACTTGGATGCAAACATGAAGGCAAAAGTGGAAGCAAACATGGGTCCAATGGTAGGTGTAAAACTTGGCACAAATTGTGGTGAAACAAATGTGGATGCAACAACGGACACAAAAGCAGATGCAAAAATGGATGAAACAAAAGTGGATGCAATAGGGGATGCAAACATGGAAGCAAATGTGGTTGCAATGGTAGGCACAAGATATGGTGCAACAAAAGTGGATGTAACAATAGACAAAAAATATGCAAAATAAGATGCAAAAATGGATGTAAAAGTGGAAGCAAACATTGATGCAATAGGCAAAACAAAATTGGATGCAAAAAATGGATACAATGTAAGTAGATGCAAAAGTAGATACAAAACGAGATGCAAAACCCAATGCATAAACCTGACACAAAAGTGGATGCAAAAATAGATGCAATATTTGATGCAAAAGAGGATGTGAACATGGATGCAAAATTGGAAGCAAACGTGGATACAACAGTGAGTGCAAAACATGGTGCAAATTGTGGCATAACAAAAGTGGATGTAATGATAGATGCAAAAAAAGAATCAAAGTATGATGCAAATGAAGATGTAAAAAGGGATGCAAAAAGTGAAATTTAAAATGGGTGCAACAGTGGATGCAAAATTGTGTGCAAAAGTGGATGCAATAGAAGTCGATGCAAAAGTAGATGCATAACGAGACACAAAACCCGATGCAAATCCTGGTCCAAAATTGGATACAAAAAGGGATGCAAAAATAGATGTAGTAGTTGATGAAAACCTAGACGTAAATGAGGATGCAAACATGGATGCAAAATTATAATCAAAAGTGGGTGCAAAAGGAGGTGCCAAACTAGGCGCTAATTGTGGCACAAAAATATTAGATGCAATAGTGGGTACAATAATAGATGCAAAAGAGGATGTAAATATGGATGCCAAACAAGATGGAAAAGTGGATGCAACAAAAGTAGATGCAAAATTATATGCAAAACTAGACACAAAACTCGATGTAAAACTTGGCGCAAAAGGGATGCACAAATGGATGAAAAAATGGATGCAAAAAATGATTTAAAAAAGGATGCAAAAAAGGATGCAAAAGTCGATGCAAAAGTTGATGCAAGTGTAGGTGCAAAAAGTGGATGCAAATGAGGATGCAAAAGTATGTCAAACAAAATTAGGTGCCAAACTTGATGCAAAACCTGGAACAAAACTTGGTGTAAAGGATGACACAAAACTTGGCATAAAATTTGGTGCAAAACGTGGTGCAAAACCTATTGCAATACCTGGTGCTAAACTTGGTGTAAGATTTGGTGCAAAACTTGATGCAAATTTTGTGTCAAGTTTTGCACCATATTTGATAAATGGATGCAAATAGCACCAAAAATGGGCTCTAGATGCAAAAAAAGAAGTAAAAAGGGACGCTAATCGCTGGTTTTGTTGTAGTGAATGGATATAGTGGTAGAAAATATACCACCAAAATATGGTATGTTATTGTCCAAATCCTAGGGTGTTAAGCTTCAGGGATCTCTTCAATTGGATATGTCATATGCTACTATCTCGTTTTTCGGACAACCAAAGAAATTATACAGAGAAACGTTGATGAAATATGTAGTAAGTAGTCAGGAAAAACCACAAAATTTCCCCATCTACTTAGTACACTCTGATATGGACTCATTCATTCTTTACAATGCCGAAACCAATCCTTCCAATAACTTAGAAGTTTTAGCAGCAGAACCAAAAGAAATTAAAAAAGAAAAATCAAATGTTTAAATTCAGGAAATATCAGATAATAAAGAAAAACCAAATGAGAATAAAAAACCAGATTCCACTGTTAAACAAATTCCTACTACCCCAGACACCAATTATGAGCATGAAATTCTTTGGCATTTAGAATTTGATGGCTCAGTCAACAAACTAGGGGCAAGAGCAGGAGTTTGGGTGTACAATTTAGAAAACGATCATGCTGAAGGCCATGCCTACAGATTAAATTTTAAGTGCACCAATAATATGGCAGAGTATGAGGCTCTCTTGCTAGGACTTAAACTTGTTAAAATATTAGGAGCAATTAGAGTATCTGTCATAGGAGATTCTGAATTAATCATTAAACAGATCAAAGGGAAATATTTAACTAGGGATCCTAGATTAGGGTATTATAGAGGAACAGTTATAGAGATCCTCAATACTTTTCTGGAAACTCAGCTTGCTACAATCCCTAGAAAACATAACTTGCAAGCCCACAGCCTGGCAATGTTTGTCAGCACCTGCAAATTACCTTTCGAACCTAATCATCAGTTTACTGTTGAAATTAGGTACAAACTAGCCATACCTGATAATCTAAAGAACTGGCAGGTTTTTGATAGTGATGAGCAGATTAATTGTTATATACCTAGGGGGGATAATACGGGGTACCAAGGAAGGTACCCAAGGTAATAATGTAATAATGGGATGGGCCATAGTAATAAATAAGGTGGTTAACCCATATCATGTAAGGGACCACAAGTAGTTAATAATAATGTAATGGGCCCATGGTATTAGTTTGATGGTATGAGGGAACCATGGTAATGATCCATGGTATTGTATGTATGAGGCCTATATAGAGGCTAGAGACTCCACATGGAGAAGATAGTCAAGGAATATTGTATGAACAAGCATATGGCTTGTGGAGTGTTCTCCTTCCTTAAAGAGTGAATATATGGTGTTGCCCTACCTTAATGGTTTGATATCAATAAAGAAGCATTTCTATCTATTTCTATCTTGTTATTTCTTGGGTTTATTTCTATTATCATATACTTTTGGGTGAGATCTATAACAAGTGGTATCAGAGCACTTTCTTGGGCAAAAGTGGAGAATCTTTTTTAATTTTTTGCAGGATTTCAGGGGCGGCGAGTTTGCAGATCAGATCTATACATTTTGGTGCAAGATATGAAAAATATAATTGCAGATCTGGATTCTTTGTGAAAAAATAGCCGATTTCAAAAAAAAAATTAGTTGAATCGGAGTTCGGATGAAGGAGATATCGCTGATCTAAAAATCAGTGGGGTTGCAGACAATTTTTCAGGGCAGCGAGTTTTCGGCGCAGATCTGGAAGTCTTGGTGCAAGATCTACAAAATATAATTATAGATCTAGAATCTTTGTGAAAAATACCTAATTTCAAAAAAAAAATCAGTCGAATCGGAGTCCGGATGAGGGAGATATCGCTGATTTAAAATCAGCTCTTTTTGCAGAAATTTTGGTGACGGCGGGAGAGTTGCAGCACAGATTTGAAATTCTAGTGCTTGTATCAAGATTTCTATCACATGGGCAGCTGCAGAATGGTTGTTCCATTTCCAAAAATAGGTCATAATAGGGATTCTGAGCAATATTGACGGAATTGTGGCCCTTTCAAATTTTCGCCAAGTAAGCGAATTTTTTCTCAAACCCTCTTCATGGCGATTCTATATTTTACAGGAAAAGATGATGGTCCTACTATTGAAGAATTCATACAAAGATACAAGTCCACACATGGGACACATTGGAAGATTCCAGTGGTGCTTAATATGAGAGATGAGGCTCAAAAATGGAATTTATCACTTGACTACAAGCAGTTGACCAAACTTCCAGATGTAGAATTTGAAAAAGTCTTTTTGGACAAATGGTCTCGGGCTAGAAAAAAGGAGAATGAGACACATAAGGGGTTAATTGCTACGGGTGTCTCCTTACTGCAGGTTCATGGATTGATTCAGAAGGAGAAAATCATTGTGTCTATAAATCCGAGTTGCAAGCAAAATCTCATAAATGTCAACTTGGCAAAAAAATTGCAAGTCCCAGCAAAACAAATTGAAAATACACAGGTTGATGATAAGGATGTTCAAATTTATAAGGATTTGAAGCTTTCTATGGATAAGTATGTGTTTCATGGTGATTTTTATGCTTCAGATATGGATAACATGGATGTTGTTTTGGGATACCCTTGGATGGAATCAGTGGGTACTATAAATATTAATGTGCAGAAGAAATTCCTGAAGCTCTGGTATAAAAAGAAGAAAATTACATTACAGGATATTTCCATTAATAAACAGGTAGAGTCCAAGGAGGCTGAAGCAGAAGATGTTCCCGAGTCTGACATATTAGATGATGAGCTAGTAATGATAGATAATCAAACACAAACAGAGGCTGAAAAGGTTACAGGTGTTGATACATCAGAGGAGGGCTCAGTGGTTGAAGTCATATTGGAAAAGAAGACACGACAACAGGCACCACAGCAGGGTGAATTAAAGAAAAAAACACTGTGGGTTAAAACTTCAACATATCATCACCCAAATCACCCCGCAAGAAAACAACCAACAAGATGGCAACCAACTAGCCACAAGGACAACAACACCCGTATGATGGATAGCAAGGAGCCTATATCCACCTACTACACCTCAACACAGAAGAGCTGCCATAGTCAACTTCCATCTCAAGCGAGCAAGGCACCAGCGAGATCGAGAGTTCACATTTCTCTTGAATGGCTAGATGCATGTGAATGGTACCAGTGGACTACTCTTTTGAGTAGATCTTATTATTTGTGTTCTTCCCATGTTTCGGGGACGAAACATGCTTAGGGGGGTGGAATGTTATATACCTAGGGGGGATAATATGGGGTACCAAGGGAAGTACCCAAGGTAATAATAGTAATAAATAAGGTGGTTAACCCATATCATGTAAGGGACCACAAGTAGTTAATAATAATGTAATGGGCCCATGGTATTAGTTTGATGGTATGAGGGAACCATGGTAATGATCCATAGTATTGTATGTATGAGGCCTATATAGAGGCTAGAGACTCCACATGGAGAAGATAGTCAAGGAATATTGTATGAACAAGCATATGGCTTGTGGAGTGTTCTCCTTCCTTAAGGAATGAATGTATGTTGTTGCCCTACCTTAAGGGTTTGATATCAATAAAGAAGCATTTCTATCTATTTCTATCTTGTTATTTCTTGGGTTTATTTCTATTATCATATACTTTTGGGTGAGATCTATAACAAGTGGTATCAGAGCTATAACATTAATAACTTTTTAACTTTAGATAAAGAGTTTTCTAATAGTTACATAGATGTTGATACAGTTGTTAATTCAAATTAGATAGATGAAGTAGAGACAAACATTTTGGAAGAAAGTTCAGTAAATATGCTTCATCCCACAAAATTCACACAAAAGGAAGTTCAAGACCTAAAACAAATGGACCTTGATGAGATAATTGAAGAAGAAACAGAGGTTATTAACTTAAAAGACAATCATCTGCCTAAAGGATTAACTCCTCTAGAAGATCTATTTGATTCCAATGACATTCCCAAGAAACCTAAAATGGAACCACTAAAAGCAGATATTGAAGAATACAATTTAGGAACAGAGGACAATCCAAAGATGATAAAACTATCAAAGTCCTTACCTCTTGATCAGAAATTAAAATATGTTGAACTTATGAGAGAATTCTAGGATGTCTTTGCCTGGAGTTATGAGGATTTGAAGTCCTATGACACCTCCATTATTCAGCATACCATACCTCTGAAAGAAAATCAAAAGCCCTTTAAACAAAAGCTCAGAAGAATCAACCCTGTACTATTACCACTGATTGAAAAAGAAATTAAACGTATGTATGAAGCAGGGATTATTGCCCCTATCAGGTTTTCAGAGTGGGTGTCTAACTTGGTACCTACTAGGAAGAAAACTGGGGAAATAAGGTTATGTGTTGATCTGAGAAATGTGAATAAGGTTTCTCTTAAAGATAACTACCCTTTACCCAAGATGGATCATATTTTGCAAAGGGTAGTAGGTTCTTCTATAATTTCACTTTTAGATGGGTTTTCAAGATATAACCAGATCCTGGGTCATCCTGATGACCAAGAGAAAACTGCTTTTACAACACCATGGGGCACTTTCATGTACATTAAAATTCCATTTGGACTAAAAAACGCAAGAGCAAATTTCCAAAGGGCAATGGACATTGCATTTGCCAAAGAAATTCATGATTTTCTTGTTATATACTTGGATGATCTAATTGTTTTTTCTAAATCAGATCAACAGCACTTGGACCATCTCAGACAAGTCTTTCTAAAATGCAGAAAATATGGTATTTCTTTGAATCCAAAGAAGTCCTTGTTCGGTCTGGAGGAAGGTAAGCTCTTAGGTCACATCATATCCAAGGATGGCATTCGAATTGACCCTTCCATAATAGAAGCTATTCTACAGATACCTCATCCAAGAAGTATCAAAGAACTTCAAGCTTTCCTAGGGAAGATAAATTTTTTGAGAAGATTCATTTCTAACTTAGCAGAACTTATTAGATTACTAAATAACATGCTTAAAAAGGATTCAAGTATAAAATGGACAGTAGAGGCCAAGCAATCATTTGAAGAAATCAAAATGGCCTTAACTAGAACACCAGTCCACAATTTGATAGGGACTTCATCATTTTTTCTTTTGCATCAAAACACACCATAGCAGCAGTTTTATTACAAAAGGATGATCAGGGATGTGAGAAACCTATAGCCTTTTTTAGTAAAGCACTTAGAGATGCATCACTAAAATACAAAATAATGGAAAAACAAGATTTTGCATTGGTAAAAGCCATTAAGGACTTCAAAGTCTACATATTATACTCTCATGTGATAGCCTATGTGCCTAATGCAGTTGTCAAAGACATCCTGACTCAGGATGGAATTGAGGGCAAAAGAGGTAAATGGATTGCTACCATCTTAGAATATGATATAGAGATAAAACCTACAAAACTGATAAAAGGACAGGGATTGGCCAAACTCATGGCAGAAACTAATTGTCAAGCCCTGGACATAAATGAACTGGATAACAAACAGGAGATGGTGACTCCACAAATCAACTAGGCCTTTTCAGATTCACCTTGGTATGTTGATGTAATTATGTTTTACAAAACTAGTAGGCTCCTCCAAGGTTATCCAGAATAAAGAATAGGTTTTTAAAAATGAAAGCTTCAAAGTTTTGTATCTTAGATAATACTCTTTTTTGGAAAAATCATGAAGGAATTTTATTAAATTGTTTGTTAAAAAATGAAGCTGACAAGGCTCTCCAGGAATTTCATGCAGGAGACTATGGTGGAAAACTCTATTGGAAGTCAATTGTAGATAAGATCCTAAGGGCTGGATTCTATTGGCCAACCTTGTTTACAGATGTGAAAAAATTTGTAACTTCTTGCCATAAATGTCAAATTTTTTAGGGCAAGAGAAAGTTGTTACCCTTACCCCTAAAACCCATTTCCACCGAGAAACCTTTTCAACAATTTGGTCTTGACTTCATTAGAGAAATCCATCCACCCTCTTCAGGCCAACACAAATGGATACTCACTGCCACTGACTATTTTACCAAATGGATAGAGGCCATCCCCTCCAGACAAGCCAATGACACAGTGATCATAGGTTTCCTAGAAACCAACATATTGTCTAGGTTTGGTTGTCCCACTAAAATCATTACTGATAATGTTGCAGCTTTCAAATCAAAGAAAATGATTAGTTTTTGTAACAAGTATCATATTAAACTGGGCCATTCCATAGCTTATTACCCTCAAGGGAATGGACTGGTTGAATCTTCCAACAAGAATCTCATTAATATCATCAAAAAACTATTGGAAGAAAACAAGAAGACTTGGAACAAGAAATTGATAAATGCCTTGTGGGCAGACAGGCTTACAACCAAAAAATCCATTGGTACCAGTCCTTATGAGTTAGTATATGGCATGGAGGTTGTTTTTCCCTCATCACTAGGAGTTCCTGTTATGAAAATACTCCAAGAAGCTCAAGTGGAACCTAATGATATTCAAAGAAGGATAAACTAGACCATCAATCTACAACAGACCAGAGAGGAGGTGTACCAAAGATCCCAAGTGTTGCAGGAGAAGCTTAAGAAGATATTTGACAAAAGAACCAAGGTAGAAGATTTCTACCTTGGAGATAAAGTGTTAAGATGGGATTCTAGGAGAGAGGATAAGGGTAAGCATGGGAAGTTTGACTTCCTATGGAAAGGACCATACATCATCTATGCTTTCAAGGGAAACAATGCATATTTTCTCAAAAACTTAGATGGTACAGAAGTTGAAGAAGGACCAGTCAATGGTCAGATGTTAAAGCATTACTTTGATCCTACTTACTAATGCTATAATATTCTTAACATGTACATACTATATCCTTTGTACTGCCACAGTTTTGATTGGACAGTGAAATTTTGGAGTTGAAGCCCGAAGAGAAGGCCCTAAGCTTCAGAAGTATTACTGTCATACATATAATAAAGCAGCAAGCAGAAGAAGATTGCAGAGCACAGTCAAAGTCATTCAAAGGCCTCTGATCTACTGTTCTTGACTTTCCACCAGGGAAAGCCATCCCCAAGTGGAGCCACTGTTATGCCCCTATACCAATAGGTGTCATATATCATGATTGACTTGATGAGCTATGTAATATGTTCATACCTTTACTTGTTGCAAAGGTTTTCCATATTTGTAAAAAATCAAAAAAATTAAAAAATGTAAAGAGGGTATACCCTAAAAGAAAAATCAAAGGGTGAAAAGAATAAAGATGGTCAAAAAATGAAAGAAAATGAACCCCACCAAAAAGAAAGACCAGGAAAGTGTGCAAGTCTAAATGCCACTACTTTTTCACTTTTGTATAATAAACAATTGTGTGCAGCTTGTCACTTATGCCACAATTCATGAATAGTCAAACAGTTTAAACTTGACTAGTTCATATTTTCAATTTCATGTTGTAGAAATAGAGAATAAAGATTTGACCAAACAGTTTAATTTTGGCAGATAAGTAGACAGGTAGAGTGAAAAAAGGAGCTCAACAGTTTAATTTGATCCCTTGGATGTACTAAGTGTAGACTTAGATAGGCATTACCATATAAAAGAAAAGAAAGATTGATAAGGGTTTGCCAATCTAAGTGCACCCAAATAAAGAAGTAAAAATGCTAGGTTAAAGTAGGTAGGGTAAGTAGATGATGGTTGCAGAATGATATGTGGTGAATGATGATTCTAAATGTGTAAATCTTTTACTTTCATCACAAGGCAAAGGAATGTATTACATAGAAAGCACATCAAGCAAGAAAAGTCAAAATAATTAACTTCCCTACTCATTTCCCTTAAACTTTCACTAATTTCCCCTAAGTGCCAAGGTATTTATCAAATTAGAGGGGCTCAGAGCATTTCTCTGACTTTTGGAGGGACCGGACCCTCGGCCCAATAGTTTATAATGCCTAAGTACTTAAGCCCATTCATCAAAAAACCACACCCCTTCATGAAACATTCATTCCCTTGATAAAGTTTTTCCTAAGTAAAATCCTATTTTACTTAGGAAAATTACAACATTTTCCATAAAAACCCTCATTTTCACTTTAGCCTAAGTCTTAAATACACACATCAAAATGTCTTAGACTTAGCGCTTTTCATTGCATTGTGTCACATTAACTACTAACCTATATTATATAAATCCCCTATCAAAATCTACCCATTCCCGTATTATTTTAACTATGTAAAAACCCCGAAATCTTAATATCCTACCCCTTTGGTTAAAATATAACCATAATACATTAATAATGGGGATTAATTAGTTAATCAGTAACTAATTAAGAACCTCGTCCCCCCACCACATTAAAAAGGGATTAATTAACCCTCACGGTTAATTAATAACCTTCCCGACGAATCCCATTGCTCCCGATATGATTAAAAAGTCTTTAATTACATCGGGCCCGCCCTCATTAAACCCCCATCACCTTGCCTTCCCGATAGCCGTCCGATCAAGCCTCCGAGATTCGATGACTGTTGTGCATATCGCACGGCCCTCCGTGACCCAACATTAGCGTGTGATCGCGGAGCAGTTTTGTGAACAGTACCCACGCCACGCGTCGCCCATCCTATGGAATCACTCACTCAAGCCCGAATACCTCCCCCCCTCCATGAGAAATGCGATAAAAACCACTTACAGCCTCCCACTAAATGACAAAACGTCAATTCCTTCCGCTGACACCACCTGTCCAAATCCCGAAACCCGCCAAATTCTTGACTTTGTATAAAAAACAAAATAAATCATTTCATCGTTCTATTCTGTGAACCTGTACATCCATGCAAATAGAACGACGAGGTCAACCAGCTCGTGCTCCTAGCCGCCAACTTGCTTCAAAATTTGTAGTCGACACCGCTCAGAGTCCTCCATTCACACCCAGTGTACCTGCATACCATTTCCCGTCCCTAAAGCAGGTATTTACCAATTCCCATCAAGAAACCCTCTGAATACTTGCTTTCACTGCAAATTTAATTGAAAAGAATCCCAATTCACCATAATTCAGTTGCCATACTTGAAATTCAAGTTCCCAGACCTGCTATTTCATCATTTTCACCTAATAAACCTTAGTTTCCTTTCTGAATCCACAAGAACCAGTATGGAAACTCCGGTAGCCCTAAATATTGCACCCATTACCACCCCTCACCGTGATTTAGACTATCTGCCCCTGGCAGATAAGGATTTTCAAATAAAAGACCTAATCACTGATAAAGACCATCTGAAATTTTTTTGCCAATGCCGAGATAACCACTTGAATGGCTATGATGCCATAGGACTGTGGGAATCCAATCTCCCAATATACTTTCTCCCCTCAGTGCATGTTTTCCCTGACATAATACATTAGTTCCATGCAAATTATGATCCCAACCGCAGAGCTATGATGTCTCCCAACCAAATAGTCCTCTCCCCAATAACTGCTAATTCAATCAATGAGATGCTGCAATTTCATACAACACTATTTTTTAAATTTTTGGACCAGGTCTGGAAGGAGGGGTTGCCCTAGGCCATAAGTGCAGCATCACAAACCATAAGAGTGAGATTTGGAGCTATAACACCTAGTCAAGCCCTCGCCCCCATTTCCCTTGGAAATTTGCTTGAGAAATCAACCAAATTATCCCAAACTGAGCTCAGTCGCCTCTGCCAAGCTTTCATAGTAAAAGAGCATCAACCTAAAGATCCCCCTCCTTACCTTTCAGCATTCTTCACACATACAGGAAAAATCATAGTTGATATGATAGCTGCAATCATGGGATTCAACACTAGTGCGTATGTAGATGAATTGACCCTAGTGTTGATGTCTCTCTTTACCCCTGGTCATCCCCCTGCTGTCAAGTATGATTATGCTTCATTTATTGCTAAGAAAATTCATGACCAGTTCATAAAATTGGAGAATGAAAAGGTTTTCAAGTATTCCACCTTCATATATCATCTCATCCTCTACTATCAGTCTGACAAGTTCCCATTTTCTGTCAAGAAACTTGATACAAAGGGTAATCCAAGGTCTGTCATCTTTTGGTCTTCTATCTTCCATGAATCTTTTGCTTGCCCTTATTCATATAATGAGTTCATTGACCATTTTTTCCACCCAACAACTACCTTGCTGACAGGAAATCCTCCCCCAATGATCAGTGATGAAATCAAAAGGATCCTTCAGCTTTCCAAACAGTATAGAGTAGGTGACTAGTACTTGTATCAGAATCACACAGAGATTAGGGTATATGGGTGTGAGCTTCCCCCATTCAAGCTACCTAAATATGTTCTAATGATACTGCTTGCATTGGAGTATTATAGGCAAATGATATACTCAGATCTAATTCATTTTGCTAAAGCCAAGAAGAAAGCACAACTCAAAATCAAAGATCATCTAGGCCCCTTTGCTTGCAACAATAGGGAAGCATGGAAAGTAGTAGAACAAATCCTAGAAGACCACATGAAATTAAACAAAAGTTTTAGTTGGACTCCATATGATCCCCACAATTTCATCTGTGATAGGAGAATGAAAAATAGACTATCACCATATTTTCATCACAGAATTCTAGAGATTGAGCAATACGCTAACATGGATGAATGGAGGGAAGGGACTCTTGTAGAAATGGTAGTGATTAGGTCAATGTAGAGAATGTAATGAAATATCTGGAAAAGACACTTGACCTGGATTCTTTTGGACAGGTGAAATTTGAGACTTCTCACAAGTCAACATGAAGGACTAGTGCCTTAACAGCTGATACCTCTCAAAGGCATTCATAGGAGACTAGTGTACCAATTGCAGAGACAGCACAAGGAAGAGAAAAAGAGATCAGCACTCCAGCAACAGAACAATCAACCATGTCAAAATAGCCTCAAACCTCTCAGGAGCAGGCTCAAACACAGGGCCACCCAACTCAAGTCAACATGGGAGACCCCCCAATTTTTCAGACTCCTCTGAATGAGGAAAAGAGCTTAAAGAGAGATAGGGAAGTAGCTACCCCTGCCAATGGTCCATCAGATCAGCCTAGTGCTAAGAGGCATAGGCTAAATCCCCATTCAGAGGAGGAATTTTTTGAAGAAACAACAGAGAGTCAGAGAAAAGAAGGTGCAAACAGTCAACATACTTTCCCAGCAGGTGGGACACCTTCTAGCTCACAAAGACAGGAGCTGGAAAGACAGCAAAGTGTTGAAGTATCATCCTTTAGGCCTTCAGGTAATAAGAACCTAGACATTAAAGAGAAATTCAAAGAAATAAAGGCCAGAAATGAACCACTAAGGATCCAGGTCTACAATCAGTTTTTAAAGATGGCTCCCACCAATCAAAATAGGTTGATGTCAACCTATGATATCAAGGAGGGAAAAATGAAGATGAGCTTCTTTAAGCCCAAAGGACAGTAGCCTCAGTTAATAGAAGATTACCTCAAGACTGATTTTGAGGTCATGGCTAAGGACATCCACCCCCTAGACCAGATTGAATTACATAAGCAAACAGAGGAGATGGTATATTCAACATTGACAACTAAAGCTATGATGGCCCAAAGACTGGAAAACTCATTAAACAATACCACTGCTCAACTACAACTAGAAAGAGCCTCCTCACAGGCTAAAGACAATAGAATTAAATCATTGGAAGAGTTGGTTATTGGACTAGGTCATAACCCAAAGGATGTAAAGGCAGCAGAGGCCTTGATAAAGAAGAAAGATGAAGACATAGCTGCCTTAAGAAAGCAGTTAAAGTTGCCTCCATCAAGGCATCCACAAACTGCTGAAGTGATTCAAAAGAAGTCTGAAGAAGAGCTTATGGACTTAGTCCTCAAGCTTAATGAACAGTTGAAGGAGACTGAGCAGGAATTGGAAAAAACATTGAAAAGTAGGTAGGGAGAGTCGACCTCTCAGCCTCAAAATGTAATACCAGTGGTCTCCACGGTAGTCCCCTCAACACTTGCAACAGCTCTGGCACCAAATGTCCCCTTAGTCACAGCAAAGAGAATTACAGATACAAGCACAAGAACAGCACAGGCAGGAACTTTAGGTTGGAGTACAGAAGAGTTAATCAAGTCAATGGAGGAGATGAAACTCCAAGTTTTTGAGCTCCAAAAGGTAAAAGAGAAATTTGTCACCTTGGAGCAGAAATATGATGTTTCAAAAATTGATTTTGTTGAACAAGTAAGGAAGAATAAAGGCTTGGCTCAACAAGTCAAAACATTGGAGAAGGACCTCACATTTGAAAAACCTTTAATGGATATAAGAAAGATTCTATGGACCAACATCACTCAGTCAATAAATGATGTTTGGTCATCAATACAGATTATTTTTGAACAAATTGAACTGGTGAGAGTTTCTCGTCAAGAAATTTAAAAAACCAAGGAAGAGCTAGGAGGGAAGCCCAAGGAAGCTATCAGGCTGATAAACTTTTTGAACAGCAGGACCAAGCATCAATTAGAGCAACTGAATATTGAAGACAAAACTGCAACCATCCTTGAAATCAAAAAAATTTTGACCAAAAGGTGTTTAATGCAGAACCTGGAAAGGAAATGTCAGAATATGCAAGAAGATATTGATGAATTTATGGAAAAGTTTGGCATTTTACAGAGCAAAGGACTTCCCAGTCCTTTATTTATTAATGATAAATTGATGACGCATGAAGATTATGTTGACAAATTGTACCAGTATGCAAACAACCAAGACAGTTCCTCTGCTAGTGCATCTGCACCCAAGGAACCACCAACAGGCAGAGTTCTCTATGACAGCTTGGAAAACCTTTTCTATGTGGAGCATGAATTAAAACACGTGTTTCTTGTTCAGCCCAATTTTTTGAAATACACTGAGGTTGATGAAGTCTTCAGGAAGCTACAAAGAGCAAGGATACCAAAGGATGATTGGTGGGCAGATATGACAGAAATTTTGTAATTTACCTTGGTAAAATCAAGTATTTACTATGGTCAATTTTGGTAAAAGAAGATGAATGAAGATAAAGCAGGTAAAGAGTATCAGAACAGGTTAAAGAGTATCAGTTAAAAGTCCAAAGCAAGCAGCCAACACAAAATTACGAGCAGGATAGCAAGATGCTCAATCATAGGACCTGCCTCCAGCTCATTCACAAAAACAGGAACAGCAAGCCATCAGTTCATTTTTAGTTTCTATCTTCGAGACCATCTGTCTCTATTTTTATGTAACATATAGTTAGTCTTCCTAGATTATATCTCTCTCAGTTAAAGAGATATTTTGTTGTAAATTTTTGTATAAGTACTTCCCCATTCGGAGTACTTAGGGTGGATTCTTAGACATTTCTGTATACTTATTATTTTGGAAAAGAAGTGCTATTGGAACAACTCTTGTATGGCTGGCTGGAAGAAGGAATAAATCAAAGGACTTTCATAGGATTCTCGTGCAAAACAATGGTCAAATAAGTATTCTATATCTCTTGTTTAGTATTGTTTTTTCCTCTGTTTATTAATAATCATATGTGTTTTCATGAAATCTGAATGATAAATGAAATAATGATATCTCAGAAAGTGCTTTATTGCAATCTGTTTTAAAAGGTTTATCTTTCTTAATGTTTTCTTCAAAACTATTATAGACAAGGAATTCTTAGTTGCTCCTTGTTTCTTAGTTTTTCATCGTGGTCATTTAGTAAGAAATTCTTAACTGCTTTTTATTAGTGATCACCCACTTTCCCTCCCCTCGAAATTTGTTGAAGGATTCTTAACTGCCCTTCCTCCCTTTTGAGACCATTTCACCCTTTCAAGTTACCATTTGCCTCTTGTTTTGCTATCTTTCCCTTTGAAGCCCTCCTTTGCTGAATCAACTTTATCTAGTTAAGCCATCTTCAGTTGACTCCATAGCCCAATGGCCTAAAATACTCTGTTTTACCCATCTGCTTCTGAAATTCCACCACCCAATCAAAATCAAAACCCCCAAGCTTTCATAACTAGCCTAATACCTTAACAAACAAAGCTAAATCTTAAAGAGAGAGCCCTCTCTGAGTACAGATTGGCTAGATTCTGTACTTAAAAGTTGGTTTGTGGTTACCTCGGACCCCTTTCCTACTTCTGACAACTTCTAGGAAAATTTGAGTGATAACATGCACTGCGAAAATGCCTAACTACTAATCCTTGATTTCGTAGTGCATCTAGTGTGATTTCAAGACTTTGCGCTACAAAAACACCTAGACAATTTCATAGCGCGTTTAGATTTTTGAAATGACCAGACACATGAAACTTTAAACATGATGTGGGATCCATAAGGGGCAAAACAAGGTTGTTGAAATTTAATTGATGATGGAAATAAGACTCTAACCCTATGACTTAACCCTTTAAGCATGAAATGACCTAGAGACCCTTTAACACCATGACTAGAAGAAGGGTTTGGAAATGAGAATGACACTATTGAGACTCTAATCCTATCTCTTATCCCTTTAAGCATGCGATGACTCAAAACTTATTATAAAACCATGACTAGAAACAAGGCAAACTTTCCAAAGTTTAAAAAAAAAATTAGGGTGATAATAGAGCGCGATCTGGTACCTTTGACAGGTATCTAGCATTAGACGCAAACTTTCCACATGGCGTTTCACCAGCCCAAACACAGTTTAGTCATCAAAGTACACCTCCAAAAACTTATGAATAAATTCCTTGACCGCAGCAATGACTACGCGCAAAAAAATCGCAGGTGCATTCTTCAATCCAAAAGGCATTACAGTGTACTGAAAGCATCCCCACTCAGTCGCGAAGGTCGTCTTGCTTCTATCTTCCAGCGCAATTTTGATTTGATGGTACCTAGAGAACCCATCAGTGAAGGAATACACTTCCTGGTCGCCTACATTATCCAATACCTCATCAGTGAATGGATTTGGGAAAGGATCGTGTATGCAAGCGTCATTTAACTTCCTGAGATCTACGCATATCCTTATTTCATCCTACTGCTTCTTTTCATGTACCACCATTGGGCTTACTCTATCAGATTCTTCTATGGGCTCAATGATGCCTACCGCGAGCATCTTGTCTAACTCTAAGTGGACCTTCTCCTTGTACTTTGGATTGTGGCAGTAAGGTCTTTGCTTAATCGGATTCGCGTCGGGTTTTAATTTGATCTTCATAACGCCCAGGTCTCCTATTATCCCTTTTAGCTTCGTAAACTTGGTAGGGAACAAATCCTGGTATTCGCGGAGCAATTCAGCGACCTTATCCACCATCGCGTCATCCCAGTAATCTCCAATATTCATGAATTTGGGCTCCGCCTCTATACCATTATTCACCTACTTCGTTTTCAGTGGCACGGTTATATTAGGATTTTCAATCTGTAGTCCCTCAACCTCGTGGTGACCCTCTGTTTTAGGGATGTTAATCTTTCATGGATCCTCTTCTTCTTCTTTAGCGATCATGTTATAGCATTCCATCACGTGGCTTAGCTGAGTGGTCCAATCGGGTTGAATCAGGTCCAAAGGATCCTGCAGTATCCTAAAGATTTTTGTTTTCACCTCTTCTAGCGCTTTTTCAATACAGTCAAACCCATCTGCAAAGCTGAACGTCATTATGAATCCTTCACACAGAATATCCCATTCACATGTACCATGGTAGAGCTCTATTTCCAAGTACCAGTTCATCGGGATGACATCTAGGGTATGACAAAACAAGTGCACCCATTCCGGTTGGGGCTTCGCTCCATAAGATTGAGCCCATTTGGCCAAGTGTGCGTGCGAATCATCCTTCCCATCATACTTGTTTGTTATTCATACCTTCGGCTTCCTAAAGCATGTTCTCATCATCCTCCTACACTCGTGCCAATCATCAAAGATACCCTTGTGTGTACCCCACCATCTTGCGGGTGTAGCACGCAGTGCCCCGTCCAAAGCCTGGAAGTGCTCCTTTTCTGGTACCTCCCTCTCAGATGCATCCAAAAATACATCTACATCATTCAGGCCATCATAAGTGGGCATATCTCTTAGCTCTGACGACACGTAGTGCAACGACTGGGTCATCATGTTACAGCTTAGTGTGGTTACTTCATGTAGTCGATTCTGCCAACGCTCTAATTCTTCATCAAAGTCTGAGGTGCAGGAACTGTCGCGATCCCATGTAATTTTCCCATCCGCTATTGGATTCACCCAATATTGGTATTGTGCAGCTATCTTGTATATGCAGTCCAAATTTTCATCGCTCTCATAATTGTGGACTGGTTCAGTATAGCGCAATCCTTCAGCAGGATCTAGGGGTACTATTACGCGAAGCAATTTCTTCTCAAATATCATCTTCCACTTCTTTAGGTTGATTACCTAGTTCATGTCAGTAGCCCAATTAATGCCAAGGAACGCAGGGTAGGGGTTGCTATCATCCACAATTTCTATTACTTCAAAGTCAGCCAACGCGCTCACTCCTTCAATATCTACAGTCACCCCTTACAGCCATCTCATGGGGATGATCTTTTGTTGATTTTCTATCCTTAACTGAATCAGAGACCACTGCAGCGCGGGTCTTCCCATCCACTCCCAAGTCTTCTTTTGTAGAACATTTGCGTCTAACCCCAAATCCAAAATAACCTGATCCATTTCATATTCTCCTATCTGTGTGGTCAGTCTCATCTATCGTCTTGTCCTTGCTTTATGCTTACCAATCTTCCGTACCATGCACTATTCACAGGAGTGTTTCTGGCACATCTATTTATAAGCTCCTGTAATCCCTTCACAGCCTTGCTATCACGTAGAAACTTCATGCAGGTCTCTAGAAAGGCCGTAAGCATAGAAAGGTCCATTTCCCGATCAGGCTTATCCTTGCTTCTTGAGGTGGAGGCCTCAACGAAGCTCTTCTTTGCTTCCATGAATGTTTTGCGTGCGTGCTCCAAATCAAATTCAACCTCCTTCGTCGGAGCTTTGCGAACCCATGCGCTGTCTTCAGGTTGTTTCCCCTTATCATCCCCTGTTGCAATTCCACTTCGGAGCACTATATTCATATTTGGATCCTCTTCGCGAGGCTCAGACCTCATCATCTGCAGGTTTTAAGTCAGCTGCAATGGTAGCGCCCCTTTGTCACATATCCTTGCAATTAGTGTAGGATAGTCCTCTATTTCATGATTAAACAATGTGCAATATTTGCACAACGGATGCGTTGGGTTAGTGAAATCATGGGCATAGTGTCCTAGTCCTCCACAGTTGTAGTAGATTAATTGTCCCTGACCTCTGCCAGGTCCTCCTTCGCACCCCTGAAAGCCTGTTCGCGCCATGCCTACGCTCTGGTCAGGGGGCCGCATTTCTGCTTGAACCCTATAGGCGGGTGTTCTGTCCTTCATCAATTCATAACTTATGCAATTGCACTCATCATGCTCTACCGACCTGTAGAAGTTGTAGAACAATTGTTGTGGTGTTTGTACAAACTTCTGCAGCAAATGACAATTATCCGTCGTATGTTTTCTTGCTACCTAACATAGAGCGCACCACAATGCAAGCCCCGCACTTGGTCCTACTTAGGACTTCGTCTTCAAAGGCATCGGCCCTCCTCCTACAATGTAATTTGCAAAGATCAGATAATGGTCTTTGTCATGCCCCTGACCTTTACATTTTAGGTACCATACCTCTTCACACACCTCCAATCAAAGTGTTTTGTCCTGCTTCAAAATTTTCATTTCAAGGCAAATATTTTGCAACTGTGCATGGATTTGTTGAACCCCTAGATTCGGATCTTGCATCAGTGTTTCATGTAGTCTCATTACAATCACCAAGGCCTCTACCTGAGTCGTTATCTTCTGTTGTGATAGCGCAAACCTTAGGTGTGGCAGGAGTGAAGCCACGGACGACTCGCACTGTTGTCCATCTATTAAGTTCATATTAGCTTCACAGATTTTACACTTCGACCTCTGATCCAATTCCTAAGGTGTCTCACCTGGTTTCATCATGATTTCCTTGAACCCCACAATCAACTGTGCCTCAAATTTAGGCCTACTGAATTCCTTATTTAGCATGGTCTGAATGTCTACCACTCCAGTGTTTGGGTTATCATTAGAGTACTTGATGTACCAGGTTAGCACGCGATCCTACAAAGCACTAACCAATGTTACCTTCTTCATGTGATCATCTGTAATGCCCTAAGCTTCCCATACATCTTTCACAACTAACCAAAACTGGTCTGGGTCCTCATTTCCCAAGCCTTTAAACAAACGCAACTTCATTGAATTTTCCATGCTAAAATGCGGTGGAGGTGGTGGTGGTATGGAAAAGTCACAGGTGATGGTGGTGAAGTTGGAGGTGGTGTGGGTGGAGGTGGTAGTTGTGGGAATCATTGTGTTATCTACTAAATTTCACTTTGCGGAGAAGCCTGCGCTACTCCCTGTTGATGACCTAATGAGAAATCAATGGACTATATTCAGAACCTTTCCTTCCTTCGTTCATGTAAGTATTTCCACTTCACGTAGCTCCGAACATCAAGGTAGCTGCATAACCTATTTTTCACACAATAACATCTTAATCCAGGTGTTCAAATACTTCAAGTACTTACCTCGTGGACCTTTGAAAAAGCACCGCTCCACCTCACTGTAACTAACTGAGGTATTGACTACGAATTTAGTCACAAATCCTCCTATGATGCGATCGAGGCAATTATCAACAACGCAGGTGATCTTATCTTGAGAGCATTCCAGTCTCTGTACTAACTTCAGGGTCCAGACAATAGTGCCATCACGCCTCCACCTTCCTTAGCTATCCATTAGCTTCGCGATCCACTCATATAACTCAACCGGAAAGGAACAAAAAAAGATCTCGTGAATTTTTGTATATATGTACCTATCCAACCACTATTCATTTCTTATTCACAGATTTCTGTTCTCCTACACTACGAATTCGTGGATCTTCCTGTCCAACCAATCTTCAATGCCTTTCTTAGTTGGATTCCAGTGATACAACATCACACATCTCTTATGCAGATTCTGGTCTCGACAACGGAACCATTTGTTGGTTGTGTGTGGCCTGACCCAAGTTCAGCGTTAGTTAGCCTAACAAATCCCTACACTACTAGCCCTTTCGGCATCACCCCGCAGAGCGCGGACTGAAGTCTTACCGAAAGCAGTATGGGGGGATGTTGGAATCAATTTTCGCACCTTGAGATGGTCATGATGTCGATTTATACCCTCTATTCTTGCTTTTGCACAGGTGGCTAAGCTCTCGGGCTCTATCAGTCTAGCCCTTTATTCCATCCTTCAGTACCTCCATGAAGGAGTACAATTGACCTTCGCGCAGCCCTAACCTGTAGTCCAGGTAGTTTCGTGCTACTATGAGAGTGTATTGTATAGGTTCCCAAGCTATCTTAAGTTTTTTACTTATTTTACTAAACAATCACAGTTAGCGCCGCGTAAACTGAGATTCTCACTTGCTTTCAATTAACCAACATAATTACATACAGTCGTGCATCACATAAGCATTGTAAATTAAATCCATACACAATATGACAAGATGATTAATAGGAAATAAATACACAGGAATTGCGGAATACTTCTCTTTATTAATATCTTCATATTATTACAGACTCTATCCGCCCTGCGCACACAGCTACGGCGGTCCATGCACTTAGCTACAGACTTCTACCCTAGGCCTCTGTGCACTCAGCTGCAGAGCCTCTTCCTACGCTAAGACCTGAAACTTAGACTTCTCTACCAAGATTCCAAGCCTTGTCTTCTACTCCCAAAAACTTATGACTACTTAAAGCTTACTTACTTAGCTCTTTTTATATAATCCCATGGTTCGTGGACCATGGGTATATCTTTACAATCAACTTTACACTTTACAAAATAAGGGAAGACAACCCTTTATGACTCATGACACCTTCGCACTCCATGACCACAAAATGCGAAGACTTTACAACTTTATTACAAAACTTGACCCAAAACATGTGCTTTTAGCCCCAAAACTATCCTTGGGGGATCCCATTCCCAACAAAGCTAATTCAAGAGCCCTTTATTTGTAGAATGAATGCTTCAAGGAGTTGATTATCAAACCGGGATAGACCCAAATGATAAAGCTTCCATAGATGCCATTATTCAAAGCTCACAATCTAAGATCCAGTCATTGAGGTAGAAACTTAAGATGCCCACATTAGAACATGTACAGACAAAGGAGTTGGACCAGGTATTAAGTGAGAAGGAAATCCTGGAAAAAGAATTGACAGGGAGAAATAATGAGGTGGTGGCCCTTAGAATGAAAGCACAAAACTTCAATAGAGAATTGATTCTCACATTTGTGTTGTGATTGTGTGATCCAATCCACAACATCCCATAGAACAATTGACCAAGGCTCTCACTGATTTGCAATTTTCAAAGAGAGAACTCAAAAAAATGCAGTTTGCATTAGACAACACCAAGTACTTAATTGCAAATAAGGAGAAACAAATTGAGTCCATGTGATGTAGGTAAGTTCTTACTATGACTAGACCCACTCTAGGGCGAGAGGGGTTGCCTCTGTCCGCAAAGGTAACTTACCTGCATCACAAGTTGGCGACCATACTGGGGATCGAACCCAAAATCTCTCGTTTCGCAGACCCCTCTAGCCCTAGAGTGGGTATAGTCACAGCAAGAACAATATCATAGCAAATTCCCTTAGATAATTAATGTCATGAAGGCCTACCTTCAAATCCTCATTTGATGAAGTTCTCATTGTGTTGCTCCAACTCTTGTTCTGATCACTTTTGTACCTAAAACAACATGCAAAGAACAGAAACAAACATAATAGAATACAACAAAAATGATCTACTTAAAGGGTCAAGTAACTTCAAGCTATCAATATGAAATTTGACATAAGATATAGGAAATAAACTATTGATTTGTATTAATATGAACTGAAGTAAAACTTACAACCATGCCTTGACGTTGTAGGTCTCCTTGAAGGGTCTTTTCAGCATGTCTCCGCAAGCATTCACTCATGAATTTGTTGGGTGTGGAGCTTGATTATCTTCTGTATTCAAAGGTTTCAGCCGGATGTATACCCCAGAAAGACTGTAGACCCCTCCATGTGGGGCAGGTGTGGGGGGCACTTGTCCCCCTGCGGGGGTCCGGGGGGGTAAATCCCCCCCGGCTGGGGGGTTCAGGGGCAGCGCCCCTGAAGCTAAAAATAGATGTAAAATTGCCTTGTAAAAGTCTAGTAATTTCTAGTCAATTTGGGCCGTTCATCAGGCAGATGATCTGATGGTAGAAGTTATGTTTAATTTATGGTTTTTTGCCCTAGAAGGCAACCCCTCACTATATATGATGGAATTGTATTGCATCTATGCATATCTGTATTTTGAGTGAGGAAGAGAGAGGAGATTGAGAGCGAAGAGGGTGTTACAGCAGATCTGTTGTAGGTTGTATCTCTTTAGTTTGCTGGATAATATAATAAAATAAGGATTGGTTGTTTCTCCATGGACGTAGCCCAAACTGGGTGAACCACGTATATCTATGTCTCTCTTGTTTTATGCATTTTCTGTGTTTATATTTCTGCAATATTTTATGTGTTCCATTGCTCCGTAATATATAATTTTCTAACAAAATTGTCTCCCAAGAGGATGAATAACTCTCTCTCCTACCCAAAAGGAAAAATTATGATGTTAGAACACTCATACAATCAAGCCAAATCCACACAAAACAATCCCAGGCTAAGTTACATTAGAAGCTACTTCCAAACTCTACTCAAACTCTCTCCTTCTCTCTCCTTACCTAACTCTGACCCGCAGATCTCAGCCATGAAGGAGATATTTATAAGATGAGGAGCCTCCATAAGGGATGGGAGAAAGATCTTATCCCTTTGGGAGGTTGCACAAAGGGCAGAACAACCATCCCAAAGGAGGGAGTTGAGCTCATCTGATCCAACAACCAACCCTAGGACCGCTCATCAACAATTTGTTAAAACAAACTCGCCAAAAGTAGCTCATCGTGAGTGAAACATAGGGACAGAGTGACGACATCGCTAGGCTTAGTTCAATCTTGGCCATCTTCACAGGTGGAATAACTGATGACCCGCGACAACCCAAAAACAAAGGTTAAAAAGGGTCTGCTCCAAGAGTAATGAATTGAGGTATTCTTCCTGAGATGACAAGGAAGACACTGACACATATTTTGCAACATGACAAAAAGAAGATGTCAATAACACAGACCAGCAGTGTCTGGGATTAGGGAATGCGGGGTCGGTGACAAAATACTGTGTAACAGATGCCCCCTAAAGCATGAAGGTTGAGAGAGTGGGAGGGGTGAAATGCTTTACGAATCCATAACTGAAACAAAACACCATCGTGAAGAACTTGCAAACGCAAGTACAACTGATATCTTTGATACATAAGTACATAGTGAAAGGAAATACATGTGCATAAGGCATGGGCACAGCCATCCAGAAGATAAACATAAACGATCTGTGGTATGGACGCAGCCATCCAATCAGAAGGACCATATAAAAGACTCAGGTATGGTCGCAGCCATCCAATCAAAAGAGTCATGTATTCAATCATGAACCA
Source organism: Pinus tabuliformis (assembly GCA_031772625.1). Taxonomy (NCBI): domain Eukaryota; kingdom Viridiplantae; phylum Streptophyta; class Pinopsida; order Pinales; family Pinaceae; genus Pinus; species Pinus tabuliformis. The sequence goes on along the minus strand of CM062815.1, from coordinate 1,124,057,377 downwards.
ACCCGCACAACTTGGACTAGTGTAATCTGAGCCGAGGGTCTTGAATCCCAACCCCATCAAGGTACAAATTCTAATATGCTAATAGATGTGTTGAAGTCGAGGATACTATAAAATCACTTGATTATCGGTCAATGATGTAAACTGTTAACAAGCGCGAGAGAGACCACTAGTAATGTCAATGGTTCTCAAGGTACTGCTAGTACAATCCACGAAGTGTGAAGAATGATCTGAAGTCAAACACCCATGAAATCACCCGATCGAAGGCCAATAATGAAAGCTTGTCGTCGAATGCGAAGAACTTTCCATTAAGGCATGCAAGCTCCAAGGTACTAGAAAGGAGTCTCTAGATCAACTTCCCAGATAATGAGCTGAAGTTGACAGGAAGCGATCGATCGAAGGAGGGCCATAATGTTTCCCACATCATCAACGCGAGACAAAGGAACAAGATGAATGTGGATGAGATAGAGAATCTGAGGAAGGTGTGTAAGGATACAAACTGCAAAAGGATTAAGCTCTTGAACATATCGGCGACACGACTCTGGAGTTTGGCAGAATTTTGGTACCAAGGGATCAAAGGTCATGATGATGCAGCAAGGATCAGATGGAATGAGGCAAAATGGATAACCCAAAACTTGGAAGGCCAACGATAAAGTGAGGATATCCCAACCTGACACAAAGCAGAAAGAGTGTCGATGTTCAAGAGCGACAAGCTGCCGTAATAATTAATACAACCAATGGAATACTTCCAACTTTTCCCCCACCATTTCTGGCGAGTACCCCAATTATTTTTGAAACACAAGCTTGAAGGGGATAGCATATGCTTGTAATATAAGTTTGTCCTTCGAACAAATCCGCTCTAGTAACTTTTAACAAGCCCTAAGAAGGAGAAGCTCGGTCTCATCATGATGACAAGTCCAATGTCGTCAAGGTTTAACGAGTCTGACATAGGTAAAACTCGGAGTCTTTTTCATATTTAGAGAGTTTGAAAAAGACACAGAAAAGAAAACTCCAAAGGTCCCTTTTCGTAAATTTGTCCCTTGAATCCAAAAAGGTAGAAAACAATACCCAAGGGAACCTATTGACCATGATAGATCAACGTATACCTTTTTCGTAAATAATCTATCCTAGTCCGTAAAAGGGGTAAACTTATACTGGGTAGATGACGCTTCATAGCCTTTAACGAGTTCAAAGTGACAAGAGCTCGACAATATTTTCATGTTTCGAGAGTCAAAAAAGAGCTTAAAGATGACTCCAAAAGTGACTTTTTTGTGTTTTTACCGAGTCCGAAAAAGTATAAAATACAACTCGTAAATCATCATCACCAGAGTATTTGGAACCTGTCACTGCACAAAAAGCAAGCGTAAGATCTGTTTTTGACATAAATACGCATAAAATATTCGAAAATGGACCTAAAACCCTAATTTTCGCAAAAAGGGCCTATAAAAGGGCCAATTGGTAAAAACAATTCACTTTTTACTTTTACCCTGGAGTGAAGAAATTTCACCCTTGTGCACTTGCGATTTTCGGAGAGCGATTGGAGGAGATTCAGGAGCTCATTTGCAAATCTGTCTGTTCTAGGTAGGCACCACATCCTTTGTCCTACATTTTAGATACAATATATCTTGTTTTTTATGATTTTAGCCATGATTTAGAGGAATTTTTTGGATGGAAACGTCCACGGTGGTCGTCGCGGGTTCCCAGCTCGGGACCGCAAAGAACTGAAATTTCCAATGGTGGGAAAATAATCTTGTCGCGACTGTACACCAAATGGTCATGAAGAGCCCAAATTTTTTGAACCGTGGAATTCAGCTCGTCGCACCTGTTTTAGAAACATGCGCGACAAGTGCCAAGAACAAAAATTCTTCATAGATTATGCAAATTCAAGGGGTTTTAAACACAATCATGGCATTTACTATTATAGCTCTGATACCACTTGTTGTAGCTCCAACCCGGAAATACTATAGATCTGATATGAAAATATAAGATAATGCAAATAAACCCATAAACAATAAGAGATAAATAGATAGAAATGCTTCACTTTATTGATATCAAACCCTTAAGGTAGGGCAACACCATACATTCACTCCTTAAGGAAGGAGAACACTCCACAAGTCATATGCCTGTTCATACAATAATCCTTCACTTATTCCTTGACATGGAGTCTCTAGCCTCTATATAGGCCTCATACATACAATACCATGGGTCCTTACCATGGTTCCCTCATACCATCAACTAATACCATGGGCCCATTACATTATTATTAACTACTTGTGGTCCCTTACATGACATGGGTTAACCACCTTATTTATTACTATGGCCCATCCCATTATTACATTATTACCTTGGGTACCTCCCTTGATACCCCATATTATCCCCCCTAGGTATATAATATTCCACCCCCCTAAGCATGTTTCGTCCCCGAAACATGGGAAGAACACAAATAATAAGATCTACTCAAAAGAGTAGTCCACTGGTACCATGAACGTGCATCTAGCCATCCAAGAGAAAGGTGAACCCTCGATCTTGCTGGTGCCTCGCTCGCTTGAGATGGAAGTTGACCGTGGCAGCTCTTCTATGTGTAGTAGGTGGATCGTCGCTCCTCGCTATCCGTCATACAGGGGTTGTTGTCCTTGTGGCTAATTGGTTGCCATCTTGTTGGTTGTTGTCTTGCGGGGTGATGTGGGTGATGATATGTTGAAGTTTTAACCCACGGTGTCTTTTTCTTTAATTCACCCTGCTGTGGTGCCCGTTGTGGTGTCTTCTTTTCCAATATGACTTCAACCACTGAACCCTCATCAGATGTGTCAGCACCTGTTACCTTTTTGGCTTCAGCCTCTGTTTGTGTTTGATTGTCGACCATCAACTGCTCATCATCTGATATGTCATTCCCTGGAACATCTTCTGCGTCAACCTCCGTGGACTCTACCTGTTTATTGATGGAAATATCCTGTAATGTAATTTTCTTCTTTTTATACCAGAGCTTCAGGAATTTCTTCTGCACATTAATATTGATAGTACCCGCAGATTCCATCCAAGGATATCCCAAAACAACATCCATATTATCCATCTCTGAAGTATAAAAATCACCATGCAACACATATTTATCCATAGAAAGCTTCAAATCCTTATAAATTTGAACATCCTCATCATCAACTTGTGTATTTTCAATTTGTTTTGCTAGAACTTGCAATTTGTTTGCCAAATTAACATTGATGAAATTATGCTTGCAACTAGGATTTATAGAAACAATGATTTTCTCCTTCTGAATCAATCCATGAACCTGCAATAAGGAGACACCCGTAGCAATTAACCCCTTATGTGTCTCATTCTCCTTTTTTCTAGCCCGAGACCATTTGTCCAAAAAGACTTTTTCAAATTCTGCATCTGAAAGTTTGAGCAACTGCTTTAAGTCAAGTGATAAATTCCACTTTTGAGCCTCATCTCTCATATTAAGCATCATTGGAATCTTCCAATATGTCCCATGTGTGGACTTGTATCTTTGTATGAATTCTTCAATAGTAGGACCATCATCTTTTCCTGTAAAATATAGAATCGCCATGAAGAGGGTTTGAGAAAAATTCACTTACTTGGCGAAAATTTGAAATTGTCACAGTTTCGTCAATATTGCTCAGAATCCCTATTATGACCTGTTTTCAGAAATGGAACATTCATTTTGCATCTGCCCATGTGATAGAAATCCTGATCCAGGCACTAGAATTTCAGATCTGCGCTGCAACTCTCCCGCCGTCACCAAAATTTCTGCAAAAAGAGCTGATTTTAAATCAGCGATATCTCCCTCATCCGGACTCCGATTCGACTAATTTTTTTTTGAAATTGGGTAATTTTTCTCAAACAATCCAGATCTACAATTAGATTTTTCATATCTTGCACCAGGACGTCCAGATCTGTGCCGCAAATTCGCTGCCCCGAAAATTCTCTGCAACCCCACTGATTTTTAAATCAGCGATATCTCCTTCATCCGGACTCCGATTCAACCGATTGTTCTTTTGAAATCGGCTATTTTTTCACAAAGAATACAGATCTGCAATTAGATTTTTCATATTTTTCACCAAAACATACAGATCTGATCTGCAAACTCACCGCCCCCGAAATCCTGCAAAAAATTAAAAAAAAATTCTCCACTTTTGTGCCCAAGAAAGTGCTCTGATACCACTTGTTATAGCTCTGATACCACTTGTTGTAGCTCTAACCCGGAAATACTATAGATCTGATATGAAAATATAAGATAATGCAAATAAACCCATAAACAATAAGAGAGAAATAGATAGAAATGCTTCACTTTATTGATATCAAACCCTTAAGGTAGGGCAACACCATACATTCACTCCTTAAGGAAGGAGAACACTCCACAAGTCATATGCCTGTTCATACAATAATCCTTCACTTCTTCCTTGACATGGAGTCTCTAGCCTCTATATAGGCCTCATACATACAATACCATGGGTCATTACCATGGTTCCCTCATACCACCAACTAATACCATGGGCCCATTACATTATTATTAACTACATGTGGTCCCTTACATGACATGGGTTAACCACCTTATTTATTACTATGGCCCATCCCATTATTACATTATTACCTTGGGTACCTCCTTTGGTACCCGATATTATCCCCCCTAGGTATATAACATTTACAATTAAATTTTTGTGTTTTTGCAGGGATAAATCATGGTAATCGAATAGAAAGAGCGAGAACATAGAAATGATGATGAGTTAGCCCTGGGAGACCCAAATTGCTTAGATGTGCTAAGGAATTGCAGGCTCCTAAAGTTCTTCATGGTGTCGTGCCTAAGAGCATAGCCTGATCTACTCCAATACCACGTCTTAGCAGTAGGTAGATCCTATTCGACACCCCTGTTGTGTGTTGCTGGTACTACCGAGGGACATCCTCGAATCCCGCATAATCTAAAATACCCTCTATCAAGCCCTCCAGGTCCCGGGCGATCTCATCCTCCACATCTCTGCCAAGAGGGGGCATCTCGAACTCCCTCTTGACTCTCTGAGCGATGAGAGACAGGCCTGCAATTCTTTCAAGTCCAACATCTACAAGATTGAAAAGTAATGATCATGACATATATAAAAAAACAAAAAATCTACAAAACTCTTTAAAAATCAAAAATGAGTTTGTTACCTCTCTCATCCCAGTGTTCCCCAAGAGGGAGTAATAGGTCTGGATCACCTCTGAAGTCGGTCCCAGCATATGGCTAGTCCTCCACCACAATGAGTTGGTGATCTAGTATGCTCGACTTCAGCACATCTATTCGCATATTAGAATTTGTACCTTGATCGGGTTGGGATTCAAGACCATGGGCTCGGATTACACCAGTCCAGGTTGCACGAGTTGGTTCATGATTGAATACACGACTCTTTTGATTGGATGGCTATGACCATACCTGAGTCTTTTATATGGTCCTTCTGATTGGATGGTTGCATCCATACCACAGATCGTTTATGTTTATCTTCTGGATGGTTGTGCCCATGCCTTATGCATATGTATTTCCTTTCACTATGTACTTATGTATTGAAGATTTCAGTTGTACTTGTGTTTGCAGGTTCTTCACGATGGTGTTTTGTTTCAGTTATGGATTCATAAAGCATTTCACCCCTCCCACTCTCTTGACCTTCATGCTTTAGGGGGCATCTGTTACACAGTATTTTGTCACCGACCCCGCATTCCCTGATCCCGCACACTATCGGTCCGTGTTATTGAAATCTTCTTTGTGTCATGTTCCAAAATATGTGTCAGTGTCTTCCTTGTCATCTCAGGAAGAATACCTCAATTCATTACTCCTGGAGCAAACCCTATTTAACCTTTGTTTTTGGGTCATCGCTGGTGATCAGTTATTCCACCCACAAAGATGGCCAAGATTGAACTAAGCCTAGAGATGTTGTTGCTCTGTCCTTTTGTTTCACTCACGATGAGCTACTTTTGGCGAGTTTGTTTTAACAGATTATTGATGAGTGGTCCTAGGGTTGGTTGTTGGATCAGATGAGCTTGGCTCCCTCCTTTGGGATGGTTGTTCTGCCCTTTCCGCAACCTCCCAAAGGGATAAGATCTTTCTCCCATCTCTTATGGAGGCTCCTCCTCTTATAAATATCTCCTTCATGGCTGAGATCTGTGGGTCAGAGTTAGGCAAGGAGAGAGAAGGAGAGAATTTGAGTAGAGTTTGGAAGTAGCTTCTAATGTAACTTAGCCTGGGGTTGTTTTGTGTGGATTTGGCTTGATTGTATGAGTGTTCTAGCATCATAATTTTGCCTTTTGGGTAGGAGAGAGAGTTATTCATCCTCTTGGAAGACAATTCATGAGTGAATGCTTGCAGAGACATGCTGACAGGACCCTTCAAGGAGACCTACAATGTCAAGGCATGGTTGTAAGTTTTGCTTTAGTTCATATTAATACAAATCAACAGTTTATTTCCTATATCTTATGTCAAATTCCATATTGATAGCTTGAAGTTACTTGACCCTTTAAGTGGATCATTTTTGTTGTATTCTATTATGTTTGTTGTTGTTCTCTGCATGTTGTTTTAGGTACAAAAGTGATTATAACAAGAGCTGGAGCAACACAACAAGAACTTCATCAAATGAGGATTTGAAGGTAGGCCTTCATGACATTAACTATCTAAGGGAATTTTCTTTGATATTGTTCTTGATGTGACTAGACCCACTCTGGGGCTAGAGGGGTCGGCGAAACCAGAGATTCTGGGTTTGATCCCCAGCATGGTCACCAACTTGTGATGCAGGTAAGTTCCCTCTGTGGACAGAGGCAACCCCTCTAGCCCTAGAGTGGGTCTAGTCACAGTGAGAACAATATCAAATAAAATTCACTTTGATAGTTAATGTCATGAAGGCCTACCTTCAAATCCTCATTTGATGAAGTTCTCGTTATGTTGCTCCAGCTCTCATTCTAATCACTTTTGTACCTGAAACAACATGCAGAGAACAACAACAAACATAATAGAATACAACAAAAACGATCTACTTAAAGGGTCAAGGAACTTCAAGCTATCAATATGCAATTTGACATAAGATATAGGAAATAAATCGTTGATTTGTATTAATATGAACTGAAGTAAAACTTACAACCATGCCTTGACATTGTAGGTCTCCTTGAAGGGTCCTGTCAGCATGTCTCCACAAGCATTCACCCATGAATTTTCACCAAAGAGGATGAATAACTCTCTCTCCTACCCAAAAGGCAAAATTATGATGCTAGAACACTCATACAATCAAGCCAAATCCACACAAAACCATCCCAGGCTAAGTTACATTAGAAGCTACTTCCAAACTCTACTCAAACTCTCTCCTTCTCTCTCCTTGCCTAACTCTGACCCACAGATCTCAGCCATAAAGAAGATATTTATAAGAGGATGAGCCTCCATAAGAGATGGGAGAAAGATCTTATCCCTTTGGGAGGTTGCACAAAGGGCAGAACAACCATCCCAAAGGAGGGAGCTAAGCTCATCTGATCCAACAACCAACCCTAGGACTGCTCATCAACAATTTGTTAAAACAAACTCACCAAAAGTAGCTCATCGCAAGTGAAACATAGGGACAGAGTGACGAATTCGCTAGGCTTAGTTCAATCTTGGCCATCTTCGCGGGTGTAATAACTGATGACCCGCAACAACCCAAAAATAAAGGTTAAAAAGGGTCTGATCCAGGAGTAATGAACTGAGGTATTCTTCGTGAGATGACAAGGAAGACACTGACACATATTTTGCAACATGACACAAAGCAGATGTCAATAACACGGACCGAAAGTGTTTGGGAGAATGGAATGTGGGGTCGGTGACAAAATACTATGTAACAGTCCACCCAAGGAAGTATGGAACAAATCAACAATAAATTTCAAGTTGCATACGATGAAATCAAAGCGATGAAGAATAGGTTGAAATGTAATATGTCCCTCATTCAAGCAAGGAAAATAATATGAGATGATATCATTTCTGAAATGAGGAAGATATGAGAGAATATGAAATTAGTGGTAGAACAAAAATTTGTAGTCAATACCACCGAATTCTCCATCCTGTCATCCAAGGATGAGGATGTCAAAAATTCCAAGACGACAAAAAAATTCATTAGGTACCTCAGTGAAAAACTAGTTGGTGACCTGAGAGCAATGGATATCAGTGACAGGAAAGGGGTAGTTATTGAAGTTTCAAAAATGATTCAGAGAAAAGAAACAAGGGATAGGGCCGAGGAATGTGTAAATGATTTGGAAAAGTTGGTATCCACATTTAATTCTGATTTTTATCATAGAACTAGAGCAGGATTACCTAGTTCTTGGAAATTTCAAGGGAACCTGCTACCATGGGAAGAGTATGAGCAACTATTGGTTGATACCAAGAGAAAGGTGGATTCTTCACATGAAAATACTACCACTCTCAAGGGAAGAACCATAGTAAATTATCTACAAAGATATTTTCAGCTACTCTAGCTGGTGAAAACCCTATTAGATACCAAGTCTGATTTTACTGAGCTTACAAATATGAGGGTGGCCTACAACACTATTATTCATGCCCCTATAATAGACCCAACATTATGGAAAAAGTATGACCAGTTCATCAACCCACCACGAGTCTGTACATTGGAGCCTGGGTCCACCTCAAAATATCAAATGAGTCAACAGTGAAGATATTTTGTTTTGTCCATCCTGACACATTTATCTCATTTCTGCAATTTTGTAAATATTTGATTTTGAAGAAAAGGAATAAAGTCTGCTATGTAATAATTAGAACAGTTGGACTAGTTGCATGCTCACACAGCTAGGTAGTTTAGATAGTTGTAGCATTCTAAGATATTTTTGTAAATTGTTCCTATTTTGATTCTCTCTATAAAAGGGAAGAAAGACTCATTAGTAAAGGTTTGATCTTTCTTTTCCAGAGGTTGTAATTTTCTGCAAGTTTTTCAAGTTTTGGGGCTTATGAGATGTATATCATTCTTGAATATTAATGAAAAAATTGCTTTTGTCTCTGTTTGTCATTTCATGTGTCTTTTTCTTCTTCAGAAATTGTGTAATTGTAGTTGCAAGATTCAATCTTAAATAACATATTTACCTATGTTATGTTATGACAAATGGTACCTGTGATATGTTGGATTGAAAACCTTAAAATGCACTCCATGATTTATGTATTTCGTTTCATTAGTATTTTTCATGATTCTACTGGAATTTGGTGTATATGATTCTATAATTAGCCCTCTACACTAGGTTTCTTCTCTTATATTTCCTCTCTCACCTATACTGCAACAATCAATAAACTGCACTATGTATAGACCACCATATATGAACAGTAACTCTTTGGAATGACATATTGTTGTCTATAAATTGAATCTACCTCTGAGTAGGGTAATTAAACTAGATTTTATCAAATCATATCTAATTCTTGAGAAGAACATATATGTTATCACTGGGCAAGAAAGAATTGGGTTGTTTCAACCTTTAACCTAGTGTAACTATTTCAGACCACTTGAACTAGAAGTTAGTCCTTCCAATCTGAGAGGGCTCTCTCAAATGTTTATCAAACCTTCTTGAAACAATTGAAATAGTCATATGACTAACTCTAATCTCTTTTTGTGATTTTTTAGGTGAAGAAAAATATGATGACCGCTACCATTGGGCATGGAGTCAAATTAAAACAAATTTTGGTCAACAAGAATGTTTAATGGAAGATGGGGAATCTATGGCTTTTAAACTGACACAAATGAACATATACAATCATACATAGTAAATGAAGGAAATTGGAGCAGTTTGATAATATTTCCAAGTAATCAAGATACTATGTAAAACTTGAAACAACATGATAAAATCCCATAAAATCCATGACATGAACCTCAGGTACATAAACAAGGTAGCTACAAATTTTCTATTAAAGGATCAAAATATTACAAAAGGTTAGTTCTTCAAATTCTTCATCAACCCTTCTCAAAGTAAAAAACCTACTTATTTATAGAGAAAATATCTTTTTACATATTTTTCCACCTGGGCCAAATTCGATCCACTATTCTAGAGACCTATTCCTACTTTTCATCAAACTAACATAGTCCTCATAGGGATTTTCTGTTTTACAATAGTTGGAACTCAACTAGGACTCTACTAGATTCAAAACCATAACCACTTTTTGTTGATATATATAACTGAAGCCAACTGCATGCTATATTTGTTGGAGTGTCATTAAATCTTCAACCTGTTGATAGACATTAATTTAATTTCCCCTTTTTTTTTACTTTCTTGATGAGCTGGCTGACATGTAGATGTGGCTATTTACTGACTTGGCATGCTGAAAAATAGGAGTTTATCATGATGAGATGGACACCCTTTATCATTCGAAATCCTCCTGGAGCTTGGATGTTGATATAAAAAATATTCAATGAGGCAGGAAAACAAAGTTTTTTTATCGTTTTGTAGCAAAACAACATTTTCAACAGTTTCATAGCAAACTTTCGTAGCAACTTTGAAAAACACTCCTATGCTACCCTTTTTCTCCATCTTCTGGTTCTGAGGTCTTTGTTGATGTTTATGAGCTAAACATAGGCCTTTATAATGACCTTTTCTGAACTTTAGACCATCCTTAACCCCCACGGAATGCTACAATAGTTTCGTAGCAAAACTCGGCTTCACTATGGGCAATTTCTACGAAAGTTCCAAAACTTCAAGTTTTTTTAGTTTCCATGATTTCTGTTGTAACATTATTTCACTTTTATAAGTTAGTATATTTGTGAAAAATAAATTCAAAATGTTAAGTTAGGATATGGATGAAAAATAAAGGAAAAAAGTGCTAGGACAGTTGTGTTAGAGCCTAGATTTTCCTCAGGCTAAAAAGACAAGGTTCTAGGTCCACATCAAACCACGCTCAGCCTCGTAGCTAGCCCTACGAGGACAGGAGAGGGCTCTCTCCGGGTCAGTCTCGAAAAAAGGTAATTGATGAGGCTCGAGATGACTAAAATAAAAGCTAATTTTAGGCTAGGTATAAAGTACAAGGGTTTTTTGAGAGTTTTTGGGGGTTTTGTGTTGGAAACAGGGAAAGGCAAATTGGGCTCGGGGATGGGGCACAGTTTCTATAGAGTTCTGATTGGGGCAAGGAAGGCAATCGTTTTGATGCTTTAAAGTGAGTGAATGGATAGATCAGACTGGTGAGGAGCTAAGGAGAGCAAGAGAGTCTCAAGAATTCTCCTTAAATAGATGAAAACATGGAAATTTAAACAAATTCAAAGGCAGAGCATAACAGTTAATGGATTCCACCTTAATCACTCATTTGTTCAAATTCAAAAGAAGAGACAGGAAAATGATACTCATAACACTAATGAAATTACAATTACTCAGAGAAGAACACCATCAAAACATAAAGCCACATGGATCCCAAACAGTGCTGCAAAACCCTAGTCTTTCCTTAGCCAAAAATGCAGAGATAGAATGTACAATGATATGCCAAAGCAATCCCAAGTGTCCAACCCTGAAAATGACTTAGAAATTACATGATATAGACTAGCCCAACCCATTCCCTTGCCTCTAGGAGTCGAGCTCATCATTCTAGGAGTTGTTTCAACCAATTCTAAACAAAGCACTAAAATCTAGGCAATCAAAACAACTTGCCTCTATAAGGTAGGAAACTAATTCATTCATTAAATTTTCACTTTTTGGTGAATGAATCCTCTAGAACAAGTAAATAAGTGCCAAAATTACATCATGTTCATCCAATTACATCAAGTTAGATCAAAAATTACATCACAAAGCAAAACTAGTCAAACTGGCCGAATTTTTGAGCTGGAAGGTGAAAAATTGAGCAAAAATCCTCTGTGCGTCGCGCCAATTTCTCTGTGCGTCGTGCCACTTTGAGGCTGAGTTTGAGGCACTTCCTGAAGTCCAAATTGAGCCCAAGTGTGCTTTTTGGAAATCCCTACCTATCTAATTTCCAACCCAAGTGGAATTTCTGAATTTGGTGCCCATTTGCCCCTCCAAAACTTCAATCTCCCAAGACTGCTTCCTGTGTGTCAAAATAGGGGCAGAGAGGTCATTTTTTGAGTGTTTTTGACCTCCTGAGGACTCAAAACTTGCCCAAACTTCTTGGCCATGCACCAGTAGTCATGATTTTTCATGAAAAATCCAAAAATATAAACTTTTTGCAATTTGGAGCTCCCTAGCAAAAGCGTGCGCCACGTGGCGCGGCGCACAGGGAGAAAAACTCTGTTTTTTAGTGCAAAAAATTTCAAAATGTCAAAAATTGCTCCAAATTTCTTGAAATTTGGGCTAGAGCTTCTTCATCAAGGGAAATGGTGGGCCAAGGATGCCTCGGCCAATATCTGGAGTCGATCATGCTCTTTTTGCCTCTTTTGTCTTTATCCTAGACCTGTGGCGTTGATGTGTCAAACTGTGTTGGACTGTCTTAATGATTGTGCAACCTTTGCCACCCAAGGAAAAATAGTGAAATAATGAAGTTGAGGGAAAAGTAGTGAGGGATTAGGGACTATTGGGACTATAGGAATTAGGGAAATGTAGGAGGGTTTTAAGGGATTTGATGAAAAGGGTTAGGAATTGTTGTGTAGGGTATGAGGTGTGGAGTTTGAGAATTTGGGAAAGGGAATATAGGAGAAGGAATTGATGAACTTAGGGAGATAGGGGAACTTAGGGAATGATGAAATCAAAAGAAAAATGAGATTAGGGATTGAACTTGGTGACAAAACAGTGATTTGAAATCTTAGCAACAATTTTCCTTGAGGTATTTTAAAAGATAGGGTTTGATGTTTTTGTTTTAACCATTACCATCCATCAACCACCCTACCCTAGCACAAACTTGGATGAAACACAAAAATGGAGGCTCTACCTACTTGTGGAAAGAATAATTTTCAATTTGGAGGAAGATTTCAATGAATTTCAGGCTTTTTAGCCCAATGCGCCGCGCCTCCCCAGTGCGCCGCGCTAGTGTAAATTTACACTGGAAAATTTCTCCCAGTGCGCCGCGCCTCCCCAGTGCACCGTGCCCTTTTTTAGGAGCCTTTTGGAGGCCTTCCTGATGTCAAAATTGGGTGCAGGATAGCTCGTTGGAAAGGTATTTGAGTCTAATTTCTAACCCAACTATAATTTTTCAATTTGGAGTTAATTTTCCCTGTCAAAAATCAAATCTCCCAAGACTGGTCAAAATGTGCCAAATGAGGCTGCCTCAAGGCAGAGTGCTGTTACAGTCAACTTTTGAATGCCTTCCTCAACTCCAAATTGAGCTCATGATAGCTCATTGGAAAGATATTTGTGTCTAGTTATCATTTGACTCATCAATCAAGTCATTTGGCCAACCAAGCTAGGAGAAAACTTGATTTTCCCAAGGTCACTTCAGAGGTGCATCAATTCTCCCGAGGCAATTGTATTTTTGACATTTCTCTAAAACCATGACACCTATGTAAAAATTGAAGGATTTTTTTCTTCCTTGGCCTATTTTGGACAAAAACCTCTCTCATTTTTTCCAAATTCATCTTTCCTTGCTCATAAACATCATTTGAGTAAAACCTACCCCGATGTGTGGAACAAGAGATTTGTCGAAATGAAGCGAAATGAAGGGGATAGGGGGATTCTAAATTCTTGAGGAAATTTTGCAAGGTGGGGAGGGATGTAAAGAAGTAGGGGAAAGTGGAATCTCAGAAATTGAGTGAGGGGAAGGGGTCCAAAAGGGCGAAACACAGGCCTAACCTAGAAAATTGCCAAGTTGTAGCAAGAAACGAGGGTTTGTGCAAAAGTGAGGAATTCGGGGGATCTCAGTGATGGGAAGTGTTTAATAAGGTACATTAAGGATAGGGGAAGGTGTATGAACATCCGGATACAAGTTTTGCTGATGATTTGACCGTCCAAGAGAAATTGCCTTCAAAACCCTAGGAGAGGGAAATGACCTTACCTAGGCGCAACTGAAGCATGAACAAGGTGTAAAATGACCCATTGGAACCTGACATGATGATGACAACACTCTGAATGATGGTAGACTCAGATGAATAGTGACATAGACCAACATTTGGACAACTTTGAAAGGAAAGCAAACCCTAGACCTAATGCCTAGTGACCAAATTTTACTTGAAGACTCACGGAAATAATAAAATTTGACCTTGACACTTTAAAATCACTTTGTAAGAGCATGTTTGATCACTGGAGGAAGGTTGGAAAGACTGACACTAACAAGTTGTATATTTTATATGCATCCATATCAATAAAATGTTAGTAGTTAGCTTACCTAAAGAAATAAGGCAAAAGAAAATAAAATGTTAGGGAAGAAAAAACAAAATAAAGGCTTCAATTTCAAATAAATATAATAAATGCAAGGGCTAATCGTTTAAATGCGCCACATTAGAAATGTTAGATTTTTTTATTATTAATTATTGATTAATTTCCTAATAAGGTATTGATCCTTGTTATAATCTTTTGACATTAGAATTTATTGTATATGACGTGTATATTACATATAAGCCAAAGTCACTAAGTGACAAAGCATCATGTCAGATTTACATAAAAGGAGAACATCATGAGATGGTCGATCTACTCCCTACCCAGATCAATGGTGGGGACAAACTTCGCACCCCCTTCGACTATTTCCCATTAACGCAATGGGGGGGTCTGATAAGTGGTTTTAATGGTGGACACCCCAACCCTAAATGTCACCACCTTATAGCTGCGCACCCCCCCACTCAAAACCATAAACCATTCCCTACACCCTCTACAATCCGCTCATGGTTTTCCCTTCGCCAACGGTCCTCCATCCCACGCCTTGACTGTTATCCCTTAACCAATCCAATGCCACCACCTCGCATACCTGTTGCCCAATCATCCTATCCGTTTCCACCTCACTGTCTGCTTCCCTACTGTTATGTCCATTCTTATTCGTCCATTGCAGCTCTGCTCCTATACATTTAAGCCGCTATGGTCATAAATAAAACTGTTAGTCCATCCCTGCATGTTATAAATACACTTAAACCTACCTCTTTGTCACTTTCCTCTCAATCTTTACTATTATTTGTAGGTAAAACAAATTTTTGTAGGACCTTTTACTATTCAATCAATCTGTTACCAGTCACTCTTCCTTTTGTCTATTAGCATGGCCCCAAAAGGGAAAGTTAAAAGGCAGAGTGCAGAAGAAAGCACTATTACTATCACCTAGCTCGATCTTGACCATGTTCCTCCTATTGAATCACTTTTTAAAATTGCAGAAGCCAAGTGTGAGTTCGATTTCCATGAACTGCACCTATGGCTCAAACAAAAATACCTTGACCAGCAAGACCCAATCAGATTCTAGGAATCATTGTTACCTTTCTTCAGTTTCCAAAAAACACATGATTTCCCTGGCCTAATTACCTGGTTCCAAGCCAAATATGACCCTATAAAAAGAGCAATGATGGCTTAGAATGGAGACATTCTAATTACCATCTCCACCGAAACCATAAACCAAATGCTCCTAATCCCTCAATTAGAGTCTCTCAACCATGTTTCACCAACAACACTTATGGATCTATACCATAAGTTAAACTTTCCAAAGAGATCCCAATTCTTTGAAATATTTTTACAGAAGGATGCAAAATTACCAAAAAGGAATCCACCCTACTCATCTTCCATGTTTCCTGAAGCCTCCATACATTGTATTTCTCTGCTTTCCTACATATTAGGATATCTAGATGACCAATATGTTGATGAAACCATCCTTGGATTCCTTTCCATCTTCAATAAAGATCAGCAACCAACATTCATGTATAATTACAACCAATTCCTGGCTGATAATATACATGAACAATTCATGAATTTTACTATATAGGGAGTGTTTAGTTACAACTTTGTAATTGTTCACATGTTTCTTTTTCAGTAGGGAGATCTTTTGCCTATCAAGCTCAGAAAACAAGATGAACAAGGAGTGAATCAATAAGTGATTCATTGGACCGAAATAGTCAGGACAACTTCTACAAGCTCTTCATTTTCAGAATTTATAGATACATTCATACATCTAGTGGCATAGCTCCTCAATAGTCAGGCAAAGCCAAGGATTGGAGATGAGATAAAAAGGATTTTACTCTTAAGTGAGTCGATTAAAACTAGTGACTAGTATTTATACCAAAACTATACTGAGATACGGGTATATGGTTGTGAGATTGCACCATATAAGTTACCCAAGTATGTTCCGATGAGAATATTTTCTTTGGAATATGTTACACAGATGAGCAACATGGGTGACCTACACTTTGTCTGAGGCAAAAGGAATATCAATTCATGTTCAAGGAAAATATTGGATCATTCATTTGCAAAACCAGATCAACTGGTGTTGAGGCAGATACATTGTTAAAGAAGATGAATTTCCAGCCTAGCTTTACATGGTCTTATGACCCTTTTGGTATTATTTCTGCCTTGAGAGTTGAATTAAAAATGACTCCTTATAATCATACTCCAAGACCAGAAATAGAAAAGTTCATGAATCAAGAGCAGTGGGTTGATGGGACACTTCAAGAGGCAGATGAATAGGTTGTATCCACCCCCACTGAACAAACTCCAGTTGCTCAGAGCAAGCAATAGAAAAGGGTGAGAGAGGAGACTTCATCTACTAAGGAGATTATGAAAGGATTCATTTTTCAATAGAAGAAGCCAAAGGTTGGCTTGGTCACATCAACAGAAGAAACTCAACCAGTAATAATTGATCTCGGAGATTCAGAAGTTTCTACATCAGCAGGAGTTAGTGTTTCAACAACTCCTCCTACAACTAGTGTTCCAACAACTCCTCCTACAACTTCACCTTCTAGGGAGCCTCTAGAAATTATTTAGTCCACAGGAACCAGTTCTTCAGATGATTAGAACATCTTCTCAAGGTTCCTTCAAATTAAATAGAAGAATGAGACTTTGAAGTCTAATGTGTATAGCCAATTTTGGAAACAAACATCAACTTCCCAGCATAGGCTTCTTTCTGATTTTGACAGTGAGAAAGGCAGAATGCAAATGGATTTCTTGCAAGCCCAAATTCCATTTCCTAAGTCTCCTTCAGATTATAAAAAGATTGTGTTTTCATTTGATATTAGGAAAATTCATCTAATTGACCAAATGGATATATTGGCTTGAAGGGGCCTGACCCAGGTTCAGAGTTAATTAGCCAAACAAATCCCTGTATTATTGGCCCTTTCGGCAACAGCCCACGGAGCGTGGACTAAGATCTCACCTGAAGCAGTATGGGGGGATGTTGGAACCAAGTTTTCGCACCCTTGAGATGTCTGAGGGGTCGGTTTAGTCCAACTGTGAATACCTTCGCGCAAGTCGCTTCGCGCACTATCCTGACCTATGAGGCCTTCACGATTTGTTATAATCACCTTCGTGCAGCCCTCACCAGGGATTGAGGTGACTTCGCATTATCCTAGCAGCGATTTGTGCTACTTCCCCAAGTCATACCGCGGATCTTACTATCTTCTTATAACAGTTAGTTATCTTCACATAAACAGTTACTTTATCTTATATTCACTTTATCAACACATTCATATAAGTTTGCGCATCATATAAACAATAGAAATGCAGTTTATATCTGATACATTCAATGCACAAAACAGGAAAAAGATACACATAAATGATGCAAAACTTCTCTTTAATACTTCTCCAAAGGTTACAGACTCGACCTTCCCTACACACTCAGCTGCAGGGGTCCGCACACTCAATTGCAGACTACTAGGCCTCTGCACACTCAATTGCAGATCCTTCTCCTACTCTACGACCCAAAGACTCGACTCTACACTTAGATAAGACTCAATTCTCCATCTATTACTTTCACTTCTCTTTCTTCAGTCATTTACAACTTAGAGCCTTACTATATTTATACAATCCCATGGTCCGTGGACCATGGGTATATTTCTAAAGCCGACATTACATTACAAAAATGAGGGCGGACAACCCTATGACTCATTTACAATCCTCACGCTCCACGCCCACAAAACACGGAGTATTTATATCAGATTTGGTCAAAATCTGGGCTTTAAGCCCCAAAAACTGCCTTGGGGTATCCCGTGCCCAACAAGATATGCACAGACAGACTGGTGAAATGTAAAACTACAAGTATGTCTCTTTCCAAACTTAGGATTTCCCTATCCAATGTTTAGTCTCAGCTCAAGTTAGAAAATATTTATTCCCTAGCCAAAGATAATAAAATAAAGGCATTGTAGGACTCTGTAATTAAAGTAGGATATGATCCCAAAGATGTAAAAGTTACAGAGTTACTCCTCAAAAAGAAAGATGCAGACATTATTGTGCTCAAAAAATAGTTGAAGCTGCCTTCTACAGAAGATCCTCTAACAAAGGATATTGCAGAAAATGAATAGCAAAAGGAGGACATGCTCAATCTTATCATTGAGAAAAATATACAGCTAAAGAAAATGGAAGAGCAGATTGAAGAGTTACTAAAGGAGAAGGAAACAACACAACTTGCTATGGTTCCAATCACAACAGTCCCAATAACAGTTGTAGGTACAAAGCCTAGTTCATCATCAACAACCATTGAGTCTACATCAACAACAACTAATCCAACAAGATTATCACAAGAATTGGCCATACAGAAACAAGAGAATGAAAAGTTACTGCAAAAGTTCCAAAGTTTAGAATTGCAAAAAGTCAAGAATGATACTTTGTATGTGCAAGAGATGCAGAAGTCCCACAAATTGGAACTTAAGATCCAGAAGTTGGAAAGTGAGTCCCTAATGGAAGATACTTTGGCCCATGCCAAGGAAAGTATTTGGACACATATCAGCCAAACTATGACAGAGGTATGGAAATCCATGCAAATTATTTTGAGCAACAAGAACTTATCACCAGATGCAGAGCAATGATATAAGAACAAAAAGGAACCTTGAAGACTAAGCCAGTAGAAGCCACAGATATGATCAAAGTGTTAAATTCAAAAAGTAGAGAAGAGATGGAAGGAATAAATATTTCTAACAGAACAACTACCATCTTAGAGATTAAGAAGGTCTTACAAAAGAGGAATTTGATTAACCAGTTAGAGACAAAATGTCAAACCCTGGATATTGTTGTCCAAAGGTTTCATTCAAAGTTTAATGTTTTAAATCGAAAGGGACTACCAGGATTGGTAGATCTAAATGATAAGTTGATCAAATTAGAATATTATTGCAAGAAATTATATACTATTGTAGTAGACAGAGCCAAGTTTGCAAGAATGAAAGGAAAAATAATAGGGAAGGCCTTTCTGGAAGCCTTGGAGTTTGATTTAACCATCATGCATT
This sequence comes from Pinus tabuliformis, assembly GCA_031772625.1. Classification (NCBI taxonomy): domain Eukaryota; kingdom Viridiplantae; phylum Streptophyta; class Pinopsida; order Pinales; family Pinaceae; genus Pinus; species Pinus tabuliformis. The sequence goes on along the minus strand of CM062815.1, from coordinate 1,124,038,130 downwards.
AAATAAACATTTATTTCTCACCAAACCAAATTTCTAGAGGTATACAGAAGTGGATGAAACATTAAGAAAGATGGTGAATGTATAAATCCCAAGTGAGCAAAGATGGGATCAATTGTGTGAAACAACTGAGTAATTTATGATCCTAACAATATGACAACTCATCATCTTTTTTCAGGCTAGATCATTCGCAGATTCCTAAAAGATAGGGCCACCTCTTCAACAGTTTCTCAGTTCCTACAATATTGTCCTTATTTTGTAATTTTGTTCTATTTTGATATACTATTCCAACATAACGTAGATATTTTTCATATTTTTGTATAAATAACTCCTTCTTTGAGTTATTATGGGTTGAACCCTTGAACAAGCTATCAAGCAAATTTGTACTAAGCTGGAGCATTTTTTGGAATAATAAAGGATTCTGGATTTATCTCATATGGTCTATTTCTCAGTGAGTTATATTTCATGTTGTTCATTCATTATGTTTTCTTCATATAAATTAAGTCTTTTACAGTTATCCGATTCAAAATTTAACTGAGTTTCAGTCTCATTTTGGATCCTCTGTGAAATTGTGTTTATAAAAAGAGAATAATTTACAAAACTGTTTGTTATTGTAAGTTCCTCTTTAATTATAAATTACATTATATATCTGCAAACAGTTTATTTATATTTTGTTGAGAAAACAATGTTTTCTTAATTTCTTCTTATAATTGATTAAGTATTCAGTTTGAATATTAAATGAATTATACTTCTTCATGTTCTACTTTTCCACCCCATTAAAATCAAATTAACTACATGTAGCTAAAGAACAACCTTTTATTTTATTTGGAAATCTATCTAAGTTTGAAGCACCTGTTTATAAATTGTTCACTGGTCATCCAACCTTTCAAAACAACAAAACATTATAGATGCTTTGGCATAACTAATTGACATAGAGTTATCTCAAAGGACAACGTCATATTGATGCTATTTCCGAGGAGCGAAGGATTGAAAGATTTATTTTCCTTGGGGAAACAATTTTTCCCTTTTCCTTTACGATGAATAAATGATTCGATATAGGTTAAAAAATTTCACCTGGCGATTCCACTGTTCCAATTTGGCTCCTTTTAAGCATACTAGATCACGCTCTGATTATGAGATTGTTAACCCTTTTCCAGATCAAGAGAAACTTGTTAGGGGAGCCTATTTAAGGAGAAGACATCAAAATTCTTCTTCTTCTTCAGCATTACACCCTGAAGATATATCATCTATAGATCCTTTTTCATTTGTTCCATCTAATCCTGATTGGACTGAACTACCTCCTAGGGTTTCTGAACTCCATTCAAAAGGAGTAGATCTTCCATCAACCTTTTTAATCCAATCACTTGAGTCATATCAAGTGCCATCCATTCCTATAAAATCACCTTCATCTGAGGAAGAGTTGGGTTTACATTTACCTGAATTCAAGCCTACAGATTTCATCTCTCCAACTCCTTATTATATATCATCAAATCCTACTAATTTTGAAGAGACATTCTCTGTCTATTCAAATCCTTTGTTTGATAATAAGGAATACTTTCCATCAGGAGTTCAGAAGTTGGTTATTAAAACCCCTTTGAAATCCTCAAGGAAGTCTCCTCCTTCTTTCTCTCCTCCACACACTAATACCCCTACCGATTCTTCTTCATCACCTTCATCTTCATCCTCTTCCTCTTCTTCTTCAACATCTACTCAATCACCCCATACTCCACCTTCCACTATGGCTTTTCAACCCATTGTACAAGCAAGATATGTTGCTTTAGTCCTTCCTCAAAACTTGGCAAATTTTCCTGATGGATATCTAAAGCATTTACCAAGATTCAATGGTGAAACTGGTCCTTCAGCAGAAGATAATGTAGTATCTTTCTTAGATTTTGTAGATAATATGAACATAGAACATGAAAATGTTTATATGAGATTATTTGTGCAATCCTTAGAAGGAAATGTTAGGATCTGGTTTAGACAACTTAGACCTGACTCTATTAGAACATGGAATGAGCTCATAACTATCTTTAAGAATCAATGGGGGGTAAAGAAGGATCATGTCTACTTTCTTACTGAATTTGAAGAATTGAAGAGAAACCCTAGTGAACCAGTGGCTAAATTTATCAAAAGATTTATTAAAATCTATCATAAAATGCCTGGTGATTGTAAGCCACCAGTACGAACTGCAAAAGTTAGATTTTCCAAAGAATTTGATGAAGACATTCCAGTCTAAGAGAAAGAGTGTCCAATACATTAGAAGATATGCAAACAAATGCCATAGAGGTTGAAGCTAATAGGTCTGCTTCTAGAAAACTTAAAGCTAAAGCAGAGAAAGAAGAAAGAAAATTAAAAGCTAGGATTGATGACTCATCTTCTTCCAAATCTAAACTTGAAGATTAGAAAATTGATGAAATCATATATTTACTTAGAAACCTTTCCAATAGGATTTATAAAATTGAATCACAACCTAGAACTACTCAGCAAATTGTTTTTAGCCCTCAAGATCAAACTCAATTTTGAAGAGCTGCTCAAATGCAGATCCTTCAGAGACCAAGTTCTAATCAAAACATCCAACCACCATCATTGATTGATGATCAACAACCCCATGATGTAGGTCCTTTAATTACTGAAGGCATCCATAATCTTGATTCTTCAGTAGTACAAATGGCAATAGTACCTACATCTTCCTTTCAGTGTTTTGAACAAGAGCAAGGAGATGCTCAACTTTCCAAATATCAAGAATTTTCTGAATTTCTTATTGCAAAGTTAAATAAGAGATATGATCTAAGATGTAGATCATGTCCAGGTAGACCTCCAAAATCTACAACTATAATAGAACCTGCAATAAAATCTATTCAAACACAAACTCCAACACCTCAAACTATAGAATCATCTACTAAAACCTTTTCATCTAATAAAACCATTTTGACAATGTTTAATATTGAAAAAGAATTGGAAAGAGCCAAGATTCCTATCCCTTTAGATGAACTTTCCAAGAACCCTGGTTACAAAAATCAAGTGTCTAAATGGATACAATCCTCTAGTGTAGATGCTGAGGGATATATTATTAGTTTACAAGATGAAAAACCCTCTGTAGTTTTTGGCCCTGGTTCTGATATGATTGATGAGATTGTTCCACCCTTTTATGTAACTTTAAAGGTCCGTGATTTTCTCTTATATAACTTCATGTTGGACTTTGGACCAACTCCAGTTAGAAGTTACTCGTTCCTATCATGACCTCTACACCTTTGATTCAAAGAAATTACCATGCCTGGGATTGATCAAAGACCTAGTTGTGACCTTAACCCAAATACCTGTTAAGAGTATAGTCTTAGACATAGTTGTCACTAATATTCCTTCCAAGTCTGGTACGCTTCTATCAAGATCATGCTATGATAAACTTGGAGGATCACTTCATATGGACATGTCTTTTGCTACTATTCCAATCCATGGAGGTGAGCATTTAAGGTTATATAGGGAAGTTAGATTCCTCAATACTATTTGCAGGTCTGATCAAGAAAAAAATCACCCCATCTATACAGTAGATCAGGATTTTGGTTGCTTTCAGTTATCATCGCAAATTCACCAAACACTCAACTTGCCATCGAAAATACAGATTCCAAACCTAAAATTATAAAATCAGATATCTGGAAACTTTATTTTGATGGCTCTTGCTCAAAAGAAGGAGCAGGAGCAGACATTGTTTTAATCTCACCAAATAAAGAAAATATTACTCAGTCATGTAAACTTGAATTTGAAGTCACTAATAATGTGGCTGAGTATGAGGCTTTTCTTTTTGGTCTTGAACTAGCTAAGAGTCTAAAGGTTCAAAATTTGAGTGTCTTTTCTGATTCTGAACTAATAGTCAATCAAGTTAGAAAATTGTGTCAAACAAAGCACCCAAGACTTAAGTCTTATAGAAATGAAGTTTTGGATACAATTGGAAATTTCTTTCAAGGATTTAACATAATTATTATACCCAGAGATGAGAATATGCATGCTGATTCGTTTGTTGTTTCAATAAGTTCTTTCAAAATCCCTGAGCCAGTATTGTTGGAATATCAGATTCAAGTCAAGTAGAAACCATCAATTCCTGATAACCTTAAACACTAGCATATTTTCGAGGATGATGAGAAACTAAAATCTTTTCTTCAAGTCATTGATGAATTTTCAAATATGCAAATTGAAGAAGATCAAAAATATGTCCAAGAATCAAATCAGTAGAGCTTAGAAACTTCATTTAGTCCTAGAATTCTTTATCATGACATCATTCATTTATCTAACAATTTTATTCCCAAAGGATTAGTTCCATTGGAAAAGCTATTTGATAATAATGATGTATCCAAAAACCCCTTGTCTAATTCACCTGAAGAAGAAATTGAAGAATGCAATATTAGGACTTTAGATGAAGTTAAAAATGTTAAAATATCATCATATTTGCCTTTGGAGGATAAAAAAAAATACTTGAATCTTCTTAAAAATTATAAATATGTTTTTTCCTCATCGTATAACAAGTTAAAAACTTATGATAAATCTTTGATTGAGCACAAAATTCCTTTAAAACTAGAAGCAAAACCCTTCCAACAAAAATTAAGAAGAATCAATCCCATACTTCTTCCAACCATTGAGAAAGAACATAAAAAGCTACTTGATCCTCATATCATAGTACCTTTGACGTATTCCGACTGGGTGGCTAACTTAGTTCCTGTCAGAAAGATTTATGGTGAAATTAGGTTATGTGTAGACTTCCAAAATCTAAACAAGTCATCTTTAAAGGATAACTACCCATTGCCCAAAATGTATCATCTACTTCAGAAAGTTTCAAGTGCAAATAGGATTTATATGCTAGATGGATTTTCTAGTCATAACCAGATTATGGTGAGTCAAGATGACCAAGACAAAATTTCTTTTATTACTCCCTAGCGTACATTCATGTATGCCAGGATTCCATTTGGACTGAAAAATGATGGAGCTAATTTCTAGAGAGCCATGGATCTAGCATTTGATGGTAAGACATCTGAATTTACTATCATCTATCTAGAGGATTTAACTTTTTTCTTTGATTCTGATGAAAATAATTTAAAACACTTGAGCAAGGTTTTTTTACAGGTGCCGAAAATATGGCATATCCATAAATCTAAAGAAGTCTTTATTTGTTGTAAAGGAAGGGAAATTACTAGGGCATATTATCTCCAAGGAGGGAGTTATCATTGATCCAAAGAGAGTTTCAGCTATTCAAACTCTGTCTCTGCCCAGAAACAAGAAGGAGATACAAACCTCCCTTGTGAAAATTAATTTTCTCAAAAGGTTTATCCCTAATTATGCAGAGATAGTAAAAGACATAATTGATATGTTAAAGAAGAAAAATGAAGTGAAATGGATAGTTTTTTCCAGATATGCTTTGATTAGATCAAAAACGCTATATCTGAAGCCCCTACATTAGCCAGTCCTGATTACTCTTCCCCTTTCAGCATATTTTCTTTTGCATCAAAGACAACCTTAGAAAATGTACTTTTATAGAAGAATATAAATGGTGATGACCATCCCATAGCCTTCTTTAGTAAATTCATGAGGGATGCCGAGATTAAATATGATATTATTGAAAAGAAAGCTTATGCTTTAATCCAAGCCCTCAAAGCCTTTAGAACCTATGTTTTTCATTCACACATTACAGCCTATGTCCCTAATCATGTTATCAAAATTGTTTTGACCCAGCCTGATACTGATGGAAGAAGAGGCGGTTGGATTGCCAAAATTCTTGAATTCGACCTTGAGATCAAGGCCACAAAGCTAGTGAAATGTTAAGGTTTGGCCAAATTGCTGGCTGAATCCAATTGCAACGTATTGGGAATAAATTTCATTTCTGAAATTTCATCTGAGAAGAATCCACAAGAACTTTCCTTTAATGCAGAAGGGGAGAATCCACAAGAACCTTCTCAAAATTTAGAAGAGAATCCACAAGAACCTCCTTCTTTAGATCAGACCATTCTCATTCATATAGATCATAAATATCTACTCTCTGATTGGTATTCTAATATTGTGCAGTTTCTTAGAGATTTTCAATGTCTCGCTGAACTTGACTTGAAGTAGTGTAAAGACTTGAAGCTTAAAGAAATTAAACACTATATTATTAATGGTAATCTATACTAAAAGGATCCTCTCAATATCCTTCTTCTCTGTTTAACTAAAAATGAAACAGAGGGAATTATAGATCAGTTCCATGCAGGGTTTTGTGGTCGACACTATGCCTAGAGAGCAACAACTTACACAATTTTAAAAGCAAGTTTCTATTGGCCCACACTGTTTAAAGAAGTTGGAGCAAAAGTTATAAGTTGCATACAATGTCAAATATTTGCAGGGAAATAGAAGCTGTCAACACTCCCTCTTGTTCCAGTATTGGTTAAGGCACCTTTTCTACAATGGGGGTTGGATTTCATAGGCGAGATTCATCCATAATCAAGTAATCAACATGGATGGATTCTAACTACTACAGAATATTTTACCAAATGGGTAGAGGCTACACCTGTTAAAAATGCAACTAATACTATTATAATTAAATTCCTTGGGGAAAATATTTTATCAATATTTGGATGCCCTCAACAAATTTTTACAGACAATGCAGCAACTTTTAGCAGTGTTAAAATGATTGAGTTATGTAAAAAATATTCAATTATGTTGCATCATTCTACACCATACTATCCAAAGGGTAATGCGCTAGAAGAGTCCTCCAACAAGAACTTGGTTACGGTCATTAAGAAGACTCTTGAAGACAATAAAAAGAGTTGGGACAGTCACCTGATCTATGCAATTTGGGAAAACAGAGTTTCTACCAAGAGGTCCAAAGGAAAGTCTCCTTTCCAATTAATCTATGGTAAGGAAGCAGTTTTTCCCAATCATTTAGCTTTACTAGTTATGAGATTCCTTCAGTAATCTTATGAAGAACAATATTATTTCTCAAGAAGGATTAATCAAATCATTGAGTTAAATGAGAACATGGATGAAATTCAGTACAAGCTAAGGAAATATCAAAACTATATGAAGGATTTGTTTGACAGAAAGGCCAGAGAAATAAATTTCAATAAAGGAGACCTGGTACTTAGATGGGATACAAGGAGGGAGGATAAAGGAAAGCATGAAAAATTTGAAAACCTTCGGTTTGGTCCTTTTAGCATTGAAGAAGTCAAAGGAAATAATACATTCATCCTATAGAATTTGGAAGGACAGTATTCCTCATTGCCAGTCAATGGGAAATATCTGAAACATTATATCCAGTATTAGATTTTCATCCATTCATTCATCATCTGTGAATATCCAGAGAGTTCATTTTATTTTGAAAAAATTACAAGTGTGTAATTGTTTCAGCAAAGACTCCATAGCCCGAGGAGAAGGCACTTAGATCTGCTTGTTCTCTGCATCCCACAGGGGGAAGCAGTCCCAAGCTGGAGCTGATGTTGTAACATTATTTGGTTTTGATAAGTTAGTATATTTTTCAAAAATAAATTCAAAATGTTAAGTTAGGATATGGATGAAAAAGAAAGAAAAATAAAAAATGCTAGGATAGTTGTATATTTTATATGCATGCATATCAATAAAATGTTAGGAGTTAGATGCCCTAAAGAAAGAAGGCAAAAGAAAATAAAAATGTTAGGGAAGGAAAAACAAAATAACGGCTTCCATTTCAAATAAATAGAATAAATGCAAGGGCTACTCATTTAAATGCACCACATTAGAAAGGTTATATTTTTTATTATTGATTATTTACTAATTTCCTAATAAGGTATTAATCCTTATTATAATCTTTGACATTAGACTTTATTGTATATGACGCATATATTTGATATAAGCCAAATTCACTAAGCAAAAAAAAATCATGTCGGCTTTACATTAAAGGAGTGCATCATCAGATGGTTTATCTACTCCCCACCCAGATCAACGATGGGGAGAGAATTCGCACCCCCCTCGACTATTTCCCGTTAACGGAATGGGGGGGGTCCGCAAAGTGGTTTTAATGGCATATGCCCTAGCCCTACATGTGACCACCTTATAGCTCTGCACCCCCCCCCCCCCCCCCCCCCCCGCTCAGAACCATAAACCATTCCCTACCCCCTCCGTAATCCGCTCATGGTTTTCCCCCGCCTGTTATCGGGAAATCTAGTGTCTATTCAGAGCTGCTAGTCCCACTAAGATGGGTAGCTATCTTAGAAAAAAACAGATTAAAGTCACTTGTTTTTCCTTTACGAGAGAGAGATGAGAAAGAAGCAGAGAGTACCAACCTCAATCTTCCACTTGGCTCCTTGCTTGTTTCCTTTCCCCTTTGACAGAATTTCACCACTACTTCCTTACTTGTCCAGCTTCAAAGAGCACCTGTAGATTCACATCAGCATAATACCATCAAAGCATAGAGATGTTTCACTGTAAACAATATAGGATCAGATATATATTGACCATATAAAGGCATATAACAACACAATATTCAGAGATACACAAGAATATGGAGGAAAACTCAAATAGCTTTATTAGTAAAAGTCATACAAGAGAGGATTACAACCACTTGGTCTGACCCAGTGTCATCCTCCCAGCTTGAAAGCCCTCTTCACCTCACACAAAGCAAGAACACCCAACAACGTCTTCAAAGAGAAACCAATAGCACCTCTTTGCAAATTACCCAATTCCAACCTTTGGATCTCTTGGATGAGGGATCCATTTATAGATATTTGCAGGGGGGTGAGTCAGCTTCTGGGATTTTGATTAGTGTCATCTCTCTGATAGTTCCTAGTTCCACATGGAGATTTTAGATCTCTTACTCATCCCTGGGTGAACTCAGAGAGGCAAGTGTCAAATGAGCAGTTTCTAGAAGATTCTATGGGTTTCCACCTAGCAAACTACTTGTGCCATTTGTCTGCTCTCGCTCATCACACCCTATAGAAGGGCTTTCCAGTATGCATCACACATTTTGCATGTGGTAGGTGAGATGCATCGCACCTTTAGCACTGGGCAGTCTGTATGGTCCTGCTTTGACCAGTTTTTATTAGCTTTTCATGGAGAACTTCTGGGAGATGATGTAATCAGCTGACCTTGCTCCTTTAGGGTATGAAACAACACTTTTAGGGACTTAGAATCCCTTGGATTATGGACATATGTGATTGGGGTTTTAGTGCCCAAATATGTCTATAACAGTTGCCCCCTAAAGCATGAGGTCGTAAATCTTTTGATGTCAGGTGAAATGCTTTATAATGAGGATCCAAGGTTTTTCGCACTGGAAGGTGACCTGTAATAAGATACAATACAATACATTATCTTCATAATATTTTCATGATCTAGCTGAGGCGGGCATTCCCATGCTCAGCTTGATAAATTCATTTTCATGTACATAGGACAGACAACCGTCTGTGTGCAGACTGATGATTCTGGTAGAGCCATCATCCCTTAGTTTGGATGATTATCTGTGCAGCAATGATGTACATTTGATGTCTTTATTTTCCTGAATATATCGCAGCCCGGATGGATGAAACTAGATCCGGGGTCTTCAAAACTCGTTCAATATTCACCCGAAAGTACAAGTCGATCCATGTGAAAAGATGTTCTGATGTCGAACATGGAAAGACATCGCCTGATTACCAGTCAATGATGTAAACTGTTAACAGGCACGAGAGGAATCACCGATGATGACGATGACCCTCAAGGTACTGTAGTAAAATTCACGTGGTGTGAATACATGAGTTGATGTTGAACACCACACAAAATCTTTCGGTCAAAGGCCATTAGTGTAAACCTGTCGCCGGAAGTGAGAAACTTTCCATTGAGGCATGCAAGCTTCAAAGTACTGGAAGGGTTGTCCCTAGGTCAGCTTCTTGGATAATGAGCTGATGTCGACAAGAAGTGAGCCATCATAAGAAGGCATTAATGGATCCCACATCTATGACATGGAACGGAGTAAATGATATTGTAGAGGTGAAAACGATCTGATGATACAAGGTTTAGGGTGGCGGTCATGAAAGAATGAAGCGTGAAGGTATTGTAGTGGATGAGACACAAGCTGGGTAGGTGAATTCTCTGAGCGACTTCTCTTAAACATATCGGCGACACTGAAATGGATTGGTAGCGTTAACCCCAAAAGTGGATGGTACGGTGGACCAATGGTGATATGACCGGTGAATGGAATAACCCAACCCGACTCAATCATGGTGATGGAGTGAAAGTGTCATGTTCAAGAGCGACCTACTACCAATAAAGTTTCTTCAAGTTTTCTTCCCAATTTTCCCTAGTCATTTCTGACCAGTACCTCTTTATTTTTGTCAAGCTTGAGGAGGATAACATATGCTTTTTCTATAATTTGCCCTTCGGGCAAACCCGTCGCTATGTTTTAACGAGCCTAACAACAGTGAAACTTGCTCTTTTCTGAATGGACAAGTTTGTCGCTATTGTTTTAACGAGTTTAACGGCAAGGATAACTCGGTTCTTTTCAATTTTAGAGAGTCTGAAAAGAGACGGAAAGAAGACTCCAATATTCCTTTTTTGTAACATAATCCCTTAAGTCCGAAAAAGTATAAAACAATGTGAAAGGGATGACTTTTCGATAGTTTTAACAAGCCGAACAAGACAAACGCTCGATCTTTTTGTGTAATAATCCCTCAGGTCCAAAAAGATTAAAATCTAGAGGAGGGATAGCACTTTCAATAACTTTAACAAGCTGGAGAGGCCAATCCCTTAGCAATCTTTCCATGTTTTACGAGTTAGATGAAAAGAGCTTAAAAAAGACTCATTTTTTGAGGAACGAGTGATGTTTTCAGATAGCAGCTGGTTCCAGGTAAGGTTTTGAACTTTCCAATCACGGCAGTGTAAAAAGGTGGCTAATAGGATCATTCATCGCAATTGTTCCTCAAAAAGGGTAAACAATCAAATGGAGGTGAATGATCAGCAACAAAAGAGTGGAGGTGATGGTAAGAACACGACCAAGGCTCAAAAGCTGATGAAAATGCATTCACAATGGTTATTTACTGAGGTGGGTTCATTTTTTAATGAGCTTAAACTCTGGTGGAACATATGCTCATTGCTAGGTTTAATTTTTAACGAGCTTGAACTTCGCGTAAAACTGCTCGTGATAATGGTCATTAATATTTGATTCACCGTTGACACTATGTTCTTTTGACGGTCGTACTACCTGTTCAATTTCTCCATCAAACTTATTAGAAATGAGGACATATGCTTGAAAAATGAGTTAAAAACCAATACCCTACTTAAATTACGTGAAAAGTAACTTAAAAATAGTTTTCTACCCCTCATTTTACCATTTCATTTGGAGTTGTGATTGTTGGAGCTCTGGAGTTGTTTTCCCCTTTGATTTTCACCAGCTAATTCCAGGAGATTCTGTGGACAATTTTTGGTGTCGTCTAGACCAGGTAGGAGCTAAACCTGAGCTCTTCAATTGCATTCTTTTCTTTTTGAATTCTGAGCATGTTTTCCTACTTTTCTGGGCCCTGGGGTTTGAACATTTCGTTCTGCCCCCATCGCACTTAGTGTATATCGAAAGGTACGATGCATCTTAAGCTATCCACTAGCTAGAATGTATGCATCACACTGTGTACCTAGCCAGGGTGTGATGGGCGCAAGGAGGAAAACTTTTGCACTGATTTTTCATGGAAATTTTTCCTGTTTTTTGCCAAATCAGGACCCTGATTCTTCTCTTGTTTGTTTTTCAGAGATTCATCGGAGAAAAATGGTCGTTACATGGCATGAATGTGAGCATGAAGAAGAGGACATGGTTGCCCTACACGATCTGGGTACAATAACTGCATTGCGAAATTGTGGCTTGTTCAAGTTCTTCCGCATTTCTAGCATGAGGCAACAAATCAATTTGTTGCAATATTTTCTCGATGCATGGGATCCTACCATCCAAGTGTTCCAGATAAGAGGCAAATCCATCCCCATGATGTTGAGGACATCTACTTTTTGACCGGTTTATCGAGGCATGGTGCCCCTCTCTCACTTTCAGGTTCTACCCGTGGGGGTGAATCCGTGAGGGATTATATTCGCCGATACTGTAGGGAAGGATCTCAGCCGAGCAGGGACAGTAAGATCAGCATCCGAGATGTCACCGACCGGCCTTTGAGGACTATTTTATTCACCTTTGCTAGATTGGCTGGCAGCGCAGCCCTTCACTTGGCCAACAGGTCCTATATGCAGTATGCCTTGGAATGCCTCAAACCCAAGGTATTCAACTGGTGTGATGCAGTACTTCTAGTTATCAAAGAACAGCTCACCAAGGTGAAAAATGAAAGATCCAAGAACTTTGGCTATGGTTCTATTCTGACTGCTTTTGCCTTGGAGAAGATCCCACTGATGCAGCCACAGTACATTTCACTTGGCCTACCACCACCGGCTGAGCCACGGATGCAAAGATGGTTCGTCCTAATGGCTAGACATGCTAGTCAACTGCAGGTTTCAGTCTCTGATGCCTTCTTTGAGTGGTTCAACTGTCAGCAGATGGTTTATGCCTAGTATCCTTATGCTGGGATGGATTTCCGGGGTGACCCAGATTTGGTGCTGTCGGCTAGCGAGCAGTGGGGTGTCATAGGTAAAAATATTTGACCGCATCTATGTTTATTGTTTTCATAATGTTCTCGTGTTTTTTAAATGTTTATCAAGACTAATCAAAACTCATGTGATTTTGCAGATATTGGGCCAGTGCAACCAGCAACGCATCTGAGAGAAGCAGCTGTCGTTCCAGCAGGAGAGGCTGTAGGGAGGGCCATTCTTCGTGACCTGGATGTATCCGAGACCCTTGCAGTGTTGCAGGATCAGATCGAGGGTCTCACCCTTGGTATTCCGAATGTGATAACCAATGAGCTTCCTCTGAGATTACAGCGCCATACCACTGGCGTGTCGAGCCGATGGACCAGGCTCTTACGCATGATTGCACAGGCAGTGACTAGTTATCACGGGCACCATTAGACTAGGGTGCCCCCTTGCATTTTGAGTTTTTGGGTCATATGACCAATTTTGTCCTCGACACAGAACACTATGTACAAACTATAAACAGTTATATATATATTTTTTATTTTTGGAGATTTATTTTGGTTAAGTTATATTATCCTGATGTAGTTTATTGATAAAATGCTTTTCTTTTACCAATGTTGCAAATTTCTATCTAACACATAATTTCTAATGAATCGGTTAATGTGTTTAAGTTTATGGAAATATGTTGATATTGAATAGAATCAAACTACCTTTACAAAATCTTGACCCTTAGGAACTTACGATATATGGCTGGATTCCGAATGGAATAGATGCCTGTAAGCTGTAAAATGATGAGCTGTGAGTCTAGCCTGATGACAAGTCGGCGTATGCCATGCACGATGGCATCAGAGAGGAGTTCTATCAACGCGCTATATTCAGCGATGTTGTTCGTTGATTAACCAATACACACCCCTCTGAAACTCACTAACTCGTCGCTTGGATCAAAGATGGCCCAAGCTGCAGAAGATAGATTCTGCGTACTACGACTCACCCCGTCGGCATACCAAACAAATGATTCCAATGGGTTCGACATCTACAAAAAAATGCAAAAGTGGATTACCTAACCAAAACGATCACTCTTAACGAAAACAAAAATGTAACAAAAGCATATGAAGAGGTTACCATGCTGAGTCAAGCATAGTAACGCTTAAGGTACAACCCGTTTCGGGGTTGCGACAATGGAATCCCGTCATAATCTACTAGCTCGTAGGCTCCTTTTGCTAATACACATTTAACAATATAGGGACCCATCCATAAAGACTGGAACTTACCTGCTCCCAATTTATCGGATTCCTGATCATAGAGCAAGACCAGGTCACCTTCTGAGAAAACGTGGGGTTTGACATTCTTGTCAAATTGCGCTTTGACTCGTTTCTTATGCGCTTCGTTAGCCAAGGCGACGCCACGATGAGTTTCATCCAGTTGGATTAATTCTAAGAAATGAGCTTCTTCCTCTGAAGTCCCGGGAGGAGGTCAACTGCGAGCTTGAGAGACGAAATCTCACACTGAACTGGTAAGATCGCTGCCAAGCCAAACACCAATTGAAAGGGTGTAAACCCGGTCGCATTTCTCACCGATGTCCAATATGCCCACAAGGTTGGGTACAGGATTAGGTGCCAAGTCCGTTTATGGACTCTAATCATCCTTTGCAGCATGCGTTTCAGGACTTTGTTGATCGCTTCAACTTGCCCATTCGCTTGCGGATAATACGGAGTAGAGCTGTCGTGGGACAGTCCTAATTTGGTGGCCAATTCAACCATCATGTGATTGCAGAAATGCGATCCATGATCTGTGACTATAGCTTGTGGAACGCCGAACCTGGCGACTACATGATTGAAAAAGAAAAGAGCAGTCGTTTCGCCGCTGTTGTTTAATGTAGGCAACGCCTCGGCCCATTTCGTAAAATAGTCAACTATGACTATGATATACCCATGCCCCCGGCTAAGGTGGGGTTACATTGCATGAAATATATGCCCCATTTGGCGAATGGCCCAACAGCAACTACTGGCTGCAGAGGTGCGGGTGGTATTCTGGTTTTGCGGTCAAAGATTTGACAAGCATGGCAACTTCTGACTGCGGTTATGCAATCTTTGAACATTGTTGGCCAGAAGTATCCTGCTCGTAAAATATTTTGTGCCGTAGCATAACCAGATTGGTGCCCCCACATGCACCTGAATGACAATCATTCAGGACTTTTTCGGCCTCCTCATGGGTGAGGCACCTTCGCAGAACAGTATCAACACCACGATGGTATAGTGTATCACCGATGATCATGTAGTCTTTTGCTTGGTATTGAGTACGTCACTGTTCTGAGTGAGAGGTATTAGACCTATATGTTTGGGTTTGGAGATAAATGATTATATCTCCATACCATGGATCGCTTGAAGATATTAGAAATAAAGATTCATCCATGATTGTTGCTTTGGATGTTGAATCGTTGGACGATGATGGGAAATCACATAGTAACTCTACAAATACTAAAGCTTTCTTTGATTTGGATTTTACAAATTCCAGATCAAACTCTTGCAAAATTGTTATCCATTTTGAATATTTTCCCCCAAGCAACTGTCGCAACAAGATGTAAGTCATGGGGTTGCAATCTGACAAAACGGTAGTTTTTCGAAAGAGAACATAGTGTCAAAATCTTTGTATTGCTTGAACAGCTGCGAGAGCTAGCTTTTCAACATATGAGCATTTTCTTTCTGTATCATTTAAGTTTTGACTTAAATAATAAATAGGATGTTCGATTCCATTGTCTTCTTGAACTAAAACCATTGCGATGGTTGTATTTGCTACAGCCAGATACAGGTTAAAGTCTCTTTGATAATCAGGAGCGTACATTAATGATGCTTTTATTAGGGATTCCTTTAGAGCATCAAAGGAAGCTTGCGCGACCTAATCCCAGTTGAAGGGTACTTCTTTTTTCAAGAGACGCATATAACCTTTAGCAAGTTCAGCATAATTTGGAATGAACCTCCTCAGAAAGTTTGCTTTCCCTTGGAGTTTCTGAATCTGAAGCAAATTTGAAGGTGGAGGCAAATCGATGATTGCCTGAACCTTGCATGGGTCGAGACGAATTTTGTCCTTTGAAACTACAAAGCCAAGTAAACGACCAGAACCGACGCAAAACACACACTTGTGTGGATTGAGTCTTATTTTGTAGTGTCGGCAACGTAGAAATATTGCTCTCAAATGTTGCGGATGATCGGTCCGCTTTCGCGAGTGAGCTAGAAGATCGTCGAGGTATGGTTGAACGATGTTCTTGATGTCATGGAAGGCATAATTCATTACCCTCTGAAAAGTTGCCCCTGCGTTCTTTAAACCAAAAGGTAGCTTACGGTACGCGAATGTGCCCCACGGACAGATAAATGCAGTCTTTGACTGGTCTTGTGGGCGGATATTTATTTGATTATACCCGGAAAATCCATCCATAAATGAAAAGATTTCACATCCGGCGCATTCATCAATTATCTGGTCGATGAAGGGTGTAGGGTAGTTGTCCTTTAGACAAGCCTGGTTTACATCCCTGTAATCAACGCACACTCTAATTGTTCCTTGCTTTTTCATCACAGGAACAATGTTCGATACCCAATCAGTTAGCGGAACTGGGTAAATGAAACCAACATGGAGAAGTTTTTCAACTTCTGCTTTAATGGCAGCGGCTTTCTTTGGGTGAACCTGCCAAAGCCGTTGTCTTACTGGTTTGACATCTGGATACATCTTAATTTCGTGTTCAACTATGCTTGAGTCAATGCTTGGCATTTCTTCATATGACCATGCAAAGACATCTCTAAACTCGCGAAAGAGAGTGTGATATATTTCAAGTTCTGAAGAAGAACAAGATTTGCCAACATGAATATTTTCTACAACATCTGGTTTAGTTGAGATATTTATGGCGATAGTTTCTTCGATATTGGACAGATTTCACTCGGAATCCACCGTATTTACAGTATTTGATAGAAAATCAAAAACTGATGGATGATTAAGGTCGCTGGAGTAATATTCATTGTAATCTGGAAGATGGGAACAATGGTGGTAATCTTCCCATGGTGTCCCCTGTATGTTCATTGACTGAACAATTCGTTCGTCTATAGAATGTACATGCGACCAAGGATCTGAAGAGGTACCATACTCCTTAGACCTATCTACCCAAACGCTTGACAAGCGTTCATTGGGGTTTGCCTCCCATGCCGAGAACATTGATTGCTACAATATTTATATTGGGCTTGGAGGCAATACCTGGTGATTAAAGGTCACAAGATTGGAATCTGCTGGGTCAATCCCACCTATTGCTGATAATAGAGCCTACTTTTGGGAGGGGCACTTTTGCAGTACTTCAAGTTTTGACATAGCGAACGGCGATTGGGCCAGGTCCTCTACTATATTATAATTATGTGTCGCTCTGGCACAAGGATTAAATGTCGATTTTTGTACTACTCCCTTTCGCAGCTTTATCGTTAGCTCAGGAATGATGGGTGGCACAACTTCGGTCGAAGTTGTTGTCAAACTACTAGGTTGATCGGTAGTCTTGTTTTTCGACAGTTGTGGATTCCCGTAATTTATTCCTTGTCGATATCAAAGCATCATTTTGTTGTTTTGAAATGGACAGCATAAGGACTTGGGATGGGGAAGCATTGTCACTAGCAACCAGATTGGTTCCTGGGTTTGGAAACGATCAGTCAATACTGCTGAGGTTTTTGAATTCTTAAATAATTTCTTAACTTCAGCTTTATATGGAAAATATTTCGTCCAATGATCCTCATCGCATATGAGGCATGGCTGGGTAGGTTTCTTTTGCCCAAAAGGGTTTGCAAAAGATTTTTCAGGAGACAAATCATCCTGTTTCTTCTTTTTTCTCTTCCCTTTCTTCTTGCCTCCTGGTTTCTTCGGTTTTTTGCCTTTGTTAGTTGACACAGCATTAACCTCCGAGGCGAGAATTTCTTCATTTGCATTTTGATCAGAAATCTTACGGGCTTTCTTAGATGTAGCCTTTGTCGATTTCATGCTCGTCGTACCTATCACGCCATCGCCAGCATGAGAGTCTTTGTTTGATTTAGGAGGAGGAGGAACAAAAAATTCTGGTCTTGGAGCATCAGGGATTTTGTCATAGAGCGTGCCAGACTGAGTATAGATCAAGTCTATACATATGTTTTTACCATTCTACGATGACGTCGCCATTCATGAATATGATCGGATATGTGAGTGGTCGTCGTTTGCTTGAAATTGGAAAAAAGCTCTGTTCCTATTTCATACCTTATTGGTAATTGAAAATGGGCTACAAAGGTTGTGGCAAGGGCGTTGAAGTTATCAAACGAAGCTCTAGGCAATTCGATGTACCATTTTGCTGCCGGACCAGTTAATGTTCGCTGAAAAAGGCGAAGCTGAATTGAATCATCATTGAGAGTGTTGGATGAACACCACAGATGAAAGGTCATCACATGATTCAACGGGTCTTCACCCGGATTTCCATTAAATTTAGGAATATCTGACGGAAGTTTATGAGGAATCACCGGCCACCAAGGGGCATAAGCGATTGGATCGTTCATTAGCCGATTTAGATCTGGTAACTCTAGAGTCGCCACGAAGGGCAACTGTTGATTCAGGTTCGGCGAAGCGTACCTAGGATAAGATGGGATCGCCTGAGCAGTTGGTATTTACATACCAGCATAATGCATTTGATGCTTATAACTTTGATAAGGTGGTTGGGCATAACCAATTTGAGACAATTGGTTATAACTGTTTTGAATATATAGCTGCCCATTACCTGCAAAGTTTTGCTGCTCAGGTCCTTGGTAAGCTTGTTAGAATTGCAGTTGTTGATATTGCACCAACCATGGTTGTGAAACCATTTGTTGTTGCCCAACACTAGACATTTGACCAAGATGAGGGGTAATAGTACCTGTTTGAGCCTGAGTCACTCCAGTTAAGGAGCCACTAACTGGTGATTGCGGTTATGTCGATGAGACAAGAGGTTGTTGTACAACCACCTGAGAAACTTGAGGTTGGCATGTAACAGGCAATTCTTGTACTTGCGACACTGTCATAATAGCTGGTGTAGTGGGGATATTCGACACAGGTAGACTCGATTGCATTGAGTATACAACTCTTGGCTGTTGAGACGGTATTGGTAGCCAACCGCTGGATGTGATTCCAATTTGACCTGAATTCGGTTGTGAACTCACATATGGTTGTTTTCCCGGAGGGAACAATGACAGGGTGTAGTGCCCCCCATATGGTGGCAATTCAGTGCTCAAAGGAATGATTAGCCTTTGGAGACTAGACTTCCCAAATTGATATTGTTGTGAAGGATCAATTTGTTGAGATTCAGCATAAGAGATTCCAGATACTATTCCAAATGAACAAATGGGAACAGACCATACTGTCGAAACAATCCCTGGGTGGACTCCTTCTAGCGGTTGAGAGCTAGTTGGGACAGATGGTATACGATCGAACATCGTCAGAGTGGTGGCAGGAGGTTCTGCTACCACTGTATCAGACGAGACAGTCATAGATGTCGATGGTTGTCCAGACATATCGAGTCTATCCAAAAGACTTCCCAGCGTTTCTACAGGAACTTGCGATGAAAGGGCATTAACTTCTGAAGTAGAAGGATATAAGTGGATCTCAGTCCCAAAATGCGATGGAGTACTGGATGGAAGATCCTTTGTAATCTCTTCTATAGCAATCAATCCAGGTGGAAGAGGCAGACCATTAGGTCCATAAAATATTTCCAGTGTCGACGAAGGTATAGATTCTGCAGCGACAGATGTTGGAGGGGTAACATCTTCTGAATCAACCCTGGATGGAGCTGGTTCAAGAATAGAAGTGTTTACTGTTACACTAGGATCAGCTCTAATGTCCTCTTATAACTGCGGAACTTCTTCTGTAGAGGCAGAGATACCAGAAATGGTTGGAGTAACTAGAGTCTCAGAGGATGTTGAAACACAAGTTTCAAACAAACCAAGAGACTTTGAACCAGTTAAACGAGTTCGCTTGACCCGGAATGGTTTGGTTTCCGGAGTCAAAGACGGTTGACTCATCAGTCTCCGAGAACGATGGGGTTTTGATTGACTTTCTTCCATGATTGTGGATTATTTTATCAACCCAAAATAAGAGGGGAAAATGTTATTCCGAATTAAATGAATTTTAGACGCTTTGACACAACTTGCTTTTTAAATTTTTAAGAGTCAAGAAAAAGCTAAAGATGACTCTAGTCACCTTCAATTTTTAATGAGCTTGAATTGACAAGCGCTCAGATAGACCTTTTCCTTTAAGGAGTCTGAAAAGGAACGAAAGAGACTACTCTGGAAATCTAGACAGAGGGATTACCAAACCAATCGCAAAACTGCAGAATACTTTTTACAGTACGGCAGTCAATCTTCCCGAATGCTATGTTCAGTGCATTGCGATCGATAAGGCGGCAGACACGGCTTGCTAAGGATAAAGGATATAGCCTATTGTGGTCTCCCAATATATACTCGACGGTACGTGGGAGCACAAGTCCGTACTGGCACTTATCATCTCAAAGAGGAGGAATCACCCAACCTATGATGAAAGCGATAGTTACCAGGCTTTACGACGCCGGAATACGTCTCTAGCCTAGACTTCTAGATGTTGTGCATTAGGTTCCAAAGCGTTTTTATGTTCATTGAATTTATTTTACAGTTGATCTTTCTTAAGAAGTTTTCCTTTAAGGTTCACCGCGTGATGTAGATATACAATTCCTAAAATGCAATCTAAGATGATAAACAGTCATTTAATCTTCTTTTTGCAATGAAAATCCTAGCTACTAAGGAAAGAGAAATGAAATCCTTTCAACATAGAGCAGAGAGCACACACTAGATGCACTGTCCTAAATCACAATCAACAAGCAGTCTAAATGCAAATGCACATGCATGCATTTTTTTCCGCTTTCTTAATGTGTGAATGACAGAAAGAATGTTGAATACAAATCTGAATTATTTCTTCTTTCAAAGCAACAGTACTAACGATTTTATTTTCAAAAAACGACAGGAAGGCAAGATGACACTTTGCGATGTTGAATTGAAAACTACTTTTGACACTTGAAATACTTATAGATTCAGATCAAATAAAAGAGTAACAATGTAATCGACTATCAAAAAGAGAAGTATTCTTTTCTTTGACTGAAAATGACACTTGCGACACTTCCAAATCAAAAGACGACAGTTCGATTAAGCTACTATTTTGTAAAAGAGAACTGTAAATGGCACACAATACATAAAAACATTCACAATTCTTTGTACAATAGAGGTTGGATGATGCAAAGAAGGGGGTTTCAACAGTGGTCTACTGATCATAGACAGCAAAACTCCTGAATAAAACTGAAGACAGTGAAGAAAAAACAAAAATCTGGAGGCAGATCTAGCCTTATATGATCGTCGCACCTGTAACACAAGGAAACAGGGATGCATCCCACCTACTGCACACGGGAGGTGCGATGCATCTAGATTTCCTAAAGGAGAGGGTGCGATGGTCAAGGAACAAGACTTTAACTTGGTTTTTGGTCACAGTTTGCAGTTTAGTCTAGGGATTTAGGTCGAGCAAATGATAGTCAGTAACTACAAAGTATAGGGCTGATCTAATGAGGTTACTCAAGCTACCTCTAGGGCACTTAGGATGTTTGCAAGTCAATTGTTCAGTTCATAAACAAACCCAAAGATTGACTGAAGCAGCGTTGATCTACTTTGCACTTGCATAGAAAATGCAGTTCGAAGGCTAGCTAGCTTAACTTCAGGCTCCGTCTGTGGTTTATGAATCAAACAAATAGAGACAAACAATCAAACTAATCGCTCCCCAGTGGAGTTGCCATTTTGTTATTGGGAAATCTAGTGTCTATTCAGAGCTGCTAGTCCCACTAAGATGGGTAGCTATCTTAGAAACAAATAGATTAAAGTCACTTGTTTTTCCTTTATGAGAGAGAGATGAGAAAGAAGCAGAGAGTACCAACCTCAATCTTCCACTTGGCTCCTTGCTTGTTTCCTTTCCCCTTTGACAGAATTTCACCACTTCTTCCTTACTTTTCTAGCTTCAAAGAGCACCTGTAGATTCACAGCAGCATAATACCATCAAAGCATAGAGATCTTTCACTATAAACAATATAGGATCAGATATATATTGACCATATAAATGCATATAACAACACAATATTTAGAGATACACAAGAATATGGAGGAAGACTCAAATATCTTTATTAGTAAAAGTCATAGAAGAGAGGATTACAACCACTTGGTCTGACCCAGCGCCATCCTCCCAGCTTGAAATCCCTCTTCACCTCACACAAAGCAAGATCACCCAACAATGTCTTCAAAGAGAAACCAACAGCACCTCTTTGCAAATTACCCAATTCCAACCTTTGGATCTCTTGGATGAGGGATCCATTTATAGATATTTGCAGGGGGTGAGTCAGCTTTTGGGATTTTGATTAGTGTCATCTCTGTAATAGTTCCTGGTTCCAAATGGAGATTTTAGATCTCTTACTCATCCCTGGGTGAACTCAGAGAGGCAAGTGTCAAATGAGCAGTTTCTAGAAGATTCTCTAGGCTTCCACCTAGCAAACTGCTTATGCCATTTGTCTGCTCTCACTCATCGCACCCTATAGAAGGGCTTTCCGGTATGCATCGCACTTTTTGCATGTGGCAGGTGAGATGCATCACACCTTTAGCACTGGGCAGTCTGTATGGTCTTGCTTTGACCAGTTCTGAGTGGCTCTTCGTGGAGAACTTCTCGGAGATGATGTAATCAGCTGACCTTGCTCCTTTAGGGTATGAAACAACACTTTTAGGGACTTAGAAGTCCTTGGCTTATGGAAATATGTGATTGGAGTTGCAGTGCCCGAATATGTCTATAACACCGCCAACGGTCCTCCATCTCACGCCTTGACCATTATCCCTTAACCAATCCAATGCTGCCACCTCACATACCCATGGCCCAGTCATCATATCCATTGCCACCTCACTACCCGCTACCTTGCTATCATGTCCATTCTTATTCATCTGTTGTAGCTCCGCTCCTATACATTAAAACTGCTACGGTCATAAATAAAACCATTAGCCCATCCCTGCATGTTATAAATACACCTAAACCCACCTCTTTGTCACTTTCCTCTGACTCTTTACTATTATTTGCAGGTAAAACAGTTTTCTACAGGACCTTTTCCTATTTGATCAATCTAGTACCAAAGTCACTCTTCCTTCTATCTGTCAACATGGCCCAAAAAGGGAAAGTTAAAACACAGAGTGCAGAAGAAATCACTATTACTACCACCCAGCTCGATCTTGGCCATGTTCCTCTTGTTGACTCACTTTTTAAGATTGCAGAAGCCAAGTTTGAGTTTGATTTCCATGAACTGCACCTATGGCTCAAACAAAAATAACTTAACTAGCAAGACCTAATCAGATTTTGGGAATCACTGTTACCTTTCTTCAGTTTCCAAAAACCACATGATTTCCCTGACCTAATTACCTAGTTCCAAGCCAAATATGACCCTGTAAAAAGAGCAGTGATGGCTCAAAATGGATACATTTTGATCACCATCTCTGCTGAAGACATAAACCAGATGCTCCTAATCCCTCAATTAGACTCTCTTAGCTATTTTTCACCGGCAACACTTATGGATCTATACCATAAGTTAACCTTTCCACAGAGAGCCCAAATCTTTGAAATATTTTTACCTGAGGATGCAGAATTACCAAAAAGAAATCCACCCTACTCATCTTCCATGTTTCTTGAAGCCTCTAGACATTGTATTTCTCTTCTTTCCTACTTATTAGGATATCCAAATGACCAGTCTATTGATGAAACCATTCTTGGATTGCTTTCCATATTCAATAAAGATAAGTAACCAACATTCATGTATAATTACAACCAATTCTTGGCAGATAATATACATGAACAATTCATGAATTTTACTGTACAGGGAGTGTTCAGTTACAACTCTGTAATTTTTCACGTGTTTCTTTTTCAACAAGGAGATCTTTTTCTTATCAAGCTCAGCAAATAGGATGAATAAGGAGTGAATCAATCAGTGATTCATTGGACAAAAATAGTCAGGACCACTTCTACAAGCTCTTCATTTTCAGAATTTATAGATACATTCATACATCCAGTGGCACAAATCCTCAACAATCAGACAAAGCCAAGGATTGGAGATGAGATAAAAAGGATTTTACACTTAAGTGAGAAGACTAAAACTGGTGACTAGTATTTATAACAAAACTATATATCGATAAGGGTATATAGTTGTGATCTTGCACCATATAAGCTGCCCAAGTATGTTCCTATGAGAATCTTTTCTCTAGAATATATTAGGCAGATGATCAACATGGATGACCTGCACTTTGTGTCAGGCAAAAGGAAATCTCAATTCAAGATCACGGAAAAGATTGGATCATTCATTTTCAATGCCAGATCATTTGGTATTAAGGTAGATACATTGTTAAAGAAGATGAATTTCCAGCCTAGATTTACATGGTCTTATGACCCTTTTGGTATTATTTTTTCCTTGAGAGTTGAATTAAAAATGACTCCTTATAATCATACTCCAAGACTAGAAATAGAAAAGTTCATGAATCAAGAGTAGTGGGTTGATGGGACAATTCAAGAGGCAGATGAATGGGTTGTATCCACCCCACTGAACAAACTCTAGTTGCTCAAAGCAAGCAACATAAAAGAGTGAGAGAGGAGACTTCATCTACTAAGGAGATTATGAAAGGATTCATTTTTCAATAGAAGAAGCCAAAGGTTGGCTTGGTCACATAAACAAAAGAAACTCAACTAGTAATAATTGATCTCAGAGATTCATAAGTTTCTACATCAGCAGGAGTTAGTGTTTCAACAACTCCTCCTACAACTTCACCTTCTAGGGAGCCTCTAGAAATTCTTCAGTCCACAGGAACCAGTTATTCAGATGATACACAAAAATGATGTAAAACTTCTCATTATTACTTCTCCAAATGTTATAGACTTGACTCACCCTGCGCACTCAGCTGCAGGGGTCTACGCACTCAGCTGCAGGGGTCCGCGCACTCAGCTGCAGACTACTAGGCCTCTGCACACTTAGCTGCAGAGCATTCTCCTACTCTACGACCCAAAGACTCGACTCTACACTCAGATAAGACTCAATTCTCCATATATTTCTTCCTTATCCCAATGAATTACAACTTAGAGCCTTGCTCTTAAAGCTGACATTATATTACAAAGATGAGGGCAAACAACCCTATGACTCATTTACAAGCTCGTGCTTTGCACCCACAAAATGCAGTCTTTACATCGGATTTAGTCAAAATCTGGGCTTTAAGCCCCAAAACGTCTCTTGGGGGATTCCGCGCCCAACAGGCTACCAACACAAACATCGTGACTAACCCTCGTGTCACTATATCGGTGCGGAGATCTTCACGTGGAGACCTCCTAACTCTGCCCGAACTGCTGCAAGATCGGCAACACGCTATGTAGCTACCTATTATATCTCTTGCATGTGCTATTCAGAGACTGTTGTATCTAAAATGCTTCCTTGTATCTGCTCCTGCATTCCCTGCATCTGTTTATAGTCCTGCGCCTCCTTTCAACTTCCAAGAGTGCTAAGATTGTGCTTCACACAGCTAGTCAGGTGGTCGGGCCACCTATATACGACTTCAACTGACCATCAATCACTTTTCCTGGGAAAAGTCTGCCTTTTAACTTTACTATCTACATCACACACTTTACCATCTGCATTGTGCCACCATCGGTGATCCCTTTAGTAATATACAGCCTGATCCAAGGCATCACACTGATCAACTCTCGGTGGTAGCTCCTAAATTTTTCAACGAAACTGTGCGCCTCCTGTCTTATCACCACGACCTTTTTATCAAGAAAGTCCTTCTTTATTCCTTCCTCAAGCTTCTTGACTTCTTCTTCTGTCATGGTGCTTTTCGCCCTTAACCGAACTCTTTCCTTCATGAGTTCTTGGAGCCTAAGATCACCCTGCTGGATCTCTTCATCAGGTCCCAAGTGTTCTTCTTCGTCCAGCTGCGCGATCCCTTCTTCCAAGGCTCCGCGATCCGTCATATCTATGGGCACTACTATGTGCGAACTAGGCATGATAGACTCCATCGGCATTACAATGTTCGCTCCATAAACCAGCCTAGAAGGTGTGTGTTCCGTCAATTTCTTTCACATCGCCCTATAAGCCCATAAAACTGCTGGTACGTGCAGGTCCCAATCACTTCGCTGTGCATTATATACCTTGTTTAGTGCTCTGCACACCTCATTAAATGCTTCTGCATGGATAACCTTCTGTGTGCTCGTTCTCTCCACACTCTGTCATTCCAACTTGAGGAACCATTCGCACATTTTCTCCCCCAACACATGCTTATTGACCATATTTCCCCATGCGAAGCTCATGTGCATCCGTGCAGGTTGTTTACCATATGCCTATACCCACTTGGATAGATGCACGCGTGGACCATCCCATCCATTGTATTTATCTGCCCATCACACTATAGGTTTCCCAAACTGTGAGCACATCATTTTCCTACATGCACACCAGTCTTCAAAGCTTCCTCTATGCGTACCCACCACCTTGCGGGCGTAGCGCACAGTACCCAATTCAAGGCCTGGAAACATTGCTTTTCCAGCACCTCCCTTTCGAATTTGTCCAAGAAAGCATCTACCTCACCTAAACCATCATACATAGGTAGATCTCTCACTTCTATCGATACGCAGTGTAGTGACCTTGTCATCATGTTACAATTAAGCATAGTTACCTCATGTAACCGGTTCTGCCATCGTTCTATCTCCTCATCTGAATCTAACGTTAGGAGCTTTCACGCTCCCATGAGATCCGTCCATCCACGATGGGATTTACCCAATCTTGCTCTCACACGGTTATTTTGTAGATGCAGTCCAAATCATCATCACTTTCATACTCACGCACCGACTCTGTATAACGCGATCCTTCCGCGAGGTCCAAGGGTATAACTACGTGCAGAGACTTTTTTCCAAAAATCATCTTACGCTTCTTCAGATTAATCACCCCATTCATTTCAATGGCCCAATCAATTCCTAAGAGTGCAAGGTAGGGATTGTTGTCATCAACAATCTCTATTACTTCAAAGTCTACTAGCGTTCTCGCTCCCTCAATATCCATGGTGATTCCCTGCAATCTCCCCATAGGTATTATCTTTTGTTGATTTTCCATTCACAGCTGGATAGGAGACCATTGCAGCGTAGACCTCCCCATGCGCTCCCATGTCTGCTTCAGCAAAACGTTCGCATTCGATCCTAAGTCTAGAATTACTTGGCCCGTCTCATATTCTCCAATCTATGCGGTTAGCCTCATTTCTTTCCCTGTCCTAGTCTTGTGTTTTCCAATCTTCTAGACTATGCACGGTTCTCTTGGTGCAGTCCCAGCGCATCTGTTAATGAGTTCCTGCAATCCTTTTACAACCTTATTTTCACACAGTAGCTTCATGCATGTTTCCAGGAACTTCGTAAGCATAGATGGGTCCATTTCTAGTTCCGGTCTATCTCTGTTTTTTGAAGTGGAGGCATCAGCGAAGCTCTTCTTAGCTTCCATGAAGGTTTCCTTAGTGCACTCCAAATCAAACTCTACTTCTTTCGTTAGAGCCCTACAAACCCAAGTACTATCTTCGGGCTATTTTCCTTTATCATCCCCCGTCGCGATTCCACTTTGGAGCACAATGTACACATTTGGATCTTCCTCGCATGGCTCATACCACATAATCTATAGGTTCTGAGGTGGGGGAGGCGGCCACGCTTCCTTGTCGCGTATCCTAGCTATCAGCGTAGGACAATCTTCAGTCTCATGATCAAATAAGGTACAATACAGACATGATGGATGCGTTGGTTTCATACAATCATGGGCATAATGTCCTGGCCTTCCGAAATTGTAGCATATCAATTGTCCGTGACCTCATCCAGGTCCTCCTCCACCTCGGCCTCATCCGTGCCCCTAAAATCTGGTTCGTGCCACTCCTGCATTCAAGTCTAGGGGCCACGTTTCGGCCTGAACTCTATAGGTGGGAGTTCTATCCATCATCAGATCATAGCTTCTACAAGTGCACTCATTGTGTCCAACCGATCTACAAAAATTACAGAACAACTATTACGAATTCTGTGTGTACTTCTGTAACAAATGGCAATTGTCCGTAGCATGGTTTCCTCCTATTTGACAAATTGCGCACCACAAAGTAGGTGTCGCGCTAGGTCCTACTTGCGCTTTCGGCCTTAACGGCATTGGTCCTCCTCCCACGAGGTAATTCACAAACACAGGGTAGTGGTCCTTATCATGACCCTGACCGTTGCATTTTATGCTCCATACCTCTTCGTGCACTTCTGGTCAAGTTGTCCTATCCTGTTTCAGACTCTGCATATCAAGGCATAAGTTTTTCAACTGCGCGTGGATCTATTGAAATCCCAAGTTAGGATCTTGTATTGGGGTCTCATTCAGCCTCATCACGATCTCCAAGGCCTATGCCTAAGTCATTAACCTATGTTACGACAGCACGTTCCTCAAATGCGGCATTAGTGATGCTACAAACCATTCGTGGTGTTGTCCATCCGTCAAAGTCATATTAGCTTCGCGAATCGTACACTTCAGTCTTTGATCTAGCTCCCAAGGAGTCTCACCTAGTAGCATTGTGATCTCTTTGAATCTAATGATTGACTGCGCTTCTAACTTCGGCCTGCTCAATTCCCTGTTTAGCGCAATTTGGATATCCGAGGTTCCTGCATTCGGATTGTCATTAGAATTCTTAATATACCAAGTCAATGCGCAGTCCTGCAAGGCGCTAACTAGTGTCTCTTTCTTTATATTGTTATCTGTAACTCCCTATGCTTCCCATATGGCTCTTATCATGAACCAAAACTGGTCTGGATCTTCATTTCCCAATCCCTTAAACACAGGCAACTTTATCGTGCTTTCCATACTAAATCGTGGTGGCAGTGGAGGTGGTACGGGTGAAGATGGAGGTGATGGTGGTGAAGCTAGTGTTGGTGTGGGTGGGGGTGGTATGTGCAGAATTCTCTACCTTATCAAATGGATCGCACTTTGCGGAGAGACCTTCACGAGCTCTTCCTCATCCCCTCATGGAGGTGAAATCAAAGGGCTATTCTCTGGTCCCTTAGTTCCTTCATTTCTGTAGGTTTTTCGACTTCACATAGCTCTAGACATCAAGGTAATTGCATAACCCTATTTTCACACAATAGCATTTTAATCCAAGTATTCAGAGACTTTACGTACTTACCTCGCAGTCCTTTAAGAAAGTGTCGCTCTGCCTCGCTATAGCTGACTAAAGTATCTATTGCGAACTCAGTGATGAATCCTCCTATAATTTGATCGAACTAGTGATCAACAACGCGCGCGATATTATCCTCTAATGCTTCCAATCTGCACACCAACTCTGGGGTCCACACAATAGGATTATCGAGTTTCCACCTTCCTTGGCTATTTGCTAGCTTCGTGATCCACTCGTATAGCTCAATAGGGAAAGATGTGAAAAAGATTTTGTGGATCTCTATGTACAGGTAGCAGTCTAACCACTCTTCTTTTGTCAGTCATGGATTCATGTTCTCCTTCACCACGAACTCGTAAATTCTTCTGTCTAACCACCCTTCAATTTCTGTCTTAGTTGGATTCCAATGATATGACATCAGACATCTCTATATAGATTCTGGTCCTCGCAACAGAACCATTTTTTGGCTTGAGAGGGCCTGACCCAGGTTCGGAGTTAATTAGCCAAACAAATCCCTACACTACTGGCCCTTTCGGCAATAGCCCATGGAGCGTAGACTGAGGTCTCACCCGAAGTAGTATGGGGGGATGCTAGAACCAAGTTTCCGCACCCTCTAGATGTTTGAGGGGTCAGTTTAGTCCAATTGTGAATACATTCGCACAGGTCACTTCGCGTGTTGTCCTAACCTGCGAGACCTTTGCAATCTATTATAATCGCCTTTGTGCAGCCCTAACCAAGGGATAAGGTGATTTCGCACTACCATAGCAGCAATCTGCGCTACTTCCCCAAGTTACACTGTGTATCTTACTTATCTTCTTATAACAGTTAGTTATCTTCGCGTAAACAGATACTTTATCTTATATTCACTTTATCAACACATTCATATAAGTTCGCGCATCATATAAACAATAGAAATGAAATTTATATCTGATACATTCAATGCACAAAACAGGAAAAAGATACACAGAAATGATGTAAAACTTCTCTTTATTACTTCTCCAAAGGTTACAGACTCGACTCACCCTATGCACTTAGCTGTAAGGGTCCGCGCACTTAGCTGCAGACTACTAGGCCTCTGCGCACTCAACTACAGAACCTTCTCCTACTCTACGACCCAAAGACTCAACTCTACACTTAGATAAGACTCAATTCTCCATCTATTGCTTCCTTCTCCCTTTGAATTACAACTTAGAGCCTCGCTCTATTTATACAATCCCATGGTCCGTGGACCATGGGTAGATCTCTAAAGCTGACATTATATTACAAAGATGAGGACGGACAACCCTATGACTCATTTACAAGCTCGCACTCTGCGCCCATAAAACATGGAGTCTTTACATCAGATGTAGTCAAAATCGGGCTTTAAGCCCCAAAACTTCCCTTGGGGGATCTCACGCCCAACAACCATACTGAAACAAGAGAATGAAAATTTACTACAAAAGTTCTAAAGTTTAAAATTTTCGAAAGTCAAGAATGATACTTTGTATGTGCAGGAGATTTAGAAGACCCACAAATTGGAACTTAAGATCTAGAAGTTGGAAAGTGAGTCACTAATGGTAGATAATTTGGCCCATGCCAAGAAAAGTATTTGGACACATATCAGCCAATCTATGACAGAGGTATGGACATCCATACAAATTATTTCTTAGAAACAAGAACTCATCACCAGATGCAAAGCAATGATAGAAGAATAGAAAGCAGCCTTGAAGACTAAGCCAACAGAAGCCATATATATGATCAAAGTGTTAAATTCAAAAAGCAGATAAGAGATGGAAGGAATAAATATTTTTGACAGAACAACTACCATCTTAGAGATTAAGAAGGTCTTACAAAAGAGTTATTTGATTAACTAGTTAGAGACAAAATGTCAAACCCTGGATATTGTTGTCCAAAGGTTTCATTCAAAGTTTAATGTTTTAAATCAAAAGGGACTACCAGGATTGGTAGATCTAAATTATAAGTTGATCAAATTAGAATATTGTTGAAAGACATTATATACTATTGTAGTAGATAGAGCCAAGTTTGTAGGAATCAAAGGAAAAATAATAGGGAAGGCCTTTCTGGAAGCCTTGGAGTTTGATTTAACCATCATGCATGAAATTAGACATTTATTTCTCACCAAGCCAAATTTCGAGAGGTATACAGAAGTGGATGAAACATTTAGAAAGATGGTGAATGTAGAAATCCCAAGTGAACAAAGATGGGATCAATTGTGTGAAACAATTGAGTAAATTCTGATCCTAATAGTATGACAACTCATAAGCGTTTTTAGGCCAGATCATCAGCATATTCCTAAAATATAGGGCCACCTCTTCAGCAATTTCTCAGTTCCTACAATATTGTCCTATTATTGTAATTTTGTCCTATTTTGATATATGGTTCCAATAGAACGTAGATCTGTTTCATATTTTTGTATAAATAACTCCTTCTTTGAGTTATTATGGGTTGAACCATTGAATAAGTTATCAAGATGATTTATACTAAGTTGGAGCATTTTTTGGAATAATAAAGGATTCTAGATTTATCTCATATGGTCTGTCTCTCGTTGAGTTAAATTTCATGTTGTTCATTCATTATGTTTTCTTCATATAAATTAAGTCTTTTATAGTTATCCGATTCAAAATTTAACTGAGTTTCAGTCTCATTTTCGATCCTTTGTGAAATTGTGTTTATAAAAAGAGAATAATTTACAAAATTGTTTGTTATTGTAAGTTCCTCTTTAATTACAAATTACATTAGATATCTACAAACTTTTTAATTATATTTTGTTGATTAAGAAAACATTTTTTTATTAATTTCTTCTTATAATTAATTAAGTATTTAGTTTGAATATTAAATGAATTATACTTCTTCATGTTCTACTTTTCCACCCCATTAAAATCAAATTAACTATGTGTAGTTAAAGAAGAACCTTTTATTTTACTTGGAAATCTATCTAAGTTTGAAGCACCTGTTTATAATTTCTTCACTAGTCATCCAACCTTTCAAAACAACAAAACATTATAGATGCTTTGGCATAACTAAGTGACCTAGAGTTACGTCAAAGGACAACAATTTTAATGCCTCTTTATGACTCCTAACATCATATTAACTATACATATGGCTGAATTGAATGAATTAATTCTAGTTAAGACAAAACTAAAGAGTTTGTCATATCATGAAGTAGCACTTACTTGAACAACAATCTTGAGGTTTCTCTTATTAAGTTCAGCCTGGATAATTTCAGTTTGAATTTATAGTGTCATAACTTGTCCTTGAAGGATTTTCCTATCTTCCTGTAACCAACTATTTCTTTTATACATATGTTCCAACATCCTGTGTAAAGGCAGAGTCTTTTTTATCATCTTCTTAGACTTGTCTACAATTTCATCATAAAACACTATTTGTTTTAACAGTTCATTTTGGTATTCATCAAACTCTAGCTTGGTCTTGATCACTTCTTGTTTGGCCTCCCTTAATTGTTCTTGTAGGACTTCTATTTCACTTTTTCCTTGAACAACCTCCTTTCCCTTCTTTTTCTTTGATGGCTTCTTTGATAACTCTGTTTTGCTCAATGGTGCTTCAGGTATCTTCTCAACTTGCTGCATTGATCTTGTGAGAGGTTTCCTTGGCCTAAAAATGAAACTTTGTTCTCCTTGAGTAAAATCTATAGGGTTCTCCACTCATGGTTTCAGTTGGGGCCACTTCTATAGGGTGCTCCACTGGGTTTTCAATGTCTATAACTTCTAGAATGTCAGTCAATATGCCCTTCTTTGCACTTTTTTCTTGTTCTTTATTTTGTCTTCTGGTCATTCTCCTCTTAGTAATTGTAGAAGCTTCAATTATAGGTTGTTTCTTTGTCATTGATTGTTGTTCTGCTCGAGGTTACTGCCCTATTCTAGGGGTTGCAGATTTGGATTTTGGAGTTTTTCTAGAGGGGGTAGCGACATCTAGTTCATATCCACTTAGGAACAAAATGGTAAGCCAATCCCTGTTCAAACTATTTAGCTCTTCAACTACTAACAATTTGATAAGACCATGATGAAAAATAGAGGTACTACTTGCATCTAGTTTAGCTCGCACTTTGTCAGCCATCTTTCCTAAACTTCTGAAGAGATAAAAAGGCATATCTAAGGATTGTTTACCTGTGAAGTGGAGCATCAACCATAAGTGGTATTGGTAAACCATATGAAACCTTCCCTCACATGTAAAATACTTTTGAATAACCATCAACAACTTGGAATAATGTTCTTTAAGACAAGTTCTGGGGATGCCCACTATCATATCAATTCGTTGATGTTCTTCCTTCAAGAATTCATCACAATTTTGTAGCTGGAACTTCTAAAATTTAAACCATGATTCCCCTGACCTTCGTATTTCAGTAGCATGAACAATGGTGTCTGGAGCGACATTCAAAATTAGGATGCCCACCTTCGTGCCAACCCCTGTGAAATTGAGAGTGAGGTCATTGGTGATTTATACATGAAAACCCTACAATTTTTTACAAAATCGAAGACATCCCACATTGGAAAATGATTGTATAAATGTTGGGTCTTCTTCACACAGTTTCATGTCTGTGGGATCATAACGTACTACAACCCATCCTTTGTAGTGTTTTCTGGTGGCCATGATTTCTAACACGCTGAGAGCTGCTTGTGAGCTACTTCCTTTTCACCTGCACACCAAATTTTGAACACCTAGACGTCACCTAAACCACGACTAAACTTGTTTTGACAGTGCAACGCTATATCTAAGATAACACTTGTGATTTTTTTTTTATAAGAGAAGATGGTATAAAGGGAAAGGGAGAGGTAAAAGTGAATAAAAAGGAGTGGAGGACACGGGAATGAAGAGGTATAATGACTCAATATATTCGGCATCACTAACAATCATTTACAAATAAACCGTTATACAGCAACAAACTTTTGTAGTGAGACAAGTGTCGGAGAGGACCATTTTGCTACGGAACTGTCAGGGACTTTCATAGCAAATTCTGGGTTTGTGTAACTGTGTTTGCTGCGAAAGTTTGTAAAAGTGTCAGACCAACCTAATATGAAATGATGACCTCAAAATGGATGGAGTGGTGACCTTTTCTTGTTATGATGACCCTATTAAACATTGAATGGACCCTATAAAAGGTGTCACATGAACCTAGACATAAAAACCCTATCTATAATGACCAATCAAACTAAAAAAATTATTTAGGGTTATCATAGATAATAATACCTATCATTAAAGACATATTAATATGTTCTAGGCACTGACCTCTCCTCAACCTGAGGTTTATCTCTAGGAACCACAACATCTTCTGACGCCATTGTCATGTAACGAATCAAAATATATTTCCCTGGGTATAAATTTGTGCATTCCTTTGTATGGTGAGAAAAGGAAGTGTGGGTTGAGATTTCTCACGTAGCAGAGTCTTTAGGCTATAATCCTAGCTTTTAGGAGGCTTCACACTCGTTCTAATACCTCATAGCAGAAAAATCCTCCTGTCCAAGACCCAGAATGAATTATGTTCAAACGAATCTAGAAAGAAAGGACCCCCAAGACTCCAGATCTGATTGTTTTGCTTCAGAAGCTTCAACGTCTAGCTCTCGGAAAGCAGAGATAAATACCCTAAGACTTCATCTAGGGTTTTGAACTTCTCAGAGGAAAATTTTCCCCCACCTGGATTTTACTTTTCAGATCTTACATTAGAACAGGTCTCTGTCAATTCTAATCCTTTCATGTTTCATACCTTCCCTGACTTCGAAGAAATTAAATATATCCCATTCCTAGATATCTCAAACTTCCATATCTATTTCACACCCAATCTCAGTTGTTGTTTTTCATTTTTACCCTCACCTAGATCTTGTAGGAAATCCTCTTCAACATCCCTTACAAAATATGTTTGTCCCTAGCTTTTTGCTCAATAGGTTTGCCCCTCTAAATCTGCAACAACCTATGAATGTAATGCCTCAAGACTATCTCAAACTTCTTCCTAGATTCACTGGGGAATATGATGTCACATCCCATAAACATATAAAAATGTTTTGTGCATTTGCAGAAAACTTGAATGTTCAACACTTAGATGTGGTATTGAGGCTACTTTTTCAGTATTTAGATGGGGAAACTAGAAAATGGTTCAAAACCTTGCCTAACAACTCAATTAACACTTGGGAGGAATTAGAGAACATCTTTATGCAAAAATGGGGTGAGAAGACAAACCATGGGTACTTTCTGACTGAATTTAATGAAATAAAGAAAAGACCAAATGAAGATGTCATTGAATTTATAATAAGATTTAACAAAATGTATAACAACTTGCCTGTTGATATTAAACCCCCACATGCAACAACTAAGGTGGCATTTTCTAAATTCTTTGAATCAGATATTGGGTTTAATATAAGAGAAAGGAAATCCCTCTCACCGGACTAGATCCAAATTGATGCTCTAGAGGTAGAAGAAAATTGTGCATCAATAGGGAAGTTGAAGGAAAAAGTGGAGCATAGTGATAGGAGAGAGGGGAAGGAGGAATCCAGTTTCTCTGGTCAAGCCAAGGAGACTTAAGATAAGAAATTGGATGAGATGAATAAGCTAATTAAAAGCATCTCAAAAAAGTTAGTGAAGTTGGAATTAGAAAATAAAAACCCTCCTAAACAGAGATAACAAGGTCCTGTCAAAAACTTCAATCCCCAATATAGAAGAAATCCAATGTAACTTTTGCATAGAAAACGAAAAGACCAACAAGACCAAATAAAACCTCCCTTGTATATAGAATATGAATCTGAGGAAGGTATTAAACATTCACTTGACATTCAATAAAATCGAAACTCAACTCTGTCAGAAAAGGAGCATGAAACAAAAGCACATGGAGGATAGGATGATGATCTAGATGCCCCTTTGGATAAAGAAGAAATAGATGCTTACTGCAAGCAATTTGCAAATTTCATGCAAGCAGATCTGCATAGGAGACACAACTTGAGGTCTAGAAAAATATTTGACACAATATGAGAATGAATAACTTTCCCAACCTGCCACCCTCAAGCAAACTAGTAAGGGGAAACACCCTGTTAGGCCTAACCCAATAACCAATGGAGAAACCTCCCATTCCACTCATTTTAAGTATGAATCTGCAAATACAGAGAAACAACACGTGAAATTGAAGTAAGTGCATCAATAAAATAAAGAGAGTTGAGCAAGTGAAAATGGCAAAGAATACCTTTACCTTTAGCTTGCAAAAAGAATTGGAGAAAGTAAAGATATATTTGCCATTGACTGAATTCCTGAAACAACCTTCCTATAAAAAGGAAAAAAAAATATTTCATAGATACATCCCATGCATTAGAGGAATTTTGAGGTCTAAAATGGGCCTCCTAAGGAAATTATAAAATAATGGTGGAAATAATAATAAAATTAGATTACATCATCAAATTTTAGAGGGAAAAAAAGAAAAACTATTTTTTCAACTTGTATTTTCAACTTATCTCCCTATGGTTTTACTCAAATTTCGATTGGGAGTACTCGTTGAATGAAAAATTTAATTCATCATCCAAGGAGTACCCATTTTGCATACTTTCAATGGACCGTGCTACACGAAAAATGAGAAATACATGAAAAAGCATGATTGCAAACATGTTTTTTTCATGTATTTCTCATTTTTCGTGTAGCAGGGTCCATTGAAAGTATGCAACATTGGTACTCCTTGGATGATGAATTAAATTTTTCATCCAACGAGTATTCCCTCTCTAAATTTGGGTAAAACTTTAGGGAGATAAGTTTAAAATACGAGTTGAAAAATCAGTTTTATTATTTTATAATATTTTTACATTTTTACTTCAAAAATGGTGAATCATCCCCCATGGTTGACATCAATATCTTGAATCCTATTGGTTCTTATAATTTTATTTTTTTGTACATTTTTCTTAGGAGTCCCACTTTAGACCTCAAAATTTCTCTCATGTCACCTCAACACAAGACAATTTGAATTTGCAAGAAGAGAGACCTATGGTTGTGTTTGGACCACATATGGATCAAGACCCTTCCACCCCTACATTCTATGTTACATTGGTGATTCATGATTTATTGTTGCACAATTGTATGCTTGATTCAGGGGCTTCTCATAATCTAATGCCTTTGTCTATCATGGAGCAGTTGGGCTTGCAAATAACAAAACCATATAAGGACTTATACTACTTTGATTCCAAAAAAGTAAAATGCCTTGGGATAATCAAGGATTTGGTGGTTAATCTAGCTCAAATCCTTGTGAAGAGTATAGTAATGGACATTGTGGTTGTATACATTCTTACAAGATTTGGCATGCTTCTTTCCAGATCATGGGGAATGAAGCTTGGAGGGTCCATCAAACTTGACCTCACATATGCCACTATCCCAATGTTTGGTGGAGAAGAATGCAGACTGTACAAAGAGTCTAGATTTGTAAAATTGTCACTAGGGTAGATAATTCCAATAACTCTCTAGTACATGGCCAAGAAAAATATCTTTCAATGAAATGGATGAACGAATTATGGAGGATATTCAAGTGGAAATTACCTCACAAGTCAATAAGTAGCAAATGAAAATTGATTGTGTTTGGAAGTTATACTTTTATGGGGCCTACTCTAGGGAAGGGAATGGAGCAAGAGTGTTGTTGATATCCCCTTAAGGTAGCCTCATCCCTCTCTCATATAAGTTAGAATTTGACACTACAAATAATATTGTTGAATATGAAGCATTGGTGTTATGCCTACAAGATTATAGAAACCTAAAAATTGAGTGTTTGATAGTTTTTGGAGATTCTAAATTGGTTATAAAACAAATTAGGAATCAATGCCAAACCAAAAATCCCAGGTTAAAATATTACAGAATGAAGTGGCAGACTTTATTGATAATTTATTTTTGGCATTTAACATTTAGTTTATGCCAATAGAGAAAAACATAATGGTTGATTCCTTAGCAACAACAGCCAACACTTTCAAGACACCACAAGACCCCTTGCTTAGGTATGAATTTGAGATTAGAAATAAACCCTTCGTGCCAGAAAAAGTGAAATATTGGTAGGTGAAGGTGAAGTTACAGAGAAAATTGATGGAGTTAAGCAACATGTGCCTTGGGAAGATTCTATGGTTGGGTAGAAAAAAATTTAGTTAGAGGGAAATATAATCCCGAAGGGGTTGGTTCCATTGGAAAGTTGGTTTGATGCTAATGATGTGGTAGTCAGACCAGCCACAGAGGAGCACTTGGGGGATACAGAGGACCACAAAATTGGTACACAATAGCAACCTAAACTAATTAAGTTGGCCAAGGGGTCCTAGAAGAATATAAACAAAGGTATATTGACTTGTTTAGAGAGTATGTTGATATTTTTTCCTCGTCCTATAATGATTTTAAAAACTATGATACTAGTGTCATTTGGCATAGGATCCCTTTCAAATATGGAATTAAACCTCACAAACAAAAGCTTAGGAAAATAAATCCCCTGCATATTCCCTTGTAGAGAAAGAAGTCAGGAAAATACACCAAGCTAATATCATTGTACCCTTTAAATACTCAGTTTGGGTGGCTAATATAGTTCATGTAAAGAAGAAAAATGAAGAGATCAGATTGTGCGTAGATTTCATAAATATAAGCAGGGCTTCTCTAAAATATAATTATCATTTTCTGAAGATGGACTATATTTTACAAAAAGTGGCAGGGTCATCGAGATTGTCCATGATCGATGGGTTCCCTAGATACGACCAAATTTTTATGCATCCTAATGAACAGAAAAAGACAACCTTCACCACACCTTGGGGAACTTTCATGTATGTCAAAATGCCTTTTGGTCTCATGAACATTGATGCCACCTTCCAGAGGACAATGGATATAACTTTCGTTGGGGAGAAGGATAAATTTGTGGTCATTTACCTGGATGACATAAAAGTTTTCTCAAAATCTAATGAGGAACACTTGCAGCACTTACACCACACATTTGAGAAATGCAGGAAATATGGGTTGTCCTTTAACCCAAAGAAGTCCCAATTTTCCCTTAAGGCAAACTATTGGGGCACATAGTCTCAAGAGAAGGAGTGAAAATTGACCCCAAAAGGGTAGAAGCAATTAGTAGCATCCCTTTGCCAAGGAACAAAAAGGAGATACATATTTTCTTAGGTAGGATAAATTTCTTAAGGAGGTTTGTGCCCAATTATTCTGAAATTTGAGAGAGATCATAGATATGCTAAAGAAGGATAGAGAGGTTAAATGGACTAAAAAAGCAAGAGAATCATTTTCTAGAATTAAAAATTCCTTTGGAGAGGCCCTAGTTTTGGCTAGCCCTAATTATCAAAAGCCTTTCCTTATTTTTTCATTTACATCTCCTAACATTGTTGTAGTTGTTTTATTACAGAAGAATTAAAGAGAGGAGAAACCAATTGCATTTTTCAG
The DNA here is from genome assembly GCA_031772625.1 of Pinus tabuliformis. Taxonomy (NCBI): domain Eukaryota; kingdom Viridiplantae; phylum Streptophyta; class Pinopsida; order Pinales; family Pinaceae; genus Pinus; species Pinus tabuliformis. Next base: position 1,123,998,978 of record CM062815.1, on the reverse strand, counting down.
CCAAATGCTCAGATATGTAGAACTGAAATATAATATTTTGGAAAACTAGGCCTATGCTCTAGTCAACATCTTAAAAGCTTTCACGACTTACATTCTATAGTCTAGGGTAATTTCCTATGTTTCTAAAATGGCTATAAATGACATCCTCACATAGGGAGACAATGATGGCAAGGGAGGGAAATAGATAAGTAAAATTTAGGAATATTCCATGGACATTGTTGGCTTAGGGGGTCCTGACCCAAGTTTAGAGTTAGTTGTGCCAAACAAATCCCTATAATACTAGCCCTTTTGGCATCAATTCACAGTGCGCAGACTGAAGTCTCACCCGAAGTGGTATGGGGGGATGCTGGAACAAAGTTTCCGCACCCATAGATCAGTGTGATGTCTTTTTGGTGACCCATATTTTCCTTTGTGCATACATCTATGCTCCTGTAGACTATTGTTGTAACTTACTTTAATCGGCCTCTAGACCTCTGGGAAGGTCTACGATTGGCTTTTGTGAACCCTGAATAGGTGAATTAGCTACTTACGCGCACCATAGATTAATCTTAGACCATTAATTGCTCAAATCTACTTAAGTGTTCGATAACTTTAACATAAAGAATTATAATCTTCGCGTAATCACTTAACATTAATTGCATTCAGATAACAATGTAGAACCAGTAAAGTCGAGCATTAATACATCATTATTTCATAAAACCATTATTGATCATAGCATAAAGCACATTCATACATAAAAAAAGTTAATAGATAAACCACAGGAATGTCTGCAAAAATCTTCTTTATTGATATTCAGTTAAGCTTACAAACTCAAAACTTCCCTACGCACTCAGTTGAGGACACTACTCTAGGCCTCTGACACTTAGCTGCAGAGCCTTTTCCTCCTCTAAGACTTCTACTTCTATGCTAGACTTCTTCACTTGTACCCATAGACTTCTATTACTTCTTGCCTTATACTCTCTAAGACACACTTATTTATACAATCCCATGGTCTATGGACCATGGGTAGATCTTCAAAATCTGAATCAAGTTACATAAAAGAAGGGTAAAACCATTTTTGATTCTTTAACTAACTACATGCTCTGCGACCACAACTTGTGGAGACTTTACATCTTTTTACATCAAAACTTGTGCTTTTGCCCCAAAACTTGCCCCGGGGACCCCATCCCAACATGCCCCCAATGTAAAGATCATGAGTCACCCTCGAGTCACTTAGCTGGCATGGAGATCTTGCTGCGAAGATCCCCTTGCTCCACTTGAACCACTGGTACTTCATTCGCGCTCTATGTGGATACCTACTTCACCTGCTCGACCAACTGTTCTGTTGTTGGTCCTTCGTTGTCCTACTTAATCTTCTATTGTGTAAGATACATGTTCGCCAACTTATCTTGTATGTTGGCAGAGACTAGGTAGGCTTCTTCCAACCAAGGATCCAACCACGCCTTAAGAACTGCCTCTTTTTTTTGTGCAACTTCCACTTGTGCAAGGAGTTGCTTTCCCTCCTACAACTTGGAGAGGCGCTGTGCTATAGCCACTATGTGCACCATCACCCACAATTCGTCGTATTGTTGCTGAAGCTCGCGGGTCACTGTTTTTAATCTTTACAGGTTGGGATATTCCTGTAGGGCTGTTACTATTTCCATGGTCCGCTCAAAAAACGTTGTGCAGTCCATTACCGCAGCATCTACAGTAGTTATTCCATCCTTAATAGAATCTTCGCGCTATTCCCTAACTTCTAGAAGGGTCAAAGGCTATGACCTAAGCTTTAGTTCTGTGATTTTTAGGTTGAGCTCAAACTGAACTTAGGCCACCTCTACCTTAGCATCACAAACACCCGCTACAAGTTTCTTGATCTTGGCCTCAAGTGGTGCCTCCTTCGGTATGTGCAACTCTGGCATTTTCCTACATGCTTCTACCACCACGAACACCATATGGGCGCTTTGCACCTGGATTGTCTCCTTTGCCTTCAATGCCTCTGTCTTCTCAGCGAACATTTTCTCATTGTTCACCCGATATTCACTGATTAGGCTGAGAGTGTGCTGCCCCTGCACTCGTAACTCCACTATCACACATGTTTGTAGTGCGTGAAGATACTCACTGGGGAGTGCTGCGGGTTGAGGCCAATATTCTTCAGTGTACTCATAATGACCTTTTCAATGGATGTGTTGGAGATGCAAATCCCCTCTACGGATAGAGGCGATCCCTACTAGCCCAGAATGGGTCTAGCAACAATCCGTCAATGCTACTATGCAAGTTCCTAATTGCAATTAAAAGGTAGTCAAAGAGCACCTACTTGGATTCCAGCGCTGTTGTTTGATGAAGAGATGCCACCTTCGCTCCTTCGCCCTGGTCGGTCACAATCCTCCGCGATCTCCGCGAATAGATACCTGCACACACGAAGAGAAAACAAACACAAGCGTGAAATCTAATAAAAGCAACTATACATCAGTCAGAAAGGATGTAATTCACATTTAACCATTGCATAGAAAAATGAGAATGGAACAATAATAGTAGTCATCTATTATTAATCAAGCAGAGAAGAGTACAACCAAATGTTCTGACGTCGGTATCCTTCTCAGGAGGGGCCAGTCAGCAAGTGTCTCAAGCATTCACCTTTGGAAATGATTCTCCCAAGACAAGAAACTCTCTCTCTCACACAAGCAACACAACACAACCTTCCCTAAGCTATCAAGCACTTCCACACTTATCACACCAACTACCTATAGTAGCAGCAATCTGAGCACTATAAGCTCCACACAATCCAAGCTATTCCAAACTAGCTGCTCATGGTAATGGTAGAGGTTTATATAGGAGAAGGAGTCTCCTTGAATAGTGGAAGGATGAGCTTATCTTCAAGGGAAGTAGTTGCAAAGGGTCGAACAGACATGCCATAGAAGGGAGGCGATACTCACAAAGCCAACAACCAAGTCTGGAGTTATCTGGAAGGCTGGCTGTTGGAACAAATTCGCCTAAACTGGATCAGCGCGGGTGCATAACTGGTCTGGCGCGCTGACGTCGCAAAGACATAATGGAAAGGGCCATGTCAGCGCGGGTAAATACAAACAGAGGCTGCGCTGGTCATGAAATTCGATCAGCGCGGGAAAGTCGTGTGCTTCCGCGCTGGCAGCGCACGCGGTCTGTTATGAAGCGCCAGTCATCGCGGATATTTTGGAAACAGACGCGCTGATGAGGAAAACTTTGGAAAAGTGGGTTTTTTGGCCAGTTCAGAAGGCATGAACTTGATTATTGTGAATTCCTGACACAGTAGGGTGACTGACAGGGAGACAGTGACAAATTACTGTGTAACAGATGCCCCCTAAAGCATGAAGACCGAGAGAGTGGGAGGGGTGAAATGCTTTACAAAACTCGCCGAACTGGAACCACACCAGGAAGGACCGAATGTCTCTGATAATCAAGTGCATGCAGTCTAGGCATGGGCGCAGCCATCCGAAAGACATGCGGAAAGGTCTGTGGAATGGACGCAGCCACCCAGCTAAAGAGACCAGAATAATGATAAGGTATGGTCGCAGCCATCCATGAAGACTCAGGTATGGGCGCAGCCATCCATCAAGGAGTCATGTAATGATCATCCATAAAATCGCAACCTAGACCATAACAGACAGAGATCCAGGGTCTTGCGCTCCGTCCCGACCCGAACAAAGTACAAGTCCAAGCATGTGAATACATGAGCTGAAGTCGAACATGCATGAACATCGTCTGATTACCAGTCAGTGATGAAAACTGTTAACAGACGCGAGAGGTACCACCAATAATGACAATGGTCCTCAAGGTACTATAGGCACAATCTGCAGCGTGTGAATCAATGAGCTAGTGTCGAACACCCGCAGAATCATTCGATCGGAGGCCAATGATGAAAACCTCGCGTCGAACACGAAGAACCTGCCATTGAGGCATGCAGGCTCTAAGGCACCTGAAGGGAGTCTCTAAGTCACCTTCCCGGATAATGAGCTGAAGTCGACAGGAAGTGACCTTGATCGAAGGTGGGCCATAATGTTTCCCACATCATCGACACAAGACAGAGGTAAAAAGATTTGTGTGAGATAGCAGATGAGGTTGTATTATTGCAGAGGTCAACTTCTCTTGAACATATCGGCGGCACGACAGCGGATTTGGCAGTATTTGACATCAAATGAGCAGAGGGTATGATGACGACGGCAATGAGCAAATGAGAGGTCAAATAGGATAACCCGTACCCACGGAGGTCAGTTGTGAAACAAAATGAGAAATTCCCACCCGACACGAATGCAGACCAGTGCCATGTTCAAGAGTGACATACTGCCGACGCGACAATTGCAGTTTCATTTTCCCCACCATTTCTGGCAGGTACCCCGGTTATTTTTGGATGACAAGCTTGACGGGGATAGCATATGCTTGAAGAGTGTCATTTCGACGATGCCCGATGTCATCAAGTGTTTAACGAGCCTGACAAAGGAAAAACTCGGCGTCTTTTCTTGTTTAGAGAGTCTGAAAAGACAGCGGAAAAGGAAACTCCAGGGGGGCCCTTTTTCGTAAAGTTGTGTCTCTCGAGCCCGAAAAAGTATAAAACAATGCCCGAAAGAACCGCCCGACCATTACGATCGAGGAGTACTTTTCGTAAATAGTGCCTTCGACCCGAAAAAGTAAAAAATCAGTCGAAAACACGTCGTTTTAGAGCCAATAACGAGTGCAAAACGACAAACACCCGGCAATCTTTTTAAGTTACACGGTCAGAAAAAGATCTTAAAACAACCGCCTCTCGTTCCCTTTAACGAGCTGAAAGGAAGCTCGGCCATATTTTCTTGTTTCATGTCGGAAAAGAGCTCAAAGACGACATTTTTTTAGGACCAAGTGTATTTAGGACCATTATGACTTCACCGTTTCTGAGGACCTGCATAGTAAAAATACCCGCATAAATCCGTTCGACATGTTTAAAAACATAGTAAAACATGCATAAAGGCATAAGACATTGACAGAAGCGCTATATCCATGGTAAAAGCACGAAAAAAACCCGCATTTGTAAAATCTATAGTTAATTAAGCCATTTTTACTATAAATAGAAGGGTAAATAGTCATTTTTACCATTGTTACCATATTGAGCCTTTGAGAACGTTGTGAAGCTGCGAAGTTGACGGAGCGAATTCTTCCCCGTGCGGACACCATTCATCGAACGGCTTGCTCCAGGTAGGTTCCCCTTGCCATGCGCTCTATTTTGAGTCCCTTTTTGAGCATTTCAACGGTGGGAATTGGTCGTTTGGGCGAATTCTTTGAGCGTTGGTGCGCTCTCGGTCAGCGCGGATTTCCCGCGCGGGTCCGCGCTGATCGAATTAAAATTACACGTACCACCTTCCCGGTCAGCGCGGAAAACCAGTGTTCTTCCACGCTGACCTGGGGAAAAAACAACGGGCTGCCATGGTCAGCGCGACTGTTTTAAAAACAGTCGCGCTGACGCTGTAAAATTTTGTTTTTTAAGATTTGAACGTAAAAAACTCATTAGTCAGCACTCTAATATTTTTTGATGCTCATGCAGGACGCAATGGCTTTTCAGTGGCAAGAGAGGGCCCATGATGTCGAGGATATAGCTGCTTTTGCAAATGCGGATTGCCGAAATGCCATGCGGGCGTGCGGATTCATGAAATTCTTTCTCACTCCACGTCTGAGGGCTCAGCCTGACCTGCTTGAGTTCCTGATCAGGGCATGGAACCCAGTAGATGGCAAATTTACCATCCGAGGCCGTGACATTGAGTTTGACCATATGGACATTTATTTTTTGACTGGATTGTCGCGCCGGGGCGTGATGCCTATCATAGAGGGGCAACGGCCCAGCGGCGAGACACTTGACCAGCTCATGGCTTGAGTGTGTCCAGAGGCGGTAAAATCGCGAAGTGGAAAGGTGTCAATTCCCACGGTGACTGATATGGTCCTTCGTACCATACTCTTTATGGTAACCCGGGCAGCGGGGAGCTTGGCCAACCATGAGGCCTCGAAGACTCATCTATTGCTAGCTCTTGAGTGCTTACAGCCTACTGTGTTCAACTGGGAAACGGCGGTGACAAACAGCATGAAGAGGCAACTTAGCAACTGTCGTCACGGGGAGACGAAACAGTTTGGCTACGGGTCACTCTTACTCCCACTCATTCTGGAGTGGGTGCTAGCCATGCGGCTACAGACCATGGCCGTGGATCCACCTAGATGTCCCCGGGAGACGAGGGCCACTCGATGGGCCCGTATCATGCCGCGCGGGGGTGGTGGCCGCCCAGTGGCTTGGGGAGTGTACTTTCGAGAGTGGTTGGACCAGCAGGTCATTTTCGTAGAGGACTGGCCATATGCCGGTATGGACTTCCACCACGATCCTGACATGCCACTGCCCGCGGGAGAGCATTGGGATGATGGAGGTATGACACTTGATCTCTTTTTAATTTTTTTTTTTTTTTAATGTTTTTGATTTTTCATGTACATGTCTTGATGAACGTCACGGTGTGCAGATGTGGGACCTGTTAGACCCATCGGCCTAGCCCCGGAGGCTCGGAGAGAGGGGCAAGGAGCTGGAGCCCTGGCCCTAGTTCCTCCAGGAGTTGACACGTCAGAGACCGTGTCCCGCAACCTTGAGGGTTTACTGGAGGGGGTGCCAGATTACCAGGGGGTCGAGGAGGTCCCCATAGCTCATCAGATCCACACAGTGGGGGTGGAACCCAGGATGCACCGCCTCTTGAGGCGGGTGGCACGAGCAGCTGTATGCTACAGAGAGCATAACCCAGCACAGTAGTCGCCTAGGTTTATTTCCACTGATGTTTTGAGAGACATATGTCTCGGATGTACTGAGGACAGTGATTCCATTTTTGACATATACACTTATTTTTGAGCGCCTTAGTGCGCCACACGATATATATATATATATATACATACCGATTTTTGGATGGATCTTGTTACATGTGATGATGTTTTGTTTATGTTGCGCAAATGTTCAGTACAAATGTAATCTTATGTATGAATTGCACAACACACGACCCATGTATTTTAATGTTTTAAATGCAAGCTTAAAAGCACACACAGCACGCATGCAAACTATGCTTGGGAAATATCTTATTTACATATGCTTTACTCTATTATGCTTTCTATGTTTTCTTGTATGATGTTTATCTATTTCGCAAATGTCTGTCTAACACATGATTTGCCAATGCATCAGTCAACGTGTTTAATCGTCTCGGAATATGTTGATATGTGATATAGTCAAAATTCCTTTCTAACAATCTGACACGTAGATACAACCTTAGGATACGTTGGTCTCTGACAGAATATCACCCGTTGAGTTGATGAACGACAAGCTGGGAGTCCAGGTTTACCATCATTGCTCGAATGCCGAGATCAACTGCTTCGGCTAGTAGCTCAATTACGGCACTGTATTCGGCAACATTATTAGTGGTACGACTGAGGCAGACTCCTTGAAGATCTAGCAACTCTCCGTGAGGATCATAGATTGCCCACGCCGCAGAGGACAAATTGCAAGTACTACGGCAGGCGCCATCAGCGAAACCAACATAAGGTGCACTAGACATCTGCACAAGAAGGAGAAAACACAATAAGAGGCAAACACGCCTTCACACCAAAGTAAAACATGAAATCATGCACACAAACACACTAAACACGCGTATGTACAAACTGAGTGCACGAAGTCATGCATAATATTTCTTCAAATACAGCCCGTTGCGGGGCTTGTCAAGAGGATTTCCTTCGTAATCAATCAACTCATATGCGCCCTTTTGTAAAACTCTTTTCACGATATAGAGACCTAGCCACATGGACTCGAGTTTTCCTGCCCCCAGCTTATCTTTAGCTTGATCATAGAGCAGTACTAGATCTCCCTCAACAAAGGAACGAGGATGAATGTTCTGGTCAAAGTGAGCCTTGACTCTCTTCTTTTGCGCTTGGATAGCCAGAGAAGCTAAACGACGAGTCTCGTCTAACCGTTCTAGGTAAAGAAGCCGTTCCTCCATCGGAGTGGTGTTGGGAAGCAACTCGACAGCTAATTTCAACGAAGGAATCTCACACTCGACGGGAAGGGTGGCCTCCAGTCCATAAACCAACTGAAACGGAGTGAAACCGGTGGCGTCCTTCACAAAAGTCCGGTAGGCCCACAAGGCTGGGAACAGCATCAAATGCCAATTAGACTTGTGCGTATTGACGGTGTGTTGAAGCATAGTGATCAAAACTTTGTTCACGGCCTCAACTTGACCGTTGGATTGTGGATAGTACGGTGTCAAACTATCTTGACGCAAGCCTAGTTGGGTCGTTAGTTCCGTCATCATGTGATTACGGAAATGCTTTCCGTGATCCGTGATGATAGCCTGAGGGACTCTGAAACGAGTAATGACATGATTAAATAAAAACTGCGCCGCTGTGTAACCGTCTTCGTTCAATGTAGGCATCGCTTCGGCCCACTTGGTGAAATAATCCACGGCAACGATGATGTACCCATGCCCCCCGGCCGAACGAGGGTTACAGGACGTATAATCGATGCCCCATTTGGCAAATGGACCTACGGTGACAACAGGGTGTAGTGGTGCAGGAGGAGCACGCATTTTCCGGTGGTATACTTGGCATTCATGGCATGCGCGAACGGCAAGAATGCAATCTTTGAAGATAGAAGGCCAAAAGTAACCAGCACGGAGAATTTTCTGGGCGGTAGCATATCCGGACATGTGACTGCCACAAGCACCAGAGTGGCAGTCATTTAACACCCGCTCAGCTTCCTCGAGAGTCAAACATCGGCGGAGAACAGAATCAACGCCGAGGCGGTACAGGGTATCGCCCAAAATGCGATAGGGTTGAGCTTGGTGACGAATTCGCCGTCGAGCATCTTTCGATACATTTGGATGGAAGGAAGACGTCTGCAAATATACGATAATGTCCCCATACCACGGGTCGAGGGTGCTGATGAGAAACAATGTTTCATCCGGGATATGCTCCTCCGAACGAGATGGTGCAGAGTGAGATGGTAAGGAACAGAGCAGTTCAGCAAGGACCAGAGATTTCTTAGACTTGGCCGCAGTGAATTCCAAGTCGAACTCTTGGAGGATTACAATCCACTTCGATTATTTGCCCCCCAGCAGTTGACGCGACAAAATGTAGGTCATGGGGTTGCAGTCAGAGATCACGGTCGTTGTGCGCAACAGGATATAATGCCAGAATCGTTGGACGGCGCAGACAGCTGCCAATGCCAACTTTTCGACATATGCGTAGCGAGTTTCCATATCCAGAAGGTTGCGACTAAGATAATAGATAACGTGCTCGGTGCCGGCATCATCATCCTGCACTAGAACCATGCCGATGGTGGTGTCAGCGACAGCTAGATAGAGAGTGTAATCACGGTGGTAGTTTGGAGGTCTTAAGAGCGGAGCTGAGACAAGAAGGTCTTTAAGGCGCTCGAAATATTCCTGGGCGATAGCATCCCAACGAAAGGGTGTGTCTCGTTTTAATAACCGTGTGAAACCCTTAGCCACCTCGGCATAATTCGGAATGAATCGTCTGAGAAAATTAGCTTTACCCTGCAAGCTCTGCAATTGCTGCAAGGAGGCAGGGGGAGGAAGATTCAAAATGGCCTCGACTTTGAGGGGGTCCAAACAGATGCCTTCCCGGGAGACGATGAACCCGAGTAGTTGACCATATTCTACGCAGAAGACACACTTATGCGGATTGAGTCGAATACGGTAGTGTCGACAGCGGAGAAAAATTTCGCGTAGATGAGATGGATGGTCTTGACGCTTAGCTGAATGAGCTGGGAGGTCATCCAGGTAAGGCTGTACGATGTGTCGAATATCATGAAAAGCATATGACATCGCACGCTGGAAAGTGGCACCGGCATTTTTGAGACTGAAAGGAAGCTTCTTATAGGCGAAGGTGCCCCAAGGACAAATGAAAGTTGTCTTATGCTGGTCTGCAGGGGCTATGTTGATCTAGTTATAGCCAGAGAAGCCGTCCATAAACGAATAAATCTCACTTCCTGCGCAGTCATCAATAAGCTGATCAATGAAAGGCGTAGGAAAGTTATCTTTTGGACAGGCACGATTGATATCGCGGTAGTCAACACAGACCCGGATAGTGCCCTGCTTTTTATTCACAGGGACTATATTGGGCACCCACTCCGTGAGGGGGATGGCATAGATGAAGCCAGCTCGAAGAAGCTTTTCGACTTCGGCCTTGATGGCTGCAGCCTTTCGAGGGTGCACTGGACGTAAGCGCTGACGAACAGGCTTAACATCTGGATAAGTAGGTATTTCGTGCACCACAATACAAGGGTCGATGCCGGGCATTTCCTCGTAAGACCATGCGAAGACATCACGGAATTCATGAAATAAAGCGGTATAGAGTTGATCTTCCTCAGGAGTGCATGTGACTCCAATGAAAATATTCTCGACAATCCCTGGTTTGACAGAGATGTCGATAGGCTGGGTCTGCGTGATGTTACCCATATTGCCCTCCGAAGACACTTGATATAGCTGAACAGGTGTTTGGAGGGGCGGAGATGGGACACATGAAGCAAACCGCTCGAGACATGCGACCATTTCCGAATGTGGAGGGAGAAACGAAGAACGATGGTGGTGATCTAACCAAGGGAGTTCTTCGAGAGACATAGTCTCTATGATGGCCTCATCGGAGGGAAATGTTTCCTTCAGGGGATCCGAAGTGGCCTCATCTCCCAGCCAAGGGAAATGATCATATGAATCGAGAACACTGCTTAAAAAAATAGGTTCAGGAGGGGGAGCCGATGCAGCGACAATCTCGATGTAGTTGAGCTCGGCAGGACTCAACGGCATCATATCACCCCAAGAGTCTTCCTGATTCAAGGGAGGAAGAACCCATGGATTAGAACGTACTGAAATCATGTTAACAGGGGCGAGATTCGGAGGTGGGAGGGGAAAGACTCCCATTAAGGAGGGATCTTTGAACAGTCCGGCACCCACACTCACTAATGACTTGGAGGTATGCTCCACGAACGGCACATTTCCTTCAGAAGAAGAAGCAAAAAGGACATCTGGTCCACCGTGACGATTCTTCCTTGATGAGGGAAGCGAACGACACGGAACAAGGAGGAAGCCACGGCTTGCATGGCGTATGTCCAGCTTCGTCCAAGGAGGAGGTTGTAAGTGAGATTAGCGTCAACAACTTCAACCTCTACCTCTACGGTTTTCCCTTCTAAAGAGATAGGCAATCATGGGAGGATACCATATGGACAAGATTCTCTTCCATCGAAGGCTTCCAGGGTCGTAGGAGACTGGCTCAGAGCAGGAGAACCAATAGCCTTCCAGCAAGCAACAGACATGATGCAGGTCGAGGCACCCTCATCAATGACTGTACGATGAATCGTTTTACCATTGATGAGGACCTGTATAAGGAAAGCCACCTGGTGAGGCAGTCTCTGTGTGAAACCCTCGAGATCAAAAGAAATTAAATCCGAATCTGCCGAGTCGATGCCACCAATCGCTGATAGCAAGGACTTCCTCTGGGAGGGGCAGCTCTGGAGGACTTCTAACGCGGACATAGCAGACGGAGCCTGAGCTAAGTCCTCGATAATGCTATAGTGCTGGGCAGCACGAGCATTGGGGTTATAAGATGACTTCCTGAGTACACCTTTGGGAGGGGGTCGGGGGATTGTCTAAGTGCTGGGCCGTTCGATGTGAAGGGGACCAGAACTGGACGGAGGAGCGCTGGAGGGAACCTCCGGCTCTTTCCCGGCTTGAGATGGATAATCTTTCGCTCGAGTTGAAACATGGATGGGAATCGTTCCAGCCATGAACACTTGAGAACCGAACGAGGAAGAGGATTGAGAGGGATCTGCCACCATTTGGGTCTGCTGGGAAGGGAAAGGATCTTTTAGCACAGCAGGAGGCCCCGAAGCACCTTTCAAAAGTCGACTAACCTCGGACCGCCTTGGGCAATCCTTGGTATAGTGATCCTCATCGCAGATGAGACAAGGATACTTAGGTTTTCGTTTAGCTCCTTCCTCGGAGGGAGGCTTAGGGGGATCCTGCTTGGGCTGTCCAGATTTATCTTTAGCTTTCCCTTTCTTTTTCCCTTTCGAGGATTTGTCTGCCGTGGTGGACTGAACGGCGTTTACCTCGGAGGTACTCCCAGAAATTGATTGGCCCTGAGAAGCATTTTCGTTAGAGGCGTTCTGTTTCTGCTTCCCAGGGTTCGCGGCCGATTTCTTTGATGACGAATTCACAGAACCAATGACTCCATCAACAGAAGGCTTTGGTGGAGCCTTGGGCTGTCCAGGCCTCGGGGCATCTGGCAAGTACTCATACAAAGTACCCGACTGAGAGTACACTAAGTTGAGGTACTGAGCTCGCGCGATTGCTTGCTCTTCAGTTACACACGCTCCCATTGCGATGTCTTTTGCAATCTTAGGGACAAAGGAAGTCGTGAACCAATCGGTCAGGAGTTGATCAGGAATCCAAAATTTGATCAAGCAACGACGCCTTCTCCATTCATGTATATGATCAAAGATGTGTGTAGCCGTATCCTGTTTGAGAGACGTGAGGAGATGCGTCCCAGTCTCGTACCGAATAGGTAACTGAAAATGAGTCAAAAAGGCCATAGCCAACGAGTTGAAATCTTGAAACATGCCGCGATTCAGCTCGATATACCACTTAGCAGCTGAACCAGTGAGAGTTCTCTGAAAGAGGCGGAGCCGGATAGAATCATCAAGCCATGAGTGCGATGAACACCAAAGGTGATAAGTCATTACATGGGCCTGAGGGTCTTCACCAGCTTTGCCATCAAACTTTGGACAATCACCTGGTATTTTGGTTGGAACCGGTGGCCAATATGGATTATGCAAAATAGGATCATTTGTTAACTTGGACACATCAGGCAGTTCCAACGTCGCTAAGAACGGTAACCGAGGGTTAAAGGACATTTGTGGCTGCGGATTCGAGGCAACATTAGGGTTCCAACCAGGCGGTGGTTGCCCCCATGGGCTCTGTCCAGATGGACCCGGCCCAAAAGGGCCTGGTGCATAGGGACCTTGCCCATAGGAGTTGTGTCCATACGGATTCTGGCCATATGCGGACAGTTGTCCCTGTGTCTGCCCCCCAGCTCCCCATGTATTAGCAACTTGCCCTACAGGTGCGGCATACTGATAATTTTGGTAAGGAGTGACCTGTGGCTGTTGATAATTTTGATAAGGAGCAAACTGAGTTTGCCCCTGGGGTTGCTGGTAGCCATATGACTGCTGGGCCCCATACTGAGCCTGATAAGGAGGCTGCATCTGGTAAGAAGGTTGAGGCTATGGCCCACCTTGCATTTGATAACCCATTTGAGTTTGAGGCCCAGAGTAATGTCCTTGAACCGGCTGGGCTTGGATCATCTGGCCCGAAGGTTGACTTGGTTGGATTTGGGATGGACCTGGCTGGCCAGCAGGATGAACTTGCTGGGTGCCAGGTTGTCCGTGGACCACCAAGGGTTGTCCTTGTGGAACGGATGACTGAGCCGGCTGAACAACTGGTTGACCCTAAGGTTGGCCAGCTTGTCCAGATGGATGATTAGGGCGGACAGCGGGTTGACCTTGCTGCATAGAAGGTTGGCCCGTCTGCCCCCCAGGGTGCACAGACTGAGCAGAGGGTTGGCCTTGCTGTATAGCAGGCTGCCCCCCTTGGTGCATAGGCTGAGCAGTGGGTTGGCCTTGTTGTATAGCAGGCTGCCCCCCTTGCCCAGAAGGATGCATGGATTGAGCAGTGGGTTGACCCTGCTGAACGTAGGGTTGCCCACCCTGCCCAGAAAGATGACCAGACTGGGCAGTAGGTTGGCCCTGCTGGACTGCTGGTTGATTCTGAGGAGTATAAACTTGCCCAGTTTGTCCAGGTTGGTACCCCTGCTGGAAACCGGGCTGGCCTTGTTGAATGTAAGGCTGCCCTGGTTGTCCAGTTGGGTAACCTTGCTGGGTACCAGGTTGCCCTGGATATCCAGAAGGTTGACTCTAATATGAAAACGACGGACCTCCAACAGCCGAGGGTTGTCCCGGGTAGGGTTGTCCCTGCGGGCCCCCAGATTGTCCTGGGTAAGGCGGGCCATAAAGTGGTTGCCCTTGAGGGGTTTGCACATAAGGCAGTTGGCCTTGATTTGGCGGTCCTTGGGGCTGTCCGGGAGGATTCCGGCGCCCTCGAAAAGTATGAGTAACGGGATCATACGTAACGTCCAACGGTGCCGAGTTCTCAACGAAAGGTTGACGAGGCAGGGATGAAACATTCTCGAGGTACTGACCGTTAGCATCATAATAAAAGAGTGGACCTTGGTAATCTGGGTCCACAATGGGCTGCCCATGGGCATCATATGGCCCTGCTCCTGGAACACCACCAGAAGAGGGCTGAGCACTTTGTGCAGGATCGATGACTCCAGACGAAACCCCTGGCCGGCCCTGACTGTAAGAGGGACCAGCTCCAGGGTTTGTAGATGAGGATGTTGTCACAGCACTGACGACCGGAGTCGAGTGCGCTACACAAACGGTTGGATTGGTAGGAACTGAGGTAACAGGCGTATTAAGACCTGAAGTAACAGGTGTATTAAGAGGTCGCGAAATAAAGGGCCCCGTGGTGGCAATAAGACTAGGATCCCATATAGTCGTAGAAGTAGCTCTAGCAGCTATCCTATCCCTCACTGACTGATATCGTGGAGGGAGTGGAGAGGTAGCTGGGATCGGAGTTTTAATGTCTGTCACCATGGGTGTCTCACCTGTGGTGGAAGATGTCTCATCCATGGGGGAAGTAGACATCAGAGACGACATACCGAGAGGAGTACGAGGGGTATAATCGCTGTCAGGCTCCCAGATATGATTCCAATCTTCTATGTAATCTTCGTCGCCCGGGGCACGTACGTTGATAGGCTGGATACTTGGAACAATGGGAAGAGTATCGCTTACAACTGGTACCTCTGGAGCAACAGAAGATGGAGAACCTTGATCACTCGGACCGGGAGTTGACGGGTCAGCCAGGATGACAAGACCCCTTAGAAAACCTAAAGAAAACTAACAATAAAGACCCTACTCAAAACTAACGCACACAAGATCTAACCAGGTGATGTTATCGTGGCCGAATAAATTTTAAGACACAAGAACCAAACTTGACCTTTTCATGTTTCAAGAGTCGAGAAAAGGACGAAAAGATGACTCTAGTCTCCTTCGAATGTTTAATGAGCACGAAGTGACAAGACGCTCACAGGCACCTTTTCATTTAGGGAGTCTGAAAAGGATCAAAAGTGACTGCTCTGGAGACTCTAGGTATAGGGTTTACCAGGCGACCCGTAAAACTGCTTATACACCTTAGCAATCGTATGAGAGCCAAGGACTTTCCGTACTGCAGTCAATCTTCCCGAATGTTGTGTTCGGTGCGTTGCGGTTCACAAGGCGGCAGACTCGGCTTCCTACGGATAAAGGATAAAAGCCTAGTGGGGTATCCCTATATACGCGACGGTACGTGGGAGCACAGTCCGTGTTAGACCACTATCGAGTCACAGAAGGAGGAATCACCCAACCATAATGTGAAACAACAGTGACTATGTTTAAAGACGCCGGATCACGTCTCTAACCTAGACCTCTAGATATGTGTGTTTAGTTCCAATGCGTTTTTAGGTTAATTCAGTTCATTTTATGGTTGATCTTGAATTAAGTTTCGATTTCAGGTCCTATCGTGTGTTCTCTCACAATTACCTAGATGCAAACTACATGCCAAAGAATACCATTTTGTTCGATGAATTCTAGCTATGAGAAGGTAAAGAATTTTTTGATCAAACAAAACGAACACAAGCAATCAAACAACCTAATGCAGCTAAACGCAAGGAAAGGAAACTTTTCTTTTGAAAATGCGAATCAATGAAATGTTCTTTTCCTTTTCAATTCTCGAAAGCAAAGCTACTAGTTTGATTTTCTTTCAATGGCACAAAGCATCCAAATGAATTTTGAGAAACAGGAACACCAAGCAAATCACTTAATGAAAGCACACAAAGTTCCCAAAACATCCAAAAAAGATCTCCAAATCAAAAGGAAAAACCAAGTTCCGCACGAGCTATGTGATCTAAGCTCGGCTAGACAAACAGGAATTCAAGCAAGGAAGAAGCAAAAAACCGCTCGGAAACACAACCAAAAACACTTCAACAATCATTGAACAAGTGTAAAAAACAAATCTGAAGTTGGCTGGTCAAACAAGAGAACAAGATCCCTACGGAAGGCTTGACACACACACGGCCACTAGATGCCCTAGGGCTAGAGTGTGAAATCAATGGAGAAGAGCAAACACCCGGAGGATGAGAGTTACAACCAGTCAATTAGAGATCCAACACAATCCAGCAACTGTAAAAGTGATGGCCGAAATACAGACCAAGCAGCGAAAGCAAAGAGGAAGGTATTTGCAAAACCGAAAAATGAGCAAAAACGAAACCCTGTGGAACAAGACTTCGCAGACAAGTACTTCAGAGTTCAGGCAATGAAAAACAAGTCATAGACCAAGTGGAGAGAAGAGGGGGAAAGTCAAAGCAACAGGTTCAGGAGGCTAATTTGGACAAAAATGAACTCTACAGGATCAGCGTGGGTGGCCTTCAGCAACTCGGCGCTGACAAGAGAAGGCCTGTAGCAACTTTGCGCCGTCAGCGCGGAAGCACATGGATTAAGCGCGTTGTCTCAAAAACGAGGTTAGCGTGACTGTTAGTCGTACAGGGGCGATGACAGGGAAAACAAAGAAGCAGGTATGCGACGTCGGCGCGTCTGTTTTGAATTAAACCGCGCTGAGGGTAAAAAACGAGTAGAATCAAAGCAAAAGCTCCCAAACCAAAGGTAGAAACCCTTTAACAATTAAGACACTTCCCAGATGGACCCAGGAAGTCTACAAGTAGAGAATCAATCCCCAAATCTTGAAAAGAGAGAACAGTCAAATTCAAACACAAGAATGGACATAAGAGACAAAAGGCTGAACTCCCCAGTGGAGTCGCCAAATTGTTGGAGAGGCAAATCCCCTCTACGGATAGAGGCGATCCCTACTAGCCCAGAATGCGTCTAGCAAAAATCAGTCAATGCTACTATGCAAGTTCCTAATTGCAATTAAAAGGTAGTCAAAGAGCACCTACTTGGATTCCAGCGCTGTTGTTTGATGAAGAGATGCCACCTTCGCTCCTTCGCCCTGGCTGGTCACAATCCTCCGCGATCTCCGCGAATAGATACCTGCACACACGAAGAGAAAACAAACACAAGCGTGAAATCTAATAAAAGCAACTATACATCAGTCAGAAAGGATGTAATTCACATTTAACCATTGCATAGACAAATGAGAATGGAACAATAATAGTAGTCATCTATTATTAATCAAGCAGAGAAGAGTACAACCAAATGTTCTGACGTCGGTATCCTTCTCAGGAGGGGCTAGTCAGCAAGTGTCTCAAGCATTCACCTTTGGAAATGATTCTCCCAAGACAAGAAACTCTCTCTTTCACACAAGCAACACAACACAACCTTCCCTAAGCTATCAAGCACTTCCACACTTATCACACCAACTACCTATAGTAGCAGCATTCTGAGCACTATAAGCTCCACACAATCCAAGCTATTCCAAACTAGCTGCTCATGGTAATGGTAGAGGTTTATATAGGAGAAGGAGTCTCCTTGAATAGTGGAAGGATGAGCTTATCTTCAAGGGAAGTAGTTGCAAAGGGTCAAACAGACATGCCATAGAAGGGAGGCGATACTCACAAAGCCAACAACCAAGTCTGGAGTTATCTGGAAGGCTGGCTGTTGGAACAAATTCACCTAAACTGGATCAGCGCGGGTGCATAACTGGTCTGGCGCGCTGACGTCGCGAAGACATAATGGAAAGGGCCATGTCAGCGTGGGTAAATACAAACAGAGGCTGCGCTGGTCATGAAATTCGATCAGAGCGAGAAAGTCGTGTGCTTCCGCGCTGGCAGCGCACGTGGTCTGTTATGAAGCGCCAGTCATCGCGGATATTTTGGAAACAGACGCGCTGATGAGGAAAACTTTGGAAAAGTGTGTTTTTTGGCCAGTTCAGAAGGCATGAACTTGATTATTGTGAATTCCTGACACAGTAGGGTGACTGACAGGGAGACAGTGACAAATTATTGTGTAACAGGATGATTTTGTGCTCAACGACCCTTCCGGTAGCACGATTGCTCAGAGATCGACTGACCTAACCATCTTGGCAGTTTGACTGGTCCCTGGTGACAAACTTGTCTATGCGGCGCTCACCTATCTTGTGCCCACCTGGATCCTACTGGTCTGGATCTGCAGCTCACATAGATCCTTCTGAAGAGTGCCCAACGACTGCAGGTGCTTTTGTTCGAACTACTGCAACAATTCCACTATGGTGTCGCATTTATCTCCGATCCCATCGAGATCACCTTCTATGAGCGTGATGGGATCCAGCGGTGGCTTTGTCACTTTCGACTTCTTCTGGGGCCCCTCCTTCTATTATTCCCTGTACCTCTCTACCTAGAATGGAGTGCTTTGTTCTTCATCTCCGCCACCTCCCTGCTCTGACTGCTCATTTTCCTCGGTCTTGGGCAAAGGGGATTTCCACCTCCACTCAGATTCATGTTGTTCCTATTCGGCCTGCTACTTTACAGCGCGCTCTTTTTCCAGCCGGGCCTTCTCCTCAGCCTCCTTCCTTTGCTTCTCGCCCAACTGCTAGACCGCCTACTTTCTTGCCTCCTTCTTTTTCTCCACGGAACTCTCCACACCTTTGCTAGTGCCTGTGGCCAGATCATATGGAGAATGCCAATCTACCAGCCAGCGCTTGATAACCTCCCAAATGGCATCGTCTGTGGAAAGATAAGGAAAATCGAACCACTTCTGTTGTGGATCCTTTCGTGCCTTGATATATACGCAGTGGAAGTCTGGCTTAAACTTCGTGTACTCTGATAACTTCTCAAACACTGTTGGGGACAACTACGGCTTCTAGTTAATGGCCATGTGAATGCTCACCTCCATCAACACCTAGAAGACTTTTGTCTCTGTGACCCGCACGGAGTCCTTTGTGGCCCAATGGGAGGCAAATTGTGTCACCTCCGAAAATCCTTTCTCCAAGGGAGGAAACTAGCTGTCCTCTGGCAGCTCCCAAGCTACTAGCACAATGGAGAGAAACAACCATGCATAGTGGAATGTTTTTCTCTTGTCCTGAGCATCACGACAATTCTCAAGGAACTCGTTGCAAGGGTAGTGTGACTAGTTAAACTGCACGCCTTCTGCGCATTATGCAGCTTACGCGATTATTGCCATCGGAACCTTGTCCACATGGAATTTCCTCGTGACCTTATCAATGAGGATCTATGTGGCAATTTGCACCACGGGTTCAGTGATAGATGTGGTGGAGTACCCATGCAGCTTCTTAACTAGCTTAACCTTATCCTTCATCTTTTCTTCCAAGTCGCACTCACGGGTTTTTTCGCCAAACTACTTGGCCGAATTCAATCCTAAATGTGGTAGGAGCGTGATCCGATGGATCAACATGTCTGTCGTTGGGATCGGTGTGCTCAGCCACAAACATCCATCATGTACTGGGTCAGTAATTGCTTGATAACTATGATATTGATGTTGGAGTGGTGGTAGTGTGGTACCCACAGTAGGTTCAGCAATGCCGACTAATTTGATGAGCCTCATAAATGGGTAATTATATGGGCTCATTTTACCTCCTAACCTAGTCAAATCAACCATTCTCTTAGCTTATTGTATGATTTTTTGATTACATTTATGCTTATAGGGTGAGTTTAGTTAGTTATTATGCCATGTGGTCTAACATGTATTTAATGCAGATTGATGGATTTTGAAGTCAAAGTCAAGGATCTAGTGGTCAAACTGCAACAATAACTTGAAGTAGACAAAGGAGAGGACTTATAGGAGGGAATCCCCCTCATTTATTTCTCCTCACTTCAAATTCCGCTTCATTCAGCTCAGAGTACAAGAAGTTGAATCATGCACTAGAAGGCAGCCGAGCAAGTGGAAGATGATTGATAGTTAGTGAGGCCAAACATAAGAAACCCCACGTGAGCGCGCTTCTCTGCCTTGAAGTGAGTGAACTGGGGGTACGCACCTCATGAATGGGTAACCTGCGTGTATGAACGCACTTCCTGGCCAGTGTACCTATGGGTACGCACCTTTTGAACTATTCTCCTCCGTACCTCTTAATTTCCAACATTTTGAGATCCTGATCAGAGCATTGCCACCTGTATGAGTTGCCATCAAGTACAACACATGAATCATAGAGCCATACCAGAAACATAATGCCAACAATCTCCCCCTTTGGACTTGATGGCAACCTCAAAATATTCAACGTCATTCTCCCACTTTGACATCAAGGGCAAAGGGTTATGCTCCCCCTAAGAACATGCTCCCCCTGAATATAAACCAGATCTGCAAAGAAGAACCATAATCCACCAAACACCATAAATGACCATGAAAGAGATAGAGACATATTGCAGCAATATTCAGACCAGCATCCATGATGTACTTCCTCCATAATGCCAACAATGCATTATATGCTCCCCCTGAACCTGTGCCATTCGATCTTTGACCAATCCGCAACCCAGCAAGTGTACGCATATACCCCAGATGAACCTTGCGTACAACCGTCAATCAAAAGAGATTCAACAACATGATGATGCATCAACAACCCCCAGCTTTTGCCTGAGGTATTCAAAGGTCTCCCTGGGCAATGGTTTGGTGAGTATATCAGCAACTTGTTCCTTAGAAGGAACATACTCCAACTTGACCTTTTGTTCAAGTACTTGTTCCCAGAGAAAATGATACTTGATCGGTATGTGCTTGGTCTTTGAATGCATGACTGGGTTCTTTTAAATGTTGATTGCACTTGTATTATCACATAAGATGGAGATGGGTGGTATACAAGTGATTTGAAAATCCTGCAAGGTCTGCATCATCCAAAGGAGTTGAGTGCAGCAAGATGCAGCAGCAACATATTCCGCTTCAGCTGTAGACAAGGCAATCGAACTTTGTTTCTTGCTGAACCAAGATACTAATCTGGAACCCATAAAGAATGCACCACCACTTGTGCTCTTCCTGTCATCCACGCTTCCGGCCCAATCTGCATCTGTATAAGCATGAAGTGTGAGATCTGTATCTCTAGGATACCATAAGCCATAGTTTTGAGTTCCTTGAAGATATTTGAAGATTCTCTTTACTGCCTGAAGATGAGTTTCCTTTGGATTTGCCTGAAATCTTCCAACTATTCCTACTGCATGCATTATGTCTGGTCGGGTACCTGTCAAATAAAGTAGACTTCCAATCATAGATCTGTAGGTTGGTTGATGCACTGCTGCTGATTCATCATTTGCACTGAGGCTACATCCTGTGACCATGGGTGTACATACTGGTTTTGCATCTTCCATGCCATATTTCTTCAAAATCTGCTTGAGATACTTGGTTTGAGACAAAAAGATCCCTCCTTCTTTTTTTTGGATTTGCAAACCAAGAAAATATGTCAGTTCTCCCAGCAAGGACATTTCGAATTCTTTCTGCATTACCAAGGCAAAGCTTTGACTCATAGCTTCTTCATTGCTCCCAAAGATAATGTCATCTACATACACAACAAGTATTAGCAATTTGTCGTCTTCAACTTTTATATAAAGATTGCTATCTGCTGATCCTTTTGAAAAACCTTGTTGATGAATATATTTGTCCAAGCGATAGTACCAAGACCTTGGAGCTTGTTTGAGACCATAGAGAGCCTTTTTCAATTTGCATACAAGATTTGGATCATTTCCAAGAATGAAACCATCTGGCTGCTCAATGTATACTTCTTCTTCCAAGTCTCCATTCAGAAAGGCTGATTTCACGTCCATTATACTTTGAAGTTTTGAAAGCTTGAGAGAGCAAGGAACATTCGGATGGCCTCAAGTCTTGCAACAGGAGCAAAGGTTTCTTCAAAATCTATTCCTTCTTGCTGCGCATACCCTTTACAAACAATTCTGGCCTTGTTTCTAATTACTTCTCCATTTTCATTCAATTTATTTTTGAAGACCCATTTTGTCCCTATAACATTCTTATCCTTTGGTCTAGGAACCAGCTCCCAAGTGTTGTTCTTTTCGATCTGCTCAAGTTCTTCATCCATTGCTTTGACCCAACATTCATCTTTGCATGCCTCTTTCACATTTTGTGGTTCAGTGGAAGAGAGTAATGCCAAATAGCTTGAAGCTTCTGCAACTGTTCTTCTTGTTTGTACACCTGCTTCTTTCTGCCCCAAAATCTGAGATTCTGGATGATTCTTCTGAACATATCTGGATGGATTCTTCTCTTCTATCCTTATCTGCTCCTCTGGTTCTTCTTGAGGTTCTTCTTCTTCATCATTCTGTTTTTTAGGGTAATCTTCATCTTCTTTGATATCTTCATGATTTACTTGCCTAGGAATGTATCCCTTCTCATCAACCACTACATCAATGCTGTCAACAATTCTTCCAAGTCTTTTATTGTAGCACTTATATGCTTTGTTGTGTGGAGAATAACCAAGAAGAATGCCTTCATCTGCTCTAGGTCCAAGTTTTCCAAGTTTCTCATCAGTATTCTTAATATAGCATTTGCTCCCAAAGATTTTGAAGTGCTTTACCGAAGGAGTCTCACCATACCAGAGCTCATGAGGAGTTTGAGTGTTGTTCACCCGAACATTTGTTTTGTTGAGAATAACAACCGCAGCATATGCAGCTTCACCCCAGAAAGTTGCGGGAGTTCCAGACTCATCAAGCATAGCACGAGCCATTTGTTGGACTGTTCTGTTCATTCTCTCCACTACTCCATTTTGCTGAGGATTTCTAGCTGTAGAGAATTCTCTTCTTATCCCATGTTCTTCACAGAAATCGAAAAATTCATTTGAGGTAAACTCCCCACCTCTGTCGGATCTGAGGCACTTAATTTTGTATCCTGATTCATTTTCAACCAAGGCTTTAAAGGATTTGAATTTTTCGAATGCTTCATAAGTCCTAACCAGACAAACCTGGAGAAATCGTCAATGAATAATATCAAGTATTCTTCTCCTCGAGGTGTCATTTTCCTGAATGGTCCACATACATCTGTATGTACAAGCTCAAGAGGCATGCTAGCTGATCCTTCCTTCTCTGGAAAGTTAGTTTTGGTTTGCTTTCCAAACTGACATGATTTGCATATGGTGTTGTCTGGAATTTTGATATCTGGAAGACCGCGAACTGCCTGATATTTGCATGCTTTCCTTATTTGTGAAAAGCTTAGATGCCCCAACCTCCGGTGCCATAACCAGTGTTCATCATCCTTGCTTAGATAGCATTGTTGTTGTCCTTCTTCAAATATGTATAGATTATTTGGAGTTCTTTTACCTTTGATCACCATTTTACCTGTATCAAGATCACGAACAAGACATCCATTTGATCTAAATATCACCTCGGTTCCTTGATCACACATCTGGCTGACACTCAGAAGATTATGCTTCAATCCATCAACATACAGAACATTTCCAGCTTTGACCTTTTCTTTTAACTGAGTAGTGCCTTTTCCTTTTATAGCTGCAGGAGTATCATTTCCAAAAGAAACTTTCTTTCCCTTTTCTAAAGCAGAATATGATTCAAGTTTTTCTTTATCACCTGTCATATGCTTCGAACATCCACTGTCAATGTACCATAGATTTTCCTGTCCCTCTGCATAAAATGCTATCCCACATCTTTCTGCTTGTGGTTCCTTTATTCTCCATGTTTTGGTGCTTGAGGCTTGTTCCTTTGTCTGCTGAAACCTGCTCCTGCATTCAGAATCTTCATGACCAAAGTTATTGCAAATAGAACATTCAACTTCATTTTCAAGAACCGAAAAGTTGTTATAGGTCCTTTTTGTAATCACGGTCATACTTCTTTGTTTTTGAGCTTCTCTAGTCATGATCGTTTTATATGCAACACATTAAGTTGCTTTGTGACCAAAGTTATGGCAAGAAAAGCATTATCCATTGAAGAAACTTCTGCGGTTATCAAATCTTCCGGCCAAACGATTATAATTTCTATTGTCATTCATTCTTGAAGCAAATTGAGAGGATTTTACCTGTGGCTGGTTGTAGCTTTTGTTCATCCTTAAGACGGATTGCCCCTGGTTTACCTGATAGTCTTTGTTTGTAATTGGTCCCTGCTTTACCTGGTGATCTCCATTGTGCTTTTGCTCATTCCTTCTTGCTGCATCAAGATAACTCTTTGAGGTGGATGCTTGAGAAGTTTCTCCATTATACCCCAGACCTGTCTTGTTTAGTGGAGAACGTTGTACATTGATGATCTCATCCAGAGTTTCAGATCCTTTGACAAACTTAAGATTAATAGCCTTTGTTTTCTCAATCTCTTTTCTAAGACCAACAATTTCACCTTCTAACTTTTCAAGATATTTTTCTTTTTCATCAATCTGAAATTGTAGAGTATCAATGATCATATTCTTTTCTTCTATACATGTCTTGAGTCTAGAAATTTCTTCATGAAAGCTATCCACATCTATAGCATCCATGTAATCATCATCTTCAAATGCCATTAAAAGTTTATAGTCATTACCTCGTTCATCTTCATCACTATTTGATAGACCATCACTATCTTCATGAGTGTAGTAGCTTTTCTTATTTGCATTCTGTTTCTTGCTCCATCTAGCAGGTTCCTTTCCTTTGTCAATCTTATCCTTATGAGGACATTTCGCAGCATAATGACCTACTCTTCCACAAGCAAAACATTTAAAAGGTAACTTACCTCTGAACCTTCCAGTACCCCGTTGAAGATTTCTGACAAAATTTGATTCTTCTTCTTCTTCTGGCACGTGACTTGCTTCATAGTAGTCTCCTTTGCCTGAAGCCTTGAAAGCAGCTTCTCTCCTGTCTGATGGACCTCCCTTTCTCATTTCATAAGCAGTTAGAATTCCGTGTAGCTGAGACATAGTAATAATTCGTAGATTTTCCTTTTCTTCTATTGCAGACACTTTAGATTCAAACTTGGGGGACAATGATCTTAAAACTTTTTCAACCACAATAGCCTCTTTTATTTCTTCACCCAAGTTTTTCATGCAATTAACAATCTCGTCTACCCGAAGAAAATAGTTAGCCACACTTTCATCATTATGCATTCTGAGATTCTCATACTGAATCCTGAGGGTTTGAAGTTTAGCACGCTTTACCTGTTCATCTCCTTCGTAGCTCAAGACAATCTTGTCCCATATTTCCTTTGCGGATTTATATTGCATAACCTTTACGAATTCTATTTGAGATAAGCATCCTAGCAGAGTATTGACTGCTTTAGCATTTGTTTCATATTTCTTCTTCTCGGCCGAATCTGTAGGAGTAGCTGAAGGAAAAGTGTAGTCTGTATCTATGATATCCCAAACTTCTGTACCAAGAGATTGAAGATAGGCAGTAACTCTTACCTTCCAATAATTGAAGTTTGTCCCATCAAAGATTGGTGGCCTGATTGATGCTTCCCTCTCGTAGTTGCTCATGATGAATGATCTTCCTTCAAGCGATCAAGCTTCTCTGAAGGACCGGCTCTGATACCAATTGTTGGAAATAATACTGAGAGGGGGGTGAATCAGTATTATCAAGTTCTTTTAATAAATCTTCCTTATTTATACTTCGAATTATTTTTGCATGTCAGTACCATAAAAATAATGAGCATGAACAAGAAAAACAGATAGTCACACCAAAGAACACCAGATATAAGGTGGAAACCCAATGTGGGTGAAAACCACCTGCTGCAATATGTCTCTATCTTCTTTCAAATTAGAAATTCCTTTTACAATGGTTTTGTACTGGTGCAGTCCTTTACCAGTATGCAGGCTGCAACCTGCAGAGAGCTACAACTCTCTCTCGTTTTCCAGTCTCTCCTGGAAGGGAGCTACAACCCCCTACTTCTTTTCTTTCAAGGACCACTTTTCATAAATTTTCAAGCTGGATCCATAAACATCAAGAGATCATCAAGTACAAGTAAATCACCCAGTCAACTGCAGTAACCAAATCAATAGTAACAGTAAACTAAACCCAGAACACCTTATCAACAGAAAAAAGTCAGTCAAATAAATGCCTTAATACAGATCCGCAGTTTTTCTTTATCTGGCCTGCGTGGCTCCGCACTTCACCTTCTGCTCCCCTGCGTATACACGCAGAGAGCCTTCTGCTGCACCACGTACCCACGCACTGTCTCTTCAATCACACCGCGTACTGTTACTGTAGGCACGCACCCACAGATGTTATCGCGCCACGTACTGCTACTGTAGCCACGCACCCACAAGTGCTATCACGCTACGTACCTATGCACCTGCGGCTTCTGAAGCGCCGCGTACTTTCACTGTGCCTACGCACCTGAACCTCTGTCGCGCTGCGTACCCACGCACTGCGCCTTCTTCTGCTCTGCGTACCCACGCACTGCTCCTTCTTCTGCTCTGCGTACCCACGCACTTGCACCGTTAATCACCTGCGTACCTCTGATTAGGGCCGAATTGGCAGTCCCCCAGTGTGCCACAAATAGTCAGATGCCCAGATCTGATCATGCGCCCGAGAGATCACCCTTCATAGATTCACCTTCAACTTCTCTTTTATATAGATCAAGCTTTTAAATCGATAACCCAATATTTCAGATCTTAAGATATTCAATTTGCAAAAGATGCCTTAGCCAAGTGATCTCCTTCCCTATTTATAGTTAAGCCCTTATTCACACCATGGGACAAAACCATCAATAACCAATACAAGGGATCCAAATCGGGGCTAAAATAGATCCTATACCACGGGCCAAAACCATAGAATCAAGAACGGCGTGCTTAAATACCACGGGCCAAACATAAGAAACCCCACGTGATCGCGCTTCTCTGCCTCGAAGTGAGTGAACTGGGGGTACGCACCTCATGAACGGGTAACCTGCGTGTATGAACGCACTTCCTGGCCGGCGTACCTGCGGGTACGCACCTTTTGAACTATTCTCCTGCGTACCTCTTAATTTCCAACATTTTGAGATCCTGATCAGAGCATTGCCACCTGTATGAGTTGCCATCAAGTACAACACATGAATCATAGAGCCATACCAGAAACATAATGCCAACAAAAACCTCCCTCTAACGCCACCTGTTCGTTGCCACACTCACACACAATAAATTAGATGCATGTTAAATTCACATAAAAACACATAAAAATCCAAAAATATGTCTTTTTCTTATTTACTTCCAGAAATAGCATGGCTAGATGTTGTTTACTTCCTTGAGTAGGTAATGGCATTTCTTTCATGGTTTTCATAGTGTTTTTGGCAAAAGTAGAATTAGCTTGTTAATTAGGGTTTACTAGGTTTTGCTTTACATTCCAGTATTTCTCCTTTCTGCAGTTAGAATAGCATCTATAGAGTAATCTTTCTTTCCTTTCATCACACATAGAGCTTCTTCTGAAATCTATAGAAGTTGGCTTGAGCTCCTAGTGATCTTGTGCCGGCTGACCAAGTGACAACCTACAGTGAGAACTAGTACTTGTGCATATAGCACCGACGCTTCCAAGTTTGTTACGAACTACCGGGTTGATAAAAGTAAATTTGGTAGCCCAGGAGTTGCAGCATTCATGCTGCAATACTGGCGCTCACCATGATTCACTCCATGAATCCACTCGACTAGCTCCAATGTGGTGACACTAGATTCTTTAGTACACTCGATTCATGTAGTTATCCATCGCAAGGTGGGGGAACCTTTCGTGGTCCACCAAATCCTAGTATTCCTTTTTTAAATGGAGAATCTGCACCAGGCGCGAGCCTTCAAATTTGATACTTTCTGGTAGCAGGGGTGTATTTATGAGGAATTTTGTGCATCTGGGTCCTTAGTGACCTTCACCTTTCCCTTATGTGGAGGGATGTAATATGGCAGTTTCGAGATGGGCTTTACGCCCTCAGCATATATATCCTCCGCGCCCTCTTCGGCCTCCAAATCTATAACTTTCCCATTATCCTTTGCTAGTTTTTTATCTTTCGTCTGGGCCTGGGTAGCAGAGTGCTTCCTCGGTGACTTGCACACCGACATTGGCCTCTTCTGCTTGTCTTTATTGGGCTTGGGATTTTCACAGGTGGTTGTAGGCTTCGCCCTAGGCAACCTCAACGTCATAGGCACGGGAGTAGGAGCCTCCATGCTTACAACTTTTGTAGTTGCTCCCTCAGAGGCAATAGTACCTTCGGTGCTTGCAGTCTCACCTAGTCTGGACATGATGCTGAGAATAAACTATTGGGTATCCTTAGGCAACGTATCAAACACATAGATGGTGGCTAAATCTGTAACAAACTGAGGATTCATAAACGACATACAACACATCTCAAAAATTCTAAGGATGCAAAGTGTTCTCTTCCGGATAGCCACGCGTAATTTATAGGTGAATTCGAATTCAAATTCGACTGTTCCCCCCAAAATCTGTTCATAAATGTTGATTTAGCGAAAGATTGTCAAAGATTTTAGCCTTAATTGCCACCCCCTGCTCCCCTTAACTGTCTCCTAGCTGTCAAATCATGAATAGTGACCGTAAAAGTCATTTTTTGGATGTGCTGTATGGTGTCTCCCCTCATAGCACAGCTCCCTTCACGTGCCTTTTGATATTGTAACACCACCCTTTTCTGCGCCGCCCCTCTATCGCGTAGTTCCACCAACCGAGCAGTGTAGTTTATAGTCCCGCGCTCCCTTGTAGCTACCTGGAGCGCTAAGATTGTCCTGCCATCATGTAGTCATTGAGCCGGATCCCCTGTGTATGGCTTCAACCAGCTTCCATTTACCCTTCTCGGAAATGGTTCTCCATTCAACTTTGCAAGCTAAACTACGCCACCATTTGTAATTTCTTTGACAACATATGGCCCTAGCCAATGCATTTGAAACTTTCCTAGAAACTTATCAAACTTGCTATCATATAATAAAACCAAGTCATTTACCTTGAAGGTGCACATTTTGATGTGCCGATCATGCCAATATTTTTCACGTTCCTTCTGAACCTGCTAATGGAATCTAGCCAAAACCATATCTTCTTCGAGCTCCATGAGCTGCGCGATATGTTATTTTAAGGCTTCGTGGTCCGCCATTCCTGTGAAAGCCACTATGCATAGACTTTGCATGATATATTCCATCAGATTACAACCTCTACACCATAAACCAATCAGAAAGGTGTCTGACATGTTATCTTTTTGCAAGTATTTATGTATGTCCATAACACTGTTGGTATGCACACATCCCAATCATTCTACTGCGTGTTGCAAATCTTTGTGAGTGCATTCTACAATATCTTATTGAAAGCTTTAACTATTCCATTGGCTTGAAGATGATATGGTGTACTTTTCTAATGGTAAACCTGGAACTCTTCTGTCAGCGCGTTGATCGTTTCATTGAGAAAAATTTTACCGCGATCGCTCATCAATACCTTCGAGCAACCGAACTTGGTCAACACATATTCAAACAAAAGCTTTGCTATTGTTGCCCCTGTACAATCCTTCATGGGTTGTGCCTCTTCCCATCTGGTCAAATATTTTTTCGTGGTGATGATGTAGTGCACACCTGATTTCTTACCTCAGGGCTGAATCGATCCTACAAAATCAATTTCCCATTGCTCAAATGGCTTCAATGACACCTGTGGATTTAGCGACAGCTCATCCCTCTGCGATGACATGCCCGTCCTTTGACATGCATCACATGCCTTACAATATGCTTTAGAATGTTTATGTAGCGTCAGCCACCACAACCCAGCGCGCAAAATCTTCTACACTGTTGCTTTCCCTGCATAATGTCCTCCCACAGCTCCCACATGAGCTTCAGCGAGTATACTATCTCATTCAAAATCAGGCACATATCATCGAAGTATCTCAAAATCTATCGTGCACACTACCAACTCCTTTTTTACTGGTTGGTGTATCCTTCTCGAGCTGTCCCTGTAGTCAGAAAGTGGATAATATCTGCAAAGTGGTTATTCGCTACATGGACCGCAAAGAGTTGCACAGCGGGAAGCCCTTCCTCCAAATTAGTAGGATGCTCTCCTGTCTCAATGCGTGACAGATGGTCAGGGCCTACATTCAACCTTCTTGGCTTCACAATTACCTCAAAATCATATTCTTGAAATATCAGCAGCCATCTACATATTCCCCTCCCCCCCAACCCAGGCTTATTAACTAGGTACTTCAAGGTGGAGTGGTCTATGTACATCTTGAAATGTCCACCCAATTGATAATGACTGAAATTTTGGAACATGTACACCGTAGCCAATCCTTCGTGCTCTGTTGTGGAGTAATTCTTCTCAACCTTTGACAATTTTCTGCTTGCAAATGCTATAGGGTGATCCAATTCTCCTTCGTCAGCCTGTGTCTGTACTGCTCCCAATGCAATACATGAGGCATCGATGTGCACATGGAATTCTTTCTTCCAATTTGAGAAGACCAAGATTGGCACGGTAACCATTTTCTCCTTCAAGACATCCAGACTATGCAGACATTCTTCATTCCAACAGAATGTAGTGTCCTTCTTTAGCAACTTTTCCATGGGCGCGTAATCTAATCATAAGCCTTGATGAACTTTTGATAATACCCGGTATGGCCCAGCATTGCACACAGCTATTTAACACTCCTTGGGGCTTCCAAATTTATTATTACCATGATCTTGGCAAGGTCCACCATGAGTCCTTTCCTGCATACCACATGACCTAGCAAAATCCCAAAGGGGACACAAAACAAGCACTTCTTCAGGTTCAACACAATCTGATACCTTTGGCACGTATCCAACATTAAGTGCAGACTGTCTACATGGCACTTAACTAGCCCAAACACTATCCAGCCATCGAAATAGACCTCCAAAAATTTTTGAATAAACTCTTTGAATGTCTCGATAACTACGCACAAGAATATCATCGACACATTCTTGAGCTCGAAGGGCATCACCATATACCGAAAACAACCCCATTCAGTCGTGAAGGTTGTTTTACTCCTATCTTATGGCGTGATCTTGATCTGATGGTATCCATTGAACCCATCGGTAAACAAATAGGCCTCCTGTCCTCCAACATTGTCCAGGACCTTGTCAATAAATGGTGTCGAGAAAGGATCATGGACACAAGCATTGTTAAAGTTTTTGAGATCTACGCAAATCTTTATTTCATCCTTCTGCTTCTTTTCCTGAACTACCATTAGGCTGACCCAATCAGATTCCTCCACTAGTTCAATAATAACTACTTCAAGGATCTTGTTCAACTCCAAGCGGACATTTTCCTTGTATTTGGGATTAAGGAAATATGGCCTCTACTTAACTAGCTTCGCCTCCGGTTTCAAAGTTATTTTCATCACTCCCAAATTGCATGTGATTCCTTTCAAGTCCAAAAATTTTGTACGGAATAAATCCTTATATTCCCGGAGTAACTCAATAAATTTATCCACTGTGGCATCATCCCAGTAATCCCCAATCTTCGCAAACTTTGGCTCCGCCTTTGTGCCAATGTTTACTTGCCTAGTTTTCAATGGCGTGGTGATGTCTGGATTCTCTGTCTGTGGTCCCTCAACCTCGCGGTGGCCTTCTACCTCTGGGATATTAATATTTCTTGGATCCTCGTCTTCTCCTTCAGTAGTCACATTATAGCATTCCACCACATGGCGCAGCTGGGTGCTCCAATCTGGTTGAATCAATTCCAAAGGATCTCGCAAAGTTCGGAAGATCATTGCCTTAACCTCCTACAACGCCTAATGAATTCTTTCAAACATGTCTTCAAAGTTGAATTTCCTCAAGAACCCTTCTTTTAAGATATCCCACTCCGCAGTGCCGTGCCGAAGCTTCGTTTCCAAATATCAATTCATAGGGATTATGTCCAGAGTGTGACAAAATAAATGCACCCATTCTGGCTACGGCTCTGTTCCATATACCTTAGTCCATTTGGCCAAATGATTGCGTGGATCATTCCTCCCATCATACTTCTCAGTTACTTGTACTTTAGGATGACCAAATCACATTCTCATCATCCTTCTGTAATCGCGCCATTCATCAAAGTTGTCTTTATGTGTACCCCACCATCGAGTGGCTATAGCACCCAGTGCCCAGTCCAATGCCTGAAAGTGGTAATTCTCTGGAAATTGTCTTTCAAAAGCATCCAAAAATTTATCTACGTCAGTTAAACCATCGTAATAAGGCAAATTTCTTACCTTTGATGATACACAATGCAACGATTTGGTCATCATGTTGCAGCGCAGTGTGGATACTTCATGCAGCCTGTTTTGCCAGTGTTCCAACTCTTCGTCTCAATCTGAGGTACAAGAACTTTCTTGGTCCTGTGCAATTCATCCATCAACTGTCAGATTAACCCAATCTTGGTCTCGCATTGTTATTTTATAGATTTGATCCAAATCATCATCACTCTCCTCATAGCCATGGACCGGTTCAGTATAGTGTGGTTCCTCTGTAGGGTCCAATGGTACTACAACATGGAGCGATTTCCTTTCAAACGACATTGTCTGCTTCTTCAAATTGATGACTCCATTCATGTCGATAGCCCAATAAATTCCCATGAGTGTGGGGTATGGATTGCTATGATCCACAACTCTATTACTTCAAAATCAGCTAGCACGCTCGCACCTTCTATATCTACAGTAACTCCCTGCAATCATCCCATAGGGATAGTCTTTTGCTAGTTCTCTATCCTCAGTTGAATCAGAGACCACTGTAGCACAGGCCTCCCCATTATTTCCCAGGTTTTTTTAGGCAATACGTTTGCATTAGACCCCAAATCCGGAATAACTTGGTCTATCTCATAGTCTCCTATTTGTGTAGTACGCCTCATCTCGCGCCATGTTCTTGTCTTATGCTTACCGATATTTCTAACTACTCGCTATCCATCATGAGCATTATCCTTACTAACACACTTTTTTATCAACTCTTGTAGCCCCTTCACGACCTTGCTATCACATAGTAATCTCATACAAGTTTCCAAGAATGTGGTAAGCATAAAGGGGTCAACCTCTATAGGCATGCTGGTATCTGGTAGTTTGTTCTGACCCCCTAAGGTAGAGGCTTCAGTGAAGCTTTTCTTCACTTCCATGAATGTTTCCTTCGCATGCTCCAGATCAAAACCAACCTCCTTTTCTGGGGCCTTACGGACCCATCCACCTTCTTCAGGCTGCTTTCCCTTATCATCACCAGTCGTGATCCCACTTCGCAGTACGATATTCACATTCGGGTCCTCTTCGCGGGGCTCGACCCTCATCATCTGTAAGTTTTGGGTCAGATGTTGAGGTTGTGCCTTCTTCTCCTACATCTTGGACATCAACACAGGACATTCTTCGATTGTGTGGTCAAACTGAGTGACGTATTGAAATGACGGGCGTGTTTGATTCATACACTCCCGTGCGTAGTGTCCTGTTGTTCCACAATTGTAACAAATGATCTGCCCCCAAACTCTACTAGGTCCTCCTCCTCCTCAGCCTCATTCATGCCCTTGATATCCTCCGCGCATTCCCTTATTTCCCTAATATCGAGGCCGAGTCTCTACTTGCATTCGATACGTAGGCGTCCTCTCCATCATTAATTCAGAGCTTCGATAGTGGCGCTCATCGTGGCCCACCGATTTGTAGAAATTGTAGAAAAATTGTTATGGTGTCTATACAAACTTTTGCAGCAAATGACAATTGTCTAATACATGTTTTCCAGCTACTTGAAAAATAGCACACCATAGCACAGGCCTCACACTTGGCCCTGCTGGAGCTTCTTGCCTTAGGGGCATAGACCCCCCTCCTGTGATGTAATTCATGAAGGCAGGGCAGTGATCTTTATCATGCCCCTGGCTTTTACACTTGAGACACCAAACTTCTTCGCACGCCTCCGACTGAGCTTCTTTTTCCTTTTTCAAGATCTGCAACTCCAAGCAGAGGTTCTATAACTCTGCATGAATCTGTTGAACTCCCAAAGAAGCATCCTGGATAGGTGACTCATGCAATCTCATCGTGATTTCCGGGGCTTTCACCTGAGTTTTTATCTTTTGTTGTGATAAAGCACTCCTTAAGTGGGGTATGAGCGCAGCGATAAACCAATCACGGTGGTGGCTATCTGTGAGATTCATATTAGCTTCACAGATCCCACACTTCAATCTTTGATCTAGTTCCCATGGCATTTCACCGAGCCTCATCATGATTTCCTTAAATCCAATTACTGACTGTGATTTAGATTTAGGCTTACCGA
This sequence comes from Pinus tabuliformis, assembly GCA_031772625.1. NCBI lineage: Eukaryota > Viridiplantae > Streptophyta > Pinopsida > Pinales > Pinaceae > Pinus > Pinus tabuliformis. The sequence continues at coordinate 1,123,964,801 of CM062815.1, read as the reverse complement.
ATTCCTTGTTCAAAGCGGTCTGAGTATCTGCCAACGATGCCAACGGATTATCAGTGCAATACTTCACATACCATGTCAGTGCGCGGTCCTGCAGAGTGGTGACTAACTGTGCCTTCTTTATATTATCATCTGTAATTTGTTGTGTTGTCCATACAGCCTTCGCAACAAACCAAAATTGATCCGGATCCTCACTTCCTAAGCCTTTGAAAACTGACAACTTCATCGTATTCTACATGTTGACCGGTGACGGTGGTGGTGGCGGTGTGGGTGAAGGTGTATGTTATGGAGGTGAAGGTGGAGGTGGTGTGGATAGATGAGGTATTCATGGAAAACCCTACCTTATCAACTGGACAGCACTTTGTGGTGAAGCTTGTGCCGCTCCCTCATCATCACTTGAAGGAGGTCCAATCAATGGACTATATTCAGGACCTATTTTTCCTTGATTTCTAAAAATTCGTCCACTTCGCGTAGATCCAAACATCAAGGTAATGGCATAACCCACTTTTCACACAAGAGCATCTTAATCCAAGTATTCAAAGATCTCAAATACTTACCTCGCAGTCCCTTGAAGAAGCGTTGCTCTGCTTCGTTGTAACTGACTGAGGTATCAACCGTGAACTCTGTAACAAATCCTCTGATGACTCAATCAAGCAGTGATCAACTGCGCATGCGATCTTATCTTCAAAAGCTTCTAACCTCCGCACAAGCTCCTATCAGACCATCAAGCCTCCACCTTGCTTGGTCGTCTGCCAATTTAGCGATCCACTCGTATAGTTCAATCAAAAAGGTGCAAAAGAAGATTTCATGTATTTCGGTGTACAAATATCCGTCCATCCATTGTTCTTTTGTTAGGGGTAGATTCCTATTTTCTTGTGCCATGAATTCATGGATCTTTCTATCCAACCACATCTCAATTTCCTTCTTGGTCGAATTCCAGTGATGCGACATCACACATCTCTTTATGCAGATCCCGGTCCCGGCAATGGAACCATTCATTTGCTTAGGGGGTCCTTATTAGGGTCCAACCCTAACCCACCTTATTTAAGTAATAGGGTTGAGTCATAGTTATAGTTAGTTAAAGAGTTAATAAAGCCCATATTAATAATTGTAAGTGGTTGACCCGCATTTAAAGAAGGGACCACAGTTAGTTGCAAATCGGCCATGGTATTAGATAGATGGTATTAATAAGAACCATGGTACTGACCCATGGTATTTCATGTATGAATCCTATATAAAGGATAGAGACTCCCCTTGAGGAGCGTCGTGTCTTATTTTGTAATTGATCCCAGCTCTATTGGAGGTTTCCCCCTCGAAGAGGCAAGTGAACATTGCTTTCCTTTCTGAATAATAAAATACATTTCTTATTTTTCTATGTTCTAGGTATATTTCTTTGCATATTTGGTATTCTGGTATCTTCTCGCAGGTCAAGAGCATAGCAAGTGGTATCAGAGCACTTTCTAGGGCCGGTGGGATCTCCATTTTTAGCAGAATTGTTTTTGGCTAGAGACGTCTTTCGACGTCTTTAAACCACAGGATCTGTCGTTGAGCGCATAAACCTACGGATTTGGGGAGGCATGCACGTAGGAAATACAGTAGGTGGTCACACTTGTTGGACTCCTTTGTAACCCCTGTGGGTACCCCTTCGAGTAGTAGTGCATTAGACAGAACCACGCACAGACTGTCTTCCAAGTACCCTCTAGGTATATCAGAAGCCCCATAGGCTCTCTTGAAACCTCACCATAGATAAACCATTGGCCGTCTTGTTGCTACAGTACACCAAGAACAGCACTCGAGGAGGTTACTCGCACGTACAATAGGGTAGTCAAGTTGTACGGCTAAGGGTATGGTTGATCCTCCTTGGTTAGTGCTCTGAAATATTGGGTCGATTACTACTGTCAGCCCTTACATATATTGCAATTTGTAGCACCTGACACTCCTTGAGACCATAGTTCCCTTGTCTCTCTCTAGATCACGCATCATCTTGGCCAGATCAAATCTAGCAGGTTGGGTTCTATCGCATCCGCAACAATCATTTCCACCATTCAGATCTCTCAGATCCACCATTCAGATCTATCAGATCTGCCAATCAGATATATCAGGTCTGCCATTCAGATCGAGCAGTTTTGGTTCTGTAGCAGTCGCAACAATCATATTTGCCATTCAAATCTAGCAGCAGGGGTTCGATCACTGCCACATTCCTACTCATACTCTGCAGTTGAGGGTTTCGCTGATAGATCTGACTATTTATGTGGCTCCTATACCTGGGCGTGATTCTCGCAGGACATTGGGCAGAATTAATTTTTCTAGGAATTGGCTACTGCAGTATTCCTAAGCGAGGAGTAAAACTCCTTTCGGAGTAAAAGTCTAAGACCCTCCCAGGATGCTTATAAGAGACTTATCCCATAAGAATCAAGTTGACAAGCTGAGCAAGGTGGTACCATTCACTTGTCAGCGTCAAAATTTCGGGTGGTCCCAAATTTGTTTTTTCACAGTAACAACAAGTGCATTGGATCGGTGCATGGTATAAACAAGAGCTCAACCTATGGCCAATGAGAAGATCAACACCCTTGAACAAAATTTGGATGCATTAACAAAGCAGATCCAAACCTTAGCTGACTCACTCACAAAGGGCAAGTCGGGGGAACAATCGGAGGCATATGCTTTTAATGAAAACGTTGAGGGCGAATCTAGCCATTCTCTTCACTTCTATGGAGACCAACAACAGTCCCAGATTTGACCACCAGAGCTGGACATGTACAAATTTGATGGCTCTCATCCGGTCATATGGCTAGCACAAATGGAGTAGTATTTCACATTGAATCACATCAAAGATGATGCGATGAAGCTAAGTGTGGGAAGCCTGTACTTGGACCAAGAAAGATGGCAATGGTGGCAATGGCATCAACGCTGCTATGCAATGCCATTGACTTGGCAGATATTCTCAAAAGCCCTTTCTGATCGCTTTGACCATGAATCTAACTTTTTGGGTCATCTTACTAAGCTCCGACAGACAGGCACAGTGAAAGAATATATTAAAGCCTTTGAAGCATTAGCCTTCCGCACAGGAGGTCTAGCAGATGAATTCTACTTGGAATGTTTTATCAGTGGTCTCAAAGATGCCATACAAGCCCACGTCCAACTACAACACCCAGTCTCATGGCTGGCAGCTTGCAAGATAGCTCGTGAAGTAGAATGCGCGTTAGCAGCCCAATTAACTCGTCCAAATTTCATAGCCAAGGGATGCCCCACCCAGGCTCCGAGCACTACCCAAACACTTAAGGTTCAAAAGGTGTCAGCAGTGGAAATGGCGAAAAGAAGAAAGCAAGGATTGTGTTACTACTGTGATGAGAAATACTCCCCAAGGCATAAATGAAAGGAACCCAAATTCTTTCAAATTGATGCTACTAATCACAGTTCATCTGAGGAAGCCCCACAATTTGAGGGACCAGAGGAGGAAGATGAGGACAACCAGCCATACAATGAGCTCCCAACTATGCCAGAAGAACCAGTTATCTCGCTTCATGCTTTGGTAGGAATTTCTTCTCCCCAAACTCTCAAAATCAGAGGTTTTATTAAGCATCGCCCTATAGTAGTCTTGATTGATAGTGGCAGTACGCATAACTTTATACATCAAAGCATCGCGAAAGCAGTACATTGTTTTGTCATAGCAGTCTCTAATTTCCAGGTCCATATTGCTGATGGGGGGACAATGAAATGTGAAGGCCATTGTGAAAATGTCAAAATTCAAATGGGTGAGTATCACCTAAAGACCCACATGTTTTCCATCAACATGGGTGGGTGTGACATTGTCTTGGGTGCTGAATGGCTCTGCACACTCGGCCCAATCACAATGGATTTCCAAGAGTTATATATGAGCTTCAAGCAGAATAACCAAACACATACCCTTCGCGGACTCTAGGCAGGTGCTCCTTCTATCATCAACTCGCATAGGATGGAAAAATTATTTAAAAAGGGCCACCATGGAGTTATATCCCAATTTAATGCCATCCAGGCCTTCGAACCCACTTCTCTTCATATTCATCCTGAGATGCAATAGGTCTTAAACAACCATCTGCATGTCTTTGACAAGCCTCATGAGCTTCCACCCTCGAGAGGGGAACATGATCATAGCATTACTTTGGTACCAGGGGCACAGCCACCAAATGTGCGCCCATATAGATATCCTTTCGCCCAAAAGAATGAAATTGAAAAAATCATCAAGGAACTCCTGGAAGATGGTGTCATTCATCCTAGCATTAGTCCTTATTCATTGCCTGTGGTAATGGTGCTCAAGAAAGATGGGGAATGGCGTATGTGTCCAAATTTCAAGGCCCTCAACAAGCTAATGGTCAAAGATAAATTTCCCATCCCGGTTGTTGATGATTTGTTGGATGAACTAAATGGGGCTCAATTCTTTACGAAGCTCGACCTTCGCTCAGGGTATCACCAAATTCGCATGAAATAAGTAGACATTCCAAAGACTGCTTTCCGAACTCATGAAGGCCATTATGAATTCTTGGTCATGCCATTTGGTCTCTGTAATGCCCATCGACTTTTCAGAGCCTCATGAATCACCTGCTCAAACCATATCTCAGAAAATTTGTCCTTGTTTTCTTTGATGACATCCCCATCTATAGCCTCACCTAGGAAAAACATCTTCAGCATGTAGATTTGCTCTTGCAACTGCTCCGAAAGCATAAATTATTTGTCAAATTTTCCAAGTGCTCTTTTGGCATGGAAGAAGTTGAGTATTTGGGCCACATTGTGGGGTATGAAGGTGTCAGGGTGGATCCCAAAAATATCTAGGCAATGTAGGATTGGCCTCAACCGAAGACCTTGAAGAGCTTGAGAGGATTTTTGGGTCTCACCGGCTACTATCACAAATTTTTCCGCAATTATGGTCACATTGCTAGACCCCTCATTCACCTTCTCAAGAAAAATTCATTCCTCTCGAATGATGAAGCGCAACAGGCATTTATAGCTCTCAAACATGTCATGTGTTCCACTCCCGTATTAGCACTACCCGACTTCACCAAATCTTTTGTGATTGAATGTGATGCTTCAGGTACGAGTATTGGGGTTGTCTTAATGCAGGAAGGTCGACCCTTGGCCTTCACTAGCCAACAACGAAATGGGACAAATCTAGGAAAATATACCTATGAGAAGGAGATGATGGCCATCTTACATGCAGTGGATACCTGACGACCATACTTATTGGGGCGGCGTTTCCAAATCCGCACAGACCATCAAAGCCTTAAATATTTTTTGGAGCAACGCCTATCCTCGCCACAACAAAATAAATGGCTAGCCAAAATGTTGGGATATGATTATGAGATAATTTACAAGAAATGGTGAGAAAATGTCGTAGTGAATGCTTTATCATGCCAATTTGAGGAGGAAAGCACCCTGCTAGCAATCTCTCTTCCCATTCCAGAGTGGATTGAAGAGGCTCACAAGGAATGGTTTTCACATCCTTTTCTCTCCCAACTCATTAATAAATTGCAGGCAGATCCAAATTCCACAGCGAGCTACTCTTGGCAGGATGAGATTCTTCACTACAAGGAAAAAGTAGTGATATCACCAACATCCACCCTTAAAAGTCGCATTTTGGCAGAGTTGCACTCATCTCCCACTACAGGCCATTCAGGCTTTCAGAAGACTTATGTGCGCACTCGACGTTCATTCTTTTGGATAGGCATGAAAAAGGACATTCTTACTTTTGTAGCTAAGTGTGATGTGTGTCAGCGCCACAAAGGAGAAACAGTCAAATCCTCGGGCACATTACAACCATTGCCCATCCCTGCCTCAATCTGGATGGAGGTTTCTATGGATTTCATTACGGGTCTTCCGAAGTCAGGCAACAAGTCAGTCATCATGGTGGTTGTGGACAGACTTTCTAAGTATGCTCATTTTTGCGCCCTACCCCACCCTTTTACACCAGCTTTGGTGGCTCAATCTTTCATGGAACAGATCTTCAAATTACATGGCATGCCCACTTCCATTATGTCTGATCATGACCCGATCTTCACCAGTAACTTTTGGCAGGAACTCTTCAGGCTACAAGGTACCCAACTACAACTCAGTACTTCCTATCATCCCCAAACTGATGGTCAAACTAAAGCAGTCAACAAATGTCTGGAGACCTACCTCAGGTGTTTCACTTCAGAAAAGCAACATCTATGGGTACAACGGTTACCTCTAGCCGAATGGTGGTATAATACTAACTATCATTCCACCACCAAAATGACTCCATATGAAGCAGTTTATGGTCAACTCCATCCTTCACCTACTTCTTATATCTAGGGATGATCAAAGGTACAAGCAGTGGATCAAATCCTATAGAATTGTGCAACCATGGTAGCCCACCTCAAAGAGAATCTCCATCAAGCTCAAAATCGCATGAAGCAATAGGCAGACTAGCATCGTTTAGAGCGCAAATTTCAAGAATGGGATCAGGTATTCTTAAGGTTGCAACCATATAAGCAAACATCACTCAAAGAAAAGGGTTGTTAGAAATTATCTCCAAAATTCTACAGATCGTATCAAATACTTCAGCACATCGTAGAAGTAGCCTACAAGCTATCCTTGCCACCCACTGCAAAAATCCATCCCTTCTTCCATGTCTCATGCCTCAAGAAAGTGGTTGGGAACCATTGCAGAATTCAAACCAATCTACCGGAATTGGATGAAGAAGGTTCAATATGGCTCCAACCTGAATAGGTTCTTGACATGCAAGAATGGAACCTATGTGGCCGCATGATCACAGAAGTCCTCGTCAAGTGGAAAGACACCTCTCCAGAAGATGCAACCTGGGAACTAGCCACTATTCTTTAGCAATTTCTGCAGCTTCAGCCTTGAGGACAAGGTTATTTTTATGGGGGAGGGTGTGTTAGGGTCCAACCCTAACCCCCTTATTTACATAATAGGGTCTAGTCATAGTTATAGTTAGTTAAAGAGTCAATAAAGCCCATATTAATAATTGTAAGTGGTTGAACCGCATTTAAAGAAGGAACCATAGTTAGCTGCAAATGGGCCATGGTATTAGATAGATGGTATTAATAAGAACCATGGTACTAACCCATGGTATTGCATGTATGAATCCTATATAAAGGATAGAGCCATCGTGTCTTATTTTTTAATTGAGCCCAACTCTATTGGAGCTTGCCCCCTCGAAGAGGCAAGTGAACATTTCTTTCCTTTTTTAATAATAAAATTTCTGCTATTATTTCTTATTGTTCTGTGTTCTGGGTATATTTCTTTGCATATTTGGTATTCTGGTATCTTCTTGTAGGTCAATAGCATAATAGTCCTACCCTGGGTTTAGAGTTAGTTGCGGCAAAAAAATCCCTACACTATTGGCCCTTTCAGCATCAATCCGAGGTGCGCAGACTAAATTCTCACCCTAAGTAGTATGGGGGGATGCTAGAACCAAGTTTCTGCACCGAGAGATTAGTGTGATCTCTTTTTGGTGACCTAGATCTTCCTTCATGCAAACCTCTATGCTCCTACATCCTATTGTTATAACTTCCTCTAACCAACCTCTAGACCTCCGCGAAGGTCTACGATTGACTTTTGTGGACCCTGAACAGGCGAATTAGCTACTTACGCACACAATAGATTATTCTTAGGCCATTGTTTTCTCAGATCTACATAAGTGTTTGATAACTTTAATAAAAAGTGTTATAATCTTCACGTAATCACTTAACATTAATTGTGTTTAGATAACAATGTAGATGCAGTAAAGTCACACATCAATAACCAATTATTTCATAAAACCATTATTCATCACAACATAAAGTGCATTCATACATAACAGAAGTTAATAAATAAACCACATGAATTTCTTCAACAATATTCTTTATTGATATTCAGTTAAGCTTACAGACTCAAAACTTCCTTGCGCACTCAGTTGCAAGGGTCCGCGCACTTAGCTGCATACACTACTCTAGGCCTCTGCACACTCAGCTGTAGAGCCTTTTCCTCCTCTAAGACTTCTACTTCTGCGCTAGACTTCTTCGCTTGTACCTATATACTTCTATTACTTCTTACCATAGACTCTCTAAGACACACTTATTTATACAATCCCACGAACCATGGGTAGATATTCAAAAGCCAACTCAAGTTACATAAAAGAAGGGTAAAACCCTTTTTGATTCTTTAACTAACTACACGCTCCGTGACCACAAATTGCGGAAACTTTACATCTTTTCATATCAAAACTTTGGCTTTTTCCCCAAAAATTGACCAGGGGACCCTATCCCAAGTTTTGGGGCAAAATCCCAAGTTTTGATGTAAAAATATGTAAAGTATCCACAAGTTGTGGTCGTAGAGCACATAATTAGTTAAAGAATAAATAAGGGCTTTACCCTTCTTTTATGTAACTTGATTCGACTTTTGAATATCTACCCATGGTCCGAGGACCATGGGATTGTATAAATATATGTGTCTTAGAGAGTATAAGGAAAGAAGTAATATAAGTCTATGGGTACAAGCGAAGAAGTCTAGCGCGGAAGTAGAAGTCTTAAACTAACTCTGAACCTGGGTCAGGACACCCTAAGCCAAGAAATCCCTACACTCCTAGTCCTTTCGGCATCAATCCGCAGTGCGCAGACTGAAGTCTCACTCGAAGCAATATGGGGGGATGCTAGAACCACCTTTCCACACCCAGAGATTAGGGTAATGTCTTTTTGGTGACCTAGATCTGCCTTCGCGTAGACCTCTATGCTCCTGCAACCTATTGCTATAACTTCCTCTAATTGGCCTCTAGACCTCCACGAAGGTCTATAATCAGATTTTGCAGACCCTGAACAAGCGAATTAGCTTCTTACGTGAACCATAGATTACTCTTAGACCATTATTTGGTCAGATATACTTAAGTGTTCAATAACTTTAACATAAAGAATTATAATCTTCGCATAATCACTTAACATTAATTGCATTCAGATAACAATGTAGAACCAGTAAAGTTTCTCTAAAATCTCATTTTAACAATTGTTCTATTTGCCATATTTACAGAGAACACAATGCATCAGCAGACCAGCTTTCTAAAACTGGCCTTCAGCAAGCTATGGGGAGTTGGTCTATAGAAGAAACATGTCAGGGGCAGATTTCCACATCACAGCTGCCTCCTTTTGCTCCGCCTCTTTGATGGTTTTTCCAACTACATTTTTCAGCTGCAGCTCGTTTTTGTTTTATGGTCATCCTCTTCCATGGTTTCGTTATCAGGAGGGCCGCGTAAAACTAGCTCTCACACAGGATGCTGAAGCTGTCTGTTTTCCTTATTTTCCTGTATCTTTTTCATCCGCAAAATGTTTATATATATTCATGGCTGTTTTCCTTCTCCGAAGGAGGCCACATAGACTTTTTAAATGGATCATGATGATGTTTTATTGTGGTTCCAAAGAACCAGAACAGATAAATTATGATTCTAGCGGCAGTTCAGATCCTCTGAATGCGCTTTCTTTTGTGTTTGTTATGTGGAGGTCGACAATGGGTCCCTCTTCTCTCTGCTCCCAGTTCTTGAATTGGGAATAGTCCTATCAGTTTGGATACCAATTCCTGGTGGTTCGATGATGATTAACTGAAAAATGTAACTTTTTATACTCTTAATAAAAAGTTTTGATTTTTTTCTCCGGAAAAAAGAACCAGTAAAGTCATGCATCAATACATCATTATTTCATAAAACCATTATTCATCACATCATAAAGCGCATTCATACATAACAAATGTTAATAGATAAACCACATGAATTTCTGCAACAATCTTCTTTATTGATATTCACTTAAGCTTACAAACTCAAAACTTCCCTATGCACTCAGTTGCAAGGGTCTGCACACTCAGCTACAGACAGTACTCTAGGCCTCTACACACTCAGCTGCAGAGCCTTTTCCTCCTCAAAGACTTCTACTTCTGCACTAGACTGCTTCGCTTGTACCCATAGACTTCTATTACTTCTTGCCTTAGACTCTCTAAGACACACTTATTTATACAATCCCACGATTCGCGGACCATGGGTAGATCTTCAAAAGCCGACTCAAGTTACATAAAAGAAGGGTAAAACCCTTTTTGATTCTTTAACTAACTACACGCTCTGCGACCATAACTTGCAGATACTTTACATATTTTTACATCAAAACCTGGGCTTTTGCCCCAAAACTTTCCCAGGGGACCCCATCCCAATAGACATCAATCCCACTAAATTGGTAAAGGGGATGGGATTAACTAAGATTTTGTCAAAAAAAATTGCCAAGCGTTAGGCATAAATTTGTTGATTGGAAGTTCAAAATAAAAAAATATAGACAAATGGAAATATACAAAAGGAGAAACACAAAAAATTACAATGAAGTACTTGGATTCTGAGTGGTATAAATTCATTCTCCATTATTTATTTTTCTGGAAATTCCACCTAAATTTGGTAGAGAAAAATACAGATCTCTAAGGTTACAAGCACAAAATTTTTTTATCTCAAATGGTCAGCTATATTGGAAAGATGTTGTGGGAGTTTTACTGCTTTTCTTGGTTGAGGATGAAATCCCCAATATATGATCCGGATTTAAATAGGAACGCAACAAATTACAGAGATAACCATAAATACAGAGATGCAATAACCATAAACACAGAGATGCAGCGGAAATAATACTTCATTTCATTACTGTAAAATACTGAAATATGCTTACAACCAGAAATGGAAATAAACCAGCTAGGGCGATGGTAGCTTATCTCTGAGAAGAGATGTGCGGCTACATGCCTCTGAACTATTCCGAACTGTGTTACAATGAGGCTCGAAGGCCTATTTATTGTTGAGAAACAATGGAAAACTCTTCACATCCCGAAACCTAACCCTAGAAGATGAAACGCCAAATTGTGGGCCCCGTTTGGGTAAATTGGTACATCAATTTCCCGGGGTCGTAACTTTGGCATACGATCTCTGTTTGATGCGTACGATAGCTCGTTAGAAAGATCTATCCGAGTACTACCACTTTGGGAGGCAACATCGGTCCATGGACCCATGTTGCCCCAGATTCCCAAAAAAACGTCGTTTAGGGCCTCAAAACAGCTCCGGAAGTTCAGGACCCGAAAAACTGCTAAAAATAGTAAACTGTGCTACAATTTAGGAAACTGAAAAAGTTGAAAGAGACAGTTGTGGGGGTCCAAATGGGATAGGTGGGTGGCCACCAACATCCACCTGGATCATTCCTCCCCCCTTAGGAAGCAATGGTCCCCATTGCGTTGAGTTCCTCCATCTGCTGAACTTGTCCTGCAATCTCTGATGTGTCCAGTGATGGTGGGAAGCATGGTCGACGATGGTCCACATTGAACATTTGGTGCAAGCGAAGGAATGGAGGAATGATGTGCTCCAAAGCATTGTTCCCCATAGCCTTGGTACTGCTGTAAGGACCATGTCGGAGTGGTCTGAGCTTCTGATGGGTTCTGGTAAGGCGTTCTTTCTGTCGATGCAACCATACTTTGTTGCCCACCTGAAACTTGTGTGGTACCCATGTGGGTGAGGAGAAGTTGTTCCTGTGTTTTGTCATGACCGTATCCCTTTGCTGCTGCTGCTGCATGGAGGAACCCTTTGCAGGGGTCATGGATGTAGCAACGATCTTCCCCTTATTTTGGGAGTGAGCCAGACAGATGAATTTCCTGGTCTGTGAGATGAGCTTGCTGCCTTTCTTAGCAGTGATCAAAGATGTGGCGGTAGGTGGGGCTACCTCTGGTATCCTGTATAATGAATTATTCAAAGAAATAATGACAGCACGAGGCCTTGACTCATACACAGCATGTCGCCTCCACAGGTATGGCTGGCCTAATAATACATCACAAACATCCAGAGGTGTAACATCACACAATACCTCGTCTGTGAAGGGCTTGATGCTGTAGGGAAGGCAGCACTGCTGGCGAACTTTGAGATCTCGTCCTTCATGAAGCCACCCGATACTGTATGGCTGTGGGTGTGGTGTAGTCGGTAGGCCCAACCGCTTCACGACCTTTGCTGAAATAAGGTTCTTTTGGCTGCCACTGTCGACAATGAATTATAGCGGCGAACCCTTCACCCACATCTGTGAGTGGAAAAGACGCTCCCCTTCCTCTAGATTTTCGGGCTCATTTTTCTGGATTTTAGCGGTGGCAACAGTGGCGCTGGGATCCACATCAATGATCTGCTTCCCTTTACCATTCCCCTTGTCGGGTTCTGGCTCAGGATCGGAACATGCATCTGATTCGGAAGCCTTCAACTCAGCCACCAGCGACTGCTTGGTCCGACACTCACTTGTGTTATGAGTGGGACTCTTGTGGAACTCACACCACTTTCCTGTGTCCTTCTTCAGCTTCGTGGTGTTGTTCTTTTCTTGCGGCTTTGACGGGTTGTCTTGGGTCACCCCGCCTTGGCTCTGTCCTTTGGGCTTCGGATTTGCAGATCCACAGTCTCGTTTCTTCTGTTTGAACTTTTGTTCAATTTTGACAGTGTATCGGTATGCTGTGCCGAGTGAGGAGATGTTCAAGAACACCATCTCTTCTTGGATGTATCTGTGCAGGCAGCCGCGGTATTTGAGTACCAGATGCCGCTCAGTATCTTTGATACCCAACTGTGTGCGAAGGGTATGAAAAATGTTTGTGAACTCTGGCACATCTTGGTCTCGTCCCTGCCGCAGTGTGGTCCATTTGATGTATTTGTCCTCATAGCTTCCGACAGGGTAGTACTGCTCCTTGATGGCATCCCGGAAGTCATTCCAAGTGGGTGCGGCTGAAAATAGTGAGCCTGTACTTTCATCCTTCTGCTCGCAGTAGGTTTCCCACCAGTCTTTGACGTGGGGGGCTGCTTTGAGAAGAGCGAAAACAATATTTTCCCGACTTGAAAATTCATGAACAGAAAAATACCCATCTAGCAGATTTAACCATTTATCTACTGCATCTGCGTCTATTTGTCCCTCGAAGATGGAGATTTCAAAATTAACTTGTACCTTAAACGGTGTGGCGTTTCCAGAGTCGTTATTGGAAGCCGATGCGTCGCCTCTGGGTAGCCGCTGAAGGATCTGCGCAAAGCTATCCATCATCGCGTTCCTTTGCCGCTCGAGCGCTTCTTCGAGCAAGATTTTGATAGGATCTCCTGCCCCCTCGTCTTTCTTCTCATCCGCCATGGGAGGCCGTCGGGATTTGCGAGGCTGGTCTTGCAAAGGTTCGACCAGTTCAAGCCCTAACTCCTTATATCCCGACCTCGTTGGGGACATGCAAAGAAAAACAGAGAAAAAGCAGATCGCTCTGATACCACTGATCCGGATTTAAATAGGAACGCAACAAATTACAGAGATAACCATAAATACAGAGATGCAATAACCATAAACACAGAGATGCAGCGGAAATAATACTTCATTTCATTACTGTAAAATACTGAAATATGCTTACAACCAGAAATGGAAATAAACCAGCTAGGGCGATGGTAGCTTATCTCTGAGAAGAGATGTGCGGCTACATGCCTCTGAACTGTTCCGAACTGTGTTACAATGAGGCTCGAAGGCCTATTTATTGTTGAGAAACAATGGAAAACTCTTCACATCCCGAAACCTAACCCTAGAAGATGAAACGCCAAATTGTGGGCCCCGTTTGGGTAAATTGGTACATCAATTTCCCGGGGTCGTAACTTTGGCATACGATCTCCGTTTGATGCGTACGATAGCTCGTTAGAAAGATCTATCCGAGTACTACCACTTTGGGAGGCAACATCGGTCCATGGACCGATGTTGCCCCAGATTCCCAAAAAAGCGTCGTTTAGGGCCTCAAAACAGCTCCGGAAGTTCAGGACCCGAAAAACTACTAAAAATAGTAAACTGTGCTACAATTTAGGAAACTGAAAAAGCTGAAAGAGATAGTTGTGGGGGTCCAAATGGGATAGGTGGGTGGCCACCAACATCCACTTGGATCAATATAATAGATGAGTTCCATGGTGGTGTTTGTGGACGACACTACAGCTAGAAATCAACAACTCATAAGATTTTGAAGGCTAGATTCTATTGGCCTAAGCTAGCTGGAGATGTGCATGACCAAGTGAAGGCTTGTAAAGAGTGCCAAATCTTTGCTAAAAAGTAGAAATTGGCACGCTTGCCTTTAATCATTTTTTTTTATGGAGGAACAATTTAGACAATGGGGGGTGGATTTTAATGGGGAGATTCACCCACCGTCTAGTGGGAAACCTAAGTGGATCCTCATAGCTATTTCACTAAATGGGTAGAAGTTGTCCTTCTCAGGAATGCAACTGATATAGTGGTCATTAAATTCATGGAGGAAGGAAAATAGTCATTGATAATGATCAAGTATTTAAATATACCAAGTTTATAAGTTTTTGTCAGAGCTATAACATCATTTTGGGACATTCCACCACTTATTACCCACAGGGAAATGGGTTGGCAGAATCATCCAATAAGATCTTGGTGAGGATTCTCAAGAAGACCATAACAAAAAACAAGAAGAATTGGGATTCTCAACTAAAATTTACGTTCTGGGCTAATAGGGTCACCACTAAGTGGTCAACTGGTAAGTTTGCATTTGAGCTAGTGTATGGGACTTCAACACTTTTTCCTACCCAATTAGCTATGCATGTGGAAAAATTTATCCAAGATGCAAAGGAGGAGCCTAATGCATTGACCAAGATGATAAATTAGTTGGTTGAATTGTAAGAGAACAAAGAGCAGGTGACTCAGAATCTAATCACGTACTAGGAAAAGATGAAGGTTTTGTTTAAAAAAAGGCTAAGGACAATTTTTTCAACAAGGTGACCTTGTACTTAGATAGGATGTTAGGAGAGAGGACAAATCGAAACATGGTAAATTTGATCCTTTTTGGTTTGCACCCTTCAAAATAGCTGAAGCCAAAGGGAAAAATACATTTCTGCTGGAAAATCTTGATGGGGAAGTATTTGAGATGCCTATAAATGGGTAGTACCTCAAGAATTATTTTTAGCATTAAATACATTGTTCACCTCCATTGTAAATACCAGTGAACCATTGTAAGTATTGGATTGATTTCTTTGATTTTTAGTTTTGTACATATTTTGACTCCATGCCCAAGTTGAAAGCACTAATCTGTAGGTTCTCAGTGCCTTTCCAACAAGGCACTATCCCTAGTTAGAGCCAATGTTGTATGTTCCTCATTGTTCCTCTCATTATTCATGCTGAAGAAGAATACTTGTTTTTTAATATAGGGAGAAATTAGAAAACTTTAGAAAAACAAAAAACGAGGGAAGATTAAAAATAAGAGAAAAAGGAAGAAAAAGGAAAAAGGAGAAATGACAGGACAATATGGGCCTCCCCTAGCATTTCATATCTAACGGTTAAATAATAGGCATGTATCTGGTGAAGTGTTATCCATCCCTAAGCCGCTCGATCCTAGAGAGACTCTAGCGAGGTAATGAGAGCAACAATTAAGCATGCGCCTACCCCCATAAGGTTAAATTCAAAACGTGTAGTGCAGTTGATCAACGGCTAGGATTAGTTCCAGGGGGTAGAACCCAATTCCCAACCCCATCCACACACCTCGCCAAAGGGTGGGGACCAGACATATGACCATGCATGCCAACACAACAACAACGTCAGTGATTAGGGACCACCCAATCAAGAGAGTGAGGCAGGCGAGCGCGAACCCCTCAAAATTAGTCACCCCCCTCTCACTTCTCCTCCAATATTATCGTGGCAAGTGTCATGCCACATCAACCCCTTATTTTTCCCACCCACGCTCCTCCATAAAGTGACCATTACCATTCAAATTCACTCATTCTCTTCTCTCTCGCATGTTTTCAATTTTGTTCACTCGATCGACAAGCAATACAGGCACCCTCGCGCCCACAATGTTTGACCATCTATGTTTACTAGGTAATTCATGGTCCCTCGATCTCCTAATGTCATAACAATGATTGAAACAAATATGTCTATGCCAAAAACCCAAAACCCCAAGAGTCGAAACCCTCAGGCCACACTAAACCCCTATTGGACACAAAAGTAGAAATTCACGACATCTTTTGTCCTTTGTCCCTGTCAGACCTCCATTTCGACCTATATGGAAATTAACCAAATAAAGAGGACCCTTTTAGAGTTATCAAATTAGGGCTAGACTACCTTATCATCCTGATTGTTTACCCATTCCTCGAGTTTGTGTCTTGGCTTATGCGCACCTACATCAAAGAAAAGAATTGTTGTGCTTCACCGACTGGGGAGAACATTATGGAAGTCACCCAATAATTTCTCTAGAATGCCTTTATCTACCCAAAATCCCCTAACCTAGAGAAATTCACTGAGACCAGCCTCATTTCCAATTACAATGGACTCTCAATTGCATAAAGACAAGCCTTATTCCAACAAATTTCAAATCCAAACACCCAATTATTCACAAATTCAGAGACATTCCCCATTTCTCTATTTTCATAAGTTGTGCAACCCATTTTAGCCATAATTATGTTGATATTAGGTAAGGATGAAACTGCCAAAGTCACCAAATCATCCCTAGGGTTCCTGCATACAATTATGAAGCCTAACACCATTCTTGACATCTCTTCATTTCCTTTTGAAGCCATCAAGTTTCAATTCAACCATTGTTACATTACCTATTATTTCAAATACTACTCCACATTGGTTTACCTTTTTCTATACACTGATGTGGACAAATTTGACTACCTAGACCTTAGCATTATAAACTTCAACAAACAGATAATATCTCTAGTTGATTGGGACTAGTGATTTGAAGAAGAAACACAAAAATGAGGGGTTTTCCCAATTTATTTCCACTTTCATGTCCACTTCATACCAAATTATCAGCAATGTCTCTCCTCCTAGAGTCCTACCTAAGCAAAGAGAGATCCTCCATCTTAGAAAAGATACCAAGGTAGGTGACTGTAACCTATTTGAATATTATACTAAAATCAGAGTATATGGGTTTGGGTTGCCTCCTTATAAATTATTTGTGTTTATGTGCATGAGGATATTTTCTTTAGAGTTCATTAGGTAGCTCTCAAATTTTGATCAAATCCACTTTGTCCCTGCCAAGAAAGGTTATATGTTTAAACTTTCAAGAATTGTGGACGCTTTTTTTGTGAAATCTAGGCAATATTTCCAATAAGTAGAATATATGTTAAAGGAAATTAACTTTCAGATAGGATAAGTGTGGCACTATGATCCCCATGGTGTTATATTTAAAAGAAGGAAAGAAATTAGTGCTTCTGCTTTTGAATATGAGTCTATAACTAAAGTAGAATGGAAAGCTCACCTAGATTCCTGGCCTATCATTAGAGAAATGGAAATTGAGACACCAACCACCAAGGAGAAGGCCCAGAAAATGATTATTGATGAGGCAAGAGATATAGTGATGGAGTATGTTTCATCAACCAAGAAAGCCAAACTTCAGTAGCAAACTAAGGAATATATTGAGGTCAAATTTACAGAGAGGAACCTAGATCATCCAGGTTTCCAAGTGCTCTTGGAAGATCCTCAACAAGCTGCCACCTCTAGCTCAATTGAGATAGAAATTATGGGCTCACTAGGAAGTACATTGTTGGACAGTTGGCATTTTCTGGATGACTAGTGGCCCAATGAAGGCATCTACAAGTGTGTTGACATTGATGTCAACAATCATGTTGGGGAGATGTGTTGGGTAGTTGGCATTGCCTAATTGTTGGTAGGAGTGTTGGCATTGATGTCAACCAGACTAGCTTGGATGCTTGTCGCAGCAGATGTTGGAACTGATGGCCCAGGAGGAATCCCATGATTGTTCATGTCTCAGAAGGATTCCTATGATAGTTGCAAGATTTAAGTAAAGAATCATCATAGTAGTAGGCTTAGTGGAAAATCCATAAAATGATGATTATAGCGATGAGCTAGATGGAAATCCATGGTAGTTGTAGGCTTCATGTATAAAATCATCACAGTAGCAGGCTTATTGGAGAAGCCATAAAATTATGATTACAATGATGGACCAAATGGAAGTCCATGATAGCTGCAGGCTTCATGCAAAGGATCGCCATGGTGGGTATGATTTCAGTTGTCCGAAGAGTCAAGAAGAAGAAGAGTGGCAGATAATTTGGAACCGTCTTAGAGAGAGTATATGGTCTCAAAGCCTACATCAAACCCTCTCCATTGGAAAGTGCTCTGGAAGATATTTCCAATGATATGCAGAAGTCTAGAAATGGATTCCTGGTTCAAAATTTATGGCCTGCTGAAGTTCAGGGATTTGAAGCCTTAGGCAGGAAGGAATATCAGCATATCAGAGATCAACGATCGAGAATATCAAAGATTGCATATCATATGACAAGATATATCGCAAATTGTAATAGCTTAGCTCCAGAGATATAGGTGATCACATATCGGAGGTCAGAGATATCGATGGTCGCATTATTGGCGCATCGCATTATCAGCGGTCGCAATGTTGGAGGTTCAATACATCGAAGTAGGCAGCATCAGAGCTCGGAGGAGATCAGAACATCAAAAATTAGAGGATTAAAAATTATCAACGTGAAAACCTTTAAAAAGTTGTGATATTGTTAAAAGTTTCGATAACATTAAAAACTGTTGGGGAGCGTTGATAAGAATTAACAAAGGATTTCATCGCAAAACCAAAGGTGTGCGGGCCCTTTTCTCTCTCCTCTAACAGGACACATGGTGGCATATGATTGGATCTAATAAGGACACATGGCAACATGTGATTGGATCCAATAAGGACACATGGTAGCATCTGGCTGGCTCTGATAAGGAACAAGTGGAAGCTGACATCAGCATAATGTGGTAGTATGGCAGGACACGTGGTAGGCAATTTTGGAATTTTGAGGGGGCATAATGGGCCATAACTGGGTGACATGTGTCACCTCTAAGGAGTCTCCACATGGCAGTGATGACATCATATCAGAAGTCGGCAATCAAAGGATTGAGGATATCAGAACTTTATAATAGTTGGTTATTGAAAAAGTTCCGATAAGGGGGCTCTGATGTGTTGGAACTTGGTCGAGGAAACTAATAGAGTCAAGGACGTAGAGTGAGGCTTAGCACCTAAGTGTTATGGATAACATCGAAGAATGGAGATTTCAGAACTCCGCTTTAAATGAGTTATCGGAAAATTTCTGATAAGAAGAGCTTTCGATGTTGTTGGCACTTGGTCTTGGAGCTGGGAAAACCAAGGGCATGGAGCAATAACACAAGGAGAATGGCCCCCGACAGGATACTAAAGGACTTAGCACCGAAGTTATATACCGTCAGTCACAGGCAGCGGTCCTATGGTGGAGATGCGATAAGGAACTAAGAAGAAGGGGCTAAAGGCCAATCGAAATATTGTAATATCGTAACATGTTCTTAATAGAGTTACGAGATGTTTGGGCTCTAATATTGCATAGTGGTGTAAAATCTCTGACATTATCAGCATAAAGGAGTATTGAAGGTTGGATGAGTCGAAAGCTTAAGAGTAAATGAGTACAGAAGAGTTGGTCGCTGGAATAAATGGAGACTGGAAAATATCATTATAAAATTCTGAGACAAGGCAACAAGGACAATGGTCCATAAAGAATCCATGTCGAAGGATAGCCAAGCCATGCCAAAGTACTTTGAAACCATGAGTAAGCATGGAGAGCCTTAGTGATAGGAGATTTGTTCGCAAAGAGGATTGTTTCTGTATTCAAGCTTCTGTGATCCATAATGAATTAAACAAAGTCTTTCGGTAGAAATCACATGAGAGAATTTTTTGGCTGATGCGTTTCGAACCAACAAGTGTGGTTCATCATCAAGACCAGATGAAGAGGCAGACCATGGCAAAGGCTTAAATAAAGAGCAACGTAGAGACATAATTTCAAGTAACAGCTATATTTGAACAATAATGTTTAAATTATAATATTAATTTATTAATATATTAAAAACAAATATTATTAAGTAACAGTCATATTACACGGCTAGTTTTTGAAAAACATATTTAAATAATGATATTATTTCATTAATTTATTAAAAATATTAATAGGTAACGGCTATATTAAACGGCTAGTTTTTGAAAAATAATATGTAAATTAATTTAATAAAACCAAATATTACTAGTTCTTGAAAAATAATATTTAAATAATGATATTAGTTTATTAATTTATTAAAATATTTATATGTAATGGCTATATTAAACGGCTAGTTTTTGAAAAAATATTTAAATAATGATATTATTTCATTAATTTATAAAAATATAAATAGGTAATGGCTATATTAAACGGCTAGTTTTTGAAAAATAATATTTAAATTAATTTATTAAAACCAAATATTACTAGTTCTTGAAAATAATATTTAAATAATGATGTTAATTTATTAATTTATTAAAAATATTAATATGTAACGGCTATATTAAACTGCTAGTTTTTGAAAAATAATATTTAAATTAATTTATTAAAACCAAATATTACTAGTTTTTGGAAAATAATATTTAAACTGTGATATTAGTTTATTAATTTATTAAAAACAAATATTAATAAGTAACTGCTATATTAAACAGCTAGTTTTTAAAATAAATAAATAAATAATCAAAGTCAAACTTTAAAGGAGGGGAGTCAAAAGTTATAAAAACGAGTGAAGACCCTAATCGAGACAAGATCATTTGATAAATAAAATAACTAATGGAAATAAAATAAAATAAATTAAAAATAATTAATGGAAAAATAAATAAAATAAAACAAAATATACACAAGTCAAAATAAATATATATATATATAAATAAAATAAAAATAAATAAATAACAGAAACATATATATATATATATATATATATATATATATATATATATATATATATATCAACAATCAATAAATAAAACAGGGTCAACAATAAAATATGGGGCTCAGACCCATTAAACAAATAACAAAAATACTAAAAGGAGTTAAGAATGAATAGGATGATAAAATACATAAAAAAACATGAAGGATCAAGAAAATAAACTCTGAAGAATAAAACAACAACAAATACTATAAAAAGGATGCCAATACCAACTAGATAATAATTTAAAAAAAAAAAAACTAGGAGGACAAGAGAGGGACCCAACTTCTACTAATATTCCAACCATCACCTCTATTCAAATTATTGGGTCTTTTTTCAATTTCTAGGGCCTCCCTCAATTTACGATGATGAAAATGACTAACCTTACCAATGATTTGGGCCTCCTTAATGCAGATGTGATGCTTAGATTTATCTGCATGCTCCGCCAAAGCAGAGGAGTGGGTCCTGCCATGCTTGATGTCAGCATTGTGTCTGGTGGAGTGTGTAGTTGGACTAATAATTCATTCTCAGTATGGAGAAACTATCAGATGCCCATTCTCATGGTTAATGCAGTCGTCGATACCAATTCAGACATAGTAGTAGAATGGAAGGTCCATGTCAAGGTACACTTGTGCATTCTGAATGCAGGACATAGTGGTAGCACTGATCGTGGGGTAGCAAAGGAACAAAACCCAAGAGCTCAGATGAGAAAATGGGGGGGGTAACAGCATAGTTTCCAGAGAGATAAGTGGAAAATATCTGAGAGTGTGCACTATTGTGTAAGGCTGAATGAGAGTCTGATCTGCAAATAGAGGTATAGAGTTCCTATGTAGAGGTAAGAGATCCCAAGAGTTTCGCTCTGTGTGTAAGGTCGAAAGTTGCCTGTGCATTGTGTGTTAGGAAAAAGTTACATGTGTGTTGTGTGAGCAAGTCATAGTTGCTTATACTATATGAGAAAGGTCGAAGGTGCCTGTGCAAAGAAAGAAGGTCGAGAGTTGTGTGTACCTTGGAGAGAAAAAGACCGAGAGCTGAGTGATTGTTGATGAAGAGAAGAGAACAGAGTTGCGACGACTATACAGTTCCTAATATGAGTGACTATACAGTTCCTGATATCAGGTAAAGTGGCTTCCAATTTATAGAGAACATACAGTTCCTATTGAGTGTGTGTTGGTGCCTACATATAGGAAGTTTGTGCTTCCATCTCTAGTGGGTGCTCGAGAAATATAAGGGGTTGGTGCCTCATGCAAGTTGGCTTGAAAAAATCCAAGGAGCTGCAAGTTGGTGCTTGCAAAAAAAATCTGTGAGGTCAGTGCCTCACATGGTGCTTCTGGTAAGCTAGACAGGTGTCTACAAATAGAGGGAGTTGGTGCTTCCTACTAGTCGGTGCTAGCAAACAATTAAAGGGAGTTGGTGCTTCCTGTGAATGGGTGCTCACAAAATATATTGATGTAATCGAATAGGCGCTCTTATTCACATCAATAACAACAACAATATTTGGTGGCTTTTTCCCGAAAGGGTTTCCACGTAAAGCCTCTTGTCTCATGTGCATGATGCTCATGGTGTATATGCTTGTATGTTGATTTCATATTGCTTCCATGTTACATATTGTTGTTGATTATATGGATGGGTGCCAAGATTGAATAAGAAAAGTAAATAGGCATATAAAGTTTAAAATTATCTTTGATACTGATTCACCCCCCTCTCAATATTATGTTAGGCCCCTATACTACTAGTGTAACCCCTTATTGTTATTAGTACAACCCCCTTATTATATTGATGTACCCATGTAGTGCCCATATTGTTATTATTGTGCCCTTACATTATTATTGTTTTGTCGGCTCTGATTATATTATGACCCCTTAGACTCCTATATATAGAAAGGAGGTCTTTTCATTTGTATCATCCAAGAATTGTTCATTTATGTAATGTAAAGGAGGTTGCCCCCTCGAAGACGCTGAATTCTAAGGCGTTGATCTCTCTTTTCTATCTTTTTGTGAGCTGGTTTCATAACATTTGGAATCAGAGCATAGGATTGATGTGTTCATAGGGACTTTAAAGGATAATATCCAACATGATGTTCACCTTTGGGAACCTAATTCATTAGAGAAGGCATTCAGGTTAGCAAAAAAAATGGAAAGTAAAATTATGGCAACAAAGAATTCTACCCCTCACAACTATAAAGATGGAAGTGTTGTTTCTCCTATCCTTCCACAACCTACAAGGGTTACACCACAACAATTGGAAGAAAAAAGAGAAAAAGGGCTTTGTTACAATTGTGATAGCAAATGCACTAAAGGTCATAAGTGTGCTGAGAAGAAATTATTCTACATAGATTGTGAAGAGGAAGAAGAAAAGAAGCAAGAAAGGTCAAAAGAAGAGGATATACTACAAGAACAAAGCCTAGATAAAGAAGAAATGAATCCGACCATATCTTGTAATGCATTGGCTGGAATTACCACTCCTCAAACCATCAAGATAGAAGGACAAATCAAGAATAAAAAGGTAATAGTGTTGAATGATTCAGGAAGTACCCACAATTTTATTCATTGTAAGATAGCAAAAGAATTGAATTGCTTCCTATATCCAACACCAGAGTGTCAAGTGATGGTTGCAAATGGAGGAATGATAAATTTCTCTAGAAAGTGCCATAAGATCAAGCTATCCATGGGAGAATATGTGTTGACTAGCCCAATGTTTTCCATTCCAATGGGAGGTGTTGATGTTGTACTAGGAGTCTAATGGCTACAATCCTTGGGTATAATAGCTTTTAATTTTCAAGAACTTTTCATGAAATTTTCTGCGGAAGGAAAGGAAGTTGAATTAAGGGGTATTGCAGGGAAACCGGGAAAGATAATCAGCTCTAACAGTGTGACAAAGCTTCTAAAAAAGGAACAAAGAGGTGTAATTACACAATTACGTTCGCTAGATGTTTCCACATCGGAATCATCTATTTCTCCATATCTCCAAAAAGTCTTGGACAATCATTCCAAGGTATTTGAGACTCCCAAAGTTCTCCCACCTATTCGTGATCATGATCATGTTATTCATCTGATTCCAGGAAGTGTTCCTCCAAACATCAGGCCGTACAGATATCCCTATGCCCAAAAGAGTGAAATTGAACGTATGTTTGCAGAAATGCTAGAGGCTGGTATAATTCAACCTAGTCAAAGTTCTTTCTCTGCTCCAGTAGTATTGGTGCACAAGAAGGATGGATCATGGTGCATGTGTCCGGATTATATGGAACTCAACAAGCTCACTATTAAAGATAAGTTTCCCATTCCGGTCATTGATGAATTACTGGATGAATTGCATGGATCAATTTACTTCACCAAGTTGGATCTTCGTTCAGGATATCATCAAATCAGAATGAAGACTAAAGACATTCCGAAAACAGCATTTAGAACTCATGAGGGTCATTATGAATTTTTGGTCATGCCTTTTGGCCTTACCAATGCACCTTCTACATTTCAAGGTTTGATTAATTCCATTTTCAAACCCTTCCTTAGAAAATTTGTGTTAGTATTTTTTGATGATATACTAATCTACAGCAAGTCTTGGAAGGATCATGTTGAACATGTTGAACATGTTGACAGGGTGCTACAACTATTGGAGGAGAAACAATTATATGCAAAAAGATCCAAATGTTTCTTTGGAGTACAAGAGGTGGAATATTTGGGTCATATTGTATCTCATGAAGGAGTTAAGGTAGACCCTAGCAAAATTATAGCCATTAAGGAATGGAAAATCCCCACATCCATAAAGCATCTGCGAGGATTTCTCGGGTTGACAGGGTATTATCGCAAGTTTGTTAAGAATTATGGGAGAATAGCAGCACCTCTAACAACATTATTGAAGAAAGATGCATTTTCATGGACTCCAGAAGCAACAAAGGCCTTCGAACATCTTAAAGAGGCAATGTGCCAAGCACCGGTATTAGCTACACCGGACTTCACAAAAACCTTTATTGTGGAATGTGATGCTTCAGGAAATGGAATTGGTGATGTTTTAATGCAAGATGAAAGACCCATTGCTTTTGAAAGTCATCCAATCAAGGGAAAGTTTTTACAAAAAGCTATTTATGAGAAGGAAATGTTGGCAATACTACATGCACTTAAGAAATGGCGACCCTACCTAATGGGAAGACACTTCAAGGTAAAAATGGATCATGATAGTCTTAAATACTTTTTAGAACAACTATTATCTTTAGAAGAACAGAAAAAAATGTGTCACAAACATGTTGGGTTATGACTTTGACATCATCTATAGAAAATGGAAGCAAAATTTTGTTGCAGATGCACTCTCAAGAAAGGATGAGGATGTGGAAGCATTACAAAAAAATTTCGGCGAAGATCACATGAGACATCATTTTTTGACGCGTTTCGAACCAACCAGTGTGGTTCATCGTCAGGACAAGTTGAAGAAACAGATCCAGCTTAGCATGTTAAATAGTCTGAGCAGAGACTCCAACGGCTAAATCGACCAACGGCTAATTTTGACCTACGGTCCATAGGTCAAATACTATTCATAATTTAATATTATTATTATTAATAAATTATTCATCAATTATTATAAAATATATATATCATATAGTTGAGGTTAAAAATTTTATTAAATGGTTAGTTAGAAAAGGTAAATTATTTGATTTAATAATATAAGTAATTATTTATACTTAATATTATATTGGTAAAATAGCCTTGATAATAATATATTATTAATATTAGTAGTGAAAATATTATTATTAATTTAATATTATTAATATTAATATTATTATTTATGGAAAAAAGTTAAATTAACGGTTAACAAGACTAACAGCTACTTTTGACTAGGTACCTTAAAAAATGCTACCCGGGGGACCAGTCCTTTAAATAAATTAATATTAAAAATAATTAAAAATATATAATAGTTATGTTCAATTATTACCTAAAAATAATTCATGTTAAAAGTTAGTTAAGGACAAATAACTAAAAATCATATCTAAGGGGAAAAAATTACCCTAGAGGGGACAGTCCCTCAAATAATAATAAATAATTAAAATTATTTTTAAAATAAATAAACAACTCAATTAGTAAAAATAATTTATAAAAATAGTTAGTTAGAGATAAATAATTAAAAATTATATCTATGGGAAAAAATATTTCTCATAGAGGGACCAATCCCTTAGAGTAAATAAATTAATTATGTGAAAACTTTTATATTAATAAAACTTATATGATAATAGTTAGTAATGGTAATAGTTAAATAAACATAAATAATCAAAAATTATATTGAATTAAATTATATTAAAATTATATTAAAATTAAAATATAATCAAAACTAAATTATATTAAAATTGATGATGATGATGATGATGGTTAACGTCCGCTGAGACCAAATAATGGTCTATCGGACCTAAAGAAACAAATTATCTATTTTGATTTAAGATTTTATTCCTATGCTCAAAAAGCATGGAGAGAAGCCTCCCGAGCTCACTATAATTTTGACATTGTAAAAGGCTAGGAAGGTCAGTATTGTAACAAAGATTGTGAAACTGAGATCTAATGTGGTTATACGCGGGGCACTCTAAGAGGAAGTGGTTTTCATCCTCGATGTTCCTATTCTCACATATATGGCAGATCCTTTCCGTCCATGGCGTTTTAGGAACTGCCCAACGACCTGTTTCACTATGGAGCTCATGAGAATTCGTTCTAATCTTTGCTATATTAATTTTCTTCTTTGAGCTAGTTAGAATAGAGAGATACTTTTGATCTTCTAGGGTGGGGTTGATGACCTTCTTATAATAACTTAATTTTCTTTTAGCCGCTAAGTCTTTCTCACACCACATTTTTTCTTTGAACTTAGAAGTAACAATATCTTTAATGTTATTTATGTTTTGCAATGCATCATTTTCGTTGATCTCCCAATAGTTTAACCAGGCCCTTGTGTCTTTATGCCACCCTCGATTGAGCCTTAGGTGGTTTTGGCTAGAATTTAAAGCTAGCTTAGGAAGTCTATGATCGTCTATGTTACTGATTTTGTGCTTGTACAACAGAAACCTAAGCATAGCTAGGCTCTCAATAGGGGAAAGACCTGCTTCTATAAGGAGAATAGGATAGGGTGTATTACTTTTAATTTTCAGGTTATAAGTTATAAAACGCTTCTGGATTTGCTCAATCTTTCTCCATGATTCTCTGGAGATGCTGCAACCCCAAACCTCACAACCATATAAGATAACAGGAGTGACTAAAGTTTCAAAGAGGAACTTCTTTTTATCCCACATTACAAGGTTTGCTATTTTACAATTATTTTCAAGACCAAAGTAAGCTTTCCACCCCCCATTAATCCTTTTCTCAATGCTATGGTTCCAGTTGAGCTTGTGATGAATATCAATTCCTAGGTACTTGTAAGAATACACTTCCTCCAAGTTATTATTGTCATACATAAAATTAGCGTAAGTGTCCTTCTTGGATTTGATAATCATAACTTTTGTTTTGTCAGTGTTAACAGTCATACCCATGGTAGAGCAGAAATCCTTAAGAAGCCTGAGTTGCTTATTAAGATCAGATGGGCACCTTGCCAAAAGAAAAATATCGTCAGCATAAAGAAGAAGGATGACGACTATCCCAGCTAAGATCGTGCCATCACATCCTGCTTCCTCTAAATAGCCTTCGAGCTTATCGATGTAAATGCCAAATAGGGTAGGGGAGAGGGGGCAACCTTGTTTAACTCCGATGTTACACTTAATATCTTTCGACCACCCTTCATTGCTCTTTAGCTTGGCAATTACATTCTCGTATAACCTTATAGCGGCAGCTCTCAACTCGAGAGGAACATTTAGCTCTTCTAATCTATTCCAAAGGTTGTATCTAGGAACCGTATCGAAAGCCTTTCTAAAGTCCACAAAGCAACAAAATAAATTGGATTTATCATTACGACATTCCTCTGCAATGATCCTAAGCGTAACAAGGTGGTCTATTGTTGAGTGATGCCTTCTGAAACCTGCTTGGCCTTTAGCCCGCTTACCTTCACTTTCAAGCCATATGCTTAACTTCTTTTCCAAAATACTACCATATAACTTGGCTAAGAGAGGGCTGATCATAATTGTTCGATAATTAGAGGGGTTATTTGTATCCCCACTTTTAAAAATAGGGATAATGAGGCTCTCAGTCCAAGGCTTAGGGAACCCTTGCTTGACTGCTTGATTGAAAAGCTTGTGGATGTGGGGGATGAGGACAGGACCTCCAATTTTTAAGATTTCCGCTTGGTAACCTTCAATGTCCTTAGCTTTCCCATTAGCGAGGCGATTAACCCCAAACTTAATATCTTCTAAAGAGAAAACTTCTTTTGTTGTGAGAAGGGTTTCCAAATTATCCATGACATTTGGAGATTCATAAAGCTTTTTAAGATAGGAATTCCAATCGTGAAGAGCAATTTTATTATTATCCTTAGTCTTCCTAGTTAGAATCTGCCTCCAAAATTTCTTAGGAGCTACCTTAGAGAGGTGTAAGAGATTCTCCTGTCT
Organism: Pinus tabuliformis; assembly: GCA_031772625.1. Taxonomy (NCBI): domain Eukaryota; kingdom Viridiplantae; phylum Streptophyta; class Pinopsida; order Pinales; family Pinaceae; genus Pinus; species Pinus tabuliformis. The sequence goes on along the minus strand of CM062815.1, from coordinate 1,123,936,559 downwards.
TTGACGAATGTATTGCCTCTTTTTCCTTTTAGTTAGGGCTTTGTATATTTTTATCTTGTCCATTTTAAGAGATTCATCAACAGCTTCCTTAATTGCTCTCCTTGCACTTTTACAATCTTTGTCATACCATGGATTGGTTTTGCTATTTCTTTTATTATTTGAAACTTCAATTGAGAACTTGTTAATAGAATATGAGAGGGTTGTAGTAAAATTATGATAGAGGTCTTCTATGTTGTCTATATTAGATAAAGGAAGCAAATTAGTTTTAAATTCATTTAGAAAGAGATCATTTTTATTTCTATCAAATCTTAAGTTCTTTTGGCTATAAGTACTATTTTCTATGGGAACTCTATGCATGACAAAATTGAGAGTTATAAGTAAAGGCCTATGATCAGAGTCAGGTTCGTGGTCGTTTAAGATGTCAAAATTTATTATTTCGTTGTATAATGGGAGATCAGAAATAACGTAGTCTACCACGCTGCTACCAAGTCCATGGATGCAGGTCATCTTGCTAGAATTGGGCCACTTCTTTAGACCGTTGCAAATTATGAGATCCTGAGCACTACAGAGCTTGACTAGCTCCGACCCAAACAAATTTTCCCCGAGATCTTCAGAGTTCCTTTTGTACCTGCTAGCCAGAGTAGGGTCTTCGTCTAACCAAAGAGGATTAGGGTTGGAATGATTGCTTAGAATAATAGCTTGGTTGTTTGAAGTTCGAGCATTAAAGTCACCTATTAAAAGGATATTACCGTCATTCCTTAGGCTAGAAATATCATTCTCTAAACCATTGTAAGGGTTAGTTTTATCTAGATTCTTCTTCTTATAGAAGTTAGAATTAATGGGGGGAAAATAACATATTGCTATGTAGGACTTTTTATTATTAATGTCTTTGATCTCTATCCAACTATATTGGTTGTGAGGGTCGTTTTTATAAATCCTAACATGGGGGGAGATGTTCTTCTTAATGTAACAAGCTATTCCCCCAATGCCTCTACGGGAGGATCGCTTGTTCCAGGCAGACCATAGCGTAAAGCCATCTATGTTAGGGACCTTAGATTCTTCGTGCTCCCAAGTTTCAACAAGCAAAATAATATCAACATCATTTGAAATCCAACTTAGCTTGGGGCCTTTGTTCCATGGGAAGCCCCGACAATTCCAAGAAAGGATCCGGAGCATGTTTAATTGCTATTGATTACTATCTTTTTGGTTTCTATCTCGAATAAAGGCTTTTCTATTTCTGATTATTGCCCATTTTCCTTCCTTTCTAGCTTCTTTTACCTTTTGAACCTCCTTTCTTAATTCTGCTTGGTCTTCTGGAATGAGATCTTCATTTATGAATATTCCCGTTCCTTTTAGACTTGAGGTTTTACTAAGTATGTCGTGCTTATGATCAGTGGAGCTCACCTTTATGCGGATTAGTCTTCCTTTATTCTCGGTTAATTTCCCCAACCTTGTTGCTTCTGTGAGACACAATGTTTCAATTTGTAATCTATTATGTAGTTCTGTCTGGGCTAAGGCTAAAGTATCCTCATCTACTTCCTCTTTTAAACCGAATATTATAAGGTTTAAGGCCCTTTTGTTACGTTCGTGGTCTAATTCTATTAATTTTTTCATTTCATCTTTAATTGGTTTGATATCTAACTTATCTACCACATTATTTAGGATGAGGCGGCTATTAACTTTTTCTTCTAGTTCTTTAATCATGTCTTTCATTTTAAGACTCTCTAAAGTATCAGCATCTCCTTACTGGGATGGTTGGTTAGTATCTTGGTTATGTTTTTCTATAACCTGCAGTCTAGTCTCCATTGCCTCCATTTTATTCTCTAGTAGTTCTATTTTATTTTCTATTTGTTTTTGGATCGTGTCTTCAAGAGATGCAAATTTATTTTCCAGTATGGCTTCTAACTCTTTTTGTAGCTTGGCTTCTCTTTCTTCTCTACGTTTCTCTAAAGACTCTATATACTCATAAAGGCCTTGTAGAGTAACTGTGCTAGGTCTTCCCTTGGTAATCTTTGGTAACTGTGGTGAAATATTCATACTTGAAATTATATGAGCAAATATGTATTAGAAAAAAAAAAAAAGATAAGGAATGTGTGCACCTGATATCACCACCGCAACCGGCAGACTCTTTCACCGAGCCTCAGAACACTTTAATTTTAATTATATTAAAATTAAAATATAATTAAAATTATATTTAAAATCAAATTATATTAAAATTATATTATTAAATTATATTAAAATCATGTTATAATAATTAAAATTATATTACCCTAGGGGGACCAACCCCCTAAAATAACATGATTTAATTCAAAAATTAAAATTTTTAAGTTAAATTAGTAATTCAAAATACTTCGTGATAATATTTATTTACAAATAAATTAATAAAAATAAGAAGGAATTAAAAACCGGACCATTAAAATGAGTAAAATAAATATATATGTATATAAAAATATATAGAAGAATAAATAAAGAAATAAATAAATAAAAATAATTAAATAAATACAAAAATAAATAAAATAATAATAATAATAATAATAATAATAAAAGGACTAGGTCGAGAGTGCTGGGACCCAACACCGACTGATTTTCCAGCCATCATCTCTATTGAGATTACTCGGCCTCTTTTCAATCTCAAGCGCCTCCCTAAATTTCCGATGATGGAAGTGCGAAACCTTAGCAATAACACTAGCTTCTTCAATACAAACATGATGATTGGTTTTCTCAGCGTGCTCAGCCAAAGCGGAAGACTTAGTACGCCTATGCTTAAGATCAGCTGCATGTTCACTAATCCTCTGATTAATGGAGCGACCAGTTTCCCCAATGTAGGGGGTCCCACAGGAACAGGGGATCAAGTACACACCTTTCATATCCTTAGGGTCGATAGGATCCTTCGCTGATCTGAGGGACATGCGAATGGTGTTCAGGGGCCTAAAGGTCACAGGAACATCATGCGACCTGAGAATCCTACCAATCTTATCAGTAGTCCCCTGAACATAAGGAAGAAGGACACCAGGAACTCGCTCCTTTGGTTCTCGATGAGATACTGAATTCTTCGAAGCTTTAACGAAAGCCCTCTGACCTAGGAATCTACTATAACCGTTCTCAACAAAGACATCAAGGAGATGGGATTTTTCTTTCTCAAAACTCTCCTTATCCGAGATCCTTAGGGCCCGAGTAGCCAGGGTATTGAGAACACCCATCTTTTGAGCCGGGAAATGATGGGAACTGGCATGAAGATACTGCTCAGTATGGGTTTTCTTCCGAAAAACTCGGTGGCCGAGGGAACCATCACTATTCCTAGAAATAAGAATATCGAGGAACGGAAGGCAACCATCGACCTCCTGCTCCATGGTGAACTTAATGGCAGAGGATTGATTATTGAGATGATTGAAGAAGAGAACTAATTCCTCTTGGCCATGAGGCCAGATAACATTGGTGTCATCCACATATCTTCTCCAAAGCTTTGGCAGGAGCCTGGAAGAGTTTAGAGCCTTGGACTCAAAATCTTCCATGAAAATATTAGCAACAACAGGGGAAAGGGGTGAGCCCATGGCAACCCCGCAGGTTTGCTCGAAGAACTCTCCCTCAAAACAGAAAAACATAGAAGTGAGACAGATCTCAACTAACTTAGCAGTGTCAGGATCTGTTAGGCGGTTGATCACCTCCATGGCCTCACTAATAGGGATGCAAGTGAAGAGGGAAACAACATCAAAACTAACAAGAATGTCCCCAGGGTCAAGCTTAATATCCTTGAGCTCCTTAATGTAGGAGGCCGAGTCCTTTACGAAGGACTCCGTACGACCAACCAAGGGCTTAAGCTTTAACGCAAGGAACTTAGCAAGAAGGTAGGTAGGACCACCAATGGTGTTGACAATGGGCCTCAAGGGAGCCCCATCCTTGTGAATCTTGGGGAGACCATATATTCTAGGCGCGATAGGGTTGCTTTCAATGAGTTTATGGTGCAGGGAACTCAATGAGCTAATGGATTTAATGGCAAGCGCCACCTTCTTAGAAACCTTCTTTAACGGATTCTTAGGAAGCTTTTTGTAGCTACCACTATTATGAAGATGATCCAACATCTTGCTACGGTAATCAGCCTTGTTAAGAATAACGGCAGCACCACCCTTGTCTGCCTTTAAAACAATGATATCCTTGTTCTGGTTTAAGGATCTGAGAGCGACAGATTCTTCCTTGCTAAGGTTGCTCTTAGGGGGCTTAGCCTTTCTCAAGACAACCGCACAATCTTGCCTGATGGTGTCCTTGACCCTATCAGGTAAATTTCTGATCCCAAACTCGATGTCACAAATAATATCATCCACTGGGATTTTCTTCGGAGCCAAGGCAAAATTTAAACCTTTGCCTAAAACTTTAAAAACAGAAGGGGGAAAGGAGAAACTGGAAAGATTTAAAACCTTATTAGAACGAGAAGGAAGGCATTGATTATAAGCCTCATTCTTATTATTCTCCAAGCTAGACGAATTGGCCTTAAAAAATGAAAACTTATTACGCGAATTCTTATTATTACTGAATCTATTACCATTATAGTTATTAATAAATTGATTATTATTATTGTTAATATTCATATTATAAATATTAATCTTATTAGTATTCTTAATATCCATATTAATATTATTAATATTATTACCATAACCATTACTAATATTATAATTATCACTCGAATCAATATTATTATTAAAACTATTATTCATATCAATAATAATATTATTCATATCATTATTATCATTAATTATACCCGTGTTATTCCTATCATTATTATAATGCAAATTGTTCTTATCATTCATATCATTATTAACCTTAATTATACCCTTGTTATTCCTATTAATAAAATCCTTATTATAATGCAAATTGTTCTCATCGTTAATAATGAAATCGTTGTAGTTCCTGCCATGCTGATTATCAATGAAACAAAAACGCTTATTGTCAAAACGAATAGGGGACAGCGAGCTTACCGAAAGGAGACTGTCACGTGGACGAGCCAGCTCAAAATCCAGCTCCACCGGAGATATCAACCGGTCCGAAGGATGAGGAACCGGAGGACGAGGAAGGGGGGCCGAGTCCCCGCTGACCAAATCAGACCGGTTTATCAACGAATTACCAGGTACTGCGTTATGAATAAAACCAGCTGACGCGGAAACAGAGCTGACTAACCGGCCAGCACAAACGCCATCGGGCTCCACAGAATCGCATAGCAACGAAGGGCGATCCGAATTAAGAGCCCCCGGATCTGAATCCCCGATGTCGCTTAAATCAAAACCGGGCTCTGTAGACTCAGAAACCCTCAGCGCAGGCCCGGAAACAGCAGAAACCACCGCCGTGCTGCTGCTGCCAACCGCTATCTGACCCAGGCTTGGAGAGGAAGATAGATCTGGGTGGATGTCGCTAGAGGGATAGCAATCACTATCACCAGAGCGGCAACCTGAAAGAACGCTTTCCTGGGAGCCAAACCCCAATCTGCAGGAAGGGGCAGCACGTTCATCAACAGAGCTGCTAGATAACCAACTTTTAAGCGCAGAGATTTGGCAAGGAGAAATGCGGCTACGGGAAGCTACTCCCCTAGATCTATCCTGAACTGCTGAAATTTCAACAAGCCTCTGAAACTTAGAAGCTTGATGCTGCTTCCGAATCTCTTCTACACGAAGGGACTTCAGAGCAGAACAGGCATCTATTCTGGCCCAAAGGGAAGATGAAAACAAGTTCCCAAGATCTAGATGCAAACCCAAAAGAAACCGAGACAGCAGATTCAGAGATTTCCTGACCCTACTGATTTCTGCCCTAATTAACGCCAAACTAGCCTTAAGGAAAACCTGATGGTTTTGGGGAGTGTTAAGGCGGTGATTAATTCGGGCAAAGACGGGGATGATGGAGGAGTCTCTGCATCTTTTAAGAAAGGCTAGATCCATCTTCAACCTTGAAACCTGCAAGCGTGCCCATTCAAAATGATGGACCTTGGTTGCGATGGCTTTTCCGTGCAGGGAAGCATTGTTTTGTGTTATTTCTATTATCCAACCAGATTGGATAAACGAAGCAAGGGATGAATGGAGGAAGGATGAAGAAGTATGGCCACTTATTCAAAAGTTGCGAAAGATCCCAATTCAAACAATATTGCCAAAAATTGAAGAGGAAGGAAAAATTATATTGGAACCTGGAGCAGTCACAGAAACAAGAACCCGACAGCTACGAAATCGATCAATTTCAAAGTATCTCATCAAGTGGAAGAACTTACCCACTGAAGAATCCACATGGGAGGACAAGAATTTTATACAGAAGCATCAAGAACTACTCAAGCATTGAGGACAACACTTTTTGAAGGAGAGGGGCATGTTAGGCCCCTATACTACTAGTGTAACCCCTTATTGTTATTATTACAACCCCCTTATTATATTGATGTACCCATGTAGTGCCCATATTGTTATTATTGTGCCCTTACATTATTATTTTTATGTCGGCTCTGATTATATTATGACCCCTTATACTCCTATATATAGAAAGGAGGCATTATTATTTGTATCATCCAAGAATTGTTCATTTATGTAATGTAAAGGAGGTTTCCCTCTCGAAGAGGCTGAATTCTAAGGCATTGATCTCTCTTTTCTATCTTTTTGTGAGCTGGTTTCATAACATATTATCATTGTTTCCAACAATTATTTCAGGAATAGCTTAATCGCTAGAAGGTAGATCAAAGGGAAACATTGATAATCAACCTTGGCTAACAACAGAAGGAGTTCCATTCTTATATAGATCAGGCCATGAGCTCTAGTATGAAATCTGGATGTTGATAGGTATATCTTTGTATTGTATAGAGAAAAGAATGAGCGTAATGGAAAAGCCAAGGAGGTCATCATGAAATGGCTAGCTAAGCTGGATTGTGATAAAGTGAGGCATTGTGTGTCAGCAACGGAAGTGTTGGACAACCTGCAATTTATGTATGGTGGAGATATCCATATGGTTTAAGAAAATGCCGAGCAGCCCTGTTGCTCTAGCAATGAACCAAAACATGGAGAAGGTGTTTCTCATCACACTCGTGTTGATGATGAATATGTATCAGAGGAGAGACCATGTTTCTCAGAAGGTATGCTATTGCTTTGTGATAAATGTAAAGAAATAGGTCATTCATTATCTATATGTTCATGTGAATCACTTGAAGATAAAGTCATGCATCTAGTAGTTTTAATGAAGATAGACCCATTCTAGTAGCAATAGAAAATAAGGGATCCTCTGAAGGAGAGGAGAGTACATCCTATGGAGAGAATAGGGGTATCACTGAAAGTGATGAAGAAGGGACAACCCTTAGACCTGTGGAAGACTCCATGGACACAGAGATGGGCTTAGATCTCTGTGGTAACTCAGCTAGCACCTTTGATAGTGAAGAAAATGATCTAAATGAAAGGATATTTTTTAGAAAGAAGTTGATCTCTTGTGTGAAGGAGATCAAGGACCTATCAATGGAATATATCAAGCAAGAGGAGCAATTGAAAATATATGAGATTGAGAATGACAAGTTGAGCAGAAAAATGGTTGATATAAATGCCCAACAAGAAGAGGCTAACAAAATGAATGGAAAGTTTACCAAACAGCTGGGTAAGAAGGAAGCTTACTGTGGGAGACTACAAAATGAGGTAGTGTCATTGAGACATGACTTAGAAAATTCAAAAATATATGTGTCTCAATATCAGAAGCTTGACGGGAGCACAAGGGCCATGGATGAGATTCTTGTTAAGCAAGGATCCCCACTCATCAAGGTTGGTTTAGGTTTCAAAGAAAAACCAAGCTCCATGATGGTGAAGGTTGAAGGGTTGACTTCCCAGGTAAAGGGAGTCCAAGGTTCCAACAGAAACAAAGAAAGAAAGGTTGTTGGACAACAACAAAAACATGGAAATCAACAGCAATGAGAGAAGAAAAGGTAGTATAAAAAGGCTAAGAAGCAGCGACAGGAAGTGAAGCAGAAGAGGGAAAGGAATCTGCAAGAAAGAGTGCATGATACCAATGCAAGTTTCCATAGAAGGAACATGGAGAGCCAACAAAGGACCATTCCTTCTCAATGACAGAGCCTTTAAAGAAAATATAACCTCTGTCAATAGAAGCCTTTCCATGGGTATTGTTTTTCTAGCAAATAATTTTGGACATAAAGCCATAGACTGTAGATGAAAAGCAAGGAAACAATTTGTGTTGGGTAGAAACAACCCAAGAATGCACAAAATGGCTAGGAGGAGGCATGTTGACCATGATAGGAGTTTTGGAAAGAATTTTTTCAAGAAAGTTGACTCCTTTGCCCCAGTCTTAAGCCATGTTGAACGCTACAACTGTGGAAATCTTGGGCACAAGAAAGTTGGTTGTAGAAATGAGAAGAAATGGAATGCTACTTAGCATATGCATGCGAATGAAATAACTTGGGATTTGAAGACAATGAGAAATAATGGAGTTGAGAGATACGCATTTGTCTTCAATACTCTGTGTCAATAGAGAAAGGTGAATAAAGGAGGAAGACATCATAAGAATTGTCCTCCTACTCTTGTAGCAGACCCCTCTATAAGGCAGAAGGGAATCAAGAGGATTTGGGTGAAGAAAGAGTAGTTGAACAAAAATTTCCTCTACCTATGTGCAGCCGAGCAGAAGCCCAAACAGGGGAAAAGAAGAAGTTAGAAAGAAATGTTTCTATCAAGACCCAACCATTGAAGGTTAGGAGGAAGGAGGAGGATGATCTGCTTAGGGGGATTAGATCCTCTGTTTCCTCTTTAGTGAAGGAAGAGAATGACCTCAAGGGAGGCTGAAGAAGTCAGATGCAGGAAGCCAAATGGAATAAACAAAAAGGTGCTTCTAACTGTGAAGGTATGGCTATGTTTTCTTGCTAATTACAAGAATAAATTGATTTATTTTGAATGTATCGGCATTGAAAAGTAGTACAGATAGCATGAGGAGTACACAACAATATCTTATGTTTTGGGAAGAAGATGGGGTGCAGTGGAATGACAGGAAGCGCACAGTCAAGTCAGGTCCACAAGATCAATCCCCACATAGAGGCGAGGAAGTTGTTGCAGGAGATCAAAGATCATTGGCTCAGGGGGAGTTGCTTTGATAAGCAGTAGCAGGCAACAATTAGTAGCCTTAGAAAGGAAGATTGCTGAGAAAATGAAATGTTTGCATCTTTGGTGAAATACTCTTATTTCAATTAAGTTTTAAGATTGATTATTCCTAGCATTCTTATTCTTATGAAACAAAAATGGTGTAAGATTTTAATGTCATTTAGTCTTTCAATTAACATCGCTAATGGGAATTGATAGTTTGGGCTCATGTGGAGTAACCTTGTGTGCAAATGGACATTTCTTTTTGAGAGAAAGTATTAGAGTTTTCCTGGTACATTGTTCCATTTGTATCATTTCTTTTGGTGCAATTGGTATTACTTGAGAAGTAGTCCCTATTATAGAAGTATGATCTCAAGGGTAGAAGTGGAGATGTTCAAATGAAGAGAGCACAGTCTCGAAAGTAATAACAACAACAAAGAAGTGTGAGCCGAAATGCATCATCATTAATTGATATTTGTAGCATCAGCAATACCATGAGCAATTTAATGGGTATCAATTTTTTTTATTATACAAAATATGCATTAGTGGAGAGAGTGCTCAGCCAGTAGCCATAAGGTTTCCAAAACTGGAGGCATTCAAATCAAAGGAAGTATATGTTCATAGAGAGCATACAAAATATGCCCATTTTATGGAGCAGCAGCAGCAGAAACCCTAGTAGAGATGTCTGCAAGGCAGAATGCACATCTAAACAACTAGACTTTGGTCTTCATAGCCAAGTGATTTCATGGGGAGAGAAAGGAAACTTGTAGCCCCTTGCCATTGATGTCAAAGGGGGAGATAATTTGTGAAGAAGTTGTGATGGCCCGTGCAGAAGAAATCAAGCCATTGGTGTCTCATGCAATGATATGTGTGGAAGCAACATGAGGTTTGGCCATCACATGAAGAGAAGGATGGAGTGTTGCCATCAATACCAAAGGGGGATATTGTTGGACAATTGGAATTGTCTGGATGGCCAGTGGCCTAGTGAAGGCATCTAAAATTGTTTTGGCATTGATGTCAAAAGTCATGTTGGGGAGTTGTGTTGGGTAGTTGCCATTTCCTAACTATTGGTAGGAGTGTTGGCATTGATTTCAAATAGAATAGCTTGGATGCTTGTCGCAGGAGATGTTGGCAGTGATTTCCCAAGAGGAATCCCATGATTGTTCATGGCTCAGAAGGAATCCTATGATAACTACAAGGTTTAAGCAGAGAATCATCATAGTAGTAGAATTGGCAGAAAATCCATAAAATGATGATTACAGTGATGGGCCAGATGGAATTCCATGGTAGTTGTAGACTTCATGTAGAAAATCATCACAGTAGAAAGCTTATTGGAGAAGCCATAAAATGATGATTACAGTGATGGACAAGATGGAAGTCCATGATAGTTGCAGTCTTCATGTAAATAATTGCCATGATGGGTGTGATTTCAGTTGTCTGAAGAGTCAAGGAGAAGAAGAGTGGCAGAGATTTTGGAGCCATATTAGATGTAGAAGATGGGCTTAAAGCCTACATTAGACCCTCTCCATTGGAAATTTCTCTGGAAGATATTTCCAACGATATGCGTAAGTCTAGAGATGGATTCCTGGTTCAAAAGTTATGGCCTTCTGAAGTTTAGGGATTTGAAGCCTTAAGCAGGAAGGAATATTGACATATTAGAGATCAGTGATACAGAATATAGGAGATTGCATATCGGAGGATTAGAGATATCAAAAATCACAACATCAGAGCTCCAGTGATATAGGCGATTGCATATCGGAGGTCAGAGATATTGGCAATCACATTATCAGCTCATCGTATTATCGACGATCGCAATGTCGAAGGTCCAATACATTGGAGCAAGTAGTGTTGGAGCTCGGAGGAGATCCGAACATCAAAAATTGGAGGATCAGAACTTATAAAACTACAAACCTTTAAAAAGTTGTGATATTGTTAAAAGTTCCGATAGCGTTAAAAACCACCGTGGAGCACCGATAAGAATTAACAAAGGATTTCATTGCAAAAGCAAATGTGTGTGGGCCCTTTTATCTCTCCTCTAGTAGGACACGTGGTGGCATATGATTGGATCTGATAAGGACACATGGAATCATGTGATTGGATCTGATAAGAACACATGGTAGCATTTGGTTGGCTCCGATAAGGGATAAGTGGCAGCGGACATCAGCGTGACGTGGCAGTACGGCAGGACATGTGGGAAGTAATTTTGGCATTTTAAGGGGGCCTAATGGGCCATAGCCAGGTGACACATGTCACCTCTAAGGAGTCACCACGTGGCAGTGATGATTTCATATCGAAATTCAACAATCAAATGATTGAGGATATCATAACTTTATAATAGTTGGTTATTGAAAAAGTTCCAATAAAGGGGCTCCGATGTGTTGACACTTGGTCTAGGAAACTAATAGATTCAAGAGCTTAGAGCAAGACTTAGCACCTAAGTTTTGTGGAGCATATTGGAGGTTGTATATTTCATAAATCCCCTTTAAATGAGTTATTGAAAAAATTTTGATAAGAAGACCTTCTGATGTTGTTTCCACTTGGTCATAGAGCCTAGAAAACTAAGGATGGAAAGCAATAACACAAGTAGAAAGGCCCTTGGTAGGATGTTAAAGGACTTAGCACCTAAGTGCTATACCAACGGTCACAATGTTGGCTTAGGGGGTCCTGACCCAGGTTTAGAGTTAATTCTGCCAAACAAAGCTCTACACTACTGGCCCTTTCAGCAACAACCCACGTAGGGCAGGTTGCAGTCTCACCCGAAGTAGTATGGGGGAATGTTGGAACCAAGTTTCCACGTCCAGAGATCAGTTTGATTTCTTTTAGTGCCCTAAATATACCTTCATGCAGATCTATAAGCCCCTAGGTCTTGGTACTGCAACTCCCTTTAAACAACGCCTAGACCTTCGGGAAGGTCTACAATGGTCTTTGTGGACCCTTAAGAGTCGAATCATCTACTTACGCGCATCAGAAAATAACCCTGGATCTGAGCTCACGTGGATCTACTTAAGTATTTTAATAAACATAACAAAATATATCACAATCTTCACAAAAGTACTTAACATGTAGTGCATATAGTTATTAATATTTATTCCATAGAGTCGCGCATCATTAGATCAATATTTCATAAATACATTATTCATTCACAACATATATCACAATCATAAATAAACAAAAGTAAATAGATAAACACAAGAATTCTTCAACAATCTTCTTTATTGATCTTCAATATGGTATTACAGACTCAAAACTACCCTGCGCACTTAGCTGCAGGGGTCCGCGCACTCAGCTACGGACTCTACCTAGGCCTCTGTGCACTTAGCTACAAAGCCTTTCTCTCCTATCTGACCCACTTCTCTACACTAAGACTTCTCTTCTATTCACCCATGACCTATTATGCCTTAGACTCTCTAAGACATGCCTATTTATACAATCCCATGGTCCATGGACCATGGGTGGATCTCAAAGCCAACTCATATTTACATAAGAAACGGCTAAAACCCTTTTTGACTCCTAACCATCTACGCATCCACAAATCATGGAGACTTTACATTATATACAAAAATTACATCAAAACTTGGGTTTTTAAGCCCAAAACTAACCCAAGGGTCCCCATTCCAACATGCCCCCAACACAAAGATCATGACTCTCCCTCAAGTCACTTAGTTGGCATGACGATCTTGCTGTTAAGATCCCCCAGCTCTACTTGAACTACAACAACTTTGGCAGCACTCTGAGTGGCTGCCTACTTGACCTCTTCTACTAGTGTCTTTGTAGCTGGTCCTTCTGCGGCTAGCTTCAGCATTTGTTGCATCTGCTGCAAGCCCATCAGCTTCTCCTGAATGTTGGTCATGACTGGGTAAGCTTTGTCTAACGAAGACCCCAACCTGGCCTTAAGAAAGGCCTCCTTTTTCTGGGATATTTCTACCTGCGCGAGGAGTTTCTTCCCCTCCTGCAACTTGGCTAGGCGCTGCACTAGATAAATTGAGCGCATGGTTGCCCTGACCTCATCTTACTGCTTCTCTAGCTCCTTGGCCTCTGTATTTAGTTTCTGTAGGTTTGGGTCTTCCTGTAGAGTATTCATCAACTGTAGGTTTTACTCCATACAAAAATTACCTGCATACGAATTCTAGAACATAGAAAATAAACAATGCGAGAGCATAACACATAAAACACATATACACAGAGATTTTCCCCTAGATCCCAAAACTGGGACTACCAGATTGATTTTTCATTATGTTCCTTTCAATGTTACAATACATATATATACATGTCGAAGCATCCAATACCATGGACCGAAAACCATCGCGCCCAAAACCATGTGCAAAAACCATGCACAAAACCATAGGTAGGTCTGCCCACCTAATATAGGGTCCAAAAACAATTTCCCTAGGGCGCTACCCCAGACCCCATAGAGGGGGGCCCCCCTCAAACCCCCTGTGACCCCCCCGCTGCGCAATCGGCACAACGAAGGGGGGGCTCCACCCCCCAGTGAACTAGGGCGGCTAGTCGTCGAATGAATATAATACAACCCAACACCAACTCCATTCCCTTCTCAAATAATGTTGTGCAATATGCACTTGTGACATCTAGAGTGGCCATTCCTTCCTTGATCGGGGCTTTGCGCTGATCCTGGACTTCCGGTGGAGTCGAAGGCTGCATCTTCAATTGCAGCTTGGTTATCTTCATGTTGAGCTCAAATTGAACTCGACTAAACTCTACCTTAGATTCACACACACCAGCGACTAACTTCCTGAACTTTGCTTCTGGCTGTGCGTCCTCAGAATATGAAGTTCAAGCACAGTTCTACATGCCTCTGCGACCGCTGACTCCAGTCATGAACTGTGTGCCTGGAGTGCCTCCTTTTCTTCCAAAATCTGTGTCTTCTCAGCAAACAACTGTCGATTATTCACCTTGATCTCACAGAAAACACTAAGTGCTCGTTTTTCCCGGAGGCAAAGCTCTCCCACAATTCCATGTAATAATTCATGCAATGTCTCTAGTTGCATCACGGTAAGGTTCAGGCCCATCTTCGGGATGTTATCAAGGAGGGCACATTGTTCCTCAATCTTGTCACGTACTGAACTTGTAAGCAAGGGGAAGACTTGCACATCGATCGTCAGCCATAGAACTAGCTCCATGCTAGTACTTTGTTCTTGTGCCAAACTTCTCGTTGCGCCACTCACTTTGCTGACATCTCCTTGAAACTTAGTTGCTTGGAGTTGCAACTCTAGAAGATCCTTTTGCACTCCTCCCAAAGTCTAAATGTATTGTTGTTCCAACTGTTGCAATAATTTTGTGGTGATGTCCCTAACTTTATCACCGATCTCATCAAGATTAGTTTCTGTGAGCACCAGGGGCTCAACCTATGTTTTGTGCACCTTCTGCTTTTTCCTCAACCCAACTTGTTGTTCCAATTCTCTCCTTTTCACCATGAAGGGGGTGTGCTACCCTTCCTCGCCTCCACCGTTGTGCTCTGTTTTTGTTTTTGTTTCTGTCGAAGGTGACTTGTCACCTTTCTGGGTCTTGCGCTGTTCCTGCTCTACCTTCTCCTTAGCAGTGCATTCCTCCTCGACCCAAGCCTTTTCTGCAACATCTTTCTTCTTCTACACAACCTGCTTGGTTGCCTCCTTCCTTTTCTTTGCAGCCGCACTCTCTACACCTGTGCTTGGCCCAACAACTAAATCTGAAGGGGTGCGCCACTCGGCTGGCTAGTGCGACACTACCTCCTGCACATCAGAGTCTGTTACCAAATAAGGTAGGTCATACCACTTCTGAGTGAGATCCTTCCGTGCCTGGATATAGACCCAGTGGAAGTTATCCTTGAAAGCTGCGTATGCTGATAGCTATGTATACAAGGTTGGGGACAACCTTGGGCACTGGTTAACTGCCATGTAGAGACTTCCATCAAGACCCAAAAAATCGTCGTCTCCGTGATGCGCGCGGGGACGTTCATAGCCCATAGGGAGGCAGACTGCGCGACCTCTGGAAATCCTTCTTCCAATGGAGGTAATTGGCTATCCTCCAGCAGCTCCCATGCAACCAACAAAATGGAGAGTAGAAACCAAGACTAATGGAATGACTTGGTCTCATCCTGGGCCTCACAGCAATTCGGGAGGAATTCTTGCCATAGGGACCTAGACCAATTGAATAGTATGTCTTTCGCACGCTAATCTGGTAGAGATACGACGGACTCTAGAACTTCATCCTCACAGCACTTCCTCATCACCTTGTCAGCCAATATTTACATAGCCAATTGAACTACAGGGTCGTTTATGGATAGGATGGAATACCCTCGCTCCTTCTTCACAAGTTTATAATCGTTTTGCATGCGCTCAACCAACTCCTTCTCTCCTATCTTTCTGCCAAAATCCTTGGTTGAATTCCTCCCTTCATGTGGAAAGTGGGTAAGCCTGTGAATCAACATGTCAGTGATGGGGATAGACCCTCCTAGACATAAACACCCATCATGTACCAGAGTGAGCAGCTGGCATATGCACATTGTGTTAATTGGGGTGCGGTGGTAATGTGGCACCCAAAGCAAGTTGAGCAGCCTAGATTGCTCAACACCACGGGCCCATTCCTCTGTTTCTAGTGCTGTCACACCCGTGCCTTCATAATATATTGTTACAACTCCAAATATCACCCTTGGTATTTGTGATGCTTGGTTTATGGCCTTGGGCAACCCCTCCTTCCAGACTTGGTCCAAATATTTTAAAAACAGTGTTTTAGTCCCTGTACGCAACTTTGCCCTGTGTTAAAAGTGTGTACATGTGGTTCAGACTATAGCCAACCTGCGTATATGTGTTAAAACACTTAAAAAAATTAAATTTCCTTAACTATGGGCGGAGATCACAGGTTTTACCTGTTGATTACCTATTAGTGCCCATGGCCCAACTGTTCCCAACTATTTCCCAACTAAAAAACTAATTTGGGAGAAGTATAAAAAGACTTCAATGGGAAGGCCTTAAGGAGGAGAGAAATGATAGAATTACTATACTGAGATTATCCCCTGATCAAGTCTGAAGAATCCCTGTGCTTCAAGCACTTCCCCAAGTTCAGGAAACCCTTGTTTCCTTGAGTTTTGATGTTCTCTCATATGCTTGGAGATATCATGGTATTGGTTATGGAAGGAGGTTGTTGAAGACTGGGACTGGACGGACCTGGAGGATGGTTCCGCTTGGAGCCAGAAGAGGAAGACTCAGGTGAACTCTTTCCATGTTTTTATTATAGTTTTCTACAATAAAAAGAAACATTGTCTTGTTCCTGATATCAACTTTGTTTATGCATCTGATGTTATTGTTATGGTTTATATATGAATGACTATTTCAATGTATAACTAACCATCTACTTATATGATATAAAGTTGATTTCACTATAATGCTTTATCTATATGTTGCTATGTGTATTCGAATTGGCTGATTTGTAGGTTCGAAGATCATTAGGAGTTGCAGAGGGTTTGAACCCTGGTTGGAACTACCCAAACGAAGGACATCCGGGTATGTTCATCCTCGCATAGTTAGTTTGTTTAAGCATGTTGCCTGAGTTGAATGCTTGTTTCTTGCTATAGATTACTCCTGCTCTGCTAGGGTTCTGACCCAAAGCCCTAGGGGACTTATTCCCTCAACAGAATTGGCGACTCCACTAGGGATAACAATCTTGTTATTCCTAGTTTGGGTTATTTAGTGCCAATCAGGGCTCAGTTCTTAGTTTGCTTGCTGTCACTGTACTGCCTGCTCCTGTAGGAACTCAGACTTCAAGTCTGATCTTTTTCATCAAGCCTCATTTTTTATTTTTCTTGTAAAACTTCATATACGCACCTTTTTCTGTTTACAGAAGCGTACACATGCTTGTTTCTGTGAACTGAAACCGCGTATATGCGAGTTTCTTTTGGCAAAAGCATGTGTACACGCAGCTGTGTAGAGACACAGTCGCGTATACAATTTTTTGCATGATTTTTTCAAATCTTTCTTTCTGGAAAGATTTGTTTCTTGGTCTGTGTGGTTTCTGAGTGGTCAGTTTCTATTTTCATAATTTAATTTTTCAGTGAGCTTACTATTACAAATTCTCTCCTGCTTTGAAAAGTTTTTGGCCTCGGTTTGCTTTACAGTGAGTTTTATGATTTGTGTTTGAACACACAAGGCTTCTTATAGAGGTTCTTGATCGTTCTGGTCTTCTAGAACAGAAGATTGTCTGCAATCTTAGTGTCAAACTTCATTTTTATGGTTTGCTTGCTTTGCTTCCCATCAATTTTGTGGCCATTCACTTTTTCTTTCTTTTCAAAAGTTTCTTGTTGATGAATTTGAAAGTGTGTCTTTCCTGATTTCTTGATCAGTTTTCTCAAAGCTCTTTTTGTTGATTTCGGATCGTTTAGTGCAAGTTGAAACACTTATTTTTTTCAAGTTTTCATTCGTGTTGAATTGATAACTTGCAAAGTTTCCTTGTGATTTGCTTTCGGTCTTTGAGTCTTTGGTGGCATTTTGAGCGCTTTTGAAAAGTTGTTTTTATTGTTTCTTGAAAAAGAAAAGTCCTTCAAAAACATTGTTTTGCTTTCTTTGTTGAATTTGAGTTTGGTTTCTTTTGGTTTTTGAGAGTGATTTGTGATATTTTTTATTAGTCCTTCTTGTTTTGGGAAAGATTTTGTGTTCAAAATTCTTATTCCTTTCAAACACTTAAGTTGGCTTATAAACAAATTGCTTTCATTTCTTTTTTAGAGTAATCTAGAATTTTGCATTATCATGTACACTTTGCATTAGGGTAGTTTTGCATTATTAAAGCATCAATAGTTTTTTAGTTTTTGTGAATGTGAAGTCTATTACAAGAAAGAAAAGGAAAAAGTTTTTGCTTTATACAATTTTCTTTTCATCGAAGAACAAACAAGTGCATTGCATACAAGTTAGTTTTTCATCAATTTCTTTTGCGTCATAAGAACACCATTAGTTTCACTACTGTATTGTCCCTTTGACTTAAAAAGAATGGCCACTTGAAATCAAGCACTTAATAAAATAAACTAGAACTTTTTATATTGTCAATAAGTATACACCAACAAGTTTTAGATTTATTTAGGGCCTTGGATTAGACTAGAAGAGAGTAAACTCTCCAAGGCCACTCTAAATTGTGAAACATAGAAGTCTTAATAAAGAGTGAAATCCAATAGTGTTAGGGAGACCAGGAAAGCTCCATGACTTGGAGTTAACCACGATAGTTTGTGAAGATAGGGATGAGATATACCCCCTCTCTTACTTGTCAGATATTACCTCACGACTGTTTCGCCCGGCTTCTGATACGAGTTGGTGTCATTAGTTGCCAATCCTAGGGATCTACAAAGGTGGCTGCAGAGGGGAATCCTGTGGCACTTGAGGTTGACGTTGCATCACGTTCAACAGTACTTTTGGAGGACACCCTTGTGAATCTTGGGGGCTTACACCGGCAAAGGCTGTTGTTTGGAGGTCAGCGTAACTATCTCTGATACCTTCGCTAGTAGACCTAAGGCATAATTACCCCAGTCTATTTTCGGAGGCCCTTTTTATTCACTTTCTTGTATTTTGGTGTTTGGTCCTAATCACCAAGAGTGGAAATACTTGGAAGTTGTTTGACTGTTGAATTCTTCAGGGACATTTTTTAGTGTGTGTTCTATGCTCCTAGTCAGCCTAGCCTTCAATTTCCTTGAGTCTTTAAGTAGATCTTATTAAAATAATTCAAAGTGGATGACCAATCACTTAGACGGTCTTGTAGACTTTGTGGGCTTTCACCTGCGAGTCTAGATCCTTCTCCTAGAAGGCGTAGGAGCGATTTTGCCAGTGGTTTTCAACCAGTGGCAGCTGGCGCATCAGAGATTGATCCTCCGCTTGGGGGCATCAGTGTACAAGGTAGACCTGGTACTACCACAGAGTTAGAGAGGAACACACCAGTTCTTTCTCAAGTACTCTTCCAGTCGGAAGATAATATTGAGGTAGAAGAGCTCTCAGAGTCAATTGCGGCTCCGAATTCTCCTCTCCCTTCAGATCATCCGGACGTATTGTTATACGTCGGAACTCCGACACACAAGCCTTCAAGCCCAGGTCCACACACATACATCCCTTCGATGACCACTGATGGAAGCATGGCATCTGGTGAGCACCAGTATTGCAGCAATAATGTTGCAACTCCTGGGCTGCCTACTTTACTCTTATCAACCTGGTAGTTCGTAACAAACTTGGAAGCGACGGTGTTGTATGCACAAGTACTAGTTCTTACTACAGGTTGTCACTTGGTCAGCCGGCGCAAGATCACTAGGAGCTCAAGCCAACTTCTATGGATTCCAGAAGAAGCTTTATATGTGATGGAAGGAAAAAGAGATTACTCTACTGATGTTATTCTACTTGCAGAAAGGAAGACTGAAATGTGAAGCAAACCAAGGAAATCCTAGTTAACCACTAATCCTACTTTTGCAGAAAACACTATGAAAACCATGAAAATAATTCCATTATCTACTCAAGGAAGTAAACAACATCTACCTGAGCTATTTCTGAAAGTAAATGAGCAAAAAACATCTTTTTGGATTTTTATGTATTTTTATGTGAATTTGTCATGCATGTAATTTATTTGTTTGTGGATGTGGCAATGAATAGGTGGCAATGGAGGGCGGTTTTGGGATTTGAGAGGATGTAGGATGGTGTGTATGGGTCCTAGGAGGTCTCAGGTGGCCTTCTAGAGGCTTTTCCCAAACTCGACCTTCAAAAGAAAGCCTACAGGAAAATCTATAGGAGGACACAGGAAATCTACAGGAGGAAAAACAGTGTTCTACAGGAGGCCTACAAAAGGAGGCCGAGAGAAGTTTTCACTATTTTGAAGGTGTGAGAGTGGGTGGAGAAGGTAGATGAAGGTTGGAACGAAATGCTAGGGCACCTAGGGTCTACCAAGAATCATTAGGAGAGAGAAAGATGATTGGATTTGCTCAAGGAGAGAGAGGAACGTCTATGGAAAATGCAGGAAACTAAGGCAGAATTGAGGGGAGACTTGAGCGACCCGTAGGGCATAGATCAGATGGGTGATGGAATGGCTGATAGGTTGGACTACTGCTAGAAGATATCTACTGCATAAACAACTGACAGTCAACCAATGATATTAAGCAAGCAAGGAAATAAGTGCATCTAAAAACAGAGTTTTTGCATCAAAGTAAACTATGATCTATGGAAGAAAATGTTGATAACCATTGCATGAAAGAAAAGCATGAAATAAGACTGTTGCAAATAAGTAAATGAACATGATGAAAAATTTCTAAAGAAAAGCAAACTAGACTATGAACCAACTAGAAGGCTGCAAACACTAGAAGTCCTATGAAGGAGGAAAATCTGTGTTTTTGGGGCAGCAAGAGGGTCTTTGCCTCAAATCATTGTCCCAAAGGGAGGAAGAGAGGCCAAGGCACTGCTGCTAGCCTTTTGAATCTTTTCTTTATCACTTCTTAACCTACTATAGAAAGCATAAATGGAAGCAAACTACTGAATCATCAAAAGCAACCTATTCTTAACCATAAAAGGAATGCATCTAACAGCAACCTAATCTACAAACTGAAATGAAACATATAAATACAAGTAAAGAGGAGCTTGGATGCTTGGATTGGGCCCTAACCCAAGAGCTTCAGCCCTATGAGGTAACTCAGTGCTAACTCAAAAAGGATTCCATCTTTATTTCCAAAACAATAGCAAGATTACATGAATTGTCAAAATAATAAGCTCGAAGTTGAGCAGAGTTTACATAGGCAAAACTGCAGCAAAAATTCAAAAAAAAATTGACCAACTCCCTAGTGAGGCCCTAGGCCTCTCTACTTATACAAATGAAGCTCCCAATAGCTTCCTCAAAATCAGGGAGGCTTGGCTCCCAAAACTCGAGATAAACATCAGTTATCCTCCACTTTGCTTGGTTGCCTGCTAATGCATGACTTGGCTGCTTGTACTCCGAGCTGAATGAAGGGAAATTCGAAGTGGGGAGTAATAAATGAGGGATATTCCCTCCTATAAGTCCTCTCCTTTGTCCACTTTGATTTATTGCTGCCGTTTGTCCACTGGATCCTTGACTTTGACCACAAAATTAATCAATAATCTGCATTAAACACATATTAGACCACATGGCATCATAACTAACTCAACTCACTCTATAAAAATATAATTAGAAAATCATACATAAGCTAAGAGAATGGTTGATTTGACTAGGTTAGGAGGTAAAATGAGCCCATATAATTACCCATTTATGAGGCTCATCAGCATCCACCACGAGTGCTACGAGTATGCAGACTCCCATATCGGTACAAGGGGGAGGAACTATTTCCATCCCTTCTACATCTTTATTTGAGTCTACTGCCAGCACATCATTTCTTGGGTATACTTCCATTCCATCAATAAGTGGAAGTTCCCAAGCTCATGCATCCAGTTTTAGATTCTTCCCTTTTGGAATGCCCTCTCAAGGTATTCTTTCAATTCCATTAAGTGTACCATTCACTGCCTCCACGTCCATGATGAGTGGATCAGCTTCTTTCAGGGTTTCCCCTCTTGAAGTGGCCATATAACACATTCCAATCCAACAGTAGGGTCTATGGCTTTTCCTTTCACAGGTCAAGGTACTAATCCTTTTCAGAGTTGGACAAACCCTGCAGTTAGTGGGATAGGAACTGGGAATCAGTTTTTCAGCCAACAAGGGAATGTGTCGTATTCCTCAGTGAATTAATTTCGAAGTTTTCCACCCTTAGCTAATGCTTGGAACCCTTACCAGGGGCTGTCAAATCCTTATAATAATCCGTTAGGGGGGAAATTTTCTGGTTACGGAGGTTTTTCGACTGGAGTTGGTCAAACTCCGAGTTTTGCTGGACCACAAGGTTCACCTTTTGGTTCAGTAGGTTCTACCAGTTACTTCGGGCAACCTGGTGCCTTTCAAAATCCAGGTCATTCTTTTCAGACTTTCAGGAACCCTGCCCAATCTGGGTGGAATCCCCAAGGTCCTCCGAGACTTCCTTTTCTGGCCACGCTTAATCTGCCAGACTTGACTAAGTTGATGAATGATCCAATTAGATACAATCCGGCTTGGCCTCCAGTCCCAACCAAACTTCCATCGGATATTCCAAAATTTGAAGGGAAGAGTGGTGAAGACCCGGGCGACCATGTAACCACATTCCATTTATGGTGCTCATCTAACTCCCTAATCGATGATTCGATTAGGTTAATACTGTTTCAGTGCACCTTAAGTGGGAATGCGGCTAAGTGGTATATAGAGTTGCCAGGGGGCACCTTTACGTCTTTCGCTGATTTGGCTAACATTTTCTTAAACCATTTTCAGTTGCTTGTCTGTTACGAAGCCGGAACTGAACTTCTGGCCAATTTTCATCAGGACATGGCTACTCACATTTCGAATCATATCCAGGAATGGAGACGGAGAAAGAGGCTCATTAAAGCCGAAATTCCACCTGAATTCTGTCTCAAATGGTTTTTAAAATCATTACAACCCGAGATCTCCAAGGATGTTTCTATGTCTGGAGTTTATTCCGAAGAGCAGGATATCTTTCACACCCAGCAGTTTGTTGGCCGGATAAATTGATCTTGCAGACAAGGCCGATCTCCCTAGTATCAGAAGATAGTTTAGCAAAAAACAGACAAAAAAATCTATCTTTCTCTAGACGTATACAATTTACAAATAAAGACTATAAAGGTGTTAAGATCCTACCTTAGATCCAATGCTTGTTCGTTGTAGTCATCCCTCGATCGTTCGAAAGAGTTATCTTTAAGGACCTGCAATCACAAACAAGCAAACATTAAATAGCACCTGCATAGCAAATATCATAAATCATGTCTATTATGGTGATCAAGGAATCCATAAAATAAACCATTAATGAACAGCTTATTGAGAAAAACAAACTTATTAGTATTAACTTTGAAGTATAAGAACCTTACAACATTTTCAGCCTTGATGTTGAACAAGCTCTTCCTGGGGTCCGAAACAGGAGTTTCCTTTACTTTGACAAGCCTTACACTCTTCCAAATGAGATCTTAGATGTATGTAATATCTCCTCACAAAAACTCAACTAAAGAAGACTAAGTTCCAGCAACATTTCACCTCAAAAATATTCAGCTTCCAACCTCCCAAGTAACTAGCCAATGCTTCATTTTATAGTGTAGAGGAGGAGGTTATAGGTCCATCTATGAAGGGATAGAATCCTCCTTCAAAGGGATAAGCTCCTCACATCAAGGGGTTAGCTCCTTAAGGTATGGAGTGCATGAACCTTAGAAGAGAAAATTTGCCACCTCAAGATTCCTTCCAAAAGCTTCTAGAAATGACTGAAAGTGAGTTTTTTAGAATGTA
The DNA here is from genome assembly GCA_031772625.1 of Pinus tabuliformis. NCBI lineage: Eukaryota > Viridiplantae > Streptophyta > Pinopsida > Pinales > Pinaceae > Pinus > Pinus tabuliformis. The sequence goes on along the minus strand of CM062815.1, from coordinate 1,123,913,154 downwards.
CTCGCACCTTTTTAACTTGTATAGGGGTCTGCACACATAACACATAGACAGAGCAGTCAAGTGCATAGGGGACATAACCATTAGGCGCAAGACCACAGGTAATGCAAAGAGAAAGTGCGGAACCATAGTTTTAAAGACTTTTAGGGCTTTTCTCTTACTTTCAAGGCTTGATATGAAGAACTGAGGCTTTAGACTTGCAAAGGAGGAAAGTATGAGTGGTAATGGACTCACACAAATTGCAAAATGTCAAGGTGACAATTTTTAGTGCAACAGATTTCCCCCTAAAGTGCGAAGTCTGTAGTAAATGAAGATGGATTCTTCCATGTATGAAGAGTGAAGTACTTTATCATTTCAAGGATCATCCTGCGGACACCTCAGTCAAAACCTGTAAAAACATTCAATGCAAAATATACATATATAGACATATCATCGCTGAGGTAGGCATTCCCATACTCAGATCAAAACTGACTAAACTATTCTGATACAGGAATGATTTTGTAATACATCAAGAGCATAGACATATGTAGACACAGTATGGACGCAACCATCTGTTTATGAATATTCCATTGTATAATGAATAACAAAACTCCTCGCAGCCTGGATGGTAGAAACTAGATCCAAGGTCTTGATTTCCGCTTCCCGAACTAGTACGATTCTATCCATGTGAATGAATGTATCGAAATCGAACATGGTAGAAACCACTTGATTACCAATCAATGATGTGAATTGTTAACAAGTGTGAGAGAAACCACCAGTAATGTCAATGGCTCTCAAAGTACCCAGTACAATCCATGAAATGTGAATAAATGAGTCGAAGTCAAACATGTCATAGAATCATTCGATCGAAGGTCAATGATGCAACCTATCGTCGAAGGTGAGAAAACTGCCATTAGGGCATGCAACTTTCAAGGTACTGACGATTTCTAGATCAACTTCCTAGATAATGAGCTGAAGTCAATAGAAAGTGATCCGTCGTAGGCAAGCCCACAACACGAAATCATAGATCAAGTTTTGAAGAAATATATTAGCAAGGACTGACTCAGGGATGGTCAAAATGGATGACAGATATTTTGCAGATGAATGGTTTGTTTGAACTAATCTCTTGAACACATAACAACACTACAGATGGTTTGGTGACAATTGACCCAAAGCTAATACCCAGAAACTGGCTGAAGACTTTCAATGTGGTTTGATTAACTGTTAGGCAAAGGATTTTCCCAACCCAGGTGAACAAAAAGTGTCGTGTTCAAGAGTGGTTGATGGGTTTTTATAAAACAAAGTGTAACAAATAGGTTCATTTTTCTCTCTTTTCCCCCACCATTTCTGGCAAGTACCTCTTTATTTTTGACAAGCTTGAGGAGGATAACATTTGCTTGTTTATAAGTTCATCCTTCAGATGAGTCCAACTTGGTTTAAAATTTGAACCCTAAGAAGGATTGGTTTGTTCCTGTTTAAAATTGAACAAGTCCTTTACTATTAAATTTTAACGAGTCCAGTATAGGAAAAACTCGATGTTTTTCAATTTTATGGAGTCAGAAGAAAAACTTAAGAAAACTCCATGGGGGTACTTTTTCGTAAAATAATCCCTTAGGCCCGAAAAAGGATAAAATAATACAAAAGGGATGACTTTTCAATACTTTAACGAGCTAAAAAAGACAAGCGCTCGACAATCTTTTCATATTTAACGAGTCTGAAAAGGGTTTAAAGAGGACTCTATTGACCGTATTTAGTCAACGTGTACCTTTTTCATAAATAGTCCATTTAATTCCGTAAAAGGCGTAAACTTATACTCAAGGGACGATTATTCATTTATTTTAACGAGTTCGAACAATCAAATGCTCGGCGAGAGTCTGAAAAGAGATTAAAGAGGACTCCAATGTTTCGCTTTTTCGTAAATTTTTGAAAGAGTCTGAAAAAGTGATAAAAGTATGCTCTTTGTTGAAAAATGATCAATTTTCCCGAGAAATCCAATGGTCTGCACAAAAACTCAAAACATTACACATACATGTTTAAGATAAATAAAAATGATTTAAAATTTGCCCTTTTAAAGTGAAAAATAAATAAATTAAAAATTCATTTATTCAAAAAAACTTATAAAAAGGGGTTTTCCAACTTCATTTTTACCATTTGAGTTCAGAGTGAAAAGTGAGAGCTTTTGGGTAAGAAAGTTCCTGTGAAGATTCTAGAAAATCCGTCTGTCGGAATCGAAAACTGTCAGCTCCAGGTAATCCATGACCTCCTTATCTTGCATTTCATTCATTTACATTTTTTTTTTTTGCTTGTTAAGACTAACCTACGTACCCACGGGGGATTTGAACTGGTGACCTATCGCAAGGAGTGCCTTAACAGCGCACCCATTCACCGTCAATCGAAAGCCCCATGGGTGCATTCATTTACATTTTGATTTTAGGCTTTAGATTAAATTTTTAAGGGAAAATAGCTTTAGAAATTCGCTCGCAGGGGTCCGCAGGTGCAACACACAGCCCCTGCGGACCCTGACTTTTTTCTACAAAGAAAAAAGTCGTGGGTCTGCACCTGTTGCTTACAGCCTGTGCAGACCTACGCACTGTCTGTAAGTGGTGGGTGCGGACCCCACGAAAATGAATTTTAAAATTAATTTTTCTCCATTTTTGCCCAAAAATTTTTGAACTAGCTGGTTCTAATATGTCTTTTATGCATTGTAGGACATTCAAAATGCTTATTTGGCGAGAACACGAGCATGAGGATGTAGATTTTGCCACACTAAATCATATGCCCACAATGCAGGCATTGAGAGCATGCGGATTGCTAATGTTCTGGGGCATACATGGTATGAGGGCCCAAGTAGACCTCTTGCAATGGTTGGTAGATAGATGGAACACACAGGACCAGTGTTTCATGATTGGTGGCCACCAGCTCGAAATCAAGCTAGAGTACATATATTTTTTGACTGGTTTGTCCAAGAGGGGTGAACAATTATCTCTTTTCGAGACTAGGCCAGGTGGTCAGTCTATTGCTAGTCTCCGATTAGAGTTTTGCGATGATCAAACAAAGGACAAACAGATTGATATTAAAACTATCAACCGTCCTGAGCTTAAGGTCATTGCATTCACGTTTACCAGGCTATGCGGGAGCATAGCATTGCATGTGGCTACTGGATCCCAGATGCAGATGGTAGTAGACTATTTTTGAGGCAGAATATTCAACTGGTGCAAGGCTGTGTTGGCAAATGTGAAAGGCCAACTAACCAGAGCAAAGAACGGACAGCTGAAAAATGTTGGATGTGGATTCATTATGGTTAGCTTTGCTCTAGAGAGGATCCCCATGTTAGCCCCACAACATATTCCTTTTGATGCTAGTCTTCCTCGAGAGACTAGGATAATTCGCTAGGTTGCTTTGATGGCCCGCCACCCTGAGGAGGGTACAGAGGTTGTTTGATTTCTGCCTGAGTATTTTCGTTGGTTGGACAACCAAATTTTTGCGATTCAGTATTTTCCATATGCTGGGATGGATTATCAAGGTGACCCAGACATGATTCTCCCACCATGAGAACAATGGGATGATTTAGGTAAAATCATTTTCAACACTTTCTAAGTTCTAATTTTTTTATTTTTTAAATCATCCAAAACTGACAATCAAAAGTTTAAATGCAGATGTGGGTCCACGACGACCAGCCACTCTCTAGCCTTTCCAGAGGAGACACCCAGCTACAGCAGCACCAGCCCCACAGGACCAATCAGAAGAGATCCTTACCCACTTGGAGCATCATCTAGAGCGCTTGACGATAGATATTCCAGAGACGGATATAGATGATATTCCACTTAGGTTACAGAGTTATGTGATTGGGGTCCCAAGACCTTTTATGAGGTTCCTATATAGGGTGGCCCGAGCAGTGGTTTCTTATCATGATCATCGCCAGGGATATGATGATCGGTTTTGTAGACTCATGACATTTTTTACTTTTGTATTATCATTTTACCGATCATAAGGTGTTTTTCAACCTATGATCGAAGACGATGTATATTTTGAAACACTACTTCTATGCTATGATATATCATTATTACCAGCTATCTTGTGTAACATGTTGTCGAATGTTATTAAATTTACTGTTTTGATTATTGCAAATGTCTATTTATCATACTAGAAGCAACTGCATCTGCTAATTTATTTAAATGTCTTGGAATATGCCAATATTCAATGTAGTCAAATTCATGTTCCAAGATACGAACTCTCAAAAATAACCTTAATAACACTGGATTTCTAATGGCATAAACCCTGTTAAGCTGTAATACAATGAGTTCAGAATCCATCCTAACAATCAAACTCCGAATCCCAAATGAGATGGATTCAGATAATAACTCAATCATTGCACTATACTCTGCAATGTTATTCATTGTTTGACCGAGGCATACCCCATGCATAGATACTAACTCATCATAGGGTGAATAGATAACCCAAGCTACGGAAGAAATGTTCCATGTATTACGACAAGCACCATCAGCAAAACCAATGTATGTTTGAAGAGACGTCGACATCTGCAATATCAAGAGTAAAATCAAGATATGCAAGAATAATGATAAAAGCACTCTCTAAACTAGGCACACTTTTTAATCTAAAAAACACTAGCAGTAAAGAAACTAATCTAACAAAAAATCTCCACACCAAATTAAAGCATAATATCTCTCCAAATAAAGTCCATTTATGGGTTTACCAAAAGAGACACCGTCAAAATCTATCAATTCATAAGCCCCTTTTGCCAACATTCACTTAACAATCTAAGGACCATGCCACATAGGTACAAATTTTCCAGCCCCTAGCTTATCGTTTGCTTGATCATATAGTAAAACTAGGTCTCCTTCCGAAAAATTGCGAGGTGTAAAATTTTTGTCGTACGGAGCTTTTATTCATTTCGCATGAGTCTCGTTTGCTACTGCAGCAGTGCATCAATTCTCATCTAGCTGAGCTAAGTACAAAAAGCGTTTCTCTTCTTCAGAAGTAGCTGGGAGTAATTCTATGGCTAATTACAATGACGGAATTTCACATTCAATAGGTAACACTGCTTCCAAACCATAGACCAGTTGAAAAGGAGTGAAACCAGTTGATGTTTTTACTGAGGTCCGATATGCCCAAAGTGCTGAAAATAGCATGGTATGCCAATTTGACTTATGAATACCAATGATTCGTCTGATCATAGTGACTAAAACTTTATTGATAGCTTCAACCAGACCATTAGCCTGCGAGTAATATGGAGTAGAACTATCGTGGTGCAGGCCAAGTTGATCTGTCAGTTCAGTCATCATGATGTTTCGAAAGTGACTTCCATGATCAGTAATAATAGCTTGAGGAACACCGAATCTAGCAATTATATGATTGAATACGAAAGTTGCAGCAGTCTTGTCGTCTACCGAAAATGTAGGCATCGCCTCGGAGTAAAATAATCTACCGCTAGGATAATATACGCATGCCCCCGGCCGAGATAGGGTTACATGTAATAAAGTCAATACCCCACTTTGTGAAAGGACTAATAGCAATTATAGGGTGAAGAGGAGCGGGTGGAGCGCGCATCTTATGATCAAAGATTTGACAATTGTGGCATTTCCGGATTGCATGGATACAATCTTTGAATAAGGATGGCCAGAAATAACCAGCGTTCAATATCTTTTGGGCTGTGGCATACCTAGACATATGACCGCCACATGCTCCAGAGTGACAGTCAATTAGAACCTTTTCAACTTCTTCATGAGTTAAACAACGTTTGAAAATAGAATCTGTTCCACGACGATAAAGTGTATCACCAATAATATTGTATTGTTGGGATTGGAAACGTATTTTCCGTCGCTGAGATCATGAGATTTCAGGCCGAAAAGATTGGGTTTGGAGATAAACAATAATATCTCCATACCATGGATCAAGAGTACTGATAAGAAACAAGGATTCATCCACAATGGGCTCTTCTGCCACAGTTTTAGTATCAGTACGTGGGAAATCACACATCAGTTCGGCAAAAACCAAAGATTTCTTTGCCTTGGATTTTTCAAATTCCAAGTCAAATTCTTGCAGGATAACTATCCATTTGGAATACTTGCCCCCTAGCAATTGTTTGGTCAAGATATACATCATAGGGTTACAGTCAGAAATTACCGTGGTTTTGCGTAATAAGATGTAGTGACGAAATCTTTGGATAGCTTGAACAACTGCCAAGGCCAATTTCTCCACATGCGAATATTTAATCTCAGTCGGATGCAGAGTTCGACTAAGATAATAAATCACATGTTCACTGTTTAATTCATCTTCCTAAACTAAAACCATCCCAATGGTGGAATGAGAAGTGGCGAGGTACAAAAAGTAATCCTAGTTGTAATTGGGAGGATGCAGTAACGATGCATGGGTCAACGCGTGTTTGAGTACATTAAAAGATCGATCAGCGATCTCATCCCAAAATAATGGCATGTTCTATTTTAACAACCTGGTAAAACCTTTCATTATCTCGGCGTAGTTAGGAATGAAATGACGTAAAAATTTTGCTTTCCCTTGAAAACTTTGGAGTTGGCGAAGAGTCGAAGGAGGAGGTAGATTGATGATAGATTCCACCTTCGAGGGGTCAACACGAATGCCTGCTTTTGATACAATAAATCCCAGTAAGTGACCCATTTCTACACAGAATACACATTTGTGTGGATTCAGCCGAATTCGATAATGCTTACATCTCATAAAGATAGCTCATAAATAAGTGAGATGATCAGCTCTACGCAATGAGTGGGCAGGTAAATCATTGAGATAAGGCTGCACAATGTGCTTGATGTCATGAAATGCGTAAGACATAGCCCATTGAAAAGTTTCTCCAGCGTTCTTTAATCCAAAGGGTAATTTGCAATAGGCAAATGTCCCCCATGGGAAAATGAAAGCTGTTTTATCTTGATCAGCAGGGAGTATGTTGATTTGATTGTAACCGGAAAAACCAGCCATAAAGGAGAACATTTCACTGCCAGCACAATCATCAATAATTTGATCGACATAGGGGTTTGGATAATTGTCTTTAGGACAAGCTCGATTAATATCCCTATAATTGATACATACTCTTATCGTGCCTTGTTTTTGTTGACAGGAACAATATTCGATACCCAATCAGTTAAAGGAATTGGATAAATGAAACCTGCACGGAGTAATTTCTCAATTTCGGCTATGATAGCAATAGCTTTTCACGGATGTATCTGACGTAAGCATTGCCAGATAGGTTTAGCATCTGGGCATGTTTTAATTTCATGGAAAACAATTGACAGATCGATTCCTGGCATTTCTTCATATGACCAGGTGAACACTTCACGGAATTCTTGAAATAGGGCTTTATAGGTTTGGATTTCATCGTCCGTACTGGAAGCACCTATATGAATGTTTTCAATAATTCCAGCGTTAACTGAAATGTCAATAGGAACCATTCGAGAGATATTTTCCAAATTTAACTCAGAATCAGAATGTTGTAATGGATTCTATGGTTATTTGACATAGTCAGTGGTAAAAATAGAAGAAAAATCATTTTCAAAATGATCAAGCTCAGTAAAAACGAAGATTGGTGATGTAGATCTTCCCATGGTAAATCATCAATAGACAATAGTTCACAAATCTGCTCATCGCTATGACAAGATCAGGAAATGTTGTTGATGAAGCTGAGTTTGATATTGAAAGTGACTCTCCATGGATCACATTCATTGGATCAGTTTCGGTTGAATAGGGATCATAAAACAACTGTACAACCGGATATGCAATTTCAAAGGGACTCAGAGGCATTGCGCCACCAAATGAGTCCACCTCAGAATCGAAAGGTACGATCCAAGGATCATCAAAAGTAAGAGTATTCGATGAAATCATATGAATAGTTGCAATAGAAGGCGATACGTTAGGAGGAGGGAAGGAAAAAGTTCCTAGTAAACCAGAATCTTTAATAAAACCCACACCAACATTCTTATAAGGGATAGTTGTTTTACCGATGTGTTGAATACTATCTGTAGAGGCTGGGTCGGATGAAAAATATGTCAGCTGGTCTATCGTAACAATCTTTATGTTATGAGGAAACTTAATAAGCCGAAATACCGATGAAACAATAGCGGTCATAGCATAAGACCAACTACGACCCAGGAGAAGGTTGTAATCTAGAGGGGCATCAACCACTTCCACATCTAGATTTACGATTTTGTCTTTGACCCCTATATGTAAATCCTGCAAAATGCCAAAAGGATGGAACCCGCAGCCATCAAAAGCCTTTAGAATTGTCGAAGACTGATTGAGTGTGGGAGAACCAAGCAATTTCCAACACTTTATCGACATAATACACGTAGAAGCCCCTTCATCAATCACAGTCTGAAAACAAGGTCTGTTTTTTACTAAAACTGGAATCTAAAAAGCCATTTGATGAGGGAGGCGGGGTGTGCTATTCTCTAAATTGAAGATTATTAGATTTGAATCCCGAATATCAACAGCTCCTATAGCAGACAATAGTAATTTACACTGTGGTGGGCACGATTGCAGTGCTTCCAAAGCCGACATTGCTGAAGGGGAAATAGCTAAGTCTTCAACAATGTTATAATTCTGAGTAGCTCTCGCATGTGGATTGAAAGCTGATTTCCGAAGTATACCTTTAGCAAGCAGTTTGATTACTAAGTCAGGGTTGGGTTTCTCGATCTGTATTGGACCAGAACCATGAGGAGGTGTAATTGATGTGTTTGAATTAGAAGAATCTGCTTCTTTACCACCAACGAGATTTTTACTACCATAATCTTGTGATCGCGTTGCAATCCTAACATGAGACATCATCATAATAGGTTCTTCTGAGGAATTCGAGGAAGAACCAATCATCTTACTATCTTGAGTAGGAAAAGGATTTTCAAGACAGTAGGCATTTGAGAACCTTTAACAATTTTCGAAACCTCTGCTCGATGTGGGCAGTCTTTGGTAAAATGATCCTCATCGCAAATGAAACAAGGATATCAAGCTTTCCGTTTTTTGTCAGTAGATTCATTTTTATCTATTCTATTTTTTGAATTTTGTTTGTTTTTCTTCTTCCCCTTCTTTTTACTGCCGGATTTTGTTTTGGCCGTAGATGATTCTACAACATGGATGTCGACAGAAATTTTAGCAGAAGACTCTCCTGTCGGGGAATCAGGTAAAGTTATTATAGGAGAAGAATTCTTTGAAGATTTCTTCTTACTTTTAGTGCTAACTGAACCAATCATACCATCAGCGGCATGAGATCCTGAAGGAGCTGCAGTTATTTGACCGTGTTTTGGAAGATCAAGGATTTTTTCATGTAAAGTACCTAATTGCGTATAGACGAGGTCAAGGTACTGGGCCTGAGCAATGACTTGCTCTTCAATAACAACTCCTCCTTTAGCTACATCTTCAGTGATTTTGGGTAACAATGATTTAATGAACCATTCCGCTAAAATTTGATCCGGAATGAAAACTTTCACTAAACGCCTCCTACGTCACCATTCATGAACATGATCAGAAATATATGTGGATGTGGATTGTTTTAGTGAAGTTAACAATTCCGTGCCATTGTCGTATCTGACAGGCAACTGAAAATGAGTTAAGAAAGCAGTGGCTAACTGATTGAAATTCTAAAAAGAGGCTCGTGGTAACTCAATGTACCATTTGGCGGCAAGGCCAATAAGAGTTCATTGAAAAAGACGCAATCGAATTAAATCATCAATGTTGGAATTAGATGCACACCAGAGGTGATAAGTCATAACATGATTTGACGAATCCTCTCGTAACTTACCCTCGAATTTCAGGATATCACTAGGCAACTTACTAGGCATTGGCGGCCAATACGGAAGATAGTAAATCGAATCATTTGTAAGGCGCGACAAATCAGGTAAATCCAAAGTTGCTATAAATGGTAACTAATGGTTAGGGTCACGAAAATCTTGAGTAGCGAGACCAGTTCCAGGAGGAGGATATCCAAGATAACCTGGAATCGGATTTGCATTAGGAATGTTATAACCTCCTGGAAAACCATGATTAACTAGACCAAACTGAGGTTGTTGAGGCTATTGATAAGTATAGCTAGGATACAGTTGATACTGATAAACTAGGTTTTGTATAGTAGGACCGAATTGATACTGTCCCTGGTACGGTTGATACGTAAATTGTGGTTGAATTGTGGCAATTGTAGCAATCGTACTAGCTCGTCCCACAGGCATCTGGACCAAATTCTGAACCGTAGGTCCTGACTGAGGCACAGAGACTTGAGGAATTTGCACTGATGTAGGGGTAGTAGAAACCGGAGCTGTTGATACTCTAGAAACAGGTGTTGTAGGTTGAATAGAGGTTGCAGTAGTTGTAGCAGTTTGAGGCAGAGTATGAGGTGAACTAGGCCCAGGCTACTAAACTGTACCAGATGCAGGGGTTTGAATAGTAGGTTGGACAGGTTGCTGGGTTGGACTAGAAACCAAAGGCTGTCTAGGTTGATTAATTAACTACACATTAGGTTGCAAAGTCTATTGAGTTTGAGACGGATCCCACACCATGTTCATTCCGGAGTATGGACCCACAAAAGGTTGTGCATATGGAGGACCATAACCTGGTTGAACGTAGGGCTGATAATTAGGCGGTACATTTCCAGCTCCTTGAAAAAATGGTTGACCAGAAGGTGGTTGGAAACCTTGAGTTGGGTACTGACCTTGGGGTTGATAACCCTAAGGCACATATTGAAACTGGGGTTGACCTTGAGGTATGTACTGAAACTGGGGTTGACCTTGGGGTATGTACTAAGTCTGAGGTTGACCTTGGGGTATGTACTGTCCTGAAGGTTGATAAACTTGAGGAAGCCCTTCAGGCGGTAACTGACTACCTTGGGGTTGCCCCCCAGGTGGTAACTGACTACCTTGGGGTTTCCCCCCAGGCGGTAACTAACTACCTTTAGGTTACCCCCCAGATGGTAACTCACTACTTCGAGGTTGAGGATTTGGAATACTACCAGACATCATAAGGATTTGTTCTGCATTCACTGCTTGAGTTCCATTACTTCCAAATGATAACACCTGTTCAATCAGTCGAGGAGATGCTCCTGAAAAAGTACCAGAGAGTGACTAGTACCTTGAAGGAACAGAAGGACCGCCGGATAAAAATGTTTCCAGTGTTTGGGAAAACATAGATGATTGTCTTGACATAATCGATGAAGGATAATAACCTCTTGGTGTAGGATGAAAAGGAATTCGAGGTGGTGAAAAACTAAGACCCGGGTTTTCTAAAAAAAATTTCAATGAAACATACCAAGCATCACTCCTAAAAGGACTGTAGAATATTGATTCATGCTCCCTAAGATTTAAAATCTGTTGGTTTTCGGGAAGAGTTACGTCTTCTTCTGGATTAACAAGTTCTTCAATAGAAATGAGGCCAGAAGGAAGATTTTGAGTAATGATATTTCTTACCCTAGGTGAACCAGGATTACTAGAAGTTGGAGAAGCAAATCCTGAAGTTGGAGTAATAGCAGGTTCAGTGTCAGGCTCATAAATTTCAGGTTCTTTAGCTAATTCACTGGAAGGAGAAATACTACCAGTAACTTCGGAAAATGAAATTGGCTCTTGAATTGGCTCTGTTGTTTGTATTTGATAATCAGGATGAACAATTAAAGATGATTCTCTGGCTTCTAGTGATCCAACTCTACTGTCACTAGGTGATACAAGAGCTCGTAGCCCTTCAAGCTGGCTTGGTGAATACTCAGGAGGTTTCCCCTGAAGTCTACGAGATTGTCTCGGTAATTCAGCCACGATTAAATATTAATTAATCACACGCAAACAAAAAAAAATTCAATAAAACCACCTAAAGTCTCTAAAGAAACAAACAATTGAATCACACGCCTAAAACATCTAAGAGTTCAAACCACACATAAATAGTAACTTCCTGTACTAAAAACACTAGTTGGTGATGAAATCCAACTTAGTAAGAGTTTAATACAGAAAGGGTGGTTGGAACAATTACCCCGACAACCTACTTAATGAAACAGACTGGCACAAGTTTCTTCACAAAACCATCTCGAGTGAAGAGAACCCCCCAGAGAGTCCAAGTGATTCTAGTCAACGTCTGCTCTAGGTACAGTGAGACCTGTCCTTCACTGTCACCTTAGGAAATAATCTTAAGTTTTTGGACACTAAGGTTACCAACAGAAACAAATACAACTGGGGGAACAGTCTACGATCCGATCTATGCACAAGGGCAGAGTAACAAAGCTCAATCCCCTTGAAGGCTCCTAGACATGATCAATCTGAGGTTTACCAACAAGTGACCCCAGGCTCGTCAACAATGGTTAATCTGAGGTTTACCGTTTATAATACATGCAAATCTTCTATCTTTCCCAATGAAACAAACTTGATTGTCTCAAAGGTTCTGGCATGATCTCGTGATTGACTCCTTTAAGAGAAGCTTCCCAGAATGTATCAATTACAATTGGATTTATTTCCTACTACAAGATATATATACTTGTTTGTTTTAACTATCTTGGAGAGTTAATTACTCCCTACTCCAAGATACTAGCCTAAGCTATATTGGTGATAAGAGCCCTAGAAATAAAAAAGATTACTAGATCAATTTTAATTAAGCATTGCTTTTATGGGTTGTTCCTTAAGTCAATAGGTATGGAGATGAAACTTTGATGGTGTGAATACTCGACTCCAAACACTAAAAAATGCACCTAAAATTATAAGCAATTAGTTTTTCTTTCAATGAAATTCTAGCTAAAAGAAAGAGTTTGAGAATGCAATTCTTTAAGAAACAATTCTTTCTTTCAACATGGAAATGAAAAGAAAATATTTTTGTATTTTTCAATAAGAACTCAAAATGAGACTAATAATTAATACTCACACTAAATCCCTTTCACTTTCAAAACTCGAAATGGCAAGAAAAACAATTTTCCTGTCAAAAGAGATCCACAAGTTCTAGAAAAGCACTCAAAACTACAAAAACTAATTTTGAGATCTAAAAACTTTAAAAAATCTAATTAAATAAAAGCTTCAATTATTTTTTAGGACTTTTTACTTAGTTGTTCAGTAAACTAAGGATTCATTTGTTCATAATAACAAATCAATCAAAAAACATCCAAATATGTTTTCTTTTGTAAAAATGAAATTCAGAACTTATAACAAAGTTTGTTCAAAGATTCGCAAGGAGAAAACTAAATCTATTTCTCACAAAGGATAGATTTCACAACCAAGTCAGACTCATCAAGAAGACAAAAAGACACCAGGGTAATCTAAGGTTTCTCAAGCTTCTGATCTTTGAGTCACTACAGAGACCAAGTGAAAACCACTCCAAGCATGCAAACTTCTAGAAAATCATCTAAAACAAAAATACTATCGGAACTCACTCACAAGAGGTTTTTGACAGGAAAAACATAGATCTGGGTAGACCCTAAAGCTTCTAAATCAAACCTAAACCTAACTGGAAGAAGGTATTTTAGGTTTTTCAAAAAAAATTACAGGGTCCGCAGGCTCCAGAAGTAACAGGTGCGGTCCCGCTTTTTTTACTAAAGGAAAATTGTGGAGATGCCCGCACTATCTGTGAATAGAAAGTGCGGTCTCTTGAAAACTTCAAAAAAAACAAAAAATACTCCCAGATTCAAAAACTACCCAAGCCAGTATACATCAATCAAAAACCAGAAATGAAAACAATTTTCTCAAGTGAAAATAAAGGAAAACCAAAAACCAAATTCATTCCTCAGCAGAGTCGCCAATTTGTTGGCCGATAAATCGATCTTGCGGACAAAGCCGATCTCCCTAGTATCAGAAGATGGTCTAGCGACAAACAGACAAACAAATCTATCTTTCTCTAGACATATGCAATTTACAAATAAAGACTATAAAGGTGTTAAGATCCTACCTTAGATCCAACGCTTGTTCGTTGTAGTCATCCCTCGATCGTTCGAAAGAGTTATCTTTAAGGACCTGCAATCACAAACAAGCAAACATTAAATAACACCTGCATAGAAAATATCATAAATCATGTCTATTATGGTGATCAAGGAATCCATAAAATAAACCATTAATGAACAGCTTATTGAGAAAAACAAACTTATTTGTATTAACTTTGAAGTAGAAGAACCTTACAACCTTTTTAGCCTTGATGTTGAACAAGCTCTTCCTCGGGTCTAAAATGGGAATTTCCTTTACTTTGACAAGCCTTCCACTCTTCCAAATGAGATCTTAGAGGTATGTAATCTCTCCTCACAAAAACTCAACTAAAGAAGACTAAATTCCAACAGCATTTCACCTCAAAAATATTTAGCTTCCAACCTCCCAAGTAACCAGCCCAATGCTTCATTTTATAGTGTAGAGGAGGAGGTTACAGGTCCATCTATGAAGGGATAGAATCCTCCTTCAAAGGGATAAGCTCCTCACATCAAGGGGTTAGCTCCTTAAGGTATGGAGTGCATGAACCTTAGAAGAGTGAACTTGCCACCTCAAGATTCCTTCTAGAAGCTTCTAGAAATGAATAAAAGTGAGTTTTTTAGAATGTACTCGCGTTTTTTTAACTTTTACAGGGGTCTGCACCCATATCACATAAACAGAGCGGTCAGGTGTGGCGGGGACATGACCATTAGGTGCGAGACCACAGGTAATGCAAAGAGAAGGTGCAGAACCAGAGTTTTAAAGACTTTTAGGGCTTTTCTCTTACTTTCAAGGCTTGATATGAAGAACTGAGGCTTTAGACTTGCAAAGTAGGAAAGTATGAGTGGTAATGGACTCACACAGATTGCAGAATGTCAAGGTGACAATTTTTAGTGCAACACAGTTAGAACTGATATATTCTTAGTCTGGGACTCTTCAGAAGATCTTGCCTGATGCTCCTAGATCCATGGTTGATATAGCCAAACCGAAGCCAGGCCCGCATGCTGATGGTATTTTTGGATCAATTGATGTGAATGCGGTGAACCTTCTGAGCCAATTGTAGCAGTTGTCTATACAAACTGCTTCTTCCAATCAGGTTGCACCGTCTACTCCTACACCTTCTCAACCTTCTTCCGTAAACACCGTTCAGGCTTCTAACCCCAAAGGAAATCAAAATTCCGATGGGAAGAAGAAGGGATGAGGTAAAAAGAAGAATCAGGATGGGAAGAGTAATGCGAACAAACCCGGCAATAATGCTAGTGAAGGTGGAAAAGAGTCTAAGAAGAAAGTTAAGTTTCCATGCAAGTTATGCAATGGAGACCATTTGACTCATCTCTGCCCAAAAATTCAAGATGCTCAGTGCTTGTTAGTGCAGCAAGGGTCTTCTAGATCCCAAGCTGTCTTAACTAACCCTTTCCCCCAAGGGCAGCAATTGTTTGCTCGCGTGAACTCAAACCCTGGTACCTCTGCAGGGGGAAATCAGGAGGGGGATAATTCCTCAAATGTTTTCATGATGAGTTCTAATGTCAATGTGGCTACACGGTCATGGGATTATGGTGAAGAAGAAACATCTAAGGATAAATCTATTCTCAAAACTACGGACCCACTTCATATTTAGCAACCCTCTATCAAGTCTATCCCTCAGATATCGAAAGGTTCCACCAAGCACACTACTATTAACCCTAATGCTCGGGCAGCCCAGAACTACTCCATTGTAGAAGATCTGGCTCAAAGTCCATGTGCGATGTCTGCTTTAGAGGTACTCCAGTCATGTCCAGCTCAAAGAAGTGCTTTGCTTTCGGCAATGGGGGCAGTAGATCCAAATAATTATTTAGCTCTCACTTTTGATATGCACAATGTCAAAAAGAGACTTCCTCATCATATGGCTTTCCAGATAAAGTCTACTTACTGGAAAACCAATATTATCCAAACAGTTATAGATGAGGGAGCTTCCACATGCGTAATGTCTATTTCATGTTGGAAGGCAAGTGGATCACCTATAGTTGTTCCTTCACCCACTCTCTTGACAACATTTGATAGACATTCTCATAGGCCACATGGGATTATCCTGGCCTTTCCTATATGTGGTGGAGGAAAGGTTGTTAATTTTGAAGTAGAAATCGTTGATGCCAACCCTGATTACAATCTCCTCTTAGGACAGAATTGGATTTATGAAATGGATGCCATAGTTTTGACTCTGTTTTGCGTCCTTTGTTTTCCTCACGAGGGGAGAATTGTTAAAGTTGATCAATTGGATTATTCTCCAGGTGATCCTCGTGCAACTTCGGATTCTACCGTCCCAATGGTGGATAATCCTCGTCAACCTATAGAGAATTTAGGAGTTGGGATGTATTCTTCCTTGATGGGTGTATTTGATCTTCCCCCTCCTACGGCTAGAATCGATACAATTTCATCCTCCAAGGAGCCTTTACGGAAAGAGTTTGTTCAAACTCATTATTTTTCGGATCCTGGGACCTTACCTTCATTTGTGACCACATCAGATGACGGGAAGGTGGGTGGAATAGAATCTCCTATGTTTGCAACAGAGCTTAGATATGAATCTATCGATAACTCTACAGACAACCATCCCACTTCTTCGGGAAAGGAGTTAGATGGTGATGTGGCTCCTACTTGGACCCTTGATCCCACTTCTGCTTTGGATTGCTTAGATATAGTTTTTCCATCTGACGAAGCAATATTCAAAGCAATGACGATGGTAGATTGACCATTGGAAGGTTTGCATCATCATTCATATTTTCATCCTCCTTTGCATGAAGTCGAATCTAGGTCCTCCAATCTGCTTACTAGCAATGTTTGTACAGTTCCTTTGGCTCCAACATAGTTATCTGCCAAAGG
This sequence comes from Pinus tabuliformis, assembly GCA_031772625.1. Classification (NCBI taxonomy): domain Eukaryota; kingdom Viridiplantae; phylum Streptophyta; class Pinopsida; order Pinales; family Pinaceae; genus Pinus; species Pinus tabuliformis. The sequence goes on along the minus strand of CM062815.1, from coordinate 1,123,896,439 downwards.
TAATATATTGATTGGCTCAATGACTGTACCTATAAACATCTCTAGGAACAAGCTGGCGGAGCCCCCTGATGGGCTCTACCTCAAGAAGTACTTTGCTTAGGTTACGGCCGAGCAATGGCTTCTTTGTATATTTTGTATTTTTGTACATATTCTATTGGGAGTTTTTTGTGATATCGACACTTTTTTTTTATATTCTTTGGCAGGTGTTGATGGATGACTTGGTCTATTTCGGATTCGCTGATGGTGCTAGTTGGTACACTCAGAATCTTTCTTCCACAGCTGATCCGAATTGGATCCATGAAGAATAGTCAGAAGGACCATGACTGTATCAGGTCGGGACAGACATCAAAGAATTAAGAAAACAGCGTTCAAAAACACCTCTGAACAGCGACAGTTAGCAGCCAGCATGGAGCGATGAGGACCTCGGTCAAAGCACGCTGACTGAGGCCCATGGAGACTGCGCAGGAGGCAAAACTAGCCCCTAGGAAGCCCGGATCAAGAAACAGAGGCCATTTTTTATGGCAAAACCCCTCGAAATGGGAAGGCCCCAAGCGCTCGATCGCATGGAGAGCCGAGAAAATCGTGGGGAAAATGCTAAAGGACAAGGTGGGACCCGCGCTCTGAAAACCAACGGTCTTGATCGGGGGCACCCTCAAGCGGTAAGCAGAATTAGCGAAAATGGAGCGATTCCACTCAGCGGCTGACGCATGGCAAGCGGAGGAGAGATAAAACCACCACTGATCACGTGCTAACGGTTGAGAAAGTTAACCGCGCGAAATGTGCGTATGGCGTCAAATCTAGAGGCCCCAGATCTAACAGCTGAGATCGCGCCCGATGGGAAAGAATAATCAATGAGGGATTAAGCCACGATTTATAAGAATTTGACGTCTGATATGACTGTCAAGGTGGCAGAAGACTCATTCCATGACGTAACGAAAGAACCTAATCGATGAAGTGAGTTGGCGCAGTTGCAGGAGGACAAGTGGCCACTCCCTATGAGCCTGATGATGACGCCGAATAGGGAACACCAAGCGAAGTTGTAGCAAGTGATCTGACGGGAAGTGGAAGGGGAATAGAACAGCCATGAGCTCGAATGGTTTTAAAAACCATACATAGAAAAAGCATAGAACACCGAACACCAAACACCGGAACCCCAAGAGGAAGACGGGAAGGAAAAAAAGGAAGAAGACAGAGAAAACAAAGGAAAGACAGTGAAGCAAAGCAAAATGGAAGACAGAGGGTCGAGCTGACCTAAGGCAGTATCGAGCACCAGAGAGCTTGAGAGATTCAAGCCATCCCAGAGAGGATCTGTCTGGACTGAGCACAACATTGGGCTCTCTCCATTAAAGACCAAAAGGTCATAGAGCTGGTAAGGAGAAGATTTTGTGTACTCTAGTGACTTGGGGCATCCAAGAACCACCTTTCCAAGCAAGTTCTGTTTAGGAGACTCACATTGAGCTCCTTCATTGTAATTCTCTACTTTAAGACACAATAAAAGAAGGCCACCACTGAGATCTGGACTGAAGACGTAGCCCTGGAGGATAGGGTGAACTCCTTATTAAATTCCTGTGTTCTTATATTGCTTACTGTATTTCTCTGTTGTTTTCCATTTCAAGTGTCTGTGTATTTGCAACCTGATCAATCCGTTGCCGAAATAACATAGACACACACCGGCACATGAGTCTGTAATACCTTCATGTAATAAATCTTTAATTGAGGTCACTCATAGGGTGATTATCAGATCAAGTGGTATCAGAGCTCTAGGCTGTAAGGTTAGACAAGCTTGTGTTGGTTTAGCTATTGAATTCTCACTAGATCAAAGCTTAAATTAGGAGAAAGAGAGTTGGTGGAAACTAATCCTGAAATTGGGAGAGTCTATCCTCGGAAGATAATGTCAGAGGAAGGTTCTGTGGGGCCAGACCCTCAACTCATAGAAAGCTTTCTAGCCATAAATTCTATGGTAGAAGAAATGTATAGGGACTTTAGAAAACATAAGGCTGAAGATTCATCGGGTTCTAAACAAGATAAAGAAGAAGATGAGTCTCACTTCCATGACCACTCAAAAGGAAAAGGGAAAGAGGAAAGCTTTCTCACACCTCCTAATAGCCTTGTGCATAACAAGAAAGCATCCTTAATCAAACTAGATGTTAAATTTGATTTGCCTATATATGATGGAGAACTAAATGCAGAAAAGTTGGACAATTTGATTAGAAAAATTAATGTTTATTGCAGAGTACAGAACATCGACTCAGACAAGAGCAAGATTCAGCTGGAAAGCCTATGCCTAGGAGGCACTGCCTTGGTTTGGTGGGAAGGCAAAGCTCAAGCTGACATGAAAAGACATGGTAAGACCATCTCTGTCTGAAGTGAATTTGTTTCTGCAATCAAAAAGCAGTTCTATACATTGGCCTACATGCAGCAAGCCATGATGAGTTGGCAAACTCTTCGGTAGTTGAAAGGTCAAAGTGTGCAAGGGTACACTCAGGAATTTAGAAAGAGAGCACTGATTCTAGGAATTTCATTAGACTCACCAGAAACTCTGTTGAAGTACATTGGTGGTCTACACAGCTACATGAGGCATACCATCCTCATGTTCAATCCCACTAAGTATAGATGAGGTATCTGTACAAGCTGCTCATCTAGAAGCTAGAGGAAAGAATGGAAATCTAGAATTTGGGGTACCATCCCAACCCACTACAAGCAAGAGCAAGGAGAAAAGAAAGCAGAAGTAGAAAGCAAGGAAGGCTAACACTGCACAGAAAAGCAAAGATTCATGCACTCACTGTAAAAAGGATGGGCATGATGATGAGCATTGTTGGATTTTGAATCTAGAGCTGAGACCTAAGAAGTTTGAGAGCAAGAAAAAGAAGACTGCTGCAACAATTCAAAAAGATTTGGGGTCAAACTCGGGAGATGAAACAACTATTGCATAAAAGGTAAGAATTCTGAAGCATCTACTAGTAATTCTGCTCAATCTGTTATTGATGAAGAAAATGAGAGAAAAAGACATGAGTTTTTCCATATTCGAGTTGTTTCCAAACATCAAAAGATTGATACTCTGTTTGATAGTGGCTCACAAGTAAATTTAATTTCCGAAGAAATTGTAAATAAATTGGGATTAGCAACCACACCTCACAAGAAACCATACCCATTAGGATGGTTGAATGATAAAGCACAACTACAAGTGACTAGACAGTGCAAACTCAAGTTTTCTTTTGGGTCAGCATTTGTAGATGAGGTTGAGTTAGACATAATTCCTTTGGATATATGTGGAAATTTTTTAGGGATTCCTTACTTGTATGATAGGAAGGCTATCTTCCATAGAGTCGAGAAAAAGTATCTACTTGTTAAAGATGGAATCGAATACTTTGTAAGAGCTCATAAGCTCAAGAATAATTATACTCTCATAAACTCAAGGCAGATGAAAAGAATGATAAATTCATGAAAACAATTCTTATTGATCGTTGTAAAGGAAAAGAAACCTGATAAAACCAATGTATTTGAGGGCTGTAATGCTAAACAGCAAGCTGATTTAGAAAAGGTTGTTTCATAATATGATGTCTTGTTTCAAGAACCTAAAGGTCTGCCACCCAAAAAGGAAATAGTACATGATATTATTTTGTAGCAAAGATGTTTCGTTGCCTAACATTGGAATGTATAGGTTATCAGCTTTAGAGAATTCTGAAATCAAGAAGCAGGTGCAGGAGTTGCTCGAGAAGGGGTTTATCAGGCCTAGCACATCACCATGTGGGTCACCAATCGTTTTGATGAGAAAGAAATATGGCTTGTGGAGAATGTGCATTGATTACCGAGCACTGAATAAGATAACAATCAAGAATTGTTATCCCCTTCCTCACATAGATGATCTTTTAGATCAATTGAAGGAAGTTGTTTATTTCACCAAGCTGGACTTGCATAGTGGATACCATCAAGTCATAGTTGCCGAACAAGATGCATGGAATACTACTTTCAAAACAAAGCAGGGTTGTATGAGTGGCTGGTTATGCCTTTTGGCTTAACTAATGATCCTGCTACTTTCATGAGATTAATGAATGATGTACTCAGACCTTTTCTTGATGATTTTGTTATTGTATACCTGGATGACATTCTGATTTTTAGTAAAACGTGTGAAGAACATTTAAGGCATGTTAAGCAGACACTAGATGTTTTGAAAAGAGAAAAACTTTATGTTAAACTCTCAAAATGTGAATTTGGCAAGACATCTCTAAACTACTTGGGTCATATAGTAGGGGGTGGTGAATTGAAGATAGATCCCTCTAAACTGGCAGTCATTGTGAACTAGCCTAAACCCAAGTCTGCTGCAGAAGTGAGAAGCTTCTTAGGAGTAGTACAATATTGGAGGAAGTTCATTTCTAATTTCTCCTCAGTTGCAGCTCCCTTACATGCTTTAACAGGGTTGAACAAGGTGTTTCAATGGGGAGGCAAACATCAGAAAGCCTTTGACACCTTGAAAGAAAAGATTAGTACAGCCCCTGTACTAGCACTGCCTGATCTGCAAAGACCATTTGAGATCCAAACTAATGCCAGTGACAATGCCATGGGAGCAATGTTGACACAGCATGGTAAACCCATATGTTATCATTCTAAGACTTTAATCTTGTAGTAGTTAACTATCCTACATATGATAAAGAATTGTATGCATTAGTTCAGAGTGTGAAAAAGTGGAAACATTACTTAATGGGAAAAACGACAGTAATACATACTATTCATCAACCACTTCAATATTTACACTCCCAAACTAAGTTGCAGCAATCAAGACATTACAGATGGATGGGTTTTCTACAACAGTTTCATTAGTCATCAGATATAAAAAGGGCATACATAACAAATTTGCAGACATGTTATCTAGACCCATTATAAATGCATCTACTATACTTAAGCATAATTCTGTGCTACATGAAAGCTACATTGAACAATATGCTCAAGATATAGACTTTAAAGACGTATATGAAACTTTGAGTCAAGGCAAAAGAGTAGAAGAACTAGATTATCATGTAAAGGACTGACTCTTAAACCATTGTGGGAAACTCTGCATTCCATAAACTGAGAGAATAAAGATAATTAGGGAAGCACACACTTCTCTGATATCAGGTCACTTTGGGGTAGGTAAAATAGTTGCACAGCTGCAAAGGTTTTGTTATTGGCTGAAAATGAATGAGACGATTTCTAGATATGTAAGAGGGTGTACTATGTGTGCTAAAAGCAAGCCCAATAATAGAAACCTAGGCTTGTACACTCCATTGCCAGTTCCTTCTCACCCTTGGGAAAGTGTTTCCATGGATTTTGTTGGAGAACTACCTAAATCTAGGAAAGGTCATGATTATCTATATGTTGTTGTGGATAGGTTCAACAAAATGTGTATTTTCATAACTTGTAATAAATAGGTTATAGCTGAACAGACTGCAAAATTGTTCTTTGGACATGTATGGGTTCATTTTGGATTACCCACTTCTATTGTATCTGATTGAGACACCTGATTTGTGGGGAAATTTTGGTCAAGTCTGTGGGAACTGATGGACACCAAACTGAAGAAAAGCACAGCTTTTCATCCACAAACTAATGGCCAAACAGAAGTAGTTAACAAGAAAGTGATCCAGTTACTCAGGGGGTATTACAGCAAACATCCCACGCTTTGGGATGAACATTTGTGTTATGTGCAGCATGCTTACAACAGAGCAAAACATTCTTCTACACAGAGATCTCCTTTTGAGACCTGTTTTGGTTTCACACCAAGGTCTCCTTTGGATTTTGTCTTTGGTAAAGATACCATGGTTTATGGACACAGTGACGTGGACAGGGCAACTAGGTTCATTGAACAAATCCAGGAGATCCACCAGGCAGTACAGGAACAGCTGGAAAAGAGCCAATCCAAGTACAAGGCTAGGCATGACAAGCATCGGATGGAGCATAGTTTTCAAGTTGGTGACCAGGTCTGACTATATATCAGCAAGGACAGGATGCAGGGTGAAGGTAAGAAGCTAAATCCTATCAGGTATGGACCCTTCAAGATACTTGAGAAGATTGGTGAAAATGCTTTTCGCCTTGATCTACCAGCTTACATGCACATCTACTCAGTCATAAATGCAAATTGCTTGAGATTATTTGAACCTTCAATGATTGAGGACCCTGAAGAGTAGAGTCAATTTCCTTCTATCGATGACCTGCTACCTGAATATCTTAATGAATTGCAGGAAGACGCAATGTTGGACAAGAAGGTGAGGATAATGCGCAGGGGAGATGTTGAGTACCTCATAGTTGGGCTCAAAGGTTCAAAGCCGAGCAGTACAAAGTGGATTGAGATTAGACAAGCGAGAAACCAATTCCCTCACTTGGTCGATGCTTAAAAACCAATTTTGGTGGTCCAAAATCTTTTCAGTGGGAAGGCCATGATCCAAATTGGATCCATGAGGAATCGTCAAAAGGACCATGACTGTATCAGGTCGGGACAGACATCAAAGAATTAAGAAAACAGCGGTCAAAAACACCTCTGAACAGTGGCAGTTAGCAGCCAACGTGGAGCGATGAGGACCTCGGTCAAAGCGCGCTGACTGAGGCCCATGGAGACTGCGCAGGAGGCAAAACTAGCCCCTGGGAAGCCCGGATCGGGAAACAGAGGCAGTTTTTGATGCGCGATTAGCACACATCGCTGGGAAAAACCCCTCGAAATGGGAAGGCCCCGAGCGCTCGGTCGCATGGAGAGCTGGGAAAACCATGGGGAAAAGGCTAAAGGACAAGGCGGGACCTGCACTCCGAAAACCAATGGTATTGATCGGGGGCACCCTCAAGCAGTAAGCAGAATTGGCGAAAACGGAGCAATTCCACTTAGCGGCTAACGCGTGGCAAGCAGAGGAGAGAGAAAATCGCCGTTGATCACATGCTAACGGTCGAGCAAGTCAACCGCACAAAACATGCGTATGGCATCGAATCTAGAGGCCCCAGATCTAACGGTTGAGATCGCACCCGATGGGAAAGCGAAATCGATGAGGGATTAAGCCATGATTTATAAGAATTTGACGTCCGATTTGACTTCCAAGGTGGCAGAAGACTCATTCCATGAAGTAACGGAAGAACCGAACCAACGAAGCAAGTTGGCGCAGCTGCAGGAGGACAAGTGGCCACTCCCTATGAGCTTGATGATGACGCCGAACAGGGAACTCCAAGTGAATTTGTAGCAGGCGATTCGACGGGAAGTGGAAGGGGAATCAAACAGCCATGAGCTCGAATGGTTTTAAAAACCATACACAAAAAAAGCAGAGATCACCAAACACTAAACACCGGAACCCTGAGAGGAAGACGGGAAGGAAAAAAAGGAAGAAGACAGAGAAAACAAAGGAAAGATAGTGAAGCAAAGCAAAACAAGACAGAGAGCCGAGCTGACCTAAGGTAGTATCGAGCACCATAGAGCTTGAGAGATTCAAGCCATCCCAGAGAGGATCTGTCCAGACTGAGCACCACATTGGGCTCTCTCCATTAAAGACCAAAAGGTCACAGAGCTGGTAAGGAAAAGAGTCTGTGTACTCTAGTGGCTTGGGGCATCCAAGAACCACCCTGCCAAGCAAATTCTATTCAGGAGACTCACATTGAGCTCCTTCATTGTAATTCTCTGCTTTAAGACACAATAAAAGAAGGCCACCATTGAGAGCTAGACCGGAGACATAGCCCTGGAGGATAGGGTGAACTCCTTATTAAATTCTTGTGTTCTTATATTGCTTACTGTATTTCTCTGCTTTTTTCCATTTCAAGTGTCTGTGTATTTGCAATCTGATCAATCTGTTGCCTAAATAACATAGACACACACCAGCACATGAGTCTATAATACCTTCATGTAATAAATCTTTAACTGAGGTCACTCATAGGGTGATTATTAGATCAGCAGCTTGGGTGATTTATTATCCATCTGGTAATTTGATGGTGTCAAGGGGAGTATGTATTGGTTCTGCGTCAAATAATATTGCCGAATATACTGTCATCATTAATTTACTATCTAAAGCTATTTCTTATGGAATTAATTCGTTGGTAGTGTATCTTGACTCACAACTGGTAGTGTCACAATTGAATAACATTTATCGGGTTCGGGATCCTTATTTATATCACCAAGTTTTGAGAGTGACGGTTTTGCAAAGATCATTTGTTTTTATTACTTATTTGCACATTCCATGATCTGGAAATTCATTAGCGGATTCTATCACTAATCAAGCATTAGATTGGCATATCATTCATTCATCAAGATAAAAACAAACATCAAAAATCTGGAACTGTATATATATATATATATATATATATATATATATATATATATATATATATATATATATATATATATATATATATATATATATATATATATATATATATATATATATATATATATATATATATATATAGATATATATATATATCATAAAATCGCCCGTGTGTACATAAAGTGTTTCAAAAATAATATACAAAATCGAGACTAAATGCCCATAATCATGTCCAGTATATCTAATGACCTGACTCAGGATGAGTGGCTAAGTAGGTGACTACTACTTTGGCCACATGCCAAAAAAGGTGAACCCAGTCGCATGGCACTCCTACCACGCGGTGCTGCATATCCTCAGGTAGATCTTCTATGGCCTCCATCGGTACCCGATGAGTCAATCTCACAAAGTTTCGTTGGACTGCATATATGACCCTCTCTGTCTCTGCAGCTGCCTCTTCAGCACCTCTTACGCGACATCTGTGTCGCGGAAATCCATATGTTCGTACCAGACCCACATATGGAACATGATCATTATGTCAGTGTTTTAATCCCATAAAAAATATCTTTAAGTTCATTTCCATATTTAAAAAACATAAAAAAAATCTTAAAACATGATAAAACTTAAAAAATGGTTACCTATCTCTCCCCATGCGGTGTTTGGTGGCAGCACCAAGTTCGAATCTCCTCTGAAATCCATGCTAGCATAGGGATAGTCATCCACAGTGATGATTTCTTATTCCCAACAAGAGAAGAACTCATCATCGAAAGCAGTCCTTGGCATGTCTCTGCCTCCAAGGCGTTTCATCAGGTCAGCCCACCTACACATCAAAGGATCTCAAGGGCTACTAATAGAAACTGATACTCTAGGATGTAGCCCTGGAACCTTCTCAAAGAAGAAGGAGCACAAAATGGTCCTGTATCCAAAATTTTTGGTCTGTCCTTTCTGAATGGAGGACAACTAGCTCTTCATGTTGGTAAGAAGAGGTGTACACCAATCAAAAACTGTAGTGAGACACTCCACAGCCAAGCTCATGGATAGTCATGACGCTTGGTGCAATGAGGCTGATCCATTTATCCTAGCTATGGTGAACAGTAAGATCCTCAGGGACAAACTCTCTACATGTTTTATTGGAATTTGGCTTCCAATTTTCTCAGGATGCCCCGGACAGTATATATGCACGTAGTCTTCCACTGAAAGACTACCTCGTGTTTGGCCAGTCGAATGTACAACTTCTCCTCTCCGAGAGAGACTAGTGATAAAGTAAATATCTTCTACCTCTATCCTCAAAGGCATTTGATCAATCATAAAAGCATCATCTTCGATACTCTAGTAGTGGATTAACATTTCAAGCAAGCGGGTGTTGGCCTTCATATTTGGCATTTTGAAAATTTTCAATAAACCGCATCCCCTCAATGCATCTAAGGCCTGCTGATCATTCATAACTTCATTATCAATGGTAGTATGCTCCCTCTCTCTCCAGGTGATTGTCATCCTGAAAGAAAATTGATTTCCAACCGTTAGTTTTTTGTGTTTAAATTTCAAACCACGTATACGCGGGTCCCTTTCATACACAGTCACGTGTAGGGCCTGCATGTACGTGGGTTTATAATATCCAACCCACGTATACACTGCGTTGAAATTTTTAACATAAATTCCTATGGTGAAATCTCAATAAAAATTTCTAAAAACAATCATAAAGTAATGCAAGCTAAGATTGGGGGTTACCTGATGATTTTTATACAATTTGAACGGTCCAATTCTTTGGGGGGAAAGTTTGCTCTTTTTTTCTCCACAGCTTTTGCTCTCAACACAAATGGTACAAATGGTGAGTCAAAAAGTCATTTTATAAGCTTTGAAAATGTTAAATTTTTTCAAAACTTGATTTTTTTTCGTCTCATGAATCTTTTAACTTGTGAGCTTGGATTGTCGGTAATAGGTTGTTTTTTCAGGACATTTTGGACGCTTTTTCAGAAATCTCACATCGGTTCCATGACTGCTGACTCGTCATGGCATGTATAATTTACTCACTGGCATATAGGTTAGGGAAACCATTTTTCCATTGCATTTTGCATACTAGCCTCCATTTGTTGATACACTTTCCATAGGGTCGATCCCATCGTGTTATGGTTAGTAAGCCATGTTCACTTGCCAATTTTTAATTCATGACACGATGGTAGAGCCATCCTTTACATGGGCATCGTAGTTAGAACCTCACTGACATTGGTTGCCCATGTTGTTTCATTGAGTAAGCTCGGGAGTACTCTCTAGTCCCACCATGACTTGCGCATTGAAGACTCATTTCTCTTTGTTTCTTCGCTTCGTTCTGGCATTATACCCTAGAGGCTCCTTTGTGTTGAGTTGTACTACTGCATTGCATTTTTACCATTTGCACCTTTTGGCCTTGAGTTGGCTTCACCTGGACTCGTGTTTAAGCCACTTTTTGACCATGTCTTCTACAAAAATCAAACTTGCAATCCCTTAGCTTTACAACTTGACACACCCTCAGACTCGTGGAAGGAACATTGCTTTGAGTGTCCTTGACCAGCTTCACCTCCCTGCATTGAGAATAGGAATGTTCCCATCCCAGGAACTAGATCATCTGTCTCACTAACACGCGTTCTTTCCACTGTACTATAGCATTATTTTATTCTTTTTCCAGTTTAAATAAAAAGGCAGAAAAATTGCATATTCCAAAAAGAGCGGGAGCAGGACAACATTTCCATATATTTTTGGTAGCTAGAGTCAGTCATGTCACCCTTGAAAAAAGCACTCAAAATAAAGTCTCTCCTCCCTTTGGGTGGGATTTAGTTTGACTTAGGTAAGCCTTAACCTTGTTATTGAGTCAGTTCTCCTCCAATCGGTTATCTCTTCCAATCATATGGAGAGTTTGTTCGTGCCTCCTGCATGACGAACTTATACAAAGTTATCATATGTTGCCACATGGTCATCATTGAGTCGTGTTTTTGTTCAAGGGAAGTGAGCCTGAGGCAGCCTCTCTGCGGTGTCTCTTAACCTATTTTTCAGTCGGCCATCCCTGGTTGTCAGTGTCTTTTCTATCATCACATTAGTTATATTGGTTTACTCCTTGTACAGTGTTTTACTCCTTGTACGCTACTTTTCCCTGTGTTAAAAGCATGTACACGCGCGTTAGTCTATACCCAACCCACGTATATGTGTTAAAACACTTAAAAAAAAAAAATTCCTTAACTATGGGTGGAGATCATGGATTTTACCTGTTGATTACCTATTAGTGCCCATGGTCCAAATGTTCCCAACTATTTCCCAACTAAAAAACTAATTTAGGAGAACTATAAAAAGACTTCAATGGGAAGGCCTTAAGGAGGAGAGAAATGATAGAATTACTATACTGAGATTATCCCCTGATCAAGTCTGAAGAATCCCCGTGCTTCAAGCACTTCCCCAAGTTCAAGAAACCCTTGTTTACTTGAGTTTTGATGTTCTCTCATATGCTTGGAGATATCATGGTATTGGTTATGGAAGGAGGTTGTTGAAGACTGGGATTGGACGGACCTGGAGGACAGTTCCGCTTGGAGTTGGAAGAGGAAGACTCAGGTGAACTCTTTCCATGTTTTTATTATAGTTTTCTACAATAAAAAGAAACGTTGTCTTGTTCCTGATATCAACTTTGTTTATGCATCTGATGTTATTGTTATGGTTTATATATGAATGACTATTTCAATGTATAACTAACCATCTACTTATATGATATAAAGTTGATTTCACTACAATGCTTTATCTATATGTTACTATGTGTATTCGAATTGGTTGATTTGCAGGTTCGAAGATCATTAGGAGTTGCAGAGGGTTTGAACCCTGGCTGGAACTACCCAAACGAAGGACATCCGGGTATGTTCATCCTTGCATAGTTAGTTTGTTTAAGCATGTTGCCTGAGTTGAATGCTTGTTTCTTGCTGTAGATTACTCCTGCTCTACTAGGGTTTTGACCCAAATCCCTAGGGGACTTATTCCCTCAACATATACTCATTTCATGAAGTTATCCATTGCTAAGTGTGGGAACTTAGCATGATCTGCTATGTCCTAGTCCTCCATCTTTAGTAAAGGGACTCACATGAGTCGCGGACCTTCAAAAGGCACCTGCTCAAGTAGCAGGGGTGTGGAAATGACAAATTTCTCAAAGTCAAGGTCTTTTGGAATCTTCATCTTTCCTTTCCTCGGAGGGATATACTGAGGGAGATTTTTGATGGGCTCTCCTCCTTCAGCATTAACATCTTCAGTTCCCTAGCCTTCTTCTGCCTCTAGGTCTACAACCTTCTCTTTTCCTTTTGTTGGCTTCTTTTCATTTTTCTATGTAGGTGTCATGATATGCTTCCTAGGGGAAGCGCATATCTGTACTAGCTTATGCTGCTTCTCCTTTGCCATGGATTGTTTTGATCTTGGCAAACTCAGCGCCATGGGCACCGCAGGCGTAGCTTCAGCATTGTATATTTCAGGGCCTGGGGTGTCAAATACAGCGGCCTCTACACTCAAAGGTTCTGCGGGGTTGCTAGCAGTCATCCTCTCCATAAATAGCTCACGAGCTTCAAGAGAAATGTCTGTGTGGACGAAGAACTCTTCCTAAAATGCTTAGCTCATAAGTAACATACAACAAAATTCAGAAAAATCTCCAAGTGTGCAAAGTGTTCTCTGTTAGACTGGTACGTGTAATTTATAGGGGTTTTTTAATTCAAATCCGACCATTCCCCCCAAACTTCGACCATTAATGTTGTTTTTACGAAAAATCTTCAAATATTTTAGCCTTAAATGCCGCCAACCCACTCCCCTTAACCGTCTTCTGGCTTTCAAATCATGAACAGTGACTCCAATGGTCACTTTCCTATTGTGTTGCATGGCACCTCCCTCCATAGTGTGGCTTCCTTCGTGCAACTTCATTGGTTGTATCTGCATCATCTTCCACACAGCCCATATATTGTGTAGTCTGCCAACCCTGGTAGTGTAGTTTATAGTCCCACACTCCCTTGCAACAGCCTGGAGCACTAAGACTGACCGGTTGCCATATAGTCATTGTGCAGGATCCCCTCTATACAACTTCAAGCAGCTTCCATTCACTCTTCCTAGAAAAGGTTCTCCATTTAGCTTCACAATCTGAACTATGCCTCCATCTGTAATTTCTTTGATAATATATGGCCCCAGCCAATGCATATGAAATTTCCCCGAAAACTTAGTGAATTTACCATCATATAAAAAAAGCAGATCATTTACCTTGAACGTGCGAAGGTTGATGTGTCGATTATGCCATGCTTTTTCATGTTCCTTTTGTACTTGCTGATGGAATCCAGCCAAGAATCAGTCTTCTTCAAGCTCCATCAGTTGCACGAGCCGTTCCTCCAAGGCTTCATGATCTGCCATACCTGTGAAAGCTGCTATCCATATACTAGGCACAATATACTCCATTAGAATTATAGCTTCTACACTATAGACCAATCTAAATGACATTTGTCTTGTCAGCTTCTTGCAAGTAGTCCTATAGGCCTATAACATTGCAGGTACGCCCACATCCCAGTCATTTTGTTGCACGTTGCAGATCTTCGTTAGCACATTCTCCAAGATCTTATTAAAGGCCTCAAATGTTACATTAGCTTGTGGATGATACGGTGTGTTCTTCTGATGATAGACCTGGAACTACTCAGTCAACGCGTTGATTGTCTCGTTTAGGAAGTACGTACCTCGATCACTCATCAACACCTTCAGGCATCCAAATCTAATTAAGACATACTCAAACAAGAACTTCATTGTTGTAGCCCTATACAATTCTTAACTGGATATGCCTCTTCCCATCTAGTTAAATACTCTGTCGCAGTGATGATGGAGCGCGCACCAGTTTTCTTTCCTGGGGGTTGAATTGGTCGAATGAAATCAATTGCCCATTTTTCAAATGGTTGCAAAGATACTTGACAATTCTGTGGCAACTCATCCCTCCGTGATGGTCTACTGGTTCGTTGGCATGCATTACATTCCCTTAAATATGCTTTAGAATCATTATGCGGCATTAGACCTGCGTGCAAAATCTTCTGCACAGTCGCTTTTCCTGCATAGTTTCCTCCCACAGCTCTTCCATGAGCTTCAGCGAGAATGCTACTCCTCTCGAAATCTGGCACATATCATCACAATATCTCGTCTGAACCCATCTTATACAGATGTCCCAAAATCACCAAAAAGTTTGTCACGCGCACTACTAGATCCTTCTTTTATTAACTTGTACACCCTTCCGGTGCCATCCCCATGGTCAAAAAATGGATGATATCTGCAAAATGATTATTCGCTACACGCACCGCGAAGAGCTACACACCTGGAAACCCTTCCTCCAAATTAGTAGGTTCCTCTCCTATTTCAATCCGCGACAAATGATCAGGTCCTGAATTCAACCTCCCTGGCTTCATAATGACCTCAAATTCATACTCCTGGAATAGCAGCAGCCATCGGCAAATCTTCCCCCCCAACACAGGCTTATTGACTAGGTATTTCAGGGCAGAATGATCTATGTACATCTTGAAATGTCCGCCCAACAAATAGTGCTTGAACTTTTGAAGCGTGTACACCATAGCCAATCCTACACACTCCGTCGTTGAGTAATTCTTCTCAACCTTTGATAATTTCCTACTTGCGAAGGCTATAGGATGGTCTGGCTCTCCTTCATCGGCCTTTGTTAGCACCACACCCAACGCAATGCAAGAAGCATTGACATGTACATGGAATTCCTTCTTCCAATTAGGGAAGACCAACATCGGTGCAATGACCATCTTCTCTTTCAACACGTCCAAGCTACACTGACATTCTTCATCCCAAGAGATTGTAGCATCCTTCTTCAATAATTTCTCCATGGGCACCGTAATCTGAGCATAAGACTTGATGAACTTCCTGTAATATCTTGTATGTACCAGTGTTGCGTGCAGCTGCTTAATGCTCCTTGGGGCCTCCAAATTTACTATCATTGCAATCTTTGTAGGGTCCACCATCAATCCTTGCTTGCATACCACGTGACCCAGAAACATCCAAAAGGGAACATAGAATAAACACTTTTTCAGATTCAACGTGATCTGGTACCTGCAACACGTATCTAACATTAAGAGCAGGTTGGCTACATGGTGCTTCACTAAACCGAACACTCTCCAGTCATCAAAGTATACTTCCAAGAAATTATGAATAAACTCCTTGAACGTCGTGATGACTATGCAAGAAAATATCACAAGCGCATTATTGAGTCCAAACGGAATCACAGTGTATTGAAAACAACACCATTCTGTCGTGAAGGTTGTTTTACTCCTATCCTCTGGCGCGATCTTGATCTGATGGTACCCAGAAAATCCATTAGTGAGCGAGTAGGCATCCTTCCCTCCAACATTGTCTAATACTTCATCTATAAATGGCGTCGAGAATGGATCATGCACACAGGCATAATTAAGCTTCCTCAGATCCACGCAAATCCTTATTTCATCCTTTTGTTTCTTCTCCTGTACCACCATGGGGCTCACCCAATCGGACTCTTACACTGGTTCTATGATGCCTGTTGCGAGCATCTTATCCAATTCCAAGCGAACCTTTTCCTTATAGTTAGGATTTAGGCGATACAGCCTCTTCTTAAATGGCTTCACGTCCGGCTTCAGAGTGATTTTCATAACGCCCAAGTCTCATATTATGCCCTTCAAGTCCGAATTCCATTACTGTTTGTAAGCATATTTCAATATTTTACATTAATGAAATGAAGTATTATTTCCGCTGCATATCTGTGTTCATGGTTATCTCTGTATTGTATTATGTTCCTGTTTAAATCCGGATCAGTGGTATTAGAGCGGTCTGCTTTTGTTCTCTGTTTTTCTTTGCATGTCCCCAACAAGGTCGGGATATAAGGAGTTAGGGCTTGAACTGGTCGAACCTTTGCAATACCATCCTCGCAAATCTCGACGACCTCCCATGGCGGATGAGAAGAAAGACGAGGGGGCAGGAGATCCTATCAAAATCTTGCTCGAAGAAGCCCTCGAGCGGCAAAGGAACGCGATGATGGGTAGCTTTGCACAGATCCTTCAACGGCTACCCAGAGGTGACGCATCTGCTTCCAACAGCTACTCTGGAAATGCCACACCCTTTAAGGTACAAGTTAATTTTGAAATCCCCATCTTCGAGAGTCAAATAGACGCAGATGTCGTAGATAAATGGTTAAATCTGCTAGATGGGTATTTTTCTGTTCATGAATTTTCAAGTCGAGAAAAGATTGTTTTCTCTCTTCTCAAAGCAGCCCCCCACGTCATGGACTAGTGGGAAACCTACTGCGAGCAGAAGGATGAAAGTACAAGCTCACTATTTTCAGCCGCACCCACTTGGAATGACTTCTGGGATGCCATCAAGGAGTAGTACTACCCTGTCAAAAGCTATGAGGACAAATACATCAAATGGACCACACTGCGGCAGGGATGAGACCAAGATGTGCCAGAGTTCACAAACATTTTTCATACCCTTCGCACACAGTTGGGTATCAAAGATTCTGAGCTGCATCTGGTATGCAAATACCGCGGTTGCCTACACAGATACATCCAGGAAGAGATGGAGTTCTTGAACATCTCCTCACTCAGCACAGTATACCGATACGCTGTCAAAATTGAGCAAAAGTTCAAACAGAAGAAGTGAGACTTTGGATCTGCAAATCCGAAGCCCAAAGGACAAAGCCAAGGCGGGGTGACCCAAGACACCCTGTCGAAGCCACAAGAAAAGAACAACACCACGAAGCCGAAGAAGGACACAGGAAAGTGGTGTGAGTTCCATAAGAGTCCCACTCATAACACAAGTGAGTGTCGGACCAAGCAGTTGCCAGTGGCCGAGTTGAAGGCTTCCGAATCAGATACATGTTCTGACCCTGAGCCAGAACTCGACAAGGGGAATGGCAAAGGGAAGTAGATCATTGATGCGGAGCCCACCGCCACTGTTTCCACTGCCAAGATCCAGAAAAATGAGCCCGAAGATCTAGAGGAGGGGGAACGTCTTTTCCACTCACAGATGTGGGTGAAGGGTTCGCCGCTGCAATTCATTGTCGATAGTGGCAGCCAAAAGAACCTCATTTCAGCAGAGGTCGTGAAGCGGTTGGGCCTACCGACTACACCACACCCGCATCCGTACAATATCGGGTGGCTTCACGAAGGACGAGATCTCAAAGTTCGCCAGCAGTGTCGCCTTCCCTACAGCATCAAGCCCTTCGCAGATGAGGTATTGTGTGATGTTACACCTCTGGATGTTTGTGATGTATTATTAGGCCAACCATACTTGTGGAGGCGACATGTTGTGTATGAGTCAAGGCCTTGTGTTGTCATTATTTCTTTGGATAATTCATTATACAGGATACCGGAGGAAGCCCCACCTACCGCCACCTCTTTGATCACTGCCAAGAAAGGCAGCAAGCTCATCTCCCAGAATAGGAAATTCATTTTGTCTGGTTCGCTCCCAAAGTAAGGGGAAGATCGTTGCTACATCCATGACCCCCACAAAAGGTTCCTCCACGCAGCAGCAACAGCAAAGGGATATGGTCATGATAGAACACAAGAACAACTTCTCCTCACCCACAGGGGTACCACACAAGTTTCAGGTGGGCAACAAAGTTTGGTTGCATCTGCAGAGAAAACGCCTTACCATAACCCATCAGAAACTCAGACCACTCTGACATGGTCCTTACACCAGTACGAAGGCTACGGGAAACAATGCTTTGAAGCACAGCATTCCTCCATTCCTTCACTTGCACCAAGTGTTCAATGTGGATCGTCATCGACCATGCTTCCCACCATTTCTGGACACATCAGAGATTGCAGAACAGCTCACCAGAGACCCAACTCAGCAGAACCTTCCTCATCTTAGGGAGGAACTCAACGCAATGGGGACCATTGCTTCCTAAGGGGGGAGGAATGATCCAGGTGGATGTTGGTGGCCACCCACCTATCCCATTTGGACCCCCACATCTGTCTCTTTCAGTCTTTTCAGTTTCCTAAATTGTAGCACAGTTTACTATTTTTAGCAGTTTTTCGAGTCCTAAACTTTCGGAGCCGTTTTGAGGCCCTAAACGACGTTTTTTGAGAAATCTACCGCCAGCGATTTTTCAATCAAAAAAATCGCCTTTTCCATCGTATTACTCGGAGATATCTTTCCAACGGGCTATCATGCGCGTCAAACGGAGATAATATGACCAATTCGCGACCCCGGGAAGTTGGTTGTCCAACTCACCCCAACGGGGCCCACAAACTCTTGGTGTTACATCTCCTCGGGTTAGGGTTTTGGTTGTTTAGGGTTTTCTCTTATTGTTCAATAATAAAAAGGCCCTTGAGCCTCATTTTAAGACAATTCAAAGGCATGTAGCCACCACATCTCTTCTCAGAGATACGCTACCATCGCCCCAGCTGGTTTATTTCCATTACTGTTTGTAAGCATATTTCAATATTTTACATTAATGAAATGAAGTATTATTTTCGCTGCATATCTGTGTTCATGGTTATCTCTATATTGTATTGCGTTCCTGTTTAAATCCGGATCACCTGAGTGGTTGGGATGGTTCTTAGGAGTATTGTTGATGATGTGAAAGGTTTGTATGATGTGTTTTCATCGATTCCATTTCCTTAAGATCACCTAGGAGGTTGAATCCAATCATAGTATCCTCTCGTCACATGTTTACCCCGATTGGCCAGTTACTTGGGTAGATGTGGGAGGAGGGTGTTACAAATAACACCTCACAAACTTCAGTAAACCTTTTCCAATCAGCCACCTATGTCTTGTTTGTTGTCTTCACCTTCAAGCAGTTCCAATCCTTGTCCATTCTTCTGTAACTTATCCAAACCTTGTGCAAGCTTTTGCAACTCATATGTAATCATCAAGACACTCTGTAATCATTAGGATACCTATAATACCTTTCCTAATCATGAGGAAACATACTCCATCTGTGAACCACCTAGGCACATCAATTTTGCATGCATACCAATAGTGTCATATTATGACAAAATCATAATGACATGATGTGACAAAAGTGTGACAAACCCATGATATAATGGACAAGTTGGCATCTAGGTTAACATCAAGTACCACACGTTAGCCATAATTCCAACACCCTCCAAAACTATAAAGCATCGACACATGACAGCTCATATATCGCCAAACCTAATGACGTAGGACAGTGACATGTGGAAAATTGTAGTGATGATGACATTCCTTTTAGTGATGATATGGCATCTCAAGCATGGCCAAACCTGATGATGTGGAAAGATGTGGTTGGCCAAACTTATAATGACATGGCAATTGGTTGCAAGCTAAAATAATATTATGTGGCAACAAAGATGATGTGGCTTGACACACTAGCATGAATACATCAGCAGGGTTATATGGAATTATGGATGATTGCCATGTGGCATGTACAAACGGAACTTTTTGATTAGTCAAACAACAAAATATGTGTGACATGTGGCACCATTCAAGGGCCTCCATGTGGCATGATGATGATTTCATTAGCTCGATGCCTAATAGCCCCTAGTACCGGGTCATATGGCATGGTCACATCAGTTAAGGGGATAGTGTATAAAGAAAGGTTTGGCTAACGATAATATGTTGGCTTCCATGTGACCAAGGTTGTGTGTGTGTGTGTGTGTGTGTATTCGGGCATGCATGCCACAATAAAATATATAATACACTTTGTATTTCTCTGGGAATATATATTACAGTGGTTGTATTGTGCTGGTTCTCGTTGTAGGGTTTTGGTGGTTATAAAAATTACAATGGTTTTGTTCTTCATTGCAGGATACGGTGATTACATGTTGCAATGGTTTGGCTTATGTTGCATGCTTAGGTAGTTATATATATTGTAGCGGTTTGCTCATGTTACAGGCTTCGCTCACGCTATGGAATTTTGTGTTTTATACATTGTAGTGGTTGGATCACACCATGGGATACTATGGTTTACATTACAATGGTTTGGTCTAACAAGGGTAGCAATCTTCAGCCTAAAAGGAAAGGAAGATAGATGGTGGGAATACATGAGCAGTGTTAAATCAATTTGGGAAAGGGAGTTATCATGGAATGAATTTGAAAAATATTTTCAAAAAAATTATATGTCAACGAGGTATTATGACACTAAGGTCAAATAATTTCATGAAATCAAGTTGGGTCAGCTTATGCCAAATGAGTATACAAATAAATTCTTAGAAACACTAAGGCATGTACCTTATATCAAGGACGAAAAAAGTAAAAATCCAAAGATACCTCAGTGGGTTTCTTCAATTATTTAGAGATTGGATTGAGTTCAATGAACCCAAGACATTGGAAGATAACATCTGGAAAATCGATCATTCTTACAAACAATCCAAACGCAATATTGAGAATCATATGGACTCAAAAAGGAAATATCATAGTCACTTCAAGGGGAAAAGATGAAAACCCTTTGAGCATAAGTAGATGGAAAAGGGGGGAAATTTACGTTCATACCAAGAGTCAATTCCATCGAACGCATCTCACTAACAAAGATCAACCCTCCAAGACATCAAGAAAATTCGATGGGTACAAGAAACTTTAGTGGTGGAACTGTGGAATAAATCACTTGTGAATGGGTTACTCTCAACCACAAAAGTAGAATGACAAAAGGTTATACAACATGGAAGAAGTGGTAACAGTGAATGATGTATCCTAGGGTATGCCTCAGATTTATGTTGCATTAGAAAATTGACAAGGAGATGACTATGCCTCAGTCATCAAGATGGAAGGGAAGATCGCTAATCAATATGTTTTAGCTTTAATTGATCTGAGATCTAACCTTAGTTATATTAGACCTAAATTGGTAAAAGAGTGCACCATGCACAATGATGAGCATACCAAACCATGGATTGTTCATTTATCCACAGGAGCTAGAAAGAAAGAAACAATATTGGTATAATCATGCCACCTAGCGTTGGATGGCATGGATACAACAGTGAATCTCAATGTCCTTCCATTGTGTTCATATGATGTATTAATTGGCATGTACATGCCCCAAGTATTGAACTTGTGATTGAAATAAATCATATTTGTTGAACTTTGTGTTGAAAATGCAACAAGATGATGGAGCTTAGTGAAAAGTAGTCGCCTTCACTAAGTGGGCCCGCAGGCTATTTTTGGCGCAAAGTCTATTTTTAGACATATGGATCATGGTCTATGAGTTGTAGGATGCTATTTGTGGATGATTGGTCATGTTGGTAAAAATAGATGAACTTCTATTTTTAGACATATGGGCGGAGTCTATTTTTAGACTGCCAGGCTAAAAATAGAACAGTCGAATATTATTATCTCTCAATAATATTTGGACTATAAACATTATCTTATCCTCTTGGAGAACTTCAGTTCGAGCTACAGATGTGGCACATGCAACTGCCAGAAGGAAATACACTTTTCTTATGGGTCAGTTGAGCTATTGCATGATTGACTTTAGTTAGAACTCAAGTGATTGAGTTTGGTGGAGTCGATTGAGGAGTTGATGGAGTTGTGTTCAGTTTGACTTAGTTGAACTAGTTGTATTTAGTCTAACTACATAATACACTAGTGATGAGTGATGTGAATTAATTATTAATTAATTCACTAATTATTAACTCATAAATAAACTAAAGAATACATCAGTTAACTCAGTGCATGGACAGTTCAGTGGCGACAGGTGTTAG
This sequence comes from Pinus tabuliformis, assembly GCA_031772625.1. Taxonomy (NCBI): domain Eukaryota; kingdom Viridiplantae; phylum Streptophyta; class Pinopsida; order Pinales; family Pinaceae; genus Pinus; species Pinus tabuliformis. The sequence goes on along the minus strand of CM062815.1, from coordinate 1,123,874,493 downwards.
AGGTGGAGACTATTATCAGTTGTGACTATAGCTGTGCATGAGATTTGCACAACCAATGATTGAGATTTCCAATGAGGATTGTGCAGTACAAGCCAAGGGAAAACGAGCTTGGATATTCCTATTCTCACTTTGGATTGCGCAGTAGAGGCAGGAAAACAGCGGAGGAGATTTGAACCTGTGACTTGATTCAAATCTGAGCTAGTTTGTGTGTAGCAGGTGGAGATAGTACTGAGTACTTGTGAGGAGTATTGTATTATGTATTTTTACATGTTCTCTATCATTATAATATAGAGATAGTTGGGGTTTTCAGCTGTATTCTTTCCCCAGTACATATTGTGTTAATATGTGTGATTGATGTTTCAATGTGCGCATGCAATTGTTTCTTAATTCTGCAAAATTGGTGATCAACGTAGAGGAGTTTATGTATTATGCATGCATTCCGCAAATAGTGTATAATCGAGATAATCTCTGTGAATAAGTGTTATATTATTCAAAATTTCTACATGGTATCAGAGAAGAGTTGATCATCAGATCTATTATTCAGAAAGTGATTACATTTTATTTCTTCAAGCAGAGTCTGTAATCGGGCCAGGTAGCCTCTAGATTCATCCTTCTTTTGGAAGGTGAGATATCCGGTGAATTCCCATACATTCAATCTTTGTACGAGAAATACTTTGTTCTCATGAATTTTAGATCAGAAGCGGTTGAGTTTTGAGCTGGTGGAGTTCGAATTTGCAGCAGTGTTTTCTTGGTGTCGAAGTTGAAATGTCTTTCAACGGATTGCAATTGGAGTATGCCCTTGAAGGCAGCTCGAATTATATTGCATGGAAAGACAGGATGGAGGCAGTGTTAGATGACAATGGGTTGAAGGAGTTCATAGAGGCTGCGGTCCCAAAGCCTACTGATGCTGCTCACGTTGAAGCTTGGAAAAAGAAGACAGCAAAGTGTCGAAGGATTCTATTGGAGGGCGTGAAGGATCACATTGTATCTAGCCTGCATGGAAAAGCTTCTCCATACTTGATGTGGAAAGCGTTGATAGATTTATTCCAAAGCAAGAGCGACAAGAGGAAGATGGCGCTCAAGGATAAACTCAGAAACATTAAGTGTGAGAAAGGAGATAGTATGCCCAAGTATCTCACGAAGTTCACTCAATGCCGGGATAAGTAGGGAAGTGTGGGGGTGACTGTCAATGATGAGGACTTGGTGAGCTTGGCTCTCCTTGGTCTTCCGAAGAGTTGGCATTCCTATCAGGACTCTGTCAATGGTCGGGAGAAATTTCCAGGATGGGAGAGACTTTGGTCAGATCTTGTGCAAGAGGAGATCAGGAGGAATACCAGGGACGGATCTTCATCAAAGGCATCTGATGAAGAAAATTGCGCTTTGGCTGCCAAAGCAAAGAAGGGGAAGAACAAGAAAGCTTCTCATTCTGGTGCGAAAGGCAAGAAGCAGGACATGTCCAAGGTGAAGTGCTTTCATTGTCACCAGCACGGACATTATGCCACAAATTGTCCGCAGAAGAAGAAAAATAAGCAAGCTGCTGGATCTGCAGCGGGAGAGGCCTTAGCCTCGCAGTTTGAGTTGGATTTTTCGCTGATTGCATGCTTGGTATCAAGTGTGATGGGATCAGTATGGTTCTTAGACAGTGGCGCATCTTTTCACATGACAGGAGATCAAGATTTGTTTTCTGATCTGGATGAGAAAGATCTTGGAGTGCACATCGAGATGGGCGATGATTCTAGATACATTGCGACCGGTATCGGTACCATTTCCTTTGAGAGGGAGTCTGGTAAACCCTTCGCATTGAAGGAAGTGATGCATGTTCCAAGATTGAAGAAGAATCTGATCTTTGTGGCGATGTTAGAAGACAAGGGATATGATGTTGTTTTCAGCGACAGAAAGGCTTTCCTGCGCAGTAAGACAACTAGAGAAACCCGGAAGATAGGGGTTCGAGTCAGGAACCTTTATCAATTGCATGTAGATGGCTGCACAGCAATGGAATGCAAGGCAGAAGGATTGGTGAGCTGGGATGATGGCGAGCAGTGGCACAGGAGATTGGGCAACCTTCACCATGGAGCCTTGAAGATACTGCAGCAAATTTCTACTAGGCTTCCTAGGCACTCTTGTGCAGTCAGATCAGTGCAAGGGGTGTACTTTGGGAAAATTTGTGAAAGCCACCTTTCACGAGAAGGATAGTCACGCCATGACGATCCATGAGATAATTCACACAGACGTGTGTGGACCTTTCTCAGTAGCTTCGACAGCAAAGCACAGGTACTATGTGATCTTTGTTAATGATTTCTCTCGAAAGTGTTGGATCTTCTTCATGCAGAAGAAGAGCGAGACATACTCAAAGTTCTGTGAGTTCAAAGCACTGGTCGAGAAGGAATTGGGGAAGAAGGTGAAGGCTCTTAGGAGCGACAATGGTGGTGAATTCATCTCTAGCGAGTTCAAGGACTTCTGCAGCGCAGAAGGGATTCGAAGAGAGCTCATAGCTCCCCATAACCCACAGCAGAACGAGGTTGCTGAGCGGAAGAACAGAATGATCGTGGGTGTTGCACGGGCGATGTTGCATGATCAGGGCCTACCCCTTCACTTGTGGGTGGAGGCATGCAATACTGCAGTATATGTGCAGAACCGTTGTCCTCACAAGATACTTGGCATGAGTACACCCGAGGAGGCTTATTCTGGTAAGAGGCCTGATATTTCCCATTTGAGGATTTTTGTTTCTCCTGTTTACATGCATGTGACGAAGGATGTCAAGAAGAAGCTGGAGATGACCGCAAAGGTTGGGATATTTGTGGGGTACACTGATACGCCTCACAACTATCGTGTGTATTTTCCAGACAGTCGCAAGACTGTTGTGCGAAGGGATATCAAATTTCAGGAGGAGAAAGCCATGAAGTGTTCGCTTGAGAGGGAGCCACACTTGCATGCAGATGAGGAGCTATTAGTTCCTAAGGATGAGCTTCAGGACGTGGATCAGCCACAAGATGAAGTTCATGGAGTGGAAGAGACCACTCATGCAGCGCCAACCATCAGAGGGTGAAAGCGCACTACAGAAGCTGATCGACTCGCTCAAGATGCAGAGAAGTTTGTAGGACCACCTACAGGACAGCGCAGACAGAGACAGTCACCTGATCGGTACACTGGATACATGGCTCTTGTGAGAAAATGTGTCGTGACTGAGCCATCCTCTTTCGAGGAATCTGTGGAGGATCCCGCATGGGTAGATGCCATGGTGGAAGAGTATGATTCGATTGTCAGAAACAGTGCATGGGAGATTGTCCCAAGACCGGAGGGGAAATCAGTGGTGGGTTCGAGATGGATCTACAAAGTGAAACAGGTAGCTGACGGGAGTGTGGAGAAGTACAAGGCAAGATTTGTTGCCTGAGGCTTCCCACAGATAGAGGGGATCGATTATGAGGAGACCTTTGCACCTGTCGCAAGGTATTCTTCCATACAGACGATTCTTGCTCTCTCAGCACAGACGGGGTGGCACATTCATCAGATGGATGTGAAGACTGTGTTCCTCAATGGAGTAATTGAGGAGGAGGTGTAAATAGAGCATCCCGAAGGTTTCGAGATCTTCAACGGCAAGTCGCATGTGTGCAGGCTCAAGAGAGCGTTGTATGGGTTGAAACAAGCACCTCGTGCTTGGTACACACGGATAGACAGTTATTTCATCGGACTTGGATTCTCCAAGAGTGAGGCGGATCCTAACCTATACTAGATTGTGGTGGAGGGTAAGTTACTTATCATTGTACTTTATGTAGATGATTTGATTTTGACAGTAGATGCGCTGTTGATACTTTCATGCAAGGAGGATCTTGCTAGAGAGTTTGAGATGAAGGACTTGGGCCTCCTTCATTATTTCCTGGGATTGGAAATTTGGCAGCGCAGTGATGGATTATTTGTTTATCAGGGTAAGTATGCTTGGGAGATACTGGAGAAGTTCAACATGCATGGCTGCAAGCTTGTTGATACTCCTCTTCCTGGAGGTTGGAGGAAGGAGGATGCTACTTGAGCGGAGGTAGTGGATGCCACTATTTATTGACAGTTAGTGGGGTCGCTTATGTATCTGGTCAATACACAATCCGATATATGCTATGTTGTTAACCAGCTTTCACAAGCTATGGTTAAGCCAACCAAGCTCTTCTGGAAGGCAGGCAAGCATGTATTGCGTTATCTCAAAGGCACATCAGGATATGGATTGTGGTACAGACAGGAGGATGAGGTGAAGCTATGTGGCTTCACGGATGCAGATTGGGCAGGGAGCCCAACGAACAGAAAGAGCACATCTGGAGGGATCTTCAGTATCGGGTCGACAGCAGTTTCTTGGTACAGCAGGAAGCAAAGATCCGTGGCACTCAGTTCAGAAGAGGCCGAGTATATGGCAGCAAGTTTCGCTGCATGCGAGGCTATATGGATGAGGAAGATCCTGGTCAGGTTATTCGGGTCACACTTGGAGCCTACTGTGATTTATTGTGATAACCAGAGTTGCATTAAACTCTCGGCTAATCCAATATTTCATGATAGATCCAAGCACATCGACATCAGGTACCATCATATCAGAGATTGTGTGCAGTGGAGAATTATGTTACTTTCATACATTCCTACAGAGGGTCAGGATGCTGATATCTTGACGAAGGAGCTCACCAGGAGCAAATTCGAATACCACCGAGGCAGCATAGGGGTTGCAGATAATCCATATCTTGTTGAGAGGGAGTGTTGAAAATGCAACAAGATGATGGAGCTTAGTGAAAAGAAGTCGCCTTCACTAAGTGGGCCCGCAGGCTATTTTTGGCGCAAAGTCTATTTTTAGACTATGTCTATTTTTAGACATATGGATCATGGTCTATGAGTTGCAGGATGCTATTTGTGGATGATGGGTCATGTTGGTAAAAATAGATGGACTTCTATTTTTAGACATATGGGCGGAGTTTATTTTTAGACTGCCAGGCTAAAAATAGAACAGTCGAATATTATTAGCTCTTAATAATATTTGGACTATAAACATTATCTTATCCTCTTGGAGAACTTCAGTTCGAGCTACGGATGTGGCACATGCAACTGCCAGAAGGAAATACGCTTTTCTTATGGGTCAGTTGAGCTATTGCATGATGGACTTCAGTTAGAACTCAAGTGATTGAGTTTGGTGGAGTTGATTGAGGAGTTGATGGAGTTGTGTTCAATTTGAATTAGTTGAACTAGTTTTATTTAGTCTAACTACAGAATACACTAGTGATGAGTGAAGTGAATTAATTATTAATTAATTCACTAATTATTAACTCATAAATCAACTAAAGGATACATCAGTTAACTCAATGCATGGACAGTTCAGTGGAGACAGGTGTTAGAGGTGGAGACTACTATCAGTTGTGACTATAGCTGTGCATGAGATTTGAACAATCAATGATTGAGATTGCCAATGAGGATTGTGCAGTACAAGCCAAGGGAAAACGAGCTTGGATCATTCCTATTCTCACTTTGGATTGTGCAGTAGAGGCAGGAAAACAGCGGAGGAGATTTGAACCTGTGACTTGATTCAGATCTGAGCTAGTTTGTGTGTAGCAGGTGGAGATAGTACTGAGTACTTGTGAGGAGTATTGTACTATGTATTGTTACATGTTCTCTATCATTATAATATACAGATAGTTGGGAGTTTTCAGCTGTATGCTTTCCCCAGTACATATTGTGTTGATATGTGTGATTGATGTTTCAATGTGCGCATGTGATTGTTTCTTAATTCTGCAAAATTGGTGATCAACGTAGAGGAGGTTATGTATTATGCATGCATTCCGCAAATAGTGTATAATCGGGATCATCTCTGTGAATAAGTGTTATATTATTCAAAATTTCTACACTTTGCATACAACTGTTGGGATAAGGAATTACTAAGAAGGGGGGTGAATCGGTAATTGTGAGATTATTAAAATTTTACACTCAATTCTTGTATTTCCTTTAGACTCTACTAGTTATTTGTATGAGCATCCAGACTACAATTTAAATGTGCAACAAATAAAACCATTCACATGAGCACACATCAATTGAGCAACACACACATATTGACAGAGGTAATTTTTTTTACGTGAAAGCCCAAAGGGAAAAAACCACCGATATGTTTTTTATTATGATGTAAATCAAGCACACACTTAATTACATCGAGTTTTTTGTGAGAACCCACTCACAGGAGGCCCCAACCCCCTTGATATGGCAAGCCACCACTTTCCAATAGGAACCAACCTCTTATAAATGCATGCAAGTACCTGCTCTAGCCATTGTTCTACTTTTCATAGAATTTTCATACTAAAAACAGGGGCTAATACATTTACACAAAAAAATAAATCTGATCAGCTCCTTTCCTTCATCTTTACAGTTCTCCTTTGAACCGTGCTCCTTGTTGCTCAACCAACTCTGGTCACTACACTTTGCTACATTTTATCTCTATTACACACTTGGCCAAGTCACCTTCTCACTTACACACTCACAATGTTGCACACTTCAGCTCACAACGATTCTACATTCACCCACTTTGCTAAATTGCTCTCCACTGTTTTGTTCCTCTATAGCGCTAGGAATGATGTTGTCTCTACAATCATCCACACTGCCCGAGTGTCCTCAATGCATGGCTTCCCATACTACAATCACTTCTATTTTCAGACACGACAACTGAGTTAATGCAGAGAATGGGCTTCTGATTGTTTTCCTGTGCTAAGAATTAAATCTCAATCAAACTACTGAATCAAAGAGCTCCTCCATTAATATATGCCTATACTCACAACATGGCTCTCCTTTGTTTCTCTTTAAGGTGCATAGGACTAGAGGAGAACACTACAACCTATCATCTTTTTCATTTAATTCATCATAACTTTCAATCAAGTTCAGGGATGGCTAACTCTATTTCACAACAAGCTCCATTAGATTGCTTTATGTATCATGGTCCTTCACTGTCTTGAATCAGATATCTTGGAAATTTTCATTTCCATTGACCCCAATTCTTAAGCCACAACTACCGATTCGTTCATGTCCACAGGTGCTTAGCCCCTACCCTACTCCTCCTGGCGCCCCCCTTTTTGTATTTGGCCTGAAGGCCCATGGTCGTAATAACACGTGAAACCGTTGCAAAACTGAGACCTGGGCACTTTTTGAGCTATAGCCTCGAGGGCTTAAGTTACGCATCAAACCACCTGGACTTATTCAGCTAGGAGAGGTAGGGGAGGAAAGCTTTATATACTACTTCCAGCTTTCTAGTCTAGCTATACGATTTCCAGTATTCTAATCCAGATAGACTATGAATGGTTAGAAAGGAAAGAGAGGCACTACCTTCCATGTCGTCAGTCACATTTTCTGCACGTAACCATGTGTCAGCGCTTAGCTCGTATCTCTCCAAGTCGGCGATATCGTTTGTACCTTCCTTGTAAAATTTTGGGTTCTTATTAGAAGGCTTCATTGTCTCGTGGGGTCTACCAAGCACTTTCACTAGCCAATCATAAGCCTCGCTGGGATGAGTTGTCTAACCAACATGTCCTGACGCATTCCCTTTGATCTTCCTTATCATACTTTTGGGCTCTTCTTAGCGGGCTTAATTGTCCCATGAGGTATGCCCACTATATTCAGAAGCCAATAACAACACAATGCGATTGATTCAACTGCCACATTTTCCCGATGCCTCTTGCCCGACACATCAGCCTATGTGTCTTTCTAATATTTCTGGGGTAACCCTTCCCAGATGATGTCATCCTTATGTCATCAACCCCACATGGCACCTCCTTAGTGGTGACATGTGTCACCCGAATTTGGCCCATTAAACCACCCAAAAATGTTGAATTTGTCTGCCATGTGTCCTTCATATAGCTACGTCATGTTGATGTCATATGTCACCATCATCTCCTGAGAGCCAATCAAATGTTTCCACTTGTCCATATCAGAGAGGAGAGAAAAAGGGTCCCCGAGACCTTTATTTTGTGGGAAATTTCCTTTGTTAATAAAAAAGACCACCGCGTTCAAGAAACCAGTTTCGACACCACTCCATTGTGGTTTGTGGTATTAGGGGGAGTGGTCCTGAAGTGGTTCTTTGTCATTGATATACATGATCAGCGGTATGGGAAACCACCTCCCAACATCTCGAGGCCTGACCAAAATCCCATCTATAAGGATGGCAGAATGTCGTCATGTGGCCCAACACCTATCTCCCTGTGCTTAACCTTGTGCTCCCCAAAAAAATTTCCAGGCTCGCCCTTAGTGGGTTGCATTGTCGTAGTGGGGACCTCCCGCTCAATTCCTCATTGGTTCATGCTTTCCTATTGTTGACAGTTCTAGATACCGCCAACATACATGGGATCTCCATGATATAAGGTCCCAACTAAACCTCACACAGTTTGGTGTATGAATCTCATCCGGAATACAGCTCGACATTCATTTTACTTAAAGATGCGTCTTGGATTTTGTTGTTAGCACGAGAGAGAAGCACAATTGTCCTTTTGAATGAGCATACTAGTATGCCTGGTGAATGTTCATTTGTCAATGTATTAAGGTTTTTCTATTGCAGAGGGAAAATTAAATGAGCCTCTAAGAGAGAAGTAATAGTACTACCTTAATGGAGACTCTCAAATAAGACTCATCTAACATCAAGTGAAATAGTTCACAATGATGTGACAATCATTATAGCATAACAACACATTTCCAACAAGGAGCAACGAAATAATCGAAATAGTTCAAGTAATTTAGTACTAATGGAAGCAAACATGAACCATAAACATTCAAACAATAGTCTTAGAAACATTCACAATCCATGTGTGAAAACGTGTTGGCTTGGAATGCTTCAATATTAAACAAAAGTCCCAAGATACATAAATGCAATGAACACCACTAGCTCCAATAGTGGAGCATTAGAGCCACTACGTGCTCCCTAAAAATACTAACTTTATCTCTCTAGTGCCTTGTGGGAGAAGCCAAGGTTAAAATTCCTTTACATGAGAAATGATGATCTATTTATATCTTGAGGAATGACCTTTCACATCATTATGACTCTCGAATTTCTAACTTCTTGTGACCTTTGGACTTCTACAACTTTTGGGAATCCATATGACTTTTGATATTACATGTTTTTTGGACTTCCATGACTCTTTAGTTCATACATGACTCTTGGATTTCCACTTATTTGTCTTTACAATGATTACAACAATACATCATGAATTGACATGTCACTATCTTTGATGACTGGGACTAATAGTCACTGATGACATGGACTTTGTCCAGTGGTGACATGGATATCAATTGTAACTTCTTTCTTCAAGCAGCTTCGATCGTTGACGTCCTTACCCTCCAAAGGGTCTTTGATTTAATGGAGTCTCTAGGGTTGCTTTAATCATCAAGATTCAAATGTGTTCTTCATTTTTTCCAAGCTTCCTTTACTTCTCTTTGTTGACGGGCTAGAATTCTCCACCAACAGCAAGGGGGACCTCCCCAGTGTAGGTTCCCAACTAGAGCCTGCACCGTTTGTGATAGGGATCCCTTCTGATATGTAGGCCCGAATACCTTTCAGTTTTGTTGAACTTGCTTCGGAAGGAGGCGAAATATGAACTCAATTGAAAATATTTACCTCAACAAATACAAGGAAATAATTGACAAATATTTTATGCCACATAAACCATGAATATTCAGACTATAAACAACATAAATATTATGTAAAGTTACTATTAGCAGGCTTCAAATAAGATTCATGTTTGCCAAGATAAAATGCTTAGTAATTGTAAATTAGTTCACAATTATCAACATTTATGAGCATAAAAAAAGGTGCAGTCAAACAGATTATACCAATAACAAAGAAATAGTTCACCGGCATGAGCATAGAGTTAGTGAATCAAATACCATTCATATGAAGCACCACAAAGTTTGGAGTATGAGACAGCATATGAGGAAACCGCACATCAAAGAGCTTTCAAGAACATTCCATCCATCAAGTGAAGAAAATACCTATGGCATTAGAACATAAAAGATCTGAAGAATCCAATAGTGGAAACGTACAATCACTCCTTGTCTCAATTAGAAGAACATAAATTCTCTTAAGAAATGTATATATCTCCAAAAGAGTCCTTAGCAAAAGCCCCCCATTACAAATGAGGCATGAGGGTATATTTATAGGGTGAGAGTGACTCTTGGCCTACCCTTGACTCTTGAACTTCCTCATGACTTTTCATCTACGTGGTGACTTTTGGTATTCCACATGACCTTTCATATTCACAAACATGTTCTATGCTACTACAGAAGATGGCAATATATTTCTACCTTCCTTCTGCCTTGGAGCTAGCTTGACTTCAATATCTGTTGTTGACCAAGATCATGCATTTCCACAACATCGATCCCTTGGGTCATTTTAGCAACAAATTGGGCTCAAGTGTCTACATAAATGACAAAAACTTGCCTTCGCCACTTCAATACTACACCTGTAAAAAATCATAAATTAATCATCAAGAAAAAATGTACTTTGATCAAATATATATAAATATCACAATTAATAACGAGCCAGAATTCTTAGCCTTGACATCTCTTGCAATTTCATGGTCACAAATATGTGCGCTGATGCATTCCATGTCTTGGCATCAATTGTTTTTTTCCTTAAGTGGTTAGATTATCATTGTTATATCACCTTTCACGCACCTTTTCATCCTCGTCATACATGTTGGGCATTGTTGCATTGTGTTGTTTTTAAAACATTTGTAAACGTGTTAAGTATTTGATTGGTTGAGACCTATATTATAGTCTTAGGTCGTGCATGTGGGGTCGCATGGGTTGCAGGGCTTGATATAGGTTAATGTGCAACCTTTGTGACCCATGCGACCTATGTGACCTGTGAAACCTTTGCGACCTGTGCTATCTATGCGACCTATGCGACCTTTGCGACCTGTGCTATCTATGTGACCTATGAGACCTTTGCGACTTATGTGACCTGTGAGACCTTTGCGACCTGTGAGACCTATGAGACTTGTGTGACCTATGTGACCTATGCGACATATGCGACCTGTGCGACCTATGCGACCTATGTGACCTGTGCGACTTGTGTGACCTTTGTGACCTTTGCAACCTTTGCGACCTGTGTGATCTTTTCGACCTTTAAGACCTATGCAACCTATGCGACCTGTGTGTCCTATGTGAACTTTGCTACCTGTGCGACCTTTGCGACCTGTGTGACCTATGCGACCTGTAACTTGTGTGATTGATCCGAATTGGATCCATGAAGATTATCAAAGTGCCATGACTGTACCAAAACAAGACAGACTTCAAAATTTATGCAAAGAGCGATCAGGAAGACCTCTGGATAGTGGCAGTTTGCAGCCAGCAAGGAACGACAAGGACCTCGGTCAAAGCGCACTGACCGAGGCCCATGGAGAAGTGCAAGAGGCAAAACTGGAAACTGGGAAGCCCGGATCGGGAAACGGAGGCCATTTCTGACACTTAGCGCTAATCGCGCATCGCTGGGAAAAACCCCTCAAGAAGGAAAATCCCCGAAGCACTCGGTCGCATGGGAAGCCGGGAAACCGTGGGGAAAGTGCTAAGGTGAAAGGTGGGTCCCGAGCTCCAAAACCGGTGGTATATCGAAGGCATCCTCAGGTGGTAAGCGGGTTAGGCAGAAAACGAGCGATTCCATTTAGTGCACGACGCATGTCCGGTGGATGAGAGAGAAAACTACCCCTCATCGCGCGCTAATGGTCGGGCAAGTAAACCGCACGAAATGAGTGAACACCAAAGGATCTGGGGGATCCAGATCTGACGGCGGAGATTGCGCCCGATGAAGAAACCGGATTTGACAGGGCAATTAAGCTGCAGCATAGAAAAGTTGGACGCCCGATTTGACCACTGAGTCGGCAAAGGAGTCATTCCACAGTGTAACTGAAATACCAAACCGTCGAGAAAGAGTTGGTGCAGTTCGTGAGAGGACAAGTGGCCACCTTCCTGTGAGACGTTGGCGATGACGCAGAGGCAAGGAACTCCAAGCGAACAGCAGCAGGTAAACCGAAGGGGCAGAAGAGGAAGCGAACAGTCAAAGACAAATTGGCTTTAAGCCATGAACAGACAGAGAATAGAGGAAGAAGAAGAAGAAGGAGAGAGAGAAGAGAATGAAGACAGAGAGGGCGAGAGCAAAGAAAAGACAGTGAAGCAAGAAGCAGAAAACAGAGAGCCAAGCTGACCTTAGGCAACATCGAGTAGATAGAAAGCTTGAGAGGTTCAAGCAATCCCTGAGAGGATCTGTCGAGAATTGAGTGCCACATTGGGCTCCTCCCATTAAAGACCAGAGAGGTCAAGATTTGGTAAGGAAAAGAGTCTTGCACTCTAATGGCTTGGGGAATCCAAGAACCACTCTACCAAACATCTTCTATTTCAAGAGACTCACATTGAGCTCCTCATTGTAAATCTCTGCTTTAAAGACACAATAAAAGAAGACCACCACTGAAAGCTAGACTGAAGATGTAGCCCTGGAGAATAGGGTGAACTCCTTATTAATTGTTGTGTTCTTGTCTTTGCTTACTATGTTTTCCTTACTGTTTTCCATTTTCCAGTGTCTGTGTATTTTGCAATCTGATCGATCCGTTGCCTAAAATAACATAGACACACACCAACACATGAGTTTGTAATACCTTCATTCATTAATTAATTAACTGAGGTCACTCACGAGTGATTTTCAGATCAAGTGGTATCAGAGCTTTAGGTTGTTAAGGTTAGACAAGCTTGTGTTGGTTTAGCTGTTGAATGCTAACTAGATCAAAGCTCAAATTAGGAGAAGGAGAGTTGGTCGAAACTAATCCTGAAATTGGGAGAGTCTATCCTCGAAAGACAATGTCAGAAGAAGGTTCTGTAGGGCCAGACCCTCAATTCATAGATAGTTTCGTAGCCATAAGTTCCATGGTAGAAGAAATGTATAAGGACTTTAGAAAACACAAAGATGAAAATGCATCAAGCTCCAAACAAGACAAAGAAGAAGATGAGTCTTTCCTCCATGACCACTCAAAAGGCAAAGGGAAAGAAGAACACTTTCTCACACCTCCTACTAGCCCTGAACATAAAAAGAAGGCATCTTTGATTAAACGAGATTTTAACTTTGATTTACCTATATATGATGGAGAGTTGAATGCAGAAAAGTTGGACAATTGAATTAGACAAATTGATGTTTGTTGTAGAGTGAAGAGTATCGACTCAGACAAGAGAAAGATTCAGCTGGCAAGCCTATGCCTTGGAGGCACTGCCTAGGTTTGGTGGGAAGGAAGGACCCAAGATGACCTGAAGAGACATGGTAAGACTATCTCTGTCTAGAGTGAATTTGTTTCTGCAATCAAAAAAACAGTTCTATCCATTGGCCTACATGCAGCAAGCCATGATGAGCTGACAAACTCTTCGACAGTTGAAAGGTCAAAGTGTGCAAGGGTATACTCAATAATTTAGAAAGAGAGCATTGATTCTAGGAATCTCATTAGACTCATCTGAGACTCTGTTGAAGTACATTGGTGGTCTACACAGCTACATGAAGCACACTATCCTCATGTTTAATCCCACTAGTATAGATGAGGTATCTGTATGAGCTACTCATCTAGAAGCTAAAGGAAAGAATGGAAATCCAGAAGTTGGGGGACCATCCCAACGCACTGCAAGCAAGAATAAGGAGAAAAGAAAGCAGAAATGGAAAGCAAGGAAAGCTAACACTGCACAAAAGAGCAAGGCTTCATGCACTCACTGTAAAAAGGACGGGCATGATGAGGAGCACTGTTGCATTCTGCATCCAGAGCTGAGACCTAAGAAGTTTGAGGGCAAGAAGAAGACTGTTGTAGCTATTCAGAAAGATTTGGGGTCAGACTCAGGAGATGAATCAACTGTTGCAGCCACAGGTATAAAAGGTAAGAATTCTGAAGCATCTACTAGTAATTCTGTACAATCTATTATTGATGAAGAAAATGAGAGAAAAAGACATGAGTTTTTCCATATTCGAGTTCTTTCCAAACAACAAAAGATTGATACTTTGTTTGATAGTGGCTCACAAGTAAATTTAATTTCTGAAGCAATTGTAAAGAAGTTGGGATTAGTAACTACACCTCACAAGAAACCATACCCATTAGGATGGTTGAATGATAAAGCACAACTACAAGTGACTAGACAATGCAAACTCAAGTTTTCGTTTGGGTCAGCATTTTTAGATGAGGTTGAGTTAGACATAATTCCTTTGGATATATGTGGAATTGTTTTAGGAAGTCCTTACTTGTATGACAGAAAAGCTATTTTCTATAGAGCTAAGAACAAGTAAGCACTTGTTAAAGATGGAATCCAATACTTTGTAAGAGCTCATAAGCTCAAGAATAATTATACTCTCATAAACTCAGGGCAGATGAAATGAATGATAAATTCATGTAAACAATTTTTACTAATGGTTGTAAAGGAAAAGAAACCTGATAAAACCAATGTATTTGAAGGTTGTAATGCTGAACAACAAGCTGATTTAGAAAAGGTTGTTTCAAAGTATGATATCTTGTTTCAAGAACTTGAAGATCTGCCACCCAAAAATGAAATAGTACATGATATTATTTTGCAACAAGATGCTCCATTGCCTAACATTGGAATGTACAGGTTGTCTGCTTTAGAGAACGTTGAAATCAAGAATCAGGTGCAGGATTTGCTCGAGAAAGGGTTCATCAGACTAGCACATCACCATGTGGGTCACCAATCATTTTGGTGAGAAAGAAAGATGGCTCGTGGAGAATGTGCATTGATTACCGAGCACTGAATAAGATAACAATCAAAAATCGTTATCCCCTTCCTCGCATAGATGATATTTTAGATCAATTAAAAGAAGTTTATTTTTCCAAGTTAGACTTGCACAGTGGATACCATCAGGTCAAAGTTGCAGAACAAAATGCATGGAAGACTGCTTTCAAAACAAAACAGGGATTATATGAATGGCTGGTTATGCCTTTTGGCTTAACTAATGCTCCTCCTACTTTCATGAGATTAAGGAATGATGTACTAAGACCTTTTCTTGATGATTTTGTTATTGTTTATCTGGATAACATTTTGATATTTAGCAAAACATGGGAAGAACACTTAAAGCATGTTAAGCAGACACTAGATGTTTTGAAAAGAGAGAAACTTTATGTTAAATTCTCAAAATGTGAATTTGGCAAAACATCTCTGAATTATTTGGGTCATATAGTAAGGGGTGGTGAATTGAAGATAAATCCCTCTAACGTGGCAGTCGTTGTAAACTGGCCTAAACCCAAATCTGCTACAGAAGTTAGAAGCTTCTTAGGAGCAGCACAATATTGGAGAAAGTTCATTTCTAACTTTTCCTTAATTGCAGCTCCCTTACATGGTTTAACGGGGTTGAACAAGGTGTTTCAGTGGGGAGGCAAACAGCAGAAATCCTTCGACACCTTGAAAGAAAATATTAGTATAGCACCTGTACTAGCACTCCCTAATCTTCAAAGACCATTTGAGATCTAAACAGATGCCAGTGACTATGCCATGGGAGCAGTGTTGACACAGCACGGTAAACCCATATGCTATCATTCTGTGACATTTAATCCTGCAGTAGTTAAATATCCTACATATGAAAAAGAATTGTATGCATTGGTACAGAGTGTGAAAAAGTGGAAACATTACTTAATGGCTAAAGAGACAGTAATACATATTGATCATCAACCATTTTAATATCTACACTCCCAAACTAAGTTGCAGCAATCAAGACACTATAGATGGATGGGTTTTCTACAACAGTTTCATTTAGTCATCAGATATAAAAAGGGCATACATAATAAAGTTGCAGACATGTTATCTAGACCCATTATAAATGCATCTACTATACTTAAGCATAATTCTGTGTTACATGAGAGTTACATTGAACAATATGCTCAAGATATAGACTTTAAAGATGTATATGCAACTTTAAGTCAAGGAAAAAGAGTAGAAGAATTGGACTATCATGTAAAGGACCGACTCTTATATCATTGTGGGAAGTTATGCATTCCACAAACTGAAAAAATAAAGATAATTCAAGAAGCACACACTTCTCTAATATCAGGTCACTTTGGGGTAAGTAAAACAGTTGCACAGCAAAAAAGATTTTACTATTGGCCAAAAATGAATGAGACAATTTCTAGATATGTAAGAGGGTGTACTATGTATGCTAAGTAGTTAACAGGACAGTGATCCAGTTACTCAGAGGATATTGTAGCAAACATCCTAAACTTTGGGATGAACACTTATGTTATGTGCAACATGCTTACAACATAGCAAAGCATTCTTCTACACAGAGATCTCCTTTTGAGACCTGTTTTGGTTTCACACCAAGGTCTCCTTTGGATTTTGTCTTTGGTAAAGACACCACTGTTGAGGGACACAATGATGTGGACAGGGCAACTAGGTTCATTGAACAAATCCAAGAGATCCACGAGGTAGTACAGGAACAACTGGAAAAGAGCCAAGCCAAATACAAGGCAAGGCATGACAAGCATCGGATGAAACATAGTTTCCAAGTTGGTGACCAAGTCTGGCTGTACATCAGCAAGGACAGGATGCAAGGTGAAGGTAAAAAGCTAAAGCCAATCAGGTATGGACCCTTCAAGATACTTGAGAAAATTGGTGAGAATGCATTTCGCCTTGATCTACCAGCTTACATGCACATCTACTTAGTCGTGAATGCAAATTGCTTGAGGCTGTTTGAACCTTGACTAATTGAGGATCCCGAAAAGCAGAGTCAATTTCCTTCTATTAATGACCTACGACCTGAATATCTTAATGAATTGCAGAAAAACGCAGTGCTGGACAGGAAGGTGAGGACAATGCGCAGAGGAGATGTTGAGTACTTTAGAGTCGGGCTCAAGGGTTCAAAGCCAAGCAGTGCAAAGTGGATAGAGATTGGACAAGTGAGACAATTGTACCCTCACTTAGTCGATGCTTGAAAACTAACTTTTGGTGGTCCAAAAGCTTTTTCAGTGGGAAGGTTGTGATTTGAATTGGATCCATGAAGATTATCAAAGTGCCATGACTGTATCAAAACAGGACAGACTTCAAAATTTATGCAAAGAGTGATCAAGAAGACCTCTGGACAGTGACAGTTTGCAGCCAGCAAGGAACGATGAGGACCTCGGTCAAAGCGCGCTGACCGAGGCCCATGGAGACGCACAAGAGGCAAAACTAGCAACTGGGAAGCCTGAAATCGGGAAACAGAGGCCATTTCTGACACTTAGCGCTAATCGCGCACATCACTAGGCAAAACCCCTCGAGAAGGAAAAGCCCCAAAGCGCTCGGTTGCATGGGAAGCCGAGAAACCATGGGGAAAGTGCTAAGGTGAAAGGCGGGTCCCGCGCTCCAAAACCGACGGTATATCGGAGACATCCTCGGGCGGTAAGTGGATTTGGCAAAAAATGAGCGATTCCATTTAGCGCACGACGCGTGTCCGGTGGATGAGAGAGAAAACCGCCTCTCATCATGCACTAATGGTCGAGCAAGTCAACCACGCGAAATGAGCGAACACCATAGGATCTGGGGGCTCCATATCTGACAGCAGAGATTGCGCCCAATGAAGAAACTAGATTTGACAGGGGAATTAAGATGCGGCATAGAAAAGTTGGACGTCCGATATGACCATTGAGTCGGAAAATGAGTCATTCCACAGTGTAACTGAAATACCAAACCGTCGAGGAAGAGCTGGCGCAGTTCGTGAGAGGACAAGTGGCCACCTCGCTATGAGACGTTGTCGATGACGCAGAGGCAAGGAACTCCAAGCGAACAGCAGCAGGTAAACCGAAGGGGCAGAAGAGGAAGCGAACAGTCAAAGACAAATTGGCTTTAAGCCATGAACAGACAGAGAACAGAGGAAGAAGAAGAAGAAGGAGAGAGAGAAAAGAATGAAGACAAAGAGGGCGAGAAAAAAGAAAAGACAGTGAAGCAAGAAGCAGAAAACAGAGAGCCGAGTTGACCTTAGGCAACATCGAGCAGAAAGAAAGCTTGAGAGGTTCAAGCAATCCCTGAGAGGATCTGTTGAGAATTGAGTGCCACATTGGGCTCCTCCCATTAAAGACCAAAGAGGTCAATATTTGGTAAGGAAAAGAGTCTTGCACTCTAGTGGCTTGGGGAATCCAGGAACCACCCTACCAAACATCTTCTGTTTCAGGAGACTCGAATTGAGCTCCTCATTTTAAATCTCTGCTTTAAAGACACAATAAAAGAAGACCACCACTGAAAGCTGGACTGGAGATGTAGCCTCGGAGAATAGGGTGAACTCCTTATTAATTGTTGTGTTCTTGTCTTTGCTTACTGTCTTTTCCTTACTGTTTTTCATTTTCCAGTGTCTGTGTATTTTGCAATCTGATCGATCCGTTGCCTAAAATAACATAGACACACACCAGCACATGAGTCTGTAATACCTTCATTCATTAATCAATTAACTGAGGTCACTCACGAGTGATTTTCAGATCAAGTGGTATCAGAGCTTTAGGTTGTTAAGGTTAGACAAGCTTGTGTTGGTTTAGCTGTTGAATGCTAACTAGATCAAAGCTAAAATTAAGAGGAGGAGAGTTGGTCGAAACTAATCCTGAAATTGGGAGAGTCTATCCTAAGAAGACAATGTCAGAAGAAGGTTTTGTAGGGTCAGACACTCAATTCATAGATAGTTTCCTAGCCATAAGGTCCATGGTAGAAGAAATGTATAAGGACTTTAGAAAACACAAGGATGAAGATGCATCAGGGTCCAAACAAGACAAAGGAGAAGATGAGTCTTTCCTCCATGACCACCAAAAGGCAAACGGAAAGAAGAACACTTTCTCACACCTCCTAAAAGCCTTGAACATAAAAAGAAGGCATCTTTGATTAAACGAGATGTTAAATTTGATTTACCTATATATGATGGAGAGTTGAATGCAGAAAAGCTGGACAATTAGATTAGACAAATTGATGTTTGTTGCAGAGTGCAGAGTATCGACTCAGACAAGAGCAAGATTCAGCTGACAAGCCTACGCGTTGGAGGCACTGCCTTGGTTTGGTGGGAAGGCAGGGCCCAAGATGACCTGAAGAGACATGGTAAGACTATCTATGTCTGGAGTGAATTTGTTTCTGCAATCAAAAAACAGTTCTATCCATTGGCCTACATGCAGCAAGCCATGATGCACTGACAAACTCTTCGACAGTTGAAAGGTCAAAGTGTGCAAGGGTATACTCAATAATTTAGAAAGAGAGCATTGATTCTAGGAATCTCATTAGACTCACCTAAGACTCTGTTGAACTACATTGGTGGTCTACACAGCTACATGAGGCACACTATCCTCATGTTTAATCCCACTAGTATAGATGAGGTATCTGTACGAGCTATTCATCTAGAAGCTAGAGGAAATAATGGAAGTCCAGAAGTTGGGGGACCATCCCAACCCACTGCAAGCAAGAATAAGGAGAAAAGAAAGCAGAAATGGAAAGCAAGGAAAGCTAACACTGCACAAAAGAGCAAGGCTTCATGCACTAACTGTAAAAAGGATGGGCATGATGATGAGCACTGTTGCATTCTGCATCCAGAGCTGAGACCTAAGAAGTTCAAGGGCAAGAAGAAGACTGTTGTGGCTATTCAGAAAGATTTGGGGTCAGACTCAGAAGATGAAACAACTGTTGCATCCACAGGTATAAAAGGTAAGAATTCTGAAACATCTACTAGTAATTTTGTACAATCTATTATTGATGAAGAAAATGAGAAAAAAAGACATCAGATTTTCCATATTCGAGTTATTTCCAAACAACAAAAGATTGATACTTTGTTTGATAGTGGCTCACAAGTAAATTTAATTTCTGAAGCAATTGTAAAGAAGTTGGGATTAGTAACTACACCTCACAAGAAACCATACCCATTAGGACAGTTGAATGAGCACAACTACAAGTGACTAGACAATGCAAACTCAAGTTTTCTTTTGGGTCAGCATTTTTAGATGAGGTTGAGTTAGACATAATTCCTTTGGATATATGTGGAATTGTTTTAGGAAGTCCTTACTTATATGACAGAAAAGCTATTTTCTATAGAGCTGAGAACAAGTATCCACTTGTTAAAGATGGAATCCAATACTTTGTAAGAGATCATAAGCTCAAGAATAATTATACTCTCATAAACTCAGGGCAGATGAAACGAATGATAAATTCATGTAAACAATTCTTACTGATGGTTGTAAAGGAAAAGAAACCTGATAAAACCAATGTATTTGAAGGCTGTAATGCTGAACAACAAGCTGATTTAGAAAAGGTTGTTTCAGAGTATGATATCTTGTTTCGAGAACCTGAAAGTCTGCCACCCAAAAATGAAATAGTACATGATATTATTTTGCAGCAAGATGCTCCATTGCCTAACATTGGAATGTACAGGTTGTCTGCTTTAGAGAATGTTGAAATCAAGAAGCAGGTGCAGGAGTTGCTCGAGAAAGGGTTCATCAGACCTAGCACATCACCATGTGGGTCACCAATCGTTTTAGTGAGAAAGAAAGATGGCTCGTGGAGAATGTGCATTGATTACCGAGCACTGAATAAGATAACAATCAAAAATTGTTATCCCCTTCCTCGCATAGATTATATTTTAGATCAATTAAAAGAAGTTTATTTTTCCAAGTTAGACTTGCACAGTGGATACCATCAGGTCAGAGTTGCAGAACAAGATGCATGGAAGACTGCTTTCAAAACAAAACAGGGATTGTATGAATGGCTGGTTATGCCTTTTGGCTTAACTAATGCTCCTGCTACTTTCATGAGATTAATGAATGATGTACTCAGACCTTTTCTTGATGATTTTGTTATTGTGTATCTGGATAACATTTTGATATTTAGCAAAACATGGGAAGAACGCTTAAAGCATGTTAAGTAGACACTAGATGTTTTGAAAAGAGAAGAACTTTATGTTAAATTCTCAAAATGTGAATTTGGCAAAACATCTCTGAATTATTTGGGTAATATAGTAGGTGGTGGTGAATTGAAGATAGATCCCTCTAAGGTGGCAGTCATTGTAAACTGGCCTAAACCCAAATCTGCTATAGAAATTAGAAGCTTCTTAAGAGCAGCACAATATTGGAGAAAGTTCATTTCTAACTTTCCTTAATTGCGGCTCCCTTACATGCTTTAACAGGATTGAACAAGGTGTTTCAGTGGGGAGGCAAACAAAAGAAATCCTTCGACACCTTGAAAGAAAATATTAGTACAGCACCTGTACTAGCACTCCCTGATCTTCAAAGACCATTTGAGATCCAAACAGATGCCAGTGACTATGCCATGGGAGCAGTGTTGACACAGCACGGTAAACCCATATGCTATCATTCTGAGACATTTAATCCTGCAGTAGTTAACTATCCTACATATGACAAAGAATTGTATGCATTGGTACAGAGTGTGAAAAAGTGGAAACATTACTTAATGGCTAAAGAGACAGTAATACATACTGATCATCAACCACTTCAATATCTACACTCCCAAAATAAGTTGCAACAATCAAGACACTATAGATGGATGGGTTTTCTACAACAATTTCATTTAATCATCAGATATAAAAAGGGCATACATAATAAAGTTGCAGACATGTTATCTAGACCCATTATAAATGCATCTACTATACTTAAGCATAATTCTGTGTTACATGAGAGTTACATTGAACAATATGCTCAAGATATAGACTTTAAAGATGTATATGCAACTTTAAGTCAAGGCAAAAGAGTAGAAGAATTGGACTATCATGTAAAGGACCGACTCTTATGTCATTGTGGGAAGTTATGCATTCCACAAACTGAAAAAGTAAAGATAATTCGAGAAGCACACACTTCTCTAATATCAGGTCACTTTGGGGTAAGTAGAACAGTGGCATAGCTGCAAAGATTTTGTTATTGGCCAAAAATGAATGAGACAGTTTTTAGATATGTAAGAGGGTGTACTATGTGTGCTAAGTAGTTAACAGGACAGTGATCCAGTTACTCAGAGGATATTGTAGCAAACATCCTAAGCTTTGGGATGAATACTTATGTTATGTGCAACATGCTTACAACAGAGCAAAGCATTCTTCTACACAGAGATCTCCTTTTGAGACCTGTTTTGGTTTCACACCAAGGTCTCCTTTGGATTTTGTCTTTGGTAAAGACACCACTGTTGAGGGACACAGTGATGTGGACAGGGCAACTAGGTTCATTGAACAAATCCAAGAGATCCACCAGGGAGTACAGGAACAGCTGGAGAAGAGCCAAGCCAAATACAAGGCAAGGCATGACAAGCATCGGATGGAGCATAGTTTCCAAGTTGGTGACCAAGTCTGGCTATACATCAGCAAGGACAGGATGCAAGGTGAAGGTAAAAAGATAAAGCCGATCAGGTATGAACCCTTCAAGATACTTGAGAAAATTGGTGAAAATGCATTTCGCCTTGATCTACCAGCTTACATGCACATCTACTTAGTCGTGAATGCAAATTGCTTGAGGCTGTTTGAACCTTGACTAATTGAGGATCCCGAAGAGCAGAGTCAATTTCCTTCTATTGATGACCTACGACCTGAATATCTTAATGAATTGCGGAAAACCGCAGTGCTGGACAGGAAGGTGAGGACAATGCGCAGGGGAGATGTTGAGTACCTCAGAGTCGGGCTCAAGGGTTCAAAGCCAAGCAGTGCAAAGTGGATAGGGATTGGACAAGTGAGACAATTGTACCCTCACTTAGTCGATGCTTGAAAACCAACTTTTGGTGGTCCAAAAGCTTTTTCAGTGGGAAGGCCGTGATCCGAATTGGATCCATGAAGATTATCAAAGTGCCATGACTGTATCAAAACAGGACAAACTTCAAAATTTATGCAAAGAGTGATCAAGAAGACCTCTAGACAGTGGCAGTTTGTAGCCAGCAAGGAACGACGATGACCTCGGTCAAAGCGCGCTAACCGAGGCCCATGGAGACGCGCAAGAGGCAAAACTGGCAACTAGGAAGCCCGGATCGAGAAACGGAGGCCATTTCTGATCAAAACACTCCCTGATCTTCAAAGACCATTTGAAATCCAAAGAGATGCCACTGACTATGCCATGGGAGCAGTGTTGACACAGCACGGTAAACCCATATGCTATCATTCTGAGACATTTAATCCTGCAGTAGTTAACTATCATACATATGACAAAGAATTGTATGCATTGGTATAGAGTGTGAAAAAGTGGAAACATTACTTAATGGCTAAAGAGACAGTAATACATACTGATCATCAACCACTTCAATATCTACACTCCCAAGCTAAGTTGCAGCAATCAAGACACTATAGATGGATGGGTTTTCTATAGCAATTTCATTTAGTCATCAGATATAAAAAGGGCATACATAATAAAGTTGCAAACATGTTATCTAGACCCATTATAAATGCATCTACTATACTTAAGCATAATTCTGTGTTACACGAGAGTTACATTGAACAATATGCCCAAAATATAAACTTTAAAGATGTATATGCAACTTTAAGTCAAGGCAAAAGAGTAGAAGAATTGGACTATCATGTAAAGGACCGACTCTTATATCATTGTGGGAAGTTATGCATTCCACAAACTGAAAGAGTAAAGATAATTCGAGAAGCACACACTTCACTAATATCATGTCACTTTGGGGTAAGTAAAACAGTTGCACAGCTGCAAAGATTTTGTTATTGGCCAAAAATGAATGAGACAGTTTCTAGATATGTAAGAGGGTGTACTATGTGTGCTAAGTAGTTAACAAGACAGTGATCCAGTTACTCAGAGGATATTGTAGCAAACATCATAAGCTTTGGGATGAACACTTATGTTATGTGCAACATGCTTACAACAGAGCAAAGCATTCTTCTACACAGAGATCTCCTTTTGAGACCTGTTTTGGTTTCACACCAAGTCTCCTTTGGATTTTGTCTTTGGTAAAGACACCACTGTTGAAGGACACAGTGATGTGGACAGGGCAACTAGGTTCATTGAACAAATCCAAGAGATCCACCAGGTAGTACAGGAACAACTGGAAAAGAGCCAAGCCAAATACAAGGCAAGGCATGACAAGCATCGGATGGAGCATAGTTTCCAAGTTGGTGACCAAGTTTGGTTGTACATCAACAAGGACAGGATGCAAGGTGAAGGTAAAAAGCTAAAGCCTATCAGGTATGGACCCTTCAAGATGCTTGAGAAAATTGGTGAGAATGCTTTTCGCCTTGATCTACCAGCTTACATGCACATCTACTCAGTGGTGAATGCAAATTGCTTGAGGTTGTTTGAACCTTGACTAATTGAGGATCCCGAAGAGCAGAGTCAATTTCCTTCTATTGATGACCTGCGACCTGAATATCTTAATGAATTGCAGAAAGACGCAGTGCTGGACAGGAAGGTGAGGACAATGTGCACGGGAGATGTTGAGTACCTCAGAGTCGGTCTCAAGGGTTCAAAGCCAATCAGTGCAAAGTGGATAGAGATTGGACAAGTGAGACAATTGTACCCTCACTTAGTCAATGCTTGAAAAGCAACTTTTGGTGGTCCAAAATCTTTTTCAGTGGGAAGGTCGTGATCCAAATTGGATCCATGAAGATTATCAAAGTGCCATGATTGTATCAAAATAGGACAGACTTCAAAATTTATGCAAAGAGCGATCAGGAAGACCTCTATACAGTGGCAGTTTGCAGCCAGCAAGGAACGACGAGGACCTCGGTCAAAGCGCGCTGACCAAGGCCCATGGAGACAGTGCAGGAGGCAAAACTGGCCACTGGGAAGCCTGGATCGAGAAACAGAGGCCATTTCTAATCAAAACCCATCGTTGGGCAAAACCCCTCGAGAAAGAAAAGCCCAGAAGTGCTCAGTCGCATGGGAAGCCGAGAGACCATGGGGAAAGTGCTAAGGCGAAAGGCGGGTCTCGCGCTCCAAAACCGGTGGTATATCGGAGGCATCCTCGAGCGGTAAGTGGATTTGGCAGAAAACGAGTGATTCCATTCAGCGCACGACGCGTGTCCAGCGGATGAGAGAGAAAACCGCCTCTCATCACGCACTAATGGTCGAGCAAGTCAACCGCGCGAAATGAGCGAACATCGTAGGATCTGGGGGCTCCAGATCTGACGGCGGAGATTGCGCCCGATGGAGAAACCGGATTTGACAGGGGAATTAAGCCGCGGCATAGAAAAGTTGGACGTCCAATTTGACCGCTGAGTCGGCAGATGAGTCATTCCACAATGTAACTGAAATACCGAACCATCGAGGAAGAGCTGGCACAGTTCGTGAGAGGACAAGTGGCCACCTCCCTATGAGACGTTGGTGATGACGCAGAGGCAGGGAACTCCAAGCGAACAATAGCAGGAAAACCAAAGGGGTGGAAGAGGAAGCGAACAGTCAAAGACAAATTGGCTTTAAGCCATGAACAGACAGAGAACAAAGGAAGAAGAAAAATAAGGAGAGAGAGAAGATAACGAAAACAGAGAGGGCGAGAGCAAAGAAAAGACAGTGAAGTAAGAAGCAGAAAACAAAGAGCCGAGCTGACCTTAGGCAGCATCGACCAATAGAAAGCTTGAGTGGTTCAAGCAATCCCTGAGAGGATCTGTCGAGAATTGAGTGCCACATTGGGCTCCTCCCATTAAAGACCATAGAGGTCAAGATTTGGTAAGGAAAAGAGTCTGTGCACTCTAGTGGCTTGGGGAATCCAAGAACCACCCTACCAAACATCTTCTGTTTTAGGAGACTCGAATTCAGCTCCTCATTGTAAATTTTTGCTTTAAAGACACAATAAAAGAAGGCCACCATTGAAAGTTGGACGAAAGATATAACCCTGGAGAATAGGGTGAACTCCTTATTAATTATTGTGTTCTTGTCTTTGCTTATTATGTTTTCCTTACTGTGTTCCATTTTCCAGTGTTTGTGTATTTTGCAATCTAATCGATCCGTTGCCTAAAATAACATAGACACACACCAGCGCATGAGTCTGTAATACCTTCATTCATTAATTAATTAACTGAGGTCACTCACGAGTGATTTTCAGATCAGTGATATTTGCGACATGTGCGACCTTTGCGACTTGTGTGCCTTTTGTGACCTTTGCGACCTGTGCAACATGTGCCACCTATGCGACCTTTGCGACCTTTGTGACCTGTGTGACCATGAGGCTTTTCTAGAATTTTTTGGGGTTTCTCGGCCTACGAGTAGACTCTAAGGATGGGCGGTAGTCACAGAAAAGGTGAAGGGACTCCGAAATTTAGAGAGTTGGAAAATTTTGGAGGGGTTGTTGCAGTGGCTACAACAATTGGTGATTCACTTATAGAATTCAATGTCTCGGCCCACATCCTTACAATAGTTCGAGTCTGGATAACAATGCAAGGGAATATTGAACAGTTACTATGGGTACCCATTACCTTGACCTTTATAGATATGCCTTATCTTTGTTTCTCATGCAAGTCCTGTTAGTTGGTTAACATCCAATTAGGAGTTCACACGTGCCAATAGTCGATGATGATGCAAATAATGACGCAGAGGGATTATTATATTCAGAATTTTAAAATAAGTTTCTGGTGTTGCTCCACTACCAGCAAGCCTAAACAGTACCCCAATGGAGTCACTCCAAGAAATCACAAACGTTGCTCCGCTGCCAGCGAGCCAAGACAGTTCCCTGGCGGAGTTGTTCCATCACCTCTCTGCGTAGGAAGCCTTTCTCGATCATTTCCCCTTTTTTTAACTTCATTTGCTTTATGTGTGAATTTGCACTTATTACTAGGCATTCATTGTGTTAGGGCGAATGAGGGGTCCCAACTTATTTTACGAGCAAAAGAGGTTGTTTCTTGTTTGACAGAAACTAAAAGATATCGTGATTTAGGTTTTCCTTCATGTCAAGCTTCCACATCTCATCTCCAGTTAACAAGTGAACAAACAAAACAAGTCATTGAAATAGTCACGACCATGGTGAGCACAAGGTTCAGGTTAAGGGTATAGGTCATTCAAATTGATTAGGGTTTCCCACGAGCAATCTGTTCATATCTTCCTTGTAAATAAACTAGACTCGTAGGAAACATATCTAGGAGGCAACTTTGATGGTTGGTTCTAAGAGAAGCTACCCATTGGCGTAACCATCACAACTTCACACCATCATTATGGATAGGGTTTCAGACCTAGGGTTAAGGTGCCAGGAAACTCTCCTAGGGCTTTCAAATAGGTTTGAAGAGGTCGAAGCAATGCACTTTGACGCTGGAGCAAGATAAAAAAATTGCTTGAAAGCTATTCACGGCACCACAAGTTTGAAAACTTTAGGTTCATGAAGGCTCATGCAGCGGCATGCAATAGAGGGGAAATTTCCAAGCTAGGTCAAAGGTGAGTGTGTGCCAAGTGAGAAGTAAAGTGTATGGTGCAATGCAGCGGATATGGCCAATGACGCAATGTAATGCTATGTGCAGAAGAGATCAACTAATTGCA
Organism: Pinus tabuliformis; assembly: GCA_031772625.1. Lineage (NCBI taxonomy): Eukaryota > Viridiplantae > Streptophyta > Pinopsida > Pinales > Pinaceae > Pinus > Pinus tabuliformis. The sequence goes on along the minus strand of CM062815.1, from coordinate 1,123,847,086 downwards.
ATTAAAGGACCAATGCAATGCATATGCAGATATTTCATGAATGCCATGCAACAATAAACAAATGCAAGGACATGAGTGTAGAAATAAACAAGTAGGGAACTAACTTCCTACAATAAAGAAAATGACGCATGACAAATTTGAATCATAAAGAAAATTTTAATAAGCCAACTGATAAGAAAAATTAAAACCTAACTAGTGTAAACCCTAAATCCTAATTTAACCAAAGCATAGGCTAGGTTATGTGAAATCAAACTTCCAATGCAGCCACCATAGCAGTTCTCGACCTGCGAAAACCAAGATGACAATAATTAGAATTTGTGGAAAGAGTTGTGCAAAAAATAAAATGCTTACTTGTAAAGTACGCACAATAGAAAGAAAACCTTGTTTACTTACAGGGAAATGTGCCAGAAAAGACCTTTCAAGGCAAATCACAACCCGATCCTGGTAATCCAAATTACAGGAGCAAAATTCATATTCATCCAGACATGACATACTCCCATTCATGCTTAACCCTAAATCCAAAGCAAGTAAGGCAAGATGTTGTCGGCTAGCAAAGGAATCTGCCAGATTAATCCGATCAACAACCCTATCATGATGTAGAGGATGATCAACTTGATAACCCTGAAAAGAGGGGTTTTTGCCAGGTGTAACTGAGATCCCTGAGGATTTAAATGCAGAAACCATAATTTCATAAACCCTAGTTTGAAAGTGTTCATAGGCTTCGTCCAAGGCGCGAGGGCCTGACATAGTCGTCAGCGGAAGTTGAAGTGCCTCATCGTCCTGACAAATTTGTGAACCTTCAAACGACACGCCATCAAACATTGAAATATTTGTAGGTGGATGCATGTGGTTCTCGTTGGTTGTGACCAGACAATTCTCAGTGAAAATATTGTGAATGGGATCAAATGTCTGAATATTGATAGATTGGCAGCTCGACAAATGAGACTCTTTAGATTCCTGAGAATGAACTAAAACAACCGAAAGAGTGTCAGGCGAAGGGGAGATCAGGGGATTGGCACCTTCCCATATAGGAGATTGTAAGGTATCATTTGATTACATATGTTGACAAATTGTCTTGGCTCAGCGACAATAAAAAAAGATTTGAGACAATGGCCAAAGCACTCCCTTCAGCAAACAAATTAGGGTATAGAGGTTGATGCCCATCGGTTGAAAGGTGATGGAAAGATTTGCTCAGAGAGACATTACTTGAATCAAAGGATTTCCAAGATGAGCTCGCATGCGGTGAGATGTTGTTGAGAGGAGCGTGATGTGCAGAAACTCTAATTTCAGGAACCCTAATTCAACTTGGTTCAAGGGTCCCATCAAGAACATGAGAACCTGACATAACCATCAGCGGAAGCTGAAGTGCCTCAACTTCCTTATGAGTCCCTAAACATTCGAAAGGTCGGTCATAAAATTCTGGGGGTTTCGTAGGATCAACAGACAGATAAGTAAGATAATCACCAGAGATGTGAGTGAATATATTCCTGGTAAAATGAGAATTTCTGAAATCACCAGTTTGATCAAGTTGGGTATCTGACACATAAGGCTTTTCTTGGATTAGGAGCGAAAAGGGATTAATGAGAGAAACAACGTGAATTGGGCAAGATGCATGGCCCTCTCCTTCACCTGTTAAACACTGTGAGTGACAAAGATCAGGCATAAGGGATTCAGACTCTGCATCCCTTGATTGTGAAACATCACCCCCATGTACATGATTGCAATCAATGTGAGCAAGATAAAGATGTGAATGATCTGAAGGAACCGTCGGTGCAGTAGACCCATGGACTAAATCAGGGTAGAATGGATGTGCAGGGTTAGATGAAGGGGCACTGATCGGACCCGGACCCGCATTCGGCCCATTTATGTTCACCAAAGAGAAAGACAGATTTGCAAGCCTGATGTGGTCCGTGGATTTGATAGGACAGTCAACTTTACCTGAGACAAGACCAAAGCCATCATGCGCAAGTGAATGAGATCCCGGGATATAGTGAGATGTATGTTGAATGGACTCGATCAGGGTTCCATCAGCAGGAAGAGATGTTATGTAATTTTCAGATTCAAGATCCAAAAGATGTACGAGGGATTTAGAGGTGAGACCATCAGATCAATTTCCCAATGAGCATTGTTCATCGTTTGAACTACTTACAGCCACAATCTTATTATGTAACAAGTCAAGAGGAGGATGAGAAATCCCACCAACAATAATCTCTTCCTCAGGGGGTCGAGGTTGTTCCAGATTCAAAGGGATAGGCAAAACAAAATTATGAGTAGAATCTGGACACTTTGTCATCTGCAAATTATGATGATACTCATGTGAAACAGGACTTGTTTCTAATTGAAAATGTTGTAAAGAAACGAGAACCAATCGTTGAAAATTTATATTCAAATACACCTAGTAGACATCAGTTTCAGGCAATTCAAAACAAATATGCGCATATCTGAAAGAAAAATCCTCTAAATATTCTTCAAGTTTCATCCTAAGCTCATTTATCTTCTTTAACACATCTTGAAAATCGTACCTCTCAAATCCCTGTTGGAGCTTACCGACGAGTTGCTCGAACGAATGAATGGACGTCGTCGACAACGTGTGGCACCATTGCTGGGCGCGACCTTCAAGGGTGAGGGAGAAAAACACACAAGCGAACTCTTCATCGTCGATCTCAAAATATTCACAAAACTCGAGGAAATCAAAAATGTGCTCGATTCAAGGTGTTCCATCCTCACCATCAAACTTTCACTGAGACAAGTGATGGCGCTGCTCTTGGGGGATGGAAAATCGAAAAATAGACAAACCAGGCAAACACCCCGGGAGCAAGATTCTGGTCAGAGCCATTAATAGATATGAGACTAAATTGCAGGCTCCAAGGGCTCAACTTGTCAACTGGCCCTCCTTCTAGTGCCAAATCTGTTGACGGGATGGAATTCTCCGCCAACAGCAAGGGGGACCTCCCCGATGTAGGTTCCCAACTAGAGCTTGCACTGTTTGTGATAGGGATCCCTTCTGATATGTAAGCTCGAATGTCGTTCAGTTTTGTTGGACTTGCTTCGGAAAGAGGCGAAATATGAACTCAATTGAAAGCATGTACCTCAATAAATACAAGGAAATAATTGACAAATATTTTATGCCACATAAACCATGAATAGCCAGAGTATAAACAACAAAAACTTTATGTGAAGTTACTATTAGCAGGCTTCAAATAAGACTCATGTTTGCCAAGATAAAATGCTTAGTAATTGTAAATTAGTTCACAATGATCAAACAATTATGAGAATAAACAAAAGTGCAGTCAAACAGAGTATACCAATACCAAAGAAATAGTTCACCGGCATGAACATAGAGTTAGTGAATCAAATACCATTCATACGAAGCAACACAAAGTTTGGAATATGAGACAGCGTATGAGGAAACCGCACATCAAAGAGCTTTCAGTGACATTCGATCCATCAAGTGAAAAAGCCCCCCATTACAAATGAGGCATGAGGGTATATTTATAGGGTGAGAGTGATTCTTGGCCTACCCTTGACTCTTGAACTTCCTCATGACTTTTCATCTACCTGGTAACTTTTGGTATTCCACATGACCTTTCATATTCACAAACATGTTCTACGCCATTGTAGAAGGTGGCAATATCCTTTTACCTTCCTTCTGCCTTGGAGCTAGCTTGACTTCAATATCTATTGTTGACCAAGATCATGCATTTCCGCAACATCGATCCCTTGGGTCATTTTAGCAACAAATTGGGCTCAAGTGTCTGCATAAATGACAGGGACTTGCCTTCACCACTTCAATCCTACACATGTACAAAATCATAAATTAATCATCAAGAAAAAATGTACTTTGATGAAATATAAGATATAAATATCACAATTAATAACAAGCCAGAATTCTTAGCCTTGACATCTCTTGCAATTTCATGGTCACAAATTTGTGCATTGATACGTTCCATGTCTTGGCATAATCGTTTCTTTCCTTGAGTGGTTAGATTATCATTGTTATATCACTTTTCACGCTCATTTTCATCCTCGTCATGCATGTTGGGTATTGTTGCATTGTGTTGTTTTTAAACATTTGCAAAAGTGCTAAGTAATTGACCAGTTGAGGCCTATATTTATAGTCTTAGGTCACGCATGTGGGGTCGCATGGGTTACAAGGTCTGATATGGGTTAGTGTGCAACCTTTGTGCCCCATGCGACCTGTGAAACCTTTGCGACCTGTGCTATCTATGTGACCTATGCGATTTTTGCGACTTGTGTGACCTTTGTGACCTTTGCGCCCTGTGCGATCTTTGCGAACTATGCGACTTTGCGACCTGTGCGACCTATGCGATCTTTGCGAACTATGCGACCTTTGTGACCTTTGCGACCTAGCGACCTGTATGATCTTTGCGACCTTTGCGCCTTGTGTGACCTTTGCGACCTATGCAACCTATGCGACCTATGCAACCTATGCGACCTGTGCGCCTTGTGTGACCTGTGCAACCTGTGCAACCTTTGCGACTTGTGCGACCTGTGTGACCTTTGCGACCTTTGCGATCTTTGCACCTGTGCGACCTTTGCGACCTATGCGACCTGTGTGACCTTTGCGACCTGCGACCTTTGCGACCTGAATGGCTTTGTTTTGGCTTACGAAAGAGACGTGAGGTTTTTCTAGACTTTTTTGGGGTTTCTCGGCCTCCGAGTAGACTCTAAGGATGGGCGGTAGCCACGGAAAAGGTGAAGGGGCTCCGAAATTTAGAAGAGTTGGAAAATTTTGGAAGGGTTGTTGCAGTAGCTACAACACTCTCCTTGCCCAATCTTCGTCATGGGTGTTTGCCACAGTGTTTCTGGAATCCCTGTGTCTGCAATCATTCATGACAAGCAACTATCAACCTGAAAATCTCCTATTGTTCTACCATGATTCATGCATATTTTTTGCTCAGACATTTCTAGTGCATTCAAGATGAACCAAAGGGGCTTCAAGGTGCATCGGCGCACTTTGAAAGGTTGGAGGGTTGAATAAGAGAGGATTTGGGGCTTCAGCATGAGCTCATGCACTCAAAGGAAGAAGACATTCAAGGCAGGGCGCATGGCGAAAGCCCGAAGGGGAAAACTTCAAGCTTCCCAAGTCTGTTATGCGCTCAAGGCACTAATGGAGGGTGCAAGGCACGCTCCTGAAGGTGGAAGGAGGAAGGCTTCAGGTCCTTAAGGGTGTGCTCATGCGCTCAAGAGACCCAGGAGGGCACAAGGCGCACTCTTGAAGGTTGAAGGTTGTGGTTTCATGCTTTCTAAGTGTTCTCATGCGCTCAAAGAGTCCAAAAGGGTGCATGGTGCATCAAGGAACGTTGAAGGTTGAAGTTTAAGGCCTTCAGGGTGCACCTATGTGCTCGAGGAGGGTGCACTTCTTCGAGTCGAAGGAGTGGGCTCAAGAAAAACTTAGTCTTTTGAAGGTCGCAGTGGTGAGTGAGGGGGAAAGAGGGTTAAGGAATGTGCCTATTGCTCTTGGAGGGAGCATGGTGCACTTTCGAACAATGAAAGATTCATCGTCAAGGCTTCAAAGTGTGCTTGGGCGCTCTTGGCCTTATTGAGTTCCCTTTAAACCGAAAAATTGCCTAAGTTTGAGATATGGGGCGAGGGGTGAACAGGATGAGTTTAGACATAAAACCAAGCGCAAACCACACCGACTCATCAAAAAAATTTAGACAAACTTGAACAATGGTAAATAATCATTGAAACGCCATTTTGTGCACATTGCCCAAGTATAACGAGTGATGTGTGTGCGACAGTATAACGAGTGATGTGTGTGTGACTACGACCCAAAAGTGTCATTTTACGACAAAAAAAATGTTATGACCACAAAATGCACTAAAAGATGTTCTGATTAGTGCAACAACACTTGAGACCATCCAAAGACACTTGAACCACATAGGAAAACATGAAACAACACTTGATAATCAAAACGACTCTAAATACGACAGTGATGGTAGGCTCCAAAAAATTCAATTGCAGTGAAATTTTGGAGGGTGTTGTAGCGGCAACAACACTTGGAAACACACTGGGCAGAGTTCAACTTCTCTATCGGGAATAGCTTTTGGTTAAAGGTCGAACCTTCAAGAAGTATTGATTGCCTTGACTTCCCCTTTTCGACCTAGTTTTACACATAGCATCTCAATTTTCTCAACTTGGTTGAAAGACAGACAAAAGATACACCATATCACAATTGTTTCAATACAAGAAAGGGTAATGTGTGTGGCGAGTTTAAAATATTCAGAGTAAGAGTTTTCATCTCTGGGGTTGCTCCGCTACCAATAGACCTGGATAGTACCATGACAGAGTCACTTCAGGAGCAAAAATGTTGCTTCGTTACCAGCAACCCTAGACAGTGCCCCGACAAAGTCGCTTGCTTCACCTCCTTGCGCAAGAAGCCTCTCTTCTTTCACCCTTTATTTCTTTATTTTAATAGAACTGTGCATTGGCACTTATTATTTTCAACAGGGGGAAAAGAGATCCCGACATATTGAGCGCAGAGGAGGTTGTCCCTTCATAAAAGTATTTTAAGAGCTCTGATATTTGTTTGTTCGCTTTAGATTTTCCCCTCATCCATTCTCTACTAGATTGGACAAGCGTTAACACGCAATTGAATTTACACCAAGTCGAGAAATTTAGATACCAACATACGCACGAATCTAGTATGTTCCCTCAAGGATTTCCTATTGGATGAATCGTATTTTTCATCTGGACTTAGCTCAACCTATGGAATTTTCCCAAAGAAAGAAGTAGAACAACAGAAATTCAAACTTTGTGGTTGTCACACTCTTCTTTTATTACACTACAAAACCTTTTGAGTCCTGCACTTTACACAAGGATCTTATTTATGTGCATGAACAAACTATCAAGACGCGACAAGACATGACTTACATAACAGACAAACAACAGACACAAACAAAAGAAAGATAAACAAAACAACTCTACAGGAAGTGCAGCTTGTAATTATTATAGAAAGTAATTCCTTAAATCTCGACCATTTATGGGAAGGGGGTCAACGCTCCCATCTAATGATTTTAGCTTGAAAATATTGTGGTCGAGTTTTTCATCAACAATGGTCAATCCACAAAGGTTGGAACTTTGTGTGTTTCCCCTTTTTTTGTGGGGTTTATCCCACTTTTGGACAAAGTCACCCACATCAAAGCTCTTTGCCCCTGCGAACTTTTTAACAAATCAGCACCTTACATGGCTTTGATGTTCAACCAAACTGTCTTTGGCTTTGCATCTTTTTTCCTCAAGGTTAAGTAGTGTATTTATCCTGCTCTGAACCAGGAGGCAAGGTTTACCTTGTGACTCTTGAGAGAGTTGCAAGGCCGAAAGATACAAGGTCGAAAGCAAGATAGATTTTTTACTGTAAACCAAAAAGTATGGCGCGATTCTCAACTTTGGAGTAACACAATCGGCACAAAGAGTATTGGTCAACGCTTTATGCTAGTTCATTTGCTCAGGAAAAATGGTCTTCTTGATTGTACAGATAAAATTCTTGTTCACAGATTCAACAAAACCATTCGCATGCTGAAAGTAATTAAATGCATGTTTCAATACAACTATGTTTTCTAATGTGAATTCATAAAAAGCTTTAACAATGAAAAATATGTCACATTATCAAAGACAAGTGACATAGGAGCATCAAACTTGGTCATAATGTTCTATTGTAAGAAGTGCATGACTTTCGAGTCATTTACTTGTTTGAGAGGCACTGCCTCTGACCAAAGAGTGAAGTAATCTATAACTATTAATATATATTGGTGTTGCTTTGACGAATGGAAAAAAAATTCTCCAATAACATCAAGGCCTCGTTGTTGAAATGGTTCTTCAACTGCTACTAATAACAATGAAGCAGTTGACCTCTAATCGCGGTCGACCCATCTCTAACATGCTTGGCACTTGCAAACATAAGCATCGAGTATTCTTGAAAAGAGTGGACCAATAATAACCAACCCACATAACCTTATGTGTTGTAATGTTGCCCGCATAGTGGCCATTTGTCGATCCATCATGTATATATTTCAAGACCTTTGTATCTTGCAGCTTAAGACACCTCAACAAGTCACCATTGTGTTGCTTCCGGAAAAACACTCCGTGAACCAATTGATACAATGAAACTTTTAGTCGAAATGTATTTCTCTGCTTGTCATGCTCTAGAAATTGTCATAAATCTGCATACCATGGCACTGTAGACGTGGACTAAAGAACATATTTAATATTTATATATTTGGATCTCCTGCTCCCATCCTAAAATATCTTGTTCGAAAGCATCTCTTGCTTCGATGTCTAGCTTACATAAGCCATGACCCTCTATGTTATGAATTGCTTTGAACTCCATATCATACTCTTGCGAACAAGTCATCCAATTACCCCTCTTCTCGACCAACACTTATTGCACAAACAATGTTTTTACTATTGAATGAAGTACAAATATAATTTTGCGAGCTTTCAATATGTAGAGCTTAAAGTACTTAACTATCTTGTATACTGCATATGTTTGTTTGTCAATGGCAAATTAATTAACTCAAGCCCTTATAGACTAACGCTCATAAAGGAGATTGGTTATTCATTTCTTTTCGAATAGTTCATTTCCTTCAACCATGGTAGACAAGTGCCACCAAGCAAACAAGGCAACCATAACTATTCAATAAGCATACTCCCTTGTGATCGACATAAAGTGTAAATCCAATAAAATTTCGCTAATACACATGCAAAAAGTCTACCTTACATCTTCAAAACAACCATTCATTTAAGGCATCAAGAGCACAATATGAAAAGAACAAAGCAAAGGATACAAGAGTCACAAGAATCATCAAAACTAAAGTGAAGCAACGCAAAGGTGGTAGAGAATACAAGAGTCAATCAATGGTGCATTAGAAGTGAACATGCATTCCAAAGATGGCAAAGGATACAAGAGTCAAACAATGGTGCACTTCCAAATAGCAAAGAGTCACAAGAATCACCAAAACCAATATGAGGCAAATCAATGGTGCATTAGAAGTGAACATGCCTTTGGCAAAGGATACCAAAGTCAAACAATGGTGCACTTCCAAATAACAAATCAAAGGATACAAGAGTCACAAGAATCACCAAAACCAATATGAGGCAAATCAATGGTGCATTAAAAGTAAGCATGCATTCCAAAGGTCGCAAAGGATACAAGATAAGTAAGCATGCATTCCAAAGGTCGCAAAGGATACAAGATCAAATAATGGTTCACTCCCAAATAGTGAAGCAAAGAATCCAAGAGTCACAAGAATCACCAAAACCAATACGAGGCAAAGCAAAGGTGGCAAAGGCTACAAGTCAAACAATGGTGAATGGTGCATTAGAAGTGGACATGCATTCCAAAGGTGGCAAAAAGGATACAAGAGTCAAACAATGGTGCATCAAAAGTGGACATGCATTCCAAAGGTAGCAAAGGATACAAGAGTAAGTGGACATGCAAACTAAACTTTGTTTCATATAATGGTGCGTAACTCGGCGAACTTACTACTTAACTCTTAAGTCAGTTTAGCGGGCCAGCACCAAGTTCTTACTAAACTCAATTTGGCAACAAAAAGGTCCTCACTCGAATTCGTTAGATCTCACAACAAAAAGGTATAAGTTGCAACAAAATCCCAACATTCTCAATCAACAAGCCAACCCCTAACCCCTACTAGCTAGTCTGTCCTCAATCAACTCAACCCAACCCCACAAGCTAGTCTGCCCAATTTAAATCCGGCACTCTCAATACATAATGTAAAATAACTAGACGCCCATTACGAATTGTAAATTTTTGAACAATTGCAATAAAAAGAAAAAACTTGAAATATGTCGCAACTGAAAACGAAAAAGTCGCAAAACCAAAAGAATAACACACAATACTATTAATTTATTATGAAACTCTGAAATCACAACCCCAACCCCTACTCCAACAACTCGAACGTCATTTTATAACGAAAAACTCTGAAACCACTATTACAATTACTCAAACATCTAGATGTCAGTGTGTTGTGCCTTTACGAGAAATATGCTAATATCACATATATATATATATATATATATATTTGTTGTGATATATATATTTGTTGTGCCTTTACGAGATATGTGTGATAATATCAAATACATTTTACTCGAACATCTAAATGTCAGTTTTTTTACTTTACGGGATATATATGCTAAATATAAATTTAGCTCATTCATTATTTATATATATATTTCAAAATTTAATTTGAGATTTGAGATTTTCTATATTTGAAACTCTCAACTTTATTCTAAATATTCCGACCATATATACTACATATTTCCTCGTGATCTTTGATTTTTATCGAAAGAAAATGTCCTCTTTCTTTTAACTTCTTTAAACAAAAAATGTTATGCAAAGTGTCCACTACAGCTTTTTTGATGTAGTAAGTTTTCCGATCATATACACTTTGATCATGATCTTTGATTTTTTTTATCTTGAAAAATATCATCTCCTTTTAATCCCTTAAAAGGAAAAATGTTATTCGAAGTGTCCACTAAAAGATGATAGTATTTTTACGTCTTACTTTTTCCTTTCGTAAAGGAAGATACGAACAACAAAAACCAAATATATATATATATATATATATGTTCATTCGAATCTTTGGTCATGCCTCCATTTATGGACGGCCTTATCTATAATATCTAATTTCTCTTATTGTAAAATTAATTTTATTTATTTAATCTTTGGTAAAGCCTTTATTTGTGATCTTTCATTCAGTTCTAATTTAAATGCTTTAATTTCATTTGAAACAGACAATGCCACATATTCCTAGAGTTCTATTTACTTGCAAATAATAACTCTAATGTGTCCCAAATTAACAAATAAAAAAACAAATGCTAGAATTGTTCGTTTAATAATATATATTAGAACCATTTCACTAGCTGAAAAAATCTTACATTTACATTTTTTGACTATACAAGTTTCATTAAACTTCTTTAATATCAAACTCTGTACCCAATGTTTAAAAACAAAAAGCTTCCCTCATGTAACTCCACCAAGTAAATTCAAAACCAGGATCAAAACTACTTAGGTCCTCCAAAATCAAACCTAAATTTATCAAACCTTCCAAATTTAGGTTGGCATGCATATTTAATAAATCTGGATCTTTTAAAAAATTGATCGGTCGGTCCATAAAGTACGAGTTGCAAACCAATAAACAAAACCCTAACAACTATTGCACTAAAACCCATTTGCAAACATTTTATCGCTGTATCACATTTAAACCCTCGTTCAAAACTTTAACAAACATATTCAGTTACTGTAACCATCAATGCATTGGCAAAAATCATGGAATGAGGACCTGAATTTTTATATATCGCGAGAAACGACGTACAATTTTCAAATGATCCAGAAATGAAATTAAAAAAGAAAGTTACAGCCGGACGTTACAAGCAAATGAGTTCATTCCTGAACATTTTGCTTACAACAGCCATGAGAGTAGAGTTCAGTGACATAGAATATCCAGATAATGGAGAAGGGCTTAACACCAAAAATACCCCATCGGCTATGACAAAAACAGGCATTTCAATCTGTAAACTGACATAATGATAATAATTATAGTGTACACGCCCAGATTCAAAAGAAAAAATCCTCACTTCTTGGCTTTCTTTGCAGCCCCCCCGGCTTTCTTGGGTGTAGGTTTCTTCGCGGCCTTGGGAGCTGCGGGCTTGGCAGCCGTTCTTGTAGAAGACCTTTTCGGAGCAGCAGTCTTAGCGGCGGCAGCTGGTTTCTTGGCTTTGGTAGCCGCCGCCTTTGGAGCCGCGGGTTTCGCAGCTTTCTTTGGAGCCGCAGCTTTCTTTGGAGCCACAGGCTTCTCGGCCTTCTTAGGTGCCGCGGGCTTAGACGCCTTGGAAGGGGCCTTTGCTGGAGCCTTGGCAGCAGGTGCTTTAGGCTTCTTGGCTGCGGGTTTCTTTTCTGTCTTTGGCTTGGGCGCGTCGGCCTTTTTTTCTTTCTCGGCAAGCTTATAAGAGCCTTTCACTTTGGTTAGCTTGCCGGAATTTGTCAAATTCCGGAGCTGTACATTGAGTTTCTTCTTGAACACAGGGGGCAGATCAGATTTATACTTTTCGCTCAAGAACTTCGCTATCGCATAAGGGCTAGAACCGCCTCGCTCTTTCAGAGCCACTATGGCTTCAGAAATCATCTGCAACGAAGGTATCATAAATGCATGGAAAACACAAGGAAATTTAAATAAATCGATTAATAAAAGGCATAATGAGAAGTACCTGGAAATAAGGGGGATGTGCAGGCGGGGGTTTAGAACCCTTGGCAGCCTTCGGCTTCTTTTCCTTTGGGGTTTTCGCCTTTTTCTCCTTCGGTGCCTTCACGGGCTTTTCTTCAGCCGCTTTGACATCTTCATTCGCCACGGGCTCGGCAGGGACGGCATCCGCAGCAGGTTCAGTGGAAGCCATGGATTACTACCGAATTACAGAGCACAGAAGCTCGATTTCACGGCGCAAAATTTATTCAGCTCTACTATCCGAAACCGAATTCAATCGCAGGACTGCTAAATTCAGCTACCTGAAAATGGCGGAATGGGATTTGGATGAAGATAATGGAGAAGCACAGGCTATTTATCTAGATACTCGAGCTGCCAGGGGCGTTTTCGAAGGAACTCATCGACGGTTCATGCTTGCTTGACGGGGTTGATTGAACGGAAGGGATTGAGCGGGGTGCTTCGCCACGGATTGACTCCCGAGGACGACTTTCTTTTGGACCCATTCGATCGCATCTAATCGACGGCTCTCGTTTAAAGATCTTCTCATATGTTTCACTAATTTGGTGAGTAACGCTTGTGTTTTCCAATCCTCTTTTGAGCCATGGATCTCCCTCGTACTCTATTATTTTTCTTCTTTCTTTCATAGATCTGAAAGCTTACCATGTTAGCTTCCCTTCCATGTATTTTTTTCCTAGGTTTATGTGGGTTGTTATTGGTTTTACAGGTGCTAAAGTCACACATGTCTATGGGCTTCTTGAAGGCTCTATAGTATGGAATATAAGGTGGGTTATATGAGTTTCTCATCATGGATGTGCCATAAAATGTATGATTGAATCCTAAAGAACAAAGTCAAGAGTGGATCATGCATGATTTGGAGGAAAACTATTGAGAGGTGAGCTCATTTTTCTCAGTCTAATGTTTGCCTTCAAGCACAAAGCACAATTGATTAAGTCATAAACCATACAATGCTACATTGTGATTTGGAATGCATGTGCATTATGTAACATAGTTTAGCGTTCTTACAAGATAGGAATGAACTTGAAACACTTAATTCTTAGTTTTATTGGGCACTTGCTTCAATGATAGTGGATCTAACATTACTAGGAAGTACAACATTCGAGAAACTAGTTATTTATTTGAAATGCATAATGTATATGCCACTATAGTTTGCAATGTATGTGTGTTAAACTCTGTAGTTAGCATCCTCATGAGATATGAATGACCTTGAAGCACTTAATCCCTAGCATTTTAGAGCGCCCATTTTAGTGTTAGTGAATCTAGTATGACCAAGAAATATAATATTAGAGTTCAACCTATTATTTATTTGAAATGGTGAAAGTATATTGCATTCATTTGCCTAAGATAAGATCCATTGACAGGCCATTTTAGATTTATTATTTATGTATATTTTCTTGTGATGTGATTATTATTATTATTATTATTATACATTAAATAATGTATAACTTGGCCACTATAGCTAGATGCTTATCAATCAAATTTTAGAATGGACGATGCAAAAAATTCTAACCTCATTTTGTAATAGTTTGCATGTTATGGTTTGAAGGCTTTGAGATGACACCAAAGCATCTTTGCGACAAACACAAAGTTTAGAATTCTTGACCAAAGCTAATCACTCTAATAGTAAAGCATATGTTTGATACAGATATGCTTACATGTCTTTTATGTTTGTTATCCATTGATTTGTCATGGGGGGGAATTTGAAGTGTTTTTCTCGTTATTGTACAAGCATTGAGTTGTGTCTTACGAATTGGAGGTTGCATTTTGAATAGGGTGTTGTTAGAAGTGGTCAAAATTTGAATATAAGAATGATGAACATGTAGAAAATGAGTTTTCATTTTAAGAGCTTCGGTGTATTTACTCCACTACGAAACTAATCCAGGAGTAGACTTATCGCATTGTGCTTTTGGGGTATCACGATGGACCAACACATAGGTTTCAGATTAGTAGCTCTCTCAATAGTGCTTATTGCCACCAAATTAGTAGCCTAAGCAAGTTCTGATCTAGGTGTTAAGCAGTAAGCACATAGAAGATATACCCATTATCACTTTAGCACTATCTCCTCTCACTTTAGGCCTGATACCCACCATTTTGTGGGTAATATCCCTGGGAGAATTTTTTTTTCTCCCTGATGGTCCTTAGTTAGCAACCCAACAGCCCCTTGCAACCACCAACTAGCTCATTGTGTCATTTCTCTGCCACCTGAGCTAGCCATGTGGTCCCTCATCCATCTATCATGATCGTATGTTTGAACGTGGGCCTCTTGAATCTAAAGGTGTGCCTTGTCATTTGAAAATTGAGTATTGTAGTTTATTTATCGTCGACACTTTTGGGCATGGATTAATGGGGGGATTCGATAGAAAGAATGGACTAGGTTTGTGCTTCTGTCCCCTAGACCCATTTTAGGAATTAACCTTGGATTCTAGTCCCATGGATCTCTTTTATTAGTCATTTGATTCCAAGGATGGTATTTGATGGGAAACCCTGAGTTTGGTTGCGTGATATCGTTCGCTTATATTACCCTCTTTCCATTCGTTACCCATACATCATCATTCTCACCTGGATCCACATTCCTCCATTGGGTCCACATAGGGTTAGCTTGCCCCTTCCCCTTTGCCCACACCTTGGTTCATGGCCTGGAATGAAGCTTGGAGGTTGATGCAGCTGTAAAGAAAGTTAAAAGCATATATGACCACATTCAACAGGAAAAGTACAATGGCCACATTCAACAGGAAAAGTACCACAAAATGCAAAAGATGGTCACGACAAGAACTTGATGCAGATGAAAAGAAAGTTATAAGCATATATGGCCACATTCAACAGGAAAAGTACCACAAAATGCAAAATATGGTTGGGACAAGAACATTTAGCATGTCGACAGAAGCCAATACATGAGCTCTACCCCGTCAGCATGGCCATCACCTTGGTTCCTACAGGTTTTATGAGCCTTCTTCACCGTATAGGAACCCATGATTGTCCCAACCCCTGGTGGACGATGAACCGCCCCACCTTAAAAGGGGGATTCCACTTCTATATCTTACACATCATGCTCTAACCCCTTAAGCCTCGAGTAGTCAATCAAAGAAAATCATTAAAAAAAAAAGGCAAAAGACATAAAAAAAGGGTGGAAAAATCAAGGTCGGGGCACTTCATGTACCACGATTGCTCCCTCCTATACATTATAAACCCAAGTGTGGGCTTCCCTCTTATTAGCTACCCTTGCACCCCAACATGTGACCTGGGGCTACCCCTTCTTATACCATACATCATTCACCATATTTGTCACATGCCACCACCTTTTGAAGGATGTACCTTGAATATTATCCTCTTTAGAAGTAGAAACCACATAATAGGGTAGTTGGTTAATCCCATTTGGAGTTTAGGAGACATTGGCACATCCTAAAGCCCATTATGGAAGGGCAGGCCATCATGAAGTCCTCACCTATGGTCTGTGATTAGGTAATCTCATTTACTCGATTTCTCTAATGACTTGTTGTATTGGAAGGCTAAGGGACACATTGGATTTTATGTAGGATTGCATATGGTTTCCATTTGGGGTTTGGTCTACCTATACGGGATCCTAATCCTCCAGAGGGATACATTGGCACATGTAGGGTGAGCATTGAGAGCCATGGGCCTCCACAACAACAGATTGAACTCCATGGATCCCCACAGCCATTCATAGATTACTTGTGGTTCACTTATTGGATGAAGAGGATGCACATGATCCATTATGCCCGGTCGGCCCCAAATCTACACCATACACTTGGCAGACGATCTAGGACTTACGTGATGATGTGGCATCAATACACCATCATCCTAACCCTTGCAGGCAATCTACAGGCATCTTTGATTTGTTTGGAGGCCCAGGAGGACACTTATGTGCCCCCACAGGTCATTTGAAGCACCACATGTTATTACAAGGGGCCAAGCCCTTGTCCACTGTTTTTTAGGGTCCTATTCTTCATTGTGGCACCCATGGACCTCATTAGGCCTCTTATAGGGTCGTACGACATGCTTAGATTATTATTTGACCTCTTGAGAGACATTCTTTTTCATTTATGAGCTAGTTTGGGGGCTTATTTAGGCCAAGAAGGCTAATTCGAACTCTAAAGTTGTGTATAAATACAAGTGAGATGAGTTCATTTCTCATCATCACTTTGGTTTGGATCTCTTATATCTCTTGAGATTTTCACACTTTTTCTAAGGATGAATTAGAGCGTTATGGATGAGTTTTGATGTGTGGATATTGGTATATCTTCTCTTGGAAATTCTTTATTGTCAATTGTGAATGGTTGGATATACTCTATTACATGTAAGTACACACTTTTTGATGTTATTCTTGTTTACTTTTGTCATATATGTTCGATTGGGATTTTCGTTGTTCTAAGGCTAATTGTTGCATGCATTTACTGCTTAAATATTGTGAAATTTGTCTATTACAACATTCCTTCAATGTATAGGCCATGTAATGGGAGTGAAATCTCCTAAGGGTAAAATTTGATCTTGACAAGTCATTCCTCTTGCACATCGAACTATAAAAGCTACAAGGTTACTTGGTCTTGACCTAGAAGGAAAAAGAAGTGATATTGAGGCTTCCTTGACTGGGAACCAAGAAATCCTACTCTTACTCAACATAGACTCCATTCTTCCAAAGATTAAGGCACTGATCTACTAAGGGTGGTCACTAAAATCCACATTTTTTCGCATCCTTCTGGGAGTAGCCACATTGGGGTGCCTAGGGCATCAATTTCTCGACAAGCTAGCCATCAAAAGAATTCGTTCTCTTAGGGTCTCCTACGCTGGCCTTTCCTCTAGCTCTCCTCGAATTTTGAAGTCATTCTGACGGTGGAGTTGGGAGAAAATTCAAGCCCTAGCTTCGAGATCAAAACTTGCCTTGCCATCCCCAAGGTTAGTACCTCATAGGGTCAAGACAACATTTCAAGTGAAAGTCTTTCTTTATCATTTCCTCCACCTTGTCTAGGGTAAGGATATCATTGGTTGCTTCATACTTTCCTCATAACCTGGGTCAGGTCCACTTGGTCCCATGTGGTCCCTATCCTTTAAAACATCATTCTTCAATAACCATGCAGGATACCAATTCTAAAAAGGATTTTAGGTATTCGGTAACTCCTTCACAAGTCAACCTAACCCTCAAATCCTCTCTTCCTTTCCCTAGAATACATAGTACCTTGCTTAGAAAGCAAGCAAGCTCCATCCTTCAAACTTTTTTGGGAAAGGGTTTGTTTGGGTCACTCATATCCATTAACTTATCATTCATTAGTGACTCCATACATATCGGGTCTCCTTCCATCAGTGAAAGTCTATAAATAGAAGGGAGCCTTAGCTGAGGTGACAATGGACTAAGTCTCCATTTGTTGCCATTGGCCCAACATTTGCCCTTTAGGGATCCCCCCCTTGGGTTCCCTGCTAGTTTGAGTGGTAACATTTTTGGCGTCGTTGTCAGGGAGGAAGCAACTCTACCTCCCTAGTGAATCATTGAGGAATTGATTCATTGACGACATTTATAAATATTCCTCTGGTGACTCGACTCATTATCTAATCCCCTAGTTTACTTGAAGGCGACAACATTCCTTCTTTAACTAGGGTTGCTGCAAAAAGGGGAAAGCAAACTCTATTACCTTATGGAACCTCCCTTTTCCCCGAATTCGAGAAGGTCAGTGATACATCTCCAAATATGGCATCTCAAGCACTGACTTTGAAAGGGATCAACCCAAGATGACCAAGAGTGAAAGACACTTGGTTAGTATCTTTGCCCCTTTGAAATTGAGTAACAATCCTAAGCCATTACTTGAAAATTTTAACCAATGGTTGCCCAAATTCAAAGGGGATGCTACTTGGATTTCCCATGGTTTTATTGAAGAATTCTACTGGCAGTTGTTCCCTAAAATGATATTTGATGACTATAAGATCATGATGCTTTTTGCCTTATCACTTGGGGGACATGCAAGAGATTGGTATCTTAGCCTTCCCCCTGGATGCATAAAGGACTCTGGTGAATTCGTGGAACTATTCATGAAAAGGTGGTCATGCAATGCCCAAGGGACCTTCAACATTGAAAAGTTCTACCAAATAACCAAGGGAAGGGAAGATGTGCGAGAGTTCATTCAAAAGTCTGATAGGGTAGTCAAAGATATACCAGATCATTTGAAGCCATCTGAAGCCAACATTCGTGACAAATTCATAAAATTCATGTGTGGCCACCTCACTTATGTGTTGAGGGATAAAAAACCATCCACTTTGCCCGACGCTGAGGAAATGGCAATGGAATTTGAGGAAAACTTGTGAATTTCAAAGGTTGACATCAATGGTCACCCTAGAGCCAAATTTGAAACCAAGAAGGAGAAGTTGAAAGATCAACACAAAGAAACTCTCCTTGATATTCTCAAAAAGATGGAAGGGTTCACCGAAGAAGCGAATGCACGTGACAGGATTATCATGAACAAAATCACCGTCCTAGAAAGGGCCCAAAAACTGAGTTACATCCCTAAAGGAAAGCCTTTTCCCAAAAAGCAAAGTGAAGAAGATAGGCCAAGCTCTTCTCAAATCCCAAACACATTGGCCCCAACTAATGTTGTTGAGCCAAATTCTTCATCTAATGATGAGGAGAGTGAAGGGGATGAAAGTGAGGATGAACAAACAGATGAGCAAGCCAATCTTGTGGAATCTGACGTCTTCAACATTTTGCTAGGAGGATCATACACACATCCTCCCATTAGTGAGGTCACCCTTAAGGAAGAAAAGGAAGAATCCATTCTTAATGCCAATAGCCAGGGAAGATTCAAAGGGGTCCAATATTCCAAAAGGAAAAGGACAAAGACCCCTCACCTCCTAAGGAATCACCTAAGGAAGATCCATCACCTAAGCAAGCCCCTCCTAAAGAGTCCATGCCCAAAGTTCCTTCCAAGAAGGATCCCCCAACATAGGTCAACCGAAAAAAGGATCCTCCTAGGAAAGAATACAGGAAGAAGGAAAAGGAGAAGGAAATTAAACTTAGGGGTTGTCGTAGGAAAGATGACTATACATGTTCCCATGAAGGAGATTGCTAAGCTTCCCGAGCAACAACAACAACAACTTAAGAAGTCCCTGGGAATTCAAGATGAAGAATTACTTGAGGAATTGCAAAACATTCATATTTTTTACCAAAACCCTGGGCACGAACTGTTCTTGCTTACTTTGGCTATCAATGACCTCTTCTTACACAATTGTATGCTAGACTCAGGTGCTTCCGCCAATATCATGCCTTTGACTATTATGAAGCAATTGGGTCTCAGCATCACTCAACCATATAAAAGGGTGTGTGGTTTTAATTCCAAACCTGTGGAAGTTGAAGGCATCATCAAAGACCTTAAGGCCTCTTTAGCTAGGAATCCCGATATATCCCTCCTCATGGATGTTATTGTTATAAATATTCCTGATGTGTGGGGTATTTTGCTATCCCGGAAATGGGGAGCTACCGTTGGGGGCACGTTCAAATGGACCTACCATACGCAACCATCCTACAATCTGATGGCACCCCTTTAATCCTTTATAGGGAACCTTCCTATTTACTGCATGTGATTAAGCCTCGACCATACTATGAGACATGAGGGGTTGAGAAACCTTCCCATATCCTCCCTACCTAGGGCATCTAAATTCTCAAGCGGCCAATCTCTCAAACAAGCAAGAAGTGAAAGCCTAAGAAAGAATATAAGGTCAGGGGCTTAATCTTGGTAGATAAAGGTCCTGTGCCTATCAGGATCCATGGAAGGGTTGGGGATGACTATTACTACATTGCTAAACTTAATGACGAACTTTGGCCTGAGCCGGTCAAATTAAGTCGTATCACCTCCTTCCTTGAGACTTGACATTGTATCATATGCATGGTAGAGTAGGATGCATTGCATGTTGATTTATGCATTAGAAATGACATCATATGGTTTCGTCATGGTAGATAGATGCATATTTGCATATTTTATTTTTTGTTAATTTTATGGCCTAACATATTAGCATGTGCGATCATGAGACGCCGCGAAAGCATGTTGCCCCGTATTTTTCCATCTATTACATGTGCAGGTGACAGGTCTATGATAACCGAGAGATTGTTGGAGTTCTTGTGACCTCCCATTCGAGTAGCTTCGCCCACTTCTCCGAGAGATCACGTCCCAGTTGGAGCTAGATGTTACCCACCATTATGTGGGTAATATCCCAAGGAGATTTTTTTTTTTTCTCCAAGATGGTCCTCGGTCGGCAAGCTAGCAACCCCTTGCAGCCACCAGCTAACTCATTGTGCCATTTCTCCGCCACCTGAGCCAGCCATGTGGTCCCTCACCCATCTACCATGATTGTATGTTTGAGGGTGGGCCTCTTGAATCTAAAGGTATGCCTTGTCATTTGGAAATTGAGTATTGCAGTTTGTTAGGTCTATGTTTTTGTCCCCTAGGCCCCTTTTAGGAATTAACCTTAGATTCTAGTCCCGTGGGATCTCTTTTACTGACCATTTGGTTCCAAGGATGGTATTTCACAGGAAACCCTAATTTTGATTGTGTGGTCGCGCTCCCTTATCCACTTATATTACCCTCTTTCCATTCATTATTTCCCCATCCATCATTTTCTCGCCTGGGTCCACATTCCTCCATTGGGTCCACATAGGATTAGCTTGCCCCTTCCCCTTGCCCACACCTTAGGTCATGGCCTGGAATGAAGCCTGGAGGTTGATGCAGCTGAAAATAAAGTTAAAAGCATATATGGCCACATTCAACGGGAAAGGTACCACAAAATGTAAAGATGGTTGAGACAAGAATATTTAGCACGTAGGCAAAAGCCAATACATGAGCTCTACCCCATCATCAAGGCCATCACCTTGGTTCCTACAGGTTCTTTGACCCTTCTTCATCATATAGAAACCCATGATTGTCCCAACCCCTGGTGGGCGATGAACTGCCCCACCTTAAAAGGGGGATTTCACTACTATATTTTACACATCATGCTCTAACCCCTTGAGCCCCGAGCAGTCAATCAAAGAAAATCATAAAAAAGGCAAAAGGCATAAAATAAGGGTGGAAAAATCAAGGTCGGGGCACCTCATGTACCACGATTGCTCCCTCCTATACATTATAAACCCAAGTGTGGGCTTCCCTCTTATTAGCTACCCTTGCACCCCAGCATGTGACCCAGGGTTGCCCCTTCTCATCCCCTACTTCATTCACCATATTTGTCACATGCCACCACCTTTTAAAGGATGTACCTTGAATATTATCCCCTTTAGAAGTAGAAACCACATAATAGGGTAGTTGGTTAACCCCATTTGGAGTTTAGGAGACATTGGCATATCCCGAAGCCCATTATGGAAGGGCGGGCCATCATGAAGTCCCCACCTGTGGTCGATGATTATGTAATCTCATTTTGTAAAGTTTTGTAGATGTTCTATGCTAAGAGCAATTTCACTTTTCTCACAGCAATCATACAAGTAGATAAGCAAAATGCAGATAGAACATATAAGCAGATCTTACAGAAGACAAATCAGAAACAAGAAAAATGAATGTGTTCGTTTCGGCGGTCAACAGGATGCTTCAACCAGCAAAGTCTCCTTTGGTCAGCCAGCCCAGCATGTGTCACAACAACTCTTCTGGTAGCTCGTACTTTTAGGATGAGAGAGGAAGATGTGAGTTTAGTTGTATTCCAATTCTCTCCAACTTTTCCTATATATATATCCATCAGTGAGGGTGTGTGACACATCTGTTGGGCATGTGAGCCTACATTACAAAACTGGCTGACCTAGCACATATAATTTATTAAGAATAATAAATTCAAAATATAAGTTCTGCTCATCGGATTAAGACTATTTTTATATGGATTTTACACCTCTCAGAAAGAGGAATCCAACAAAAATATTAGCCTCTTAATCTGAGCATCAGAACATGGAGTTTGGACCTAGTTGTCCAATTTTAACACTCCCTCTCAACTAGGGAGAACTCCATCTATTAGTGCAATTAACATCGTGAGTCATCCCGCCGAAACTTGCTTTGCTGGCTTCTTTATTTCAGAACAGAAGTGGGTCAGTCACAAAGACATCATTCCCCGACTGACATAATCAGTCCAGAGGTCCCAGACCTCACAAATCTTGATCCCAGATCAAGTGGTTGGACCATGCCATCCTAGATAGAGAGTACGGCAATCTCTGATGCGTCCATCAGTCTTTGCTAATAGTCTCTAGCTTTTCCACACCTCATTGGCCAAATGAGAGGTACTTCCCATGAGCCCTGAACTCAATGGGTAGGATGCATACGGGGCACAGATTAAATGAGTGGTGAACCAGCTCAATAATCACAAGGGTGGGGCAGAAGCATTATGAGTGCTTATAGCTCCGAGAAGCTATCCCCAAAGCCCCCCAGAGCTCCCAGAGCTCATCGTCCAACAGGACCCACATCATAGGGTCTTTCCACGACACCAAGACTCTCACAGAAGGTTAGGAACTTGACCTTCCCCAGGGGCTTAGTGAGAATATCCGCGACCTGCTCATCAGTTCCTATATGATCGAGCCTTACGGCGCCTCGCTATACCATATCCCGGATAAAGTGGTACCTGATATCAATATGCTTGGATCGGTCGTGGAACACAGGGTTCTCAGTCATACGAATCCCACTCTGATTATCACAGAGTATTACAGTGGTATCTAGCACATGTTGGAACAACTCACTAAAGAGCTTCCTCAACCAAACTGCTTCACAACAGGCCATACTAGCAGCAATGTATTCGGCCTCCGCGGTGCTCAAAGCCACCGACTTCTGCTTCCTGCTCATCCATGAGATCGAAGCAGAACCAAGATTGAAACAGCATCCAGATGTGCTCTTACGATCCACCACACTGCCAGCCCAATCGGCATCAGTATATCCCCGGAGTATCACACTCCCGGCAGTGTATCTCAGCCCATGGTTTATCGTGCCCCGAAGATATCTCAAAAGATTCTTGGCACCAACCCAGTGAAAATGATGAGGCTCAACCATCTGTTGACTCAAAGTATTCACTGCAAAACATATGTCCGGACGGGTGTTCACTAAGAACATCAAAGCTCCTATGAGTTGACGATACTCAGTAGGATTGGCCAAGATAGGCCCTGCAGCGCTGCCACTCAACTTCTTAAAGTTGATTTCCATTGGTGTCGACACAGACTTACAGTCCACCATCCCAAGTCTTTCCAGAAGCTTCACAATATACTTTCCTTGAGAAAGGAAAATCTCTCCAGGTCTCTGCCAGACCTCCAGGGCTAGGAAATAGTGCATCAGTCCTAGGTCTTTCATCTCGAACTCAGCAGCAAGCTCCCTCTTACATTGATGAATGAGAGGGTCATCACCTGTCAGGAAGAGGTCGTCCACATACAGCACTAGAATGAGAGGCTTTCCTTCCTCAACCTTAAAGTAAAGGTTTGGATCAGCATTTCTTCGAGTGAAGCCCAGCTTCATCAAGTAACTATCCATCCTCTCATACCAAGCTCTGGGTGCTTGCTTTAACCCATAGAGGGCTTTCTTCAACCTGCAGACATAAGTGTCTCGATCTTGAACTTCAAATCCCAGAGGTTGTTCTACATACACCTCTTCCTTTATTGCACCATGCAGAAAAGCGGTCTTGACATCCATCTGATGAAGACTCCATCCTTGCGTAGCAGCAAGGGCTATGATGGATCGGATGGTGGTATATCGAGCCATAGGTGCAAATATATCGTCATAGTCAATTCCTTCCTTTTGAGAGAAGCCACGGGCAACAAATCTTGCCTTAAACTTTTCAGCACTCCCATCAGATCCATGTTTAATCTTGTAGAGCCATTTAGCGGTGACAACAGATTTGTCCTTTGGTCTCGGGACCACATCCCAGACATCATTCTTCATAATAGCCTCATATTCTTCATGCATAGCATCCTTCCAGATTTGATGCTTGATGGCTTCTTCAAAAGATCCAGGTTCAGATTGTATAATAGTACTCATGGCAGCTAGATACCCTTGGTATCTACACGGCTTCTTGCTTTCTCGGAATGTTCCCCTTGGGGCAGCATGACCCTCAGCATCTTCGAGGGTGTCCCTGAGCCATGATGGCCTCTTTCCTAGAGAAGGGGAAGGATCAATAGGGTCCATTGGCCCTTCAACATCAGGCATAGTCTCATCCTGGGGTTCTTCCAGATTTCCAGGTCTTTCTTCATGGTTTTCTTCAGATCTAGGAAGATCTACTACTTTCTTTAGGGAAGCATCTTCGTCAAAAGTGACATCATGGCTTATCTCTACTTCCCTTTGACCAGGTACATAGACTCTATATGCCTTAGAAGTCTCACTGTAGCCCACAAACATTCCTTTCTTCCCAGTAGCATCCAGCTTACTTCTCTTTTCTTTCGGCACATGAAAATAGACAGGACATCCAGAAATTCTAAAATGTGAGACATCAGGTTTCTTACCAGAGAAAACCTCTTCGGGAGTTTTGGAGTCCAAAGCGGAATGAGGGCATCGGTTTTGAATGTACACAGCAGTATTTGCAGCTTCTCCCCACAGAAACTTTGGAAGACCCTGGTCACATAGCATGGCACGGGCAGCTTCCACAATAGTCCTATTCTTGCGTTCAGCAACACCATTTTGCTCAAGAGTATATGCAGTGGTAGTCTCCCTCTTAATGCCAGCTTCTCTGCAAAAGTCTTTGAACTCATTTGACTCATATTCAGTGCCATTGTCAGTCCTCAAAATCTTGATCTTCTTTCCGGTCATATTTTCCACCACGGCTTTGAAGGTATGGAATCACATGAAAGCCTCATCCTTCTTCTTCAAGAAGTATATCCAGGTTTTGCGAGAGAAGTCATCAGTAAATGTCATATAGTAAGAACATCCCCCCAGGGATGTTACAGGCAACATACCGGAAAGATCAGAATGGACCAGTTGCAATATCTCAGATGTCTTTGTGACACTTGAGGGGAAAGGTCCCCTTGTATGTTTTCCTTCAGCACAGCCCTTACATACACCTTTATGATTATTTACGGTGACAGAACCTTTATGACATGACTCCTGAAACCCAGGTTCTGTCATGTTACGGTGACAGTCTGCCACGAGCCTGCCGTCCACGTGACTGCCTTCTAGCACCCTTGTACTATACCGGCAATCTGCTGTATGATCTTTGTAATACTTATTCGAGCGCTCCACGCTCTCATAAGCCTGCTAAGCCGACTCTTCTGTCCACGTGTTGATACGTTGGATTTAACCATGTGACAGTCCTTTGTCCAACCGCTGGCCCAATAATTGTCTCGACAATCCCTGCATACGTGTAGACCTCCACGTTGTTTATTCAACCGATCCACGCCTTGTATAAACCTGTGTATTACACGTCCGGCTGTCTGAATATTATTTGCCAACTATTTACAAACAGACCATCGATAAAACGCTTTAATCGTTTTATCATAACCGACCAGCCCGCTATGTGTATACTTTTCCTGCGCTTTCTTCA
Source organism: Pinus tabuliformis (assembly GCA_031772625.1). Taxonomy (NCBI): domain Eukaryota; kingdom Viridiplantae; phylum Streptophyta; class Pinopsida; order Pinales; family Pinaceae; genus Pinus; species Pinus tabuliformis. The sequence continues at coordinate 1,123,821,353 of CM062815.1, read as the reverse complement.
AGCGTGACACGCTCCTACAGAACCGCGCAATGGTATAACCAAGCCATTGTCCGCATACAATTGATCAACCAAGACAGTTCGCTGCGTGTATAGACTTCTGCACTGCCATCTGAGTGTATCATCCACTCATATAACCTCGCAACGTTCTATAACCAACCTGCTGCCTTCACGAGTTCTGTCTCCCGGTCGTATATAAACCCGAAGCTATAGAACTGCATTCACAACCCCAGATTACGCGAGATCCATCCACCAACCGCGTAGACTTCTCTCAATCGTATGACTGGTTGTGCAATTGCTTCAACCAAAACCCGACAGTCCGTTGATCTAATCTCTACGCTTAATCCGGGAGCAGTTATCCACGCGGATTACCCAAAACTCTCCGGTATCTCTGCGCAATTACACATCCAATCGCTGTCCAGGTTCTGTCCACCGATTACTGTCGCTAGAGAACAGACTTCCGCATCACTACAGCGCCTTTAATTCATAGGTATGCCGAGAGAATATTTAGCCCAGTTCATGGATCAATTCTGCGTCCTCATCATACCTTCGAGTTCTGGTCATGACTGTACCTAATACCCCGGTCGAGGTGCAGTCATACCCTAAAGCGGGCCTGCTTCTCCATGCGAGATTTTGGAGCGAGGAAATGCGAGATCTTCTTACTTGATTGCGAGCTTTGTTCCTCCTTGATTGCGGTTCCTTGACTCGAAAATTCAGAGATACAAATGTGAGATTTTCCTTGTGTTCTATCCAACCGAGATTTAGCTTGACTGCACCTTATACCCATCCGAGGTGCAGTCAAGCCCTTCACCGAAAATCCCTGCGGCTCTGCTCCATCTAGAATATGTGAAATTTCAGAGAGAATTTGCGTGTTGAGTTCATCTTCTTAAGCTACGTCAACAAAAACGAGTCTCTGCGTTTAGGCTTCAACAAACAGCGTGTTATTTATCACCGCGGCTAGATGACAGTGGCACCCTAGACTGCGTATAGAAGTCCCTTAAGTGCTTCGTATAGAAGCTTCCTTTTACTGCGATTATCATATGGCCAGCGTAATGCTAGGCGTAAGGTCAGCGTAATGCCATGCGTATATGTATGAAGTGTTTCCAGCGTAGGGTTTCACTTCCTGAACAGCGTATAGAGATTCATCATGAATAGCATATAGGTTTGCATACTGACTGTAATTTAGGGCATCATCTAGGCCAGCGTATTCTATGATCTCTCCTTCTCCAAAAACCCAAGACGTGGAGAGGAGGAGATTACTCAAGAATCCATTTTCTTCGATGATGATTGCTATAGATAGAGTTTGTCTTCACCTCAGCTCTGATACCATGTAAAGTTTTGTAGATGTTCTATGCTAAGAGCAATTTCACTTTTCTCACAACAATCATACAAGTAGATAAGCAAAATGCAGATAGAACATATAAGCAGATCTTACAGAAGACAAATCAGAAACAAGAAAAATGAATGTGTTCGTTTCGGCGGTCAACAGGATGCTTCAACCAGCAAAGTCTCCTTTGGTCAGCCAGCCCAGCATGTGTCACAACAACTCTTCTGGTAGCTCGTACTTTTAGGATGAGAGAGGAAGATGTGAGTTTAGTTGTATTCCAATTCTCTCCAACTTTTCCTATATATATATCCATCAGTGAGGGTGTGTGACACATCTGTTGGGCATGTGAGCCTACATTACAAAACTGGCTGACCTAGCACATATAATTTATTAAGAATAATAAATTCAAAATATAAGTTCTGCTCATCGGATTAAGACTATTTTTATATGGATTTTACACCTCTCAGAAAGAGGAATCCAACAAAAATATTAGCCTCTTAATCTGAGCATCAGAACATGGAGTTTGGACCTAGTTGTCCAATTTTAACACATTTACTCGATTTCTCTAATGACTTGTTGTACTGGAAGGCTAGGGGACATTGGATTTTATGCAGGATTGCAGAAATTTTCCATTTGGGGTTTGGTCACCCTATACGGGGTCCTAATCCTCTAGAGGGCTACATTGGCACATGTAGGGTGAGCATTGAGAGCCATAGGTCTTCATAGCAGCAGATTGCACTCCATGGATTCCCACAACCATTCAGAGATTATTAGTGATTCATTTATTGGACGAGGAGGATACACTTGATCCATCATGCCTAGTTGGACCTAGATATGCACCAGGAGATGATCCAGGACTTGCATAATGACGTGGCACCAATACACCATTATCTTAGCCCTTGCAGGCGATCTACAAGCATCTTTGATTTTTTTGGAGACCCATGAGGACACTTGTGTGTCCCCACATGTCATTTGGAGCACCACACGTTATTACAAGGGTCCAACCCCTTGTCCATTGCTTTTGAGCGTCCTATTCTTCATTGTGGCACCCATGGACCTCATTAGGTCTCTTAGAGGACCCTACGACATGCATAGATTATTATTTGACCTCTTGAGAGGCTTTCTTTTTCATTTATGAGCTAGTTTTGTGGGCTTGTCACCAAAAGTTGTATTATTAGAACATTATGTTATTTTTGGGGCTTATGTAGACCAAGGAGGCTAATTCAAACTCATAAGTTGTGAATAGATACAAGTGAGATGCTTTAATTTCTTATCATCGCTTTGGTTTGGATCTCTTATCTCTCTTGAGATTTTCACACTTTTTTTTAAGGATGAATTGGAGCTTTATGGATGAATTTTGATGTGTGGATATTGGTCTATCTTCTCTTGGAGCTTCTTTGTTGTCAATTGTGAATGTTTGGATATACTCTATTACATGTAAGTACACAATTTTTTATGTTATTCCTATTTACTTTTGTCATATATGTTGGATTAGGATTTTCAATGTTCTAAGGGTAATTGTTGCATGCATTTACTGCTTATTATTGTGGAATTTGTCTCTATTATAGCATTTCTTCAATGTATGGGCCATGTAATGGGAGTGAAAACTCTTAGGGGTAAAATTTGACCTTGACATACCATTCCTCTTGCACATCGAAATATAAAAGTTGCAAGGTTACTTCTTCTTGACCTAGAAGGCAAACAAAGTGATCTTGAGGCCTCCTTGATTGGGAACCAAGAAATCCTACTCTTACTAAACATAGACTCCGTTATCCCAAAGACTAAGGCATTGATATACCAAGGGTGGTCACTAAAATCCACATTTTCTCACATCTTTCTGGGACTAGCCACATTGGGGTGCCTAGGGCATCAATTTCCTGACAAGCTAGCCATCAAAAGAATTCGATCTCCAAGGGTCTCCTGCGCTGACCTTTCCTCTAGCTCTCCTCCAATTTTGAAGTCATTCTGATGGTGGAGCTGGGAGAAAATTCAAGCCCTAGCTTCAGGATCAAAACTTTCCCTGCAATCCTCAAGGCTAGTACCTCATAGGGTCAAGACAACATTTCAAGTGAAAGTCTTTCTTTGATCCTTTCCTCCACCTTGTCCGGTAGAAGTATATCATTGATTTCTTCATACTTTCCTCATACCCTGGGCCGAGTCCACTTGGCCCCGCGTGGTCCCTCTCCTTTAAAAGATCATTCTTCAAGAACCATCTGGGATACCAATTCTAAAAAGGATTTTAGGGATTGGGGAACTCCTTCACAAGTCTTATCCCTTAAACCTAACCCTCAAATCATCTCTTCCTTTCCCTAGAATACATAGTACCTTGCTTAGAAAGCAAGCAAGCTCCATCCTTCAAACTTTTCTAGGAAAGGGTTTGTTTGGGTCACTCATACCCATGAACTTATCATTTATTAATGACTCTTGTTAGAAAATCAGAAAGGCAAAAATATTTTCTTATTCTTGATAATTACTTGTGATGTTTCTTGTTATTACGATTCTTTATATCTTATTTCTTTTAGTTCATCAAGAAATTACCAAAGCAGCAACACATAAAACAATAGACACCTGTTAAATTGGCAACTAGGGCCAAACTCCATGTGGGTCAGCTTATTTATGGCAGCTGATAATTTTATTGGATCCCTCTCGTCGAGAGGTGTAGGATTGATCCAAAGATCATCCGATTCCGATAAGTATTTATGGAGATATGAATTTATTTTGTTTATGTAATTATTATCAAGCCGACCAGCTCTTATGTAGGCTCTAGAAGCCCAACCGACGTGTCTATTCATCATCCTCGTTGTGGTATAAATAGATGAGGATTTGGAGTCATTAGTACAACACATTCTTGAGGTAATCTCCTCCTCTCCACGTCTTGGGTTTTTGGAGAAGGAGTGAGACATCAAGAATAAGATGCTGGCCCATGATGCCCTAGCTCTAAGTCTCAGCAATATGAAACCCTATACGCTGGTATGGTAGAATATGACAAAGGTTTCTAGCCGCAGTCTAAACGTAAGGCACAGTCCAAGCATAACTCGAGTATCCGCATTGAGTTGAGTATCTACAGTACTATGAAGGGTAGCCACAGCAATATGAAACCCTATACGCTGGTCATGAAGACTCATACGCAGTCTTGGGTGCCACAGTGAAGGAAGGAAAACATCGTGGATGTATACAGCTGTCATACCACGCAGCCCTAATCTGCTTCGGTCATAACTATAGTGATACGTTAGTTATATTGAACGCATTATGGGATGACAGCAACGTAAGCCAATGCAGTCACATTGAACGCAGGGACGCAGTCATATATATACACGCAGATTCAGATATGATGATACGCTGTTCATGTTATATATATGGTTCACGTTATACACAGTCATATATATATACGCACAGCATGATAACGTTATGCGCTGATCTCAGTTAATGAAGCCGCAGTGAAAACCTATGTGTAGTCAATTATACGCTGGAACAAAGACGCAGTCCATACGCACAGCATGATAACGAAGCCGCAGTGAAAACCTATGCTGGAACAAAGACGCAGTCCGAATGCATATAATATACGCATATAAGAATACACGTTGTGCAGATACATGCTAGGTATATACGCTGACCTTTATGGATCATATTCGCTGTTCATGGAGTCAGGGGCAGCAATGTTGATGGGAGCTACAGTCAAATATAAAGGTGCCAGAACATATACGCAGTCATCTTTGAAGGGCAGCAATGTTGATATAGCAGTCAATGGTATGACTGTAACAATCTTCAGTAGAATTGTGTCAGCATATTCATGAGCTTGTAGAACATGGACAACATCATGAGATACATGGGCAGCATGATAAACATAGACAACATTACAAGATCATGAACATGAAGAGCAGAATGATAAAGAACATGGACATGAGCAGCATGATGATAATCATCATTGGTGCAAATGGTGTCATACACAGTGGTGCAGCAAGTGGACCTAGATGCAGCACTACGATAGGTGAAGTCGTCACCTTGGAGGATCAGTTGAAGCAGAATGTCTTCAACTGATCTCATCGTTATAGAAGATGATCTATGCTCAGATCTAGACAAGTCAAAGTGTTGACTTCTGTTGTAAATGTACTCTCTCTCTCTTTCTCTGCTGAACTTTGAAGATAAAAGAAGAATTGATCAAGGGTTTCCCCACACATTGTGGGGTTTGTCCCTGGCTCGCGCCACATCTTGTGTCCTCTTGTCTTGGCTTGTCTTCTGCGTTTTATATTTATGTTCTATCTGCAGTTTATCGTAATGCTGATGTGATTGCTAACTGTGAAAATTTAAATAAATTGCTCTAGCATAGAACATACCAAAAATTAACAACACCAAATGTAGGCATTATGCCATGGAAAAACCCCCTCGAGGGGAAAACCCAGTCAAGAAATTCATCCTTTCAATAGTATTCTTTGATACTCTTCACCCTAGACAAAGACTAGACCTTCCCTCCACACCAAGTTAGCCTCTTAGATCTTCGACCCCTTTCCAGTAACTTTGGCTAGGCAGGCAACTTCCGGCAACAGTGAAACTTGGACGACTTTGATCTCCCAATCTAGGTCTCAAAATAGAGAGAGAGGCACCAAAATTTCGATTTTCTTCTTCTTCTTAGACTCCACCCAACTTGCACTTCCTTTGGCTTACCGGAAAAAAACTTCACACTTTTCCCGACTACAAGAGATATCAAACTTCTTGTGAGAGAATATGTTACAAATGAATTCTATGTGCTTGTATTTAGAGGCTCCATGTGAGGTCAAATTAGGCTCCTTAGGCCGACTTGATCTCTTATAGGCCGACTTGGTTTGAAGGATACATAAATCACATTTGACTCAATACATAACCTTTTTACATGATTTAAAAGCCCAAGAAGGGTCTCTTTAAAAGTACAATGACTCTATTGACTTAGAATAAATCCTAGAAGTCATCGATGGGGACTTTGACCTAAAACATGGTGACCCAAGCATGAAACCTATGCTTTAATAATTCACAATAATAATACTAATAAATATTTTCTTTATTCTTTTGACAAGTATATTACAATATGACTCAAATACATTAAATGAAGACCAAACCTAGTTACATTTTCCAACACTCCCTCTTAACTAGGGAGGTATTCATCATATACAAGTACAGTGGAAGATCTCAAACTATATGAACCATGAAGAACTTTAGGCATCACAATGCCATGGACTAGATTCCCACCAGGACAATCTATCCAAGTGGGAATAAGGTGGGCTCAAGCTTTCATCCCTCTATGTACCATCAAGCTTATTTGTTAACCACCAACCCAAAGATCTAGGTGTGTATCCAAAAATAGAGCGCTATATTGAACACCACTTTTTCCAACTTCAGGACCTAGACATCAACACAAAGTGTCGGCCAGATGTCCTCCCAGGCAATGCTTCACTCACAAATCCTAACCAATCTCTCCCAATCAAACTGATTGGTAACCAGCATGCTATCAAAACCTTTGAGATATTCACCTTTTCAAACACAACCCCAATCAATAATATACTTTCATATGTACATAATCAAATACAAACCTATGGGGTGTTTCCAGACAAGTTGATGTTGATTCTCAACTTTTCATAATAGGATTGGCAAAATATTCCTCAATCATACACTTACCTTTCCCACTTCTCATGCAACAACATATTCTTCAATCATATCTTGCTTTCCTTCTTTCAACAACACCTCAAAATTCATTCTCCAATTTCCTTCTCTCACTCATGGCCTTCACTAAAATTTACGGCTGTTAGTCCTCGTCTAATGCATTACACATGAAGTAGAGAATCATATTTGTCACTCCCTCTCAATCAGCGAGGATCTAATCATTTTTGTACAAAGAATATTCTCAACCATCCTCTTATCCTAGGGAGATTTGTTTCATTTAAGTTGCCTCTTAATATAGGGAGATTTCTTCTATTTTTATCATCAGAGAATCTTTCATGGCTTCCAACCATTTTCATTAGAGTTATCATCATCCTCATCATGCTTAACACATCAATGAACATATTCACCATATTGAAGATTGTGTACGTGCACAACTTAGATAGCAAGTACAACTAAAACTATAGAAGCATGAAGTTAGCCATATCAGAATTACATAAGCATTTCAACCTTTCATATATTAGATACCAAACAAGAGATAAATACTCTTCAAGATCTTGGTAAGGACTTTGTCATAAACCCTAGACTACTTCATAACAACTTTCATTCCATCTAGGGTTTCAATGTAACATACCCTACTACAACATATAACAAACCCTATAAACAATTCAAACATATATAGATCTACAAGACATCTAAAAACTTTTAGAATTCATATGTTAGACTTTCCACTAGGGTTTCATACAAATCCTAATCAATCAAAGTCAATCACATTTTAGTCATTAACATGACCAGCTTCCACTAGGGTTAGTTGCAAACCCTGGATTTTCAATCAAGCATCAATCCTAACCAAAATTCAAATTTCAACAATCTTATAGAAATCTCAAATCATCATATTTTCATCAGAGATTTTACTTCTACTAAGGTTCAAATCCATAACCCTAGAATTTCATTTTCACAATCTCAACAATCATTATATAAATAGATCTCAGATTGTTATATCACACATACTAGAGAATTTAACTACTACTAGGGTTTAACTGCAAAACCCTAGATTTCCAAATATCATCATCTTAGAATTTCAAACAAGGAATTATATTAAATCCTAAGAGTCATGACCATCAATAACTAGGTCAATGCACATATCTAGGAACTCATTATCATGCATAAGCATATCATATGTCAGACATCATTAAACATTAGACATATACTAACCTAGACCAAGCTAGGATTTCGACCAAATGGACACATTTGTATATGCCTAGGGTTTCATTCCTAGGATCTTGCATTCATGACAAAGGTTTGCTTATAGGCTCAACAAAACCCTAAAATCTAGGGTTTCATAACATAGCAAAGCAAACCCTACTATTCCAAAAATTCCAAAGTTTGAGATCTCAGACAAACATCATTCAACCCTAACAAGTTAAGATTTCATGATCATACCGAAATCCCAATCATGACATCATTCACAAGAACTTCAAACAACATTGCATAATATCCCTAACCAGTTTAAGGTTTCAAACATTCACATTAGCATACCCTTAGGTTAGGGTTTTTCAGAGAACCTGTATAGGGTTCTATAAAACTAGTTAAGAATAGGAGTGAGGTAGATTTATCAAGTGATGAATCACCCAAAATAAGAATCAATATGATTCAATATAGCTAGACACAACCATGTTAGTAATAGATTGTCAAATGAATAAGCATTTATTATAAATAAATCAATGTTTCAAAGCATACCTTTGTTCCTTGGCAAACCTTGTCTTGAGAAGTCCTCTTTCATACTCGCAGATGTTTTCCTAATCAAGACAATAGAGGGAGAATGGTGATTAGTATTTAACATAATCAAAACCAAATGAGTACATGAAACCAAAAACTGAAAGGAAATGAGATACTTATCTTTGGGAGTTGTTGGGGACTCCCTCCAAAGCTTGAGGGATACCTACAAACTTATAAAAACAATAAAAATGTCTTTTCCAAAATATGTTAAAAACCTATAAATTCTAAAACATATAAAACAAGATATCTAAAGCTACAAGCAAAGGACTTAGTAGTGTAAGTCCCTAATGTCAGATTCTTCGGGCTTGACTTTCTTTGGGTCTCCTTCTTTAACAAAGTTGGCTTGATCTCTTTCTCTCTTCTTGTTTCTTGGATTGTTGGGACAATCACTCCTATAGTGACCTTTCTTATGACATTGATAACATTTGACCTTAGACATGTCAACTTTCTTCCTTGGTCCTTTCAATTTCTTTCCTTTATGTTGAGCAATGTAGGCATTTGATACTCCTTCAGGATTGGCAGCTAATGAGATCCTTAATTCTTCCTGACTATAGGCAGTCCATAGTTCTTCAAAGGTTGGAGCTACCTTCCAACTGTTAAGTCCTATAGCAAATGCACCCCAAGTAGGTGGTAATCCTAATAGGGCAATGATCATGAGTTCTTTGTCTGGAACAGTTTCATCAATGGCCAAAAGATCATCCCCGATTCTTACTATCTTCACAAAGAAGGATGCCACTGTGTCTTATTTAGTCATATTTGTGGTCCTTAGCTCATTCTTCGGACTTGCTACTTGACCAATGTTCTTAATAGTAAATAACTTTGACAAGGCTTCATATATTTCCTGAGCATGATCAATGTTATCTATGAATGGGACAAGGTTGTCCTTTATTTATTCTACCATTAGAGTCATGGCCACCAATCCTAGTTCCCTGAATTTCACTTTGTCAACATCGCTAGAATCCTCTGTAGGCTTCTTTACTTTTCCTTTGACCAAGTCTAGTACCTTGTTCTTTTCAAGGATGTGGTCAATCCTCTTCTTCCAGGACTTGTATTTTGAGGCTCCTTCAAGTTTTTTCTCTCCCTTGATTGTGTTAGACATCTTCCTTGAATATAGTAGACTCCTTTCCTGAGATAACCCCTAGTGCTTGAGATTGCCTTTTTATTCCTTCTTCGCCAAAGCTCTGATACCATGTTAGAAAACTAGAAAGGCATAAATATTTTTCTTATTCTTGATAATTACTTGTGATGTTTCTTATTATTACGATTCTTTATATCTTATTTCTTTTAGGTCATCAAGCAATTACCAAAGAAGCGACACATAAAACAATAGACACCAGATGTAGGCATTATGCCAAGGCAAAACCCCCTCAAGGGGAAAACCCAGTCATGAAATTCTTCCTTTCAATAGTATTATTTGAAACTCTTCACCCTAGACAAAGACTAGACCTTCCCTCCACACCAAGTCAACCTCCTAGATCTTCAACCCCTTTCCAACAACTTCAACTAGGCAGCAACTATCAACAACAGGCATCTTTCAGCAACAATGAAACTTGAAAGAATTCGATCTCCCAATCTAGGGCCCGAAACAAAGAGAGAGACACACCAAAATTTCAATTTTCTTCTTCTTCTTAGACTCCACCCAACTTTCACTTCCTTTGGCTTCCCGACAACAGACTTCACACTTTTCCTAGCTACAAGAGATATTGAACTTCTTGTGAGAGAGTATGTTACAAATGAATTCGATGTGATTGTATTTATAGGCTCCATGTGAGGTCGAATTAGGGTCCTTAGGCTAACTTGATCTCTTCTAGGCCAACTTGGTGTGGAGGATACATAAATAATATTTGACTCAATATTTAACCTTTTCACATGATTCGAAAGCCCAAGAAGGGTCTCTTTAAAAGCACAATGACTCTATTGACTCAGAATAAATCCTATAAGTCCTCAATGGGGACTTTGACCTAAAACATGATGACCCAAGCATGAAACCCATGCTTTAATAAGTCACAACAATATTAATAAAAATTATTTTATTTATTCTTTTGACAAGTATATTACAAGATGACTCAAATACATTAAATGAAGACCGAACCTAGTTACATTTTCCAACAACTCCATACATATCGGGTCTCCTAGTGAATCATTGAGGAATTGATTCATTGATGACATTTATAAATATTCCTCCAACGACTCCACTCATTGTCCAATCCCCTAATTTACTTGAAGGCAATAACATTCCTCCTTTAACTAGGGTTGCTACAAAGAGGGGAAAGCGAACTCCATCACTTATTGGAACCTCCCTTTTCCCCGAATTCAAGAAGGTCAGTGATACATCTCCAAATATGGCATCTACTTCAAGCACTAACTTCGAAAGGGATCAACCCAAGATGACCAAGACTGAAAAACACTTGGTTAGTGTCTTTGTGTTAAGATTAGGTATGTTCTATGCTAGAGCAATTTATTTAAATTTTCACAGTTAGCAATCACATCAGCATTACGATAAACTGCAGATAGAACATAAATATAAAACGCAGAAGACAAGTCAAGACAAGAGGACACAGGATGTGGCGCAAGCCAGGGACAAACCCCACAATGTGTGGGGAAACCCTTTGATCAAATCTTCTTTTATCTTCAAAGTTCAGCAGAGAAAGAGAGAGAGAGAGAGAGAGAGTACAATTACAACAGAAGTCAACACTTTGACTTGTCTAGATCTACAACAGAAGTCCACTTGCTGCATCACTGCATATGATGTCATGTTGCAATGGATGTGATTATCACCATGCTGCCCATGTCCATGATCTTATCATGCTGCTGCCCGTTGCATCATTCATCAGAGCTGTACCATTCTCATGATTACATTTACCATGATGTTGTCCATGCTCCATGCATCATAATATCTATAGCTGCATCCTTATGATAATACGTCCTTCTGCCTGCATAGATATTTATGGCCATAACCTGCATATACCTAGTCATGTATATATGAGCATAGTTTAGAAGATATGAGCATAGAGCGTATCACTTGTATCACCCCAGCGTATATATTGTACACTGCCAGATCTAGGGCCTGCATATATATATTGCTGCCCTATGATCATATGTACAGTCTTCATTACTGAGTGCCTTGACTGCATTCATATTACCTTCACTGCGTATAGTCTTCAATACCTTGATTGCGTTCATATGTTTTTGAGCTGCGTGTAGTCTCCTTTCATGACTGCGTTTTAATTTTCATTCCTTACTGCATCTAGGGTTTCACTGTGGTTAGGACATCACTGCAGCTAGGGCATTACCTGTGGCTAGGGCATCACATATTTCTGTCCAACGTCAGCGTATATATATGATGCTCAGCGTATCCACCCACATAAATATATTACCGTAGCAAACGTCAGCGTATATATATGATGCTCAGCGTATCCACCTGCATAAATATATTACTGCATAAATATATTACGTGGCCCCGATCGCCCCTGATCATGATGAAGCCTACGATGATGCCAACGGTGTCGAATACCAAAAGCGCCACGGGCAGGGAAATTTCTTTAATGGGAGGACTGTTGTGTATAGCGTAAGAGCCCGCTGAATCGTCCTCGGTGATGGAAAACGCGTGATCTACATACGCCATGAATTCTGAATCAACGCCCCTGATCATGAGGAAGCCTACGATGATGCCAACGGTGCCGAATACCAAAAGCGCCACGGCCAGGGAAATTTCTTTAATGGGAGGACTGTTGTGTACAGCGTAAGAGCCCGTTGAATCGTCCTCGGTGATGGAAAACGCGTGATCTACATACGCCATGAATTCTGAATCAACGCCCCCGATCATGATGAAGCCTACGATGATGCCAACGGTGCCGAATACCAAAAGCGCCATGGCCAGGGAAATTTCTTTAATGGGAGGCCTGTTGTGTACGACGTAAGAGCCCGCTGAATCGTCCTCAGTGATGGAAAACGCGTGATCTACATACGCCATGAATTCTGAATCAAACCCTCGCAGCTTTAAATTCAAATCCTTGCAGCTCCAAATGTTTATATTATAGCAGTATGACTACGTGACATCCATTCCCGTATGTATATTATAACTGCATGGTAATTGCGTTCCCATATGTGAGGTATTATATGACTGCGAGGTATGCCTTCTTTTACTGCAGCTAGGGTAAGGCTAGATCAGCCTTTAGAGAAGCGTATTCTCCTTTAGATCTCTCTGTCCACAAAACCCAAACACGTGGAGAGAGATCACAAGAGATGAGTGAAAATGAAATGAAATCCTCATCTATTTATACTAAAAACGTAGAGGTTGAATAGACACGTCGGCTGGGCTTCTAGAGCCTACATAAGAGCTGGTCGGCTTGATAATAATTACATAAACAAGATAAATTCATATCTCCATAAATACTTATCGGAATCGGATGATCTTTGGATCAATCCTACACCTCTTGACGAGAGGGATCCAATAAAAAATATCAGTTGCCATAAATAAGCCAACCCACATGGAGTTTGGCCCTAGTTGCCAATTTAACACTCCCTCTCAACTAGGGGGAACTGCATTCGTTGATCCATAAATCCGACTGTACTATCTCTGCCATTAATGCCTTGCACTACTCTGCCTAGCTCTGCTGGCTCTACTCAGCTCTGCTGGCTTTGCTCTGCTCTGCTGGCTCTGCTCTGCTCTGCTCAGCGCTGCTGGCTCTGCTAGCTCTGTTGGCTTTGCTGCTGGCTCTGCTGGCTCTGCTCTGCTCTGCTCAGCGCTGCTGGCTCTGCTCTGCTCAGCGCTGCTGGCTCTGCTCTGCTCAGCTCTACTGGCTCTGCTCTGCTCAGCTCAGCTCTGCTAGCTTTGCTCAACTCTGCTCATCTCTGCTGAACTATGAAGAAGAAGAATTGATCGAGAGTGTCTCATACCATTCTCCACTGACCCGAAGTCAGACTCAGAGTGCGTACCACTAGTCCCAGACTAGTCTCAACCAACCCGAAGTCAGCGTCATAGTATGTACGACAATTACTGGTCCCAGACCAGTACTGCACTGACATGAAGTCAGTCTCGGAGTATGTACCATTGGTCCCAGACCAGTCTCAGCCGACCCGAAGTCAGCGTCATAGTATGTACAACTCCTACCACTAGTCCCAGACCAGTATCATTGATCCCAGATCAATGGAGGTCATCCTAGCATAGGGAGTACGGTAGATACAATGATGCGTCCATCGGTACTACTATGGTCCCTAACTTCATTTCCCTGCTCATTGATCAGATGAGAGGTACTTCCCATGAGTCCCAGACTACATGGGTAGGATGCCTCGACAGGAGAACTTAATCAATCCTGTCCTCACAGGAGAACACATCAATCCTGCTACAATCGCCATGGAGAACACATCAATCCAGGCTGCCATGGAGAACACATCAATCCAGGCCTCACAGGAGAACACATCAATCCTGCTACAATCGCCATGGAGAACACATCAATCCAGGCCTCACAGGAGAACACATCATCCTGCTACACAAGAGAGCGAATCATCTTGTCCCACAAGAGAGCGAATCATCTTGTTCCAGCATGCACCACCAGGGGAGGGTGAGTCACCTTGTGGTCGTATGTTGCTCCATTAGAACTACAAGCCCCCCAAAGCTCCCAGAGCTTAATGTATGCAGGACCCTTTTACAAAGGTCTCTCGACGACTCCAAGTCATTTGGGAAAATCACAAATTTGGTCTTTCCACGGGGCTCTGACCTGTACATCATCTTAATGCGATGGAGCCTCCTTGATCATCGACTTACCATATCCCAGATAAGGCAGTATTTGATGTTTATCTGCTGGAGCAATTGTCAAATACGAGATTCCTCAATAATCGAATCCCATCTCTGGTTGTCACAGAGAATCACAGTGGTATTCATCAAGTGTACAAACAACTCACTGAAGAGCTTCAGCAACCAGACTGCCTCACAGAAGGCCATACTATCAGCAATGTATTCTGCCTTGGTGGTGCTCAGAGTCACCGACTTCTGCTTCCTCTGCTCTTCCAGGATATCGAGGCAGATTCCAAAGAAAAACAGCACTGATAAGTGCTCTAGTGATCCTCCATACTGCCTGCCCACTCATCATTCGAATAATCATGTGGTTTCATATTTTCGGCAGTGTATCTCAATTCATGAGAGATTGTGCCCTGAAGATATCTTAGAAGATTCTTGGCACCAATCTAGTGAGGCTCAACCAAATATGAGCTCACCATGCTAACTGCAACACAGATGTCTGGATGGAGGTTCTCCAAGAACATCAATGCGAATGAGTTTATGAAACTCAGAGCCATTTCCCAAATCTGGTCCGACATCATTACCATATAACTTCTGAAAGTTAGGATCCTCGAGGTAGTCACAAGCTTGCAGCTTATCTTCTCGCATTCAGAATCCAACTCCCTCTGTCTCCTATAAATGAGAGGGTCTGCACCTGTCAGACATAGGTGCCGGTACGAGAGGTTCATCATCCACAACCTTCGAGTAATGGTTTGGATCGATTTCACTCATAGTGAATCTCAGCTGCATTGGATAGCTATCAATCCTCTCATACTATGCCCGAGGTGTTTTTCTTCAAGCCATAGAGGGCTTTCTTCCACCTGTATACATGAGATACCTTGATCATGATTCTCAAACTCCTCGGGTTGTTCCAAACCTGTGAACCAGCTGCATGAGGGGAATGGTCCCCTTATAATATTTTCCTTCGGTACATTTCAGACATGTACCTTCATGCTTCTTTTTGAATTCAGGCATCCTAGTCACCATCTGTCTCACAGACCTCCGGTGCTGAGTCAATGGACATGGTCCCCAGTGGACTTCCTGCAACTTGATACAACCCTGAACTCAAAAACATCTTTAAAAGATCTATTTTCAAACATGTACCTTTCCATTGATAAGTACCACCTTGTAACCTTTGACTTCCATTTCCGAGATGGACATCAGGTTCAATCAGGTACATAAAAGGGATTTTGGGGTTCCTTGCTTTCGTGGAAGAGTCTACCACAGTCTTTAATGACCCACATCTCTGTCATTTGGGCACTCCTTCGCATAAGGGCCGAACTCATAACCAAGACATCTACCTTTACTTCCTACCCTTAGATCTGAACTTCCCAATGAAGTGATGCCATTAGAAGTTTTGCTGCACCATTCTAATAACATTCTCTGCTTCAACTTCACCCTAGGTGAATTATGAGGAACCCATTGATCTTTTTGTCTTGTCCCAACTGTATTTGGTGATTGCTCTTTCACTCTTGCTTGGGCATTGTCTTCACCTCAGCTCTGATACCATGTTAAGATTAGGTATGTTCTATGCTAGAGCAATTTATTTAAATTTTCACAGTTAGCAATCACATCAGCATTACAATAAACTGCAGATAGAACATAAATATAAAACGCAGAAGACAAGTCAAGACAAGAGGACATAGGATGTGGCGCAAGCCAGGGACAAACCCCACAATGTGTGGGGAAACCCTTTGATCAAATCTTCTTTTATCTTCAAAGTTCAGCAGAGAAAGAGAGAGAGAGAGAGAGAGTACAATTACAACATAAGTCAACACTTTGACTTGTCTAGATCTACAACAGAAGTCCACTTGCTGCATCACTGCATATGATGTCATGTTGCAATAGATGTGATTATCACCATGCTGCCCATGTCCATGATCTTATCATGCTGCTGCCCGTTGCATCATTCATCAGAGCTGTACCATTCTCATGATTACATTTACCATGATGTTGTCCATGCTCCATGCATCATAATATCTATAGCTGCATCCTTATGATAATACGTCCTTCTGCCTGCATAGATATTTATGGCCATAACCTGCGTATACCTAGTCATGTATATATGAGCATAGTTTAGAAGATATGAGCATAGAGCGTATCACTTGTATCACCCCAGCGTATATATTGTACACTGCCAGATCTAGGGCCTGCGTATATATATTGCTGCCCTATGATCATATGTACAGTCTTCATTACTGAGTGCCTTGACTGCATTCATATTACCTTCACTGCGTATAGTCTTCAATACCTTGACTGCGTTCATATGTTTCTGAGCTGCGTGTAGTCTCCTTTCATGACTGCGTTTTAATTTTCATTCCTTACTGCATCTAGGGTTTCACTGTGGCTAGGACATCACTGCAGCTAGGGCATTACCTGTGGCTAGGGCATCGCATATTTCTGTCCAACGTCAGCGTATATATATGATGCTCAGCGTATCCACCTGCATAAATATATTACTGTAGCGAACGTCAGCGTATATATATGATGCTCAGCGTATCCACCTGCATAAATATATTACTGCATAAATATATTACGTGGCCCAGATCGCCCCCGATCATGATGAAGCCTACGATGATGCCAACGGTGCCGAATACCAAAAGCGCCACGGCCAGAGAAATTTCTTTAATGGGAGGACTGTTGTGTACAGCGTAAGAGCCCGCTGAATCGTCCTCGGTGATGGAAAACGCATGATCTACATACGCCATGAATTCTGAATCAATGCCCCCGATCATGATGAAGCCTACGATGATGCCAACGGTGCCGAATACCAAAAGCACCACGGCCAGGGAAATTTCTTTAATGGGAGGACTGTTGTGTACAGCATAAGAGCCCGCTGAATCATCCTCGGTGATGGAAAACGCGTGATCTACATACGCCATGAATTCTGAATCAACGCCCCCGATCATGAT
Organism: Pinus tabuliformis; assembly: GCA_031772625.1. Taxonomy (NCBI): domain Eukaryota; kingdom Viridiplantae; phylum Streptophyta; class Pinopsida; order Pinales; family Pinaceae; genus Pinus; species Pinus tabuliformis. The sequence goes on along the minus strand of CM062815.1, from coordinate 1,123,803,931 downwards.
GAAGCCTACGATGATGCCAACGGTGCCGAATACCAAAAGCGCCACGACCAGGGAAATTTCTTTAATGGGAGGACTGTTGTGTACAGCGTAAGAGCCCGTTGAATCGTCCTCGGTGATGGAAAACGCGTGATCTACATACGCCATTAATTCTGAATCAAACCCTCGCAGCTTTAAATTCAAATCCTTGCAGCTCCAAATGTTTATATTATAGCAGTATGACTACGTGACATTCATTCCCGTATGTATATTATAACTGCATGGTAATTGCGTTCCCATATGTGAGGTATTATATGACTGCGAGGTATGCCTTCTTTTACTGCAGCTAGGGTAAGACTAGATCAACCTTTAGAGAAACGTATTCTCCTTTAGATCTCTCTGTCCACAAAACCCAAACACGTGGAGAGAGATCACAAGAGATGAGTGCAAATGAAATTAAATCCTCATCTATTTATACTAAAAACGTAGAGGTTGAATAGACACGTCGGTTGGGCTTCTAGAGCCTACATAAGAGCTGGTCGGCTTGATAATAATTACATAAACAAGATAAATTCATATCTCCATAAATACTTATCGGAATCGGATGATCTTTGGATCAATCCTACACCTCTCGACGAGAGGGATCCAATAAAAAATATCAGCTGCCATAAATAAGCCGACCCACATGGAGTTTGGCCCTAGTTGCCAATTTAACACTTTGCCTCTTTGAAATAGAGTAACAATCCCAAGCCATTACCTAAAAAATTGAACCGATGGTTGCCCAAATTAAAAGGGGATACTACTTGGACTTCCCATGGTTTTATTGAAGAATTATACTGGCAGTGGTTCCCTAGAATGATATTTGATGAAGATAGGATCAGGATGTTTTTTGCCTTATCACATGAGGGACAAGCAAGAGATTGGTATATTAGCCTTCCCCATGGATGCATAAAGGACTTCGATGAATTCGAGGAACTATTCATGAAAAGGTGGTCATGCAATGCCCAAGGGACCTTCAACATTGAAAAGTTCTACCAAATAACTAAGGGAAGGGAACATGTGCGAGAGTTCATTCAAAAGTTTGATAGAGTAGTCAAAGGTCTACTTAATAGTTTGAAACCATCTAAAGCCAACATTCTTGACAAATTCATAAAGCATGATGTTTGAGATATAGCAGCGGATACCCCCTTTTAAGGTAGGGTGGTTCATTGCCCACTAGGGGTTGGGATAATCATGGGTTCCTATATGATGAAGGGGGCTCATAGAGCCTGTAGGAACTAGGTTGATGGGCATGATGATGGGGTGGAGCTCATGTATCAGTTTTTGCCCATGTGTTAAATGTGTTTTTCCCAACCATATTTTGCATTTTGTGGTACGTTTTCCTGTTGAATGTGGCCAATTGTGCTTTTACTTTTCTTTTTAGCTGCATCAACCTCTGGGGCATTATTCTAGGCCTGACCCAAGGTGTGGGAAAGGGGAAGGGAGAGCTAGCCCTATGTAGACCCAGTGGAGGAATGTGGACCCAAGTGGGAGAAATGATGAATGGGTAATAATGAGTGGAAAAGGGGTAACATGTGAGGACAAGGGAGGGGGACCACACAACCAAAATCAGGGTTTCCCGTAAAATACCATCCCTAAAGTCAAATGGTTAGTAAAAGAGATCCCTTGGGACTAGAATCCAAGGTTAATATCCAAAAGGGGGTATAGGGGACAAGAGCACAGACTTATCCCATTCTTTCCACCAAATCCCCCCATTAATCCATGTCCAGAAGTTTCCATGATAAGAAAACTACAATACTCAATTACCAAATGACAAGGCATACCTTTAAGTTCGGGAGGCCCACCTTCAAACATATGATCATGACAGATGGGTGAGGTACCACAAGGCTGGCTTAGGTGGCAGAGAAGTGGCACAATGAGCTAGTTGGTGGCTGCCGGCTGAGGACCATCTTGGAGAAAAAATTATCCTAGGGATATCACCCACAAAATGGTGGGTAACATCTGGCTCCAACTAGGACGTGATATCTCGAAGAAGTGGACTAAGCTACTCAAACGGTAGGTCACGAGAACTCCAACAATCTCTTGGTTATTGTAGACTTGTTACCTGCACATATAATAGATGAAGAACACGGGGAAGCATGCTTTCGAGACATCTCATGATCGCACATGCTTACTGTTAGTCCATAAAATCAACAAAAAAATAAAATATGCAAATTTTAATTCAGATGCATCTACTCTACCTTGAGAAATATCATATGATGTTAGTTCTAATGTGAAATCAAATTGCAATGCATCCTACTCTACCATGCATATGATACAATATCAAGTCTCAAGGAAAGTGGTGATATGACTTAATTTGACTGGCTTGGGCCAAAGTTCGTCATTGAGTTTGGAAATGTAATAATAATACTCCCCAACTTTTGCATGAATCTTGAAAGGCATTGGATCTCTATCAACCAAGACCAAGTCCCCGACCTTATATTCATTTTTAGGTTTCCACTTTTTCTTGAGCCGGGAGATTAGGAGAAGGCTTCTCAATTTCATGTGTTTCATAGTATGGTCCAGGCTTGATCACATGAGATATGTAGGTGGTTTCCCTATAAAGGATAAAAGGGGTTCCATTAGATTGCTGAATGGTAGCATACGATAAGTCCATTTGAACATGAACCCCAATGGTAGCCCCACATTTCCTAGATAATAACACCCCCCACACATCATGAATATCAATGACAACAACATCCATGAGGAGGGATATGTCGAGATTTCTTGCCAAAGAAACCTTAAGTTCCTTGATGAGACCACCTACTTCGACAGGCTTGGAGTTAAAACCACACACCTTCTTGTATGACCGAGTGATGTTGAGACCCAACTGCTTCATAACTTTTAAGGGCATGATATTCGCGGAAGCCCCTGAGTCTAACATACAATTGTGTAAGAAGAGGTCATTGATAGCTAAAGTGAGCATAAACGATTCTTACCCATGGTTTTGATCAGGAATATGAATCTTTTGTAATTCTTCGGGTAATTCTTCTTCCTGAATTCCCATGGACTTCTTGATTTGTTTTTGTTGCTTGGGAAGTTTAGCAATCTCTTTCAAAGGAACGGGTATAGTCATTCTTCCCACAACATCTCCTATGTCAAAGCCAAGTTTAACCTCTTTCCCTTTTTCTTTCTTCTTGATGTTTTCCTTCCTCAGAGGATCCTTTTTTGGATTGGATTTGGTTGGGGGGTCCTTCCTGGGAGGAATTTCAGGGAGAGATTCTTTGGGAGGTACTTGCTTAGGCAATGAGTCTTCTTTGTATGGTTCCTTAGAGGTTGTGGGGTCTTTTTTATTTTCCTCTCGTGAATATTGGACCCTTTTGAACCTTCCTTTGCTATCAGAGTTAAGAATGGATTCTTCCTTTTCCTCTTTAAGGGTGACCTCACCAATGGGAGGATGTGTATATGACCCTCCTAGCAAAATGTTTAAGATATCAGATTCCACAAGGTCAGCCTAGTCATCAGTTTGTTCATCCTCAAGCTCTTCCTATTTACTTTCCTCATCCTCAGATGATGGGTCTGGCTCAACATCATTAGTTGGAGCCAAAGTGTTTGGGAATTGAGAAGAGCTCGACCTATCTTCTTCTCTTTGCTTTTTGGTAAAAGGTTTTCCCTTTGGAATATAGTTAGATTTTTGGGCCCTTTCGAAGGTGGTGATTTTGTTCATGATAACCTTGTCACATGCGTTGGCTTCTTCGGTGAACTTGTCTATTCTCTTGAGGATGGCGAGGAGAGTTTCTTCGTGTTGATCTTTGGACTTCTCCTTTTTGACCTCAACTCTAGCTCTAGGATGGTCAGTGATATCTACCTTTGAGATTCATATGTTTTCTTCAATTTCCATTGCTATCTATTTAGCTTCAGCCAAAGTGGAAGGTTTCTTATCCCTTAACACATAGGTGAAGTGGCCACCCATCGCTTTTATGAACTTATCAAGAATATTGGCTTCAGATGGCTTCAAATGATTAGGTATATCTTTGACTACCCTATCAAATTTTTGAATGAATTCTCATACATCTTCCCTTCCCTTGGTTATTTGGTAGAATTTTTCAATGTTAAAGGTTCCTTGGGCATTGCATGACCACCTCTTCATGAATAGGTCTTCAAAGTCATTAGAGTCTTCTATGCATGTCAGGGGAAGGCTAAGGTACCAGTCTCTTTCTTTTCCCTCAAGTGATAGAGCAAAAAGCATCATGAGCCTATCTTCATCAAAGATCATCCTAGGGGACATTCTCCAATAGAATTCCTCAATAATACCATGGGCAGTCCAAGATCAATTCCATGTTTGATTTTAAATAACCATTTTGAAGTCACAACAAACTTCCCTTTCAGTTTAGGTACAATATCCCATACATCATTTTTCATAATTGATTCATATTCTTCAGCCATAACATCCTTCCAAACTTGTTCTTTTGCTGCTTCTTCGAATGTGGATGGTTCGACGTAAATCATAGTACTCATAGCAACAACATATCCTTGATCCCTGCATGGTTGTTTCCTTTATCTGAATGATTTACGAATGGGGACATTTATTTCAGTATCCTGTAAAGTATCTCGAAGCCAAAGTGGTCTCTTCTTGGAGGGAGGATCACTTGGAGGAGGATCTAATGGATCCATAGGCTCTATGGGATCATCAACCATATTGAACTCAAGTGTAGACGGACCATCCAAAATATCCTAGACACCATTCTCTTCCTTGGGAGGAAGAGGTGGAGGAAGATCTCTTGCTTTACCAAGAGCTGCATCTTCATCAAATGTTACGTGCCTACTAATTTCGACCTTCCTATGACTGGGAATATAAATTCTATATGCTTTAGAATTTTCACAATAACCCATAAATGTACATTTTCTGCTAGTAGCTTCCAGTTTGTTCCTTTTATCTTTTGGCACATGAAAATATATTGGGCATCCAAATACGTGAAGATGGCTGATATTAGGCTTAGTGCATGTGAATATTTCTTTAGGAGTCTTGTTTTCTAATGCTTGATGAGGCACCATGTTTTGAACATATACAACAGTAGATGTTGCTTCAGCCCAAAGGAACTTTGGCACCTTTTGATCACATAGCATAGCATGAGCAACTTCTAATGTAGACTTGTTCTTTCTTTCAGCTAGAACATTATGTTCAGGAGTATATAGCACAATCGTTTCCTTCTTGATTCCGCCTTTCTTGCAAAATGCTATGAATTCTTTTGACATGTATTCTCCTCCATTATCGGACATGAATACTTTGATTCTCTTTCCTGATTGATTTTTGATCAAGGCTTTGAATTCCTTGAATGTTTCAAAGGCTTCATCCTTGTGCTTAAGATAATATATCCATGTCTTTCTTGAGAAGTCATTAATAAAGGTAATGTAGTAAATATGACCACCAACAGAATGTATAGGCATCAGACCACATATATCAGAATGAATGAGATGAAGGATGTCATGGGTTTTGTTCTTACTAGAGGGAAATGGTCCCCTTGTTTTCTTTCCACTTGCACAACTTGGGCAAACTCCATCATGATGAGTTTGAACATCGGGAATACCAGAGACCAATTTCTTCAATTTCGAAAGTGTATCATAGTGAAGATGAGCCAGTTTGTGGTGCCATAAGTTGCTCAAATGATTGATATTATGAACCAATACAAAGAGATGTCTTCTAGTGACCCTATAGAGTCCTTCAGATCTCGATCCTAGTGTGAAGGGATCCCTCATAGGTGAATCAGCAGGCCAAGTTAGAACTTTACCTTTGATGAAGGCAAACCTCATCCCTTTGTCTTCCAATGCAGATACAGATACCAGATTCTTCATTAATCCTGGTACATACATGACATCATGCAACAGAACTGATTCCCCAGAATTTAGCTGAAATTTGACGGACCCAAAACCTTTCACGAGATGAGTAGAGTTGTCTCCAAGAATGATCTTTAGCTTAGTCTCCCTCTCTACCAGATTAGAGAGGACTTCTTTATAACCATAGAAATGATGAGTGGCCCCACTATCAACCAATCAACTGTCCCACGAATCCAGTGGAGAAGAACTAGTAAGAGCATAAATGAGATTGTATTCAGATTTATTTACTACATTACTTTCATACATGGGAGCCTTCGATTTCTTTTGAGGAGGATTATTTTCTTCACGGTCACTTTAGGAGTCTCTTCTTATTCTCTCATATCTCATGTCCTGGTTCTTATTTTGATATTCCTTTCTTCTTTTGTTATTGAATTTACCTCTAGTGTTGTAGTGATGTCTCTTGGGTTCCTTTCGGGACAATCATAATCATAATGACTTGTCTTGTGACAATTGAAGCATTCAACATGAGATAACGATTTGTCATATTTTCCTTTTGAATTCTGAGAAGGAGGATTCCTTGATAGCCCTCCTTTTGCCTTCTTCCTTTTATCATGAGAGATATAAGCAACGGGCTCTCCCTCTTCATGTTTTGGAATCCTTCCTCTTGCAATCATTCTTGACTCTTCTTGAGTGATATTTCCAACAATTTCATCAAATGTCAGAAGGACATTGTTGTTTCTAATTGTAGTAATGAATATTTCCCAAATAGGAGGGAGACCTCTAAGAGTCACAACTACTAGCTCTCTGCCAAGCACATTTTCTCCAACTCTCTGCAATTGATCTCTAAGGCGAGAGATCCTCATAATGTAGGATTGAACCGTTTCCCCTTTTTTCATCTTAGTTTCCTTGAGTTGATCTTTCTGAGTGATGATTTCACTCAAGTTGTTCACTTCATACATGTCGGTTATCTTGCAATACATATATTTAGACTTTCTTAAATTCCCAACATAAGCAAGTAAATGATCTTGTAAACCATCAGTTATAATTTGCTTTGCTTTAGACTCACCTTTCTTGTACATGTTCTTGAGAAAAGCGGAAGCATTTTCTGGAGGCTCAGGCATTCTTCCTTGGATTTATTGCAGCACATCATTGTTGTCACCCAACTTTTCATGCTTCTTGAAGGTAGAGGACGGCATCTCATCCTTGAATAGGCGATCTGCTATTTGACATAGAGGGCTTCAAAGCTTGTCTTCTCTTGGGCTTGACTTTCACCTTAGCTCTGATTCCATGTTAAATTTTCGGATTGTTCAATGTTGTATAAGTTACTTTAGACCAATTTAACTTATCATTAACAATGCATCCAATTTGTTAGTAGCATAATCAATCATAAACGTAACTGAAGAAAGAACAATATATGCAGTGATGAGAAGACAACAACACAACCATAAGAGACAACAGATTGTTCCAAGACCAGGGAAAAACCCCACTAGGGGGGAACCCTTTCAAATATTCTTCTATAGTAGATTCTCATAAAAGGATTTCAGCTAAGAGTACAATGAGCCCAATACATATAATTTGTAGTGGATAACCATAAATCAAATCTACATATCTATAGATCTATTATAACAGTAGAGAAACCCATATCTACCATATCATTGAAGCCAGTTGATGTCAAGATGTCAAAACCCTAGATCTGAACTGGGTCGCAGAGTCGCACCCAGGAGGTTTCTATGCGTGTGACTCTGGCACCAAACTGCAAAGACCCAAATTCACACCTTGGATGAGTTGTGCGAGCGACTGCAACGACAGGGTCGCTCCTAGATCTACTCAGTGCGAGCGTCTAGGGACCGGATCCTTCCGATCTGCATCTGAACCCAGAGTCACTCTCATTGAACTGTCTCCGAGTGACCAGAGAGACAAAGTCACTCTCTTGTCTACTCTGTGCCTATGACTGAGGATGAAAAACTTATGTTCTGTGCCAACAACCGAGATCCATAAAACCCTAACCCAGAGTGAACCTTTCGCCTGTAATTTTGGACCCAATGCGAACTCCTTTTGACGTACCTGTGCGATCCAAGACAAAATAGAAGAATAAAAAGATGATGATGATAATGTATTCAATTGAACTTGAGGTCACTTCCTTTTATAGGTTTTCCTGAGGGTTAACTTGGGGTTAAGATTGACCTAAGCAGTTACTCATGTGGTTAGGGTCGACCCATTCCATAATGTATGCATGAATAAAATAATTCAAAACTTAATTACTATTTAACCGAATTAGGTGATCTTTAGGTCGTTTTTGGTCCCCTCGAAAAAAGGAATTTAATACACATATTATCTTGATCATCTAATTTGTCCAATGTGGAATTTGACCCTAGTTGAAAAAATTAACACAACTACTGCGTAACTCTGATATACGTTGCATCTATGCTGCTCCTAGCCCTGCTGAACTGCTCCCAACACTGCAACTCCCTCTCATCTGTTGTTGCTGCAACTGAGAATCCATATGTTTCTGCTATTGAAATGGGTTCTCCACCATACCCATATGTTCCCTGAATTGGTAGAACTTAGCTCTCCCTAGAGATTTTGTGAGTATGTCTACTACTCGATCTCTTATGGGAACATACTACAGCTGGACTGCCGCACGCTGAACACAGTCTATGATGAAATGACATATGATATTAATGTGCTTCAACCTATCATGAAATAGTGGATTGTCATAGATTTTTATGCAAATTTGATTATCATAGTAAACATTGGTCGCTCTCATCTTCTTTGTAAACAAACTCACGAGCAACTTCCTAAGCCATATAGATTCACGCGTAGATGTGTTGGCTGCCATATATTCAACTTCTATTGAGCTCAGTCCTACTGACTTCTACTTCCTACTGCACCAAGAGACCATCCCTGATCCAACACTGAATCAGTACCCGAAGTACTTTTCCTGTCCATTGAACTACCTGCCCAATCTGCATCTTTAAATCCGCATAATCTGACGTCATCTCCTCAAGTATATTTCGACCCACATCCGATTGTTTCCCGCACATATCTAATAATGTGCCTAGCTACTGCCCAATGTACCCTTTTAGGTTATACCATAAACTGACTAAGGGTATTGATATCGAAACAAATGTTTGGCCTAGTGTTAACCAGATACATGAGTGACCCAATGAGTTGTCTGTACAAGGTGGGGTCGACTTCCTTGTCCCCTGATGCATCTATCTTCTTCCAATTGGTGATCATAGCTGTCGTCATGGGTTGACAATTTTGCATTCTGAATCTCTTCAGAATATCTGTAGCATATCTCCCTTGTCTAAGGAAGATCTCCCCATTCTTTTGCCACACTTCAATCCTAGAAAATAGTGCGTCAACCCCATATCCTTCATGTCTAATTCTTCTTCAAGGTTCCTTTTGCAGTCCTTTATGAGCATCAATGATCTTGTCAAAAATAGGTCATCTACATACAAAAGCAAAATTAGAGGCTCATTCTCCACCATCAAATAGTAGAGATTGGGATCTGCATCACTCTTGATGAATCCCAACTACTGCAAATAATTGTCAATCCGACCATACCATGCCCTGGGTGCCTGTTTGAGCCCATATAGGGCTTTCTTCAATTTGAATACATGAGTGTGCTTCTCATGAGTTTCAAAGCCTTCAGGCGGCTCTATATGCACCTCTTCTTCTATCACCCCATTCAAGAATGTTGTCTTGACGTCCATCTGGTGAATCTCCCATCCTAGCTGTGCTTCTAAGGATATAACAGATCTGATAGAGGTATATCTGGAAATTGGGGTGAAGGTCTCCTCATAATCTATCCCTTCCTTTTGTGCATACCCCTTCGCCACGAATCTAGCCTTGTACTTCTCTACACTGCCATCTGCATCGTACTTGATCTTGTAGATCCATCTAGAACCTTCAACTGATCTATCTTATGGTCTAGGCACTACCTCCCAAACATCATTGTCATGATATAACTGTATTCTTCTACCTTGGCATCCACCCACACCTGCTGTTGTGCGGCTTCCTGAAAGCTAGAGGGTTCTGTAACCTGAGCTACCAAAGCTTGATATCTGTCAAGCTACCTGCGCTGTCTCTTGTCTATCCTAGGGGCTTCGAAAAACTCCTTTGCATCCCTCAAGGTCTAACGTACTTCCCTACTACCTCTGCCACTAGTGGTGGGAGGTTGAATAAATTCCTCCTCCTGTTCCTGCTGCTTTGTCTGCTGAGAACTCCCTGGATCTCCTACCCTTGAGGAGACACTGGTACCAGTCACCGTACTCGATCCCTTTGACTGTCCTCCTATTTGTCCCACTTGATGTCCCTGCTACTGGACTAACAAAATTTCTGTTGACTGATCACTTGTAAGCATTTCTCAGGATCTTCTGAAAGCTCTGTCTTCCATGAACTTTACATCTCGTCTTACTACAATCTTCCTACTGGTAGGAATGTAGATCCTGTATGCCTTTGAGATCTTGTATTACCCTACGAGAAACCCTTTCTCTACAGTCTGATCCAATTTATTGTGCTTTTCATCTGGTATCTGGTAGTAAGCCACACTTTTGAATATCCTCGAATGACTTACTTTGGGCTTCTTTCTTGTGAAGACTCCCTCTGGCATTTTCTTTCCCCATGCTCTATGAGGTGTTCTGTTTTGAATGTACATCGTTGTATTACATGCCTCTACCCATAAAAATCTAGGCAAATCCTGGTCATACATCATAGCATTTGCAACCCCAACTATTGTTTTGTTCTTCCGCTCCACAACTCCGTTCTACAGAGGATTATATGGAGCTGTCCATTCTCTTTTGATGCCTTCCTTTGCGTAGAAGTCTGTGAAGTCTTTATCTGTGTATTCTCCACCATTATTTGAACGTAGAACCTTGATCTTTTTCCCTGTCGTGTTTTCTATGAGAGCCTTGAACTCTCTGAACCGATCAAAGACCTCATCTTTGGTCTTTAAGAAATAGATCCAGGTTTTCTTGGAATGATCATCAATAAAGGTGACGAAATATTCGTCTCCACTAAGAGCTCTAGTGGACATTGGACCGCAAATACCTGAGTGTATCAATCCCAACATGCCATTTGCTCTGTTGTCACTTTTAGGATATGTTGCCTTTGCATACTTCCCAAGTACGCATCCTCTATGCACATCATCGTGCTTTGTGCTGAGAACTGGAACCGTTGTTACAGTTTCTATGAGCATCCTAAGTGCTCCATGATGTAAATGTTCCATCCTCCTATGCCATAGTTCATTCTTCTCCTTCCCACTTCTATTATCATTGCCTATCAGCGCCATTGGAGAATCGAGCTACAACCTGTATAGCCTGTTGCTCCAAGCTCCAATCTGTCTCACCGTCTTCCAACTAGAGTGTTTGACGTACAATTTCTTCCCCACAAAGTGTACATCGTATCCCTTGTCCTGTAACTGGGACACTGAAATTAGATTCATGCCCAATCTTGGCACATGTAATACATTAGTATCACTAGTGCTGGTTCCTATTTTTGTCTGAAATTCTATGGTGCCTCTCCCTACTAGAGTAAATTTAGTTATGTTGCCCATAGTGATTTGGAATTCCATATGCTCCTCTTGATAGTTAGAGAAATATTCTCTAACTCCTATCATATGAGTTAAAGCTCCACTATCTATGTACCAGACTCCAGATGTTATTGATCCTGACAAGCACGATAACTCATCCTCCAACCTGGAAGATAATTCTAAGGCTTCCTGACTGTTGATTCTATTGATGATTTTCTGTGCTACTCCTTTACTTCCTAGAGTTATTTTGCACTGACAAACTGTTGCAAAATAATTGCGTCCCAGCTGAAGATATGGTCTGCAAGGAAAATACTAATGCTCCCTCTGCCTCTAATAATCTGGAAAATTTATTCTCTATCAACTCTCTCAGAGAAATAATTTTTTCCTAAAAAACATGACCTTCCTGGAAAAGGAACAACGTTGCCTCTAAGGGTTTTGAACTGCTGCCTATGCAAAGTTTCAAAATTCCTTTTCCCTTCTGCCACTGAGCTCTCTGGCTTCCAAGATGAGCTTTGATATCATGTGAAAATTCCAAAACCCATAATCGTGCTACAACAACTGATAATATTTCTTTTATTTGTTAAATTAATTAAACAAACTATTTACAGTTTCCTAAATATTGAAACATATACACCTTCATGAAACAATTACTGCGGAAAAATAAATGCTGGAAAATTAGAGAAATTCTAGCACACATAAAAATATTGACACAGTGATTTTTGGACAACTGTCCCTAGAAAAACCCAACTTGGGAAAATTAGTGCAGCAGATGAGGGTTTCTTTATTAATACTTCAACATAAATTCAAGTACAAGAATTCAGACATCAGAACAGAGGAAAAATACTAAGAGAAATTTAGTGATAAATTTCTCACTCTCTACAGCGACTCCTTGGCCCTGAGATGAACCCTTTGTCCATACGGTGGGTTTTTGCGTCACCTTCTATGCAGTAACTACACAAAGCTCTAGTGGACTACGTCTCTCCTCCTCATGTCTCTTCCGGAACTCGTTCTGCACTTCTCAGATCACTGCTGACATCCTCTATCTCTCTCCCCTGCAACTCACCCTCTGGCTCTATTTCCTCTGTCGAACTTCAGCCACTGAGAAAATTGATCTGCCTGGGCAACTAAGTAGCTACTGGTGTGTGTTCTCCAAGCTCCATTGGGTTTCTTCTTATAATCTCTCGTTGAGACATCAACGTCCAAGATTAAAACATAATCAATGGTTAAGATTAACTAGAACTCGAACCATGAATTCTTCTAGAAGATTCTCACCATGACTTAATTAATGCCCTTTAATTAATCATATAACCTACGTTTAGACTTAGGAAACATTAAAAAATGATTAATTATTTTAATTAAGTCGTCTTTATGGGTTTTGAAGATCTCATGTATTCTAGCATTTCCACAAAATTTCAAGGCTAGAACACATCCGATGCTACAAAAACTAACAGATTTTAATTTCGATGGGTGAAAGGTAACACCATACAAGAAGGGCCAACTCCAAAAAGGGGGGAAATTTGAGCAGTTAGAGGGAGAAAATGACAAGTGAATTGGCAGGTAACCGTGGGAGGAATACAATGGCAGAGGCGTGGCCAGATCATCAACCCACCATGAACCCAAATAATGGAGCTTGAGTCCACCTTAGGAAATCAGAGGAATCAACAATGGAGATATTTTGTTGTGTCAATTATGACACCTCATGTTTTGTGAATATTTCATTTCAAGAAGGAATCAAAATATGTTAGGTAATCATTAGGACAGTTAGATCATTCGCATGCTCAGACACTTGGGTAGTTCAGACAATTGTAGCATTCATGATATATTGTAATTGTTTGTTTGGACTCTCTCTCTATAAAAGGGAAGAGGAACTCAGTAGTAAGGGTTCGATTTTCCTATTCTAGAGGCAGTAATTGTTTTGCAATTTTCATAAGTTTGGGCATGTGAGATGTATTCGGGTTGTGGGGGAGCGACCTTCCCCCTCGAACCCACTCCTGAAGCGCGCTCCCAGGAGCGATCCCGGGAGCATGCTCCCTAATTTTTTTTTCACTCCCTATCTTTTTTCACATTTTTTTTATGCAAACACGTTCCAAACACAATTTGTTTTCAAAGAAACAATTTTTTTTTAGTAGGGCAACCTAATGATCAAGCCTATGACCCTAGTATTGATATGAAATTAATGGTAATGCTAAATTCTTTAACATTACTGTGAAATGACTCATGATGTTTGAGAGTGGTTCTGACCTCATTAAATTTCATATGGAGAAAGTAGAATTTTAGATCTCACTCAAAATCCAGCAGACTTATCAGTTTTTCAGGATCTCAGGATTGGGGGGATTTTAATGTTTCCATTGGATTTTGTCATGTACCAGGGAATGGAACTCATCAAGAGCACCAATCCCTCTAGGTATCTTGATGTTATTGACATTGGTTGTCGAACTCCTCTATCATGACCCTACTAAAAATGTACCCATCACTCAAACAAAATCTTGACTTGACATGCTATGTTTTTCTATCTTATGTTAATGCTTAGATGGCGATATTGATGAATATTGTAACTAATATATGATTGATGTTATATGGTTTAATCCATGTTTTTTATAACTAATTCATCATTCTAGATGCTTTCTAAGAAATTAGACATTTCTTGTGGTGGCAAGAGGTCCAAGTATTAGCAATAGATAATAGTTTTACTTGTCTTTTCTAGTTTCTAATAGTTTTTATAACTGTCGACTCTTTCATATTTATTATGATATTTTTTGTAAACAATATATGACAATTTAAGTTTGAAATTTGAAGTTGGCAATTATAACCCGTTGATAATGAATTATGAACATGATGCTTCGTGAAAGTTGAAACATTTCATTTCATGTTAGATATTCTTTGTTATTGTTTGGTTACTTGGTAATGGTAATGGTTACAAGTACAAGTTACAACTTTAGTGATCAATGATGATAAATGTTATATATCGAATTTTGAAAGCTTGAAACTTTAAGATTGATGAATCATGAGACTCGATATGTTGTATGTTACTAACTTGTGGACGTGGTTGATGAGGATTATAACTTCTAGATGATTGATGTTATATGGTTCAATCCATGTTTTTATGTTTTTAATATCTAATTCATCATTCTACATGCTTTTGTTGACATATATGCATCAAAATATATATTATATAAAAATTCGCTCCCAAACCAGGAGCTTTTGAAAATGTCGCTCCTCGCTCCCGCTCCTGCTCCCAAGTAATCTTGAGATGTATTTCATTCTTAAAGATTAATGGAGAAGTTTCTAGTGATTCCAAGCATTGGGATGTGTAGTATGCGTTCTACCTTTGTGTGTCATTTCATTTGTATTTTTCTTCTTCAAAAATCGTGTAATTTTAGTTGTTGGATTCACTCTTAAGTCACATATTTACTTATGTTATGTTGTGGCAGATGATACCTGTGTGATTGCAGATTTACCTATGTTATGTGATAGCAGATGGTACCTGTGAGATTGCATATTTACCTATGCTATGATATAGTAGATAGTACCTATGAGATATTAAGTTGAAAGCCTTAAAACACGTTCCATAATTTATGCACCTCATTTCCCTTATCTTTTCATGATTCTACTGGGATTTAGTGCATAGGATTTTGTGTATGTGCATCGGGTTTCTTCCTTATATTTCTTCTTTCCACCTTTACTGCAACGACCAATCAAGCTGCATTCTCTGTGTGTAGGCCACTAGATCTGAACATTTACTCTTGGGAATGTGTGTATATTGAATCTACCTCTGAGTAGGGTAATTGGACCAGCTTTCATAAGTTTATATCTAATTCTTGAGAAAAGCATATCTATCCTTGAAACTCTTTAAGATGTCCTAGGCACTGACCCTTCTCCTCAACCCAGGGTTTCTCTCTAGGAGAGACAACATAGGGCATATAATGTGTGGAGGGGAGTGAAAAATACTAAACGGGAAAACGAGATTGCGCTACCAAAATAAAGGTTTCCAAAGTAGTGCCCATCCTAAAGCTATAAGCCAATAGGGGATATCCCACTAGACTAGGGTTGGGGATTAACCCCGGATTTAAGTTGAGGGAACAAGACTACAATCGAAACCCTTCCTTCTTCCAAGTCACCAGTAATTCATATCCAAGTGTGCCCAAGAAAAACAAGCATAAGCACTCGGTTACACAATGAAAGACATACTTTTAGGATTAGATGACCCACCTTCAAACATACTCTTGATAGATGGATGAGGGAACATATGACTGGTTTAGGGAATGAAGATCAACTGGAACAATATCGACTACACTGGTGGTTGTCGAGGGTTGCTGGTTGTTGGTTGAAGACAAATCTAAGAGGAAAAATTCTCCTATGGTGTCACCCACTGGAAGTGGGTAACATCTGGCTCCAACTGGGACATGAGCTCTCTCTAGGGTGCACAAACCATGTACTCAATTGGGGAGGTCATGAGAACACCATCAATCCTCTGGTATCGTAGACCTGTTATCTTGCACATCACAAACAATTCTTGGAAGCATCTATCTTGGGTGTACTTTGATCGCCCATGTTTTTATCAAATAATAATAGAATCATACATAAAATAATATCTATTCTAAAATGCAAGTTTAATATAAATGCAACAATTCTAGCATGAGAACATGACATGATGATGTTAGCTATGCAAAAATCAATATGCAATACATCCTACCCTAACATGCATGGCTACATTATGCAAGTGCTAAGTGTAATCATACAACCAATGTAACCAACATATCAGTATATCAATATAAAAACACTTTCCCTTATGATTACTCATGCAATAAATCCAGGAGAAAGGATAAGAGTAATCATACGCAGGATCATGAGGGTGGGAGGTGGGCAAAAAAGAGAACCATACATCATAGAAAGGAGTTATGGACGAAGGGAAGGACACCAATTTGCAAAATTAGATCCTTTCCTGCAAACAAAGAATGGAGGATTGAATAACCAAGCTCATCAACTCTCTATCAAGATCCTTCTTAGTAATGTCGTGCTTCACGATTGCCTTAAGGTCATGATGGGAAGAAAAAGGGGGCGGCCAGCATGAAGGATCATGACAAACAAGTTTTTTTCTGTCATGACCATATTTAGGAGGGGAAAAGGTTCATCATCATTAGTGATCATATAAAAAGGGGTGAAGAAAAGGTCCACAGATGACTCAAATATATTCCTAGGATCATAATGAAGGTAGGGAAAGACAAGGCCCATATTGATGTCATTGTCAGTGTCATAGATAGGGTCCTTATCAAAACTATGGCCATCAGTATCCCACTTCTTCTTTCTAATATGAAAGTACTCATCAATATCAATACCTAGAGCATCAATGGGGGAACCTTCTTCAAGGTTGTCAGTAGTCTCGTCCTTGAAAAATATAAGGCTATAAACTAGGGAAATTTCTTTATCAACATTTTCATCGTGATTTTTCTCAGAATCATTCTATTCATTATTTGTTTTATGTTGATCAAGTAAAAGAGGCTCTTCTTAGTTCCATTCTTTTGTACTATCTTCATTATTGATCTCACCTTGATGATCATCCCATCTTTTTTGAAAGACATCTTCAAATTGCTCAAAATCGACAATGCTTCCTAGAGGGAGGTTGGTATACCAATCTCTAACCTTTTCTTCGAATGTCAAAGCAAAGAGCATCAAAATTACATCTACTCCAACTTCTTTAGGAATCTTAAAATAAAGTGCCCACATAAAATCCTCCACATGTTGCCTTGCAGTTGTAGTACCACTTCCATCAAACTTAGGCAACCACTCATAATACTTGTTAGGTAATTGGTTAAGGGTGCCAAGGAATTCATGAAAGTTTAATGGTGCGAATGAGATGAGTTCTAGATCTTCTTCACTATCACTGGATAGGACAACCTCCTTCTCAATATCAATATCTAGGCTCTGGATGGCATCCTCAACTGCTTGAAGTCTTAGTCTTTCTTGTGCTAGAAAGTGCTCCACTAATATAGAGAAGGAAGGGTAACTTACGGGCTTGCATGAATTTTTGAGCCAATAATTTTGGATAAGTCTAATTGATATAATAAATAGATAAATGAGAACATATTCATGTACCGCATTGGCGTTTGAAGTGTATTATTTGAATGTAGACACTCTTTTGCCTGTCAATACTTGTTGTATGATCGTAATCACAAGAACGTATAGCATCGTAAATATCAACAGTAGAACGAGAACCATTCACGATATTGAAATCGGTACCCTTCCAATCCTCCTCGATAATATCATTAATAAAAATTTCCTTGAGAATTCCTTAACGATCGGTAATATCCCGCTCATCTGGTATAGCAGGTTGTACTGGTGGTCCGGGAATATCTGTCAAATTGAGAATATCCAAATCTTTTGTAGAATTGAGATAACTATATGATAAGAGATCGTATCTGTAACGTTTGTTCATTTTTCGAAGTAGTCCCAAAAAAGGTTCCATCACAGTCTCAAATATAGAATCTTCTTGTTGTTCATAAGGAACGAATCGTTCTTCATAACACGTACATTGCTTATTTACTATATTTCTACATTTATTTGGGTTTATCCTAGACCATATCTGTGGGGATAAATTGTACCGGTCAAAACATCTCAACCATTGTTTCCAGTCATTCTCTTTCAGATCTTGTGGTTTTTCGTGATCCAATATTCTTTGTATATCTAATGCCCTTATCTACCATATCTTGTGAAATATATATGCTTGGGACATTGAGAACATGTTTCGATCAGGACGAATTTCAAAATCTTGTATTTTTTCGTTGATTGAATAGTAGTTGGTAATTTTACCTCTATTGATTCTTGAAATATCTTTATTGATAATGAATATTCGTCTGTAAATTGTTGTTATATTCCTCGTGGATCGAATCCAAGCGGATTGAATCCAAAATTTGATATTTGACGCAATGAAATTAATAAAACTTGTTAAGAGATCTCAGTCCATTCTTCGGATAAAAAAATTCATTGAATAGAACCTTTTTCAGATTAATTGTACACTTTTATTTCGAAATAAACCAGGTATTCGCCGAATCTGAACCAATCGTTTTTTTAATGTTGATCCCAATATGTTAAAACTTCCCTTCGATCCGGTATGAATCTCTGAATCCACCAGAGACATTCCAGTTATAGGAGAGCTATTTATGATCGTGATAGATTCGATCCGCTCTTTCATTGTGGTCGTCCAATCATCTTGATCTTTCACATTAATTGTTTGGGTTTCATATCCAAATTGATCATTAACTTCGGATGAATCATTTGCACTACCCATAGGGGTAGTCTCACTTAGTAATTTATTTTGTATCCGGTCATTAAGTTCACTCTTGTCTATATATCCAACTCGTGGAACGCGTCTTATTCCTGTAGATCCCATCAATCGTCTCTTCACTTTTTTGAAGATGGGTTTTAAAAATTTGGAAAAAATTCCTAGCTTTGAGGTTGGATCACCGAAAGGTATGTCAGTTTCTAATCCAAAGGTCGTTAAATAACTCCAACACAATCTTTTTGCAGATTGGGGTTTGGATCTATGCCAAGGCTTCAAACGAAAAGGAAATAGAAGCTTTATCTGCATACCTTGTGTTTCCCATTTGTCTGGGAATGTTGTTTCAGACAATTCGGTACCATCAGAAGCACATATGACATGCATTTCTCTCCTCATTTCTTCCCAATCTTTGTAAAATTCGGGGACTTGAAATAATAAAATACGACCCATATTTTTGGCTATAATAAGTGATGGTAATATAATATTTTTTCTAATATTTGATTGAGCCATTAATAATAAACCTCTTAAATAGTGCAATTCTGGCCACGTTAAACATAAGGACTCAGCAATTGTCTGCTGGGATAATGGATCTTCGACTCTCTGGATTTTTTCCCTAACTTCTTCCCCGATTTGTTCCTTATCCACTCTACCAGAATCGGACGTGTCATAATAATCTCTAGGATAAGCGGGTATTTCTTTTCTTTTCAAAAAGAAAAGGGAATGTACATTCGGTTGTATCCTCTTCCATATCATAATTTTCCGTCTTTTAGCACGTATGGATCCTTGGATTAAGTTCCGACGATAATCTGCCTCGGCAGAATAACGGTTTTGAACTACTCCTATTCGTCTTTGCCCAATATCAAAGGTCATTGTATCTTTGACCTTTCTTGAAAGAATCCTATTCGATGATAATAGAACTGGGTCTACGTCATCATATTCACCTATCATCAAACCAGATGACCATCGAGGCACATGTTTCCAAATTTCTCTAATTTGGAGAGGTTCATTTAATAGTATTTCCCTGTAAAGGGAAATAAAATCTTTCTTTTCCATTGAATAACGCTTATCCCGAGGTATACCCGCGCGAGATATTAGTAGTATTGTCCACTCATATTGCGCCAAACACTCGAAAAGGAAACACAAATTCTCGTAAACGAAAAGATATTCCTTCTTAAACAGACAAGAAATCGCATCCATTCTTATGATACCTGAGGACGAAGGTTTTATAAGACGGTCAAATTGGCCGTAAACATAAACTAAAAAGTTTGTGTAGATATCTCCATAACATCTAGCTACTTGCAGTGGGACATATATAATGGATGATCTCCAGGCTACCCACAACCAATATGGTGGATGGATTTCTGGGGTCTGGATCAGATAAGAGATATTTTTCATTTTTACTCTATTTAAAGCATATTTGGGTTGAGGAGTTCCGGGATTAGAGGATATAGTGACCGGGACAAGCGAACAAACAGTATATGTAGGTAAGGGCTCCCAGGGTAGTGGAAAGCTTTCGTGTTCCAATTCCTGCCAAAGATAAGAGATATGGTACCCATACCCAAGTGGATCATTCGGGATTCCCTCTTTAGGGTCTCTCATAAATATCTCTATGAAATCCGAAAGATTCGAAATGATCGAATCGTTCAGCATTTGGGGGGACTCAAATTGGTTTATTGTTCCACGGAATGCCCCATTAAGGAATGGATCATACATTTCAGTAAAAGAATCCCCCTTAGAATTGGAGAATTTCACTCTCCTTTCTATAACATTTTCAGCGGGAGATCCATGGCTTAGAGCTTTCACTCGATCCGAAAATTCATTCCCTAAAGAATCTCTTTTTCTTTTCATGGTATGATTCCATCTATAATAAGGATCCTCAGATGAGCAAGAAGTATATAAAACATCTCTATATCCACCGACGAGCTTTTCCCCAAGGACCAATACACTAGGTAAAAACGTAAAAGAGATTCTTTTTTTTCCATCACTTGAGTATGCGCCAAATAAATATTGAGAGACTTCGGTCCTCACAGGACCTAGGCGTGTAAATGGGCTATTTCCAATATATCGTATCGGTTGATAAACCCTATTATGATCAAAGCACATAATGGGCCATGGTTGCTGCCGGAAGAACTTTTCTTCTTTTATAAGTTCTTGAAGTTTTTGTGGATCTATAGCCACAGAGCGGTTTTTTCTAGCCATAGCCACGGAGCGGTCATCTCTAGCCATAGTCACAGAGCGGCCATTGTTGTCTTCATAATTTTTACCTTTAATAAAAGTTAATGGGGCTCTACCCAAATAGAACGAACAATAACAAAGAATAAGTAAACTAAAGGTTCGATTGATATAACGTCTTAATAAAGTATTATCGATAAGTGAATTACGATCTATACGGAAAGATACCCATTTTATAAAAATTGTTAATAGAATATGACCGCCCAACCAACCGCAAAGACCACTTATCATAAAGGATATATTAGGGCTGTAACGAAAAAGAAAGAGGTTCACCAGTCTTGTTAATACGGGATTTGCTAAAAGAATGGGATTCAACAATTGAAGAATTAGACCATCCATAAATAGACTTAGAGCTTTTGGATTGTTGATCGAATTCATGAGGTGCGGAGATTCAGAACTTGAAGGTTTGTCCATAATTTGGAAAAAACGAAAGAACATATATGGTACGACTAATAAAGTTATTGCATAAGGTTTCCACAGCGCTGCATAGATGGGCGAATAATACATGGACAAAAATCCTATTAATTGTCCCGTAATAGAACCACTTATGGCTATTATACCATAGCCAGGTTTTCCCAAAAGGAAGGATCTCGTGGAATAGATTTTAGAGGGACCAAAAGGCAATGTAGCAAGAAATCCATAATATAGCCCAAATATGATGATCGGACCTGAAACTTCTACCCATGAGGATAATGGACCCAATAGTAGACCAAGTACTTTTATCATATTAAAACTCCCTTTGATCTTGATCAAAGAATTATTTTGATAAATTTATGATTTTATCATATATATTATTTCTAAGTATAGAAATAGTTTTTATATTATATAAATAAATATTCGATTTAACATAATTGATTTATAAGAAATATTATAATATCTGGATATTGCATATGTTATTAATATATATTATCTGTTATCTTATTTAACAGGAGTACTGGTATATAACTCGTTGTTCTTTCGAACCAGGGTGGTCCGATCCAAGTTATCTAAATTTTCGTTACGTCGTAGAGGTCGGGTAACCAATTCGAGTACATCTCTCGCATTGGCAAATCCATGAATCTGGGCAAAAGTAAATTCAACTGACCATTTAGTACCAATTCCTCTCGCCCCTAACGGGTTAGCATGAGCCATTCCGATGATGGCTAAGTCGGGTTGTAGCTCGCACATACGTCGTATCTGATTCGAATTGTCTGGTTTCTCTACAATTCGTGGTATGGGCATACACATTCTTATACATGTATTTTGTAATAGCGCTAATTCAACAGCTTGATACCGTTTATCCATATATGGAATACCAATTTCATAAACGATCATACCACATCTGATTAAGAATCTGGCTATAGATATTTCTATTAGATTATCTCCCATGAAAAAGACAGATTTTCCGCGTACCAAATCAAGATAATCTTTTAAACTCTCCCATATCCGTTCCTCTCTTTCCTCCAGACTCTGGGCCTCAATACCAAATACAGGACAAATCCTTTCGATCCAAGCACGCGTTCCGTCCGGACCAATAGGAAAAGGAGCTACGATTAATTCGCATTTTTTTCGTCTTATCAAAGTTGTTGCTGTACGACTAAGAAATGGGTTAACCCCACAAACATAAACTCCATCACCCAGTGATGGAAGATCGGCATATCTCTGAGCGGGCAACCAACCTGATACCTTGATGAATTGGCATCTTAATTCTGTATCAAGTTGAGAAACCAAATTCGAGGGTAAAGACCCAAAAATAACTAAGGGAGGATGATTTGCATATTCCACCAAATTCTTTTCCTTCAGAAGAGGAAAAGGGAATAATTTTGTTTTAGTTTCTTTTGATTCACCAATGGGTAATTCTTGGTCTGGACAACGATGTGCCATTACAGCTAAGACAGTATCTTCCCCCTGAGTAAAAGCATAATCCAGTCCATTTGCTCTTGCCACTAGAATTGGTACTCCAATTTCATATTCCAATTTGGGTGCCATACCTTCCAAATCCATTTTTATTATTTCTGTAGTACAGGTGCCTATCCATATGATGACGCTGGGGTCTCTATCTTTTCTTATCCGAATACAAAGCGTTTTCAATTCCTCATAATCGTTCAAATGGGCCGATATATCTCCTTCTTCTAATTCTGCCATTGCATAGCGGGGTTCTGCAAAAATCATAACTCCAAGTGCATTTTGGAGAAAATAACCACATGTTTTTGTGCCCACTACCAAAAAGAAACTGTCTTCAATCTTTTGATACAACCAGGATACACAGCTAATAGGACAAAAGCTATGATAATTGCCCGTTTCACATTCAAGCGTTATAGTTTCAACAATTTTTGTCGACATAATAGGGAGGGAATAAAAGGCTAAGGATAAATAAGGAAAAGAAATAATGAATAAAAATACTAGTAACACAAAAGAATGATAACAAGAAATAATAAAATTGTCAACAAATTGACAACAAATTGTGGAGAAGTGGAGAAGTGGAGAAATTGTTGATTCTAAATCCTCGTAAACCCAAGTAAATTTTCCTTATTATTTTTTTTCTGTCCCCCACCACCAATGGGATTTAGATAAAGATCAGAGAGTAAACTGAATAATTCCCGATCTGGAATCTCTTTTGGGACAATACCTTCTGGTTGGGACAATATTTGATCTGCTATGCCTAGATAATAATTACAAACATAGTTAAGGGATGGTTCAAATCCAACCATTTCAAATAAGGTTTTACCCTTTACTCTGGAAACTCGGATATCCTCAATAATAGGTAATACTTCTATTACGGGCATTGGACAGGCTTCTACATATTTATTTATAAGATCTCTTCTAGATGTACGATTTCCCACCAAGCCTGCTAATCGGAGTGGATGTGTACGAGATTTTTCCCTTATAGAGGCAGTAATACGATTAGCTGCAAATAATGCATCGAATCCATTATCTGTAATAATAACACAATAATCTGCATAGTTCAATGGAGCGGCAAAACCTCCACAGACCACGTCACCTAATACATCGAATAATATAATATCATATTCGTAAAATGCATTTAATTCTTTTAACAACTTTACAGTTTCTCCCACCACATATCCTCCACACCCGGCTCCTGCGGGTGGACCCCCTGCTTCCACACAATCCACCCCTCCATAACCCTTGTGAATTACATCTTCGGGCCAAATATCCTCATAATGATAATCCTTGGATTGTAAAGTATCTATAATTGTAGGTATTAGAAATCCTGTAAGAGTAAAAGTACTATCATGTTTGGGATCACACCCAATCTGTAACACTTTTTGACCACGTCTCGCTAGAGCGACTGAGATATTACAACTAGTTGTTGATTTACCGATTCTGCCTTTCCCGTAAACTGCTATTTTCACCGCCAATCCTCCTTTATCTAAATCTAAAAGTTATCTCTTTATTTCAAGGTTCTATATAATCGAATTATTCTTTTTTAAGTAATACCTAATATTGAATGGTAGCAATAATTATAGATCCTATTGTATTTATAGGTCAATACCTTTAGGGTGGGGTGTCCAAGAGTTGATAAAAAACCTTATTGAGTTTCTCGTTTATACACTGATGATCATGGGTCGGTCCAAAGAACAAGAATCTTGCCCGTATATGGGAACCCTCCGTTGTTCCTCAGTAGCTTAGTGGTAGAGCGGTCGGCTGTTAACTGATTGGTCGTAGGTAACTGTTGCAGATGGATCTCCATTAAAAATGGGCAGGAAACTCAGATGATTGAACTCATATTTGTTCGGATATCCGGGAATCCATGTTGGATCCAAAGCTGGGTATGACTCTTCCAAACTCCACATTTCTTTAAGTATTTCATATCAACCATATGAGGAGTCGATAAGGTGGATTTAATTTACCTTGAAGAACACTTACTTCACCTTACAAGCATATGCAATTATAAAGCTCAATGAAGAACACATGCTTTGTTCTTCCAATGGAGTTGCCAAAAGAGGATATATATTGTCATCAAAGCATCAACTATTCAAATATCAGACCAAAGAGTTAGACATGCTTCCTTCCCACAACAATGCCAAAAATGTTGCCACATAATATAGTAGGAACCCTAGGAGGGGGGGGGGGCTATGGGACAATTACTAGACCAAATGACAACAATGGGACAAAGACCCACTGTCACATCAGTTAGTGTCCCCTGCTCTTTACAAATTTTTACTGACAGGAGGAGTCACGTTATGAAGGAGATCACTTGTAATAATGGGATCTTTGATAATATATGAAGTGATTCCCAAGGCCCATTCAAGGAGAGGCTCAATTAGGGCTTAATGCTTTAAGAGAAGCCTCCAAGAAAGACCTATGAGGAAAACCTAGACCTAGGGTTAGAGATATTAAAACATGGTGAGTATGCCTAAGGTCAATATCTATGATACGATATAGAACCTCTCTAGAAACGTTACAAGATGATTTGTCACTAGAAAGAGGATTTTCGCTTTAGTAGAGAGACCTGGAAAGAAGCATATGCGAGACATGGGGTTTATGGGTAATCGTGGGAGGAGTGTCTCCAATGTGCTCACTAGGTCAACAAAGGATAGGGAACGAGTCGAAAATGATCAATTCCTTTGAATTATGTGTGTAGATGACCCTCAATAAGACCACCGACCCAAGATGTCCAAGATGAGCTTCTAAAGATGCAACTAGGGCTTGAATTTTCTTGCAAACCAATTGTGAGAATTGCTCCAAACTTGGAGAGTCACTAGAGGAGACACCAACGCAGATTCTTATGCAATTACATCTACAAGACACCTCCTCTAATGCAATTCACGGGAAGCCCTAGTTGGTTCTCTAGGAGATGGGATGAAAGTTGTTGGAGAGAAAAATAAAGGTGAGGAGAAGGTGACCACCAATTTTACTTAGATCAATGCCTAATCCTTCGGCTATGGAGTCTATGATAATTTAATTTTTTTCCCAAATCATCTTCAAGGGGACTAAAAAGTGATGCCCTACCACTCTTTAACATTTACCCACCCAAGCTCTATGGATTTTAATGGAAGAAATTCAATTCCAATCCAATAGGAACATTAATCTACTTGCCATGTAATGAGTAGCGTATGCAATTTCCAATCAAATAACCTTTTACAATGATATTAAATAAAACCAGGGCAGAAAAACACATTAATTAATTGCAACAATTCCACACATTAGATATTATTCAAGATAAATCTTCAACAAATATAACCGGTCGGGGACACTGTTGGTCCAAGTGCATCGTCTCACATATAGTGTGGGGAAATGAATAAGATGTTGTATGTGTCAAGGGTGCCCATAAGATGAGACAATTTTATATCACATGAGAACGTCGCGTGGCTCTCAACACATCCCCTACAAGTGTCAATATGATCCTTTGGTGGGCCTGGGCCCTAGTTAAGTTGTACATCCCTTGATGAAACCCACTGCCAATCCTATATATGATCCAATGTGTCTCCTCACCTTTAGGTACAATAATTCATTAATGCATCTAAGTGAATCAAACTTGTTTGTTAGGGGCACAAATGAGACTCCATTATGGTTTTCCCTTCCAAATTTGGGGCTTTGAGCATGTAATGGTGTTACCTCCCTAGGTAGGAGTGGTTAATAAACTACCCTATTAGGTGTTCCTAACCCCTAAAGAGAAGGACATGTCTAAGGTACATTCTTCAAGTGGTAGGTGTCATGTGGGTAATGATGAGGTGGATTGGGACATAAGGGTCTCAAAGCCCAATGTCATGGGATCAAGGGTTGTAATGACGGGGAATGTTCACATACTTGGGTGTATGAATGTAGGAGGGAGAAATTGTGATACATGAGTTACCACAACCTTTTTTTTTCCACCCTTCTTCATTTTCCTTTTCCCTTTTATTGATTTTTCTTTTATTTCACTGCTCGGGGCTCCAGGGGATGAGAACATGTTGTGTGATATAATAGTGATTACCCCCTTAAGAGCCCTTAAGGGGGGGCAGTTCATCGCCTACCGGGGGTTGGGACATGCATGACTGACTTAATGATGCACGGGGAATTCATAGGGGGCCCAAGGAACCAGGGTGATGGCCATAATGATAACGGGTAGAGCTCATGTTTGGATTTTTCCCATATGCTAAATCTTATTGTATTGGCCATCTTTTGCATTTTGTGGTATTATATCCTTTTGTATGTGGCCTTGATATGCTTGTATCTTTTCCTTTTTAGCTGGGTCAACCTCTAGGGCATTGTTCCAAGTCTGACCCAAAGATGTGGACAATGGTGTGGGGGGGGGGGAGAGGGAGTACCAGAGCCTTGTGGACTTAGTGGTCATATGGACCCAGAGAGGGAAGATGATAAAATAGGGCATGTAATGTGCAGAGGGGAGTGAAAAATATGAAACGGAAAACATGACCACGCTACCTAAATCGAGGTTTCCCAAGTAGTGCCCATCCTAAAGCTATAAGCCAATAGGGGAGATCCCACAAGATTAGGGTTGAGGATTAACCCCCCATCTAAGGTGAGGGAACAAGACTACAATCGAAACTCTTCCTTCTTCAAAGTCACCAACAATCCATACCCAACCGTTTCCAAGAAAAACAAGCATAAGCACCCGATTGCACAATGAAATACATACCATTAGGATTGGTTGGCACACCTTCCAACATATGCTCTCTACAGATGGGCGAGGAGACTTATGACTGGTTGAGGGAGTGAAGATCAACTAGCACAATATCAGCTACACTGGTGGTTGTCAGGAGTTGTTGGTTGCCGAATGGAGACAAATCTAGGAGAAAACATTCTCCTATAGGGTCACCCACTGGTGGTGGGTGACAGACCATAAGCAAAACAAAAGGAAGATCAAAATGCAAAAGATGATTGAGACATTCACATTAGTATGTCGGAAAAATCCTAGCATGAGCTCTACCTCACTCATTGTGGCCATCACCAGCTTCTTGAGCACATGTTTTTCTTCATATTATGAGAAGGAACCCTTGCATGCCCCCACCCCTAGTGGGCAATGCATCGCCTCACCCTTAAGGGGGTAATCACTATTATACATCATACAAAGCAAGCTTTAACCCTTGAGCTACGAGTAGTAATACAAAGAAAAATCAAGAAAACTTAAAAGGCGCACAATAAAGGTGGAGAAACAAAGGCCAAGTTGGTAACTAATGAATCCACGATTTCTTCCTCCTCACCTCTATTCACCCAATATGAGGATCCCCATCAGGCTGGTCCCTTTAACCATGGTGCTTAGCCATGAAGTCTTTTCCCTTTCATTCCAACATTATTCGCATGACACCTATTGATTGAAGGGTGGACCAAGGACATGTCACTTCCCCTTAGGGGTTGAGAACACCTAATAGGGTCATTTATTAACCACTCCTACCTAGGGAGGTAACACATTACGCGACCAAAAGCACAATTTTGGAAGGGAATCCTTATATGAAGTATTAATTTTCCCATTACATTCAAGCTTGGTTCACTTAGATATAATAATGATTAAATGTACTTAATGGTGAAAATTACAACATTCGATATCGTGTGTAATTGACAAGTGGTTCCATATATAGGTCGGGCAATTTAAATGGGGTCCAGGTCCTCCAAAGGGACATTTACACTCACAGGCGAGGTGTTGAGAGCCATGGGAATCTGAGCAATTATAGAGCATCAATTGCATCCTTGGGCACCTTCAACACTTACAATGTTCCAACTCTTTTCCCCACATTGTTGACTTTATGGGATGATGCACCTAGACCAGCATGCCCCCAACCGGCTTAACACTAATTAGATGGGATGACAGCTAATTGAGGGCCCAGATGAGGATGGTCTTGTTGCACACATTTTATCAAAATTCCAAGGAAGAAAATGTACCAATTTTTTCAGAGAATCGAGATCATCAATCCTCAATTTTTGAGCCATTGTAAACCCATTCTGCAAACTTTTAATGTAAATGATGCTAGTAACACTGTTTATGTATGTAAAAACCTAAGTAAGCCTATTATTTTGGCGATAGATTTCATTCTAGGATGTTTTTTGTCTCACTGATTCATTTGTGTTTCTAAACATGGATGATCGACAAAGTTTTTCCCTCCATCCTCACCCAAAGCTAGGGTGGAATTTTTTGTCAAAGTATTAGGTGAGTCTTAGTGTTCTAGTTGAGTCTTATGTAAAAGTGATTTGGAAATAATTTAAGGTAATTGGTAAATTATTTTATTACAAATCACTTGGTCTACTAGATCATTTTGTGTCGTAGAATTGGGTATGTATTTTGAGGGTCTATAACGAATGGGTATTCCCCCTTTTACAGTTGAATTATGTAAAATCTTATGTAAAAAATATTTTAGTGCACGGTCCCTCATACCTAGACACCATGGCTAAAATATTAGAGAGTGGAAAAAATATTTAATCCTCTTATGTGTCAATTAATTATTTTTTTCTTGCAAAAATAAAATTAATATAAGCCAGGAAATTAATTAATTAGAGTCAAAATTAAAGTCCTAGAGAAATTAAATTCTCCAAGTGGAAAAATTCGTGGGTCTTAAAAGAATTAATTTTTGGTGGTCCCCCACAAGGGAATATTGGAAATTTCAAGAAAAAATGGACCCTTGGGCCTTGGTGGTCAAGTCAAAGTTATTTGTTTGAGGAAATTAGCTCAAAAAAATTATTTTTGAGATAATAAAAAATGATTTAATGAGAAACTCGAAAATTCCTCGAAAAATAATTATTATTTCAACGACTGAGATTAAAAAATCATCAAATATTTATCAACGACCGAGATTATTTTGATGGGGATCAAGCCAACTAGCCGCTATTTTCCACTTGCAGTATTTATCTATAAATTAGAGATCATTTATGTCTCAAGCCATATGATATTTGGCTAATGTAATTCTGCAGAAAAACTGATGTAAAGCTATTGTCCCGTTGGGAATGTTTTTTAATCATAATAAAGACTTTGGGGTGCAGGTCACGGTGTCTATGTTTGTTAAAATTGGCAACTAGGGCCAAAATCCATGTGGGTCATATTATTAATGGCAGCTGATATTTTTCTTGGATCCCTCTCACCGAGAGGTGTAGGATTGTTCTAAAGATCATCCGATTCCAATAAGTATTCATGGAGATATGAATTTATTTGTGTTATGGGATAATTCGTCAAGGTCGGACATCAACCAAATAAACCCCACTTGTGCTCAACGTTTTAGTATAAACAGAGGTGCCTTGAATGTCATTTGGACACACATCCTCTTGGTGATATCTTCCTCTCCGCTTGTCTTTGGGTTGTGGTGGGAGGAGAGATCTAAAGAGGATACGCTGCCCTAGAGGATGCCCTAGATCCTAACGCTATCATGGAGGAGATTTTAATTCAGTAGAGGAAGCCTACATAACGCAGTAAGGAGAGATCTAATTGTTGGTCTAAAAGAGAAGCCCTATACACAGCTCTATGGAGAGCCCTATGCTGCCCTATACACAACCCTATGCAGAAGCCCTAACACTTCCCTATGAAGAAGAGCTAACGTTTCCCTATGGAGAATCCCTAACGTTGCCCTATGGAGAAGAGCTAACGCTGCCTTATGGAGAAGCCCTAACATTGTCCTATGGAGAAGCCCTAACGCTGCCCTATGGAGAAGCCCTAACGCTGTCCTATGGAGAATCCCTAACGCTGCCCTATGGAGAAGCCCTAATGCTGCCATATGGTGAAGCCATAACGCTGCCCTATGGAGAAGAGCTAATGCTGCCCTATGGAAAAGCCCTAACGCTGCCCTATGGAAAAGCCCTAAACGTTGGTTTGTCTTGCCCTAGCCGCAAGTCCATGATGCCCTAGCCGCAGGCCACTTCAAGAGACCAAATTGTTGGATGGAGGGCTAAGGATTTAGGGCGGAGAGGGCAGGCTACAAGGCTGAGTAGATGAGGAACTAAACACTAGAAATTAAGTCACTGTTTGGGCACGTTGAGGAGACCGAAATCTACAACAAGCATGGTGCTGCAAAATTGGGACATCAGCATGGTACAACAATGCAAATTGGGACAACAAGCATGGTGTTGTAATAAAAATTGGGACAACAGAAAGAACATAGTGTTGCAATGTTTCATGGTGGACACATAGGACAAGAAGTACATACTGCTGCAATGTTTCATGGTGGACACATAGGACAACAACTACATAGTGCTGCAATGTTTCATGGTGGATACATAGGACAATAAGAACATAGTGTTGCAATGTTTCATGGTGGACACATAGGACAACAAGTACATAGTGTTGCAATGTTTCATGGTGGATACATAGGACAACAAGTACATTGTGCAATAGTGGCACAATGGGACAACCATGACATTGTGCAGCAATGGCACAACGGGACAACCATGACATTATGTAGCAGTGGCACAATGGGACAACCATGACATAGTGCAGCAGTGGCACAACGGGATAGCCATGACATTGTGCAGTAGTGATACAATGGGACAACCATGACATTGTGTAGCAGTGGCACAACGGGACGACTATGACATTGTGCAGCAGTGGCACAATGGGACAACCATGACATTATGCAACAGTGGCACAATGGGACAACCATGACATAGTGCAAGAGTGGCACAATGGGACAGCAAGCATGTGCAGCATGGTGCTGCACGATGAGGTGCAGCATGATGACGAGATGCAGCACAATGATAGGTGAAGGAGTCACCTTGGAGAATCAGTTGAAGCAGCATGTCTTCAACTGATCTCATGTATCATCTTGTTAGAGATGATCTATGCTCTTATCGAGATAAGTCAAAGTGTTGACTTCTGTTGTAAATGTACTCTCTCTCTCTCTCTCTCCCTCTGTTGAACTATTGAAGAACATATAAGAAGAATTGATCAAGGGTTTCCCTACACTGGGGTTTGTCCCTGGCTAGCGCCACATCTTGTGTCCTCTTGTCTTGGATTGTCTTCTGCAATTTATGTTTATGCTCTATCTACAATTTATTTTAGTGCTGATGTGATTTCTAATCTGGAAAAGATATTGAGCTAACTATGAAATTTGAAATAAATTGCTCTAAGCATAGAACATACCTAAAATTAACAATGTTCTACTGCTTTGTGGTCTGCGTTGGGTACATACATTCCTATATTGTGTTTAAATTTTTAAATTAAATCTTTATTTCATTGTAGATGATAGGAACACTCTATTGATAAGCTTTGGGCTTATCTTAGATGATCTGATTCTTTGTTGTTCTAACGATTTATGCTTGAAGAATTATGTAGTGTCTGCAGGTTCCTCAACCCTTGGGCTCTAAGTTCACAAACTATGGGCACATGTTGACCTCGTTTGGACTTCAAATATTTTTATGGTTTTTCTAACTTTGCTAAGGTTGTAGCTTGCATTTATATTTCGAAAATACATTTAGCCATTATCAGGGGTTTATAAAAAAATTATTTCTCTAAATTTCCTCAAGCATTGTACACATGTATATTTTGTAAATATATTTGTAAAATAGATTTTTGTAAATAATTTTATTTTCTAACCCTTGTTTGCAGTTGGGGTTTTGGAATTATTTTGAAATTTTGTATATATTGGGATTTTGGGTATTTATGAATTCTTTTGTGCATGTGAGATCAAGTTAGAAGAGCTATACAAGCGAAATAAAGAACATATCTATATAGGCGACTGCAAGAACAATGTTATTAGCAGTTGATTTACAACCTAAATTTTGGAGAGAGGTTGTTGGTGCAGAAATAGATACTATGAACATGGCACAACTCTGGGTGAATAGTGACAAAACTCGATATGAATTATGGAAAGAAAGACTTGCTTCGGTGAAATATTTCAGAATATTTAGAAGTAAGTTTTTTATGAAGATCAATGATGATTCACCAGGCAAGTTTTATTCTCGGGTCAATGAAGGGATTTTTCTTGGATACTCTACAAGAATGAAGGCCTACAAATGCTACAACAATAATTTGCAAAAGGTAGTTGAAAGTATTGATGTAAAGATTGACGAGGATCTTCTTGAGAAATAAGTTGAAATCAATGGAGAAGATCAAATTCTTGGAGATCCAGAAGAAGATACTGCAAAAGAAGAAAAGGATCCAAAGAATCAAAATGAACCATCTCAAACTCCACCAAGGGTAAAATTTGTTTAAAAAAATCATCTAGAAGATCAAATTATCGGTGATGTATAACATGGAATACAAACTCAAAGAAATATGACAAATACACCAAAAAGGAATGATATTGCCTTACTATCCATGATAGAACCAAAAAATTTCACATAAGCAAGGACCCTCACTAGATAAAAGCAATCAAAGAAGAGATGTATCAAATTGAAAAAAATGGAACATGGGAGTTGGTATCTCATCCAAAGGAGAAGAATGTCATAGGAACCAAATGGGTGTTCAAGAACAAGATGAATAAAGAAGGAAAAATAATAAAAAACAAGGTAAGGTTGGTGTGCAAGGGGTACTCTCAAATCGAAGTAATTTACTTTAAAGAAACCTTCAATCTCGTTGCCCAATTAGAAGCCATAAGGATGTTTTTGGCATTGTCTTGCTCTAAAGGCTTCCAAGTTTATCAAATGGACATAAAATCAACATTTCTATATGGTGACCTAAAAGAAGAAGATTAAATGGAACAACTAGAAGGGTTTGACTCAGCAGAAAGAAAATATTTTGTTTGCAAATTAAAGAAGGCCCTGTATGGATTAAAATAAGCTCCAAGAGCCTGGTCTGCTTTACTTGATCATTATCTTCAACAACAAGGCTTCAGGAAAGGAGTTGCATGAAGCAATCTTTATATGAAGATGGACAAAGAAAATCTGCTATTCACGCTAGTATATGTGGATGATTTGACTTTTGGGAGAAGCAATGATGAAATGAGTCATAAATTAGACCAAAACATGTTAAAAGAATTTGAAATGTTAATGATTGGTGAGTTGTCTTACTTTCTTAGACTTCAATTAACTCAAACCAAAGCAAGTATGTTCATATCACAAGCAAAATATCTCAAAGATATGCTTAAGCGATTTGGGATGGAAGAATGTGCTATTGTGAGCACACGTATGATTATAGGTTGTAAGCTAAGAAAGGAAGATGAATCTCCTAGGGTGGATTCTACTCTTTATAAATCAATGGTTGGAGCTCTTTATATCTGACGACTTTTGAAGAATCTAGGGAAAATAAGTGTAGTGTGATTCTTCATTATTTGATAACAATTTGTGGAGTTTTTTTACTTTTCTTGTTAACTTAATCTTCTTCTTCTTATTATTAATGCATGTGTGTGTACTTCATCAAACTACTACCAAAACATAAGAACAAGAACACAAGATGTTGGCTCTCTTCCGGGGCCAAAACCTCTCTTCTCTTGAGAGGAAAACGCTTTAGTAAGTTTCTCTTATTGAAGCTTCTTATTGATCAATGCCAAACCCTAGACCCTTGACAAGAATATCCTCTAAGCACAAGTCAAGTCCTTTCTCCTTTCCATATTTTGTTCCCCGACACTTCCTTCTTCCAGCACTTCGTTCCCCGACACTTCATCCTCCTCCTTCCAGCGCTTCATTGTTCTTTCAAATTGTTGGTAAAACTTGTTGTACTTGCTCTAGAAGAGATACCTTTGATGAGACCCTTTTCTCATGATGATTCCTTTCTTCTTTTCACCAATCATCGAACTTGTATGACTGTAATGGGAGGGTTGTTATGACAACAGAGACAACCTCTTTACCTTCGTAGGTGTGATTGTTTTCCTTGTGATGTTGACCTCTTCCTTCTTCGCTTAGAGATCTCCTTATATGCTTGAGTGAGGGGCCTTATAGGCCCACTTAGATTGCCCAACCAATGAAGTTATGTGACTGCGATGATAGTGTTGTAATGACCGCAGGAAGAGGCTCTATTTCTCACACGTGTGACTATTTTCTACCTTAGAAAACAGTCATCTTAACTTCGGCCTAGACTTCACCATGTACGCTACACTGTAGGCTCCCTTTCTTGTCACTTGATCACCCTTTACTCACACCTTTTCTTCTTGATTTCAGAGATGGATTGTTGACTTTATAATGGAGTGTAAAACCTCTATATATAGAAGATTATCCCTCCTTTTAGGCCGACTAGAAGATTGCGGGCCGACTTGACATTTATAATTTGGATTGCTTCTTTTGTAGGTGTCGTTGCATGGAGGAGACTTGTTGACTTTGCTTGGAGGCATTCTCTTGACTCTAATGCATAAACATACATGGTGTAACATGCCCTTAAGGTCTCCCGGATGCGGGTGCCTAGCAAAGATAGCAAGGTGGCGGCAGAACGAGACGGCAAGTGGTCATACCACATGGCCCTCTGTAATCCGATACATTAGTCTAAAAAATGCATTAACACTAGCCATAAATGGCATTTAAGTTGGCGCCATCTTCAACCAGCCTGCAACTACATACCTCGGCTCCACGCAAAGATGACCTCTGGTGATAATCATACCACTGCCCCTGTCTCTTATCCCCTACCTCTGCAGTGTCTATGCCCTCAGGCAGCTGTAGCACCTAGCTCTCGCACTGCTACGGGGAGGCGTTGCAGCATCCTTCGTTGCATTGATTTAGGCTCGGGAACTCACTTCACTCAAACCCTGGCTTGCCATTTCGTCTTCCACTCGGCCTCTGCAGCTAATCTCTCCTCTGAGCCGCCCGCTAATCTTACTGAGCCTTCTTATCACTTTGAGCCTAATCCTGGCAGAAATTCTCATACACTTAGTGTCAACATGCCGGGAACACGACATCGAATGCGTAGTTGCAGGGGTGGAAGTAGAGGAAGATTGACTCGTCCCCCTCATTCTTCGGCCTTTGATACCACATTCTCTTTGGCTCAGCAGACTACAGGTTGCTACCCAAACACTCGTAGTGGTTGTTGAGCCTCAAACCTGCACTTCTTTACACATCCTCTCAGCCTCCTTTTCCTATTCATTTCCTTCTTTTGCCACTCATTCCCTCCATCAAATTGCTCAGATCATTGTATTTTAGGACTTTTTACATGGTTTGTTAATTATGCTAATGACTGTGTTGTTGGTTTAGAATTTTGGTTCAAGTGCTGCACTTTCCGCAGCTCACACAGGGTTTCCGCAGCTGATCCCGGTTTCCGCAGTCCACAACTGTTTTATTAAACGGCATGTTCCAGGTGTCCTCCGGGCAGAAGAGCCACATGGGAAAGTTCGTGGAACCAAGGACATGGTGTGTGTCCTTCCAGCTCATCCAAACCAGTCATAAAAACCCATGGTCAACGAGGGGGCAACTACGGTCAAACAAAGGTCATTGGCGGTGGCACGGCTCTGCGTGTTCAGTTTTAGAGCACGTGAAAAATAGCTGGCCTCTTCCTTAGCCACGCAGATGATGGGAAACACGAATCCAACAGAAGATTTAATGCCCACCGCGACCGTTGCCTAAATCCGAGGACTGTGCTAGATTACGTGTTTTTACACAGCTGATAGAATAGCGTAGTTTGTTTTAAGTTAGTTTTGTTTTCTCTGCTATAAATAAAGCGTCTCCGAACGCTGATTAGTTAGCTGCTGATATGTAATTTTGATCTCCCACTGTACTCTCTATTTTGCTACATAATATATGAGAAGACTGTTCTCCATTTGAGCGTGTAATCGATCTTTGAGCTGGCTGGAGTAGGCAGAGGGCCCCTGTTTACTTAAGGCCTGTACAGTGCTTTTCATTTCTAGCATTTCTTCTTATCAGTTTATGTATAATAGTTGTACATAATGCTTTTGATTGCTATGTTTTGATCATGTACAATAGCTGTATATAACTTTGAATTCTGCTCATTTATATTTCTGCACTTTTCCATGACTGATCAGTGTGTTTTTGCAGATTTCTTAGGTGCCCGGGACAATTTTCTTTCTTCTCTTTTTACAGCTAGTGGCATTTGTGATCGTCTTATCTAGACTGCTGATATTTATTTTTGATTTCCATTAGTATCATTGCTTTAGTTTGCACTTTATTTTCTGCTCATAGCTTATCAAGTTGTTGATCTTTTAATGGCTCTTTTTATCATAATCAACTAACTTTTAGTGGAGCCAGAACATCACTTAGTGCAGCTTGGTTTATTTTGTTTTAAGACTCACATTGCTAACTTGCTCATAACTCTTTCTTATATGATCAATCCAGCTGAAGGCAGAAAGGTTAAGGGGAAATTAAGTAGAGTGATTTGTCACTTAGATTGTACATTGCTTAAGATTTAATTGAGGAGTTAAAGTAGTTGTTCTTGTTTCTTAATTGAGTTAATGTAGATGTCATTTTCAATCTCATTTTTATCAGCAGTAGAGGTACTGGGCCAATGCCATTGGTATTTTATTTGATGCCTTCATTTTTCCTTTAAGAGTTAATTTCATTTCAGTTGTTGCTCGAAGCTTTCTTGTAGATTACTTTTAAGTTTTAAGAAATCATCTACAACTCATCACAATCACACACACTTCACTCACTTTATTTCATTTCCATCAACCTCACAATAGGCGAAATATATTTGAAAACAAACTTAAAAAGTTAAAAACGACAAAAACTTAAGAAACAGTTGCCTAAGTACATACAGTACACATCACTTCATCAGCTTACGAGCCCCAGGTTGACATTTAAAAGTTGCAATTTAGACATCACTAAATTGACCAAACGTTTTGGCGCCGTTGCCGGGGAAGTGAAAATTAGGTAGCCAATTCTTAAAAAAAAAAACAATCATTTTCAAGGAAGGAAAATTAATAACCTCTCAAAGTATGCTCTCCTCTTGCACCTAGAGTGATCTGGAGGATCAGAAAAGAGAAAGTTATTGGTTTAATAGTTTCTTGAGTATGCTCTCTTCTTGCACCTAGAGTGACCTGGAAGAACAGAAAGAGAATTGTTACCCTGACTTGAAGGAAAATAAAAAATGACATGCATAGAGCAAGAGATTCTAGGGGAAGGTTTTTAGCTAGAGCTAAGAGTTCGATTTTTACAAGTCCATCTACTCCAAGGAATAGACAAGAGACACCTCCATCATCTCCAACTCACACTCCTAGCCCTAGGATTCCTGGAATTCAAGAGGCAATAGTTGACTCTCCCACACCATCCATCGAGTCTGAACAAGAAAGAGACCCTTTTCTCTCTTCCATAGGAGGACAAATTGTAATTGAAGAAGTAGAAACATCTGAAGAAGAGGGAGAAATTCCTTCTCGTTCACCCTTAGTAGAGGAACTAGAAAACTCTGAAGTCTCCAAGGGAACTATCATGACAGAGGAAGGATCAACTGGATTTGGTAGGGGTAGAGGTAGAGGAGGAGGAGGAGGAAACAATGGAGGAGGTAGAGGTAACATTGGAGGAAATAGGGATGGAGATAACTCATTCGGGTTTCCTATAGTCGATGAGGACTCCTGAGCCACCATGAAAAACATCTCACCATCTGTCCTCCCAAACTTCCATGGGTTAAGGAATGAGGAACCTGAAACATTTCTATTTGAGTTTGAAGTCGTATGTCGAACTTATGATTATCTGGATGACTCTCAAAAACTCAAATTGTTTCCTTCAACATTGAAAGGACAAGCTTTGAAATGGTTTATGGGATTACTCACTCAATCCATTAGGTCTTGGAATGATATGAAACAAACATTTTTGGATAGATACCTGGACTATTGTATGCCCACCAATCACAAGGATGAGGTATTCAAAATGGTACAAAAGGAAGATGAAAATTTGGAGGATTTGCTTGAAAGATTTCAATACAACTTGAAAAGAGCAAAAATGAACAACTTAGATGAGGAGACCTTGAAAGCCCTTTTGTTAAAAGCCATTAGAGATGAATGGATAGACATTTTGAACATGATGGGGAAGGGAGATATATCTCAACTTTCACTCGATGATATAGCAGAACTATGTGTCCATCTCTCAAGGGGGAAATCTAAAACTCAAAAAGGGCCTAGAGATCCTTCTCTCCTCAGAGCAAACAAATCTGCAACTGGATCAGTAAGTAGGGCTGAAATCGGCAGTATGCTTGATGAATTTAAAACTGACATCTTAGGGAGTCTTAGTGAACAACTAGACACTCTTAAGATTCATAATAAGCAGAAAGCAGAAGCTGAGGCTTTGGCCATCTTTTGCCCAAAGTGTAGAAAGAAACATGCTCTAAGGGAATGTCCCTTGGAAGCAAAAGTTGTAGAGACATGTGTAATTTGCTCAGAGAATCATGAGACCAAGGATTGTCCTTCAATCCATGGGCTCAAAGCTGTCTTTCAAGAAGATCCAAGTACACTTGAATCTCTCTGTTTTGTTGCAAGGAGACCTTGGCAGGGGCAACAAAATCAAGGGTTTAACAACTCTATGAATTTTCAACCTCCACCAAATTGGAACCCTTGGCAACAACCTTGGCCCCAACCTCAAAATCCTTTTCAAGCATGGGTACAAGGTATGCAGAATCCTTATGGTAGATTTGCTCAATTCTACCAATATCCTCCATCTTTCCAAAACCAACAAGCTCCGCAACTTCCAAATCAAAATCCACAACTATCATTACCATTTCCACAACAACAACAACCTTCTCAACAGAATCCCAATTCTCAACTCTTGCTTCCATTCCAACAGAAGTCAAATCAACTTCCTTCTCAGCCATTGCCAAACCCCAACAATAAAAATCCTCAAAATGCTTACATGATGGAAGGACAACCTTTTCCTACCTATATGATTGTTCCTCTCAATGAAGTACAACTCAGATCAGGTAGAGTCCTAGATAAACCTTCTATAAAAACTCAAGAGCAAAGCATTTTTGAGGAAGAATCTCTTGATGCCAATAAGGGTTCTGAAGCATCTCTTCAAAACCCAGACGCTCAAAAAGGAAAAGAAAAAGAATTAACCCCCACAACTCCTATAGTTGAGCAACCTACATCTCTATCCACACCTCCTTTTCCTGAAAGATTACAAATTGACAAAGGAGTGGAAAAACAAATTTGGTTGCCTGACTATAATTTCCTAGATGAATTGAAGAATGTCTGTATCAAGATTCCCTTGTTACAAGCCATTAAGGAAATTCCTATTCTAGCGAAAACAATAAAGGAGTTGAGCCTTAAAAGACCAGGAAGGAAACCAAGAGATACCAGAAGGATCCACCTGGTAGGAAAAATTGTAGACATCATGATGGGAAAGATTACTATGCAGAAATATGTAGATCCCGGTAGTCCAATTGTCAAAACACATATCAATGGGGTAGAAATACCAAATACTTTGATTGATTTAGGGGCTGCTATTAACATTATGAGCAGGCAAACTATGGAACAACTAAAACTTCCTAATCTTCTTTTTACACCTACTTTATTGCAACTTGCAGATCGATCAATTATTAAACTAGATGGTGTATTAGAAGACATTCCTGTCTCCTTAGATTCTTGGGAATATCCAGTGGATTTCATGATTTTAACTCCCAAGAGTAATCTAGGAGGACATCCTCTTATTTTAGGAAGACCTTGGCTAGCCACAGCTGATGCTTTCATAAGTTGTAGGTCTGGGGATATGTACATTTCTGATGGTAATTCGACAAAGAAGTTCAATCTGTATCCTCCAGCAAAAGCAATCACAGAAATAGGAGATAATGAGTGGGTTGATGATGAAGATACTATACAACCTGTCTTTACCATTTCTGAGATTAGTGAAGATAGTCAAATTCTGAACACATTAGAAAATTTTGAACCATCTTCAGAATATGACTCCACACAATTTCTGTTGGATTCTGACATAGAGTGTCTATCATCTAGACAAATGTCTCTTTTCTCTATGGAAGAGTTTGGTAGTTCTGCCATTGAGATCTTTCCAGGAAAAACGTTAAACATCAACAAAAACTTGGACAAATCACAACAGGAAGAGCTAACCAAAATCTTGCAAAGACATTCTACTGCATTTGCATGGGAGTATACCGATATGAAAGGTATTGATCCTAAGACTTACATTCATCACATCTACATTGAGGAAAACAGTAGACCAATCAGACAACCTCAAAGAAGGATGAATCCAAATCTTAGGGAGATAGTGAAAGAAGAGCTCCAAAAGTTACTTAATGTAAACTTCATTTACCCTATTTCAGATAGCCGGTGGGTTTCCCCTTTGGTTATAGTACCTAAAAAGAATGGTAAATGGAGGGTTTGCATTGATTACAGAGAATTGAACAAAGCAACCTTGAAGGATCACTTTCCTTTACCCTTTATTGATCAAGTATTAGATACTCTAGCAGGTAAAAAGTATTTCTCATTTTTGGATGGTTTTAGTGGTTACAATCAAATTCAGGTAGCACCTGAAGACCAGGACAAGACCACATTTACCTGTCCATGGGGAACTTTTGCTTACCGAGTACTTCCTTTTGGGTTATGTAATGCACTCGCAACATTTCAAAGGGCAGTATTAGAAATCTTTTCTGATCTAATTCATGATTGTGTAGAGGTCTATATGGATGACTTTACAGTTTATGGTAACTCATTTGAAGAGGCATTAGAAAATTTGGAAAAAGTCCTTGTAAGATGTAAAGAAACAAATCTTTCATTAAGTCATGAAAAATGTTTTATGATGTTTACTGAAGGGATTGTTTTAGGACATCATATTTCAGGAGATGGAATCAAAGTTGATAGATCAAAAGTCGAAGTCATCTCCAAGTTACCTATTCCAAATTGTCAAAGGGATGTTAGAAGTTTTCTTGGGTTTACTGGGTATTATAGAAGATTTATTGAAAACTTCACCAAGATAGCATCTCCACTCTTCAAATTACTTACCAAAGACTGTGAATTCAAGTGGGATCCTGACTGTTAATCTGCATTTGAAACTTTAATAACTAGAATATCTGAAGCACGCATTTTGAGAGGGCCAAATTGGAAACTCCCTTTCCACATTTCTACAGATGCTTCAGATACAGCTCTAGGAGCTGTGTTGGGTCAAAAGGATTTAGTTCCTTATGCCATTTATTACACCAGTAAAAGTTTGACTCCCACTGAGTTAAATTATACTGTGACTGAAAAAGAGTTCTTAGCCGTTGTTCATGCAATCAACAAGTTTAGACACTATATAACAGGCTATGAAAATTTTGTCCATACTGATCATTCTGCAATTAGATATCTTATGAACAAACCTGTTACTAATGGCAGAGTTACAAGATGGCTTTTACTTCTACAAGAATTCAATATTACTGTGTTAGATAGATCAGGAAAACAAAATACAGTAGCTGATTTCTTGTCTAGAATTCAAAATACTAACGAAGATTCTCCCATAGAGGATAAGTTTCCAGATGAATATCTGTTTGCAGTAACTACTAAAACTCCTTGGTATGCAGATATTGCTAACTATTTGGTTACAGGGAAGCTACCTCCACACTTATTTCCTAATGAGAAAAGGAAAATCATTCAGGAGAGCTCAAAGTATTCTTGGATTTCTAATGAATTGTTCAAAACAGGGCTAGATTGTGTGATCAGAAGATGTGTTCGGGAAGATGAAATGCCTGACATCCTTAAGGCATGTCATGATGAACCGTGCGGCGGACACTTTGCTGACAAGAGGACGGCCTATAAAATCCTTTCTTTAGGATATTATTGGCCTTCTCTCTTCAAAGATGCAAAGTAATATGTTAGAAGGTGTGACAGCTGCCAAAGAGTTGGGAGACCAACTCCTTCAAATGAAATGCCACTACAGCCACAGGTACTCATCGAACCCTTTGAGAAATGGGCTTTAGATTTCGTTGGACCTATTAATCCACCATCTAAACAAAAGAAGTATATATTGGTTTGCACTGATTATGTTACTAAGTGGGTAGAAGCGAAGGCATTGCCTTCTGCCACTGAAAATTTAGTTGTTCAATTTCTTTTTGAGGATATTTTTACTCGTTTTGGTGTCCCAAGAGAAATTGTGACAGATCAGGGAAGTCAATTTACATCTAAATTGATGGAGAAGCTGATGGAGGAATACAAAATCAAGCATAGAAAATCTACTCCATACCATCCGCAAGCAAATGGTCAAGTGGAATCTACAAACAAAGTTCTTGAAAGCATCATCACCAAGACTGTTCATCTCCACAGAAGAGATTGGGCAGAAAGGCTTCCTGAAGCCTTATGGGCCTATAGAACTACATGGAGGAACACAACAGGACATTCTCCCTATGAACTTGTTTATGGGAAAGAAGTCTTGCTCCCCATTGAGTTTCAAATCAAGACCTTCAAGATGGCAGTTCAGTTGGGGATGAGTCTATCAGAAGCCCAAAAGCACAGAATGGAGCAGCTGAATGAGCTAGATGAAATAAGAC
This sequence comes from Pinus tabuliformis, assembly GCA_031772625.1. Lineage (NCBI taxonomy): Eukaryota > Viridiplantae > Streptophyta > Pinopsida > Pinales > Pinaceae > Pinus > Pinus tabuliformis. The sequence continues at coordinate 1,123,760,908 of CM062815.1, read as the reverse complement.
AAGATGCAATTTTAAGGACCGATCTAGTTCAACACCAAAGAACTAAATGGCATGACCAATACATCAAAGAAAAGAAGTTTCAAAAGGGAGATTGGGCGTTACTGTTTGATTCAAAGTTTAAAGACTTCAAAGGAAAATTTCAAACTCATTGGCTTGGGCCATATGAGATTGATGAAGTCTTTAGCAATGGAGCAGTTCGAATCAAGACTATTGATGAGTTTCAAACTCCTCTCATTGTGAATGGCCACCGATTGAAAATTTATCATAAGCCACTCTCAAAAGAGGACTTTGTCAAAATATTCCAAGAAAATTCTGCAATGAGGCTAGTGGAGAAGAATTCTTCTCCTCCATCAGCCTAATCTTTGTTTCTTTCTGAATTGAAAAAAAAATAAAAATGTATAAGCCTGAAAACCAATCTCAGATTGGCGGTCTTATACAGAAAATATGGAGTGAAAATCAGGGACACCTGACACTCTATATTTTCCAAAAAAAAAAACTCTTTCTCTCTTTCCATCCTCACTTCATTTTCATTCCATTTCACTTCACCTTCATCATTTTCCATCTCCATTTCACTTCATTCCATTTCATTTTTCCACTTCACTCCATTCACTCCATCTCATTCCATTAATAAAAGTCCCTTTCAGGACTATTTCCATTCAGTTAGTCTTTTTCTAACTAATTTTGTGCAGTTAAAAGGGAGATGTTTAGTTTCCGCAGCTGGAAACCGTTTCCGCAGCTCGCACCAGTTTCCGCAGCCAGAAACGATTTCCACAGCCAGCACCACTCTGTCTCTACAGCTAGCAGCACTCTGTTTCAAAAAGATTAACATCATCATCATCACCAAAGGCAACAAGGATAGGAGGCACCTGCAGGAACAAAAGGCAATCATGGATCAGCAACCTTAATCAACAAATGGCAAACCCATGAAGGTATGATCAAAATATTTTCCAAACAACCATTTAAATGTCATTTCATGCATAATTATTAAATCGTGGACAGAGCCACTAAATGCAATGATTCGGCAAAATCATCCCACTTCTCCTCCACGATAATCCTTCATCCACCTCATACCCTCCTAACGGTCTCATAATCACTCTTAGTTCAAACTCAAGTTGAGACTGCGCTTTCATTTATGAGCCGTACAAGGAAGAAGAGACCTATCGTACTACGTCTCTTCTCAACCACGATCTCCGCAGCCAATACTAAAACTTGTGCGTAAGCCACCCGAACTTCAAGGGATACGGCCGTTATTCCATTCTCTTATCACCCCATTTCCGCACGCATTTGAACTCATTCTCGTGGTTGTCTTCTACTCCCTCGCACTCACACCATTTCCACTCTCATTTTCGCTGCAAACTCCACGGCTCTGTTTCAAACCCCGCAGCTCTGTTTCCAACCCCGCAGCTCTGTTTCAAACTCCACAGTTCCGTTTCAAACCCGTATTGCCTTGCATTACATTGCGGCTATTCCACTTACAGCCGTAGTCCATCTGTTTTTCCCGTGAGCATCCTCCTTGAGCATCCATACACAGTCAAAGCTGCAGCCGAAGTTAAGAGTCGAAGATGGGGAAGCTGCTTAGAGCTGAACCTGAAGGTTCAAAGTATCTAGAAGGATACCCACAGACAAAGGAAGCATTAAAGAAGGCAAAATGGTTGAAGTTCATCCAAAAATTCAGAGGATATGATAAGGAGGTAACGAAAGCGTTTGCTCGATCATTCAATGGACACACTGTGGAAGTAGGGGACCTGAAATTCACAATCACAGAGAACTCCATAGCAACAGCAACCAGCTTACCTCAGGTGGGAGACCGATGGTTTAAGAACAGAACAGTGGAAGATCAGGGATGGAAAGATATGCTTAAGAACCCAGGTATGGACACTTCAATATTCACCAAAGGGATTCCTGTACATGTGATTAAGGAAGAATGGACTGCATTGTTATTACTTGTTCAAAAGTTTGTTACATGTGAGGGCCGCTTTGGCACTATGTATATGTACCATGCTAGAATTATGATGAACTTCATGGAAGGCCATGCCATCAATTTACCCTATTTTCTGTTAAGAAGCCTAACGAAAATGAGTTCCACTGTCCAAAAGAATATAGGCCATATTGAACCTCACTTGTATCATCACGGGTTCATTAGAATGCTCATAGAAGACCAATTGAAAAACAACAATGATACATGGGAAAAGTTTTTAGTCAGGAATCATTTTCAAGAGGTAACTGAAGCTTCCGCTAGCAGTTCTCCTAGAGTCCCAAAAAGAAGTAGGAGAATGAAAAGAGATGTTGCAGCCCAAGATCCTCCTATTGTAGAAACTCAGGAGACTACCCAGGAAGAAGAGGTAAAGAGAGATAAAACTAAGAAACAAAAAAAGGAGAAAGGGAAAGAAATTGTTCAAGAATCATGTCCATCACCTGAACCTTCAATAGAAGAAGACTATCAAACCTTGGCTAATAGACTCTCACAACTTCAAGCTGCTGCCCTCTCAAAGAAGAAACAAAAAGGAAAACAGAGTGTCCAGCCAAAGAGCACTAGTGCACAAGTGAGAAGAAGCAGTAGAATTAAAGAAAGAATGAGTGTGACTAAAGTAAAACAGTCACATTTCATTGATTTGGGAGAAAGTACACCTGAAAAGGCTCCAACTCAGATTGGCCTTGAGTCCACTCCTCCACGGGAAGAGAGCCCCTTTCAGCCAGAACTTCAAACAGAATTTGATTTTGAGCATAGCCCAAAGAGATCACCTGAAATTGACCCTGACCAACAGGAGGTATACAATTATTTGGAGACCTTAGAGCAATCAGTTGCAGGTCCAAGCACTATATTGCCTCTTAATGAACAGGTCCAATCTTTGAAACAAGAGGTGTTTGAGCTAGAAGTCCTGAACCGGCATATAAAACAAGAAAACGAAGCATTGAAAGAACAAAGCAAGGTGGACAAAATTGTCCATGACAACACCATGCTTCACTTAGGACTCTGGCAGAAGAAGAACAGAAAATTGAAAAGAAAATGCAAGAAACTGAGCAGGGCCTTGATCAATTTGAAATTCAAGTGTTTGGTTAAGAAACCAAGAACAATTTTGGCAACAAGAAGAAAGAAAAGAAGGCTAGATGTTTTGGCAGAAGCATCTGAACACATGGACTGAACAACAATGACAAAGTTTTGGTTGCATGAGGACATGCAACACCTTCACAGTGGGGGTATGTTGAGCCTCAAACCTGCACTTCTTTACACATCCTCTCAGCCTCCTTTTCCTATTCATTTCCTTCTTTTGCCACTCATTCCCTCCATCAAATTGCTCAAATCATTGTATTTTAGGACTTTTTACATGGTTTGTTAATTATGCTAATGACTGTGTTGTTGGTTTAGAATTTTGGTTCAAGTGCTGCACTTTCCGCAGCTCACACAAGGTTTCCGCAGCTGATCCCGGTTTCCGCAGCCAACCCTGGATTCCGCAACTGTTTTATTAAACGACATGTTCCAGGTGTCCTCCGGGCAGAAGAGCCACATGGGTAAGTTCGTGGAACCAAGGACATGGTGTGTGTCCTTCCAGCTCAGCCAAACCAGTCATAAAAACCCATGGTCAACGAGGGGGCAACTACGGTCAAACAGAGGTCATTGGCAGTGGCACGGCTCTGCGTGTTCGGTTTTAGAGCACGTGAAGAACAGCTGGCCTCTTCCTTAGCCACGCAGATGATGGGAAACACGAATCCAACAAAAGATTTAATGCCCACCACGACCGTTGCCTAAATCCGAGGACTGTGCTAGATTACGTGTTTTTACACAGCTGATAGAATAGCGTAGTTTGTGTTAAGTTAGTTTTGTTTTCTCTGCTATAAATAAAGCGTCTCTGAACGCTGATTAGTTAGCTGCTGATATGTAATTTTGATCTCCCACTGTACTCTCTATTTTGCTACATAATATATGAGAAGACTGTTCTCCATTTGAGCGTGTAATCGATCTTTGAGCTGGCTGGAGTAGGCAGAGGGCCCCTGTTTACTTAAGGCCTATACAGTGCTTTTCATTTCTAGCATTTCTTCTTATCAGTTTATGTATAATAGTTGTACAAAATGCTTTTGATTGCTATGTTTTGATCATGTACAATAGCTGTATATAACTTTGAATTCTGCTCATTTATATTTCTGCACTTTTCCATGACTAATCAGTGTGTTTTTGCAGATTTCTTAGGTGCCTGGGACAGTTTTCTTTCTTCTCTTTTTACAGCTAGTGGCATTTTTGATCGTCTTATCTAGACTGCTGATCTTTATTTTTGATTTCCATTAGTATCATTGCTTTAGTTTGCACTTTATTTTCTGCTCATAGCTTATCAAGTTGTTTATCTTTTAATGGCTCTTTTTATCATAATCAACTAACTTTTAGTGGAGCCAGAACATCACTTAGTGCAGCTTGGTTTATTTTGTTTTAAGACTCACATTGCTAACTTGCTCATAACTCTTTCTTATATGATCAATCCAGCTGAAGGCAGAAAGGTTAAGGGGAAATTAAGTAGTGTGATTTGTCACTTAGATTGTACATTGCTTAAGATTTAATTGAGGAGTTAAAGTAGTTGTTCTTGTTTCTTAATTGAGTTAATGTAGATGTCATTTTCAATCTCATTTTTATCAGCAATAGAGGTACTGGGCCAATGCCATTGGTCTTTTATTTGATGCCTTCATTTTTCCTTTAAGAGTTAATTTCATTTCAGTTGTTGCTCGAAGCTTTCTTGTAGATTACTTTTAAGTTTTAAGAAATCATCTAGAACTCATCACAATCACACACACTTCACTCACTTTATTTCATTTCCATCAACCTCACAATAGGCGAAATATATTTGAAAACAAACTTAAAAAGTTAAAAACGACAAAAACTTAAGAAACAGTTGCCTAAGTACATACAGTACACATCACTTCATCAGCTTACGAGCCCCGGGTTGACATTTAAAAGTTGCAATTTAGACATCACTAAATTGACCAAACAGTGGTAGAGGCCGCTCACGACCTCACCGCCTTCATCCAACGCCCCTTGCTTCGCCTCCCAATCGCATTCCTTCCAATCCACAGCCGCCTCTCCATTCTGCCCAATTCATCTTTCGTTCCTCCATGAACAGGCCCATCATTACTGCCACCATCTCCATAACCTTTCACGAGAAGGAGCAAGCTATTGAGGGTGGACGCCATTCCAGAACAACGCCAGCCAGAGTTGCGGGGAGCTCCCATTCCATCACCTTTAACGAGGAGGAGCAGGCCACTGAAGGTGGTGGCCACACCAGAGCAGAACCAACCATGGTCCAGAAGAGCACTCACAGTGCAGGGACGAAGCAAACTGGGAAGGAGACGGACCAGGACCAGCATGACGACGAAGACATGGATCCTTACCACTGTTTTATCGAGGAGGAACAACCGGCGCAGCAGGCAGACAACACGGAGGCTTCAAAGCAGGCAGGTGTCGACATGGAGGCTTACAGATGCTTCGTTGTTGAGGAACACCCGTCGTCTCCGCCACGCACCTGATCGGCCACACAACCTGCCACGTGTCTGCTATTCTCAGGTTTTGGGAATTTTGCTTTCTGGTTTCTTTTACGGGGCTTTCGGAAAAACTGTTGGTATTTGGTTACTTGGTTGTTTTTTGTTTCTCCTTGAAAAATTGATTAAAAACAATGCGTAATTTCTGGTTTCCCCTGTGTGGGCAGCGAGATAATATTGGCAATATTATTTTGATTCGGACTGGTTTTCCATTATGGGCAGTCCAGACTCTGTTTTTGCCCAACACTCAGGCATGGATATGCACAGGCTAAAGCCTCAGTTTATTATGTTTTTCAGTAATAGAATTAGCTTAATTTAGAAAAAAAAAAAAACATGCCCTTAAGGTCTTTAACATTTTCTTTTGGCTATTTGAATCACCTATAACATTTTAACATGTGCTAGGCCTATTTCAATGAGCAAGAAACTCATTAATATATATTATAAAAATAATATTTCTTTCTTGAATAAATACAAATATCAAAAGTACATTTATGAAGACCGAACCTAGTTACATTTCCTTCAACAATCCCTCTATATAGGGAGGTATTCATATAACATTACAAGATGTTTGGCTATTATAAATCTTTGAAGAATTCACATAAGAGAAACTGGATTTGCAATCCATCTATTATAGCATCATATCAATCAACATTGTCATAGTGCAAGGCCTTGACTAACAACTCCATCTCTTCATGAGATCCTGAGCTACAATGCTGGCAAGACCAATGATTTATAGACACCTTCATCATTGTCTCTCAAGGTACATACCCGCTTGGGTGTTCTCTGAGTATGATCTTCTAGGACTATTCTTATCTTGGGTTCCCAGCCCTCAAAGAATATCAGTCTTCTTGCGTACCCTTGTCTTGGATGCCCTACACATCCTCAAAGAGTATCAAATGCCAGATGATTACCTAATCCTCCCATTCTTTCTTCCCAAGTGAAGAGAAGAATGTTGTGTCTATCTTGTGTCTACATTTCCATTCATGGCCTTCATCTAGAGTTACAGTTGTTAGTCCTGGTCTAGTGCATGACCCATGAAATCAAAAAACACAAATGTCACTCCTTTGTAATCAGGGGTGATCCAAAACTCCCTTTCAATCAGGGACTTGTCAGAGCTCCCTTTTAACTAGGGACTCTTTCATTCATCAACAACTTCTTCTTCGTGGGTCCTTCAAGTGCTTGATCTCCTTCCTTTCTTTGATGTCATGAAGTCTTTGTTCAAACTTCTTCTAGGTAGGGCACCATCCATCAATCACTTTCCTCCCTGGTTTTTCATGTCATTGCTTCCTTTGTGGAAAGTGTCTTTCTTGCCATACATCAGGTTTTCCTATCATTTGGATACTCCTTTGTCATATGTCCATGCTTTAGAATACTCCTCTCATGTATGCTTCATTGTACTTGCTTGTTTACATGTGTCAGGCCAGGCGGTAACTCCACAAAACAAAAACTGATTTGTATATTATTCCATAGGTAGGTCATTGTTATATACAATAGGAGTGATTGTTCAGTTCATCTCCCGATGACTGTTCACATTCCTAATTTATTTATTTACACAAAATTCCCCCAATCATGAAGATTAGGTGTCAACATTCCCCCCCTTAATCTGAAGGGATGTTGGTGAGTCCAAGCATCATTCTGAATCGTTCAAGCTTTTCCCTTCCAAGATGTCTGCAATTTTCTCATTTGTGGAACAATGACGGAGATGGATTGTTTTGGCCTCAACATGATGTCGAATCAGATGATATTTAGTATTGATATGCTTTGTTCGATCATGGAACTTTGGGTTCTTGGCCAACTTTATTGCAGAGGTGTTGTCAATCATGAGTGGAGTTGATTATACTTGTTTTACCTGCAAATCTTCAAGAATTTTCCTGAGCCACACAATTTCTTTCGTTGCTTCAGCTGCTGCCACATATTCTGCTTCTGTTGTGGAATCTGCTCGAACTGATTGTTTGCGTGATCTCCAGGAGACAACTCCTGATCCAAGACTCATAGCATATCCTGAAGTAGATACCCCAGTTTCTTTGTCTCCATCGAAGTCTGAATCAGAGTATCCAATCAAGCTGAAGTCGTCCACCTGTGTATACTTGATTCCAAGGTCTTGAGTTCCCTTCAAGTACCTTAGAACTCTTTTTGCAGCAGACCAATGTCCCTCACAAGGATTTTGCATAAACCTGGAGAGGATTCCAACAGCAAATGAAATGTCTGGTCTGGTAGTAGTGAGGTAGATGAGACTTCCTACAAGCTGTCTATACTTTGTTGCATCCTCAAATTCCTTTCCTTCAATAGATGTGAGCTTTAAGTTTTGTTCCATTGGAGTAGTAAGAGGATTGCACTCTGTCATGCCAAACCTGTTCAACAAATCTCTAATGTATTTCTTTTGAGAAAGAAATATGGACTTTGGATGTTGGGTTACTTCAATGCCAAGATAGTAATGAACATAGCCCAAATCAATCATTTCAAAACTTTTCCCCAATTCCTTCTTTATGGATGCAATGTAGCTTTCATTGTTCCCTGTCATTAAAAGATCATCTACATATACCACAAGATATACAACTGTTTTGCCAACTTTCTTGACAAATAAAGTTGCATCATCAAGATCAAAATGATTGAAGTTGAGTTTCAAGAGATGCTCAGTTAGTTTTTCATACCAGGCTCGTGGTGCTTGTTTGAGGCCATACAAGGACTTCACAAGTTTGCATACTTTATGTTCATGTCCTTTTACAGCAAATCCTTCAGGCTGGGACATAAAAACATTCTCTTTTAGATCTCCATTCAAGAAGGCAGTTTTTACATCCATTTGATGGACTTTCCAACCGTTCTGAGCTGCTAGTGCAAAGAGTGTCCGGATGGTGGCCCATTTTGCTGTGGGGGCAAAAGTTTCCTCATAATCGACCCCTTCCTTCTGTGCAAAACCTTTTTCCACAAGCCTAGCTTTGTGCTTGTCAAGTGAGCCATCAACTTTGTACTTGTTCTTGTAGACCCACTTGCAGCCAATTGGTTTGGTTCCAAATGGGGGATCAACCAGCTTCCAAGTGTCGTTCTTTATGAGGGAATCATACTCCTTTTGCATCGCTTCTTTCCTTTCATCATGAGAAGCAGCTTCTTTAAAGGAAGCTGGTTCAAAATCTGTAGACAAGTTCAATTCACAATCATAAGAAACATCCATATCAATAGGTGAATTAGAGTCATCTACATCACCTCCATTTTGTCGGTTTGAATTTCTGGTTCCTGTTTTTCCAATTTCATCAGGATGAACACTTTCAAGTGTCTTCGTCAGCCACTTTGGGGGACCTTTCTGAGATGGTCCAGGCTGCTCTGTTGATTGAGTTGGGACTAAATCAAGATTGAGTCTCCCAATTCTATCAATTACATCACTTAAAGCATCATCCGTTGTTGGAGTTTCAGTCGGGGGAGAGTGTTCTTCAGAAGAAGATTCCACATGTTGATCTAGAATAGGAATCCCCCCTTCAAGATGTGGAATCTGATTATCAAATTCTTGAAATGATTTCGTTTTTGCGAATCTATCCAAACGATCAAGTTGCCGCTCAACAACATTGTCAGATTTGGATGATTCAAGAAAAATTACATCTCTAGATACAACAAACTTTTTATTTACTTCATCATAGAGGCGGTATGCTTTGGAGGTGTTTGAATACCCCAGGAAGATACACTTACGACTTCTAGCACCAAGTTTGTTTCTATGTACCTTTGGTATCAAAGCATAACAGGTGGAACCAAAGATCCTGAGATGTTTTACCGAAGGAACATGTCCATACCATAATTCATAAGGAGTCTTGTTTCTTATAGCATTAGATGGACATCTATTCTTTATATGTGTAGCACATAGAACAGCATCAGACCAAAACATTATCTTTACATTTTTGAAGAAAAGCATAGATCGTACCATATTCAAGATTGTTCTATTCATTCTTTCAGCTACACCATTCTGTTGGGAATTATAAGGCACAGTTGTTTGATGTTTGATCCCATGTTGGCGAAGATAGTTTTCAAATTCATTTGATGTATATTCTTTTCCATTATCAGTGTGAATAGACCCAATATGAGATTGTGCATCATTTTCAATCCATTTATGAAAATTTTTGAATGTTTGAAAAGCATCAGATTTGTTCTTCAATAAATAAACCCAACACATTCTGGTGTAGTCATCAATAAATGTCATGATATATTTATTTCCATTTGCAGAAGGAACAGGCATTGGACCACATAAATCTGAATGAATGAGTTCAAGCTTCCTATGTGCTCTTGAATGTGAATCATGAAAAGACTGTTTGCTATGCTTTCCTAGAATGCAAGCATCACATTGCTTATGTTTCCTAGGAATTGTAGGCAAACCAGCAACACCATTTTTCTTCAATAAGCGGAGACTGTCATAGTTTAAATGTCCAAATCTAGCATGCCATAATAAACTTGATGGAAGTGTACTTTCTTCATGATGAGAAATATATGAGAAATGTTGTGCATGAGCAGAGGTTCCTTGTAGTTTGAGAAGCCTTTCTTCTTCTATTCCCCTCATGACAAGTGAGTGGTCAGAAGCTTTTCTTACCTCAAGCTTGCCATCAAACATATGAATGGAGTGACCTTGCTGGCAGATGTGGACCAAGGACAGCAAGTTTCTCTTGAGCTGTGGGAGAGTTAGAACATGATCCAAAAGAAAGTCTAGAAGACTAGGCAGTTTAACCCTGATTGTGCCAAGCCTTGATGGCTTGATTTTTGACTGATTTGCAAAGTACACTGCTCCATCAACATTGTCAGTGAAATCTTCAAAAAAATCTTTTCTATGAGTCATGTGATAGGTTGCTCCTGAATCAAGCAACCAATCATTTTTCGAAGAAGCAAGTGAAGCATTAAACAAATCTTCATTTACTCCAATGTTACATTGTGCCTCAATATAGTGAACGGATTCAGGTGCTTTACCTTTGTCTGTATCATCAGTTTTACCTTTCTGTTGGTTTCTTTTCTGCTCAATTTTGTCCCATGGTAGCTTGCATGTAGAGGCATCACGTGATCCATTTCTTTTGCAGTGAATGCAGTGCAGATCTGCCTTTTCTCCTTGAGAATGTTTGCCCCCCCTGCCTCTAAAATATCTTCCTCTTCCTCTTCGTCCACCTCTTCCTCTTGTAGAATCTTGAGCAGGATGCTTTTCTTTATGAGCAAGGCACGCAGTCTCTTCAGAAGATTCAGGGGCTGTCTTCTTTCCAAAGGCTTTCTCTCTTTCAGCAAACTTTTTCACAAGAGAGTCAAAGGTTATATCTTTAAGATTTCCATTTGCTTGTAAAGACTCAAGATAATTGGAGTAAGTAGGATAGAGTGCCTTGAGAAAAGCAATAAGAGGGATATCCAGCTCAACCTTAGTGGATTTGATATCATGCATTATAGACTTTACTTCAGATGCAAGAGCAAGAGGATCATTATTTTTCAGTTCAAGAGTGAAGAGTTTAATCATGAGCTGAACAACTTCAAGTGCAGAATGTGAGTCATAGAGTTCTTTCAGCTTTTGTAAAGCTTCAAAGGCAATTGAATATGATGAAATATGGCGACTCACCTCTTCATTTACAGATGCTGCGATTAATGCATAGGCTTTTCTGTTCTTGTTTTCCCAAATGACGAGCTCTTTGTCTGAGGTAGGTTGTACTGGGTCATTGTCTCCTTCTCCGACACACACTCCTTTCCAAAACTCATTGAAGATGAGGGTGTGTTTTATCATCCGGGACCATTCAGGATAGTTCTCCTTGCCAGTGAGAACTATTCCTACCATAGAGATGATTGAATGCATTCTGTAAAAAAAATACTTCTGCTGATAGAAAAAATACTTTTGCTGATATATAGTGAAATTGTACTCAAAAGGGCATTCTCAAAAGATTTCAAATCTCTTCCTCATATACCAATATGTATGTCAATACTTCAAGCTACAACTTTATGCAACATATTTTCTCCAAATTTATTTTCTTCAAATCCCTCCAATGTTTGATATAAAAGCATCCAGCATTTCAAATATTACGTATTACATATCACTTCAACGTTTTAAATGTAATATACGCCCATTACATTTACATATTACATATCACTTCAACGCTTTAAATGTAATATATGCCCATTACATTTACATATTACATATCACTTCAACGCTTTAAATGTAATATATGCCCATTACATTTCACTTCAACGTTTTAAATGTAATATACGCCCATTACAAAATATTACATATTACTTCAACGCTTTAAATGTAATATATGCCCATTACATTTCACTTCAACGTTTTAAATGTAATATATGCCCATTAAAAAATATTACATATTACATTACCAAACAATGAAGCACGCAGGCGTGATGATTTCTCACGGGTGAGGAGCAGCGGTGCGTGGTCTCTTAAGATTGTGCAGTGGCAGTGCTTCTTCCTTCGGGAGCTCGGCCTCTTTGGATGCGCCTTATCTCGTTTAGCCACACAACAATGGCGTTCGAACGCAAGTCTCTAGGCAGAAGGATTATGGAAAGGGAACAACGATAGTCGCAGGAATCGAAAAATACAGCGGTTCTTTACACAGGTAAAAACAGAAGTTCATTAAACGAGGGGACTCTCGAAATCTTTATTAACATCTCAGGCGACGCCAGAAAGATTATGCAATTGCAGCGTTTCTAGAGCCAACGTATATGCTTTCAAAACAGTGTGACATCGTTTCAAAACAGCCATAGTACAAGCGCTGGTTAAAACGCAAGACCTCTGCGCAGTTTTGAACAGTCAAGGAGACACAACACATGGAGTTGCAGCAGGGTCGAGGTGGACATAGCAGCGTATGAGCGTATGGGAGCCAAACGCAGCAGAGTAACGTAGCAGCAGTCAATGGAGTAGGTAGGCTTGACAGAAAATGTCAGGCAACTGACACCAACGAATATATGGGCAGCGTACTGTATGGAGCAGGGCGCAGGTAATGGAATATGGAGCAGAGCGCAGGCACTCAGTCAGACAAGGGAGTTACAAGGCACAAGAGCTAAAAAAGGAGCTGGCTCTGATACCATGTCAGGCCAGGTGGTAACTCCACAAAACAAAAACTGATTCGTATATTATTCCATAGGTAGGTCATTGTTATATACAATAGGAGTGATTGTTCAATTCATCTCCCGATGACTGTTCACATTCCTAATTTATTTATTTACACAAAATTCCCCCAATCATGAAGATTAGGTGTCAACAACATGCTTCGACCTAGTAGCCCATCATGACTTCATCCTTATATTGCTTTCAACATTTATTTTGTTGGATGGCTTCTTCATCATGACATATTTGTAGAGTAGAATCAATTATCTGCATCTTTTATATCTCCAAGGCCTTCTTAGGTGTCAAGGGTCCTTCCTTTCATTGTCAAAGTTGTCCTGCCTTCTTTTGGGAGATATCTTCAAAGTATCTTTTCAGATAGTGATTCTCGGTGATCATGGTGTTCTTCACATGCTTGATCTCTTTCTTTATTTGCTTCTTCTTAGATAGATGGGTCAACCATCTTATGCTTCTTGTGAGATCATTTCTTCATTGATTGCTTTCTGGACTAGTCAACATTTCTTCTTGCTTCTTAGTCAACAATCTTAAAATCCTTATGTGAGCATATTCTTTTGTTGACCTTCATTGCAATGTAGTACATGCCTTCGAGCATGTCCTTAGTGAAAGAGATTCTTTCATACTTGATCATGTTTATAGAACTATTCCCATGACTCAATAATATACAAATGATAACATGAATAAACTTTGATGCATACATACCTCATCTTGATTCTCCTTTGATCATCTTAGCTTCATTTGGTTGTCCTTGGTGTGGCCCTTCTTGCTTCATCTGAGCTTGTTTGCGCATCATCCTTTTCTTGAATCCCATGAATGGGACTTCCCAATGAGACATCTACTTCTTATTTATGAATCTTCTTTTGAAGATTCCATTATAGGACCTTGAAGACCCTTACCCTGCAAATGTTTCTTTCCTTTTGATGATGGAGGTTTTCTAAGATTCTTATTCATGATCAATTTAGAGTGGATGAGGTCCTATTCTAGGTATGCTCGTTCTATATGAATATCTTGAGCTATGTTCATCATGCTCCTATATTATAGAAGATATTTCTAACCATGCATTTTTGTTCTCATTTATAAATTCTCTTTCTACATGAGTATGTAGAACTCTATGTACTTCATGCTTCTAGATTCTAGAATATGTTTCTAGTCATGCAATTTTATTTTATTCCTACATGCTCCTATCCTACTCAAAACCTTGAAATAAGACTTGAAGTAAATAGTTTGTCTTAGTCATAGTAGAGATCCAGAGGATCTTCCTTCTTTTGCTTCTTTTCTTCTTCTTTCACCTCTTGAGTCATGTGAGCTTCTTCCCTCTTTATTTTGTTGTTGTTGTCCTTCTTCAGCTTAGGAAAATTCCTTTTGTAGTGTCCATATTCTTGGTATCCAAAACATTGGATTTTGGACATGTCTTTGTTATTTATTCTTCGTGGACCAAATTTGCCAAATTTTCCCTTTCCCTTGGCCATGGTAGCAAATTATTGCTCCTTTGATCCCACATCTTCCTTTGCTTTAAGTCTGGTTTCCTCTGTTGTGCATAGATACCACATTTCACTGAGTGTGGTTACTTCCATCTTGGCATATATGCTTCATGTGAAGTTGCCCCAATCCTCAGTTAGAGCATTGAGTACTATAGTTGTCATCTCTCTGTCAGACATGACTTCCCCAAGCTCTTGAAGTTGATCTCTCATTTCAAAGATTTTCATGAAGTAGGGAGCTATTTCTTCCTTTGTTATCTTCATCTTGTATAGTCCATTCCTTAGAGATATTACTTCTCCAGTTGTGGATACCGAGAATAGCTCTACTAGCTTATCATAAATTTCTTTTGATGTTTCAAATTTGGAGACATAAGGATTGAGAGAGTCTTTGATTGATTTTATCATAATCCTTTGAGCTCTTGTCTCATCCTTATTATACTTAGCTAAGGGTTGAGTTTGTTCCTTAGCAGGTATAGTGATATTCCCTTTGACATGTTTCAGAAGTTCATTCTCCTTGAGAAGTAAATCAATTCTCTTCTTCCATGCAAGAAAGTTATTGGTACCTACCAATTTATTGCTTTCCTTGCAAAAATACATTGATGCATATTCAGAAGGGGACATGTACTTACTTGATAGAGTTTGAGATGTAGTGGATTTTCTTTCTCCTTGAAGACTTGATGGCTTGCCTTCCTAGGATCTTGATGTTCTTCAAGTTTCCTTCTTCAAGTGGACTTGCTTGATGATGAGATTTGCTTGGTGACTTGTAGCTTGATGTAGGTCCTGCTTGAATCTGCTCTTCTTTGTAGGTGCATTCATGTAAGGCTCTTCTTCTTGCTATGTAGTCTTCCTTCGTGAAATGGGTGATAGGCCTTCTTTTCCTTGAGTATATTTTGCTTGATGCTTCAACCTTATAGATGGCTTTCCTTGATGAGTGTTCTTGAGTTTCCCTTTCCTTAATGTGTCAACTTAGCTCTGATACCATGTTGAAGAATCTAGGGAAAATAAGTGTAGTGTGATTCTTCGTTACTTGATAACAATTTGTGGAGTCTTTTTACTTTTTCTTGTTAGCTTAATATTTTTCTTCTTCTTATTAATGCATGTGTGTGTACTTCATGAAACTTCTACCAAAACATAAGAACAAGAACACAGGATGTTGGATCTCTGCCAGGGCCAAAAACTCTCTTCTCTTGAGAGGAAAACCCTTTAGTAAGTTTCTCTTATTGAAGCTTCTTATTGATCAATGCCAAACCCTATACCCCTGACAAGAATATCCTCTAAGCACAAGTCAAGTCTTTTCTCCTTTTTGCACTTTGTTCCCCGACACTCCTTCTTCTGGTACTTCATTCCCCGCCACTTCGTTCTTCTTTGAACTTGTTGGTAAATCTTGTTGTACTTGCTCTAAAAGAGATACCTTTGATGAAACCATTTTCTCATGATGATTCCTTTCTTCTTTTGACCAATCAACAAACTTGTATGACTATAATGGGAGGGTCGTTATGACAGGAGAGAAAACCTCTTTACCTTCACACGTGTGACTATTTTCCTTGTGATGTTGACCTCTTCCTTCTTCGCTTGAGAGAGCTCCTTCTACACTTAAGTGAGGGGCCTTATATGCCTACTTAGATTGCCCAACCAACGAAGTTATGTGACTGTGATGATAGTGTTGTAATGACCGCAGGAAGAGGCTTTGTTTCTCGCACGTGTGACTATTTTCTACCCTAGAAAACAATCATCTTAACTTCGGCCTAGACTTCACCTTGTACGCTGCACTAGAGGTTCCCTTTCTTGTCACTTGATCATCCTTTACTTGCACCTTTTCTTCACTGATTTCAGAGATAGATTGTTGACGTTATAATGGAGTGGACAACCTCTATATATGGAGGACTATCCCTCCTTTTAGGCGGACTTGAAGGTAGACTAGAAGACTGCAGGCCGACTTAACATTTATAATTCAGATTGCTTCTTTAATAGGTGTCATTACATGGAGGAGACTTGTTGACTTTGCTTGGAGGTATTCTCTTGACTCTAATACATAAACATACATGATGTAACATGCCCTTAAGGTCTTCAACATTTTATTTTGACTATTTGACTCACATATAACACTTTAACATGTGCTAGACCTATTTCAATGAGCAAGAAATTCATTGATATATATTATAAAAATAATATTTCTTTTCTTGAATAATACAAATGTCAAAAGTACATTTATGAAGACCGAACCTAGTTACATTTCCTTCAACAACAACTTCACGACCAAACATCACGTAGGCAGTAGGAATGGTGGAAAGATTCCAATACACCTCGAAGGAATCTCATATGTTAGCTGTAAAGGGAATACTTAGATACCTGAAAGGCACTCTTGATTTTGGATTATAGTACCTTAAGAGCACAAATATTACCTTGACAACATATACTGATGCAGATTGGGAAGGAAGCGTTGATGATTGAAAGAGTACCAGTGGGAATGAATTCTTCTTGGGAGGTTGTCTTGTGTTTTGCATTAACAAGAAACTATCTTTTATATCTCTCTCCATAACTGAAGTCGAGTACATAGCAGTAACAAATTATTGTACACAAATCCTATGGATGAAGGAAGCCTTGAAGGATGTCAACATAGAAACAAATCAACCTATCACCATCTACTGTGACAACACTAGTGCAATCAACCTCTCAAAGAATCTAGTCATGCATTCAAAGACAAAACATATCCCAATCAAGTATCACTTCCTTCGAGAACAGGTTGCGAGCATAACATCAAAACGAATTATGTCAACACTAAGGAACAAATTGCAGATATCTTCACAAAACCCCTACCTCGAGAAGCATTTGAACATCTTTGTCAAAAGATGGGGGTCAACTCTCTTGCATCCCATTAGAGCATCCCTTTATTATTGTTGTTAAAGGGGGATAATATGAAAGGGAGAGTAGTATAATGACACGGGGAGCAGCACGATGACATGGAGAGTAAGACAATGACGATGAGAGGGGGAGCGACATATGAGGAGATTGCTGCAATCAATAAAAAAGGGGGAGATTGTTGGCAGAATTATTGTTATTGATGTTAGAAACCATCTTGAGAAGATTGTGGCATATGCTTGTATAGGACTTCAAGTCCTTTCCAACGAGTATATACTCACCCTCTAATTTGTATTGGTTGAAGATAAATTGATTTTTCAAGTTGGGAATCCATATTCTTCAAGTCGGTCTACATGAGCCTACATGAACTCAATTTGACTCCATTACCAAAATATGTGTCCCTTCATGAAAGGTTAATTCATATAAATACAAAATGTGACTCATTCCATCAATCCATCTCGACCAAGACAAGGAAGATAAACAATTTGGATCTAAGGCAAAAGAAGTTCACAACTCGTGAACTAGGGAACTAATCATGAGAGCTAAAACATGGGTTTTTTGGTGATATTTTTTATGTTTTGGGATTCATTTTGGAGCTTTGATTATACTTCTATGTGGTTTGTTTTCGAGTAGTGATTAGACTCTTCTATGGTTCGACTTGTACCTTATATTTCTACCCTCTGTGCTTGGCCTTGAGGCTAAGGTAGACTTCAGATTTTGGCCCTATGTGGAGACCTATGACAAAGACATGCCTGCAACTTTCAGCCTCGTGGAGACCCGCGGAAAGGTAAAATAGACTTGAAAATTTCAACCCTTTAACATACTTGTGTCAAGGTAATTTCAACCATATAATAGGGCATAAACCTCAACCCTCTTTGTGGAGTATATTTTCCATATTTAAGAACTGTGCTCAGCCCTATTTGGAGCATATTTGGGTTGGAAAAAGAGCAGAATAGGAGTAGACTTAAGACCTCTGTTGAAGCTTCTTTTTTAGTACCTTGTTGAAGAAGTTTCATGTTGAAATTCCACGACCCTGGTGTCTAGGATATAATATTAAAATATCTTACGCTACCAAACCAAAAATATCAACAAAGCTACTTTTCACAATGGAATATAAATAACAAAAATCATACATGCACAAATACATACAACGTTTTACAATTTTTTTCAACCCAACTTCATTATATTAATCAACATATAACACAATTTTCTAGGTCTCATATACCAGGGATAGTGGCCCTCAAATATCCAATGGTACAAGAATACAAGATACAATGACAATCTCGCTACTCTAGTGCACAATCACAACCTCTATGTCGTATCTTGTCCCGCCAGTCCTTCACTCCCAATTTGCAACAACACAACTCTACCTCTATCAATGAAACAAGTCCATTTGCCACTTAACACATCTCCACCTACTCTCACACTAATTTTAAGTCCATCTACACGTCAACACATTAAGACTTCGTTTGAGTTGTTCACAACTCCACTTGTCAACAACTCCCTCTGCCCACTGCTGCTCCTCAGCTAGTCAGGGTCTTCTTCCCACTATAGCCTTCCACTGCTGCTATATGAAGGCTAACATAAGGTAGGAGGGTTGCTGCGTATCACTACTGCATGCCACTTCTGCTACAATGAACATGGGTTGATCATCATTTACTCATCTAAGCTGGCCAATCCTTGAGCTCTCAAACTATCTCCTTCTAGTAGCTTCCTCCATCCATCAAAGAGCTACACATAGGATCGACTCTTCACCCAACACACAGTTGTCTAAGTCTGATGCTTCTAGAGAAACTCTTGGTTACCTACACATTTCCCTCCACCAGTCCAAAGGTACCCAATACTTCTGTCCACACTAGGACTTCATCCCTAGCATCAAATCAACACAAAAACATCATAACATACCTTGCTTTATAATTATGTTCACTGTTGCTCTTTGCTCCTCCTAGTTAGGGCTTGTGACCCACTATTACAACCCTCATAACCTTGCACAAATAGCCCTTTACAATTGCAGTCTTGCTATGCTTTGCTCATGCTATTTAGAACCACTTCCTAGGAAGAGTCTAGCCTTAGATTAGGCCTCCCAACCCTGTCCTAATTGCCCATAACTATTCCAAATCCCTCAGTACCCTACAAAAGCCCTAAGCAACCTCTAATTAGCCCTTTTGACCCCCTACAAAGTGATTGTCCTCTGTGGCCCTCAAATAGAGGCACGCCTACACAAAATGACACCCAAACATACCTCCAAACTCCACTCCAAGCCCGCAACGTCCTCCTACACAAACTCAAACCTGCAATTGAAGGAAGAATGTGCCCAAAACAATCCCTATCTTCCATGCCTTGTCTGTGAAAATTCGAGAATCCCACCCGAATCAACTACTACAACAACTGATTAAACTTCTCCTATTTGTTAATTACTGAAACAAATTATTTACTGCGTCCTACAACAAATATCAAAGCTAATACAATTGCAGTCTTCACTTAATTAATTAATTTTCCCAAAACAAGAACATAGAAATAGAGAAAAATTCACACAAGTGACACAATATTTTTTGGACAAATGTCCCTGGAATAACCCAATGCGGGAAAACCGGTGCAACAACTCTGAGGATTTTATATTATTAAGCAGTAGTTTCTGAATACAACTCTTGATGCCCTTTTGACAATCCAGTTACAGAGAAAATAAACTGACAGAAAAACTTAGTGAGATTACCTCACTCTTCCTGGCAAGTCCCGACAATTCCGACAGCTGAACCAACTGTCCTCGGCTATCTCTGCATTGGCCCTGTGTTAGCCTCAAAAGAATCGGTGTCAGGTCAACTAGGAAATATTTTCCCTTTGGAGTAGTTTCGAGCCCTCCCAGCTCAGAAATGTCAACTCCCCCAGCAAACTCGGACCTCTGTGTTGAAGACTGCACAACTTCTGCATGAGCCCTCCTAGCTCAATGTCAAGCTCTGGGTCGGCCCTTCTGGTCCAGCGTCAACCCCTCCTGGGCCTATGCTGCCTCCTCTTGGTATCTCTCTGCCTCTCTGCTGCGTATCTTGGGTCCTGGAGAAGATACTCCAACCCAACTATCCCTACCCCTCACTGCAATTACTCACTATCGAAAATCTCCTGGCATCTCCTCCACTCTGCTTCAGAAAATCGAACTTCTGAACTCTCTGTGCGTGTATTCCAAATGACCCTCAAGCCTCCTTAAATAATCTTCGCGTTGACATTCAAAGACCCATATTAAAAGCTAATTAATGGCTAAGATCATTTCTGCTTAATCCTTGTCTTCTTCTAGAAGTTACTCCCACAGTTTAGATTAATACCCATTAATTATTTTAATTTCCTAAGTTTAGACTTAGGGTCCCATCAAAAATAATTAATTGTTTTAATAAAACGGTCTATGGGTGGAATTTTCCAAAACAATTTATGGGTTCTTTGGAATACACGTGCCTAAGCCTCCTTGCAAAATTTGAGACTTAGAGCACATCTGATGCTACCAGAAATCAACACTCCCTCTTAGTGAGGAATGTGTTCTAGGAATGCCTTCAATCTTAAACATCACATTGACTTCACAACATCTTCCTTTAAGTTGCTGATGTCTGACATGCTATCCACCAACCACAGCGTAAATGATGCATATGTACTACTACTGGCCCTACCACTGTCAACATTGCATCTGTACTACAACTCCCTCTGAAATTCTGCATCCGTGCTGCTGTTGGCACTGCCGTTGCCAATTGCCTCTGCACTGCAAACTATTGCTGCTACTCCATCAACAACGGAAAAAAATTCCAAGTTAATGAACTAACTGTGTTCAATATGATACCATGTGAATGCTGGATCGTGATTGTTGTTAGTCTATGTGCTGACCCTCTGAATTTACTGTGTTGCTGATGACCTCTGCTCTGTGCCATCTGCACTATTGTCAACTCTTGTTATGAAACCAGCTCACAAAAAGATAGAAAAGATAGATCAACACCTTATAATTCAACCTCTTCGAGGGGGAAACCTCCTTTAAATTACACAAATGAACAATTATTGGATGATACAAATGACAAGACCTCATTTCTATATATAGGAGTCTAAGAGGTCATAATATAATCAGAGCCGACATAACAATAATAATGTAAGGGCACAATAATAACAATAGTGGGCTTCTATGGGGCACAATAATAACAATATGGGGACTACATGGGTACAACAATATAATAAGGGGGTTGTACTAATAACAATAAGGGGTTACGCTAGTAGTATAGGGGCCTAACATGCCCCTCTCCTTCAAAAAGTGTTGGCCTCAACGATTGAGTAGTTCTTGATGCTTCTGTATAAAATTCTTGTCCTCCCATGTGGAATATTCGACAGGTAAGTTCTTCCACTTGATGAGATACTCTGAAATTGATCGATTTCATAGCTGTCGGGTTCTTGTTTCTATGACTGCTCCAGGTTCCAATTTGATTTTTCCTTCCTCTTCAAGTTCTGGCAATATTGTTTGAATTGGAATATTCTGCAACTTTTGAATGAGTGGCCACACTTCTTTGTCCTTCTTCCATTCATCCCTTGCTTCGTTTATCCAATCTGGTTGGATAATAGAAATAGCACAAAACAATGCTTCCACATCCTCATTCTTTCTTGAGAGTGCATCTGCAACAAAAAATTTCTTTCCTTTTCTGTAGATGATGTCAAAGTCATAACCCAACATATTTGTGACCCATTTTTTCCGTTTTTCTAAAGATAATATTTGTTCTAAAAAGTATTTAAGACTATTATGATCTATTTTTACCTTGAAGTGTCTTCCCATTGGGTATGGTCTCCATTTCTTAAGTGCATGTAGTATTTCCAACATTTCCTTCTCATAAATAGCTTGTTTGAGATGTCGCTGTAAAAATACCCAATCACTTACATCAAAACTTTTTTCACTGTGATGTTGATCTACCTGTTGTTTCATTTGATTCTGCACCAAAGTGGCATCATCCTTTAAAAGTTGGAGAACTTGTTGTTGATGCTCAAAGTGATCTTTCACTGCGTGACCCTTTTTCTTCTTGATATGTCCTATCTTAAGAGTTTGAGGAGTGGTAATTTCTTCCAATGCTCTACAAGATATGGTCGGATTCATTTCTTGATGCTTGATGTGATCTTTCATTTCTTGAACATTTTTCTTCTGGATATGTCCTTCTATGTTGATAGTTTGGGGAGTGGTAATTCCAGCCAATGCATTACAAGATATGGTTGGATTAATTTCTTCTTTCTCGATATGATCTTTCACTTCTTGAACCTTTTTTTTCTTGATATGTCCTTCTATCTTAAGAGTTTGAGGAGTAGTAATTCTGGCCAATGCATTACAAGATATGGTTGGATTCATTTCTTCTTTCTCGATGTGATCTTTCACTTTTTGAACCTTTTTCTTCTTGATATGTCCTTATATCTTGAGAGTTTGAGTGATAATTCTTGCCAATGCTTTACAAGATATGGCCAGATTCATTTCTTCTTTCTCAGGGGTTGGGTCCTGGCGTATATCCTCTTCTTTTGATGTTTCTTGATCCTTTTCTTCCTCCTCTTCATACTCTATGTAAAATAATTTCTTCTCAGCACACTTATGGCCTTTAGTGCATTCTCTATCACAATTGTAACAAAGCCCTTTTTCTCTTTTTCTTCCAATTGTTGTGGTGTAAGCCTTGTAGGTTGTGGAAGGCTAGGAGAAGAAACACTTCCATAATTATAGTCATGAGTGGTGGGATTCCTTGTTTCCATAATTTCGCTTTCAATTTTTCTTGCCAACTCGAATGCCTCCTCCAATGAGTTAGGTTCCCAAAAACGAACCTCAAGTTGAATGTTATCCTTTAAAGTCCCTATGAAGACATCAATCCTTTACTTCTCTAGAATATAATTTACCCTTCTATTCAATTTTTGAAAGTCCTCAATGTGCTCTTCCATTGAACCCTTTTGTTTGAGATTTATCAATTGGCTAAAGGAGTTTCTCTTTGTATCCTCATAATGTGCTATCATTTCCTCCGTGAAAATTGACCACGTGACAAGTGGTTTACGAGAAAAAAGCCCTTTATACCGTAAAAATTGATTCGGTTCTAAATAATTAGATGCAATACATACCTTTTGTAACAGTGGTACACCATGAGATCAAAATATTTCTCCATCTGTAGTATCCAATTTATCGAATCCTTGCCATCAAACTTCCTCATCTCGCTTTTTCTTGATTTTAGGAGCTCGATCTTGAAACGACTGTAACTTTGTAATTTCGGATCTTCCAGTTCTGAAATCGCCGGCTACAGTAGCCCTCTACGTCCTTTTTCCAATGCCACTAGTCTGATCCAAATTGGATTCTCCAAGGAAGAGTTATGCGAAATCTCCCATGGTGACCTGATTATAGACTAGTTCAGTAGAGCAAACTTGTACGACGTGCCACGTGTCACTATTTCGACCTCTAGATCTGAAAAATGTACACAGGAAACTACAGTCCGTCCTCTTTTTGTAATTTCTAACGAAATTTCAATCTGATGCTCAGAGAGAAAGCTATGATGAGTTTTCCTAGGTCACCTGTTTGGAATGTAATTCAAGAGTTTGCAAAAATACTAACTTCCTCGGATCATATCTCCACAAATATTGCGCAAAAAGCTCTGAAATTCGGATCCGAGGTTCAGCACAATTTCGTCTCAAATGGGGTTTTTTTTTAGCTTCTAAAACGTCGTAGAAAATAAGTTATAGCGACAATTCCACGATTACCTATTTGGAGCAGCGAAACCCTAGAATCCAAATCTCTAATACCAAATGTTATGAAACCAGCTCACAAAAAGATAGAAAAGATAGATCAACACCTTATAATTCAGCTTCTTCGAGGGGGCAACCTCCTTTACATTACACAAATGAACAATTCTTGGGTGATACAAATGACAAGACCTCCTTTCTATATATGGGAGTCTAAGAGGTCATAATAAATCAGAGCCGACATAACAATAATAACGTAAGGGCACAATAATAACAATAGTGGGCTTCTATGGGGCACAATAATAACAATATGGGGACTACATGGGTACAACAATATAACAAGGGGGTTGTACTAATAACAATAAGGGGTTACATTAGTAGTATAGGGGCCTAACAACTCTACTCTGCGCTGCTCAGTCTCTAGCGCTCCTAGCTATTGCAACTGTCTCTTCGACACTCCTTGGCACCATCCCACACTAGTCCACCCTGCTACTTTTGGTTTGGGCTTCTGTAGCAAGGAATTGATCCAAGAGGTGGGATCCTCAAGGATCCTGCCCATATGTAGCTCTTTCGAACTACAAATGTAAATCAGCGCACCTCCCTCCTGGAGGTATCTCGGCTATCATGGTGAACTCCTCCTCCTCTATCTTCACGGGTGCAACCTTTAGATCGTGCTTCTCATCTTTGTCCTTCTTCTTGAGAGTACATTGAGTTGTGTAGTGACCCATCTCACCACACTTAAAGCACTTTATCTTCGAGATGTCCTTCTTACGTCTCTAGTGCTCCTGCTGTTCCTTTGATGCGAGTGTTGCATTGTCCTCCTCCTCCTTAGGATTCGACCCACTGTTGCTGCTTCCATCAAGCTTACACTTGACTATATCTCTCATCATCTCCTCTTGTTTGAGATATGCCCACATCTCATCCCAATTCGGTAAAGTCGCCCTGCCCAGGATACTCTGGATAAAGGACTGGCCACTCATCCGAGATAGAATTGAGGTCCATTCTAACCAACTTTGAGTCTTGAGGTGTAGACCCCACCATATATAACTCATCATGGGTCTCCTGAAGCTTTGTGAGGAATGGATCCACACGCTCCCCCTTATGCATCTAAGCATATCTCAGCTTCTGTTGCTCGGAAGATCCATGATATAGCATAGACAATGAATCTCACATCTCCTTAGCAGTCCCTATACTAGCAATGTGACATACCACATGATCCTTCACTCTGTCGAGGATAATTATTTTTTCCTTAGCTCGGTACTTCTTCAACGGATCTGCATCTGCAAGCACAACAACCATGCTGTCGACATATGTCTTGAGGGCATACTCATCTAGAAGGAATGACATCCTTACCTTTTAGATGACATAGTTGGCTGCTCTGTCCAACCTATCCTAATCCCGCAAGTCACTGGTTGCCATCTTTGCCACAAATGTCGAAAATCTCCTCTCTGGTTCTTACTACTACTACTTAGCCAATAAGAAAACGGACTTCTTGGCAAGAAGTCTTATTGAGGAAGAAATTCCCTCAACAGTGCTTCTTCCTTCTCTTCTGACGTCTTTCTGCCTAGCAAAATGAGCTGTAGAAAACACTGTGTCCCACCAGCTTCTCCTCATGCTGAGGCTTCAGCGCTGCTCCCTCTGCCCCGACAAACTTTCGAACTAGGAGTCCTTCCTCTCTGTCGACTCACTCAGAGAGAGTGATAGAGAGAGTTTGCCTCTGTTGAGATTGCAACAAGATGATGGAGCTTAGTGAAAAGAGTCGCCTTCACTAAGTGGGCCCGCAGGCAAATTATGGCGCAAGTTCTATTTTTCGATCACAGCAGGAGTGACCATAGCAGGGATGATCACAGCAGGAGTGACCATAGCAGGAGTGATCACAGTAGGAGTGACCACAGTAGGAGTGATCACAGCAGGAGTGATCAAAGTCTATTTTTAGACTGGCTGTCCAAAATAGAAAAGTCAAATATTATTGTCTCATAATAATATTTGGACTATAAACTTGATCTTATTCTCTTGGAGCACTTCAGTTTGAGCTACAGATGTGGCCCATGCAGCTGTCAGAAGGAAGTACGATTTTCTTATGAGTCAGTTGAGTTGTTGCATGCATGACTTCAGTTACAACTCAATCAGTTGAGTTTGGTGGAGTTGATTGTGGAGTTGATGGAGTTGTGTTCAGTTTGACTTGGTTAAACTAGTTGTAGTTAGTCTAACTGCAAATAGACTAATGATGAGTTGTTAAACTAATTATTAACTCATAATACAACTATAGAATACATCAGTTAACTCAGTTGCATGTCATTGCATGTTCAGTTCAACAAGGACAAGTGTTAGAGAATCAGATTGCTATCAGTTGTGACTATAGTTGTGCATGAGGATTTGCACAATCAAGGGATTGAGTATGCCAATGAGTTTGCTCATGTATTTTCCCAGTACTATAGCCTCTGTTCACGTCTTACATAGTGTGAGTGATTCTTTGGAGGTGAAATACGAGTTTGGTAAACCATTCTCATTGATTCTTGAGCAGGTATTGAGTAGTGGAGGCAGGCAAGCAGTGGAATAGATTTGGAGATCAGATCTTAGCTGTATTGTGTGTAATAGGTGGAGCTGGTACTGGATTGCTTGTGATAAGCATTGTACTTTGTAATGTTACATGGTCTCAATCATTAATGTACAGATAGTTGGGGTTTTTAGCGAGATGCTTTCCCCGGGTTACATACTGTGTTAATGTGTGAATGCTCTTGATGTTTTATTGTTATTGATGCTGCTATATTGATGATCAACGTAGAGGAGCTTATGTATTGTGTATGTATTTTGCAATAGTACATGATCAAGATAATCTCTGTTGAATATGTGTTAAATTATTCAAAATTTCTACATGGTATCGGAGCTGTTGATCATCAGATCTACTATTTAGGAAGTGTTTACATTCTATTTCTTCAGGCAAAGTCTGTAATCGGGCCAGGTAGCCTCTGGATTCATCCTTCCTTTGGAAGGTGAGATATCCGGTGAATGCCCATACAGTCAATCTCTATACGAGAAATATTGTGTTCTCACGAATCTTAGATCCGAGGCGGTTGAGTTGGTTGCTGGTGGAATTCGAATTTGCAGCAGTGTTTTCTTGGTGGCAACGCAACAATGTCTTTCAACGGATTGCGATTGGAGTATGGTCTTGAGGGCAGCTCAAACTATATTGCATGGAAGGACAGGATGGAGGCAATATTGGATGATAACGGGATGAAGGAGTTCATAGATACGGATTTCCCAAAGCCTACTGATGCTACTCAAGTTGATGCTTGGCAAAAGAAGACCGCAAAATGTCGAAGGATTCTGTTGGAGGGCGTGAAGGATCACATTGTGTCCAGCCTCCATGGAAAGGCGACTCCATATTTGATGTGGAAATCATTAACAGAATTATTCCAAAGCAAGAGCGATCAGAGGAAGCTGGCGCTCAAAGATAAACTCAGAAACATCAAATGCGAGAAGGGTGACAGTATGCCCAAGTATCTCACGAAGTTCACTCAGTGTCGAGATGAGCTGGGAAGTGTGGGGGTTACTATCGATGATGAGGACTTGGTGAGCTTGGCTCTCCTTGGTCTTTCGAAGAGTTGGCATTCCTATCAGGACTCTGTCAATGGTCGGGAGAAATTGCCAGGATGGGAAAGACTATGGTCAGATCTTGTGCAGGAGGAGATCAGGCGGAGTACTAGGGACGGATCTTCGTCAAAGGGAGATGATGAAGAGAATTGTGCTTTGGCTGCCAAAGCAAAGAAGGGGAAGAACAAGAAAGCTTCTCAGTCTGGTGCGAAAGGCAAGAAGCAGGATATGTCCAAGGTGAAGTGTTTTCACTGTCACCAGCACAGACACTATGCCACTAATTGTCCACAGAAGAAGAAGAACAAGCAGGTTGCTAGATCTTCAGCAGGAGAGGCTCTAGCCTCACAGTTTGAGCTTGATTTTTCATTGATCGCATGCTTGGTTTCAAGTGTGATGGGATCGGTGTGGTTCTTGGACAGTGGTGCGTATTTTCACATGATGGGAGATAGAGATTTGTTCTCTGATCTGGAGGACAGAGATCTTGGAGTGCACATCGAGATGGGCGATGATGGTAGATATAGTGCGACCGGTATCGGTACCATTTCCTTTGAGAGGGAGTCTGGTAAACCCTTCGTATTGAAGGAAGTCATGCATGTTCCAGGATTGAAGAAGAATCTCATCTCAGTGGTGATGTTAGAAGACAAGGGGTATGCTGTTGTTTTCAGCGAGGGAAAGGCCTTCCTGCGCAGCAAGACAACTGGTGAGACTCGGAAGATAGGGGTTCGAGTGAGGAACCTTTATCAGTTGCATGTAGATGGATGCGCAACAATGGCAGAAGGATTGGTGATCCGGGATGATGGCGAGTTGTGGCACAGGAGATTGGGTCACCTTCACCATGGAGCCTTGAAGATACTGCAGCAGATCACTACAGGGCTTCCTAAAGGCACACTTGCGCAGTCATATCAGTGCAAGGGGTGTACTTTGGGGAAGTTTGTGAAAGCCACCTTTCACGAGAAGGATAGTCGCGCCACGACGATCCTTGAGAGAATTCACACAGACGTGTGTGGACCTTTCTAAGTTGCTTCGACAAAAAAACACAAGTATTATGTGATTTTTGTTGATGATTTCTCTCGTAAGTGCTGGATCTTCTTCATGCAGAAGAAGAGCGAGACATATTCAAAGTTCTGTGAATTCAAAGCACTGGTCGAGAAGGAGTTGGGGAAGAAGGTGAAGGCTCTGAAGAGCGATAATGGTGGTGAATACATCTCGGACGAGTTCAAGGATTTTTGCAAGGCAGAAGGGATTCGAAGAGAGCTCATAGCTCCCCATAACCCACAGCAGAACAGGGTAGCTGAGCGGAAGAACAGAACGATTGTGGGTGCTGCACAGGCAATGTTGCATGATCAGGGCCTACCCCTTCACTTGTGGGTGGAAGCCTGCAATACAACAGTTTATGTGCAGAACCGTTGTCCTCATAGGATACTTGGCATGAGTACACCCGAGGAGGCTTATTCTGGTAAGAAGCCTGATCTTTCTCATTTGAGGATTTTTGGTGCTAACGTTTACATGCATGTGACGAAGGATGCCAGGAAGAAGTTGGAGCCGACTGCAGAGGTTGGGATATTTGTGGAGTACACTGATACGCCCCACAACTATCGTGTGTATTTGCCAGACAATGGTAAAACTGTTGTGCGACGGGATATAAAAGTTCAAGAGGAGAAAGCCATGAAGTGTTCGCTTGAGAGGGAGCTACACTTGCATGCAGATGAGGAACTATTAGTTCCTAAGGATGAGCTTCAGGACATGGATCAGCCACAGGACGAGGTTCATGGAGTGGAAGAGACCACTCATGCAGCGCCAACCATCAGAGGGCGAAAGTGCTTGACAGAAGCTGAGCGACTGGCTCAAGATGCAGAGAAAGTTGTAGGACCACCTACAGCCCAACGCAGACAGAGACAGTCAC
Source organism: Pinus tabuliformis (assembly GCA_031772625.1). Classification (NCBI taxonomy): domain Eukaryota; kingdom Viridiplantae; phylum Streptophyta; class Pinopsida; order Pinales; family Pinaceae; genus Pinus; species Pinus tabuliformis. The sequence continues at coordinate 1,123,731,774 of CM062815.1, read as the reverse complement.
TTGATCGGTACACTGGATACATGGCTCTTATGAGCAAGTGTGTTGTGACTGAGCCATCCTCTTTCGAGGAAGCTGTGGAGGATCCTGCATGGGTAGATGCCATGGTGGAAGAGTATGATTCTATTGTCAGAAACAATGCATGGGAGTTTGTTCCTAGATCGGAAGGGAAATTAGTGGTGGGTTCGAGATGGATCTACAAAGTTAAGCAGGCAGCTGACGGGAGTGTAGAGAAGTACAAGGCAAGATTTGTTGCCCGAGGCTTTTCACAGATAGAGGGGATCAATTATGAGGAGACCTTTGCACCTGTCGCAAGGTATTCTTCCATACGGACGATTCTTGCTCTCTCATCGCAGATGGGATGGCACATTCATCAGATGGATGTGAAGACTGCGTTCCTCAACGGTGTCATTGAGGAGGAGGTGTACATTGAGCAACCCGAAGGCTTTGAGGTCTTCAACAGCGAGTCGCATGTGTGCAGGCTCAAGAGAGCGCTGTATGGGTTGAAGCAAGCACCACGTGCTTGGTACACACGGATAGATAGCTATTTCACAGGACTTGGATTCTCCAAGAGCGAGGCGGATCCTAACCTATACCAGATTGTGGTGGAGGGTAAGTTGCTTATCATTGTACTGTATGTTGATGATTTGATTCTAACGGGTGATGAGCTGTTGATACTGTCATGCAAGAAGGATCTTGCTACAGAGTTTGAGATGAAGGATTTGGGCCTCCTTCACTATTTCCTAGGATTGGAAATATGGCAGCGCAGTGGTGGACTGTTTGTTTCTCAGGGCAAGTATGCTCGGGAGATACTGGAGAAGTTCAACATGCATGGCTGCAAGCCTGTTGATACTCCTCTTCCTGGAGGTTGGAGGAAGGAGGATGCCACTTCGGGAGAAGAAGTGGATGCCACTGTTTATCGACAGTTGGTGGGGTCGCTGATGTATTTGGTCAATACACGACCCGATATATGCTATGCAGTTAACCAGCTTTCACAAGCTATGGTTAAGCCTATCAAGCTCTTCTGGAAGGCGGGCAAGCATGTATTGCGCTACTTGAGAGGCACATCGGGATATGGTTTGTGGTACAGACAGGAGGATGAGGTGAAGCTATGTGGCTTCACGGATGCAGATTGGGCAGGGAGCCCAACGGACAGAAAGAGCACATCAGGAGGGGTCTTCAGTATTGGATCGACAACAGTTTCTTGGTACAACAGGAAGCAGAGATTCGTGGCACTCAGTTCAGCGGAGGCCGAGTATATGGCAGCAAGTTTGGCTGCATGTGAGGCTATATGGATGAGGAAGATCCTGGTTGGTTTGTTCGGTTCTCATTTGGATCCCACTGTGATTTACTGTGATAACCAGAGTTGCATTAAACTCTCGGCTAATCCTATATTTCATGATAGATCTAAGCATATTGACATCAGGTACCATCATATCAGAGATTGTGTGCAGCGAAGGATCATGTTGCTTTCATACATTCCAACGGAGGATCAGGATGCTGATATTCTGACGAAGGCTCTCACCAGGAGCAAATTCGAGTACCACCGAGGCAGGATAGGGGTTGCTGATAATCCATATCTTGTCGACAGGGAGTGTTGAGATTGCAACAAGATGATGGAGCTTAGTGAAAAGACTTGCCTTTACTAAGTGGGCCCGCAGGCAAATTATGGCGCAAGTTCTATTTTTTGATCACAGTAGGAGCGACCACAGCAGGGATGATCACAACAGGAGTGACCACAACAGGAGTGATCAAAGTAGGAGTGACCACAACAGGAGTGATCACAGCAGGAGTGGTCAAAGTCTATTTTTAGACTGGCTGTCCAAAATAGAAAAGTCAAATATTATTGTCTCATAATAATATTTGGACTATAAACTTGATCTTATTCTCTTGGAGCACTTCAGTTTGAGCTACAGATGTGGCCCATGCAGCTGTCAGAAGGAAGTACGCTTTTCTTATGAGTCAGTTGAGTTGTTGCATGCATGACTTCAGTTACAACTCAATCAGTTGAGTTTGGTGGAGTTGATGGAGTTGTGTTCAGTTTGACTTGGTTAAACTAGTTGTAGTTAGTCTAACTGCAAATAGACTAATGATGAGTTGTTAAACTAATTATTAACTCATAATACAACTATAGAATACATCAGTTAACTCAGTTTCATGTCAGTGCATGTTCAGTGCAACAGGACAGGTGTTAGAGAATCAAATTGCTATCAGTTGTGACTATGGTTGTGCATGAGGATTTGCACAATCAAGGGATTGAGTATGCCAATGAGTTTGCTCATGTATTTGCCCAGTGTTATAGCCTCTGCTCACGTCTTACACAGTGTGAGTGATTATTTGGAGGTGAAATACGAGTTTGGTAAACCATTCTCATTGATTCTTGAGCAGGTATTGAGTAGTGGAGGCAGGCAAGCAGTGGAATAGATTTGGAGATCAGATCTTAGCTGTATTGTGTGTAACAAGTGGAGCTGGTACTGGATTTCTTGTGATAAGCATTGTACATTGTAATGTTACATGGTCTCAATCATTAATATACAGATAGTTGGGGTTTTTAGCGAGATGCTTTCCCCGAGTTACATACTGTGTTAATGTGTGAATGCTCTTGATGTTTTATTGTTATTGATGCTGCTATATTGATGATCAACGTAGAGGAGCTTATGTATTGTGTATGTATTCCGCAATAGTACATGATTAGGATAATATCTATTGAATATGTGTTAAATTATTCAAAATTTCTACAGCCTCGAAAATTAGCCCTCCGGCTAGGACTGCGCAAACCCTTTGGGGTTTGGAACTACTACCTCATGCAGCTTTTTTGATCTCCCTCTTTTGCTCAACATTGGGTTCTTTGGTACTATTCTTCTTGCTTCACCTACACTAGCTCTGATACCATGTGAAAATTTGAGAATCCCACCCGAATCAACGACTGCAACAACTGATTAAACTTCTCCTATTTATTAATTATTGAAACAAATTATTTACTACTTCCTAAACAAATATCGAAGCTAATACAACTGCAGTCTTCACTTCTTGACTTAATTAATTAATTTGTCCAAAACAAGTACAAAACAATAGAGAAAAATTCACACAAGTGACACAATATTTTTTGGACAAATGTCCCTAGAAAAACCCAATGCGGGAAAACTGGTGCAGTAACTCTGAGGGTTTTATATTATTAAGCAGTAGTTTTTGAATATAACTCTAGATGACCTTCCAACAATCTAGTTACAAAGAAAATAAGCTAACAAAAAAACTTAGTGAGATTACCTCACTCTACCCAGCAAGTCTCGACTGTTTCGAAAGTTGAAACAACTATCCCCAACTATCTCTGCTCTGGCCCTACATAGGCCCTGCTAGCCTCAAAAGGCTCTATGTTAGCTCAACTGGGAAATGTTTGCTCTCTGGAGCAGTTTCCAGTCCTCCCACTCAGAAATGTCATCTCCCCCAACAAACTAAGACTTTTCTATTGAAGACTCCACAACTTCTGCATGAGCCATCCTGGCTCAGCGTCAAGCTCTGGGTGGGCCCTTCTGGCCCAGGGTCAACCCCTCCTAGGTTTGTGTTGCCTCCTCCTAGTGTCTCTCTACCTCTCTGCTGCATATCTTGGGTCTTGGAGAAGATACTCCAACCCAACTAATTTCCCACTATCGAAAATCTCCGGGCAACTCCTCTGCTCTACTTCGGAAAATTGAACTTTTGAATTTTGTGTGTGTGTCTTCCAAATGACCCTCAAGCCTCCTTAAATAATCTTCTCGTTGACATTCAATGACCCATATTAGAAGCTAATCAATGGCTAAGATCATTTCTTCTTGATCCTCGTCTTCTTCTAGAAGTTACTCACATAATTTAGATTAATACCCATTAATTATTTTAATTTCCTAAGTTTAAACTTAGGGTCCCATTGAAAATAAATAACTATTTTAATAAAACTATCTCTGGGTGGAATTTCCCAAAACAATTTCTGGGTTCTTTAGAAAACACGTGCCTAAGTCTCCCTGCAAAATTTGAGACTTAGAGCACATCCGATGCTACCAAAAATCAACATTATCCTCCTTGCTTCTCTAGTCGCCTCAAAGATGAAATGATGATGATTTGACCTCTAATGTCACTCCTATATATACAATCTCATGTGGTGTTAAGACATGACTTGTGGCATTAACCCACATTTCCATTAAAAAATTCATAACTCATTATAGACAACTCAGAATTCGACGATTTTCATTGTGTTGGATTCTCCTCAACGTCCTCTATCATTTCCAGCCATATCATATCCAAAATGCTCCATGGTTTTGGACCAAACATCAATGGGTGCAAAACCCCAACCTTGGGTTTCAATCCCACCAATGAATTTTGTGGCCCTCCAAACCCAAAACCCTAGGGCTTGGAGTACCTCACAAGCTATCAAAAATCAACATTCCCTCTTAGTGAGGGAGGTACTTCCAAGACTAGGAAGTAGCTCATCGTCATCGCTACTCACAACACTCGCCCAACTCCTAACACTCACAATTGCAGCAATCCCTGTAGCATGAACTACATCTCTCTCAGAAGTGTTGCTATTGTTGGAAGCATCCTGCTTCTTCTTCTTCTCCTAGAATGTCATCCACTCTCTCCATGATTCCTGTTGAAAATTGGCAACAAGAAATTGCTAAAAATAGAAGTGCTAAAAATAACAGTTTAGGCATCAGTGCTGGATTGGGCAATAGGGAATGAAAAATGGAAGTGCTAAAAATAGAAGTTCTATTTTTAGCAGTGCAACATGGATTCCTATTTTAGTCAGTCCCTGGACTAGAAATAGGAAGTAAAATTCGAATTTGATATTAACAACAGTTTGAATATTAATTAATTAATTCAGTTTGAGTTAATTAGTTAAGGAATTATGAACTTGAATTCTTTGTGAGAACATGTAATATGTTCTCCACTAATTGGGGAATGCGTCCTTGATTAAGGAATGATGAACTTGAAGTCTTTGTGAGAACATGTAATATTTTCTCCACTGATTGGGGAATGCGTCCTTGATTTGCTCCACTGATTGAGGAATTAAGAATGAGTTCTATATTGAGAGGATCAGTTGAATTAGTTTAACTTAGTCAAGTCCAGTTAGATTAATTTAACAAGTTGTTAAATTAATAAGACTCAATTTGTTAATGCTTGCATGCATGTATCAACTGGTATTTTCAGATAACTGAAGATTCACTCATGGATAACTCATGCATGTCAGTTCAGACAGAGACCCAATTGAGATCAGATGAGGGACAATGTACTATGAGTTGCTAGGATATTCCTAGTGGATATTCCTTGCATGAGGAAGGAATATTATTCCTTCTAGTACTGTGTAGTTGGACCTGAGGTGACAACAGGTATGATTTGGCCAATTCACACATGTTATGTAATTGGACCCCAATCAAAACTGCGCAAGGAAATAGGGGTTTGGAGGACTTGTGGAGCCTATATATACAGGCCTAGATAGTCCATGAGCTACATCATCAGAGTACAGAGAGAGCATGATAGCTTTTGAGCTGATTCTTTTTTTATGTTGTTGAGGATTTCCACTTGATTGATAATACAGAGTTGGGGTTTTATGTTGGTGCTTTCCCCAGTGATATATTCTGTGTTATGTGTGATTGATTCTTTCTTATCAGTTATATGTGTTCATGCTTGATGTTGCTCATGGTTGAATAACTTTCGCAAAGTTTATGGTAGATGTAGATCTAGTATTATGCTTTAGTACATTGCATATATCAGTTGGATCTGTAGGTGAAATTTCTACATGATATTAGTGAGCTAGCTGATTTGTAGAGAAAATTCTACATGGTATTGGAGCACAAGTGATCAAGGAAGAACAATATACAAGAAGGGAGAAGTTGAAGTTTGTAGTTTCTGAATATTGAATTGAGTTCTTATCACATCTATTTCACCGATGGCGTTCTATGGTTTGAGACTCGAATATGCCCTTGATGGCAGTTCGAATTATATGGCCTTGAAGGATCGCATGGAGGCAGTATTAGAGGATAAGGGGGTGAAGGACTTCATTGATCAAGAAGTCCCTAAGCCCTCAGGATCTAATGCCCAAGAATTGGCGGAATGGAGGAAGTGTCTGACTAGAGCTAGGAGAATCATCCTGGAGGGAGTTCGAGATCACATAGTCTCAAGCCTCCATGGGAAGGAGACTCCATTTTAGATGTGGAAAACATTGAAAGATCTTTATCAGAACAACAGTGATCAGAGGAAGTTGGCACTGAAGGACAAAATTCGAAAGATCAAGTGTGAAAAGGGTGACACGATCTCTATGTATCTGAACAAGCTCACCTCATGCAGGGATGAGCTTGGAAGTGTGGGGATTGTGACAACTGATGATGACATGGTGAGTCTTGCATTCCTAGGACTTCCTAAGAGCTGGCATAGCTACCAGGACTTGGTTAATGGAAGAGAGAAATTGCCAGATTGGGAACAACTATGGTCGTATTTGATGCAGGAGGAGATCATACGGAGCACCAGAGACGGTTCTTCATCCATGGAGGATGAAGAGAACTGTGCCTTAGAAAGGAAGGCGAAGAAAGGGAAGGAGAAAGTTTCTCTTCCCAAATCCAGTTCTTCCCATGATGGGAAGAAGGTTGACAAATCGAAATATGATGCTTTCATTGTCATGATATGGGCCATTTTGTTACAAATTGTCCACTGAGGAAATCCAAGAAGGGATCCGGGGAAGGATCTCAAGGTGAGGCACTTGCTTCACAGTTCGAGTTGGATTTCACACTCTTCGCATGCATGGTTTCATCCATGGTGGGAAGTGTTTGGTTTCTTGACAGTGGAGCTTCTTTCCACATGACTGACGACAAGAGTTTGTTCAGTACTTTGGAGGAGAAAGATCTCCAGATACTGATAGTAATGGGTAATGATGAAAAGTATAGTGTCTCAGGTGTAGGCACGGTTATTTTTCAGAGGGAGCATGGAGCTCGCCTTACCTTGACCGATGTCAAGTATGTACTAGGACTAAAGAGAAACTTGGTGTCGATCGCGATGCTGGAAGACAGAGGCTATGATGTAGTCTTCAGTAAGGGAAAGGTTTTCCTTAGACACATCATCACTAGACAGGTGAAGCAGATTGGTTCACGGGTCAAGAACCTGTATGCTCTTGAGGTTCAAGATGCATGCAAAGCCTTGAACAGCAAGACAACTACTGGAGACTTGGTGGTTGAGAGGGAGGGTATATTACCTCTCAACATCCAGTGCCAGAAGAAGTCTCAGACGATTGTGGAGGAGCCATGATTGGCGCAGCAGCTTCAGGAGGTTGTGGAGCAGCGACAACTGGGGAAGCTGCGAGGAGACATAGTGGAGGCATTCACTCATGCAGAGATCTCCAATAGGGGGAAAATTCAAGCCAGGTGGGCAGAGGGATCACATGTAGCCATACCTCTAGGTAGGAGGTGGGGTGATGTGGAGTGATCGTCCCAAGGAGGAGAGCCTTGATGTGGAGTAGCAGGAACTGATTGATTGGGTAGAGACAGATGCGGATGGAGCGGCAGAGAAAGCTACAGTGTAAGGAATCCCATGACAGTGCAGAGCATGCAGGCTGCAGCAATGCGAGAGGCACAAGCGTGTTGCACAGTGCAGGGTAGCATAGAGAAGGGTGCAACGGTGTGAGATGCATGGAGATGTTGCAGTAGCATAGAGGTCAGAGATGGAGCACTTGTCAGCAGCAGGTAGAGCTTCAGCATCAGAGTATGTTTCTAGCCCAACAGAGAGGTCAGTTGGGAGTTTTTTTTGTTCCAAGAGTTGCTGGAGCAATCACACTTGGTAGATGTGTTGCATGCAGAACATTCTAGAGGTACACGATTGGGTTCAAGAGGAAGCCTTTCTTATTGAGAGGGAGTGTTGAAAATTGGCAACAAGAAATTGCTAAAAATAGAAGTGATAAAAATAGCACTACTAAAAATCGCAGTTTGGGCATCAGTGCTGGATTGGGCAACGGGGAATGAAAAATGGAAGTGCTAAAAATAGAAGTTCTATTTTTAGCAGTGCAGTGTGGATTCCTATTTTAGTCAGTCCCTAGACTTGAAATAGGAAGTAAAATTCGAATTTGATATTCACAACAATTTGAATATTAATTAATTAATTCACTTTGAGTTAATTAGTTAAGGAATTATGAACTTGAAGTCTTTGTGAGAACATGCAATATTTTCTCTACTGATTGGGGAATGTGTCCTTGATTTTCTCCATTGATTGAGGAATTAAGGATGAGTTCTATATTGAGAGGATCAGTTGACTTAGTTTAACTTAGTCAAGTCCAGTTAGATTAATTTAACATGTTGTTAAATTAATGAGATTCAGTTTGTTAATGCTTGCATGCATGTAACAACTGATATTTTTAGATAACTGAAGATTCACTCATGGATAACTCATGCATGTCAGTTCAGACAGAGACCCAGTTGAGATCAGATGAGGGACAGTGTACTATCAGTTGCTAAGATATTCCTAGTGGATATTCCTCGCATGAGGAAGGAATATTATTCCTTATAGTACTGTGTAGTTGGACCTGAGGTGACAATAGGTATGATTTGGCCAATTCACACATGTTATGTAATTGGACCCCAATCAAAACTACGCAAGGAAATAGGGGCTTGGAGGACTTGTGGAGCCTATATATATAGGCCTAGATAGTCCATGAGCTACATCATCAGAGTACAGAGAGAGCAGGATAGATTTTGAGCTGATTCTTTTTGTATGTTGTTGAGGATTTCCACTTGATTGATAATATAGAGTTGAGGTTTTATGCTGGTGCTTTCCCCAGTGATATATTCTATGTTATGTGTGATTGATTCCTTCTTATCAGTTATATGTGTTCATGCTTGATGTTGCTCATGGTTGAATAACTTTCGCAAAGTTTATGGTAGATGTAGATCTAGTATTATGCTTTAGTACATTGCATATATCAGTTGTATCTGTAGGTGAAATTTCTACATGATATTAGTGAGCTAGCTGATTTGTAGAGAAAATTCTACAGCTCGTCCTTCGACTGCCTCCTATCCGACTAGACCTTCGTCTTCCTTCTGTCCTGCTGGACCTTCGGCCTCTTCCTATCCTGGTGGACTGTCGGCTTCCATCTTTCTTTCAATTCGCCAACAACCACTCATAAAGGCAATTCTCTATTTTCTTATACTGATACGCCTGACATTTGGCTTCCCTTTCGCTCGCTTGAACTTCTACTTCCTCTGTGCTCGCTCGACCTTTTGGCTTCCCTCCTTTGGTCGCTTTAGCTTCCTCAACGCTCGCTTGATTCTTCGGCTTCCTGATCTATGGCTTCCTCTGTCTATTCGAGTGTTCCAATACTCATAGGACACGTTAATTCGGAAGAGAGGCCGAATTACAATAGTGTTGAATATTAAAAAGCATCAATGAGGCCCTTTTTAATATTCATATACTATACATTAATTGTTCATGGACATCACATTCCTTTAATCGCAATCACGGCTTTCGGAGGTCTTTTATAAGTCGTGCCCATACCATAGTCGATGGCTGATTGCCCCTACCGGATGTGATATTATATTAAACTGCTTTTAATAAGTCCATCGGGTCCACAACCTTATCGCAATCAACGGTTTGACATCCCTTAGAGACTAGCGATACAGCGCAGATGCGATATTACATTTAGTCATGTTAAATGGTGCATTCGAGTCCATGTTATTATCGCAATCAACACTTTCAATGTGGCAAGGCTTTACAAGAGGCTTGTGATATGGCGGATGCGATATTTCAATAGGCGGTTTACAATGGAGCTGCGGGTCTGCATGTATTTTCACAATCGGAGGTTTCGGGGGTGACAACCTTTCATAATTGTGATTAGCAATTAAATTGCGACCGTCGATCTGGCGCTTGATCCGGTGGGTATCGCTTAGCCTGATCACCAAACAGTTCGCTCGATCTCCACCGTTGATCTCCTTCCATTAGATCAACGGCTGATGCCTTTTCCCGATCAATCAACTTGCATGACACTTTGGGATTGTTGATCTGGATCTGCTTGATCTGACGATCCAAAACGATTTCGGGTGAGACACAAGCACGAAGAATACTTGCCTGATAAAGCGGTTTTTCTCTCTTCTCAGCTGCTATGTGTTGAACGGTTAATGGAATCGGGTGACTACCCTTCAATATAGCTTACAACTTTTTGTCCACCCAAAATACCACTTATGGTTTTGAGAAACCACCTCTTTGCTGATTATCTTCCGTGCTCTTCCACCATGCGATGACCATTGATCTATGAGATCCAATGGATCCTGTGCACTCTCCATCTGTTTCCTCCTTAACTTAATCTCGCTTGCTTTTGATGGACTCTGTGTTAAAACCACGGTTTCTGCCACACTCCGTTTAACACACGACATTCATATATCGATTCATTCACTTAATATTGGATCGCCATCGATCCATTCAGTGGGAATACAAAGAAATACCTGGTTAACTGTTGAACGCGGATACACAGAGTAATGAGAGTGCACACCAGGCACGAGTCTTGCGCTCTCGGCTCAATTACAACAATAAATTGACCTTTGTCTCAAACCCCCTCTAACACTCAACCTCTCACTTCTCACTTAAAACCTAATCATCTCAGCTCCCTTGAATTTCCGCTCTTCTCTGGTCTGATATGGCTCCTCTGTTAACTCCTCTGATATTTTGCAATACTCATGGCTTGGTTGGCTTGGCTTTCCTTTGGCTTATCCTCATGGCTTTGCTCCTTGGCTTCTTGTTCCTATTTCTTCATGGATCTGCTCTGCTTCTCCTTGGCTTCATATCATCATTTAGTATCCTAGAATATTGCCATATTGACATACTCCTGTTGCTTCATGAATCTGCTCTACTTGGCTTCACATCATTGTTTACTGTCCAAAATAATGCCATATTGACATCAATGACAACTTAGATTAAAAATCTCCCCCTTTGTTATTGATGGCAATATTCTTCTTCTCTCCCCCTTTGACATTAATGGCAAAGGAGTGCACAAGGACTCCCCCTGTCGAACTGCTACTCTTCTTCATGAATAGTAGATCTTCATGGGTTTGTTACTCCCCATGTCATAGTGCTCTTCTTTTTACTCAAGATAGAAGGATTGCTGCAACTAGCACAATATCCCCTCTTCATGTCTCAGAACTACTTTATCATGGCTTCAACAATGCTTCAGTTTTTTTAGACATTGCCAACTGCTCTTGCTTCATACTTCATTACCAGATGTATCTATTTGTTTGAAGGTTTCCTTTATTTGTGTCCATAATTTACCTATTCTCACATTCAATCCCTGAGTTGAGGCATAAACTTATGTAATAACATCAACATGGTTATTTTCCCTATTTCTATAGTATTAGATGAAATTCTCTGTTGTTCCAATTTCTACTTAGTGATCAAGTGGAAAACATCTTCAACACCAGTCCAAAGAAGAGTTAAGAGATCAAGTTCTTCAATGGAGTGCTCTTGAGAAATGATCTTTATTAATAAATGATTATTAATATAGCTCAACAAGGATTTCATAAGGACCCTTTCACTAATAGCTTCTGCAACAATGATCAAGAATCACAGGCTCCCCCTAACTGTATGCATCTTCTCTTTTGGCAGAATCTTCCTATCAAATGCTTAGATTGTCGAAGATCACATCAACAACATGTGTTGTTGGCTGGAGAGTTCAAGGGACTTTTGGATTGTATTTGCTTCCTTCTCTATACTTGTGTAACTTTCTTCTTTTGCATGGTTCTAGCTTGTGTAAGAGCCCAAGTTAAGTTACAATCATGTGCCATATGACTAATGTTATGACTCTTGAAGCATTCTACATTGTTCATGAATAAGAATTCATGATTTCTTCCTGCAAAATTGTTCCTTGGAGATTGTTAGGGACCATAATATCTATATTTATGATATGGTTGAGGACCATAACATCTATCTTTATGATATGCTTTACAATCTTTTTCCATTTGACCAAAGTTTGTACAAGAATAACAATAACCAAGAAATAAACTTCGGTACCTGGGAGATGGATATTTCCTTGATGTACTTCCAAAGTCTTCTGTCTTGAGATCCTTTGATGATAACCATTGCTTCTAGCATCCTTGACATTATCTACATTTCTTCTTGGAGCAGGATTTATTCCATTGTTGCCTTGATTTTTCTCCTTGCCTTTGCTGGAACTGGAGCATCACCATTTCTTTATGGCTTATTCACATCCCTTTTGTTTGAAGCATTATCATTCTTGTTTGAGGATTCACTTGCATACCTGAGACCTGATTTGTCAAATGGAGATCTTTGATGGCTGAGCATGTCATCCAAGGCTTGAGAGCTCTTCAAGGTTTTGTTCATCCCTTCAACCTTTTTCCTGAGGAAGACAATATCTTCTTGCAATATTTCACACTCATTATTCTTCTTAGCAAGTTGTTTCTCAGTTTCTTCCTTGATATGAGCAGCTTCATTTGCTTCTATTTTAAGGGAGATGATATCTGACTTCATTATGAAGATTTCTTCATTTTCCTTTGCTAGACTGTTCTCCATTTCTTCCTTGATCCTTGTAGCTTTACATGTTTCGGCCTTGAGAAGTTTGATGTTAGATTTTAATTTGAAAATTTCTTCATCCTTTGCTTTTAGTTGACGTATCATGGTGTTTCGCTCCTTTTTTGCTTCATCAACTTGTGCTTCTATGATTTCCAATGCTTCCATTGTCTTCTTAGCTCCTTGTGCTAACTTTCTTGCTTCTTGTAGTTGAGATTTGGGAGAGGAGACCTCTACCTTGTACTGACCAATCTCTTATTCAATTTTGTTCAAACTCTCGTGCCTTTTTCAAGTTAACTTGACAAGGTATCTTCCCGTTTCTTTGCTTTATCCAATTGATTTTCATGGATATGACTTCTTCATGCTGCTTTCTTTTTCTTTGATGAAATTCCTTCTTAAGCTTGGCAAGCTCTTCATCCTTTTCTTGTACTTGAAGCTTGATAAGGTCAACTTTCTTCCTTGTTTGGTCTTGGTCACCAGCTAGTGCTTTCTTCTTAAGTTCCTCGTTTCCTTTTTCAAATTGATAATCTCTTCCATGGCAGCCATAAGTTGAGCGAGGAGATCTTCTACAAAATCTTTTTCATTCTCTTCATCTTCTAGATCTTCATTAGCCTTGATATCATAATTCTCATTTTCAGCTTTTGTGATGGGTTATGGATTTCCTTCTTGATTTCCATCATGTTCTTGACTGATGGTCATGGTTAATGCTCATTTTGAGTGAAGGTCATGAAGTTTGTCCCATATACCCTTTGCTGACGAACATTTTCCTAGATTGTTCTTTATAGAATCAGGTAGCCCATTCAAGATTGCCTTCATTGCTTTTGCATTGTACTCCTTGGATTCTCCATCCATCATGCTATCAACAATCACTGATTTCCAGATTTCAATGCCTTGAGTCTTTAAGAAATTCCTCATTCTTGCTTCCCATATATTAAAGTTCCCATTGAACCATGGAGCCTCCTCAAATTGATTGTCTTCTATTTTAGTGATAGAGGGAGACACATCCTTAGGAGGATTGGAGACTTTCTTCCTTGACTTCGCCATTTTTGTTCTAAAGATCAACCTTCAAGCTGTTAGGCTTTGAATGAAGGTACTCACTCTGATACCAATTGTTGGAAACACTGAGGGGGGGGGGGGGGGGTGAATCAGTATTTCTTTTCAATTGTTATTTTACCAGTTAAAACATTTATATTCAGAACACAAGATGAACAACAAGAATAAATGCTTTTATTAATATAATCTTTGCAATAAAATCGATACAATATATATATATGGTTCCAATTTGTTGCCAAGCACCAACTTGGACTTTTGTGAGGCTCCAACCTCTAGAGCACCAACTCTGTTTTGTCAAGGCACCAACCTTGGACTTAGGATCACCAACTCCCAGGACACCAATCCTTCCAGTTCTGAGGCACCTTCCAGTTCTGAGGCTCCAACCCTCTGCTGTCAAGGCACCAACATTGGATATAGGAGTACCAACTCCAAGGACACCAATCCTTCCACTTCTAAGGCACCAACCCCAAGGACACCAATCCTTCCAATTCTGAGGCTCCAACCCCAAGGGCTCCGACCAAATCTTGTCAAGGCATGTTTGATAGTGATTTTCTACTTCCAAAACTCTTCTTTACTGAATTATGTCTGTTTACAGCTTTACTGTAGTCTCCATGCTACATCATCAATGCCAACCAGTCTTCATATGAAGATGTCTTTACAACTCTCCATACTGTCCACACAGAGTCTGCAAAATTTATCTCATGATGATATCAAATAGCCATCATGATCTTTGATAATGTCTGCACACAACTTTAATGAGTCTACTATTAGCTGCACTAAGCTCTGCATAAGAACCAACTCTCTGTTTCAAGCCTCTGTTCTCACTGTCATGGTGAATGCTTCCAGCGTGGCTACTGTGCATTGTTCTTGCTATTGCAATCTCTTACTTCCCAGAAATACATTCACATATTCTTCAATACTAGTGCTGGCTACTGTTCCCTTCAAGTGATATCAAATGAAACTTTATTTATTATATCACAGAATTGTTCTTTAGTATTCATTATGTACCTGATTAATTCATCACAGGTTTGAGTCTTTCATAGGGTAACACGATCAACAGATTTTCTCGTCCTTTGATTGCCTCCTATCTGGCTGGACCTTCGTCTTCCCTCTATCCTGCTGGACCTTCTGCCTCTTTCTATCTTGGTGGACCGTCAGCTTCTATCTTTCTTCCAGTTGGCCAACAACCACTCATAAAGGAAATTCTCTATTTTCTTATAATGATACGCCTGACCTTTGGCTTCCCTTTCGCTCGCATGAACTTCCGCTTCCTCTGTGCTCGCTCGACCTTTTGGCTTCCCTCCTCAGATCGCTTTAGCTTCCTCAACACTCGCTTGATTCTTCGGCTTCTTTATCTATGGCTTCCTCTGTCTATTCAAGTGTTCCAATACTCATAGGACACGTTAATTTGGAAGAGAGGCCAAATTACAATAATGCTGAATATTAAAAAATATCAGAGAGGCCCTTTTTGATATTCATACAATATACATTAATTGTTCATGGAAATCACATTCCTTTAATCGCAATCACGACTTCTGGAGGTCTTTTATAAGTCGTGCCCATACCATAGCCGATGGCCGATTGCCCCTACCGGATGCGATATTATATTAAACTGCTTTTAATAAGTCCGTCGGGTCCACAACCTTATCGCAATTGGCGGTTTCACGTCCCTTAGAGACTAGCGATACAATGCGGATGCGATATTACATTTAGTCATGTTAAATGGTGCATTCGAGTCCACGTTATTATCGCAATCGGCGCTTTCAATGTGGCAAGGCTTTACAAGAGGCTTGCGATATGGCGGATGCGATATTTCAATAGGCGGTTTACAATGGAGCCGCGGGTCCGCATGTATTATCGCAATCAGAGGTTTCGGGGGTGACAAACCTTCATAACTGTGATTAGCAATTAAATCACGACTGTCGATCTGGCGCTCGATTTGACGGTTGTCACTTATCCTGATCACCAACCAGTTCGCTCAATCTCCACCGTTGATCTCCTTCCATCAGATCAACGGCTGATGCCTTTTCCTAATCAATCAACTTGCACGACACTTTGTGACCGTTGATCTGGATCCGCTTGATCTGACGATCCAAAATGATTTCGGGTGAGACACAAGCACGGAGAATACCCGCTCGATAAAGTGGTTTTTCTCTCCCCTCGGCTGCTATGTGTTGAACAGTTAATGGAATCAGGTGACTACCCTTCAATACAACTTACAACTTTTTGTCTGCTCGAAATACCACTTATGGTTTTGAGAAACCACCTCTTCGCTGATTATCTTTCGCGCTCTTCCACCATGCGATGACCGTTGATCTATGAGATCCAATAGATCATGTGCACTCTCCGTCTGTTTCCTCCTTAACTTAATCTCGCTTGCTTTTGATGGACTTTGTGTTAAAACCAAGGTTTCTGCCACACTCCGTTTAACACACGACATTCATATATCGATTCATTCACTTAATATTGGATCGGCATCGATCCATTCAGTGGGAATACAAAGAAATACCTGGTTAACTGTTGAACGCGGATACACAGAGTAATGAGAGTGCACACCAGGCACGAGTCTTGCGCTCTCGACTCAATTACAACAATAAATTGACCTTTGTCTCAAACCCCCTCTAACACTTAACCTCTCACTTCTCACTTAAAACCTAATCATCTCAGCTCCCTTGAATTTCCGCTCTTCTCTGGTCTGATATGGCTCCTCTGTTAACTCCTCTGATATTTTGCAATACTCATGGCTTGGTTGGCTTGGCTTTCCTTTGGCTTATCCTCATGGCTTTGCTCCTTGCCTTCTTGTTCCTATTTCTTCACGGATCTGCTCTGCTTCTCCTTGGCTTCATATCATCATTTAGTATCCTAGAATATTGCCATATTGACATACTCCTGTTGCTTCATGGATCTGCTCTATTTGGCTTCACATCATTGTTTACTGTCCAGAATATTGCCATATTGACATCAATGACAACCTAGATTAACACGTCACGAAGGGTTGCATGGGAAGCTCAGGGTATTACAGATGATCAGATGAATAAAGCAACGTTGGTTACAACTTTGCAATAACGCGCGCTAACATGGTACATTAAGTACCGCACTGATAATCTGATGGCTTCATTAGCAGATATTTAGACCGCATTGAATAAGGAATTTAGCAGGCCCAAATCTGAAGCTCAATCAATTGTGGGATTCAAGGAGATCATGATGAAGCCTGGCGAGATACCCTGGGATTTGGATAAGAGGTTGAAATGCACAATCCGCAAAGCCAACATGAATCTTATGGATGGGTAGCACCGCGAATGGTTTGTGGCTTCGCTCCTGCCTCATCTTAGGGTTGTGTTGTCACAACAAAACACTGGAACCTAGGCGGAATACCTGGAGATTTTAATGAGATTGCATGAGACACCGACGCAAGATGCTAATTTAGGGGTCTAGCAAATTCACGCGCAGTTGCAGAACTTGTGCCTAGAATTTCAGAGTCTGAAGAAAGATAGAACAGTTCGGCTAGAGGTGCGCGAAGAATTTTAGTGCTTGAAGTGCAAAAGTTGGGTGCATGACAAAGATCACTGTCCAGTTTTCATGAATTATGTTGCATAAGGGGGATCGATGCCTTTGAGGCTGGAAGCTTAAGCAGGGCCAAGCATAGGGCCCGCGCTATGGTGTGCTATCTGTCAGGTAGCTGGAAAACATGCGACAGACAATTGCCATTTGCTGCATAAATTTGTACAAACACCGCAATAATTCTTCTGTAACTTCTTTCAATTAGTGGGTCATGATGAGCATAATTTCTGTAGTCATGATGAATAGAACGACCACATATAAGGTGCAGGCAAAAACCCAACCTCCGGACCAAGGCACTGGGGGAGCGTGAGGTGAGTATCAGGGGTGCGAATGAGCCTGAGGTGGAGGAGGACCTGATAGAGTTTGGGGACAAGTCATTTGTTACAACTGTGGAGGACTGGGATACTACGTGCGAGATTGCACGGACTTGACACATCTATCATGCCGATATTGTACTCAGTTTGACCATGCGACAGAGGATTGCCCTGTATTATTAGCTAAGATATGCGAAAAGGGGGTGCAACCGACTCAGAACCTGTAGATGATGAGGGTTGATCCTTGCGAGAAGGATCCTAAGGTAAATATTGTGTTGCGGTGTGGAATGACAATTGTCAAAGATAAGGGGAAGCAACCTGAAGAACGTGAATGGGTCCTCAAAGTGCTAGAAAAGGAGATTGGGTTTGATCTACATCACACAAGGTAAACGTTTATGGAAGCAAAGAAAAGCTTCACTGAGGCCTCTACCTTAGGAAGTCAAGATAAGCTAGCTGAAGAGATGGACCCTTCCATGCTTACTACTTTCTTGGAGACTTGTATGAAGCTGCTGTGCGATAACAAAGCGGTGAAAGGACTGCAGGAGCTGATAAATAAGTGCGTTGGAAAAGAAAACACTCCTGACAGACCACGCGTAATCAGGAAGATTGTTAAGCATAAGGCAAGAATGGGGTGTGAGATGAGGCTCATGCAGATAGGAGAATATGAGATGGATCAAGTTATTCTAGATCTGGGATTGGACGCGAATGTTTTGCCTAAACAGACATGGGAGAGGATGGGGAGACCTATGCTGCAGTGGTCTCCAATTCAGTTAAGAATGGAAAATCAACAGAAAATCATCCCCATGGGAAGATTGCAGGGAGTGACAGTTAATATTGAGGGCGCGAGCGCATTGGTTGATTTTGAAGTGATAGATATTGTGGATGACAACAATCCCTACCCTATACTCATTGGAATTGATTGGGCTACTGAAATTAATGGGGTAATCAATTTGAAGAAGTGGAATATGATATTTGAGAAGAAAACTCTCCGCGTAGTAGTTCCCCTGGACCCTGTAGAAGGACTGCGCTACACTGAACGGTTCATGATTATGAAAGGGATGATTATTTGGACTAGATTTATAAGATAACGGTGTGAGATCAGGATTGGGTGAATCCGACTGCAGATGGATGCATTTCCTGGGACCGCAAAAGTTCCTATACATCAGATTTAGATGAGGGGTTGGGGCACTAGCAGAATCAATTACATGAAGTATCTATGTTGTGCTGTAATATGATGACCAAGTCGCTGCATTGTGTATCATCGGAGGTAAGGAGTCTACCTTATTATGATGGTTTAACTGATGTCGATAAATTTTTGGATGCATTCAAAAGGGAAGTGCCAAAGAAGCATTGCTTCCAGGCCTTAGATTGGGCGCTATGCCTGCGAGATGGTGGGGTATGCACAAAGACAATATTGACGATTGGTGCGTGTACAGAAAGATGATGAGATTACGGTTTTGTCACCCAAAAGTGCGGCTAACAGAGAAATATGATGGAAGGGATGATCTGCGTGATCACCTGGCCAAGTGGACTAAGGTTTAGGGAGCAGAGCCTCATCCTGAATGGGTGCATCTGTTTTGTCATACTTTGGATGTAATACCGATGAACTGGTACTTGGAAACAGAGCTCCGCCATGGCACTGAAGAATGGGATGTTTTGCAACAGGGATTATTGATGAAGTTTAGCTTTCAGGATGGATTTGAAAGTATTGATGAGGCATTGCAGGAAGAACATGCAACAATCTTCAGAGTACCATAGGATCCCTTGGACTTAATTCAACCGGATTGGACCACCCAGCTGCGCCACGCACTGGAGTGCTGCAATGTGACTTCTAAAGAAGAGGATGAGGACCCAAGGAACATTAATATCCTAGAGACTGAAGGTCACCACGAAGTTGAAGGACCACAAATTGAAAATCCAAATATCACCGCGTCGTTAAAAACAAGACAAGTGAACATTGGAATAGAGGTAGAGTTGAAATTTCAAAGATTGGGGACTACTGGGATGACACAACAATAAATAAGGTTACTGAATTAGTCTGCGAATATCAAGACTTATTCCCTAATTTTTTTTTAGAGTTGAAAGGGATAATAGGGGACCTGGGAGTTATGAAAATTACGTTGAAAATAGACGCAAAGCTGATAAGCAGAGGCCTTACCTCTTCAACCCGAAGTATAAAGAAACGGTCTGCTTAGAGTTGGATAAAATGCTTGCGGCGGGTATTATTGAACCAATAGAAGAGTCTGATTGGGTGAGCCCAATAGCAGTTCAGGAAAAGAAGCATAAGGATGAAATAAGGATATGCGTAGATATCAGGAAGTTGAGTGATGCCTGCGTACATGATCCCTTTCCAACTCCGTTCACCGACGAAGTGCTAGATAATGTAGGAGGACAGGAAGCATATTCATTCCCGGATGGGTTCTTGGGTACCATCAGATCAAGATCATGACGGAGGATAGAAGTAAGACGACCTTTGCCACGGAGTGGGGGTGCTTTCGTATACCATAATGACTTTTGGACTGAAGAACGCGTCGACGATCTTTTCACACGTAGTCATTGCGACGTTTAAGGATTTCATTCACAAGTTTCTGGAGGCATACTTTGACGATTGGATGGTGTTTGGGCTAGTGAAATGCCATGTAGCCAGCTTATGATTGATGCTAGATACATGCCAGAGGTATCAAATCGTGCTCAATTTGAAGAAATGTTTGTTCTGTGTTCCTTTCGGATCTTGCTGGTCCAGGTGGTCTGGAGATAAGGATTAATGGTTGACCCAGCTAAGATAGCAGTTATAATTAACTTAGAGGCACCAAGAAGTGTGAAATAGTTGCGTGCAACATTGGGGCATACAGGATACTATAGAAAGTTCATTAAGAGTTATGCTCAGATTACCGCGTCGATGGAGAAATTGCTAAAGAAGCATGTTACATTCTATTGGAATGAAGAATGTTAGCAAAGCTTAGATGTGTTAAAGGAAAAGATGGTCACCGCGCCGATCCTAGTCTTCTCGGATTGGAAGAAGGAATTTCATGTGCGTGTGGATGCATCATGTATTGTGCTCGGGGACGTACTGACACAGGTCGGTGAGGGAGAGTTAGATCACCCTATAGCGTTTGCAAGTAGGAAGTTGTCTAAAGCTTTGAAAAACTATTCAATGATAGAGTGCGAAGGTTTGGTTATGGTATACGCGCTCCAGAAGTTCAGACACTACTTGCTAGGCAGACACTTTAAGATGTATACAGAACATTCTGCATTGAAGTACTTGGTTAACAAGCCTGTGTTGGGGGGGAAGATATGCAGATGGCTGCTACTGTTTCAAGAATATGATTTCGAAGTTATTGTGAAGCCAGGATGATTAAATGCCGGACTGGATCATCTGTAGCGCATTGAAATAGGAGAGAGGCCTACTAATTTGGAGGAAGGATTGCATGATGTGAAACTCTTTGCAGTGCGTGTCGTGGACAATCACTTTGCAGATATCATACACTTCCTGACAACGGGGATGAATCCAAAAGGGTATACTAGTCAACAAAAGTAGCTGGTGGTGCGCGCGATAGACTTTTCTATCATTGTAGGGAATTTATATAAAATGGGCTCGGATGAAATTCTACGACATTATTTATTGTTGATTTGGGGTAGCATCGGATATGCTCTAGCCACGAAATTTGGTGGAGAGGTTGGGGAACATGAGATCTCCAATACTCAGAAAGGGTTTGGGCAGATTCTAAACAGTTTGAGAAATATTAAAATAATTAATATTTTTAATGGAGTCCCTAAGTCTAAACTTAGGGAAATTAAAATACTAATGTGGATTAATATAAAACTATGTTAGAATGGTCCAAAAGACATGGATCAAGCTAGATCTAATCTTAGCCATTGATTAGGGACTTAATCTTGGCCGTTGATATGTCAACAACAAAAGTATAAGAGGAGTCTTGAGGGTCACTTGGAGAACACACCAGATGATAAATCATTCTATTCTCTATAGCGAGGTTTGCTAAGAGAGATAGAATCAGTGATCGAAGTTGCAGCTGAGGGGCATTGGGTAAAAAGAGATAGAGAGGCAGAGATAGTGTCAGGAGATCAGCGCGGGAGCCAGAGAGAGTGATGCAGAACCAGCCAGGCCCACGCAGGGCCACACAGAGGTAGCCAGGAGCTGCGCAGTGCTTCAGAGAGGCCAGCGTTGCTGACACAGAGGGCCAGAAGTCTGATGCAGGGCCTCCTGAGGCTGACGTAGGCCCATTATGGGCAACGCAGGGTCAGCGTTGGGAAAGGAGAGGCAGACACAGTCCAGAAAGGCAGACACTAGGTTTTTTGGGGCAGATTGAAGCTGAGGAGTTGTCGGAGGGTTTATCTGCGGTTTCAGCAAGGACATTTGTCTCAGACTGAGAGGTACTACTGCCAAGGGACTTCCATATTGGGTAAGCCAGATTTGGCACCCAAATTGTAATCTGAAATTTCTTAATAAGAAAACCCTCAGATAGCTGCACTGGTTTTCCCGCGTTGGGTTTTTACGGGGACATTGGTCCAAAAATAACAGTGTCATTTTGTGTGCTTGTTTCTGTTTCCTTCAATTGATGATCTGTAATATGTTGAGCATGCACTAGTGTTTATTTTTAGTATTTACATTGTAAATAACTTGTTAAGTAATGGAACAAGTAGGTAGGAATAAATCAATAAACTGCATGGAGGGTTTCTAACTGGTAGACTTAGAAACTCCAACATGGTATTAGAGCGTGGTTGCAGATCACAGGAGAACTGAGGACATCAGCCGAGCGGAGCAATATCAACAGAAAATAGTTGTCCCGAGTGACAGAAGCTGTTTCTAGTAAAGCAACAACAAGGGAAGGGTGACGTAGTACCTACATCATTAAGGGTGAGCTAGGAAGAGGCAGTGCAGAGGCTAAGGGAGGCAAAGCCGAGAGAACAACAAAGAGATCAAATGATCCAGCTGTTTCTGGTGTCCAAAGTGTGCTGAAGATAGAAGAAGGTATTCCAGAGATAGTGAAAGAATTCTGAGGGAGTTGGTGCAAGCTAGAGCTCAAGATAGCTTAGAGTGCTGATTGAAGGAGTCTAGTCCAGAGAAGCCTAGATCTGTCTGCAGAGTATGGACAGCCAGCAGGATAAGATGGTATTCTAAACCCATAGGTTCAGTTGTAAACCAATGGAGTTGAGCGTGGAGCTTGTAAAAGAATTTATGCCATAATCCTAGAGAGCCTAGTTGAGTTGACTAGAGCTCACGGAGACGTAGCCCAAGAGGTTTGGGTGAACTCCATATTATATTGTTGTCTTATGTGTTTGTTGCTTTATTTACTGTTATGTGTGTTTAAATATCAACATAAGCAAATGTACATAAGCACTTGAATAGTCTAAAAACAAACACAAGCATACACCTATTTCAAGCACTTTTTAATTCCGCAATTGGTTAATCATAAGGTCTTGAGAATATATAAGCTTTGGAGTGGGAGAGGTTCTTGTAAGCTTGACAAGAAGCCTTTAGCGCCCCATTTTCAGATCAGGTGGTATCAGAGTAGGATGCGTGATTGACAGAGCAATCTATATGCTTGCTTGACTTGAAAGGTGTTCAAACAGTAGAAAGAATTTAACTGTTTGATTGTTTGTAAGCTGACTGTTGTTTGAGTTTGCAAAGGTTCAAGGAAAGCTATTGTTAGCTAAGTCCAGGAGAGGACAAGAAGGAAGAAGGGCTAAAGGCATTCTTCTTATCCCAAAGGACCTCAAAGCAATCCTTGAAGCACAAGAGGTTTGTTGCAAACGGTTGCTTGAATAAGCTCTTTGTTAATCTTGTTTGAAGTTCTTTTGTTCATTGGCATAATGACAACTTCTACAAGTGAGTCCTTGATCCGAATTGGATCCTTAAACATTCTCTAAGTTTTCATGACTGTTTCAAATTATGTCAAGCTTCAAAATCTTATCGATATTGAGCGTATTAGAAATAACCTCTAAACAATGGCAATTTGTGGTTAGCATGGAACATTGAGGACCCTTGGTCAAAGCGCACAGACCGTTGGCCCATGGTGACCGCGCACTGGCACAAATTGACAAACGGGAGGTCAAATCCAAAAACAGAGGCAGTTTTTGATATGCGATTAGCGCTAATCACTTATTGTAGGGCGTCCCCCTCAGTGAAGGAAAGCCCTAGCGCTCGGTCACGAGGAAAGCATAAAACGGTACAGAAATCGCTGATTCTGTCAGAAGGCGGGTCCTGCACTAAAACTAGTAGGATATGGAAAGGGCTTCAAGTGGTAAGCGGGTTAAACCGAGTCTCGCACGATGCCATACACTGGGTGACACCCGTCCAGCGGATGAGAGAGAAAACCGCTCACATCGCGCGGGTAAAGGTCATGCTACTTACCCACCTGATATGGATGGAGACCGTAGGATTTGGAGGCTCTAGATCAATGGTGGAGAAATGATCTGATGGATGACCAGATTCGATGGGGAAATAGGATGAGTCATACAAGATTTGAGGTCCAGCATGACCGATGAGTTGGCAAAGGAATCAATTTCGCGGGCAATCTTGGAGCAATGGAAATAATGACCGTTCAAAGATAAATGACACTCAGTTTGTGAGAAAACAAGTGGCCACCTCTCTGTGAAGATTACACAGTGATGATGACGCAGAGCAAGGGAATTCAAGCAGACAGAGGCAGGAGATCTAGAGAACCAGGAAGTGGAAACAAACAGTTAGGGAGAAGATTGGCTTTAAGCCACGAACAGACAGAGAGTAAGAGGGAAAGAGGCAGAGAAAGAGAAGCAGAGAGCCGAAAGAGTGAATTGCAGAGAACAGAGAAGCCGAGATGACCTGCAGAGCAAAGGCAACATCGAGCAGACAGAGACAGAGAGAGTTCGAGAGTCTATGAACTCCATAGAAGGCTTGAGAGGTTCAAGCAACTCTTCTGTGTATACCTGTCAGGTATTGAGTACCAAATTGGACTCATACCACTGAGACCAGTTGAGGTCGAGATTCAGTAAGGGGAGTCTGTGTACTCTAGAGACTTGGGGAATCCAAGTACAATCCTACTGATCATCATCTGTTAAGTGAGACTCAAATTGAGCTCCTTATTGTAAAAACTCTGCTTTAAGACACAATAGAAAGGCCATCACTGAAGGATGGATTGGGAGACATAGCCTAGGAGGATTGGGTGAACTCCTTATTAAATTTGTTGTGTTTATGTGTTTGCTTACTGTGTTCTCTTACTGTTTCAGTGTCTGTGTATTTCGCAATCTTATCGATCCGTTGCATAAAATAACATAGGCACACCCCAACACTTGAGTCTGTAATACCTTCATTATTTCTCTGAGGTCATTTACGGGTGATTTCAAATCAGTCCTCAAAATCTTATTTCTTCGCAAGATTCTTTGATGAAGACATGAAGCAAGACTTGTTCATCATGATGGACAAGGTGAGAGAAATGTATGAGGATGGAAGGAAGAGCATCATACTTAGAGAGCAGTTGAATTTCGTGGAGGAAGAGAAGCAGTTGCTTTCTGACAAATTGCAGGAAATGGAAAGGCAACTTCATATTGAAAATATGAACCTGAAAATGATGCATGAGTTGGAGACACAACTCTTTATTGCCAAAGAAGCCTTAGTCAAGTATCAACTTGAAGAAGAGGTAAACAATTCTTGTTTGTCTTCAAATTCTTTTAAGAATGCTTATATTTGTTCTTTTGAAAAACATACTAGAGGCATAGGTTCCAAGTTAATGTCCAAGATGGGTATGAAGGAAAAGGCTTGGGCAAACATACACAGGGTATTGTTGAGCCAATAATGGTTGAGGAAAGGCCTAAGTATTTGGGTCCTGGCTATGGACAGCCTTATGGAGAAAGTTCCAAAGCTGCCATGAAGGTGATTGAAACAGTTCCAAGAAGGAGTTTCATTTCAGGTCTTCTACCTCAAGAGTGTGAAGATTGTATTCTTGGGGAATGAAATGGTGTAAAGCATACCTTGCAGAAAGAATGTGTGCATCAGCATACACTTGAACCAGAGAGTTGTGGAAACTCTGAAAGCCTTGAAGAAATTGATGGTGTTCCAAGGGGAGCCACTTCTTCATTCAATTCATCTCCTCATGAAGGCAATAAAGGTGAAAGAGAAAGGTATACATCTGGTTCTAATCATATTCCTTTTGATTATGTAAAGCATGATAAATTTCCATATAAGTATGGGAAAATAATTGCATGTTCCTTTTGTGGTTTGGTTAACCATAATGTTTCTATATGTTGGAAGAGAATGGCCACATACAGGAAACTTTTGAAGGAAAGGAAGCAAGAAGCCAAAGGTCCATTGGACAAGGCAAATCATGTTGTCAAGAGGATGCACATGTGTTGCACTTACTGCCTTAAGCAAGGACATCTTGCTGCAAAATGTTGGATTGTGAATCTAACAATGCTTCCATGAAACTTGAAGAAGGTGGAAAGAGGAATGGCAGGAATGGAAAGGAAGTTTCCATGAATGATGTGTTTCAAGATGATTCACATGTTGATGCTGATGTGTAGACAAAGGTCCTACCTTTGAAATGGATTGGTAAGAAATGGTTAGAGTTCTTATCCAATTAAGGTTGCATGTCTTTTGAAGATGCATTATATCAAGTCACATCTATTTGCATTTATTTGTTAATGAGATGCAAGTTGCAGGTTTTTACCAAGAAGGTGAATGGAAAAGTTGAGTAGGAGACTCACTTTATTGCTACAACATTATATTTCATTTCAGCTTCAAAAGTATAGTGTGCTTAAGCAAAGTTGAAGGATGAAATGCATGCATAAGAATGATGTGCATGAACACAGGGATGTTGACGATTTCCTTGTTTTTGAGCATGTGTGTGTGATTAACTTGAAGGGTTGATTACTTTGTCGTAAACATGCATGTAATGTTAATGTTGACCTGGAAAAAGTTGAGTAGGAGACTCACTTTATTGCTGCAACATTGTATTCATTTTAGCTTCGAAAGTACAGTGTGCTTAAGCGAAAGTTGAAAGGTGAAATGCATGCATGAGAATGATGTGCATGAACACAGGGATGTTAATGATTTCCTTGTATTTAAACATGTATGTGTGATTAACTTGAAGGGTTGATTACTTTGTTGTAAACATGCATGTAATGCAATATTGACTTGAGAAAAGTTGATTTGGTCTCCAAGATGGAGATAATGATGAAGTGTTTCATCTTTTGAAAAAGAGTCCTAAAGGTCTTTTTCGACATGCTTGACTTGAAGGGTCAATTGTTTTAAAGGCATGTTTTGTTGGCTTGTT
The DNA here is from genome assembly GCA_031772625.1 of Pinus tabuliformis. Taxonomy (NCBI): domain Eukaryota; kingdom Viridiplantae; phylum Streptophyta; class Pinopsida; order Pinales; family Pinaceae; genus Pinus; species Pinus tabuliformis. The sequence continues at coordinate 1,123,705,061 of CM062815.1, read as the reverse complement.
ATCTAGTCAATCATTTGTATGAAAATGTAAAGACATGGAGGTGTTCACAGGATGTGAAATCTGTGTCTTTTGTTGAAGTAGGAGTTTAGACCATCTAGTTGTTGTCTGTAATCCTGTTGTTCTTAACAGTGGTTGTTGGTAGTATGTCAAACATGTACAAATGAAAATTTTGTGAAGCAGATGTAACTTCACATTGGTTTGAGCCACCTTGGATCAATGATCAAGGCAGAGAAGTTCAAACTACCTTTTGTGACCTTCCAAACAGGAGTTCTGCAGGAAGTCAAGGAGGAAGACAGTTCTTCCCAGGAGGACTAGCACATCCAAGAAGGAAAGTGGTCAAAGGCTTTGGTTCAGAGGCACTATGCAAGGCAAGTGTATGGAGGCTGAAAGAATAGGGTGATGCACTCTCATCTACTATTCAGATCAATATATCAGACTTTTGGGGACCAAAAGTTCTTTTAATGGGAAGGTGTGATCCAAAATGGATCTAGGATAGAATGTTTCTCACAGAGGAAAATGAAAGTCAAGAGCTGCTCTTGGAAATAGTCCCATTGCATAGATCTCATCATTCTGAATCTACTGCAATTTGAATGGGCTAAAATGGACTTCGGATGAAGAAGTTATCGCAGAAAGAAGATTGCCCATTGTCCTTTGAAAAGGAGGCAAATTCTTAGAAAAATGGCATAAAAGGCTCTTTAAGGAAAAATCTCATCGAAGGGTTAAAAGGAGGACTTAGACCAAAGGCAGAAGGACTCCCCCAATTAGCGATCTTCGATATATCAGGTTGGAGGTAGGCTACATGTGATATTGGGACCCAAGTGGAGCTGATTGCGATAAAGTGGGATCGGATCGGCGGATCGGGTCGGCACATTCCATGGTATATGGAAAGAACCCCCGGGCCGTTAAATATGCGATATGCCGATGAGATATCGGCCGTCAGATCGAGGAGTCATATCAATGGTCAGGATCTAATTGGAGTGATCGACGATCGACAATCGGTGATCCCTGATACAAAGGGCCAATGCACATTGTGACTTGCCATTGCGATATGCCGATAAAGGGCAGACCTGATGGGAATTATAAGCATGAATGCATAAAATTTGAAATCCGGTTTATTTGGATTTTCTTTGTATTTCCCGTATATTGAGGTTTTGACCTCCCGCCTAAGCGATTGTGATATGCTGATAGAAGGCGGACCCGATGGGAATTATGGACGCGATTTCATAATATTTGAAATCTGGAAATTCAGATTTTCAATGTATTCCCGTGTATTGGGTTTTTTGGCCAATACGCCATGCGATTGTGATTTGCGATGGAATGGCGGACCCGATAGGTTTATATATGTGGTTGCATTCTATTTGAAGTCCGGAGTTTGCGCCCGATAGTGTATTTCCGGTTTATTTTTGTGTATTGGAATTTTGTTCCGTTTTCGCGTTTTCGCCTGAAGGGAGGCCCCGATTCCTTTGTAACTGTCCCTGATCATTGTGCCATGCTGCAAGCGAGTGTTTTGTAACAATGATGCGTTTGTAATGCACAAAGCCACATAGCTAGAAGCCAGAGGGCCAGTCGAAGAGACAGAGGAATGATTACACATAGAGAAACGGACAGGAAGTCGTAGAGCTGGAAGGATGCCTCACAAAAGCTAGAGAGCACAATTGATAGAGGCAGAGTTTTTGGAGTCGCTTGGAGGTCGAGCGAAAACCAGAGAGCTCAGAGAAGCCAAAGCGAAGAGCCAGAGTGAGAGCCAGAGCCAAGAGAACAACAAAGAGATCAAATGATCCAGCTGTTGCTGGTGTCCAAAGTGTGCTGAAGATAGAAGAAGGTATTCCAGAGATAGTGAAAGAATTCTGAGGGAGTTGGTGCAAGCTAGAGCTCAAGATAGCTCAGAGTGCTGATTGAAGGAGTCTAGTCCAGAGAAGCCTAGATATATCTACAGAGTATGGACAGCCAGTGGGATAAGATGGTATTCTAAACCCATAGATTTAGTTGTAAACCAATGGAGTTGAGCATGGAGCTTGTAAAAGAATTTATGCCATAATCCTAGAGAGCCTAGTTGAGTTGAATAGAGCTCACGAAGACGCAACCCAAGAGTTTTGGGTGAACTCCATATTATATTGTTGTCTTATGTGTTCGTTGGTTTGCTTCTTTGTTTACTGTTATGTGTGTTTAAATATCAGCATAAGAAAATGTACATAAGCACTTGAACAGTCTAAAAACAAACACAAGCATACACCTATTTCAAGCACTTTTTAATTCCGCAATTGGTTAATCATAAGGTCTTGAGAATATATAAGCTTTGGAGTGGGAGAGGTTCTTGTAAGCTTGACAAGAAGCCTTTAGTGCCCCATTTTCAGATCAGCCCCCCTCATTTGATCAAAAAAGTCATCTATCATTGGCAGAGGGTATTGAATTTTTATCGTTTGTGTTTGCCATAAGAGGGACAATTCGCAGCAACCAAAGGCATTTACAAGAAAGTCGAATTCCCCAAATTTTCCGAGACAAGACCCTTTCAATTCAATGAATTGTCTACACTAGAGAGGGTAGAAAACACACAATTAAATGCAAACAACCAAGCAACTGAAAGCAAAATGATCTTCCACTACTTCACTTTTGAGAAAATAAACTAATGAAAAACACATTCCAATTCCTAATTTCCTGACAAGTACATTTCTAACAGTCCTTTCAAAAGCAAAGAGAGTTCTTTTTCTTTTCAAATTCCAATGCAATCCTAGTCTTCGATGACGCTAAATACCATAGCATACTGATGCAACAAACTAGAATCTTATACTTTTCATGAAATGACGAAATGAATTTTTCTCATACAACACTTCAATGAAAATGTTTTCGAGACAATTAACTCTTCAAGCAAATGAAAACATGAAAAGAGAATCTCTTTCAAACTAATGAAACACTGAATTTACCAAAAATAAGACAAGCAATGTGATCCATGCTAGAAAAGAAACGTTTAGACAAGCAAATGAAAACTTCTCAAACTTGTGTAATGGAGGTCAAAGCCGTGGAAGGACTGCAAACAAAATGCAAGGAGTAAATGCACCAACAACTCTACTCACTGAGTTCACAATCAGCTGAATGAATGGCAATCTAGATGCCCTGCTGCTACTAACCATCCAATGACCTAAGAAATCAAGTAGATAGATGACAAATCAACAAGCAAACAAACCAAACGAAAAATATCTTTCTAGTCATGGAGAAGACGGTTTAAAAGGCTTACGGGGTCGAAATCATGAGAGCAAAACACACTGGCCAAGATTTGGGGCAAACACTAATCTTCACTTACAGGCATCGACGTGACTGCCTAACTGAAAACAAGTTCCAGAAGGGGGTCGGTACGACTGTTTCTCAGCATATGGCGTTGATTGACGTGACTGTCAGTGAATTAAGCGCGTTGAGCGAGGAAGCCAAGATTTTTTTTTTTTTTTTTTTTTAATATTTTATATTTTATATTTTATTTTTTTAAAGTTGGGACTAGACTTGCTACTGTGAATTTCAAAATCAGACCAGTAAGCAAAGGAAAACAAACAAACCAAAGGGAAAAAGTGGAACTAGAAAAGTTCACACAAAACCATGAAATTCCAAACGAACAAACAAAAGGATTGGCTCCGCAGTATGCTCACCAATTTGTGGTGAAGTAAAATTATGAGTGCGGACACAAACAATTCCTCTAGCCTGATAATAGGTCTAGCCACAACCGATACATTCTATGGAATATTTCTTTAGGTTAGAACCAATTAAGAGGGCATACCTCTTAATACGCTTATCCCGTTTGATGATGACCTTGCTTGCTCGCTCCAGTTGTCTCTTGTTTCCTTCTTCGAACACCTGAAACAAGTAAACAACAACAAACAACAACCATGATAATAGACAAATTGTAATTCAACCTACTTAACAATTCAAGAAACATTAAGACATAAACATGTAAGATGACACATTATGTAGGAAATCAATCAATAGTTGCATATATATTGAATCAAGAGATTACAACCATTGTCTTGATGTTGCTGTTCTCCTTCGACAAAACCAAGTTCCCACACACTTCCGTTAGCATTCCATGATGGCCTCAAAAATGATAGTTTTAAGGCTCTTCCCTTTAGGCTTCACACTACCAAATTCATACTTCTCCCTCACACAACTAGAGATCTACAACTATGAATGACTTGTTGTTTACTCCAAACTTAATTAGCACTAGCACACCCACACTAACACTAGGTTGTGCTTGGGAAAAATGGAGGTTTATATAGCATGAATGGATGGGAGATGGATACTCTTCTCATGGGATAAGGTCTTATCTCTTGAGGTAGTTCCATCCTTATAGGGAAAAGGAGCCTAAACTGACATCCTCGACCCCATCCGGCTAAACCATTTACCATACTTCCGCTAGGAAGCTTCTAGAGCTGGAAGCGTCGGTTCCTTATTTAAAAAACTTTCCATAAGAGGATCGACGCGAATGGAACAAAACTCAGTCGCTCCAGTTGGTGCTAGGGACAGTATTAATCCCCGCATATCGGCGCAAGGAGGATAAAGGTCATTAGTGTTGGTCTTGTAAACTGGGAAAAACAAAAGATTTTGGAGAAATGGTGCAAAAGGGAATTGTTCTGCTCATGAAGAGGGACACAATGGGAGTTTTTTCATGAAGGGAAAGCATGTAGGGTTCATTGTAGAGGTCCTCCAGGGTCAAGGAACGGGGAGTACAGGGATAGTGACAAAATGCTGTGTAACAGACCCTTTAGAGGGTTAAGATGAAGTAGAAAGAAAATCTTCCATGAAGATTGAAGATAAAGCAACAAGGAGATTAGCTTGGCATTGCTACATCATCATGAAGTCCATGTCATTATTTCCAAGTTATGGCTTGTATATGTGTCATCACAATGTTATATGTGTCCACATGTCTTATCACATCATCACGTGGAATGTAATGATGTATTTTCAGGAAAATGAAAAAATGTAGATGTGTGGAAGTCCAAGAGTCACACGTGGAATATGAAAAGTCACATATGGACAAATGAGTCAAATAGAAGCTCAAAAGTCATTTAAAAGTTCAAGAGTCATGAGGGAAGTTCAAGTGGCATAGGAATATGAAAGGTTATTCCTCTTTTTATAAAAGAAACCTCATAACTCAAGAAAAAGGATTTTGGAGGCTTAGAATTTAGAGACATAGCCTTGGCTTCTTTAACTTGGCATAGGAGAGAATATCATTCATTTGGAGAATCAAGAAGTGACTTAATGTTACACTATTGGAACTAGTGTCTCAATATTGTAACTATGTACTTGGACCTTTCACCTAATAATTGAATCTCATTGAACCAACATGCTTTCATGCATGTATCATAAATGTTGTATGACTATTCTTTAGATGTTTCCAGTATATGTTACGTTAATATGTACTAAATAAATTGAACTATTTCATTGGCTTTGGTGCTTTTCTTGTTGAATGTGCGTTGTATTTTATTTAATGATTGTTGTGTCTATGTGAACTATTTCATTAGATAAATAACAAATCTTTCCTTTCTCTTGTATGCCTCTCCTAGGATAATACTATTACTTTCATTCTAGAGACTCACCCTTGTCTCCCCTCTCGTGAAGGCCTCCTTTTACACATTGCAATTGGTGTTTCAAAAAGTCAACTTACTTGTCTATTCAAAGGTTATGTGTATAATATTTTATGTTATCCATTGAAACCAAGGAAAAACTTAAGTTATGTTGGCCATGTCGATACTGCGGATGGGGCTCCTACTCCAAATGGCGTGAGGTCTAATTGGGACTTCACACCGGGGAGACACCCTATATGTTGGCGGTATCCAACACCATCAACAAAAAGTTTGAAGACAACATTGTATTAAGTTGTATTTTGCTTAGCTGCATGTACCCATGACAGTCCCAGAAGATGAGAATATTTAAAATTGGTACAATGCATTAAGACATAATCGACTAGGTGATGAGGTAGGTGCTTCCCATATTACAAGTGTGCCATATACACAGATGGACGAGACTTAGGAGGAAGTGAATACTCCAACTAATATTGTGTCACTGAAGAAGAGGCTAAAGCATGATTTGGTAGCAAAGAGAAACATAAAGTTTAAGGAATATCCTCTTTGCAAAGGTGCGATAGAGGCAGAGCAACAAAGAAAGAAAAGGGAGGAATAAATGTAAAATAAATAAGAAGAGCATAAAATAGAGGAAGAATGAATACAAAAGGAGGAAAAAGAGGAGAGGCAACATGATGAATTTCTTAAGAAGAGAGAAGAGTTAAATAAGAGAAAAGCATAGGAGTTGAAAAGGAAAAAAGAAGAAGAAACCTTAAAGAAGTAGAGAGCAGAGTAAGAGGAACAACAAAAGTGGTTGGAGGAAGAGGAAATGAGAATAAACATGAGAAAGAAGTTGCACAGAGGATGGAGGAAGAAATAATGGCCCATGACGTACAAGCGAAGCTATAAGAGGAGGAATATATTGAACCTATTGCAAACGAGCCAAATATTTAGTCAGAACCTCCTCTCACTAGTGACCATCTCCCTTTTAGTGAAGGTACTACCCCAATGACCTTGTTCACCCTCCTGCCATAGACACAAAAAGGGTTATAACATCCAATGCCAGGAAGAATCCTCGAGCAATTGTTGTAGCGAATGTGGCCCTTTTTACAGCAAAACAGGATAATACAAAATATCTTTTGGATCAAAATGAAAAACTGCAAAAGGAGATGACTACTGTAAAACATCAGGTTGATCATCTCGTTGCAGAGAATCAAAAGTTGTTCTCTACCATTACCAACACGACAAAACTTGGTCTGCCATACTTGAAAAACTGAAACCAATGGAGGATACTATAAAGTAGCTTTACAATGAGATGATCCTCTTACGTGAATTGATGGCACCCCTGGTTGAAATACATAAAATATCTCGAGAAATCTTGATGGTTCTAAATGTTGCAAGCACAACTGTGGATCTAATGCAGGATTGGGGCACCAAGTATCTAAATATTCCTGAATGGTTGGCCAAGAAGGATAGATTAGTAGCTAAGTTGGACAAAGCACATTTGAGGTTAAATAATCCGAATTATAACCAACTTAGTGAGAAGGTGATCAACACTATAACTGCCTATGTTCAATTGTACAATAGTTTAGAGTCACTATCACGAAATCATAAAATCCCTTTTGTGGGTCCACTTAGAGAAATAAGGATTAAAAATGTGATCATGTAGAAGTTGAAAGAGTTCATTGAAAAGATGAGGAAAGCAGAAAATAGAGAAAGCTTGGAGGTAAATATAGTGGGTGAAAACATATATTTGGGTTACACTTGTTGGCAAGGTAGGGCACGTTTAGGTGAGAAAAGAGAGTTTGATTGAGCCACTTTAGGTGCTCGATAGAGCCATTTTTAAATGCTTGATCGAGCTCCTTGAGCGCTAAAAATATAGCTCGATCGAGGGTTTAAACCAAATCCTTGATCGAGCTTATGTCTAACCCCACAATAGGAGCTCGATCAAGCCTATAAGCTCGTTTGAGATCATTTGAGCCTTAGGGCATAATCAAGCCCCTATTTTGTATTAATAGGCACGACCGTGGTCTGTGTAAGTAGTTTTTGCACAGACTGCGGCGAAAATAGGAGCTTAATTGAGGCTTTTAGGCTCGACTGAGGGTATTGAAGCTCGATTGAGCAATTCAACATTGGAGCAACCCAATGACCTTGCCAACAACCCCACCAATGTCCCACAGGCTCAAGCTAAGGTAGGTTTCTATCCTTTTTGTATTTTTATTTAACTTTTCTTGGAAAATTAAATATATTAATTTGAAAAAAAAACTTACGATAAAAAAACCATGAAAACTACTAAAAAAACCCTTCAAAAAAAAAAAACTTAGAAAGCCAAAAAAACTCAGAAACCCACAAAAAACAACCTAGAAAACAAAAAAAACCACCAAGAAAACTCTTCGAAACCACCAAAGAACTATAATTTAGGTTTCAAATTTTTTTCTTACTTGCAATGGTAGCATGTTTATTATGAATATTTTCTGATTTTGAATGGTAAAAACTTTATTTTCTAATTATTTTAGGTTTTAAAGTTTTTCTTTAGAGTCCAAGCCTTGGATAAATGGTGATCATGTGCAAATCATCAGTTCAATTCCCTATCTCGATTGGGGTGATATATTGGACATGATGAAGATGTAGTCCTGCCAAGCTTACAAAAAAAGGTTTTTTTGTTAGGAATTTAGTGAAATATTTTTTCGAAAAATTTAATGTTTTGTTATTTAAAATGCATTTTAAAACAAATTTGACCAAAAACAAATATATAAATTAGGAGCTTGAGATTGACATGATGAATATAGTTGCTCATATTTATCTAATAATTTTTTTCATTTAAATTAAATTAATTTATATTTTAAAAATTCTTTTAACAATAAATATAGTATGATTAATTTTAAAAAATTAATTACTTAAATAAAATAATAATCTTGAAAGTTAAAAATCCAAAAGATTTATTTATTTATTTAATAAAATTCTATTAACCATATTTAATTATAATTATGTAAAACTGGAAATTATGTAAACTATGTAACATTTAGATCTATAACATCATGTAACTATATATACATATATATATATATATATATATATATATATATATATAGAGAGAGAGAGAGAGAGAGAGGGGGGGGGGGGGGCATGGCACAACATAACTATAACTATAGTTCATAACATATATATATATATATATATATATATATATATATATATATATATATAACATAATTTAACGTAAAGTTATTTAACATATGTTAAATAACTTTATGTGTGTGTTAAATAACTTTATGTTATGTATATATATATATATATATATATATAAGTAACTATAAATTATGAATAACATAACATAGCATAACATGTACAACTATAACATAATATAACTATAACATTTAACATTGCATAACAACTTAAAACATAACACATGTATAATTATATAACTATATAATTGTATAATTCTACATATAAGTTCAAGTTTCAACAATACATCATTGATAGATACATTAAATCCACCATGAAAAGTGCAGCTAAAGTGAATAAAAGCATTTTGACTCTTTTCTAATTTGTACCATACTGTTTTATTATGTAGTGTGTTGTACTGGAAACAATGTCTTCATGTGCTTGCACCTAGTACATATCAAGTGTCAAAGTCAAACATTATAAGAACTTAAAGTCTATTGGAATATTGGTTGGCATGAATTTTTGTTTTGTTTTGCAAATATGTTTATTTCAAATTTTTACATATATATTTACATATTTATGCCCTATGAATAAAATGCATTATATAGAAATGGGAAAAAGTGTGAAGGTAGATTTGATCACTTTTTTTGATTGTGTTTGCATGGAACTCAATACTTTGGTTGATAAATTATCAAAAGATGGGCCCTAAAGTTTAGGATGTTAGGCTAGATTATTCTACTTGAGTTTAGAAATGGTTTTCTTGTCAACATTCTTTCCAAGTCAACATTTGTTTCTTGGATCAGTTTATATGTATCATATGTAATAATTTTGTATGATATGTAATAGTATAGTCAACATTTTTTATTTGGATTAGTTCATGTCTTAAATATGAATTATATGTAATATGCAGAGCCAGATCCAATACACCCCCCAACTGCGGGCCACCAGAGTGTGGGGGGATCTGTTATACATGGTCAGGCTCATGAGAAATCATGTAGCCCAACCAGAGTGTGAGTTTCACTCTTAGATCCTGGCTCCGACACCAATCTGTTTGTTAGAGGCAATATTTCTGTCTATGTTGACGACCATATTACATATAATGGACCATCTTCACCTGCTACAGGTGAATTTTTAAATCTTATTTAAACCTTTTGTGTTTATGTCTTGAAATTGGCTTTAATTTTTAAATCATCTTCAACTAATGTATTTGAATTTAATGTACATATGTTATTATGCTTCTAGTTTGTTAAATATATATGTTAATTTTTTTTATGATCCACAGACCCTTAGTAGGGCACACGGGGGATTCACTGACAAACCAATATGATATCACATGCATTCATATTGGGGTATAAAAAATTAAAAAATCCTAAAACAATATATTGACTATATAATAGGGGGAAAGCGAGTTTTTTTATGTTAGATATGAATATATGTATTATTGGGTATTATTTATTCAAAAGTTTGACCAGGCGGATCAAAAAAAGGGCGGGCTAAGGAAAAAAAAGGGGCGAACATGGAGGGTGTGCGAACAAGTGAATAGGGAGGAGGGTCAGCGAACCACTACGAACAAGTGCGCGAACAGGGAGGATCTGCGAATAGGGAGGGTCTGCGAACCACTATGAACAAGTGTGTAAACAAGGAGGGTGTTAAGAAAATCTAATTTCTTTCTGTGGAAACAAGGGTATTTGGCATCACAAATAGTCCACAGACAGGTACTTAGCCTTCATCTTCGTAATCATCTTGTTGAGCTTCTCTATTATTTTATCAAATATTGCATTCCTTCATCCATTAGACATACCAAAAGTAGTGTGTACCCAATCTATAAGCATATGGACCTTCAGAAACTTAAAAAATTCCTCAACATCTAAATCCATCTAAGAATTCAAAAATGGAGGTGTAGATCATGCGAGGATTGAGGCTGAGGACAAGGGTTTTCTTAAGTGGGATGTGAATCAAATTTAACCATTGGTAGGACTTTGGAATCAAAGTAGTTGTTTCAAAGGTTAATATACCTCACAAGTTACTTTTCACACTTTAATGTTAATCTAGATACAAACAATTTCTTTCAAGAATTTTGATAGAATAAACTTGAGATAATCTCTTCTTTGGGGGCTTGGGGTTAAAAATGCAAGCTTCTCATGGATATAAAATTACATGTACTATATTGAAATATGGCCCTCAAACATCTAGAACAACATTTGTAGGCCTAGAAACTCCACCTAGATGGACATTGGAGTTACACATCATGCTCAATTAAAGAGTCTGTAGTGCACATAGACATAACTACTAAAGTGTTATATAAATCCAATGGCCTCAAGAGATAATGTCAACATAGTCAATTTCTTCTTTATATATATATATATATATATTTATTTATTTATTTTAATGTTATGGGTATTTATTTATATCTCTCCCTGACCTCCCTAACCTAAACCTTAATAATGGACTTGATTGGATTTAGTTGACAAATTTCTCAAGGTTTGAATGCCTTGTCTGTTTATCATAAGCACTAGAATATAAATAAATATTTATTTATTTATATATATTATATATATATATATATATATATATATATATATATATATATATATATTATTTATTATTTATTATTTTATTTTTATTTTTATTTTTTATTTATTTTTTTAATTTTTTTATTTTAATTTTAATTTTAATTTTTTATTTATTTTAATTTTAATTTTTATTTATTTATTTTAATTTTTATTTATTTATTTATTTTTTTTTATTTTTTTTTTTCAGTAGGAGATTCTTTAGAAAGGATTTTATTACTTTTCGAAAAACCTTCAAAATATTTTTTGGTAGAGCTTCTTATCTATACTTATGAATGAACACAACAAAGTACATATATAAGCATAAACATGGAGATGCAACAAAAATAAAACTTTATTTCATTAATATTAAAGAACTGAAATATGCTTACATACAGAATATGAATAAACTAGCTCGGTCGATGGTAGCTTATCTTTGAGAAGAGATGTGTCAGCTACATGCCTCTGAACTATGTTACATTAAGGCTCGAAGGCTTATTTATTATTGAGAAACAATTGAAAACCCTAAGCATCTGAAAACCTATCCCTAAGAGATGAAGCACCAAAACTATGGGCCCTGTTGGGGTAAATTGGTACATCAAATTTTCGGGGTCATAACTTTGGCATACGATCTCCATTTGACGCAAACGATATCTCGTTAGCAAGATCTATATGAGGAATATAACTTTGGACTACAAACATAAGTCTTTAATTGACAATTTTCCCGTTTTCCAAAAAACGATCGTTTAGGGCCTCAAAACGACTCTGGAAGTTTACGACGTGAAAAATTGCCAAAAATAGTAAATTGTGCTAAAATTAAGGAAATTAAAATTGTGTTATAATTAAGGAAACTGAAAGAAATAATGGTTGTGGTCTAAGTGGAATAGGCGGGTGGCCACAAATATCCACCTGGATCAGTCCTCCCCCCTTATGAGGCAATGGTCACCCATTGTGTTGAGTGCCTCTATGAGATGTGGAAACTTTTGCTGAACTTGGTCCCTGGTGAGCCACTTGCCTTGGTGTAGGAGTTGGCAAGATTTGACAACCCGATATAGTTGGATATTCTACTGGTGAGTGTTCTTGATCTGCATGCCCATGGTCTGATCAGTTATGGTTTGTTCCATGTATTCTAGGTTTAGCTTGGTTGTTGTGAGTTGTTCTACAATGTTTGATGTGTCTAGTAATAATGGAAAGTATGTTCGAAGGCAGTCCACATTGAACATTGGGTGTAGGCCAAGGAATGGTAGATTTTGAGCTCGAAAGCATTGTCTACTACAACCTTGGTGATGGTGTATGGCCCATATCCGAGCGGACGAAGCTTGCGGTTGGGCCCAACGAGGCACTCCTTCTGCAAATGTAACCAAACTTTGTTACCCACCTAGAAGTTGTGTGGCACCCAATGCTGATCATGATGCTACTTGTACTTAGCATTTGCTCTGTCCAATACGTCATGGACCTACTGGTGGATGTGTTGAATGCACTCAATGAAGTTGTTAGCCCTATAAGCTTCAGATTGGGAATGAGCTGAATTTGCCTTAGTAGATGCAAATGGTATAGCTACATTAATGGGACATAATGGATGGAATCCCAATCCCCCACCTGAAAGGGGTTATGGCCAGTTGAGCTATGGAGAGCTCTGTTGTAGTTGTGACGGACATAGAGGGACCCTTCCACCTTGGAAGGAGATGTGGGTGGCTCTTCGCCAAGAAGAGATCAGACCGCAGACAAAGGAAGGAAGCAGTAGTAAGGGGATCAGAGTCAAAAAGGAAGAGGAGGAAGATGTTGCCCTAGCATCTGAGGGAAAGCAAGAAAAACAAAAGAAGAAGGATCTCTCCAAGATCAAGTGCTTCCATTGTGGGGAGCTGGGTCATTATGCGACCCAGTGTCCAAGGAAGAAGAGTAAGGGAGAGTATTTCGAGACTAAGGCAACGCCAGCAAGGGTAGAGAAGGAAGTGGAGACAGACGATGACTGTGCCATGAGTGCACACACACCACTTGAGTGGAAGTGAGGAGACATCGAGATGTAGTCAGACGGACTACAGGTGATGAGGTGTAGGATCCTTGAGGTACCCAGCGTCTTGGATTAGACCTTGATATGGGAGCCCCAAAGAGGAGTAGCAAGACTGACTGATGTGGGTAAAGACGGATGTGAATGGAGCAGCAAAGAGAGCTACAGTGAAGGATTCCCAAGACAACGCAAGGGTAGAAAGTGACAACAATGCGAGAGGTACGGGAGTGTTGCACCAGTGCAAGATAACACAAAGATGTGTGCAACGGTGCGAGATGCAGGGAGTTGTTGCAGCAGCGCAGAGGTTAAAGAGGGAGCACTTTTAGCAGCATAGGGAACTTCAGCATCGACGGGTGTCTCTAGCCCAACAAAGAGGTCAGAGTTGGGAGATCAATTACTTACTTCTCAGTAACTAAGTTGTAGTGCAGCAGTGGGCAGCATGATGTAGCATGATGAGAGGAGATGTAGTGCAAATGCAGCAGTGGCAGTGGTAGAGCCATGAGTAGCAACACGGATGCAGAGGGAGCTGTCGTATAGATGCAACAGTGGCAGTGGAAGAACCATGGGTAGTAGTACAAGATGCAACAGTGCAGAGGATGATGGGCAGCAGGCCTAGCATCAGCACAGGGACCAATGCCGGATGATCATGGTGATACTTAGTGAGGAGTATTGCTAGAGCACATTCCTCGCTAAGAGGGAGTGTTGATTTGGGGTAGCATCAGATGTGATCTAGCCACGAAATTTGGTGGAGAGGTTGGGGAACATGAGATCTCCAATACCCAGAAAGGGTTTGTTAAGATTCTAAACAGTTTGAGAAATATTAAAATAATTAATATTTTTAATGGAGTCCCTAAGTCTAAACATAGGGAAATTAAAATATTAATGTGGATTAATATAAAATTGTGTTAGAATGGTCCAAAAGACACGGATCAAGCCAAATCTAATATCAGCCATTGATTAGGGACTTAATCTCGGCCGTTGATATGTCAACGTAAAAAGTATAAGAGGAGGCTTGAGGGTCACTTGGAGAACACACCAGATGATCGGTCATTCTATTCTCTAGAGCAGGGTTTGCTAAGAGAGATAGAATTAATGATCGAAGTTGAAGCTGAGGGGTAGTGAGTACAGAGAGATAGAGAGAAATAGATAGTTCCGGGAGATAAGCACAGGAGCCAGAGAGAGTGACGCAGAACCAGCCAGGGCTCACGCAGGGCCACGCGAAGGTAGCCAGGAGCTGCGCAGTGCTTTAGAGAGGCCAGCGTTGCTGACGTAGAGGGCTAGAAGGCTTACGCAGGGCCTCCTGAGGATGGTGCAGGCCCATTCTAGGTGATGAAGGGCCAGTGCTAGGCAGAGAGAGGCGACGCAGTCCAAAAAGGCAGATGTCGGGGTTTCTGGGGTAGATTGGAGCCAAGGAGCTGCCAGAGGGTTTATCCGGGGTTTCAACTGGGGCATTTTTCTCGGACTAAGAGGTACTACTGCCAGGGGAATTCTCTATTGGGTAAGCCATATTTGGCACCCATATTGTACTTTGAAATTGCTTAATAAGAAAACCCTCAGATAGCTGCACTGGTTTTCCCACATTGGGTTATTCCGGGGACCGTGGTCCAAAAATAACGGTGTCATTTTGTGTGCTTGTTTATGTTTCCTTTAGTTGATGATCTGTAATATGTTGAGCATGCACTAGTGTTTATTTTCAGTATTTACATTGTAAATAACTTGTTAGGTAACAGAACAAGTAGGTAGGAATAGATCCGTAAAGTGCATGGAAGGTTTCTAACTAGTAGACTTAGAAACTCGAACATGTACCTGACTTTGAACAGGACAACATCCTTGCTAAAGCTCATGGAGGAGCCACAGGAGGATATTACACAGGAAAATAAACATCGCAGAATATTTTACGCGCTGGGTTGTGGTGGCCGACGCTGCATAAGGATTCCAAGGCTTATTGTAAGGAATGTGATGCATGTTAGAGGACTTAGGCCATCACGGAGGGATGAACTGCCTCTAAATCCGCAGTTGTCATTACAACCATTTGAGAAGTGGGTGATTGATTTTGTAGGACCAATTCAACCTCTAGTGAAGAAGATAGGTGCGCGGTACATCATCACTGCAACAAATTATTTGACCAGATGGGCGGAGGCACAACTTGTGAAGGACTATACAGGGGCAACAACAACAAAGTTCATCTTTGAGTATGTACTGACTAGGTTTGATTTCCCGAAGATTTTGATGAGATATCATGGTACGCATTTCCTTAATGAGACAATTAGCGCGTTGACAGAGGAATTCCAATTTTATCACCAAAAGAGTACACCGTATCACTCGCAGGCTAATGGGACAATTGAAGCATTTAATAAGATATTGGAGAACGCACCGATGAAGGTTTGAAATGCACAAAGAAATGACTGGGATGTGCGCATACCCGCGGTGCTATGGGCTTATAGAACGACTTGCAACAAGCTGACTGGACAAACGCCTTTCAGGCTGGTTTATGGCATAGAAGCTGTGATGCTGATGGAGTACATTGTACCTAGTTTGCGCATAGCGGCATTCATAGGAATGGTGGATCGCAGAGCCTTGGGAGAGAGGCTCGCACAACTGACAAAGCTGGAAGAGGATATTTTTGAGTGGAATCCATTAGCAAGTTCAAAAGGAGCGCGAAAAGGCATGGAATGATCGACACATCAAACTGCACACCTTCAAGGTAAATGATTTAGTGTTATTATATGACAACAAGTTTGACCAATTTCCAGGAAAACTTTTGATGCATTGGCTGGGGCCCTATGTCATCAAGGAGGTTACCGATGGTGGAGCAATTCAGCTAGTGAAGTTGAATGGGGAGCCATTTCCAGGGAAGGTAAATGGAAGCCGATTGAATCCATACACCGGGGATCCAACCAGATGACTATATGATGGAAGGACAGACTTAGCACTCTAGGCACCTCAAAGGAGGAGTGAGACTATAAACTACACTGCCCGTATTGTAGAGCTATGCGACTGGGGGACTGTGTGGAAAGGAGGAATGTCATAGTATTAGCATAAGCGCGAGGGGAGCTGCGCTATAGGAGGAGAAACTGTGCAGGGTAGCCAGAAAGTGATCATTACAGTCACTATTCATGATTTGATAATGAGAAAACGGCTAGGAGGAGCGGGAGAGCAACATTTAAGGCGGAATTTAAATGCGAGATATTTAAAGATATGTCGCCAATCTAGCATTTATGAATGGATTTTGGGGGGAACGGTTGGATTCAAATTCGAATTTGCCTATAATTACAGATGACTTCCCATTGAAAAACGCTTTGCTTGTTGAGAATTGAGGTGTCAAGCTATCAGTTGCGCATGAACCCTGAGAGTTTTGAGGCTTTGGTGGCTAGCTCGGTGTTTAACAGATTGCCTAAAGCAACCCAGGAGCTTCTTACTAGCCTCATGTCGACGGCCGTGGAAACCGCAAGTGCTGGAGGATCAATGGCCTCTGAGGGAGATGGCCCTGAGGTAGTAAATGTAGAAGTGCTCGCAGAAGTACCAAAGTCACTGAGGTCGCCCACGCTAAGGCCTACGCCACCAAAATAGGGTCCTAAGACAAATAAAGACAAGAAGAAAGTGACACAACCAGTGCGCAAGTCGCTGAGAAAGCACCAGAAGAAAGAGAAGCCTACCGCACAGGAGAAAGGTAAGGTGGTAGACCTAGAATCCGATGAGGGCATGGAAGACACTGGTATGGGCACAGAGGATATTAATATTGAGGGGGTAGACCCTATTTCCAAGTTACCAGAATACATTCCTCCACGCCAAGGTAAGGTGAAGGTCTCGAAGGACCCAGATGAGGGAAAATTTTTACTTAACACACCGTTGCTGCTAGACCAGATCACATTCGAAGGTCTGCGCTTGGCGTGCGTGCCACATCTGAAGTTAGAGGATTGGGACTTGGCGGATACTGAGTGGTTCCCCCACTTGGCGACTGATACATTTATGACCCGCGTCTTCTATAAAGATTATGGTGTAACCGCGCTGGAGCCGAGGCAGTGGATTAAAGGGGTGGACAAGGCATGACTATTAAACCTGCTATGGGTGCCACATTACAACTACATGCCCATCACTTTGATAGCGATCAAAAAATTGTTGTTCTTGGTGCACGATGGGTGCCTATGGTTAGGAGAACCAATATCGATCACCGATATGCTGATCCATAGGATCACATTGCTACTGCACTCAGGGCTGAATCCAGCCAAGGCATTTGGTGGAAAGACGGGCGTGTCCTCACCGAGAGAATGAAGGACAAGTTTAATCTTGTCAAGAAGCCATGCGGCTACTCAATTTTTAGCACAACCGACCCCGCGGTTAAGGTAGCTACCCAGATCCTGGCTAGAAAAATAATGAGGAAGTGTCGCGCAGATGAAGCGCCGACACCAGTTGTGTCATTGGCGGCCCAGTGTGCGGAGGGCGTACAATTTAATTCGGCACGCTACCTCTACAGTGAGGTCCTCACGAACTACAGAGAAGCACAAGACCAATGTAAGACCTTCCATTATGCATGGCTTCTGCTATCAATCACACTAGTCGCGTGGGAATTACCGGAGGATAATTAGTATCCTCCGATCGCATCAGATCTATCAGAAGTAGTGAAGTTCGCTTCGCTCTGGGCCACAAAGGACCTCGAAAGGGTCAAGGACAGTAAGATATTTTGGGTACCGATGGAAAAAAGAATTCGCGCTGCGATAAACCACAAGCCGTGGCTCTCACCAACTGTCTTCGAGTAGTTGTCAGGATATGTGGAGTTCAAAGCGGACTTCCACTGTGTCTCCATGTGGGCATAGAAGGACCCTGAGCAGAAGTGGTATGATCTCCCATACCTTGTGATAGACGATGTAATTGCAACAATCCTTGAGCATTGGCTAGCAGAGTGGCGCACAGCCTCAGATTTGTCAGTTGGGTCCAGTAAGTCCAAAGGAAAGCAACAGAAGGAAGAGGCCCGATTGAAGATGGAACAGTTGGCTGACAAGAGAAAAAAGGAGGCTGAGGAAAAATCCAGAGCAGAACGCACTCCAAAGGAGTAGGCCACAGAGAAGGAAGGAGAGGAAGAGAGTGACTCTGACAAAAGTCAGAGGTCCCCTTCATAGCAAACAGAGGATGATGAGCAGCAATTGGAACAGGGTGGTGGAGACTAAGAGAGTACTCTATTCTGGATAAAGCACACTCGAGAGCAGGAAAAAGAAGGGCCACAGAAGAAGTCCAAGGCCAGTAAATCATCGCTTGACCTGATCATCTTGATAGAAGGTGACTTTGACAACATTGGAGATAAGGTACGGGATGCAACTGCGGAGTTGCTGCAGTAGTTTGAGCAGTAGCAAAAGTAAGCATTGGTTTCCATTCATACGGGTTTGTGCGAGATGCAGATCCAAACAACTCAATTACAGACCGAAGTCGGGCGGGCAGTGCGACGTCAACTAGTTTGGCGACATGGACCTTTGACGCAGCGGAGATGGTCCGCTCCTTGGATTCCTGAGCTGTCACACTACCGGATGGAGCTTTGACTGCAGAAGCAGAAGCTGACAGGGCTACTGTCAGCGCTCTCAAGAAGGTTGGGTTGAACTTGGCCATGCTTCCAAGTGAAGCCCTTCACACCTTACAGGTAGGTGTGATCACAGAACTTCAAACTCGGGAGCAGCACGTGCTGAATGTGATCAGCGAACAAAAGTTCAACAATGCACAAATGTTCGTAGAGAAGACTTTCACGATCGATACCTTTAAGAAGATTCAGGAGAAGAATGAGCACACCGTAGCCATGGTAGCTGAAGCATGCATAATTGTTCCAGAGCTGCATATCCCAGAAGAAGCGCCGGTGGACGCCAAAACTCGGAAGCTCGTTGCAGGTGTGCGTGATGCCAGGATAGAGCTGGCTAAGGTTCAGTTTGAGATGAACCTTAAGATCACAGAGCTTGATTTGAAGGCCTAACCTACAACTCCACTAGAGGTCAGACAACAGCGCGAGGCAGCTGTCAAGGATGTAGTTGCTACAATAGATGTCGCGGTAACAAATTGCACCATTCTCTTTGAGCAATTGTTGGAGGTCCTTACCAATCTACAGGAAGATCCCAACCTGCATAGGTTAGCAACAGAGGCAAGGGAATTACATCAGTAGTACGACGAGGTCAGAGCGACGGTGCGCACTATCGCCATCATAGAGAGGTTGGCAAAGCTACAGGAAGCAAAGGAACTGAAGGAACAGGTGGACATAGCACAACGTAGGGAGGTAACACTAAAGGCTAGATTGGGGCCTTGGCTAGATGAAGCCTATGTGCACACGACACCGATGACATTGAAAGGGAACTCCCTATTGATGACACTGACAACATTGAAAGGGAACTCCCTCATAATATAGAATTTGATTTCTGACAAAACCCCTATAGTGTAGAATCAGGTTCTCCACCAAACCCTCCCTGGTTTCCATGAAGACTAAAATGCGCACATAGGTCATATGCCTAGATTCTAGATAATATTTGTCATTGTTATGAAACTAGCTCACAAAATAAAAGAAGAGAGTTCATCAAGTGGAAGAACTTAACTGCTGAAGATTGAATCCACATGGGAGGATGGGAATTGTATACAGAAGCATCAAGAACTACTCAAGTGTTGAGGAAAACACTTTTTTGAAGGAGAGGGGCATGTTAGGTCCCTATAATAATAGTGTATTCCCCAATTATTATTGTCATTGTAGCACTTATTATTATTGTTGTGCCCATGTTGTCCCCATATTTTTATTATTGTGCCCCATAGAAACCTACTATTGTTATTGTTGCGCCCTTACATTATTATTGTTATGTCGACTCTGACTATATTGTGACCCCTTAGACTTTTATATATAGAAAGGAGGTTTTGTCATTTGAATCATCCAAGAATTGTTCATTTGTGTAATATAAAGGAGGTTTCCCCCTCGAAGAGGGTGATTTTGAAGTCGTTGATCTATCTTTTCTATCCTTTTGTGAGTTGGTTGCATAACAGTCATGTTCCAAATATTATCCGAGATAATCCCCAATCAATCAGAATACATCCTTGGTCCATAGTTATAGTGGAAATCTTCATGGACAGGGCCATATAGGGCCAACACCCAATTTTTCATATTCCGGGTCGAACAATGGAGACCAACGCTTTAGTAATACAGGGGCAATTTCAATGTTCCATAAGCATGTAAGAACCCAGTTGGCATGTTTGTCTTGTGTGAAACAGAGTGTGAACCATCCCTTCTATATAGTGTCCCTTCTGTATAGTGCTTACCTAGGGAAGGACATCAAGTGCGTGTCCCCAGATTTCCTGAGCCCATTTGCGAAGCCGAATGGCTGAGTAATTTTGTCCTCAAACCCTACCAACCAAAACCATACCTACCGTATCCATGATATCATCCAATCTGATGCCCTCGCCAACAACCAACGCCCAGTTTTTATCCTTTACTTTGTGGCATTTGGTATTCTTGGGTCATTTTTTATGGCTTCCATCTTGATTTGGAAGAGTGGCCTTCCCAGGTGATGAGCACCAGTATTGTAACAAGGATGTTGCAACTCCTGGGGCTACCAACTTTACTTCATCAACCCCGGGTTCGTACAAACTTGGAGGTGACAGTGTTGTATACATAAATAGATGTAATGGGTCCACTCTTTGTCACTACTAAGCTGGGGCAATAGACCTCTAGGGTTTCTCAAACCAAACTTCTATTGATTTAGAAGAAGTTTGATTACCAATTGAGAAAGGAGAATTTTACCCTAATTGAGAGAATTGAAATGCTACTTACTGCAGTAATGAAAGACTGAAATTGATGCCTACAAAACACATAACTCATCTAGCTATTTGTTAATATACCTTGCTTTCAAAATAATTCTAATTTAACACGTGTGAAATCTTAACTGCCCTAAGCATGAAATCTAATCTAAACAGGCATGTAACTGCTGTGTGCATGAATAAATATAACAACCTTTTTCTTTTTATCTTTTTGTAAAAATAGAAATGCTAATCCTTATTGGTTGCATGGCAGGTGAGATAGGTTTGGAGAGAGATGAGTGAAATGGGTCCGATGGATTGGGAGACAAGCAGGGGTATTCTCCTAGCTTTCGTGATGATTTTTTCAAAAATCGGGCTCAAAACATGCCACTACAAGTTTTCCTCCATGATGTCTACGGATGTGCTAGTTCACCTACAAGATCCCCTGTTTTCCTATAGGAACAGGCCGAAAGCATAGGGAGTGGGTTGGAAGGTGGTATGGAGCTTAGGGAAGGTGAGGAATGGAAGAAATAAGGCAAGGGAGTGGTAGGCACTCACTCAGAACTCAAACCAAAGCTTTATGATGGTTGGATTTGCTCAATAAGCATGGCAAGTTGTCCTTGTAAAACGATAACTCGAATTGAGAACTTAGTGGCCTTTGGCGATCATGGGTGGATATGGTTTGACTGAGGTTGATGACATAATGTCTTCCTGTAATGTAGAAACTCCTACAACATATACATCATTGTTTGCATTTATCCATACAACATTTCAAAACAAGAAGGGTTTACAAAAATATAAGAAAAACAGAATTTGCATCATTTGTTTGCCAAGTTCTTGCATGGGAATGCTTGAAACTTATTATGAAAGCAACATGAAATCTAATGCAAAACTTAAGATATCAGAAATGACAACTGCAACCTATCTTTGAAAACTAAAAGATGATGACCTAATTAGAAGAAAACCCTAAATTTCATAAGAAACTAGAATTCTGTCTTTTTGGGCTGAATGGGAGTTATTCCTCAAGCCATGGTCCCTAAGCAAGGAATGAGGTATCTTTCACCTGTTATCAGCCTTTTTTTGAATATTTTCTTATCTCTATAATGCTATTGTTAAAGCTATGCACAAATGGAAGCAAACTAATCAAATCTACCAATACTTGCAATGTAACAACACCAAAATCAATTTAACAACTAACTATGAGATAACCTAAGCATATAAGTACAATAAGAGGAAACTCTATTGCTAGGGTTGGGACCTAACCCAAGAGCTTCATCCCTCTGAGTCAAATCAGTGTTGGATCAAGGGAATGTTGCTCATTTTCATTAACATATCAAAAAATACATAATAGTGTTTGGTCACAATCCTTCAACTCGAAAACTGCTTAGCTATCTTGCATAAAAAGTCTAAATCCTAATTGTTAGGATATTCTGACACATAGGAAATAGTTAAGTACAACTTGGTATAGTTTAGAGTTAGGTATAGAGTTAGGTAAAGTGTGTTTCTTTACCGTTGTACATATTGTAACTTACAATCCGACGGTCACGATATGTAGTGATCCGACGGTTCATTCTCTCCTCGGTATTACCGACACTTGATCCGTGGCTTGACACCCGATTGGTCCACGAGTTCTATTTAAAGTGCATGGAGGGTCATTGTTCGGGTAATCCGTGCATGAGAGAAGCTTATGTAAATTTTCATTCTTTGATTAATAAATTGCCTGTAGTACCCACGTTGGGACAGGCCGTGGACTGTTTCCCTTTTTGAGGGTTTTAACCACGTCAAAAATACTGGTGTATTGATCTGTGATCTGGTTGTGAGTGGTGTCCTTTTGGTATTCTTTCTGAGGAACTTACCCTGTAAATTCCTACATGGTATCAGAGCTATTTGAGGGCCGCGTCCGTTGGTGATCCAAATCTGAAGCCGGTGGAACTGCATGCGGCTGTCGTTTCCTAGATCTGCTGTTTCTGAATGCTTTCAGGCTGAGAGGACCGCTCTGTTGCGTTCGGAGCATTTGTTCCAGTGAGGAACCCCTTTCTTTTCACGCGAAAAGGTTTCCGGTAGCCCTAGCTGCGTCATTTTTCAGATCGGGAGGTATACAGTGTTTTTTGCAGTTTACTGTTATTTTCTCTCTGCTTATTTCGGTTTCGGTTTATTTAGCCTTTTTTTTAACTGGATCTATACCTTTCATTTCTGCGTATGCTCTTTGCCCTGCGACTCTGTGCGATCTGGGCAAATCAGAAACAGAAAGGAAGGATTTTTCTCATGCGTATGCTCTTTTCCCTGCACCTTAGTGTGATCTCGGAAAATCAGAAACATTGAGAAAAATTTCTAGTTTTTTGGCTAAAGCTAACTTCGAGCCGCAAGGTTCGTTTTTCTTTGCATATTCGTGTTGGGTTTTGTGTTTTGTGTTTTGTAGGGAAAAAGAGCTTTCTCAAGGCAAGCACGCAAACCAAGGCCCCCCCCCCTCTCTCTCTCTCTCTCTCTCAAATTTTTTGTATAGATCAATTGGTTCAAAGCTATTTTAAGAGAGTAGAGGTCTTGGGTTCAAGTCTCCATTTTGTGGGGGCGGATTTTTTCATTCCCGCACATTCGCGCACTTTGCCGGCAACGTCAACAATTGTTTTTTCAAAAAGCCATAACTTCTTCATCCGGAAGCCTTTTTCAGAGCCATTTTTTTTTAAACCGCCTATTTTTTCGAGATCTATCCACTAGAACACTTACTTTCAGCATCTTCAGCTTCATTTTAAAAAAAAAATGGAAAGTCCATGCCAAGTCATTCTTGACAGCACTAACTACTTCCAATGGGTAGCCTACATGGAAGATTTACTTAGAAGTAAAGGTCTCTTCAGAATAGCCACAGACCAAGAGAAGAAACCAAAAGATGAAGACAAGGCTGCAAAATGGGAAAATAGACAAGATCAAGCACGTGGTTTGATAGGGATGTCTATTTCTCCTGATCTTAGATTCCACATTGCAGAACTTGAGACTCCTCATGAAGCATTAGAAAAACTCGCTAAAGTTTTTGGGATTAAAAATGAAATTAGAGCCCATCAACTTGAAAATGAGTTGCTTACTTTGGATCCTAATAATTTTTCTTTCATTGAAGATTTCTTGTCCAAATTCAAGACCCTTAGATATCTCTTGGAAGGTGTTAAAGTTAAGAAAGAAGATGGTAACCTTATTTATTCCATCCTTACTAAGTTGGGACCAGCCTACTCTGTATTTGTTTCCACTTTCCATTCTACAAGGGAAGCTTTCATTTGTCAAGGAAAAGACTACAAGGCCCCTTCCTTTGACTCCTTTTGTGATTCCTTAATAAGAGAACAAGAAAAACTCTTACACCTTGGTCTTCTTAATCTTGGAAACTCTTCCACGAAAGCGTTAGCCGCCCAGCAGCAACCAAATTCAAAGAATCCTAAGAAGTCATATCCTCAAAAGAATGGTCCTAAACCAACTCAGCCTCAAAATGAAAGATCATTTCAGCAAAATGATAAGACCAATAAAAACAAATGGAAGAAGACTGATAGACATTGTAACTTTTGTAATCGAGATGGCCACTTAGAATCTAAATGCTTTAAGAAGATGGAAGCCTTGGAAGCCGCAATGAAGAAACATAACATCCATGTGGAGCCTACTTCAACTTCAACTTCCGGAATGGCACTTTCTGCATGTCGTTGTCAATCATCTCAGTCTGGTTATGCATTAAATGTATCTTCTTCTTCTTCTCATTCTCATGAGTGGCTCATTGATTCTGGAGCCTCTTATCACATGGCCAAAAACCAAGCCATGTTTTCTTCTTTAAATGATTGTAACACCAAAAATATATATGTTGGTGATGATAGATCTCTTAATGTTGTAGGGACTGGAACTGTTCATCTAGACAATGGTTAGTTTAATGATGTATTATGTGTTCCAACCTTATCCTGCAACCTTCTATCTGTCTATCAGATAACTCATTCAGGTGAAGGTAAAATTGTTGAATTTTCACCTCATGATGTTGTAATCAAGGATCTAAAAGATCCTAAACAGATTCTAGCTACTGGTCTTGCTGATGATTCCACAAGGTTGTATAAGTTTCACAACTTTGGGTCATCAAATCTTCCCTCAGTATTTGTTGCTCATAATGATGAAGTGAGAAAACTTTGGCATGAGCGATTTGGTCACTTAAACTATCGCTCCCTTCAGCATCTATGTAAAGAAAATATGGTGACAGGTCTTCCTATGGTATCTTGCAGAGATGGTGTTTGTTCCGGATGTGTACTCGGAAAACATCATCGGGATAGTTTTGACAAACGTGCCTCTTGGCACGCCTCAGCCCCTTTACAGCTTGTGCACAGTGATTTATGTGGTCCTCTTCCTGTTGCTTCATTCTCTGGCTGCAAGTACTTCTTAAATTTCATTGATGATTTCTCCAGACGCACTTGGGTATACTTCTTAAAACTCAAGAGCGAAGTATTTAACACATTTTTGGCCTTCAAAGCCTTTGTTGAAAAACAATCTGGACATCAAATTCTTAAGCTAAGAACTGATAATGGTGGAGAATATGTTAAAAACACATTCATCAACTTTTGCACCGAAAATGGAATTCAAATGCAACATACTGTTCCATACACTCCACAAAAAATGGTGTAGCTGAAAGGAAAAATCGCACCTTAAAGGAAATGGCTAATTGTATGTTGCAATCTAAAGGACTCAGTCTTAGTTTTTGGGCCGAAGCAATTAATTGTGCAAATTATATAATCAATCGCACTCCTACTAAGGTTCTAGAGAATATCACTCCAGAAGAAGCTTGGAGTTCCATTAAACCAGATGTAAGTCACTTTCGTGTGTTTGGAAGTGAAGCATGGGCCTATATTCCAGATGAAAAGCATAAAGCTTTAGAACCTAAGAGTGAGAAATGTACTTTTGTTGGATATTCTGAAGATGTAAAAGGTTATAGACTTATTCCATTTAAGTCCAAAAATGTTATCATTAGAAGAGATGTAAAATTTGATGAAAATAAATCGGCCTGCGAGCCTAGTCCGGCGGATGTGCCACCTCTTCCTATCTCTTCTACTTTTGAAAACATTTCTTCTTCAGATGATGAAAGCGAGGATGATAATCCTCCCCCACTTTCTCAGGATCCTCAACTTCCAAGATGGGTCCGTGCTACTCGGGATGCAGCAGGTGATCTTGCCGGTGATCCTACAGATCAGCGACGTACACGTTCTCAGTTTGAAAGAGCCTCTTCTTTACTGGCTCAAGCTCCAGTAAATCATGATCCTGACACTTTTGCAGAAGCTTCAGGCCATCCACATTGGGAAGCAGCTATGAATGAAGAATATCATTCATTGATGACAAATGATACATGGGATCTTGTTCCTCTACCAAAGGGACGCAAACTTGTTAGATGTAAATGGGTTTACAGAACCAAGTATGGACCAGATGGGAAAGTTGATAAACATAAAGCTCGTCTCGTTGCTAAGGGCTTTTCACAGGTTGAAGGCATTGACTACACTGAAACCTTCTCCCCTGTTGCCAAAATCAACTCTATCCGCCTTGTTCTTTCCCTTGCTGCCTCTTTAAAATGGGAAGTCCATCAGATGGATGTTAAATCTGCCTTCTTGCATGGGGACTTGCAGGAAGAAATCTATATGGAACAACCCATTGGCTTCATACAAACAGACTCCAGCCTTGTTTGTCGACTTAAGAAATCCCTTTATGGCCTCAAGCAAGCTCCTCGGGCTTGGTATGCCAAAATGGATAGCTTTCTTTTAGAATCTGGCTTTTCTAGGTGTCATTCTGACAATACTGTCTACACCAAGAAAGTGGGCAACTCTCTTATCATCCTTGTTCTTTATGTTGATGATCTTATTCTTACTGGTAGTGATCCCAACCTTATAAAACATGTGAAGTCCAGCCTTAAAAAGAAATTTGAAATGACAGACTTAGGACACTTACACTATTTTCTCGGTCTTCAAGTCTTGCAATCCAAGGAGGGTATTTTCCTTTCCCAGTCCAAGTATGCTTGTGATATTCTTCGTCATTTTCACATGGAAGACTGTAAGCCAGCCCCTTCTCCCTTTCAGTCTGGAGTCAAACTTTTAGTCTCTTGTACTTCTCCTGAAGTTGATGCTACCTTATACCGTCAACTTGTAGGAAAACTCTTGTATTTAAACCATACTCGTCCTGATCTTTCCTTTGCTGTTGGCCTTGTTGCTCGTTTTATGCAAAACCCCCGTGAAAGTCATTGGAAAGCAGCTAAAAGAATACTTCGTTATGTTCGAGGTACAGTACAGTTTGGGATTCATTACAGTGCCAAAGCAGCTCCTCTGTTAGTTGGTTTCATTGATTCTGATTGGGCTGGTGACCCTGATGATCGGAAGTCTACTGCCGGTTATGTCTTCACTCTTGGTTCAGGACCTATTACATGGGCTTGTAAGAAACAGGCTGCCATTTCTCTTTCGTCAGCAGAAGCAGAGTATCGTGGTGCCGTGGAAGCTAGTAAGGAAGCCTTGTGGCTTCGTCAGATCCTATCAGAGTTTGGCTTTGAGCAGCAGCATCCAACCACACTTTGGTGTGATAATCAAAGTGCCATTCAGCTATGCAAAGATCCAGTCCAGCATCAGCGCAACAAACACATTGAACTACACATGCACTTCATCAGAAAGCTCATTCATGACCATGTTCTTGAAGTGCAATATTGTTCAACAAATGATCAGGTTGCAGACATCTTCACAAAGGCTCTCACAGAGGCGAAGTTCACTAAACTTCGATATATGCTTGGAGTTCAGGAAGTTGTCACTAAGGGGGGATAGGCTCTAGTGCCTCCTTCCTTCTCCTATTGTGTCATATTTGTAAATCCTTCAATCCTATCCCAAGTTGTTCTTAAGGGGGGATGTTAGGATATTCCGACACATAGGAAATAGTTAAGTACAACTTGGTATAGTTTAGAGTTAGGTAAAGTGTGTTTCTTTACCGTTGTACATATTGTAACTTACAATCTGACGGTCACGATATGTAGTGATCCGACGGTTCATTCTCTCCTCGGTATTACCGACACTTGATCCGTGGCTTGACACCCGATTGGTCCATGAGTTCTATTTAAAGTGCATGGAGGGTCATTGTTCGGGTAATCCGTGCATGAGAGAAGCTTATGTAAATTTTCATTCTTTGATTAATAAATTGCCTGTAGTACCCACGTTGGGACAGGTCGTGGACTGTTTCCCTCTTTGAGGGTTTTAACCACGTAAAAAATACTGGTGTATTGATCTGTGATCTGGTTGTGAGCGGTGTCCTTTTGGTATTCTTTCTGAGGAACTTACCCTGTAAATTCCTACACTAATGAGGCTCTAGGCCTATTTATTTATACAACTGAATTTTCCAACAACTTCCTTAAATCTAGGAGGCTTGGCTTCCAATCTTGAGATTAACTGGTTCTTAACTATCACTGGCTTGTCTGTCAATGATCCTCATGACTCGGCTGCCTGCAACTCTGAGCTGGTGTGATTTGATTGAGGGATCTTCGAGTGAGTGAGGAGTTAATGAGGGAGATCCCATCTCCTATAATCTTTCCTTGTCTCATTCGAGTTCCTGCACCCTAATTAGCCACATTTTTCTCCCAAAAACTGCAATCAATGCACATTAGACCACTAGACATGACATCTTACTTTTACTCATCTCATTAAGCAAAATATAATTAAAACATGTAAAGAATTATGAGAAGAGTTGATTTTAGTAAGCTTGGAGGTGTATTAAGGTCCATATATTTTACCTAATGATGAGCCTCATCACTAAGCTAAGAGGACTTTTCAACCCGAGCGGATACGTCCAGCTCCTTTGTCAGAGGGGAGCGTGATCCAGATCCATATTCGTGGTCGAGTGGGGGATGCACAGATGGAGAAACCCTAGCTGGAGTAGGGTCAGATGGAGCCTCTAAAAGGATAATTGAGCCGAGAGGGTGTAAATGGGCATCAATATGAGATAAAACCCCAGGTAGAGAGGCCTTCTGTGAGCCAAATTGAATAGTCTAGCATGCCTTTGGTGTAGGAATATCTGTAGGTAGAGAGGGGTTGCAAAGGTTTATGCAAGATAGAGAAAATGGAAGAGAGTTATGGGAGGAGCACATTAGGGGGTCAGGTGGGGCAAGTGGGTAAGGCCATCCAAAGGATGCGAAACTGACAAAAGAATCCAATAAAGGTAGAGAACTGGGAAGAGAGGAGAAAACTAGAGAAGTAGAGGAGGGATCGAGGTTTCCATCGGCAGAGGAGGCAACAGAGCAAATATTCTGGGCATAGGTTCACCAAGTGTTGAATCCATCTCCATCCTGACAAACTGATGTGGCGAGCTTGCCCAGATAGATATTTCTAGGGAGGAATCAATTGAGAATTCCACCAGTTCTTCATCCATGGAGATTTCCCACCCTGGAAAACTGATGTAAAATTGAAAAAATGGATAATGGAGGCAACATATAGGTAACCAAACACCTTCTATCGGTGAAAGGGAGAAAGGTACAATTGCAGGCCATGTTGAGCAAGAGAGACAAGCAGGTGAAAATGATAGCGCAGAATGCAAAGCCATTGAAGAAGACCTGTTGGGCAGGTAAGGAAGGAGGAAGCGATGGGATAACTGAAGTGCTGAAGACCAAAACCATCGCCACATAAAGAATAAAGAGAGGGACATGCAAAAAAAAGAAACCCTAGCTTCTATCCTCTAGAGGTCGCATTCTCACGACGAAAAATCTCAAAGCCATTTTTCCTCCTCCTGTTACTATGAAATGACCTTTTCTTAAACTTTTGTACTTGTCTTAACTATTTCAAAAATTATTGCAGCTTATATTTAATAAAATTTATTCTATCTTAAAAAATGATTGATGCTTATATTTAATAAAATTCATTCTATTCTTAAACTAAGTTGTCTCTGATGTTGGTGTTGGCTATTTCAAATCATTATTGTGATATATTTAAACAAAAATATTAAAAAAACAAATTCAATAATAATCTATCCAAAAATTTTCAATTTTCTTCATTTTTAAATTTTAAATTTTAAATACATCAAATTAAGGATGAAACAAATAAACTAAAATAATACAAATGTGGAAATAAAATAATACAAACTTGGAAATGCAAAGTATCCCTCCCTTGTCGTTATCTCCAAATAAGGCTTTGCACTATTTTTTTTATGTTTAATGGTAGAGCTGAAATACCACAAAGAAAATGAAAAATGATTCATATAAGGATAGATGAAATATAAATCCAATCAATGATGCACTCTAAAAAAAAATTCAAATCATTTCAACAATCCATGTAAAAATTATTTCAAATCATTTCTGGCCCAATTTCCATTTTCTTGCTCTAACCTTGCTTTTCGAACCAAATTCATTGTAGTGCTAACCCTGCATAAATATGGTGAATCTGTAAGTTCTCGCCTACTAAGTATACATGGTAACTAATAGTAACTAAATTTATAACTTTCATGATTATATTGTAATTACCTTTAGGAGGATCCAAAGAAGCCCAATATGTAATTCACCACATTCTTCGTATCATTCAATGTGAGGGAAAGGGCTATTCTCTACCTAAACAAATTTACCTTTTACCTTTAAAATCTAAATAAAGTTAAAATTGTTGTCATGCCCTCTCATAAATACATAGACAAACTTCATCCATCCAATAAACACATACACAAAACCTATTTGATTCATATAAATTGTATACATATAAATTAAAATTAAATTGAGTTTTACTTACTGTTGGGTGTAGGAATTGTGGTTAGGCAGACTCCTTCAACACTTAATCATCAACCAGAGGGTTTTGTAAAATTAGAGGCGAAGCACAGGAAATGCCAAAAATGATATGAAATTTTCCTAACTCTCTTCCTACTTCCTTAATTACAACCTTGAAAATTGAAAAGAAAAGATCACCCGACAATTTACACTAAAGAAATTCTAGTGCTAGAAGGTGAAAGAAATTACTTTTGCGGATAAATAAATGAAAGGAACTTTCAAACTCTTGTAAGTAATCCTGACTAATTGAAATGGAAATCTATGTCTATCTTCAGTATAGTTGTATGTCAAATTAATAATTGGACCCTTGAAGATGTCTGACTTCTCTATAGATCTTTCTCCCTGCACTGAGCTGTTATTCATGTACTCCTGCAATATTCTTGCACTAGTACCAAAACAAAGTTTATATGATGGAAGTATATTTTACACTTGTATTGAATATTTATGTCCTCACGCAGGGGCTCTAAGCCTCAGGACTAGAGCACTCTGTTCCTGTATCAGGATATTGAGTCCTGTATAGGAACAGAGATTCCTACACCAAGTTTTCAAATTTCTTTCATAAAAGAACAAAGAGTGTGTTAACTTAAGGAAAGAATTTGCAGAGGTGAATAGAACTTTGAAATAGCTTTCATAAACAGAAAGATGCTTCAACCCAACTTAACTTCAAAAGATGAATTAACTCCTAAATTCAAAGCACACTTTTCTTCAATCAAGGAACTCTTTCATGCAACTAAATAAATCATCCAATTGTGACAACATGCTTTATCCCTGTAATAGTTATCCACACAAATCCGATCTTCCTTTTTAACCTTCTTAATTTAGAAAGGTTCACTTTGAAATAGTTAAATATGAAGTTTGATCCTTTCCTTAAAAGTGTAAAGTGAAAGTGCAAATTAATGTGTTATAACAACTTTCATTCCTTAATTACCAGAGCATATTTAATTCAGGATATCAAGAATACTTCTAAAAGATGAACACTCACTTGCAGAATGCATCAAGCCTCTTATGATAGAAAA
This sequence comes from Pinus tabuliformis, assembly GCA_031772625.1. Classification (NCBI taxonomy): domain Eukaryota; kingdom Viridiplantae; phylum Streptophyta; class Pinopsida; order Pinales; family Pinaceae; genus Pinus; species Pinus tabuliformis. The sequence continues at coordinate 1,123,673,265 of CM062815.1, read as the reverse complement.
TAACGAAAGACTTTTGTTGTAATGAACCAAAGAAATCAACTTGCAGAAATGTAAATGCATTAGTGCAGGAATAACGTGCTTGCACGATCCAGGCAGAAACATAAATAATACTAAGCTTTGAAGTGAAAAATTACAAAAGGGTAAGGTCAAACTTAGGTAAGCATGCACACCACGGATTTGTCACACAATGGTTATAAATGAAATCGAACCTGAACTTTGTGAAAGAATGAAAGCATATATTTAATTCACACCTTGCATTAAAACGAAATCAACACACCTTTAACGATAAAGAAGAATGCAAGGGAGAATGAGCTGGGTTGGCTGGGCCCTAGCCAACCAGCTCATTTCCCTGTTTAGGAAACTTGGATACTCAGCTCTCAACAACGCATCAACACAGAATTAAAACACAATATTTTAATAACATGGCACAGTCCCTTTATATTAAATTTCAGAATCAGTAAGTGTACACGGTGAAATCGAATCCAGCCCAGAACGAGGGCGATACCAGCAAAATTACAGAATACCACAATTATAGTGGCATTGCTATCGCTATTGCTTGCTACCATTTTCTATCTGAATCCTACTTTATATACATCCCTTCAGGCCCGCGGCCATAACCAAATTACATTCAACATTACAATCTAAGCCTTTCGGATGTAACGGAATAACAACAATATTACATGCTAAGCCTTTTGACTATAACAAAACACTAAACTTGAGCATTCGACCAGCGACCTAATCTCTATCATATCCCTAAATTATCTCTGCTCCGAGTCCAACTCGAGATGACTGATTCTGGACGAGATATCCACGTTAGGTAGTGAGTTGTCATGGAAGTTTAGGATTTGCCAGCGGTGCAAGAATCATACCTGCACTCGACCATGCTGAAGAAATGATTAATATGTTGCTTACCAAATACTTTAGGAAAGAAGATGTTAGTTGCAAATAATATTAAAGGTATAAAATCTATAAAAATAATTAATTAAGCGCATTTGTAACCCTTAAATATGAAATATAAAGCTAGTGCAAGAAAAGGAATGATTCTTGGAATAATGTAGGAATAAGGAGGTTGCGACGTTAAAACAGAGGTCTAAGGTTATGATTTTGAAGTAGGAAAGGGGTTAAAAATGAAGAAATTTAGCCTACCAACACTTACTGACCAATTTTTAAGCGCAAACTTAGTTACAAGATTAGAATCTTGAGTTCCTTGAAAAACTAATTGCCCTAACTGCCTCCCCATCCTGAATAAATTCTCATCACATCTTGCAGGACTATGTACTTGTACATCGAAAATAAAACCTAAAGAATTCCTCCAGGACAACAAATTTAAAGCAGAGAAATTGATAAATGATTATAAAGTAGAGGGTGTATGACTAATAGTTGTTACCTGACACCGATCTGAAGATTTTTTTTTTAGCAGTAATTCGGGATTTTCCTTCCCTGTTTGTGTTTTTGTTCGAATGGCTCACTTACTCATTCATATCATATTGAATTATACATCATACATGTCACACATTATTTTGTCACACCTCCTGTTCACTTCGTGTTCCATATCCCTAAGTGTCAAAACATTGAAAACTGTGTAGCATATCCATCATGATATACAGAACAAAACCTCCCTGAATAACCAAAGGAAAACTTCCCTAAGATAATTATGAAGAAGGTTAACTAAAACCTTAATTTTTAGGGCCAGTGCATTTTTCTCCATTGCCTACCCTTACTGATGGTAGGTTGCTCTAATTTACCCTAGTGCTGCCAGCGTGGATTTTGAAATGAAAACTGTCAGGCCAGGGTAACTCCAGGATGAGCGGGAGAAAAGAATTGATGATATTATTCATTAACTAACTCATGTTTATATACAAAAATAAAACGGATCAGTTCATCTTCTAGATGACTATCCAGTTCACCCATCCGTTTCGGATTAGGTGTCAACATTCCCCCCCTTAATCTGAAGGGATGTTGGTGAGTCCAAGCATCGTTCTGAATCTTTCAAGCTTTTCTCTTCCAAGCGCTTTGGTGAAGATGTATGCAATTTGCTCGTTTGTGGAACAATGACGGAGATGGATTGTTTTGGTCTCAACATGATGTCGGATCAGATGATATTTAGTATTGATGTGCTTAGTACGATCATGGAACTTTGGGTTCTTGGCCAACTTTATTGCAGATGTGTTATCAATCATGAGTGGAGTTGATTGTATTTGTTTTACTTGCAAATCTTCAAGAATTTTCCTGAGCCACACAATTTCTTTCGTTGCTTCAGCTGCTGCCACATATTCTGCTTCTGTTGTGGAATCTGCTGGTACTGATTGTTTGCGTGATCTCCAGGAGATAGCTCCTGATCCAAGACTCATAGCATATCCTGAAGTAGATACCCCAGTTTCTTTGTCTCCATCGAAGTCTGAATCAGAGTATCCAATCAAGTTGAAGTCGTCCACCTGTGTATACTTGATTCCAAGGTCTTGAGTTCCCTTCAAGTACCTTAGAACTCTTTTTGCAGCAGACCAATGTCCCTCACAAGGCTTTTGCATGAACCTGGAGAGGATTCCAACAACAAATGAAATGTCTGGTCTGGTAGTAGTGAGGTAGATGAGACTTCCTACAAGCTGTCTATACTTTGTTGCATCCTCAAATTCCTTTCCTTCAATAGATGTGAGCTTCAAGTTTTGTTCCATTGGAGTACAAAGGGGATTGCACTCTGTCATGCCAAATCTGTTTAACAAATCTCCAATGTATTTCTTTTGAGAAAGAAATATGGACTTTGGATGTTGGGTTACTTCAATGCCAAGATAGTAATGAACATAGCCCAAATCAATCATTTCAAAAAATTTTCCTAATTCTTTCTTTATGGATGCAATATAGCTTTCATTGTTCCCTGTCATTAAAAGATCATCTACATATACCACAAGATATACAACTGTTTTAACAACTTTCTTGACAAATAAAGTTGCATCATCAAGATCAAAATGTTTGAAGTTGAGTTTCAGAAGATGCTCAGTTAGTTTTTCATACCAGGCTCGTGGTGCTTGTTTGAGGCCATACAAGGACTTCACAAGTTTGCATACTTTGTGTTCATGTCCTTTCACAGCAAATCCTTCAGGCTGGGACATAAAAACATTCTCTTTTAGGTCTCCATTCCAGAATGCAATTTTTACATCCATTTGATGGACTTTCCAACCGTTCTGAGCAGCTAGTGCAAAGAGTGTCCGGATGGTGGCCCATTTTGCTGTGAGAGCAAAAGTTTCCTCATAATCGACCCCTTCCTTCTGTGCAAAACCTTTTGCCACAAGCCTAGCTTTGTGCTTGTCAAGTGAGCCATTAGCTTTGTACTTGTTCTTGTAGACCCACTTGCAGCCAATTGGTTTGGTTCCAAATGGAGGATCAACCAGCTTCCAAGTGCCATTCTTTATGAGGGCATCATACTCCTTCTGCATCGCTTCTTTCCATTCATCATGAGAAGCAGCTTCTTTGAAGGAAGATGGTTCAAAATCTGTAGACAAGTTCAATTCACAATCATAAGTAACATCCATATCAACAGGTGAATTAGAGTTATCTACACCACCTCCATCTTGTCGGTTTGTATTTCTGGTTCTTGTTTTTCCAATTTCATCAGGATGAACACTTTCAAGTGTCTTTGTCAACCACTTTGGGGGACCTTTCTGAGATGGTCCAGGCTGTTCTGTTGATTGAGTTGGGACTGAATCAAGATTAAGTCTCCCAATTCTATCAATTACATCACTTAAAGCATCATCCGTTGTTGGAGTGTCATGCAGGGGAGATTGTTCTTCAGAAGGAGATTCCACGTGTTGATCTAGTATAGGAATCCCCCCTTCAAGATGTGGAATCTGATTATCAAACTCTTGGAATGATTTCGGTTTTGTGAATCTATCCAAGCGATCAAGTTGCCGCTCAACAACACTGTCAGATTTGGATGATTCAAGAAAAATGACATCTCTAGATAAAACAAACTTTTTATTTACTTCATCATAGAGGCGGTATGCTTTAGATGTGTTTGAATACCCCAGGAAGATACACTTACGACTTCTAGCACCAAGTTTGTTTCTATGTACCTTTGGTATTAAAGCATAACAGGTGGAACCAAAAATCCTGAGATGTTTTACCGAAGGAACATGTCCATACCACAATTCATAAGGAGTCTTGTTTCTTATAGCACTAGATGGACATCTATTCTTTATATATGCAGCACATAGAACAGCATCAGCCCAAAACATTGTCTTTACATTTTTGAAGAAAAGCATGGATCGTACCATATTCAAAATTGTTCTGTTCATTCTTTCAGCTACACCATTCTGTTGAGGATTATAAGGCACAATTGTTTGATGTTTAATCCCATGTTGGCGAAGATAGAGTTCAAATTCATTTGATGTATATTCTTTTCCATTATCAGTGCGAATAGACCCAATATGAGATTGTGCATCATTTTCAATCCATTTATGAAAATTCTTGAATGTTTGAAAAGCATCAGATTTGTTCTTCAAAAAATAAACCCAACACATTCTAGTGTAATCATCAATAAATGTCATGATATATTTATTTCCATTTACAGAAGAAACAGGCATTGGACCACGTAAATCTGAATGAATGAGTTCAAGCTTCCTATGTGCTCTTGAATGTGAATCATGAAAAGACTGTTTGCTATGCTTTCCTAGAATGCAAGCATCACATTGCTTATGTTTTCTAGGAATTGTAGGCAAACCAGCAACACCATTTTTCTTCAACAAGCGGAGACTATCATAGTTTAAATGTCCAAATCTAGCATGCCATAATAAACTTGATGGAAGTGCACCTTCTTCATGATGAGAAATATATGAGAAATGTTGTGCATGAGCAGAGGTTCCTTGCAGTTTAAGAAGTCTTTCTTCTTCTATACCCCTCATGACAAGTGAGTGGTCAGATGCCTTTCTTACCTCAAGCTTGCCATCAAACATGTGAATGGAGTGACCTTGCTGGTGGATGTGGACCAGGGACAACAAGTTTCTCTTGAGCTGTGGGAGATATAGAACATGATCTAGAAGAAAGTCTGGAAGACCAGGCAGTTTAAGCCTGATTGTGCCAAGCCCTGATGGCTTGATTTTTGACTGATCTGCAAAGTATACTGCTCCATCAACATTGTCAGTGAAATCTTCAAAAAAATCTTTCCTATGAGTCATATGACAGGTTGCTCCTGAATCAAGCAACCAGTCATTTTTCGAAGGAGCAAGTGAAGCATTAAACAAATCTTCATTTACTCCAATGTTACATTGTGCCTCAATATAGTGAGCGGATTCAGGTGCTTTACCTTTGTCTGTGTCATCAGTTGTTTTACCTTTCTGCTGATTTCTTCTCTGCTCAATCTTGTCCCATGGTAGCTTGCATGTAGAAGCATCATGTGATCCATTTCGTTTGCAGCGAATGCAATGCAGATTTGCCTTTTCTGCTTGACAATGTCTGCCCCCCCTGCCTCTGAAGTATCTTCCTCTTCCTCTTCGTCCACCTCTTCCTCTTGTAGAATCTTGAGCAGGATGCTTTTCTTTATGAGCAAGGCAAACAGTCTCTTCAGAAGATTCAGGGACTGTTTTCTTTCCAAAGGCTTTTTCTCTTTCAACAAACTTTTTCACAAGAGAGTCAAAGGTTATATCTTTAAGATTTCCATTTGCTTGTAAAGACTCAAGATAATTGGAGTAGGTAGGATAGAGTGCTTTGAGAAAGGCAATAAGAGAGATATCCTGCTCAACCTTAGTGGATTTAATATCATGCATTATAGACTTTATTTCAGATGCAAGAGTGAGAGGATCATTATTTTTCAGTTCAAGAGTGAAGAGTTTAATCATGAGCTGAACAACTTCAAGTGCAGAATGTGTATCATAGAGTTCTTTCAGCTTTTGTAAAGCTTCAAAGGCAGTGGAATAGGATGAAATATGACGACTTACTTCCTCATTTACAGATGCTGTGATCAATGCATAGGCTTTGCTGTTCTTGTTTTCCCAAATGGCGAGTTCTTTGTCTGATGTAGGCTGCACTGGGTCTTTGTCTTCTTCTCCGACACACACTCCTTTCCACAACTCATTGTAGATGAGGGTGTGTTTTACCATCCGGGACCATTCTGAATAGTTCTCCTTGCCAGTGAGAACTATTCCTACCATAGAAATGATTGAATGCATTCTGTAAAAAAATATCTCTGCTGATAAAAAAAAACTTTCCTTACGTAACAGCCTTCAAATCTCTCTAATGAAGCATCAGCATGATAACTTTTCAATGCAGCATTATCATTTAAAAGAAAAATAAACTCTTTGGATGATATATATAAACTGCGCAATACTATTTGAGCTATCAAACACAGTTTACCATACGCAGCAATGTTCACTCTCAAAAAAATTTCCCACAGACGGCCCCTCCTATTTAATGTATGTATCCACAGTGTTACACGAGCTACACTGGTTCAGCTTTTGCTGGATATGCTGATCGCAGATGTGGAAGGATCTACACAAAATGCTTCCTCTTCGACTAGCATATCATCTTATCGCTTATATGGCTATTTGGGTCATGTGATTTATTCACGACCACAGTTTTCAGATGGAGTCCCACCTTTGGTATCACGTCGTGTGTTGGAAACTTTGACATATTTGGCTCAAAATCATTCACTTGTTGCAAATCTTCTACTCTATTTAGAACAGCCAGATGCTTCTAAACCTCAACCAGATCAGTGTACAGAAAGGGGTTAAGTTTTAATGATTGATGAAGAGAGTCAACCGGAAACTGTAAATAAAGAGATGACAGCCAATTTACCTATCGTTTTACTTTTAAAACTTCTTAATCATATGGTTATATTCATGCATAAACAACTGCGCAATACAGCTACCATACCATACATAAATCCGGTATAGCATGCGCTGCCTCGGGCAAGGCGGGGGGTTTCTTGGCCTTAGACTGGTGCGACGGCGGCCCGGTCTCCTCTCTTGCAAGGGCCAGCTTCCTTTTGCATCAACAGCTCGCCGAGGAGCTCGATGGGTCGGCCTCTTATGGGTATCGGTGGTTGCACGCTCTCAATCTCGGTATTCAAGAAGAACTCACTTCGAATTCAGAGAAATCAGCCTTAAATCCACTTCGCATAAAAGGCCAGAGCTTACCTTTAATTGCAAGAATTTTTTATAGATACCAATGTTGTCATTGCTCAGAGAGGACAATGGTGGAGTGGAGTTCGTTTTTAGATTTCCGGTTCTTCGCTTGGAACGTGTTGAACTCGAGACGACATCTCTCTTGCAGCTCTGTGCAGATTAACGTAAACCCATGCAATGTGCTGCCGTTTGGAGGTGGAGGCGGAGAGGACAACAAAGCCCTCAGTTGCCGGCGCTTCTTCGCCCTTCCAGAGAGCAGGTTTGTCAGGATAGAGAGCAGAGAGCGTATGCAGAAGTTAATCAATGCACTAACGTTCAAGGGCAGAGGCACAGATGCGCAGAGAAAACGGATGCACAGTCTCTCAGGACAGAGGTTTCATGAGGCAGCAGAAACCTGGCAGAGGCAGGAGTTACAGCTATTTCTGGGACCTGTGCTCTGATACCATGTCAGGCCAGGGTAACTCTAGGATGAGCGGGAGAAAAAAATTGATGATCTTATTCATTAACTAACTCATGTTTATATACAAAAATAAAACGGATCAGTTCATCTTCTAGATGACTGTCCAGTTCACCCATCCGTTTCGGATTAGGTGTCAACAAAAACCCGCGCTGAACCTCTTCTAGCAAGTTTTCCCAAACTGGAGGAGAATCTTCGTGCACTAGAAACTTTGAGAACAATGAGTTGGATATTGGTTGTTGTTGATATGGTCAAGCTCTCCCATTTGGACCTCTTGATCTTATCATTATGGGCTTTTCCCTTGAGATGTGGACCTTCCTCCCTCTTTTATGGATCCCTAACTCCCTCTCCCTTCCTATAAATCAACTCCCTTCCATCCCCAAATGGTTGGTCATTGATTGCCTACATTCCTATACTGAGATTATGCCCAAATGCTACCCATTCTAACTTGGAGAAAGAGTGCTTGAAGAGTCTTTTCTTAGACTTGGAAATCCACCAAAAGGAGGTCTCCAACATCAAGGCATAGGTTGTATGCTTCCCTTTTCATCTTATTAATATATACATCTGATGTTCACTTTTCATAATTGTGTAAATGTTTATGTTTTTAGCTTAATACTCCTTGATCTATCAAGTAGTTTATGTTTGATATATGCCATATATGCTCTTGTATCTTGTATATCTCTTTGATCTTTCTTGCAAGTACTCAAATGTGAAGAACAAGTAAGAAGAAATCCTAGAAGCAAAGGATTCAAAGTCATCTCCAAAGGATTGAGCGATTAGCATTAGAGCGAGGTGGGCTACTCTCCCTATGCATTTTTTAAACATAGGGTAAAGTGTATGTTAGTTTGTTTAGTTTGTTGCTAGACCCACTCATTGGGCCAGAGGGATCGTCTATGCCCGTAGAGAGGATTTACCTTCACAACAAAATGGAAACTCCATTGGGGAAGCTATAGCCTCTTCAATCTCTTTTCTCATATGATCTCTTGATCAGACCAACCATTGAGTTCTCAGTTAGTTTGAGTCTGTATAGGTTTGCACAATCATTGATTGCTACCTTAGAGTGTTGAGTCTGGAGCGTTTGTTGAAATATTTTTTATTCTTTTCCTAGCACATTTTTTTCTCTAACAATTGTGTTGCCAACGCACTTTACTTTTAAACAGTCACGTTGATCCCTGTTCAGCGCTAGTTTGGTCAACATAGCCACACTGATCTCAGAGATTGGAAAATTTTTAGGGTTTCTCTGTCAAAATCTAGTGTGTATGAGCCCCTGAGGTTTTGTCTTGTCCAATGTGATTGGATTTATTGATGTTTTGTCTGATTATCTGATTTGATTAGAAAATTCTTGTATTTTTGATATTTCAAGTGTTTGAGTGAAATTCGATTGATTTTAGGGTTTATAGGTCATTTGATTGTCACTTTCTGCTTGTAAGTGTCACTGAGTTTGTGGTTTGCTGATTGGTTAGATATGGTTATTTGTGAAAATCATTCAAAACATTGGTTTGCATTAGTTTTGGTTTGTCTTTTACAAAGTTTCTTTTTCAATTTTGTTAGGTCATCTTGCATTTGAGATTCATCTTTGTTATTCATCAAGCATATATTACATTTCTTGGTTTACAAACTGAAAAGAGTGTGTTCATTTATCTATTCAAAAGAGAAAAGTGAAAGACATTTTCATTGAGTGTTTTTGGATTGGATTTGGTGTTGCTTTGATTGGTGCATCATTTGCATTCAAAGAATTTGAATAAAAAATTCATTTTTTTCTTTAGATGAAGCTTAATTGCATTACTGCATCTAAACTCAAAGAGAACATCATTTAGATAAAGTGCATCTTCGTAAAGTAAAAATCATTTTGCCTTTGATAAATTTCATATTGGATAGTGAAAGTGAAGTTTAGTTTTTGCTTTTGCTTTTGCATTTGGAAAATAAAGTTAGTGGAGGCATGTTCTTTGATGCATTTTGTTGCATTGATTGATTGAACTCTCTTCCGTTCCTAGTATAACATTCATTGAAGTGAAAAGTTTCCTATTCTCATATAGTTGCATTTTAGGATTCAGGTGACATAGTTTGGGCGCAAAATCGAGACATAATTCAAGAACAACATTAAAATTTCCTTAATTAACCTAAGGAGCATTTGTAACTTAACACAGACATTTAGAGGTCTAGGCTAGAGATGTGTTCCGATGTCTATAAACCTAACAATTGTCGTTATCTACCAGCTTTGTATCCTGGGGGTGAAATTTCATTCCACATACGAAAGTATATAGGAGCTTCTCCAATACTCTCGGGTATATCAAAGGCACTCCAGTATGGAAAATATATGGGAACACTCTCATCGAACGATTATGCATTAGACAACACTAACACGAACTTGTGCTACTCGTACCGTCACGTATATATTAGGAGACACCACTAGGTTGATATCCTTTAGCCACAAGTAACTGAGTCAGTTGCCTTGTAGACGTGATACACCAAACAAAACATTTAGGGAGATCGGTCGTAGTACGTTAAGTCCTTGGTTTCGGCTAAGGTGTATATTGCAGTTTATGGATACTTGGTAAACCCTCTTGCTTAGTGCACCTTTTTTTATTTATTTCTTGTTTTTCAGTCCTAAAATTTAACTGCCCAAGATAACATGACTTACTTATGCAGTTATGCTTGGCCTCATATTGCCTGATTAATAGTAAATTTCAATTGTAAGCTCAAATCAACCACCTCCTTTTATTTTTGAGAGAAGGTCATCTTTGCTGAACTAGTGGGTTCGCCTTACATATCCTCTTCATCATCTGACACTGAAGGGTCATCGCAAGGAGTCCATCCTGAGATTTCATAGTCACTTGAATCCCAAGGTCTTGAACTTAGAATTATCCCGAGTATTCAACCCCTTGCTTCTTGTCCTCCACCTCGAGACTCACCATCTCAAGAATTTGACCTAGAAACTCTTGAGGCTCCGTAGAGGTATTTATTATTCCCTCTGAATCCACTTTTTGATCCATTGGTCATATCTCCTCAATGGTTGTATAGTCCAAACGATAATCCTTGTGTACCTTTGGAGCTTTCTCCATGATCATTGTAGATTCCCCTTCGTCAACTATTTCCACCCATGGAATTAGAAGTTGAGTTTCCAACCTCTCCTTTAGATCCTCCTCCAGACATTTCAGCCACTCACACTCTTCATGCTGGAAATGATTCTGAATATAACTTTCCACTTGAACTCTTTCCATACATAGGAAGTGTGCCACCTCCACCACCACCTGAAAGAAGTGGTCCTTTGTTTCCACTAGGTTACACCTCTTTGGCTCAATTGGTTTTAGGTAATCCAAGTGCATCTTCAGTTTATCATAATCCCATTTGGTCATCAGGTACCATTCCTACTTCTGGTCCATTGTATTCAAGCATGGCCTCTCAAATTCCTGTACAAACTACAGTTTCTTCAATTCCAATACAACTGACAGTTACGGTTGGGACAATTAACGTCCCTATAGGTTCCTCATGTCCTCCATTAAGTGGAAATATGTGCCACCACCTATGCCACCGTATGGGGGGAAATAACCACCTCCTCCATATGTACCCCTATTTCAGGTGGAACTTATGTGAGTGGATCTCAAATTCACGCTATCGGAGTTAGTCAAAATGTTGGCAGTGTACCTTATCCTAGTGGATCATCTATTCCATCTGGATTAGGCCAAATCTCGTATCAACAACCTCTTTTGGCCCAGATACCCTACCAACAACCTTACCCTCCGTATGGCTCTCAACATCCTCAAAACCCACCTTTTCATCAACAAGCAAGAGCCCAAAATGCAGCCTGGTTCAAATCCATCATTTGGGACATCTAGTCAATTTCAAACTGGAACCTATCAATACCAACAAGGAGCCCAAAATATTCCACAAGGAACTTTCCAACAACAACAAAATTATGTACAAAAAGGACCTTATGTGCAACAAGGGCTTTATCACAACCATTGCAACAACAAGGTCAGCCCTTGCAACAACAAAACCAACCCTTGTACCAACAAGGCCAACCCCTAAGCAACAAGGTCAATCCTTGAAGAAATAGGGTCAACAATTTTACCACCAAGTTCAACAATTGCAACAACAACCTTATACTCCTTACTCTTCACAAGATGTTTATCCACCTTATGGTTCTCAATGGCATATGACGGGTCAGTATCAACCTTACCCTAGTCAAAACCCACCTTTGTATGGTAAGAATACCTCTCAGTGGGTGCAATATCAAGCTCCTTATGGTCAAAATCTTCCACTTTGAGGAAAACCCCATACCAACAAGTTTGGAATCCACAATCTGGACCTTATAAAAGGCCTCACATGCCTTATAATCCACAATTTCCATTTCTAGCAATGTTGGAACTACCAGATGTGTCAAGGCTCATGAATGACTCAATACTCCATTCATCGTATTGGCTTCTGGTTCCTACTAATATTCCCAACGATTGTTCGAAATTTGAAAGAAAGTCTGGAGAAGACCCCAGGCCCATGTTATGAGTTACCATTTATGGTGTTCATCCAATTCTTGGGTTGATGATTCCATTTGTCTACATCTTTTCCAGCAAACCTTGACAGGTGTTGTCGTGAAATGGTACATCGAGTTACCTCAAGGTGCCTACCAAGACTTCAACTCTTTGGAAATGGCCTTCCTTACTCACTTCCATCTACTAATTCAATATGAAATTGGTACCCGTCTACTAACATCCTTGAAACATAATACTGCTACCCACATATCCGATCATATTCATGAATGGAGACATCGGTGCCGCCTTATCAAGTTTGATATACCTGATGAGATTTTAATAGAATGGTTTACCAAATCATTCATTAATAAAATTTCCAAGGACATAGCTATGTGTGGTTGTGTGATCGAAGATCATGAAATTTCTCATGCCCAATATTTAGATTTGGTATATTCCCAATCTGGCACATTATATAATCTCTTGCCTGATGCTCCGAGACTGTCTACGGATCCTGCTTCTTCCAAATCTCCAGAGGTACCGCTCATTGATGGTATTATTAGCTCAGTGACTCAAAATTCTAGTAAAGATTCTTCTGCTTCCTCGAAGAAGAAATCTGTTTCAACTACTGCATCCAATTCTCCTTCGAATCCCTCTCAAAATCCTGGTAAAACCTCTGAGGTTAATGCCGTACAATCTACTGCAGTAGAAAAAACCTCAAATGGTAAGAAGAAGGGTAACAGAAAATCCAAATTTGATATCCCAAAACAGGATCCTCTGAAATCATCTGTTGATGATGCATCTAAACGTAAGCCCAAATATCCTTGCCTCATTTGTGAGGAAAATCACTATACCAAGGATTGTCCCCATCATGCTGAAGTCGGTCGTTTGTTAAAAGGCACCCAAGGGATGCTGACTGTACTAAAAGAACCTTTTCCATCACAACAAACTTGCATGTTCAAGCTCATTCAACTAGTAGAAACAGAGAAGGGGAAAATCTAAATGAGCAAACCTATATCAGAGGTCTTACATTCTTCTCTAAAGGAACAACCTCTTCTGCTCTCAATAAGTCAGGATCCCTCTTCTGCCCCAAAAATAAATAAGTGCCTATGCACAATCCTATTTTAGAAAAACAAAGGTGAATGAACAGAAAGGCTTCCTGCACAGAGAGGTGAAACATGCAACTCCATCGAGGTACTGACCAAGCTCGTTGGCAGTGGAGCAATGCATGTGTTCCTTTGTGACTCTTTCGGGGTACTGTCCAAGCCTACTAGCAACGAAGCAAGACCATAGATGAAAAGTTATATTCTGAAAATTTTAAATTCACGAGCCAAACTACCCTTCCCGATTTTGAAACACTATGATCAAGCTGAAACTTGTTGTTGTTTTTTACTGAGTTGGAAAAAGTTGAACCATGTATGTTCATGGGGTAAGTGGAGAAGTCGAAGTAACCCACACAATGATTCAACACTCCCTGATAGACCAAGGACATGTGTTTTCAATGGACCAAAACAGAGAAGCTGGTATTCAACCAGTGTGTCGCCAAGTGTTGTAGCGGCTGCAACAACCTCCAAAAGTTTGGCCTGCATCCAATTTTGGAGCCTTCCTTGGTTTTTTCCTTGATACTTGCAAACACTCAGGCTCATCCCATGAGCTTGTTTCAAGTCTTTGCACCCTTCTCACTTGACTATTCATCAGACATCTTTTAGCATGTTGGTCACAATGTCATGCTTGTGGTCATGTTCTGGCTATGTTGAAGGTTTGTCTTCATGTGTACAAGTTGTGTTCACTATGTAAGAATTTGTCGCACTCACACACGAAGTTGTATGCAATGTCGCGTAAGTGTCATTGTGGCCGTTTAACGATCTATCTTAAGTGTCACACTCGTCTCTCGCACCCATTGGTCAGTCACACTGAGCATGTTCTCTTGTTGGTTCAAGGTGTCTTGTTGTTGAGTCATGTTGAGTGTGTGTTCGCAAGGTCATGCATGCACAAGTTCACTCACTCACACACTTAGTAATTTTTCTGAAAATTTATCGACCGTGCCACCCTCCAACATCTGGACCTCCGCTAAGCTACACTGCACAGTCTCAGCCCTCAATGATCAAGTACTATTGTCCAGAATTGCACAGAGTTTGAGGCTGCCTCCTAGGTAGTCTGCACTGCACAATCTTAGAATCAACCCAACTGACTGTCACCTAGAGTAGTGTAGAAGTTGCTCAGCAAGCTATCTCAATCCGTGTTTCCTGCAAGCAAAAATATCAAGCTTCCCGATGGTCAACTAGAGAATTTGACTGGGCAGTGATGCCAAGCTTCACTCCAAAAAATTGCGCAGAGGTTGTTAGCATGCCTACCTCCGCTGGCTGAAGAAATTGTGCAGACATGATGGACAGGCATCGTTTAACTAGGCAGTGACCTCAGGCTTCGCTCCTCCAAAATATTGCGCAGAGGCTGTTAGCATGCCCACCCCCATTGGTTGAAGAAATTGCGCAGACATGATGGACAGGCACCTGGTGCCTGTCACTGCACCATCCCCAATTTTTTCGTAGTTCTATTAGCCAGTCCCGGTGTCAGTCGACCCGCTGCTCCTCCTAAAAACTGCTCAATTTTCTTGGGCTGTCCTCTAGCTGCCTGACACTATGCTCATTCTAGAAACTGCACATAAATGTCCTACAGGCTAGCCTCCTTATTCTGTGCAGTTTTGGCCATCAAGCTCATGCAGCTTGCTGCCAGCCTCCCTGGAGAATCTACGCAGTTTTCACTACCAGTGTCCTCCCTACTACCCGCACTACATCCCTAGAAAATTTGTGCAGTTTTTTCCCTCTAGCCGAGCTAGATCCTGCAGATGGTCACTGTAATTCCGGACTGCTCATCTCAACCTCCTAGTGACCTTCGCACAATTTTCCTTGACATTGCCCCAGAGCCCGTATCCCGGCCTGAAATGTGACCTGCATAGTTTCAGAGCCTTGTCCTCTCTTTCGGTTACTTGCACCAGAAAACGAAAGGCGATGCATCATGGTAGACTAGGAGAGTTCTGGATTTGATGTTGTAATGATTTCAGATACAGGTACATGGATTAGACATGGCATGACGACGAATGAGATGAACAAGGAGTGCATGCTAAGAGACCTGTTTGCGAACGGATGAACACATGAAGCATGCCAAGTAACAACAAAGGGGATACATGCACACACAACATCAAGCAAACACTAAGACCATTGAAGACTCCACACACCTTGTCATGCGTAGGTGAAGCTATGATACACCAAGAGCACACTCATCACTCAACAACACGACAACTCGACATGGACACCACCATCATCATGAACATACCGACACTTTTGTGTCGAGTCATGTCATGAGTCATCTCGGCCACATCACTACTATGGTCCATACTGTTGTAATCAATGTAATGTAACGTGGAAGTCCAAGAGACCCACATGTAAAGTTGAAGAGTCATGTAAGTCAAACAGTCATGAGGGAACTCAAATAATCACAAGGGTCAGTTTCACCCTTGGCTATATATACCTCTCATTTGTACATGCAAAGGACTTTTTCATCTTGGTTCCTCCCGTATAACCTTGAGAGTCTGTAATATTTTCTTTGAGGAGCGAACAATGGCTCCAATGCCCCACTATTGGGGTTAGTGATTTTTTGATGTGTCTTGCAATGTTCGATTAATTTAGAAGCCTGTTAACAAGCCAACACATTTTCACACATGTATTGTATTCATTTGTAAGACTATTCTTTGGACGCTTGTAATGCATGTTTCTTTAACCTGTATTAAGAAAATTGAACTATTTCAATTGTTTTATTACATATCTTGTTGGAAATGTGTTGTATCAGTTGTTAACACTATCTCACTTGTGTGGGCTATCCCACCGAACACTCAATAGATTCATTCTCGTAAACGTGTTATAATGACCGTCGCACTCGTGTGGACTATTCCACTAGGTGTTGTACATGTTATCTGTTCACTTTGTGTTTGTGACTGCTGCATCCATGTGGACTATTCCACCGGAAGTTGCGCATGTCTAGCTGTGTTGTGTGTCTCTAACAGAGTTAGGACTATTCCCTTTCGACTTCAGATTCACTTTCACCCTCCCCCTCTGTAGTGAAAGAACTTTGACACAGGCGACACTAAGCACTCACTAGGCATGCGAACCTTGTTGTTCGAAGACTAAGTAAACTTCTCTCATGTGCTGACAAGCAAAAGCTAAGGCATATCATTAAGATAATGGCAATCGAGCCATCATACTGGATGGGACTCCTACACCAAACGGTGTGAGGTCTACTTGGGACTTCATACTGAGGAGATTCCTTGAATGTTGGCGGGTCCAGTTGTAGGGACCAACCCTATATTTTTTTATTTTATTTTTTAAATAAACTAAATATACAACCATAAGAAAATAACATTGGGAACTCAAAAACTATTGAGAATTATATAAAAGTTTTCTGAATTTCATTTCATTGAACATATCATCAAATTTACATATTATTAACTAAAACCATAATAAAGTCATACAAAATAATATTATAACAACATAGGTAACGTTCACCAGGAGACGGGATTCAAAATTGACTTGACACTATTTGCCCTCCTTTGTTGTCGGTCGCCTCCAAGTGTGAATGTCGACATGCTTAATCCAAAGGCAATGACCCACCGGTTGACCTCCCAACCTACTCCTTATGTACTCTCCTTCCCCGTGGACCCCCGAGCTGCAATGGGGTTGTACAATGGAGGAATGTAATAACTAGTAGAGGAAAGCACTCTTTGGCTCAAGAGTCCCCTCTTTAAATTCCTCTACCTCATCAAACTCACTATAGCTCATAGTCACTACTCTGACATAATATCATCCAACCGACAATAGGGTAAATAAAAAGTCCTTTCTCCCATGGCCTGCCCCTTCTTTTATAGGAGTCCTCATAGGTGACTCTGGGCATTTCATGCATAATTAATTATTTTTGTTAATCCAATATTTTGATTATTCACCCACCCCTGTGTCACTCTCTCATCAAGGATCTCCAAAATTATTGACTTTAAATTTTAATTTAAAAATAATATTTTTCCTCACCTAAACAAGATTCCTATTTCTTCTCTTAGTTGTCTCTTGATCCCCTTTTTACTCCTTTGTGTTCATTACTAAAGTCAATTGATAAGTCAAGATTTGATCCCCTATATACTCTCTAATTTAACTCAAGTTATCACTTAGATGGATATTCTTATGTTGGTTGTTGCCACATGGAGGTTCTCTAAATTTCTCTAAAATTTAATTTATTAATCTTATTTTAATTCACCATTCTCTTCTCTTAATTAGGTTTAACTATTTTAGGATTAATATTTATTCTTACATTTATGTCCCTCTTTCCCCTTTTTACCTAATTAAATTACATTATCTACCTAATATTTTCCAACATGGGAAGGGTAGAGTTTTTACGGTAAAATATTTTATTTCTTCCTATGATCCTCTTAACCCAAGTTTTATTCTTCATTTAATTACCTTGGTTTCTAACATCATTTACCCTTGATATGAATGTACCTGGTTTTTCATATCTTGATTATATTTATTTATTTATTTATAATGATTCCAAGGGTGCCAAGTTTGGTTATGCCCTTCAAGAACTTCCCTTGAAGTTCCAAGGGTGTCACACCTAACAATTTATTTGTGTTGCGAAGGGTGCCCAGTGGGTCATGTCCTTCAATAAATTCCCTTGAAGTTCCAAGGGTGTCATGCCTAACAGTTTATTTGTGATGCCATGGGTGCCAAGTTGTTCGTGCTCTTCAAGAAATTCCCTTGAAGTTCCAAGGGTGCCACGCCACTTTCCCTTCAACCATTTAGTGGCTACGAAGGGAAAGTATAGGTGCAACGACAGAGACCACTATCATATCTTATGTTGCATGTTATAGTGAGACTAATGGTGTCAGGGATCAAGGAATCTGCCTTGATTTGTGCCCCCCGGTAAAATTCTCATGAGCAACCCAACTTTGGGACCTGCCCTCATGACATCGTGATCTTCAAGGCGAAGGTGTTTCAACCCTTCCAGCCCAAGTCACGGTGGGAGTGCTAGAGGGTGAGATCAGGGACACTGCCCCACCCCTCCCATGCAGTTCCATCCAATTGTACAACCCCATCACCCATGTGTGTGTCATTCGGCCAAGCAACTAATGTGTGCCTGAAACCATTAACATATCATCATAATATAGATAAACATATATAACAAGTTTTTCAAAATTGACTTAGAATTTCAAAGACAATATAAATTTTCATCAAACCAAGTGTCATCAACTCGTCATATGCGAGTGCCTTTAGTGGTTTCCTACCATACTCAATAATCATCAGTAACAAGATTTCTCGTTTTTAGTCATTGTTATAATAGCATCATCAACATCACCTAGTCATTTGCATCATTGTCCATTGTGAACCAGAACTAATGCAAGTAGGTAACATAGGGGACACATCCATCATGGCTATCATCATCATAACATCAATGGAAACATACATATCCATCAAAGCTATCAACATTATAACATCAATATAAAACATACCTATCCATCAAAGATATAATCATCATGATATCAATAGAGAGCATACATATCCTTTACTTCCATCATCATCATAAATTCAATAGAGACCAAACATAACCATTTATGCTTATCATAATATCAATAGAGAACATACATAAACATCACAACTAATAATATCACAACCACTAATAATAGAGTCATGTGTCCGGATCCTCAACCTGAGGTCCTCAAGGATAATGTGTGGGCCTTAGGGCTAAATAAATGTTAATGTAATATCATTGTCAGTCAACTAGAGCGGGGAACTACATACACCCCCTCTTAATAATAGACTTTGTCTCGAAGTCCTTGAAATAGCTATGGAAAACAGTGACACATCTCCTCGCTGTCCTCCCAAGTAGCTAAACTGGGACTGTAATTGCCCCACTAGACCTTAACTTGGTCCACTAACCGACGTCTAAGATGAAAAGTTCATTGGTCCAGTATGTGAACTGGTTCGGCCATTACTGTTCCCTCGTCCGAAACCTACAAATGACCAAAGTCAATAACATGTGAAGGATCTGAAATATAATAATGCAAAATAGAAATATGAAACACATCACGCGTATGGTCTAAAGATGGAGGTAAGGCAAGTATATATGCCATTGACCCTTTCTAATATTTCAAAAGGTCCCACAAACCATGGAGACAAATTTTTCTCCCTTTCCAAATCTTATATAGATTTTTTGGGGCCTTACTCTCAGGAACACCCTATCTCCCACTTCATAATTTCGGTCTACCCGATGAGCATCAACATAGCTCTTTTATCGATCTTGTGCTTCTTTTAGCCTTCCCCCTAATCATAGTAATTTGTTCTTCCATCTCTTACACCACTTCTGGTCCTATTAATACTCGGTCCTCTAGTTGGTCCCAACTGAGAGGTGTTTTGCAAGGCCTTTTGTATAAGAACTCAAATAGCGCCATCTTGATGGAACTCTGATAACTATTATTGTAAGCAAATTCCACAAGGGTAAAAACTCCTCCCATGTCTTTTGTTGGTTCATCACATACATCTGAAGCATGTCTTCAAGGATTTGATTAGTCCTCTCTGTCTACCCATCTGTCTCAGGGTGATAAGCAGTGCTGAAGTTCAACTGGGTTCCCAAGGCTTCTTGGAAACTGGTCCAAAACCTTCCCGTAAACACTGCTCCCCTATCAGATATGATCTTCCTAGGCACCCCATGCAATCTCATAATCTCATCAATAAAAACTCTGGCTATTTCTCATGCCTTATATGTAGTCTTAACTGGTATGAAATGGGTGCTCTTGGTCAACGTGTCCACCACAACAAATATGGAATCATGTTTCTGGAGGTTATTGGTAGTCCCACAATGAAGTCTGTTTATATAACTTTCCATTTAGATTTTAGTATCTCATGGGGTTGCAATAATCCTGCTATATGTCCGTGTTCAACTTTTACTCGTTGACACTCTATGCATCTTGATACCAAGTTTATGATGTCCTTCTTCATACCTTTCCAAAAGAAGAGTGGTTTTAGGTCCACACTCATCTTCTTAACACCAAGGTGTGCCATATATACTGTGCAATGTGCTTCATTCAAGATTAATTGGCATATATCTTCATTGGGTGGTACATATATCCTTCCCTGAAATCGTAGTAACCCATCATTATCAAGGGAGTATTCTTCATATTTTGGGACCCTCATTTCCTTCTCCCTCAAACTTTTGCTAACCTCCTGGTACCAGGTGTCTTTAAATTGTAAATCAAGCGGTCTCTCCCTCAAACTTTTGCTAACCTCCTGGTACCAGGTGTCTTTAAATTGTAAATCAAGCGGTCTCTCCCTCAAATATGTCTTTAAGGGAATCACTGAGAATATCCGAGGCCTCCTACTTAAAGCATCATCCACCCTATTACGGTTCCTTTTATGTAAGTGATATCAAAATCATATTCACTAGTTAGCTCAGGCCATCATCTTTGTCTTGCATTTAAGTGATATTGAGTGAATATGTGTTGTAGCCCACAATGGTCAGTCCTAAGATCAAACATCCTTCCCAGAAGGTAGTGTCTCCCTGTGAAGATAATATCGGCGATATATCGTCGAATATCGGAAATATCACGATATTGTCGGCGAGCTGAAATATCGCCGAGAAAATATCGCGATATTTTTGGCTCTCAAAAATATCACGATATTTCCGAGATATCGGCAATATCTCAGCAAAATATCGCGAGACGATATAAAATATCGCCGGACGTGTTTTGTCGTGGCTAGAAAGAGGAAAAATCATTTTTTTTCTTCATTTTTGTTTCTGAGTGTTGGAGAAGGAAGGGGAAGAGTTTTGTGGTGGTTGTCAAGGAGGGTTTGAGGATCAAACAATGATTATCACCACCAACTAAGATTTTTTTGTCGGTCAAAGATTGAAGAATAGTGAGACAAACTTCATTTCTTCCATTAACAAGTATGTTCTTAAAAACCCCTATGTTAATGATTTTTTCATAGATTTAGGGTTATGCTTGCTTGCCTCTTTTCCTACCAACATTTTGTTTCTTTGTTTTTTTCCATTTGCTATGATTTTCATGCCCATGAGCCAATGCAAGGGTTTTCTGATTCTCCATATTTGGACAACAAGCGTAATTTTTTTCTCAACTTTCTTATGCACCCTCTTATTTCCATTTTTCATTCACATTGCAAAATGCAAATAATGTAGTAATTTTTTTTAAATGAGGTGGTTATTACTTATTGTTTTTTGTGTTGGGGGGTTTAATTCCAATTTTTTGTTTTTTTTGTGCCCTAGGTTTGAATTAGTTCACTACAAATGTCAAATATGCCAAAGCCTTGGACCCATTTTGAGAGTATGGGGAGGCTGTTGGTGGGGCAAATCAGGGATATATATCATGCAAATTGTGTGGGACCAAGATGTCAGGAGGGGTTACATGTTAGGGTCCCACCCTAACCCCCTTATTTATGTAGTTGGATCGAGTCATAGTTATAGTTAAGTAAAGAGTCAATAAAGCCCATATTAATAATTGTAAGTGGTTAACCCGCAATTAATGACGGGACCATAGTTAGTTGCAAATGGGCCATGGTATTAAATAGATGGTATTAATAAGAACCATGGTATTGATCCATGGTATTGCATGTATGAGTCATATATAAAGGATAGAGACTCCCTGCGAGGAGCATCGGGTCTTATTTTGTAATCGAGCTCTGCTTTATTGGAGGTTGCACCCTCGAAGAGGCAAGTGAATATTTCTTTCTGAATAATAAAATACTTGCTGTTGTTTGTCACTGTTCTATGTTCTGGGTATATTTCTTCGCATATTCTGTATTCTGGTATCGTCTTGCAGGTTAAGAGCATAACAAGTGGTATCAGAGCTCTTTCCAGGGCCATTGGGATCTCCATTTCTTAGCAATTTTTTTTTTTGGCTAGAGACGTGTTCCGACGTCTTTAAACCACGGGATCTGTCGTTGAGTGAATAAACCTACGGATTTGGGGAGGCATGCATGCAGGAAATACAAGAGGTAGTCACGCTTGTTGGACTCCCTTGTAACCCCTGTGGGTACCCCTTTGAGTAGTAGCGCATTAGATAGAACCGCGCATGGACTGTCTTCCAAGTACCCTCTAGGTATATCGGAAGCCCCCTTAGCTCCTTTGAAACCTCGCCATAGATAAACCGTCGGCCGTCTTGCTGCTACAGTACACCGAGAACAACACTCAGAGAGATTACTCTCTCGTACAATAGGGTAGTCAGGTTGTACGGCTAAGGGTACGGTTGATCCTCCTTAATTAGAGCCCTAAAACATTGGGCCGAGTACTACTGTCAGACCCTTATGTATATTGCGATCTGTAGCACTTGAAACTCCTCGAGACCATAGTTCCCTTTTCTAACTTGGGATCACGCATAATCTCTACTAGATCAGATCTCACAAGGGGGTTTGCAGCAGCAGCAGACATCAGTCCCGCAGTTCCGAGTTAGCAGACCAACCATTTCGATCTATTAGATCCATCAGATCTGCAGCAGCAATCTGTTCCGCTGATCAGAGCTACCTGATCAACCATTCAGATCCACCAGATCTGAGTAGTTGTGTGGGGTTCCCATATCGGGGCGTGATTTCCGTAGGACTTTTGGCAGCATTGACATTTTGAGGATTCAACTACTGCAGTATTCCTAAGCAAGGAGTAAAACTCCGTTAGGAGTTTTCAGAAAAAGCAAAAAGAGTCTGAGACCCTCTGGGGCACTTATTGGTGATCTAGCCCATAAGAATCAGGACGACGAGATGATCAAGGTGGTACCATTCAATTGTTAGTGGAAAAAATTCGGGCAGTCCCAAATTTCAAGTACATCGGATCGGTGCATGGTAGAAATTAGAGCTCAAGCTATGGCCAATGAGAAGATCGACAAACTTGAACAATCCTTGCAAGCCATCCAAGCTCAGCTTGACAAACTATCTGATGCACTCTCTAAGGGCAAGGAGGAAGCCCGCGAGGAGGCGTATATTGGCAATGGACACAGTGAGGGTGAGTCTAGCCACTCTCTTCACCTCTGGGGCACCTGCCAACAATCCCGTCCGCGACCTCCCAAGTTGGATATGCATAAATTTGATGGTTCTCACCTGGCCGCATGGGTAGCACAAATGGAGCAGTATTTCAATCTGAATAACATCTTAGATAATGAGACTCAACTTATGGTGGGGAGCATGTACTTGGACAATGAAAGATGGCAATGGTGGGAATGGCATCAACGTTGCAATGGAAGTTTTATGACTTGGGCCACCTTCAAAAAAGCTCTTACAGAGCGCTTTGACCAGGAATCTTTTTTTTTGGGTCGTCTCACTAAGCTCCGATAGACTGGCACAGTGGATGAATATGTTACAGCCTTTGAAGCCTTAGCTTTCCATACTAGGGATCTCCCAGATGCATTCTACACGGAATGTTTTATCAATGGTCTTAAAGAGGCGATACAAGCCCATGTCCGACTACACCACCCTCCCACATGGTCGGAGGCTTGCAAGGTAGCTTGTAACGTGGAATGTGTGTTAGCAACCCAGTCCATTCGCCCAAATTTCACTACCAAGGGTCGCCCCCCACAGGCTCACAACATGACTCAAACACTTAAGGTTCAAAAGGTGTCACCTGCAGAAATGGCCGAAAGAAGAAAGCAGGGATTATGTTACTACTGTGATGAAAAATACTCCCCAGGTCATAAATGCAAGGAGCCTAAATTTTTTCAAATTGATGCCACTGATTACAGCTCATCGGAGGAAGCCCCACCACTTGAGGAACCGGAGGAGGTAGAAGAGGACAACCAGAAGGACAATGTCCCTGATGAACTAGTTATTTCGCTGCATGCTTTGGCAGGGATTTCTTCACCTCAAACTGTCAAAATCAGAGGTTTTATTAAACATCGCCCAGTAGCAGTCTTGATTGATAGTGGAAGTACACATAATTTCATCCATCAAAAAGTCACGGAAGCAGTGCATTGTTTTGTATGAGCAGTTTCTAACTTCCAAGTCCAAATTGCAGATGGGGGAAAAATGAAATGTGAAGGCCGCTGTGAAAATTTCAAACTTCAAATGGGGGATTATCAGTTGAAAACCCACATGTTTGCCATACACATGGGAGGGTGTGACATTGTCCTCGGTGTTGAATGGCTTCGCACTCTTGGGCCAATCACAATGGATTTCCAGGAGTTATATATGAGCTTTAAGCAGAACAACTCCACACATACCCTCCGCGGACTCCAGGCGGGAGCTCCCTCTACCATCAGCTCACATAGGATGAAAAATTGCTAAAAAAGGGCAATCATGGAGTTATAGCTCAATTTAATTCCATCCAGGCCGTCGAACCCAATTCTCTGCCGATTCATCCTGAGATGCAACAGATTTTAAATAACCATCTGCCAGTCTTTGACAAGCCTCATGAGCTTCCACCCTCGCGAGGGGAACATGATTATAGCATCACCTTGGTTCCAGGGGCCCAACCACCAAATGTGCGCCCATACAGATATCCGTTCACCCAAAAGAATGAAATAGAAAAAATAATCAAGGAACTTTTGGAAGCAGGTGTCATTCATCCCAACATTAGTCCTTATTCATCACCGGTGGTCATAGTGCTCAAGAAAGATGGGGAATGGCGGATGTGTCCAGACTTCAGGGCCCTCAATAAGTTGACAGTAAAAGATAAATTTCCCATCCTGGTTGTTGATGATTTGCTGGATGAACTCAATGGGGCTCAATTCTTCATTAAGTTGGATCTTCGCTCAGGCTACCACCAAATTCACATGAAGGAAGTCGACATTCCAAAGCCTGCTTTCAGAACTCATGAAGGCCATTATGAGTTCCTGGTCATGCCATTCGGTCTTTGTAATGCCCCATCTACTTTTTAGAGCCTTATGAACCACCTTCTCAAACCATATATCAGGAAATTTGTCCTGGTCTTCTTCAATGACATCCTCATCTATAGTTGCACTTGGGCCGCACATCTTCAGCATGTAGATCTGCTCTTGCAACTGCTCCGCAAGAATAAATTATTTGTTAAGATGACTAAATGTTCTTTTGTCATGGAAGAAGTTGAGTATTTGGGCCACATTGTGGGGAGTGAAGGTGTCAAGGTGGACCCCAAAAAGATCCAGGCAATGCAGGATTGGCCTCAACCTAAGACATTGAAGAGCCTGAGAGGATTTTTGGGTCTCACAGGCTATTACCGAAAATTTGTCCACAATTATGGTCGCATTGCGAAGCCCCTCACTCAACTCCTCAAGAAAAAGTCATTCTTCTGGAATGATGATGCACAACATGCATTTACAGCTCTCAAAAATGCCATGTGTTCCACTCCAGTCTTAGCACTACTTGATTTCACCAAATCTTTTGTCATTGAATGTGATGCTTCGGGTATGGGTATTGTGGTGGTCTTAATGCAGGAAGGTCGACCCTTGGCCTTCACAAGCCAACAACTAAGTGGGCGGAATATGGGACAATCTACCTATGAGAAGGAAATGATGGCCATTTTAGATGCAGTAGATACCTAGCGACCTTACTTACTGGGACGACGTTTCCAAATCCGCATAGACCATCACAGTCTTAAATATTTTTTGGAGCAACACCTATCCTCCCCACAACAAAATAAATGGTTCACCAAAATGCTGGGATATGATTATGAGATCATTTACAAGAAAGGGCGCGAAAATAGTGTAGCAGATGCATTATCTTGCTAATTTGAGGAGGAAAGTACACTGCTCGCAATTTCCCTTCCCATTCCAGAATGGATTGAAGAGGCTCGCAGGGAATGGTTTTCACATCCCTGGCTCTCCCAACTCATTACTCAATTGCAGGCGGATCCAAATTCCACCAAGGGCTACTCGTGGCAGGATGAGATTCTTTGCTACAAGGACAGAGTCGTAATATCACCAACATCCACCCTTAAAAGCTGCATTTTGGCAGAATTGCACTCATCCCTCATTGCAGGACATTCAGGCTTTTAGAAGACATATGCTCGCACTAGAGGATCAATTTTTTGGACAGGAATGAAAAAGGACATCCTTACTTTTTTAGCGGAATGCGATGTCTGTCAACACCACAAAGGGGAGACAATCAAAGCACTAGGCACATTACAACCGTTTCCCATCCCGACATCTATATAGACGGAGGTTTCTATGGATTTCATTACAGGTCTTCCAAAGTCAGGAAACAAGTCAGTCATCATGGTGGTTGTGGACCAACTTTCTAAGTATGCTCATTTCTACGCCCTACCCCACCCGTTTACACCGACTTTGGTCGCTCAATCTTTCATGGATCAGATCTTCAAATTGCATGGCATGCCCACTTCTATTGTGTCTGATCGTGACACGATCTTCACCAATAATTTTTTGCAGGAAATCTTCAGGCTACAAGGCACCCAACTAAAACTCAGTACTTCCTATCATCCACAAACGGATGGTCAAACTGAAGCTATCAACAAATGTCTGGAAACCTACCTTAGGTGTTTCACTTCAGAAAAGCAACATCTATGGGTACAGTGGTTGCCTCTAGCTGAATGGTGGTATAACACCAACTATCATGCCACCACCAAAGTTACTACCTATGGAGCAGTTTATGGTCAACTCCCTCCTTCCCCTACTTCTTATATCAAGGGGTGCTCAAAGGTACAAGCAGTGGATCAACTCCTACAAAACCGCACAACCATGCTCGCCCATCTTAGAGAGAATCTTCATCAAGCTCAAAACCGCATGAAGCAACAGGTAGATTAGCATCACTCAGAGTGCCAATTTCAAGAAGGGGATCAGGTATTTTTGAGGCTACAACCATATAAGCAAACTTCACTCAAAGACAAGGGTTGTCATAAACTATATCCAAAATTCTACGGACCATATCAAGTACTTCATCGCATTGGAGGAGTGGCCTACAAGCTAGCTTTTCCACCCACTGCAAAAATCCATCCAGTTTTCCATGTCTCATGCCTCAAGAAAGTGATTGGGAACAATTGAAAAATTCAAACTAGTCTACCTGAATTGGATGAAGAAGGGTCAATCTGGCTCCAACCTAAATAGGTCTTAGACACACGAGAACGACACCTGCATGGCCACATGATCAGGGAAGTCCTCGTCAAGTGGAAAGACACCTCTCCGGAAGATGCAACCTGGGAATCAACCACTATTCTTTAGCAGTTTCCGCAGCTTTAGCCTTGAGGACAAGGCTATTCTTAAGGGGGAGGGCATGTTAGGGTCCCACCCTAACCCCCTTATTTATGTAGTTGGATTGAGTCATAGTTATAGTTAAGTAAGGAGTCAATAAAGCCCATATTAATAATTGTAAGTGGTTAACCCGTAATTAATGACGCGACCATAGTTAGTTGCAAATGGGCCATGGTATTAGATAGATGGTATTAATAAGAACCATGGTATTGATCCATGGTATTGCATGTATGAGTCATATATAAAGGATAGAGACTCTCTGTGAGGAGCATCGTGTCTTATTTTGTAATTGAGCTCTGCTCTATTGGAGGTTGCCCCCTCGAAGAGGCAAGTGAACATTTCTTTCTGAATAATAAAATACTTGTTGTTGTTTCTCACTGTTCTATGTTCTGGGTATATTTCTTCACATATTCTGTATTCTGGTATCGTCTTGCAGGTTAAGAGCATAACATTACATGATTAAAATACCATCTGGTTAGACTCTCTGCACATGATGTAGATGCAATTCCTTGTATGGTTTCTAGTGCAGAGGTTATACAAAAAGCTCTTGAAGAAATTGTTGAACAAGACAGAAAGAAAGCTGCTAGGGAGAGGCCAATGGTCTCAGATAGATAGCTGCTAGTTTTATTTGTTTTGCAACTTTTACTACATATAAGTTTATAACTCATGATGATGAAATACTTTTAAAGTTTTATATATGTGATTTTATTTTGTTTGAGTCCTTGATTGGACAATTATCTGGGATCAACAGGATATGTGATGTTATTTTGTTTGAGTCTTTGATTGGACAATTATCAGGGATCAACAGGATTTGGTATCGCCTTTGAAGTTTGCTGTATCATTTCTATTTGACATCATATATATCAGTGCCTTCTTCATATTTATGTGCCAATGTGTTTAGTTCATGTTGTTATTGCTTTATATGTTTAGAAATATGAAAAAAATGAATATATTATGCATTTTTTATGCTTGCCGATATTTTCCGATATTTTGCCGATATTTTTGCCGATATTTCCGATAAGATATTTTCTGGACCCTCACCGATATTTTCAACATTGGTGTTCCAAATCTTTTGTGCATAAACAATTGCTTCCATTTCTAGATCATGGTTTGCATAGTTTTCTTTGTGGGTTTTAAGTTTCCTTAATGCATAAGCTATTACTCTTCCTTCTTGTATCAACACACAACCCAACCCTTCCTTGGAGGTGTTGTCGCACAGACTGTATAGGCACCGAGACAACGCTCAGATCGGGGGCTATCACCCTGATCCCCAATCTCTCCATTTAATCTGTCTCCCTATAGCAGGCTAAGGGGGGTAGACCCTATGGAAAAAATGGAATGAAGAAGAACTAGTTGGGAACCAATCAGTTCAGGAGACACAGTGAGGCGATCAAGTACTTGATTAAGATTTAGAAAGACTTAGGATTTGATTAGATTTTAAATGATTAATACTAGTGCCTTATGGAGTCAACGATCTTGATAGGGAAATGAAGACCAAGTAATCGATTAGCAACTATTGCTTAGGTGAATGCCTATCTTATATGAAATGCAGATCCTAAAACTTAATGTGAGATGCAGGAATCTTGGTTGATTTTAGTTAAATGCCTACTTAGATTGTGAATCCTTCAATCATTTTTGTGTTGAACCTGATTTTGTAGTAATTGGCAGAGAGAAGGTCAGGAGAAGCACACTAAGGTGTGATTAACGATACCTCTCCTGAACTCCTAACATAGTCGGTGCCTCCAGTGCTGCAGAGAACCATGGCTCTGACGACTGCAAGGTCACCGTTTTAAGTACTATTAAAATAGGCTTCTTAGGAAAAGACATATGGAGATCTATTTTTTTATCGACCAAGCTTATGCTAAACTTAAATGATAAACTCTTGAAGATATTACGATTAAAATACCATCTTGTTTCAATTCTTCTTGATACAATTTAGCTCAAAGAGAACAAAAACTACTTTGCAATTCGATATCAATGTCAACAGATTTTCACAAATATTCAACTTAGGAAACAGGGGTATGCAATCTATTATAGTTCCATGACAAGATTCTTTAACAATCACTTGAAAACATTTGCAAAACGTCTAGCATGTAATGAGCATTAAATAATCCAAGCAATGACGATAGATAGAAGCAAGATATTCAACAGATGCACAATGTCTTAGCAATTAAATTTTTAGAGATTCAAATACTTTAAACAACCACGAAATTTAAATGCTAACCGATTTAGATCCTAGATTTAAAAGTTGTGCTTAGTTACCCAAATCTAAGAAAAATTTCCTATAGTTAGTCTCTATATATGAAAATTTAAGCACATTTAACTATAGATAAAAAGAAATGTTGATACCACAAAATTCTCCTTTAGATTTTACCCTTGACAAAATTTGATTAATCTTTAGGAAAACTTTTCGATGTGCTAAGTAAGACTAAATGTGACCAAAATAAATCGAAAAAGATTTAATAATTTTTTAAATCTTTTAATGGGCTAGAGGCCACATAAAAATTTTAAAAAACCTTTAAATGTGAAATTTATTTCGATTTAAAACTTTAGGATATCTCAAAGTCACATTAAAAATGAAAATGAAGCCCTCTTTTTTTAATTTGTATTTTATAGTTTTTTATGTTTAGAACCCTTTTTTTTTTAATTTTTATTTTACAAAAATCAAACTTAAAATAAAAAAAGAAAAATGTAAAAGAAAAAGTGAATTCAACTTAAACTGAAAAACCAAAATAAAATAAAAATTGAATCTCATAATTAAAAAAGGAAAAGAAACAAAAGTTAAACTAAAAAAAAAAAAATCATAAAACAAAAAACATTAAACCTATCCAGCCCTACCTAACCAACAAATGAAAGATCAAAATAAATTGGAAATCAGATTCTTGAATGCAGGTCAGGCCTGACGACGGAAATAAGAGGGAAGATGGGCAAACAAAGTGATTTGCAAGTCTATGGCAACGTGGAAGGGTTTCAATGGCGAGGAGAATGGGAGAAAAGACGTGTGAAAGAGAAAGGTTGTGTGGGGAAGAAGCAGGGAGCTAGTAGAGTAGTGGATGAGGGACGCAGAGTTAGTAACAAGTATATGGCAGGTTTGCGTGGAGAGAAGACGAGTTGGAGCTACGATGAAGGAGAACAGTACAGGTCAGAAATGCTGAGAGGGAAGCTACAGGTAGAGGGAAATGGAGCTATGGAAACGTTGAGGGAGGGCTGCGAGAGAGAGCCGTAGAAGAGATGAATGGAGAAGGATTAACATAGCAAGAAAAAGCTATGTTTTAAGGGAGGTAAAGCTACGGGCTAGGGCAGGAATGAATGGACGTTGTCATGAATGCAGGTTGAAGGATATGATGGCAGAATGGAGCTGCAGATTTGGGTAGCCACTGACAAAGAAAAGATTGAACAAAAAAGAGAAGGACGCAGGTAGCAGGAAGCTTGAAATCTGAAAATTCCAGAAACCCTCAAAATGTAGACAGTAAGAAAATTTCGAATTTTTTTTGGAAAGGAAAAAATGTAGCCCAAACTCAATATAAACTGAGGAAAACGAGTTTCACACTTACGCTTTAGATTTATCAATGAAACCCTCATAAAATTATCTTCGGAATTACAAAAAAAAAATTAAAATAAATAAATAAATAAAAAATTGAAACCCTTGGACTGCAAAATAATGACCTTGCAAAAAATGATTTTGAGGTCAGATCAAACTTCACCTTCAGATCTGCAACTTGTTCCTGAAAACACAAACACCCAGAACTCGGATATACAAAAAATAAATACAACCCCAGAAACCCAAGTCAGAAAAACCCCAAAAAAAATAAATTACAGATCTATGCACAGGAATAGCAGATCTACCAGATCTGGCAAGTGTGAGTTCAACTCAGCTCCCAGATCTAATAATATAAGGCTCTTAAAAGCCAGATTTATCAATTTAGAACAAATTTTTTTGAAATTTTAAACTTAAAATGAGGTGCTTCGCCCAAAACCCTTCATGCATCACCAATAAAATTTCTCATGAAAAGCCCGGGATCAAATCAAGTTAGGCTCTTCAGCAAATATTAATCGGAAGTTGGTTGGTCCAACTGAAAACTTCCCCGAACGCTTGATGATCTATAAAATCAAGAATTTTCTGCACAACTCAATTCAAGCATTAACGTAGAGCGAGAAAACGATAATAAAATTCAGATTTAATAGAGATACCTGCTTTTATATTCAAAAATTAAATTACCATTTAAACCCTAGTGATTGACTAGAAATGTTTAATGTTGAAGGGTGCGAAGCTGAGAGAGCGTGGATCGGATCTGCGAGCGTGACCTAGCCCCTGCATCACCCCCGCGCTGGTGCTGCGATCGGCAGCTGCGGCTCTTGGCAGCCATGCCCAGTGAAGGGGAGGCGGATCCTCCCCCCCTCCCTCCAGAAGTTATTGAATTCCAAAAAATTATTGAAGCATGCAACAAACACCCACCATCTGCTGAACAACAGAAATTCGTTAAGAAAAAAGAATGCATTCCCTCGGTGGCCCTCCCTGAGGAAGAAACTTGCCGCTCAGCTCTGAATCTAGCTGATAGAGGGCTCATAGGGCAGTTTACCGGCCTCTGGCCATCGCCCAAATCTGTAGAAAACTGGATCAAGAGAAACTAGACCCCTCTGATCAAGGAGGGAATTAAATCTTATTTTGTAGGCAAAGGTTTCTTTGTATTCGTCTTTGAATCAACAGAAGACCGAAGTCTCATCTTCAGGAACGGGCCATACTTCATGGGGCCACATGGACTATATTTAAACAAATGGTATCCAAATTTCGACCCGACCCAAGATGTTCCTTCTGCGGTTCCAGTTTGGGTGCGGCTTCCCCATCTCCCCTGCACTGCTGGAGTCAGAAATCTCTCCAAATCATCGGCAACTCCCTTGGCAAATACATTGATCAGGCTGCAAGGAAAGATCAATATTCCTGTGCTCGAATATGTGTGGAAGTAGATCTGGAAGAAGGACTACCCGAAGCAATTAAACTTACTGTGGCAGGATGGTCACATATCCAAGAGCTGGATTATGAGCAGATCCCCTTCAAATGCAGACACTGCCACGACTATGGCCACTTCGCAAAATATTGCAAGAAAAAAACGGAAGATCAGAGCCACCCCCACAAGGGAGATCAATGGACTACAATTCAGAAAACGGGCCATGCAAAAGCAACAGGGAAAGGAGCCACAAAAGGGAATAATCAAGGAAAAGCCAGCAAAGAAAATGAAACCCAACAGTAACCGAGTGAGACCCCAAGCACTGAAGAAGCCTCTCCATCAGAACCCCCAGAAACGGATATGATCAATCCAGCACAGGCCGAAGATCCGCAGACAAATAAAGAGCGAGGTGGAGATGCATCGCCCGGCTCTCCTCAGGACAACACCTCCAGGCCTTCGTATGCAGATATAATAAAGAAGAAAAAATTGCCAGATCCTCCAGACTCCTCAGATGAAGAGACCTATGAGAGACCCTCAAAGAAAGCAGGCAGGAAGACCCACAAAGCAGCCAGGGAGGAGGAGGCAGAGCGTCTCAAAATGCAAGGAAGCCAGTCCACAATAGAGATGACTATAGGAAGAAATACTAGAGGAAGATCCACCAAGGGAGGAATCCCAAATCCCTCGCCAGATAAATTATGCGTATAGTCTCTTGGAACTGTAGAGACCTGGGGACCCAACCAAAATTTGAAGCCGTCAAAGATCTGACGAAAATAGAACCCTCAGACATCCTCTTGCTCCAAGAGACCAAAATCGATGGGCAAGCCCTCAAGGATATCAGCAAATCTAAATGGAAGAAGAATGAAGGCATAGCAGTCAGCTCAAGGGGAACCTCGGGGGGCGTTGCAACCCTCTGGTCAGAAGATCAGTTTCACCTGTCAAACTCCCATGAGACCCAGCACTGGATCTTTACGGAGCTCAAGCATTTAGAAAGTAAGTTAACTATAGCTTTATTCAATTTATATGTTCCTGTAAATTATGTAGAAAAAAGAGACTGTTGGAATACTCTTTCGGCCTTCTTAGATCAACACTCCCTAAACAACATTGTCCTGGGAGGAGATCTCAACTTAGTCATGAAGCCAAAAGAAAAAAGGGGGGGAAACAGTAGCAGAGATCAGTTGCTCCCATTGGTAGAGGAAATAATGCAGCAGAGGGATCTACTTGAT
Source organism: Pinus tabuliformis (assembly GCA_031772625.1). Lineage (NCBI taxonomy): Eukaryota > Viridiplantae > Streptophyta > Pinopsida > Pinales > Pinaceae > Pinus > Pinus tabuliformis. Next base: position 1,123,639,850 of record CM062815.1, on the reverse strand, counting down.
TTTGCCCCGGTGAGAGGCAAATATACTTGGACCAACAACAGATCTGGGTCTGACCACATCGCTGCCCGGCTGGACAGATTTCTAATTCAAAGTTCCCTGCTGATGGAAAATCTTCTCATATCAACAAAAATTCTCCCCAAGCTCTCCTCAAACCACAAGCCAATCCAACTCCTTTTGGCTCCTGAAGAAGATCTTGGCCCCATTCCTTTCAAATTCAGTCCTCTTTGGATTGAAAAAGCAGGGTTCATGGACACGATCCAATCAGCCTGGGATATCCCCATCAACAGATCCCCCAGTTTTGTTTGGGAGCAAAAATTAAAAGCCACCAAAAAAGCTCTAAAAGAGTGGCTAAGGAAACCCCATAACCCCATCATCCAGCAGAGAAAACTCGATGTTCAGCAGCTGGAAACCTTGCAAATTGATATGGAAGGGCTCAACATTACCCCGGAAATTCTAAATAAAGAAGTAGCCTTCCAAAGAAACATCCACTAATCCTGCAGAAGGGAAGAAGAGCACTGGAGACTTAAATCTCGCAGCCTCTGGCTAAAGGCAGGAGACCGAAATACTGCCTTTTTCCACCGACAATACAAAGCTCGCCTATCTCGGAATCATATCACTGAGATTAAAAATGATGAAGGGCAGATCTATAATAAATTCGACCAAATAAAAACTGCAACTGAAAATCATTTCAAAAATCTATATGGCACAAGGCATGAAGGAAGCAAAGAAGACATTGAGGATCTTCTCTCACATATTCCCCATCTCATCACCCATGAAGACAATCAGGCTTTACTGAAACCAGTTTCTGAAGAAGAAATCATCAAGGTTATTTGGGCAATGGAATCAGATAAGGCCCCTGGGCCAGACGGTTTCACAATACATTTCTTCAAAGTCTGCTGGGACATCATCAAAATAGACTTGCTGAAAATGATACAAGGTTTCTTTGGGAAAGCCAAGATTGGTGGAGGCACCAACTCCACCTTTCTCGCACTAATACCAAAAGAGGCCAACCCGGAAACATTCAGCAGGTTTAGGCCCATCTCCCTATGCAATGCCTCTTATAAAACTCTGTCCAAGATTCTGGCAAAGAGAATTAAACCCCTTCTGGACAAGCTGATATCCAATGCCCAAGGGGGGTTTGTCAAAGGCAGACATATCTTGGACAATATCATCCAAGTGCAGGAAGCCATCCATTCCAGCAAACAGAGGAAAGAGAAGGGGATGCTGATCAAGCTTGATATGGCTAACACATTCGATAGAGTCAACCATTCCTTTCTTCTCCAAGTCCTACGGTCCTTTGGCTTTCCTCCTCAGTTCATCAACCTTATCAAAGCTTGCATCTCATGCCCCTGGATTGCCCCTGTTATCACAAAATCAAGCACTGAAGGGCTGCTGATCAGGTAGACTCTGTGCAACTGTTTCAGACCAATCTTTTGACTAAGGATTAACCTCCCTAGCCTGAGAGGGCTCTCTCAAAAGGTTATTGATTTTGACTATTGATAAGATGGCTAACTCTTGTAAGGTGAATTTAACAAACATGCTGGCTGGACAGACATTACAAAGACTTCCATTGGGCTTATGGAGTTAATCATACTTCAGTAAACTATAACACTAATCATACATAGAAGTCAGGGCATGTGATGTTTAAATACTCAAAACACATCTCATAGAAAACCTCAGCTTACAAATACACACAGGAAATCAGAGCAGCATAAGTGAATTCTGAGTGATTGTGTATTTATACAACTGTAAAAACATTAAGGATAAAGCAAAACCACATATCTTGAGCATTGAAACACTGTATGAATCCTGAGAAGAAAAGCATCAAATTGTATTACTGAAACTGAGTTTTTACACAAGCCAAAACAATACTCTCTTTTCTCAAATATCCAACCCTCATTACCTAGATGATTCAGCTATATATAGAAACGTAATTCTAACTACTTGGAGCTTCCTCCTCCAGCATGAGGGGAGCTCGATGACTGCCACTAATGACACCTATCTGCTTTGTAACAAACTATTAAATACAATAACTGATAATTGAAATTCTAAAGAGTTCTAATCTGATTATGACTCTAACTCTATCTCCTTCGTAGAATGATTCCTCCTTGCAGCTTTGACACCTGGTTTCCTTTTCGTTTGGCTGAGATGGCTGAGATGAGCAGTTAATGCTCCATGTTGGCTTTGGATACTGAAGGCTTTTACTGCTCAGCGATGTTAGGGAATATCCCTTGCTTTCCGGTTCTGGTCCCCCATCACTTCGAATATGCAGCAGCATGTCTTTTTAGTCCCTTTAATAACCCAAAAATATAGAACACCGCCATGTTTCCAGATGAATCGGATGCTCCATTGATAGCCAAGTGTGCAAGCCAAAATTCCATGTATGCAATTCATTCAATACCCTATGACCGGTAATAAAGTGGCTTTATAACCGAAAATTTTTTAAACCTGAGTTAAACATTTCACCCTTTTGAAGGCACACATGTCATAATCTGAATGGCTGTGATAGCTTCATTTGGTCTCTTATATGTCCCTTAGGTGTTTCCTTTGAAAATTTCCGATCATCTTATCAAACTGTTTGTCTGCGTTAAAAAACAACACCTACAGCAGTTTCGCAGTGCGCTACGAAACTGCTGTTTAATTTAAAAAACACAGTCTTCCTTTCATAGCCAGTGTGTAGCTTCAGCATCAGCAAGGTCCGAACACTGACCATCCTTCTCATGTAACTGTCCTGTTGTTTCAATACCTACTTCCTTATGTGCTGAATTGAAATCTGAATCAAACTCATGTTTGGCTCTGCCATCCGAATCTGTTTCCATTTCTGATTCCATGGTAGTAAGAGCATCCATATAATTGTCTACCTCACTAGCTACATCATCATTCTCATCCTTAAATGCATGGACTTCTGGTCTACTTTCACCATTGACTGACAAGTCCTTTTGTTCCACTTGAATAAAATTCTCAGAAATTCTCTCTGCATCCTTATCTGCAGTGACCCTCGGTGAATGAGTTTCTCGAGTAGAGGCTGTGGTAAGATTATCCATCAACTTAACTCCCTTGACATTTCTTTTCCAAAGATGAGTGAAAATAATCCAATGACCACATAACACACATGATCCCAAAACAAGACTTATAAACAACATTATGTGAATTAAGAAATCACGGATCTGTTGACAGTAACATAGTCCATTGACATTCTATACATAGCTAAGATCTAAAATAAAGCATCTTTCATTGACATTTCAAACCACATCGAGAAAAAGAGATTCATCTTCAAAATAATAAAATAACCTAAACAGCCTGTGATCAGAATATCTTTCGGAAGGACAAAGATCCACCCGAATGCTTTTCATACAGCTTCAGCATATGTAATGTGTTTATTCTGGAGAGCGTGCCCAAAGATACCGGCACATTTGAAACCTTGAGATGGAAATTCTGCATCTGACGACCCTCTCATTAAAAAAAATATCACTGTGCCCTTTCCCACAGGAATGCTTGGCAGGCATATTGAGCAGAACATCATCCTCTTCCATCCTCATATTGAACATAGGAGCTTCCCAACCAATAGTTTTATCAAGCACTAACATAGAGTTCCTTGAAGCTCAAACATCTACCAACATTCTATTCTCATATGATGAAGACCACAATCTTGAACGATCACTATCGCTATTGTAGCTTCGCTTGGAATGATGTTTCTTGTCATTTTTATTTCTTCCACTTGTATGACTTGATTTCCCTTTGTGCCTGTGCTTGCGATCCTTCTTTCTCAAACCTGCAAGCTATTACCATAAGTGCCATCTTCTTCAATTTATTCATTACGGAAAATTGCTTTAATCAAGATAATACAGCTGGATATAAAGCTTGATCTGGAGCGACACCATCTTTACATATCCACGGATGAATCCATGAGCAGTCAGGCGCTCAGATGGTTTTGAAGTAAGCATCTTTCTGATAAGATCCTTGGCACTCTCAGAAATTGTGAGCCAGGGTTCTGAATCAAAATCAATATGACTTCGTAGAACAGCATCGAAAATTCCCTGTTGTGTTTCCGCCCAAAATGGTGGAACACCGCTGAGTAAGATGTATAGGATGACCCCGGCTGTCCACACATCTGCCTCTGGACCATAGCGTTTGATTTCTGTCTCTGTTAACTCCAAATCAGAGTAGAAGCGGCCCTCAGCTAAAAGTGCATTTTCAATTTGCTGATCCTGCTGTGCTTTTATAGCAGCTTTCACTTGATCCTTGTCTATATTTTTCCCTTGAAGACTACTAAAGCCGAGGCCAGCACCAATTGTCAATCTGTGTGGATCAACAAGAGAATTGTAGTGGTTTCCACGATGATAGCTAAGCCGGATAGGAGGAGAATCGGTACCATAACTACCATGAAATATGTTGATAGGCTCTGTATTGTATGAATAAATATGAATGGGACGATTATATATCTCCGACATTGCCTGGATTTCCAAATTATTACCATAGACCTTGTCTCTCCTTTTTCTCTTGGAAAAAGCTGTGAAGCTTTCTGTGACAAATTGAGAGAAGTGATCTCTCTCTTTCTCCATATAGTCAATGCACATCTGTCTTGTGACATCATACACCTCTGGGTCACCATAAACCTGATCAGCAACTGCACGAAAAAGGAAATTACCATCTGCTATCATGCACCTCACTTCAAGCCCCTTTGACCGTCGAATTTCAATTTCAAACTGCCGTTCTCCTTCAGCATCACCATAAGAGCCGAAACAGGAACTTTGTTCATCTGCACTATTATAACCTTCTCCATCTCCATGTGCAATGACAGCCACTGCCAAGGCATTTATAAATTTCCTGTAAATTTCCAACTTGGCTAGCCGCCTCCTGACCAGGATACTAAAATTTCAGAGTAGCCTTATGCACTTGGGCAATACTGCCAGAAGCAACGGGCTTCTCTTCAAAGTTCTCAAAAACTTCATCAATTCTACGACCAAAAGCCCTTTCAATAGTTTCCTGTGTGTATGAAAATTTATGTGCCGGTGCCTTTGTGTGCAGTTTTGCGAGCTCCTTACACAAGTCTCTGGGGAAAAGATATCTATTTGTGCCATGATGAACCAACTTTAGTGCTTCCTTCAGCAGTGAACCGAGCAATCTTGTTCTTCCATTGAATAACAGCTACCATGGGACAAACAACAAGGGTGCCTTTAACCTGAGGTAGTACCTTGCAATCACTAAAACTGTCACCTTCAGATTCAGAACTGATGACAAGCATACACGCAGGAGCTTGAGAGCATGCCTCCTGTAAAGTGCATCCACCCCAGAGCTATTTTGCATGACAGCTACTATGGATTCGAACAAATCCCCAATTTTGTAGCGCAGCCTAAAACATGTTGCGCTGCGAAACTACAAAAAGGATTTATGCGCTGCGGAAACACTTAAAAATTATTACATGAGCTACGAAATAACCTAAAGAGCTTTGTGAGCGGTTTTGAAATTTTGGCATTAGAATTTTCAGTGATAACAGTGGCTCCACTTGGGATAGTGTGCTCCTGTAGTATACTAAGAACTCGCAGGTCCAGTGCTTTATCCATTTATGACAAACTGAAATTTGCTTGACAATCATCCCCTTCAAGCTTCTGGGGCCTTCACCTCGGGCTTAAGCTTGATGATCACTGTAGGAGAAAGAAATCTACATCTACTAAAAAAAAAATGCTCAGTCAACCATGATCTTATTTGCCTTTTCCTACCTACCTACCCTAACAATTCAAATTTCTTTCAGCTCAATCAATGTGAAATTTCCAATGTAGCCAATCATTTGTCTTATCTGATGTTTGATTTCTTTGACTGCATCGGAGTTCAGAGCCACTATGATATGGCGATGACCACTGCCACTGAACTTGCCTCTGACCTTCATAGAAGAACTGAAACACTGGAGAGTTGAACTCTTCCATGTAGTCAGCTATAGGATCCCAGAATACATGATCAGCGTGATGGTTCTCGTAACTTTCTGGTTGTGCAAACTGATCTTCAACAACAGTGTACACTTCCTCAACCGTGAAAGAGAAAGGAACCAACACTCTCTCCTTGTGTTCTGCCATAGAAGGCTTCTGAAAATAATGATCATGATTATGAAAACTATATGCCTGAATTTGACCTTGTAAACCTTCAATGTCTTTCTCAATGTCTTTGGCAAATTCATCCAAAAATTTCATCTTATCCTCTGCCTTACACTCAAATGACTTTAGATATGAGGACAAGGACAAAGAAAAATTTTCATCCATTTCTCCATTACTATGATCATCATTCCATTGTTTGAAACCTTGAATTGAAGGAGATTTTGCCACCAACTCTGATCTATCTATCCATTCCTCCAAAAACATAAGCCAAAAGTCTTCAAATGACTTGATGGATTTGGCAGGAAAGCTTTCAATCCATTGTTTACATTTCCCTTGAAGTGAATCATATAACAACATAATGCAAACATCCTCATGTTTAACTCTAAGAAGCTCAGTAAAATCACAGAAATCTGATATATGCTTCAAAGTTAAACTCAAATCTTCTCCATTAAATTTTGGACCATTCCTTAGAAAATATGCATCCTTTGGAAAATGATTTGGGAAACCATGAATTCCTGAAAAGTTTATGCATGCATACCTTGAAATAAGAATGGTAGCATCTGGGTCCTTCATAACTCCAGTGGAATCACCATGAATGTATGAATTTTGAATTCTTCAACAATGGAGTCGCCAAGGTAGATTTGCAGCCTCGAAAACCTTTTGAGCTCCTGCTACCTTCAGAAGTTCAGCTTCTTGATTTCGGGAATGAATAATCTTCAGACTCCCGGCAGATGCACCAAAATGTTATCACAAAATCAAGCACTGAAGGGCTGCTGATCAGGTAGACTCTGTGCAACTGTTTCAGACCAATCTTTTGACTAAGGATTAGCCTCCTTAGCCTGAGAGGGCTCTCTCAAAAGGTTATTGATTTTGACTATTGATAAGATGGCTAACTCTTGTAAGGTGAATTTAACAAACATGCTGGCTGGACAGACATTACAAAGACTTCCATTGGGCTTATGGAGTTAATCATACTTCAGTAAACTATAACACTACTCATACATAGAAGTCAGGGCATGTGATGTTTAAATACTCAAAACACATCTCATAGAAAACCCCAGCTTACAAATACACACAGGAAATCAGAGCAGCATAAGTGAATTCTGAGTGATTGTGTATTTATACAACTGTAAAAACATTAAGGATAAAGCAAAACCACATATCTTGAGCATTGAAACACTGTATGAATCCTGAGAAGAAAAGCAGCAAATTGTATTACTGAAACTGAGTTTTTACACAAGCCAAAACAATACTCTCTTTTCTCAAATATCCAACCCTCATTACCTAGATGATTCAGCTATATATAGAAACGTAATTCTAACTACTTGGAGCTTCCTCCTCCAGCATGAGGGGAGTTCAATGACTGCCACTAATGACACCTATCTGCTTTGTAACAAACTATTAAATACAATAACTGATAATTGAAATTCTAAAGAGTTCTAATCTGATTATGACTCTAACTCTATCTCCTTCGTAGAATGATTCCTCCTTGCAGCTTTGACACCTGGTTTCCTTTTCGTTTGGTTGAGATGGCTGAGATGAGCAGTTAATGCTCCATGTTGGCTTTGGATACTGAAGGCTTTTACTGCTCAGCGATGTTAGGGAATATCCCTTGCTTTCCGGTTCTGGTCCCCCATCACTTCGAATATGCAGCAGCATGTCTTTTTAGTCCCTTTAATAACCCAAAAATATAGAACACCGCCATGTTTCCAGATGAATCGGATGCTCCATCGATAGCCAAGTGTGCAAGCCAAAATTCCATGTATGCAATTCATTCAATACCCTATGACCGGTAATAAAGTGGCTTTATAACTGAAAAATTTTTAAACCTGAGTTAAACATTTCACCCTTTTGAAGGCACACCTGTCATAATCTGAATGGTTGTGATAGCTTCATTTGGTCTCTTATATGTCCCTTAGGTGTTTCCTTTGAAAATTTCCGATCATCTTATCAAACTGTTTGTCTGCGTTAAAAAACAACACCTACAGCAGTTTCGCAGCGCGCTACGAACCTGCTGTTTAATTTAAAAAACACAGTCTTCCTTTCATAGCCAGTGTGTAGCTTCAGCATCAGCAAGGTCCGAACATTGACCATCCTTCTCATGTAACTGTCCTGTTGTTTCAATACCTGCTTCCTTATGTGCTGAATTGAAATCTGAATCAAACTCATGTTTGGCTCTGCCATCCGAATCTGTTTCCATTTCTGATTCCATGGTAGTAAGAGCATCCATATAATTGTCTACCTCACTAGCTACATCATCATTCTCATCCTTAAATGCATGGACTTCTGGTCTACTTTCACCATTGACTGACAAGTCCTTTTGTTCCACTTGAATAAAATTCTCAGAAATTCTCTCTGCATCCTTATCTGCAGTGACCCTCGGTGAATGAGTTTCTCGAGTAGAGGCTGTGGTAAGATTATCCATCAACTTAACTCCCTTGACATTTCTTTTCCAAAGATGAGTGAAAATAATCCAATGACCACATAACACACATGATCCCGAAACAAGACTTATAAACAGCATTATGTGAATTAAGAAATCACAGATCTGTTGACAGTAACATAGTCCATTGACGTTCTATACATAGCTAAGATCTAAAATAAAGCATCTTTCATTGACATTTCAGACCACATCGAGCAAAAGAGATTCATCTTCAAAATAATAAAATAACCTAAACAGCCTGTGATCAGAATATCTTTCGGAAGGACAAAGATCCACCCGAATGCTTTTCATACAGCTTCAGCATATGTAATGTGTTTATTCTGGAGAGCGTGCCCAAAGATACCGGCACATTTGAAACCTTGAGATGGAAATTCTGCATCTGACGACCCTCTCATTAAAAAAAATATCACTGTGCCCTTTCCCACAGGAATGCTTGGCAGGCATATTGAGCAGAACATCATCCTCTTCCATCCTCATATTGAACATAGGAGCTTCCCAACCAATAGTTTTATCAAGCACTAACATAGAGTTCCTTGAAGCTCAAACATCTACCAACATTCTATTCTCATATGATGAAGACCACAATCTTGAACGATCACTATCGCTATTGTAGCTTCGCTTGGAATGATGTTTCTTGTCATTTTTATTTCTTCCACTTGTATGACTTGATTTCCCTTTGTGCCTGTGCTTGCGATCCTTCTTTCTCAAACCTGCAAGCTATTACCATAAGTGCCATCTTCTTCAATTTATTCATTACAGAAAATTGCTTTAATCGAGATAATACAGCTGGATATAAAGCTTGATCTGGAGCGACACCATCTTTACATATCCACGGATGAATCCATGAGCAGTCAGGTGCTCAGATGGTTTTGAAGTAAGCATCTTTCTGATAAGATCCTTGGCACTCTCAGAAATTGTGAGCTTTCTGAATCAAAATCAATATGACTTCGTAGAACAGCATCGAAACTTCCCTGTTGTGTTTCCGCCCAAAATGGTGGAACACCGCTGAGTAAGATGTATAGGATGACCCCGACTGTCCACACATCTGCCTCTGGATCATAGCGTTTGATTTCTGTCTCTGTTAACTCCAAATCAGAGTAGAAGCGGCCCTCAGCTAAAAGTGCATTTTCAATTTGCTGATCCTGCTGTGCTTTTATAGCAGCTTTCACTTGATCCTTGTCTATATTTTTCCCTTGAAGACTACTAAAGCCGAGGCCAGCACCAATTGTCAATCTGTGTGGATAAACAAGAGAATTGTAGTGGTTTCCACGATGATAGCTAAGCCAGATAGGAGGAGAATCGGTACCATAACTACCATGAAATATGTTGATAGGCTTTGTATTGTATGAATAAATATGAATGGGACGATTATATATCTCCGACATTGCCTGGATTTCCAACTTATTACCATAGACCTTGTCTCTCCTTTTTCTCTTGGAAAAAGCTGTGAAGCTTTCTGTGACAAATTGAGAGAAGTGATCTCTCTCTTTCTCCATATAGTCAATGCACATCTGTCTTGTGACATCATACACCTCTGGGTCACCATAAACCTGATCAGCAACTGCACGAAAAAGGCAATTTCCATCTGCTATCATGCGCCTCACTTCAAGCCCCTTTGACCGTCGAATTTCAATTTCAAACTGCCGTTCTCCTTCAGCATCACCATAACAGCCGAAACAGGAACTTTGTTCATCTGCACTATTATAACCTTCTCCATCTCCATGTGCAATGACAGCCACTGCCAAGGCATTTATAAATTTCCTGTAAATTTCCAACTTGGCTAGCCGCCTCCTGACCAGGATACTGAAATTTCAGAGTAGCCTTATGCACTTGGGAAATACTGCCAGAAGCAACGGGCTTCTCTTCAAAGTTCTCAAAAACTTCATCAATTCTACGACCAAAAGCCCTTTCAATAGTTTCCTGTGTGTATGAAAATTTATGTGCCGGTGCCTTTGTGTGCAGTTTTGCGAGCTCCTTACACAAGTCTCTTGGGAAAAGATATCTATTTGTGCCATGATGAACCAACTTTAGTGCTTCCTTCAGCAGTGAACCGAGCAATCTCGTTCTTCCATTGAATAACAGCTACCATGGGACAAACAACAAGGGTGCCTTTAACCTGAGGTAGTACCTTGCAATCACTAAAACTGTCACCTTCAGATTCAGAACTGATGACAAGCATACACGCAGGAGCTTGAGAGCATGCCTCCTGTAAAGTGCATCCACCCCAGAGCTATTTTGCATGACAGCTGCTATGGATTCGAACAAATCCCCAATTTTGTAGCGCAGCCTAAAACATGTTGCGCTGCGAAACTACAAAAAGGATTTATGCGCTGCGGAAACACTTAAAAATTATTACATGAGCTACGAAATAACCTAAAGAGCTTTGTGAGCGGTTTTGAAATTTTGGCATTAGAATTTTCAGTGATAACAACCCCCATGGTTAATGGACGCCCAACATCCTTTTTTCAAGCTCAGCGCGGATTAAGGCAAGGCTGTCCACTCTCACCTTTCTTGTACATTCTCATGGCAGATTCTCTTAGCAGGAAGCTGGCTGCGGAAATGAACACAGGAGATCTCCCAGGAATCCGAATCGCAAAAGATCTAAACCCAATAAATCATGCTTTATTTGCAGATGACTCCATTCTTCTAGGAGGAGCCTCTACTAGAATCACAGCCAATTTTAATGCTGTTTTAAAATGTTATTGTAGAGCTTCGGGAGCTGTTATAAATGACAGAAAGAGCTCGATCTTCGGATGGAATGTGAGCCAACATAATCTCAATAATATAGCCCAGATCCTTGGATTTGAGTGCTTCGCTCAATGGGACAACATCAAATACCTCGGCTTACCCCTCACAACCGGAGTCAATAACAGATCTTTGTGGCATGGCATCATAAGAAAAATTAAAGACAAGATCACTTCTGGGGAGGTTATTGGCTAATCCAGGGAGGGAAAATTATCCTTCTTAAATCCGTCTTATCTGCTCTACCCATTTATCAAGCCTCCTTTCTTCTGGCCCCGAAACACATTACGGATCAGATCTCCTGTCTTCTACGAGACTTTCTCTGGAAAGGAGGTAGAGGCAACCACAATAAAATTCATCTGGCAAACTGGGAACTAGTCAAGCGACCAACTCTCGACGGTGGGCTCCAGATCAGAGATCCTGCTCTTTCAAATCTTCTACTTGGATGCAAGCTTCTGTGGAAAATATACTCAGATCCTACACATCAGGTCAGTGAAACGTTCATCTCAAAATATGCGCAGGGGATCTCCCTCAGGCACCTTTCAACAAATAATACTTCAGTAGGAACTCTCACCTGGAATCTCTACAGGAAAAGCATAAGCAGCTTCAGTAAACATCTATACCGCATCCCGGGTAATGGGGAGAAGACCCTTCTCTGGAAAGACCGCATCATGAATAGTCCTCCTCTTAACTCCCATGCAGAAATCCGGGACATCAGAAACTGGCTTCACGATGCAGGAATAAGAAAGTTGAATGATATCTCTGAGTGGGACAACAAAGGAAATTGGATCGAATGGGCGATCCCTCCAGTACCAGCGCAGTTTCAACACCAAACTGAAATTCTCAAATCACTGCTCTTAAATGCAGCGCCGATACACCGCAATATCGCTGACAGATGGGGGTGGGGTGAAACTGGGTTTTATACGCCATCTTTGGGTTACTCTGCCCTGCAGATCAAAAAAGACAGACTGAGAACGCCATCATTCTGGAAACAGGTATGGAGTGCCAAGGGACTTCCCAAAATCAATTTCTTCTTTTGGACCCTCATTCAGAATAAACAACTCACAGGGGACAACTTGGCAAAACGAAACTTTGTTGGGCCTCATAGATGTGCAATGTGCAGAAACTCAGGAGAAACAGCCTCCCACCTGTTTATTGACTGCGTTTTTGCCAAAGAAGTTTGGACATTAACCCTTCTTGGTCTGCCCGTCTCCCCGCCCCATCACAACTCCATTGCTGTTCTCTTTTCTGAATCGCTTCATCACTATCCTCATCCCATTCCAAATAAATCCTTGTGGCTTCACATATGGCTTTCCATTCCTAAATTTGTAAGCTGGGAAATTTGGCTGGCCCGGAATGATTTAATTTTCAACAATTCCTCTCGCTCTCCTGCTAAATCCGCCTCAATTGCTAAAGCCCTCCTCATAGAATCAGTCCTCCAGCACTCCCATTTCTCTGACTCCTCCCTTCTCCCCTCTGAAAAGGCTTGGCTGAACCTCCACAGCCCTCATCCCTCTTGCAAAGTCCTCTCCCTTCCCCCTCCCCTCCCCTCTCCTTCATGGAAAATGAGAGAATCTGAAGCAGCTTTCCAAATCTGGTGGAAGAAGCAAAACACAACTTCAATCTTCTTTGACGGAGCCTCCAAAGGAAATCCGGGGGCTGCGGGAGCTGGTGGAGTCATATACTTCGCAGAAAATCTCAGTAAGGCCCATTTCTGCTGGGGGCTTGGCATTTCCACAAACAATCAGGCAGAGCTTCTCGCCTTCACAAAAGCCTGCCAAATAGTTCGGGATAAAGGCATCAAAGACTGGCAAGCATTCGGAGACTCCGAAATCCTCATTAGGAAGATCAATTCAGATGACCAGTTCAGCAATGCAATCCTCAATAAGTCTCTAAATAGGCTGAAGCTAATCCTGCAAGACTTCACCTCCTACAAAATTTATCACATCCTCAGAAGTCTGAATAGGGAGGCAGAAGAAATGGCAAACAAAGGTTGCCTATTAGAACCGGGAACTCTAAACTACAATGGAAACAACGCTATTTCATACAGCATATCTTAGCTAAAGGGCAGTTCAGAATAAGAAGCAGAAAGCAAGGATCATACCACACTGAACATGCATGAGAGGAATAAGACTGATATCTTCGGCACATCATCTGAAACAGGGCTCAGTAAGAGGTGTACAGGTAAAATTTGGGGAACTCACTCCTTAGCAAATATATTCTCACAGGGAAGTAGCAGCTGGAAAAAGATGGAGGCCTGCAAATTATTTCGGAACAGAGGAGCCCCTTTTTTCAAATACCAAGTCTTTCCTCCATCGAATCTGAAGGCGGCATATGCATCTCTGATGATGTTACTGCTCTCAGAAAAGGATCGGTAGGAGGACTATGTAAACGAATACTGCTGGACAGTGCTCTGCCGACGCCATTGGGCTCGTTTGGAGGGTTCCACAAAGGATAGCAATGGCCTGATATAGAAAACTATAAGTATACAGCGGACAACAAACCAAAAGGTGCCAATATCTTCAGTGGTTTCAGATAAAGTCTCGGCAATCCTTGTCCCTATCCGGAAAATGCGCAGAGTCCTGAGAGGTGTCGCTTCTCACGCTTGCGGTTTCAGATATAGCCACAACAAACCTTGTCCCTATGCCGGAAAATGCGCAGAGGAGAGGTGTCAGTCTTCAATCTTGCAGAACCTCCTAAGGCGGGAAAAATGAAATGCTATGTAAAATTGGGCGTATAGATCTTGGTCAAATCAGATTTTCTGAATAAAAGATATCCGTTACTGTTAAAAAAAAAAAAACCCTAGTGATTGAGCAAGATACCTGTGCTCAAATCACTCTTCAGAAAGCTATCATCAATGGCTAAAAGGAAATCTATGTATGAAAATAACACATCTTACAGCATTTACACAAAGAGTAACACCAACAGAAATTAACCCCAAAGTCTTTCTTTATTTCTCATAAAAAATATTACAAGAGAGTTTTCATTTAGCACACGACTCAAAGATTGAATGATCTCGACTGACAACTGACCTCCTATTTAAAGATAAATCTTCCAACGGCTAGTTCGAGTAATCCTTGTCAGAGTAATCTTGATCCAAATGGATCCTAAAACCCTCTAAGTCTTCATATAGTTAAAAAACTATCAAAAAAGGAAAACCTTTAAAAAAGGCGGATAACAATATCGGGCATGAAAAACATTGAAAAATAGAGATATCAAGGGCTTAAAACTATTTTGCATGAGAGTTGTTAGATCTAGCCGATCAACGGTCCAGATCCGATCGAAAAATCGCAATCGGCGGTGGCAATCGGAGGCTATCGAGGCATCTATATGGGAAGTGCGATCAAACGAGAGTCGTTGATCTATGCACACCGATTAACAGTCCAGATTAAATCGCGCTATCACATCGCTGATATATATCTATATATATATATATATATATATATATATATATATATATATATATATATATATATATATATATATATATATATATATATATATATATATATATATATATATATATATATATATATATATATATATATATATATATATATATAGATATGGACTTAACCGCGGCCTGGAGGATCGGCAACATGCGATTGCGATATCGCAATATCACATCGGAGCTATGCAAAGGAGCGGGGTCGATAATAACTATGACTGCGATAGTCGGACCCGATAAAATTATGAACGATATTTGATATATTTTGAGATCCGGAAAACAAGGTTTTTTTTTTGTGTTTCGTGTTTTCGTTAAATAAACGAAATATAAAGGATAAAGCACTGATGCGATGAAACCAGACTCGAAAGGGTTGATTAATGCTGTTGTATAATATTTCAAGTCTGCATAAAGCCATTTTTGCGAGATTTCCATGTTTTAATGTATTTTTCAAATACAAAGGGAAATCACAAAACAAGCGGGATTTCGAGTGGGTCGTAGGCGGTAAGTGGTTTTGGCCAGACTCCGGCCGAGCCCGTACACTGGCTGCCACGTGGCCAGGTCCCAGAGAGAGAAAACTACCCTTTTCGAGCGGTTGACTCCCGTACGCATGAGCTGCTCGAAAGAAACCTTAGCCGTTGGATCAAGATCTCTCAGATCAATGGTGGAGATGCGATAAGTAATTAAAAGGCAGACCTGATGGAAGTATAGGCTGGATTTATGGATATTTGAAGTCCAATGAACAATGTTTTGGTGTAATTTTCCCATGTTTTGCAGTATTTCTATGTGTAAATAGAAAACGACCATTTTTGGGATTTCAAAGGCATCGATGGTCCATTTCGTTTCAAAACAGGTGGCCACCATCCCTGAAGGAATTTAGCAATGATTGCTAACACACATAAGGGGATCTGAGTAGAAAGAGGCCAGGATGCTGGAAAGCCGAGAAGGAGAAACAAACAGACAGCGTCGATTAGCTTTAAAGCCACAGACTGCCAAAAATAGAGACAAGTAGTGCTGAGACAGAGAGAAAAAAGAGACAGAGAGTGAGTGAGGAGAGTCTGCGTAATCAAAAAGATTTGGGGGATCCAAGTAAAGCCTTGTTGTTTTGTATTTGTTGTGTGAGACTCAAATTGAGCTCACTTTTGTAAAAAATTTGCTTCTGAAGACATACTAGAGAGGTCACCATTGAACGCTGGACCAAGAGACGTAGCCCAGGAGTGTTGGGTGAACTCCTTATTAAACTTGTTGTGTTTATGTGTGTTTGTCTATTATGTTCTTTAACTGCTTCATTGTCTATGTATTTCGCAATCTTATTGATCCATTGCACAAAGTAACATAGGCAAATCCATGCACATGAGTCTGTAATACCTTAATTATTGTCTAAGATCTCATTATCAGATCAAGTGGTATCAAAGCTTTAGGTTTGCTAAGGTTAGACAAGTGTGTGATGGATTTTTGAATGATAACGAGGTCAAAGCTCAAATTAGGAGAAGGAGAACTGGTTGAGGCTAACCCAGAAATTGGAAGAGTCTATCCTAGGAGGAAAATGGCAGAAGAAATTCCCTTAGAATCAGACTCTCAGTTCATGGATAGTTTCATGACCATGAGAGCCATGGTGGAAGAAATGTATCAGGAATTTAAGAAGGATCGAGGTGCAAGCACCTCAACACCTGAACGAAGCAAAGGAGAAGAGGAACCTCTTCTATTTTCCCATTTAGAAGGCAAAGGAAAAGGAGAAAAGCCTCCTCCATCAACACCTCCTTCTAGCCCTGAAAATAAAAAGAAGAAAACATCTTTGATTAAATTAGATGTAAAGTTTGATTTGCCAATCTATGATGGAGAATTAAATGCAGAAAAGCTAGACAACTGGATTAGACAGATTTATGTGTATTGCAGGGTGTAGAACATTGATTCAGAAAGGAGTAAAATTCAGCTGGATAGCCTATGCCTTGGTGGAACTGCCCTAGTGTGGTGGGAAGGTAGGACACAAGCTGATTTGAAGAAGCATGGTAAAATTCTTTCTACCTGGAGTGAATTTGTTTATGCCCTTAAAAAATAGTTCTATCCAATAGATTATATGCAGAGAGTGATGATGAGTTGGCAAAATCTTCAAAGTGTACAAAGCTATATCCAAGAATTTAGAAAAAGAGCTTTAATGCTAGGCATTTCTCTAGACTCACCTGAAACTTTGTTAAAGTATATAGGTGGTCTGCATAGCTACTTGAGGCATGCCATTCTCATGTTTAACCCCACTAGCATCGATGAGGTATCCATTCAGGATACACATATAGAGGATAGAGGTAATAATGCGAACCCAGAGATTGGGGGATCATCAAAACCCACTACAAGCAAAAACAAGGAAAAGAAGAGGCTGAGATGGAAAGTGAGGAAGGCAAACGCTGTATAGAAAGACAAACCTTCATGCACTCGCTGCAAGAAGGGTGGACATGATGATGAACACTGCTGGTCTTTGCATCCGGAGCTGAAACCCAAGAAGTTCAATGGCAAGAAGAAGAAGATTGTTTCTGCTATTCAGAAAGATTTGGGGTCAGACTCAGGTGATGAAACAACAGTCACAGCTACAAGGATAAAAGGTAAAAATTTTGAAGCATCTACTAGTAATTCTGCACACTCTATTGATAATGAAGAAAATGAGAGGAAAAGATATGAGCTTTTTCATATTAGAGTTATTTTCAAGCACCAAAAGATTGATACTTTATTTGATAGTGGTTCACAATTAAACTTGATTTATGAAGCAATTGTAAAGAAGTTGGGATTACTAACAACACCTCACAAGAAGCCATATCCATTAGGTTGGGTATGTGATAAAGCAAAGCTACAAGTGACTAGACAATGTAAACTTAGGTTTTCTTTTGGGTCAACATTTGTAGATGAGGTTGAGTTAGATATAGTTCCCTTCGATGTATGTGGTATTTTTTTAGGAAGTCCTTGCTTGTATGATAGAAAAGCTATTTTCTATAGAGCTGAAAATAAGTATCAACTCACAAAACATGGAATAGAATATATTGTAAGAGCTCATCAGCTCAAAAATAACTACACTCTCATAAACTCAGGGCAGATGAAACGAATTGTAAATTCATGCAAGAAATTTTTACTAATGGTTGTAAAGGAAAAGAACCCTGATAAAACAAATGTATTTGAAGGTTGTGATGCTAAACAAAAAGTTGATTTAGAAAAAGTTGTTTTAGAATATGATATCCTATTTCAAGAACCTAAAGGTCTGCCACCCAAAAGGGAAATTGTACATGATATTCATTTGTAGCAAGATGCTCCATTGCCTAACATCAGAATGTATAGGTTATCCGCTTTAGAGAATGCAGAGATCAAGAAGCAGGTACACGAGTTGCTCGAGAAAGGGTTCATAAGACCAAGCACATCACCATGCAGATCTCCAATCGTGTTGGTGAGAAAGAAAGATGGTTCGTGGAGGATGTGCATTGATTATCCTCTTCCTTGCATTGATGATCTATTAGATCAGCTGAAAAAAGCTATTTACTTTTCCAAGTTAGACTTGCATAGTGGATACCATCAGGTCAGAGTTGCAGAACAAGATGCATGGAAGACTGCTTTCAAAACAAAGCAAGGGTTGTATGAATGGCTGGTTATGCCTTTTGGCTTAACTAATGCTCCTACCACTTTCATGAGAGTTATGAATGATGTACTCTGACCTTTTACTGAGGATTTTGTAATTGTATATTTAGATGACATTCTTGTTTTCAGTAAAACATGGGAAGAACATTTGAAGCATGTAAAGCAAACTCTAGATGTTTTGAAAAGAGAAAATATCTATGTGAAATTATCAAAATGTGATTTTGGAAAAACATCTTTAAATTATTTGAGTCATATTGTAGGGGGTGGTGAATTGAAGATCAATCCCTCTAAGGTCGAAGTCATTGTGAACTGGCCTAAACCCAAATCTGCTACAGAAGTTAGGAGTTTCCTAGGAGCAACACAATATTGGAGGAAGTTTATTGCTAAATTTTCCTTGATTGCAGCTCCCTTACATGCTTTAACAAGATTGAACAAGGTGTTTTAGTGGGGAGGCAAATAGCAGAAAGCCTTCAACACCTTGAAAAAAATTAGTACAACACCAGTACTAGCATTGCCAGATCTTCAAAGACCATTTGAGATTGAAACAGATGCCGATGACTATGCCATGGGAGTAGTGTTGATGCAACACGGTAAACCCATATGTTATCATTCTGAGACATTTAATTATGCAGTAGTTAATTATCCCACATATGATAAAGAATTGTATGCATTAGTACAGAGTGTGAAAAAGTGGAAAAATTACCTATTGGGCAAAGAAACAGTTATACATACTGATCATCAACCACTTCAATATTTATACTCACAAACTAAATTGTAGCAATCAAGACACTATAGGTGGATGGGTTTTCTACAACAGTTTCATCTAGTCATTAGGTATAAGAAGGGCATACACAATAAAGTTGTGGATATGTTGTCCAGACCAATCATAAATGCATCTACTATGCTCAAGATGTAGATTTTAAAGATGTATATGCAACTTTAAGTCATGGAAAACAAGTAGAAGAATTGGATTATCATGTTAAGGACCAACTCTTATATCATTTGGGAAAGTTATGCATTCCTCAAACTGAAAGAGTTAACATAATCTGAGAAGCACATACTTCTCCAATATCAGGTCATTTTGGTGTAAGTAAAATAGTTGCACAACTGCAAAGATTTTGTTATTGGCCAAGAATGCATGAAACAATTTCTAGATATATTAAAGGGTGTACCATGTGTGCTAAAAGCAAGCCCAGAAATAGAAAACTAGGCTTGTACACTCAACTTCTAATTCCTTCTCGTCCTTGGGAAATTGTTTCCATGGACTTTGTTGGGGGATTTCCAAAATCTAGAAAAGGTCATGACTACTTATATGTTATTGTCAACAGGTTCAGCAAAATGTGTATTTTAATACCTTGTAATAAACAGATTACAGCTGAACAAACAACAAAGTTCTCTCAGCATGTATGGGTTAATTTTGGGTTCCCCACTTCCATTGTATCTAATCGAGATTCCCAATTTGTTGGGAAGTTTTGTTCAAGTCTGTGGGAATTGATGGGCACTAGATTGAAGAAGAGCACAACCTTTCATCCACAAACAGATGGACAAACAGAGGTGGTCAACAGGACAGTGATCTAGTTGCTCAGGGGTTATTGCAACAAGCATCCCAAGCTTTGGGATGAACATTTGTGTTATGTGCAACATGCTTATAACCATGCTAAGAACTCTTCTACACAGAAATCTCCTTTTGAGACTTGTTTTGGTTTTACACCAAGGTCTCCCTTGGATTTTGTCTTTGGAAAAGACATAACAGTTGATGGACACAGTGATGTGGACAAAGCAACCAAGTTCATTGAAAAGATCCAAGAAATTCACCAAACAGTGCAGGAATAGCTGGAAAAGAGCCAGGCCAAGTACAAGGCAAGGCATGATAAGCATCGAATTGAGCATAGCTTCCAAGTTGGTGATCAAGTTTGGCTGTACATCAACAAAGACAAAATGCAAGGTGAAGGAAAGACACGGAAGCTAATAAGGTATGGGCCTTTCAAGATACTTGAGAAAATTGGTGAGAACATTTTTCGTCTTGATTTTCCAACTTACATGCACATCTATTCAATAGTTAATGTAGAGAACTTGAGACTGTTTGAACCTTCATTGATTGAAGATCCTAAAGAGTAAATTCAGTTGCCTTCTATTGATGATCTGTTGCCTGAATATCTTAATGAGTTGCAGGAAGATACAGTTTTGGACAGGAAGGTGAGAACTACACACAAAGGGGATGTTGAGTACCTCAGAATCAGAATCAAAGGTTCAAACCAAGCAGTGCAAGATGGATAGAGATTGTACAAGTGAGAAAGCTGTATCCTCACTTGATTGATGCTTAAAAATCAACTTTTGGTGGTCCAAAAGCTTTTTTAGTGGGAAGGCGTGATCCAAATGGATCCTAAAACCCTCTAAGTCTTCATATAGTTAAAAAACTATCGAAAAAGGAAAACCTTTGAAAAAGGCAAATAACACTACCGGGCATGAAAAACATTGAAAAGCAGAGCTATCGGGGGCTTAAAACTACTTTGCATGAGAGCCGTCGGATTTGGCTAATCAACAGTCCAGATCCGATCGGCAAATTGCAATCGGCGGTGGCAATCAGAGACTATCAGAGGCGACTATATGGGAAGTGAGATAGCAATCACACGATCCAATGAGAGTCATTGATCTATGTGCGCAGATCAAAGGTCCAGATTCAATCGTGCTATCGCATCGCTGATATATATATATATATATATATATATATATGGACTTAACAGCGGCCCGGAGGATCGACGACATGCGATTGCGATATTGCAATATCACATTGGAGCTATGCAAAGGAGCGGGGCCGATAATAACTATGACTGTGATAGCCGGACCCGATAAAATTACGAATGATATTTGATATACTTTAAGATCTGAAAAACAGGGTTTTCCTTTGTATTTCGCGTTTTCGTTAAATAAACGAAATTTAAAGGATAAAGTGTCGATGCGATGAAATCGAACCCGAAAGGGTTGATTAATGCTGTTGTATAATATTTCAAGTCTGCATAAAGCCATTTTTGCGGGATTTCGATGTTTTAATGTATTTTTCAAATACAAAGGGAAATCAAAAAACAAGCGGGATTTCGGGCGGGCCGTAGGCGGTAAGTGGTTTTGGCCAGACTCCGCTCGAGCCCGTACACTAGCTACCACGTGGCCAGGCGCCGAAGAGAGAAAACTACCCTTTTCGGGTGGTTAACTCCCGTATGCATGAGCCGCCCGAAAGGAACCTCAGTCGTTGGATCAAGATCTCTCAGATCAACGGTGGAGATGTGATAAGTAATTAAAAGGTGGACCCGATGGAAGTAGAGGCCGGATTTATGGATATTTGAAGTCTGATGAACAATGTTTTGGTAGATTTTTCCCATGTTTTGCAGTGTTTCTCCGTGTAAACAGAAAACAACCATTTTTTGGATTTCAAAGGCATCGATGGTCCATTCTGTTACAGAACAGGTGGCCACCATCCCTGAAGGCGTTTAGCAATGATTACTAATGCTCAAAAGGGGATTTGAGCAGACAGAGGCCTGGAAGCTGGAGAGCCAAGAAGGAGAAACGAACGGACAACATCGATTGGCTTTAAAGCCTCAGACTACCAGAAACAGAGACAAGTAGTGCTGAGACAGAGAGGAAACAGATACAGAGAGTCAGTGAGGAGAGTCTATGTACTCAGAAAGACTTGGGGGATCCAAGTAAAGCCTTGTTGTTTTGTATCTGTTGTGTGAGACTCAAATTGAGCTCACTTTTGTAAAACTCTGCTTCTGAAGGCATAATAGAGAGGTCACCACTGAAGGTTGGACCAAGAGACGTAGCTCAGGAGTGTTGGGTGAACTCCTTATTAAACTTGTTGTGTTTATGTGTGTTTGTCTATTATGTTCTTTAACAGCTTCATTATCTATGTATTTCACAATCTTATCGATCCATTGCACAAAGTAACATAGGAAAATCCATGCACATGAGTCTGTAATACCTTAATAATTGTCTAAGATCTCATTATCAGATAAAATCTCGACCATTGATGAGGATCAAAATTGATTTTAATCTCATCCGTCGAAATTTTAATTATTGAGGAAATTTCGAAATTTTCAATTAAATGCATTTTAATTAATTCAAAAATTAAAAATTTGAATTAATTTCCTCAAAATTTTGACTTTGAGTTAACCCCAGGGACCAAAGGCCTAAAATTTAGCAAAATAATCAATTTACCTTAGTCCCTGGACCTTTTAAAATTTGAATTTTAAGGACCCACGAATTTTGCCTCCGGAAAATTTAAATTTACCTAGGACCTATAATTAATTAAATTTATGGCTTAGGATTTTAATTAATTTTGGCCAGAAAATTTAATTAATTAACCTATGAGGGGATAAATTATTTTTCTAACCCTCAAGACACTTTATATCATTATTTTCATATCTTTTACATCACAAGGAGGAAAACCCATCTGAAATAGACCCTCACAGACTACCCATTTCTGCGACACAAATATAATTCAACAGACTAAGCAATTTGTAATAAAATAACCTAACCAAATAGTTAGGATTATTCCTAAATCACTTTTACACAGACTCGATCTATAACACTAGGACTCGCCTAAGATCCTGGTGACAAAATTCATTCCAGATTTGGGGTAAGGCTGAAGGAAAACTCTGCCGACTATTCGAGAATGGATCGGTGAGACAAAAAACCTCCTGGAATGTAGATCGTTACCAGAAAAATAGGTTTACCTAGGAAATTACATACATGACACAGATCTGTTGAGATTATTTACATCATATACATGCAGAATGGGCTTACATTATAACATGACAATCAGGATGATGATGATAGCTGGACGACGCGGACACATTGATCAGGTGCTATCCATTTTGCGAAAAGAGGGGGTGTACTGCTATGGGTCATTGACACGTGGTGGTCAACATCTGGCTCTACTTGGGGACACGTTGTTGCATTGTAGGAATGTGAGAATCCAGAATTTGCATCCATGCAACACACAATATAACATAAGTAGCGTCCATTCAAAATCATCATATAACATTAAGCACAGGAAAGATATAAGCTCTTCATTTATTAACTATCTAGTAACATGGAAAGTAAATCTAATCCTAAAACAGAAATGAAATGTTGAAATGACAAGGTGTAGGGTTAGAAATAAAATACAGAGGATGCCCCATGGCATTAAATGTCATCTTTGAAGAATAGCTTAAGCATTTGGCCATTCGCAGGTAAGTCAAGTGGTTTGCCATCCAATCTACTCAAGTGGAATGAGTTTGGCCCAACAATGTCTTGGATAATGTATGGTCCCAGCCATAAATTGTCAAATTTCTTTTGTTTTCCTGGTTTTTCATTCTTGCGATCCCAAAGGAGTACCATATCTCCAACCTGCAAAGATCTAGGTCGAGAGGATTTATCAAATCTTTTCTTAATGTTAGATTGACTTTTACATGTATTATCAAAAGCTATCCTACAAGTTTCATCCAACTCCACAATCTGATCAATTCTATTTTGAACAACATCTTTATTAGTGGAAAAATGTTGAAGGAGTTGATAAGCTGGCAATTGCAGGTGCACAGGTAAAGTTACATCCAAGCCATAAACTAATTCAAAGGGACTTTTACCAGCAGATTTCTTTTTAGTAATCCTATCTTCCCATAAAGCATACTTGATTTTGCTATGCCAAGATCGCTTATTATATCCTACTATCTTCTTGATAATGGGTATGAGATTTTTATTGCTTGATTCAGCAAGTCCATTACCTTGAGGATAGTAATTTGATGAATGAGATAAAACAATGCCATACTTGAAACAAAAAGATGAAAAATCTGAAGAACTAAAAGCCTTGGTA
Organism: Pinus tabuliformis; assembly: GCA_031772625.1. Classification (NCBI taxonomy): domain Eukaryota; kingdom Viridiplantae; phylum Streptophyta; class Pinopsida; order Pinales; family Pinaceae; genus Pinus; species Pinus tabuliformis. The sequence continues at coordinate 1,123,615,671 of CM062815.1, read as the reverse complement.
TTATCAATAGTGATCTTAGCAGGGACACCAAATCTAGTAATGATATTATTTTCAATGAAATCCATAATGACATTTTCAGTGGCATTCTTAGTAGGGATGGCTTCAACGCATTTAGTGAAATAATCGGTAGCAATCAAAATCCATGAGTAGCCATTGCTAGAATTTTCATGAAACTTCCCAATGAAGTCTAGACCCCAATGCTAAAAAGGTGCCTCCACAACCACAGGTTGTAAGGGTAGGGCATCAAGCTTCTGTTTCCCACTAAACAGTTGGAAGGCTTGACAACTTCTAACAAACTTATGCACATCAGAAAAAATCGAAGGCCAATAATAACCAACTCTCAAAATTTTGTGGGCAATAGTTCTAGCAGCACAATGACCACCACAAAACCTCGAATGAAACTCATAAACTAACTTCTTGGACTCAATTTCATCAACACACCTAAGTACTATGCCCTCAAGAGGCAATACTTAGTGGATTTTAATCTAAGAGCCCTTCTCTTATGAGCGACTAAATGGTTAGGACATGTAAGATTTAACAAGTAATAAATAATGTCCTTGTACCACTCATGCTCTCCTAATCTTTGTAGCTCAGGGGAAGATGAATCGTTAAGACAAATAAAACTAAGAGATTTTTCATTACCTTCAGTCATCATTTGATCCAAGCCTTGGCCTTTGACTAACTTGGTGGGCCTAATCTCTAAATCATATTCTTGTATTTTAGTAACCCGCCTAACACGAGTCCCTAAGCAATCAGTTTGAGTTAACATATCTTTAACCGCAGAATGTGGGACAAAAGCAATGATTTTGGAATAACCCACATAAGTCTTGAGATGCTTAAGAGATTTGACTAAGGCATAGGCTTGCTTTTCCATGGTATTGTATTTTAATTCAGAATTTTGAAGTGCTCTACTCATGAAAGAAATAGGCTACTTGGGACCACCTTATTTTTTTGCAATAAGACACCAGCAATGGTATCTTCAGAAGCAAAAGATAAAATCATTAAATCCTTAGAGTAATCAGGACTAACTAAAATAGGGGCTTTTGCAATAGCACCTTTGATTTCCTGAAAATCCTATTTTCCATATTCTTTCCAAACAAATTTTACATCCTTTTTCAGAAGACTTTGAATAGGCTTAGCTACTTCTGTGTAATTTGGAATAAATATTCTAAGAAAATTTGTTTTTCCAAGAAAATACTGAAGGGATTTAAGATTATGGGGAAGAGGAATCTTTTGGATTGCCTCAACTCTTTTAGGATCAATCTTGATGCCATCTTTAGAAATGATGTGACCAAGTAATTGTCCTTCAGTTACTCCAAAAATAGACTTAGCCGGATTTAAAGAAATCTCGTACTCTCTACATTTATCAAAAACTTGCCTAAGATGACTTATATGACTAAGACCATCCTTAGAAAAAATAGTAAGATCATCCTGATAAATTTTGATAAACTTCCCAATTAAAACTTTGAAGGCATAATCCATAGCCCTTTGAAACGTAGCCCCAACATTGGTTAATCCAAACGGAATTCTAATATATTCGAACGTACCCCATGGTGTGGTGAATGTAGTTTTGTGACGATCCTCCTACTTAACCCACACTTGATTATATCTAGAAAAACCATCTAGAAATGACATCATTCCAGAACCAATTACTCTTTGCAACATAGTCTCCATGTTTGGCAAAGGGTGATTATCTTTTTTCCATGCTAGATTAAGGTTTCGAAAATATACACAAAGTCTTATTGTACCATTCTTTTTTCTAACAATCACCAAGTTGGAACACCATGTTGAATGCCTCGTTTGGGCAATAATTCTTGCTGCAGGCATCTTTGAAAGCTCCTTTTGAACCAAAGGGGATAACTTAGGGTTTATCTGCCTAAGCTTTTGATGAAAAGGTTTAGCATTTTCATCTTTCAAAGGGATAGTGTGCTCCATGACATCTTCCCTATAAACTCTTAATTCATCATAATAAAATGCTAAAACATCCCGATATTCACGAAGTAAATTGGTTAATTTTTTTTTTCTTCAACATTAGTACCCTTACCAATTTTTATGATCTTTGGATCCCTAGAAGTACCAATGTTTACCTCGATGTATTCGCCTGGATCCATTTTATTTTCCTCTTTCATCTTTGTGGCATCATGCCAATCAAAGTGTTGTTCTAAAGAAACTACATTCCTAGGAGTAGGATTTATGATATCTTCATGATCATCAGATCCATCCTCCTTAGAATTTATCCAAAAATTTTCAAATTCATCCAAATTATCAAGAAAACGAATCACTTGTTTTTTGTCATCAAAAACTTGCCAATGCTGTGAGTTATTTGGAACAGAAGGCCTAAATATAACTTCCATTTTTATCTTATCCTTAATCAGCCCATCAGATAACATCAAAGTTGAAGCAGCTACAACAAGCTCACCTGCCGAACTATTTTGTTCTCTTGGGATAGCCTCAAAGTCAAGGGAATCAAAGTATTCCATAGTATCCCATACAACATTTCAATAATTATTTAACCTTTGATTTTTACATGTACATTTATTTTTAATTTGCATGATAATTAAGTCAGAATCCCCCTTGATGCTAAGCAACTTAACTCTTAAAGCCTTTGCCAACTCAAGACACAACAACAAAGCCTCATATTCAACAACGTTGTTGGTTGCTTTAAATTCTAATCGATAGGCAAACTTGAAATATGAACCAGGGGTGATTTTAATACTATTCCTGCACCTTTACCAGGCCTAGACGATGCACCATCAAAATACATGTACCAAACTTTATCCTTGAGATCCCCAATCTTTTTATCAACCTTATCATCAGGAAGAACTATGGAATTAGGCAGAAGAGCATAATTCCCAATGTCATATTGTTCTTTAATTATCTCATTATGAGGTATCTTGGGATCTTCAACATGGAATCTTCTCTCAGGCTCTCTATTAAGTCTCACAAGACCATCACCTCTAGGAGAAGGAATCATAGCATATGACCAATTCATTTGAATACTCCCTCCTAGATCAGAGGCCCATTTTCTAGATAACAACATACCCCAAGCATCAAGCACATCAACAACAACAATGTCCATAAAAATCATAATGTTAGGGTAAACTGATAAATGAACTTGTAAATCCTTGATCAAACCGTGAACTTCAATCTTCTTAGAATCCATGGCACATATATTGTAGTAAGGCCTAGAAACTCTTAAATTAAGTTGTTCCATGACCCTCTTGGTCATGACACAACCTGATGCACCAGAATCTAGCATGCAATTATTCAATTTATATCCATTAACCATTAAAGTAACAAAGAACGACTGATGATCCTTGTTATCTGAATCTAAACTTTGCAAATATACAGGAGCATCTTGATAATCAACCTCCGGTGTCTTCTGTTGAGAAACATTCACTTGAGTAGCTTCAATAGCTTTTAGTAACTTAGCCCTTTGGGAAGGAATCTTCACAATCTTAGCGACAGGAACCTAGATTTTTGCATTTTTAAACTAACTTCCCAAATTGAAATCTAATCCAGAGTTTGAACCTGGGTTAAAAATTCGAGGGGGAATTTGATTCCTGCTTTGATCTTTATCCCTTCTTTGATAAGTTAAACCCTTATCTTTAGTAATTTCCATGATTCGCTCTAGAGAAGGCTTTTCACCATATAATTTAACCATAATATCATCTTCATTCTCAAAATTATTTATACTAAAAGCTGATGTGGGAGGTATAACATCTAGACTGTTTTTCCTTAACTTCCATCCAGTCTTTCATAGACAAAGAAAACTCTTTACCTGATCTGAACGGATTTAAACAGGAACGCAACAAATTACAGATATAACCATAAACACAGAGATGCAACATAAATAATGCTTAATTTCATTAATGTAAAATACTTAAATATGCTTACAAATAGAAATGGAAATAAACCAGCTAGGGCGATGGTAGCTTATCTCTGAGAAGAGATGTAGCGGCTACATGCCTATGAACTGTGTTACAATGAGGCTCGAAGGCCTATTTATTGTTGAGAAACAATGGAAAACCCTAAACATCGAAAACCTAACCATAGAAGATGAAACGCCAAACTGTGGGCCCTGTTTGAGTAAATTAGTACATCAACTTCCTGGGTCGTAACTTGGCATCCGATCTTCGTTTGACACGTACAATAGCTCATTAGAAAGATTTATCCTAGGACTGTAACTTTGGGAAGAGCAACATCAGTCCACGACCCATGTTGCTCTCGGTTTTCCCAAAAAACATCATTTAGGGACTCAAAATGGCTCCGTAATTTCAGGACCCCAAAAAACTGTTAAAAATAGTAAATTGTGCTACAATTACGGAAATTGAAAAACTGAAAGAGATAGTTGTGAGGATCCAAGTGGGATAGGTGGGTGGCCACCAACATCCACCTGGATCATTACCGACTACATTTATTTGATTACCTGCCCCAAACATTCCATTATCCAAAATCCTTATAACTATGGGGCAAGTAGCCTCCTCATGAAGAGCATCACAAGCCCGACAATAAGGCGAAGCATCATCGACCAAATTAGTATGTTCAAGTGGATTAGGTGGTCTCTGCTCACTAGACTGACCTTTCTTCTGCCAATTATTATTTCGATTATTATTATAATTTCTAGGCTAGAAATTTTGCGTTTGAGCTCTTTCCATTTGGACCAACCTATTCTACAAAGTAGTTATCTCCTTAGCATGGTTAGAGGTTAATTTCGCTTGGTTAAGTTCCATGCTTTCAATTTTTTGCAGTAATTTCTGAATAAGGTCGTTATCAGATTCTTGAACCTTTTTTCCCTTAGGCTCTTTCAATTTCATTGAAGCCCTATCAAAACCTAGGATTTCAGACTTCCCAGATGCTGCCTTATCCTTTTCAAGCTCTACCGCTAAAGATTGGCAATCCCTATAATTAGGAAGCTTAGCACATCTTAACTCATATGAGGGCTCAAGGCTAAAGGCATCAATATAAAATTCTCGAAGAGATTTATCAGTAGGTTTATAATCTTGAGGTAATTCCTTAATAATATAATTGAACCTCTTGTTAAATTCTTTTACGGTCTCATTTTCTCTCTTTTTAATGATACCGATAGCTTTTACAAGATGCCTCCCTTCTCTCTTATCTCCATACTTTTCCTTAAAGGCATTAACAATCAATTGCAAGGCTTTTCCGTAAACCAATCTAAAGCATCCCCCTCCAAGGTAAGAACAAAAAGGGTCATTTTAGATCTTCATGATTAAAATCAATAGTCCTCGCATACATACCCAGCCATGAACTAAAAGCTTTTAGATGAGAGTTAGCACTAACTGCATTATTTCCCTAAAAGAGAGGTATTTTATCCATCCCATGCTTTGGAATATCATTGGGGTAACCTTGAATGTTAGCAACAAGGGTCGAATATGTCCATGATGTCGTTGTTATAGACATATTTGGGCACTACAACCCCAATCTTATATGTCGATGAACCAAGGGCTCTTTAACACCTAAAAGTGTTGTTTCATACCCTAAAATATCATGGTCAACTAATTACATCATTCCCCAAAAGTTCCACCTGAAAAATCACTTAGAACTGGCCAAAACTGGACCATACTAACTGCTCCACTATCAGGGTGCGATGCATACTGACTTCTACACTAGCCAGGTGCGATGCACACTGAAGAGGCCTTCTGTGGGGTGCGATGAGCAAGGATGGACAAATGTATGAGACAATTTGCTAAGTGGATGCTCATGGAATCTTCCATAAACTTCTCATATGACACTTGCCTCTCTGAATTCGCTTAGGGATGAGTAAGAGATCCAAGAAATCTCCAAGTGGAACCAAGAACAACAAGTGGAATGACACTAATCAAAAACCCAGAGATGACTCACACCCTTGCAGACATCTATAAATGGATCCCTCATTTGAGAGATCTAGAGGCTGGAATTTTGTAATTTGTAAGGAAGTGCTGATAGTTTATCTTTGAGAGAAGACATTGTATTGTTGGGTGATCTTGCTTTTCATGAGGTGAAGAGGGCTTTGATGCTGGGAGGATGATGCTGGATCAGACAGTTGGGTTGTAATTCTCCCTTCTACTATTAATAAAGTTCTTTGAGTTTTCCTCCATACAATCACGTATTTGTGAATGTTGTTATTTGTGAATGCCATTGTATGTTCAATGTATTTCTGATTTCACATTGTTTATGATATAATAGATCGAGATGCTTTGATGGTGTTTTGTTACTTTGTCTCTACAGGTATTCATTGAGCAGGATAAGTTGGAGAGGAGGTGCGAGCTCTATCAAGGGAGAGAGGAATCAAGCAAGGAGCCAAGCAGAAGATCCAGGTTGGTCCCTTTACTTCTCTCTTATCTATCATACATAAAGGAAATCACAAATTTCTTTGATTGTTTGTTTCTAGGATAGCTACCAATCCTAGTGGGACTAGCAGATCGAAAAGACACTAGTTTTCTTGGAAACAATCATGCTCGACCGGGTTAGTAAAAAGCAAACGTATATCAGAGAGGGCTTCTTGTCCGAGATTAACAAGAAGGGTACGAGAACAGAGTTTGTGTAATCGTACTCTAAGGGCCTTTTTAGGATTAGGAGCAGGATTAACCAAACTGCTTGGATGTCTTCTCATATACACTCTTGCAAAAGATAGAAGAAGTGGAGTCGCCACCCGGACAAAAAGTCTAACTCAGAATAACCCGAAAGCAAGGAACCAAGGACAAGGAACTTATCCTCACAAGAGATGAAAGGATGAGAATAAAGAAATGAGATGAATGTCGAAGAAACCAAGGACAGAAAAAACTCTATCCCCGGCAACAACGCCAAAAGATGTTGTCTCACAGAATGCCTAGGCACCGCGACAACGCTCAGATTGGGGGCCGTCACCCTGATCCCCAATCTTTTCATTTAAGCTGTCTCCCTACAATAGGCTAAGGGGGTAGACCCTATGGAAAAAATGGAATGAAGAAGAACTAGTTGGGAATCAACCAGTTTAGGAGACACAGTGAGGCGATCAAGTACTTGATTAAGATTTAGCAAGACTTAGGATTTGATTAGATTTTAAACAATTAATACGAGTGCCTTATGGAGTCAACAATCTTGCTAGGGAAATGAAGACCAAGTAATCGATTAGCAACTGCTGCTTAGGTGGATGCCTATCTTATATGAAATACATATCCTAAAACTTAATGTGAGATGCAAGAATCTTGGTTGCTTTTAGTTAAATGCCTACTTAGATTGTGAATCCTTCAATCCTTTTTGTGTTGAGCCTAATTTCGTAGTAATTGGCAAAGAGAAGTTCAAGAGAAGCACACTAAGGTGTGATTAATGATACCTCTCCTGAACTCCTAACATACTTGGTGCCTTCGGCGCTGCAAAGAGTTGTGGCTCTGACGACTGCAAGGTCACTGTTTTAAGTACTATTAAAATAGGCTTCTTAGGAAAAGATGGATGGAGATCTATCTGTCTATCAACCAAGTTTATGCTTGGAAGTAAATTTTGTCTATGCAAAGTTAACTTATATGAAAATGCACCGGAAGATGAGATGAAGTTAGACGCAAGGATGGAGAAACACTGGCGTTACTAAAGCCCTCAATTGCCCAAATAAGATGTTCGCTTTATTAGATGAAGACTTAAATGATAAACCCTTGAAGATATTATGATTAAAATACCATCTCGTTTCAAATCTTCTTGATACAATTTAGCTCAAAGAGAACAAAAACTACTTTGCAATTCAATATCAATGTCAACATATTTTCACAAATATTCAGCTTAGGAAACAGAGGTATGCAATATATTATAGTTCCATGACAATATTCTTTAACAATCACTTGAAAACATTTGCAAAACGTCTAGCATGTAATGAGCATTAAATAATCCAAGCAATGGCGATAGATAGATGCAAGATATTCAACAGAGGCACAATGTCTTAGCAATTAAATTTTTAGAGATTCAAATACTTTAAACAACCATGAAATTTAAATGCTAACCGATTTAGATACTAGATTTAAAAGTTGTGCTTAGTGACCCAAATCTAAGAAAATTTTCCTATAGTTAATGTCTATATATGAAAATTTGAGCACATTTAACTATAGAGAAAAAGAAATGCTGATACCACAAAATTATCCTTTAGATTTTACCCTCGACAAATTTGATTAATCTTTAGGAAAACTTTTCGATGTGCTAAGCAAGACTAAATGTGACCAAAATAAATCGAAAAAAATTTAATAATTTTTTAAATTTTTTAATGGGCCAGAGGCCACATAAAAAATTAAAAAAACCTTTAAATGTGAAATTTATTTCAATTTTAAACTTTATGATATCTCAAAGTCACATTAAAAATGAAAATGAAGCCCCCTTTTTTTTATTTTTTATTTTATAGTTTTTTATGTTTAGAACCTTTTTTTTGGGACTTTTTTTTTTTTTTTTTGTAAATTTTAGGATTTTTTAATTAGATTTTTTTTTTTTAATATATATATATATTTTAATTTTAGAAAAATCAAACTCAAAATAAATAAACAAAATGTAAAAGCAAAAGTGAATTCAACTTAAATCGAAAAACCAAAATAAAATAAAAATCGAATCTTAGAATTAAAAAAGGAAAAAAAACAAAAGTTAAACTAAATAAATAAATAAATAACCATAAAACAAAAAACATTAAACCTATCCAACCCTACCTAACCAACAAATGAAAGATCAAAATAAGTCGAAAATCATATTCTTGAATGCCGGTCAGGCTCGACGACGGAAAGAAGAGGGAAGATGGGCAAATGGAGTGATTTGCAGGTCTATGGGAGCGTGGAAGGGTTTCAATGGCGAGGAGAATGGGAGAAAAGACGCGTGAAAGAGAAAGGCTGCGGGGGGAAGAAGCAGGGAGCTAGCAGAGCAGTGGATGAGGGACGCGGAGTTAGCAACAAGTATATGGCGGGTTTGCGTGGAGAGAAGACGAGTTGGAGCTGCGATGAAGGAAAACAATGCAGGTCAGAAACACTGAGAGGGAAGCTGCAAGTAGAGGGCAATGGAGCTATGGCAGCGTTGAGGGAGGGTTGTGAGAGAGAGCCGCAGAAGAGATGAATGTAGAAGGAATAACGCAACAAGGAAAAGCTGCATTTTAAGGGAGGTAAAGCTATGGGCTAGGGCAGGAATGAATAGACGCTGTCACAAATGCAGGTTAAGGATATGATGGCAGAATGGAGCTGTAGAGTTGGGTAGCCGTCGGCAAAGAAAATATTGAACAGAAAAGAGAAGGACGTAGGTAGTAGGAAGCTTGAAATCCGAAAATTCCAAAAACCCTCAAAATGTAGATAGTAGGAAAATTTCAAATTTTTTTTGGAAGGGAAAAAATGTAGCCCAAACTCAAGATAAACTCATAAAAATGAATTTCACACTTATGCTTCAGATTTAATGATGAAACCCTCATAAAATTATCTCCGGATTTATATATATATATATATATATATTGAAACCCTTGGACTGCAAAATAATGACCCTACAAAAACTGGTTTTGAGGTCAGATCTTACCCCCAAGGCCTAGATTTGGTTTCAAAATCAAACTTCACCTTTAGATCTGCAACCTGTTCCTGAAAACACAAACACCCAGAACTCGTATATACAAAAAATAAATACGACCCAAAAACCCAAGTCAGAAAAACCAAAAAAAAAAAATTATAGATCTATGCACAAGAATAGCAGATCTACCAGATCTAGCGAGTGTGAGTTCAACTCAGCTCCCAGATATGATAATCTAAGGCTCTTAAAATCTAGATTTATCAATTTAGCACACAAAAAATTTGAAATTTTAAACTTAAAAGGAGCTGCTTCGTCCAAAACCCTTCATGCATCACCAATAAAATTTTTCATGATAAGCCTGGGATCAAATCAAGCTGGGCTCTTAAGCAAATACTAATTAGGAGTTGGTTGGTCCAACTAAAAACTTCCCTGAATTCCCGATGATCTAAAAAATCAAGAATTTCCTGCACAACTCAATTCAACCATTAACGTAGAGCGAGAAAACGATAATAAAATTCAAATTTAATAGAGATACTTGCTATTATATTCAAAAATTAAATTACCATTTAAACCCCAGTGATTGAGCAAGATACCTGTGCTCAAATCACTCTTCAAAAAGCTATCATCAATGGCTAAAAGGAAATATATGCATGAAAATAACACATCTTACAACATTTGCACGAAGAGTAACACTAGCAAAAATTAACCCCAAAGTCTTTCTTTATTTCTCATAAAAAATATTACAAGGAAGCTTTCATTTAGCACACGACTCAAAGATTGAATGATCTCAACTAACAACTGACCTCCTATTTAAAGATAAATCTTCCAACAGCTAGTTTGAGTGATTCTTGTCAAAGTAATCTCGGCCGTTGATGAGGATCAAAATTTATTTTAATCTCATCCATCGAAATTTTAATTATTGAGGAAATTTTGAATTTTTCAATTAAATGCATTTTAATTAATTCAAAAATTAAATTTTTGAATTAATTTCCTAAAAATTTTGACTTTCACTTAACCCAGGGACCAAAGGCCTAAAATTTAGCAAAATAATCAGTTTACCTTAGTCCGTGGACCTTTTAAAATTTGAATTTTAAGGACCCACGAATTTTGCCTGTGGAAAATTTAAATTTACCTAGGACCTATAATTAATTAAATTTTTGGCTTAGGGTTTTAATTAATTTTAGCCAGAAAAATTAATTAATTAATCTATGAGGGGATAAATTATTTTTCCAACCCTCAAGACACTTTACATCATTATTTTCATATCTTTTAAATCACAAGGGGGAAAAACCATCTGAAATAGACCCTCACAGACTACCCATTTCTGCAACACAAATATAATCCAACAGACTAAGAAATTTGTAATAAAATAACATAACCAAATAGTTAGGATTATTCCCAAATCACTTTTACACCGACTCGATCTATAACACTAGGACTCGCCTAAGATCCTGGTGACAAAATTCATTCCAGCTTTGGGGTAAGGCTGAAGGAAAACTTTGCCGACCATCCGAGAATGGATCGATGAGACAAAAAATCTCCCAGAATGTAGATCGTTACCAGAAAAATAGGTTTACCTAGGCAATTACATACATGACACAGATCTGCTGAGATTATTTACATCACATACATGCAGAATGGGTTTACATTATAACATGACAATTAAGTTGATGATGGTAGCTGGATGACGCGGACACATCGATCAAGTGTTGTCCCTTTTGCGAAAAAAGGGGGTGTACTGCTATGGGTCGTTGACACGTGGTCGTCAACAGGAGGCATCAGTGCAAACAAAAAATTCTTGTTCCAAATCCGCCACCTGCAAAATTGGTGTTGTTGTTAATAACACCTTTAACCTTTGGAATGTCTCTTCACATTTTTCAGTCCAAATAAATTTCTTGTTCTTTCTTTGGAGCTCAGTAATGGGGCTTGCTATCTTTGAAAACCCTTTGACAAATCTATGATCATACCTTGCCATGCCCATGAAACTTCATATTTCATGAACATTGGTTGGTGTTGGCCATTCCATGATGGCCTCGATCTTTACTGGGTCTACTGCAATACCATCTCCAGAGAGAATGTGCCCAAGATAATGAATCTTGGTTTGGTAAAAGGAACACTTTGACAACTTCCCGTATAATTGGTTTTCTCTAAGACATTGTAGAACTATCCTCAAGTGTTCGTCATGCTCTTCTGGGATCTTTGAGTAGATCAAAATGTCATCGATAAAGATTTGTACAAACTTGTCTAAGTAATCCTGAAATATTCCATTCATCAAACTCATGAAAACACCCGGGCCATTTGTCAGTCCAAAGGGTAAAACTACAAATTCATAATGCCTAGCTCTTGTCTTAAAGGTTGTCTTCGGGATATCTTCTTCCTTGATTCTCAATTGATGATATCCCGACCTCAGATCTATCTTTGAAAACACAGTTGCCCCCCTCATTTGATCAAACAAGTCATCTATCCTTGGCAGAGGGTATTGATTTTTTATCGTTTTTGTTTGCCATAATAGGGACAATCCGCAACAACCAAAGGCATTTACAGGAAAGTCTAATTCCCCAATTTTTACGAGAACACCAAAGGCTCTGTCTCCTTCCCTAGCAGGAAAGATCCATCCGAGTAACGAGCAAGAGAGGAGTTCAAGCATAATTGTGGTTGCATCAAGTGGACATAAAAGAACCCATGAATCTAATCTTTCTAACAATGACAAGGAGATGACAACCAAGGTTGATTCTCTAGCTCCAGATTTATATGACAGAAATGACCACTGATTCACTTGTTGTTGTTCTTGACAATACAGGGTTGATTTCATGACTCTGGATTTATATCACAAAAATGAGACCACTAGTTCACCTACAGCTCTTCTTAACAATACAATGGGTTGGACTGATGTCCGCATAGAAAAGGAAAAAAAAAACTTGGAACATGTCTAGAGAGCTAAGCCCGAGAATGTGGGATATGTAATTGGGTACTCAGAGATTTTCCTGGATGATAAACGATGTTCCTTGTTCCAGGTTGATGTGAGCACTCATCTCCTGTGTATCTTAGGGTATTGGGGTTTTGTAATGAGGTTTCTATGGGATTCTTAGGAATGATTTGAGATCTTGGGCATGTGGTAAAGAAATGCTCCCCAACAATATTTGTATGAAAATTCGTGTAATTGTGTTTCACTGAAGGAATAGAATTGTTAAAATTTACCAGAAAACAAAAAAAAAACATCACACTCTTTAATTGTGAACATTTAGTGGATTACAAAGTAAGAAAATTTTAGGGATTAATATTAGGTCATTGTTAAGTTTCCATGTTTTTAAAAAAATTGTCAATTTCTTATTTCTACTAAAAATATTTTACTTTTAGAATTGTTAAAATTTTATAAAAACTATAAATAAAATCATTAAATATTTTAATATATTTTTTAAATATATAGCCAACATAGTGTTGGTATAATTCACCTGCTTTTCTAAAATTTAAAGCTATTCTAGATACACTTTAACTCCTACCTACCAACTTTGAGGGGATCAGATCTCTTGAGGTGCTAACTTCTTTTAGAATAAAAAGAGATTTGATCTATCTAGGGGCTTGGTAGATCTCAAGTTAATATTTAAACTATTTTTGTTATTTTAGTTTACATAACATAACAACGTTGAACAAGACATTGCAACCTCTCTTTCATACTAAACTAGAAAAACCTCTTGATATAAAAAATTTAAGCTATATACCTAAAATTCTTAATAACAATAATATCAAATAAATTATCATTAACCACTAACTTTTAATAAATTTTTGATAATCTAAAATAATATAAAATTAAACAAAGCATCCTTTCCTATATACTAATTACAAGAAAAGAAGAATTCTGCAACTCTCATTACTTGCAAATAATTCTCATTAATTATCTCATTACGGGCAATTAATTCTCATTGATTATCAATCCAAATATGTACATGTTCATTAAAAAAAAAAAAAAAAAACTCTCATTACTTGCAAATAATTCTCATTGATTATCAATCCATGTTAAAATTGGCAACCAGGGCAAAACTTCATGTGGGTCATCTTATTCATGGCTAATAATATTTTTATTAGATTCCTTTTGTCGAGAGGTGTAGGATTGATATAAAGATCATCCAATTCCGATAAGTATTCATGGAGACATGAATTTATTTTGATTATGGAATTATTATCAAGCCGACCTACAACTCATGTAGGCTCAGAAGCCCAACAGTTGCATCTATTCACCCACCAACGTTGTGTATAAATATAAGAGGACTTTTCCTCATTTGGACTCACTCATCTCATCACATCTCTCTCTCTCTACTGCGCAGATATGAGTATGTTCTCTACTGCGTTGAAATGGGTCTCTCTCTCACACATGTGAAGCCGGAAGCTGTTGAATTTGAAGCTGCAACTGCAGAAGTAAAGATTGACTTGCATGGCCTAAAAGATCTCCTCTTTGGAACTGCACTGTAGGTTCATCTGAACCTCCTTTGAAAGCCGCAACTTTTGGTGGTGGAATGAAGTCAATCCGACGAACGGTTTGCAAGATATCGACTGCCCTAGTTTGAAGCCGGAAACTGCTGAAACTGAAGCTGCAACTGCAGAAGTAAAGATTGACTTGCGTGGCCTAGAATATCTCCTCATCTGAACTGCGCTGTAGGTTCATCTGAACCTCCTCTGGAAGCCGAAACTTTTGGTGGTGGAATGAAGTCAATCCGACTGTCGGTTTGTGAGATATGGTCTGCCCTAGTTCAATAATGAAGCCGCTAATGCTGATGCTACTGATCTAGGGTTTGCTACTGCTGATATGAATCAGATTTATTGTACTATTTCTCTCTGCTGAATTATTGAAGATAAAAGAAGATTTGATCAAAGGGTTTCCCCACACATTGTGGGGTTTGTCCCTGGCTAGCCGCCACATCTTGTGTCTCTTGTCTTGGCTTGTTTTCTGTCGATCGTTTAATGTTCTATCTGCACTTTACTTTATGTTCATGTGATTGATAATCGGTGGAATATAATAAGAAAAAGAAGTAAACTGTTATAAGCATAGAACATACCATAACTTAAGATGGTATCAGAGCTGAGGTGAAGACAAAGCCCGAGCAAGAGCAAGAGCAATCATTGAAGAGAAGATTGGCAAGGCTATCCTAAAAGAACTATGGGGTCCTCAACACTCTTTCCTGCCAAAGACAAGCTCCGTGAGAAAGCTGACTATCACGGATGAAAGATGTCTATCGATCTAACCCTTGAAGATCAAGGAGTGCTGGACCATGTAAGAGGCAATATTGTTGAGCCTTCATCAAATGCATCTGCTGCTGCCTGGAACAAATGGAAAAATGGAGAAGTCAAAACAAAGAAGATCATCCGGGACTCTATCGACAAGCGCTTGGTGGCCTACATCTCTGATCTAGACACCTCCAAGGAAATCTACGACAGACTGGTGAGTTTATTTAAAGTTAATGATGCAAATCAAGTTTTGTTTCTTAGAAATAAGTTGAGGGAAATCAAGAAGGGTAAAGATGAAAGTATGCAAGCATACTTCTTAAGAATCACCGAGATCAAGAACGATCTCCTATCTATTGGGGAAACCATTACTGACAGAGAAATGGCACTCACAACTCTCGGAGGATTACCATCTGAATGGTATGTGTTCAGGACTACTCTTCTGAACAATAATGTAATTCCTAGTTTCGAGGAATTAATGGCTAGATGCATTCAAGAACAAACAAGGGTAGAAGAGCAGGAAATTCCCATGCTTAAAGGTCCTCCTGCTGCCTTTTCTTTTCATGCAAAGAAAAGAAATAATTCCGGGACTAAATCAAAAGGAAAGGCTGGACCTAAGGCTAGAAGAAAATGACGATGTTACATTTGCGATAAAGCAAGTCACTATGCAAGGGAGTGCCCTGATAGAAAGGACTCACTCTAGGACGATGATCAAAATCCCTATGATGGCAATCAAAGGAATGACAAATTCAACAACAAAGGTAAGAGGAGAGCTCGGAATCAAGGAAGAGGACAAGCATTCAAGAAGGCTAGAAATTCCAGGATGTATTAAATGCACCTGACCTCAAAAAGAATCTAGTGTCCATCTCGGGAACGGAAGACAAAGGCTACAAGGTAACCTTCAGCGATGGCAAGGTATGTATATGGAAAAATAATGTTAAAGATGCCTTTACTCTTGGGTTTAGTGTTGATTCATTATATCAGGTCGATGGAAGTCTACTAGGTGTCATGTCTTATGACACATCTCTTCAGTCTGAACTTTGGCATCAGAGGTTTGCCCACCTTCATTATAAAGCTATACTCGGTGTAAGACAAATGGCGATAGGGATGCCCGAATTCTGAATAGAGAATGAAGGTGTATGTCCAGGATGTGCTGAAGGAAAGCTCAAAAGGGGACCATTCCCCTCAAGCCAAAGCAAGACCTCTGATATATTACAATTGGTTCACTCAGGCATACCTGAGGATGACATTAAGAGGGAGACTACTACACCACATACTCCTGAGCAGAATGGTGTGGTGGGAAGGAAGAACCGCACGATGATGGAAGCTGTCTAGGCCATGCTACATGATCAAAGACTTCTGATGTTTCTATGGGCTGAAACTACAATCACCGTCGTATATGTACAAAATTGATGCCCTCATCAAGCATTGGGTTCCAAGACTCCTGAAGAAAAATTCACCGGTAAGAAACCTGATGTTTCTCATTTTAAAATTTTTGGAAGCCCTGTATACTTTCATGTGCCGAAAGAGAAAAGAAATAAATTGGGAGCATCTGGAAAGAAGGGAATTTTCGTGGGCTATGGTGAAAATACTAAAGGCTATAGAATCTATGTAGCCGGTCAAAGGGAAGTCATAATTAGTCATGATGTCACCTTTGACGAAGATATGGCTCTCAGCAAGGTGATCAATCTTCCGACTTTGAGGAGCTCTCAAGAAGCCGACACCAGGGAACCGAAAGAAAAGGATGATGAATCAATGCCTGATGTAGAAGAACCCATGGATCCGATTGATCCTCCTCCATATGAGCCTTCCTCTTCTAGGAAGAGGCCTTCATGGCTTAAGGGGTTACTTGATGATGCTGAAGGACATGCTACACCTTGAGGAACCTTCCGTCAAAGTAAGAAACTTAATAGGTATCAAGGATACCTGACCATCATGAGCACGATCATACAAAATGAGCCTTCGTCATTCTCAGATGCCGTCAAGCATAAGTATGGAAGGATGCTATGACCGAAGAATATGAGTCTATCATAAAGAATGATGTTTGAGAAGTAGTTCCCAGACCCCAGGACAAGACTGTTGTTACTTCCAAATGGCTTTACAAGATAAAGCATGCAGCAGATGGAAGCACGGAAAAGTATAAGGCTCATTTTGTTGCTTGAGGTTTCTCCCAAAAGGAAGGTATAGACTATGATGAGATATTTGCACCTGTTGCCAGATATACGACCATCCGCTCGATCATAGCCCTTGCCGCTTCACAAGGATGGAACCTACATCGGATGGATGTCAAGACTGCGTTCTTGCATGGCTCGATCAAAGAAGAGGTCTACGTGGAGCAACCCAAAAGATTTGAGATTTATGATCAAAAATCTCATGTATGCAGGTTGAAGAAAGCTCTCTATGGGCTGAAGCAAGCACCCCGAGCATGGTATGAGAGGATCGATAACTACTTGATGAAGCTGGGATTCACTAGGAGTGAAGCCGATCCTAACCTTTACTTTAAGGTTGAAGATGACAAGCCTCTCATACTGGTGTTGTATGTGGATGACCTCTTTCTAACAGGTGCAGACTCTCTCATTCACAAATGTAAGAGGGAGCTGGCCTCTGAATTTGAAATGAAAGACCTAGGACTGATGCACTACTTCCTAGGACTTGAAGTGTGGCAAAAGCCAGGAGAAATTTTCCTATATCAAGGAAAATATGTGGTAAATATATTGGAAAGATTCGGTATGATGGACTGCAAGCCTGTGACTACCTTGAGGATCTTAACTTTTAGAAGTTATATGGTAGTGATGTCAGACCAGACTTGGGAAATGCCTCTGAGTTTCAAAAACTCATTCGCATTGATGTTCTTGGTGAACCTCCGTCCGAACATATGTTTTGCAGTTAGCATTGTGAGCTCATATTTGGTTGAGCCTCACTGGATTGATGCCAGGAATCTTCTGAGATGTCTTCAGGACACAATCTCTCATGGATTAAGATACACTGCGAGAGATGTGAGACTACTTGGATATACTGATGTTGATTGGGCAGGCAGTGTGGTGGACCGTAAGAGCACTTCCGGGTACTGTTTCACCTTGGGATCTACTTCGATATCCTGGATGAGCAAGAAGCAGAAGTCGGTGGCTTTGAGCACCGCCGAAGTAGGATATATTGTTGCTAGCATAACCTCGTGTGAGGCAGTCTGGTTGCGAAAGCTCTTCAGTGAGCTGTTTGGATTTACATTGGATACCACTGTGATTCTCTGTAACAACAAGAGGTGGGATTCGATTATTGAGGAATCCCGTATTCGTCAATTGCTCCAGCAGATAGACATCATATGGGATATGGTAAGTCAATGAGTAAGGAAGCTCCATCACATTAAGATGATGTACAGGTTGATACACCTTGTCAAAGCCCCGAGGAAAGATCTAATCTGTGATTTTCCCAAATGACTTGGAGTCGGCAAGAAACCTTTGTAAAAGGGTCCTGCATGTTGCATACATTGAGCTCTGGGAGCTCTGAGGGCTTGCGGTTCCTACTGGAGCAACATATGACCATAGGGTGAATCACCCTCCCCTGGTGGTGCTCACTGGAACAAGATGATTCGCTCTCTTGTGGGACAAGATGATTCGCTCTCTTGTGGAATAGGATGATTCGCTCTCTTGTGTAGCAGGATGATTAGTTCTCCAGTGAGGCCTGGATTGATGTGTTCTCCATGGCAGCCTGGATTGATGTGTTCTCCATGGCAATTGTAGCAGGATTGATGTGTTCTTTTGTGAGGACAGGATTGATTAGTTCTCCTGTCAAGGCATCCTACCCATGCAGTCTGGGACTCATGGGAAGTACCTCTCATCTGATCAATGAGCAGGGAAATGAAGTTAGGGACCATAGTAGTACCGATGGACGCATCGTTGTAACTACCATACTCCCTACGCTAGGATGACCTCCATTGATCTGGGATCAATGATATTGGTCTGGACTAGTGGTAGGAGTTGTACCATACTATGATGCTGACTTCGGGTCGGTTGAGACTGGTCTGGGATCAATGGTACATACTCTGAGACTGACTTTGAGTCAGTATGATACATCCTCGATCATTTCTTCTTCTTCATAATTCGGACAAAAGCAGAGTAGAACAGAACAATGCAAGAGCAGAGCAGAACCGATCAAAACAGTACAGATCAGTGTAGGGCAGAACAAGACAAAGCAGAATAGGCAAAATAGAGCAGAGCAGGGCAAGGGTCAGGCTATACAAGGCAGTGCATTTGATGGATGAATAGTAACGACCGATTGACAGATTGCAGATGAAGTTCTCCATGGTTGAGAGGGAGTGTTAAAATTGGCAACCAGGGCAAAACTTCATGTGGGTCATCTTATTCATGGCTAATAATATTTTTATTAGATTCCTCTCGTCGAGAGGTGTAGGATTGTGTTGAGGGCCCCGAAATCGGGTCAACAACAAGGGGGGTACCCACCCGGTCGGGAACCTGGTTGGCGGCTCCATGCCCGTTTGGAGTAGCGGGTCCGACTGGGGATAATGGGACCAGTTTCCCAATATGAGGGGTGTGTGTGTGTGTAGAGTTTGATGGTATTGATTTAGGGGTATTTTAAGCTAATTTAATTCTAACTTCTAAACTAACTCTATGCTATTGTAATCTAATGAAAAACAATACATCTAATCTACGCTAACCCAGGGTAAAATCCTTTCATTATGCGATCTAAAAAGATTTCGAACAATAGCTGGTAATAAAGATCATTCAGCTATCATAAGAATATAAATCAATTAAGATGAACCATTCTGCATAAGAAGTTAGGCAAAACAGTTGTGAACAACATATCGTATAATTAGTTATTCATATGTCAAGCACAAATAAATGACTCCACCGTACAGAAGTGCCAAATGGTAATACACACATTCATACATTAACATATAAAGAACTCAGCTGCATATCACTCTAGGAATACAAGCAGAAATTAGTCAAGAGATAAAAGTACCATTTATGACTGATTTCACTAATAAACTTCAAGCAATAACGATTTATTTCTACTTGTTCTAATATCTGCTAAGAGTACAGAAGTGCAACATCAGTAACAGACATTAAAATGCAAACATAAATAAATCTCGATCCATCCATTCATCAAAAACCCCCTCCGAGGGTGCAAAAGTGCATGTTCTGAGGACAAGTTTTTTGACAGGTTTCCGGACCCTTCTCCAAATGCCATGAGAAGGGTTAAATACTACTAACTAATTAATCTTAATTACACAAATTTAGGGAACGGCTTCAAATGACCGCCCTTTTACTAAAAGCAAATTTATTTCTAAAAATCAAATCTAATTTCTAACCATTTCTGTATCTGCTCCTTAGTGCTGTAAGCAATGCGCTGTTCGCTGTGAAAGAGTCGGCTGGTTGTCCTTTCCTTTTGTTCGAGCTTGAAAATTAGAAATGACAAGAGCTGGCACCTCTTTCTGACAGACTAGAAGATATTTTTGAAAACCTTTCTCTAGCTGGGTGTATTCGCTGTGCGTATACTTAGTACAACCCAGGTTCCTTTCGAACTGATTTTGCTGTTGCTATTTCAGTTTCCGGTCATGCGAATGACTCAATGAGTTAGGAGTCGCGTTGTATGGACAATCCCCTGTATCAAGAATTGCTTCCGTTCTTTGTTCCAGGCTTTTCTGGAGCGTCCTCCTTCTTTTGCGTTTCTCTTTTTGCTTTACCTAGTCTGAGCTTCAAGATCTTTTGCAAACACGCTGCTTTTGTGCGCCTTTGACTCTGAGTCTTAGATAGTCTATTTTCATCAGCGCCTGTTGGGTGATACTCCGGAATCCGTGGTCCTGCTGCATGCGGCATCCATTTGCGGAGGCATCTTCTCTCTGCTACCCCATTGGCGCTTTCCTCTTTTCCTTAGATGTTTCCTGCATATAGATTTATATCAGTTACATGTCTTGCAGTTTACGCAAAGAAGAAGAGAAATGACGAAAAGATTGACATGAAAGCATTAAGTTCTAATGAATGCGTAATTCTGACACTCATCATGATTTGACTCTTCGAAAAACGCGATACAATCATTCTTGGATACTGAAGCATGCGATCATTAATTTCCCTTAAGGTGCGCGCTCAATTTTTTGGGTTTACCGTTTATGTCGGAGAATTCTCGTGATGAGTCCTTTCTGCGATTGGAATCGCAGTATCGAGGACTGCGACGTCATTTAAGTGTTATCGCAAATTGAAAATATCGAAGATCGCAGTTTTGTATGATCGCAGATCGCAAGATCGCAAGGTTTTCGCTTTATCACTCTGTGCTGCTTATGCGACATTGCGACGTGCGACGTCGCATATCGGCCGTCGGTGATTTCTTAGGTTTTCCCTTTTTGAGCGCTTTTAATGCATGCGATGCGATGGGTTCTCGTGTCGCTCTTTTTCAGTGTATTTATGCGCTTTGGGAAAACGCTTCTCTCTACCTTTGCGACACGATATAGCTCTTAGGGAGTTAATACAAAAGATTTTTTAAACAAAATATTTTTTGGATTTTTGGTTAAGGGTCCCCCTTTGCTTGATGTTATTACTAATATCAAACAAAGAGGGGGGTTGTTGGTGACCACAACAATGGCGATTCACTGTGAAGAACCAGTTATCTCTGCTTTTCTATTGACCGTTCACTTCCGAAACAACAAAATTTTAATATGTCTAAATTTTGTTATGGACAGATAGAGTAGATTACCCCTCACCTTGTCAACGATACTTTGTCTCAACCTTTTTATGTCCCAATTGCTTGCTTCCTCAAGCTTTTTCTTGCATTCGCACCAGACATTACTTAGTCTTGATTAAAGATAAAATAAGGTCTTCTCTACGTACTGGCTTAAAAGTATGCTCATTTGTCGTAGGTAGAGCCTCTGCTGCCCGCAAGCGTCCATAGCCTCGACAGGGTTACCATGTTATCCAGCAATGATCCTTTTTCCTGCTTGAGGTTATTCGCAACATTCCAGAGAAAAAAAATCCTTTTTGACACACTTTTCCTTTTTTAATTCTCTAAAGAACAATGTCTTTGTTTGGTGGCCAAATTATGACACAATCATTCACTTGATTTACACTTTTGCTGAACAAGCCGGCTCTTGATGAGACCTCTTGTCTTTTGATTGCAACAATCTTGAGTCGTTGCCCTATTTTGATAGACAGTATTGGCAAAGTCAGCAAGTTATAATATCTGTGATCATGATAAGCCGGCTCGTGATGAGACCTCTTATTCTTTGAGATATAGTGTTTTCCTTGGATTGTTTCTCTGAATGCTGCAATTTCCTTTTAGCAGGGAGGAAGTCAATTGTTTTTCCTTAAGAAAGCTCTGGACGACAGTAATAGAGTTTTTGAAAACAACAGTTTTGCAGAGAATACTTATTTTATTATTGATGATACCTTTCATTGTGCTGATACAAAACAATTCTTTACCAAAGGTTGATTTCGTCAAAGTTTTTTGAGGTTGAAACTAATATCGTAATCAGGGTGAAGTTAACTCTATTTGTCAATAATAAAATTCAGATTTTTCAAAAATTTTGCTATTTGTACAAACGAAATCAGAATCTGATAGAGAATTGGCGTGCTCTTTCATGAATCCTTTTAAATGATCATTTACAACGGGTTTTATTCATAAAAAGAGAAAAACAAAAACAAAATAAAAACTAAAAAAACTAAAAATTAAATCTATCCTACAAAAATTAGAAGATTTCTCTTCTATGGAAAATACATTTTGAGAATTTGTCCATTCACAGGCAGAGAATCTCTCTTGCCTGTTAAATCCTGCAACACAAAAGTTGATGGGCCTATGACTTCTACAATCTGAAAAGGACCAAGCCACAGCTTCTGGAATTTCGTATGTTTGCCCTTTTCTTCATGAGCCTTATCCCATTTTAAAACTAAATCACCCATCTGAAAGTTTTTTCTGGTCATGATGCTTGAGTCAAAAGAAGATTTTATTAGCGCTTGGTGATGAGCATGGGTTTTCCTAGCTTGTTCTCTTTGCTCTTCTAGTTTGATTATTTCCATTTGTCTTAATCGTAAAGAGGAAGTAGATACTTCATCGATATATTGCACTAAAGACAAAGAGGGAATGACTAGGTGAGTCGGAAGAACCACTTCTCTCCCATAAACTAAATTAAAGGGAGAAGTGCCGATAGAAGCTTTCTTTGTAATTCTATCTGCCCATAAGGCGTTTACTGGCGCTTTGTGCCAATTCTTTTGGTTTTGGTCGACTGTCTTTTTAATAATCCTGATTAGGTTCTTGTTTGTTGATTCGGCCAACCCGTTACCTTGCAGATAGTAGTTGGCATAATACTTTAGCTTGAACCCTCTTTTGAGCGCAAACTCAGTCATTGCATTTCCAGAAAAATATGATGCATTATCAAACATTAAGGCCGTTGGCAATCCAAACCTAGTGATGATAAACTGATCTATGAATTCAATAATGTTTTCAGAATTAGCTGTCTTGAGAGGAACTGCTTCTACCCATTTGGTAAAATAGTCAGTTTCCGTGAGGATATACCTATGCTATTTAGAAGAGTGAGGAACGATCTCACCTATTATGTCCAGGCCCCATTGACTGAACGGTTGCTCAATGTTAACCGGCTGCAGTGGCATAGATGACTTCTTTTGTTTCCCTGCAGCAGTCTGGCAGACTTGGCATTTCCTTACGTAATTGTATGAGTCTTTGAACAGCGTGGGCCAGTAATATCCTGCACGCAAGATTTTATGCGCGGTGGCTTCTCCAGCATAGTGTCCACCTGCTGGTCCATCGTGAAGTTCCTGCAAAACCTTTTCGGCTTCGGTTTTCTCAAGACATCTAAGAAGCACAGAATCGTACTTTCTTTTAAACAAAACATCATTTATGAGCTAGTATTGTTTGGCTTTCAACCTCAGGGCTCTCTTCTTGGTGTGATCCAGGTGAAATGGAGCATACCCGTTCTTAAGAAAATAAATGGTGTCAGCATATAATGATTCTGCGTCATTTAGGCTTACCTCATATGTGTGTACCTCTTCAGACGAGTTCTCAGGAATTTGCGATGCTCCAGCTAACATCTTGCAGAAGCCTTGACCTCTCACGATGTGTGCTGGCTTGATCTCAAGATCGTATTCTTGTAAGGCGGTGATCCAATTCGCTCTCTTTTCGCCCACGTCCTTCTGTATCAGGAGGTTTCTTACCGTTGGGAACGGTACTATGACTTTAGTATGGGCTTTTAGCAAGAAAGGTCTGAAATATTTGATCGCTTTGAAAATGGCATATGCCTGTTTCTCTACGTCTGAGTAATTAAGTTCAGCACCTTGTAAGTTCGAGCTAAAGAATGCGATTGGAGCTTCTGCCTTTTCTTGATTCGCTTGAGTTAAAATCGCAGCATAGGATTTCTCTGAGGCAAACGTGTATAAGATAAAAGGTTCTGAAAAATTTGGGGTTGCTAGAGATGGAGCGTTGATGATAGCTTGTTTGATTAAGTTGAATGCTTCGTGCTCATCTAGACCCCATTTGAAATTTGAATTCTTTTTTATCATATTTTGTAAGGGAGAAATAATACGTGAAAAATCCGGGACAAATCTTTTGACAAAATTGATCTGTCCAAGGAAGGATTGCATGGCTTTCTTGTTATGGGGCATGGATATCTCGGAAATTTCCTTGATTCTGTCGGGTTCTATGTGAATACCAGATTTCGACACTATGAATCCGAGCAATTTCCCTTCGCTTAATGCAAAGAAATATTTCTTTGGGTTGAGCGAAATCCCATACCTCAAACACCTTTGAAAGATTTGCTTCAAATCTTTGAGATGGTTGCTTCGTTTTTTGGAGTACACTGTTATATCATCCAGGTAAATCACTACTGATTTATTGACTAACCCTTTAAACGTGATGTCCATGGCTCTCTGAAAGGTAGCTCCGGCATTGATCAGACCAAATGGCATCTTCCGATATGCATAAGTGCCCCATTTGGTTCGGAACGTAGTCTTTAACTGATCATCGGGATGCACCAGTACTTGATTGTATCCTGAAAATCCATCCAGGAAAGACATTAATTCTGAGCCTGCTACTGCCTGTAATATTTGTTCCATAGGTGGGAGGGGAAAGTTATCTTTCTGACAGGCTTTGTTGAGATTTCGGAAATCGATACAGATTCTAATGTCTCCGTTTTTCTTCCTAACGGGTACCATATTGGACACCCATTTGGAATGCCTGACGGGGAAAATTATTCTGGCTCTCAACAACTTATTAAGCTCAGTTTTTATTTGATTTTCTAAGTTAGGGTGTATTTTTTCTGAGCTTCTGCTGGACAGGTTTTTCATTGTCAATCATAGGGATAGTGTGTTGAATGATAGAAGTGTTGTAAGTCTTCAGCTCATCGTAATTCCAGGCAAAAACGTTTTTGTACTGTCTCAGAAGACGGATGTATGCTGATTTCTCTTCAGGGGCTAGGCCGTGGCCTAGGTTAACGTTTTGTGGCTTCTGATCGGTCCCTAGGTTCACCGATTCATAGTTCAGAGTTGAACTGTAGAGTTTGGCATTAGCTGACCTTTTGAACCGACTTTTCAAATCATATAGGTCTTCTAACTTGACCACCGATTTGGGTATAGCATTGTCAGTGCTACTTTGTTGTATTTGGTGATCATGATGGCCTTCGTCGATTATCTGATTTGAGTAGGATCCTTCAGAGGTGAGGAAACTTACGATGTCTGGATCGTCGTTGAATACTCTCCAGTTGGTGATGTTGTCAGGGATGGACGGTCTAAAGATTAATTCTATTGAAAACCTATCAGGACTAAAATCTTCGGAAGGAATCAGTCTAGAGGCTACGTTAGCTAACAGGTCTGCGCTCGCGTTTTGAATTCTTGGAATTGACGAGATGTTGAATGCTATGAAATGTGCAGTGAGATCTTGAACTAACGATTGATAGTGCTTTAAATGACTTGACAGGCAGTGTATGGTGTTACGTACCTGTTTTACGACGATCTCAGAATCTCCAAAGACTTGAAGATACTTAACGTTCAATCCGATTGCTTTGTATAGGCCTTGAACCAAGGCTTCGTACTCCGCTGTGTTGTTCGTGCAATCGAACTCAAGTCTGCATGTGAGCATAATCTTGTTCCCGTCCGGGCTGATCAGAACGCATCCTGCTCCTGCTCCCTCATTGGATTTAGACCCGTCAAAATATAATTTCCAAAATAAAGATGTATTTACAGAATTATCTAAAAAACTAAAACATTTTGAGTCATCAGTTTGGGAGAAATTTTCAACTTGGGATAAAACTGAGTTCTCTAAGTAAGGTGAAATATGAGCATTGAAATTGCCGAGAAAGAATCTATTGCGTAATTGCCTACAATGCTGCTATTGTATGTTATGGCTTCATTTTCTCCTTCTAGTTCTGTCACTATGTATTTTTGGTGCAACTCTCGTTCAACCTTTATCTGATTTGGTTTACCATTGTATGGTAACCACATGTGCGACCAGTCGGTTGAGAAATATCCGTGGAGTTTCTCTGACCAATCCCTGCTAAGAATCAAACCATAGAACTCAGGGATATCAGCTACTAAAATGTCGATAACCTGACACACTTTTGGGTTAGACGACAATCTTATGGTCACCTGATTAAGTTCACCAATCACTTCGACTTGGGATCGATCAAGTTGAACTATACGTACTGCGGATTTTTGAGGTTGCACATTCAATTTGGCGCATATTGACCTGGGTAAAATATTCGTTGAAGCACTAGAATCGACCAAGCAATTGTGCACGTTTTTATTGAAGATTTCATATGTGAGAAGAAAAGGAGGAGTATGAGATCTTGATCTTCCTCCAATCAAGGCGATGTCATTTGGATAAATCTTATTGATCGCGTTGGTTGGAGGCCTTCCCAGATTGTGGGAAGCTACAGCTGTTGGTAAAGATATAGTAGGCACAACATGTAATTCTTTCATCATTATTTTCTGCTGGTGTTTCAATTTACTCAATTCATAAAGAGTAATGTTAGCCCTAGTCTTCTTCATGTCATCAATGATGTTATACTCCATTTCATCCGACACTATCAGTGTTCTTGATGGAGGTGCTTGATCAGATTGGACTGGGCTAAACTGGGTCGCTTTAACAGTTGTCTTTTTTTGTTGCGACCTTATCTTTTGTTGTAGGGCTTGCGCCCTTTTGTTTTGGGGTAGTTTGGGGAGGATCAAGTTGATTTTTGCTTCTCGTGCTAACCGGAAATGCTTCTTGATCCTCTTCTTGTGGGAGGATGAAATCCCACATTCCTTGTAGTTCCACCACCTCTTCATCGTCGGTCTGCCCTTCAGTGGTATTCTCTTCTTCTTCTTCTTCAGATTCAACGTTTGAGACAGCATTGGGTGGCTTCGTCTCCATGGGAGGGTTTCTTTTAAAAGTCCTGAAAGGCTTTCTTGAAGACGTTTCTGCTACTTGTTTTTTAATATCAATCATCTCATTGGACATGGCTTTCAACACTTTTTGTAATCCTTCCATATCGAAAGGATCTTTCGTTTGCTTCTTCTTGGTGTCTTCTTTGAAAGAGATCTTCTTAGATTTGCGTTCTTCAATTGCAGATCTCTTTTCAAGGGCTACTACGCGTTTTTCAACTGCCAACGCCTCTGTCAAGTTGTCAACTAAGGTGGTCTTGTTTGCCCTATCTACGAAGATAGCCAAGTTTGGAGGTAAAGCCGTGATGTACCATTCACATCTTACTTCCTCGCTGGGTTGTGAAGCAGCGGGGATTTTGTTGAGGATCTTATTGAACCGTAAGTTAAAATCTTTAATGGGTTCTCTAGCCTCAGCCTTAAGATTAGATAGGTCATTGATCAATGTCACAGTGGATCTGTCATCACCAAACTTGGTGAGGAACTGACTTTGAAAAATGTCCCAGCTTGTGATGGATCCGGAAGGTAACGAAAAGTACCACGACCCGGCTGTTCCTTGCATTGTATAAGGGAAAAGCCGGACAACAGCGTCTTCGTTAGTAACTCCGTTGAGATTAACAGAAAGCATGAAATTATTGATATGTTCTTCGACTAGCATGCCTGCTTCTGGATTGAATTTAGGCAGCCATTTCTCAGGATGGGCCGGTATAGGGCTCAGGGGTGGAGGCATTAAGACCGCCCCAGGATTGTTCCATGGAGACTGGGCCATCGTTGAGCTGCTAGTCAATGGAAGTGCAGAAGATGATCCCTGATGCTAAGAAGATGAAGATACTATGATCTTTGATGATCGCAGAGGAAGGGTTGTGGAAGATGGATGAGTGATCTGGGGTGAAGATGTGGGTGGCTGACTTCGCGGTGAGGGAGTTGAAATGGACGAGGTAGATGAAAGAGTCTCTCTGTCAGACTCTGGAAGTGCTTTCCTTGCTCTTTTCCTAGTGGGGAGAGGGATTTCAGTTGGCTGGATGCCAAACTTTTCACTCTTCAATCTGGTCAGGAGATGAGAAGGGTTGTACTGCGAAGTCACGCTGCCTTTAGATTTATCAGACCTCTGAGTAAAAATAGAGAATCCCTGGAGTTTACGAATCAAAGTTTGAAGTTCAGGGGGATCAATGATAAGTTGGTCTGATATATTAGAGTGTGTAGCAGCGGTGGATGCCCGAGCGACTTCCAGCTCCAAGTTTAATCGTACCGGAGAAGTCGGGGGAGTTGGTGAGGGTGATTTGCTCTCAGAATGGTATTTAGATTTTGACTTATGTGCCATTCATAGCTCGTGCCCTCCTTCTAGCGCCAAATATGTTGAGGGCCCCGAAATCGGGTCAACAACAAGGGGGATACCCACCCGGTCGGGAACCTAGTTGGCGGCTCCGTGCCCGTTTGGAGTAGCGGGTCCGACTGGGGATAATGGGACCAGTTTCCCAATATGAGGGGTGTGTGTGTGTGTAGAGTTTGATGGTATTGATTTAGGGGTATTTTAAGCTAATTTAATTCTAACTTCTAAACTAACTCTATGCTATTGTAATCTAATGAAAAACAATGCATCTAATCTACACTAACCCGGGGTAAAATCCTTTCATTATGCGATCTAAAAAGATTTCGAACAATAGCTGGTAATAAAGATCATTCAACTATCATAAGAATATAAATCAATTAAGATGAACCATTCTGCATAAGAAGTTAGGCAAAACAGTTGTGAACAGCATATCGCATAATTAGTTATTCATATGTCATGCACAAATAAATGACTCCATCGTACAGAAGTGCCAAATGGTAATACACACATTCATACATTAACATATAAAGAACTCAGCTGCATATCACTTTAGGAATACAAGTAGAAATTAGTCAAGAGATAAAAGTACCATTTATGACTGATTTCACTAATAAACTTCAAGCAATAACGATTTATTTCTACTTGTTCTAATATCTGCTAAGAGTACAGAAGTGCAACATTAGTAACAGACATTAAAATGCAAACATAAATAAATCTCGATCCATCCATTCATCAAAAACTCCCTCCGAGGGTGCAAAAGTGCATGTTCTGAGGACAAGTTTTTTGACAGATTTCCGGACCCTTCTCCAAATGCCATGAGAAGGGTTAAATACTACTAACTAATTAATCTTAATTACACAAATTTAGGTAACGGCTTCAAATGACCGCCCTTTTACTAAAAGCAAATTTATTTCTAAAAATCAAATCTAATTTCTAACCATTTCTCTATCTGCTCCTTAGTGTTGTAAGCAATGCGCTGTTCGCTGTGAAAGAGTCGGCTGGTTGTCCTTTCCTTTTGTTCGAGCTTGAAAATTAGAAATGACAAGAGCTGGCACCTCTTTCTGACATACTAGAAGATATTTTCGAAAACCTTTCTCTAGCTGGGTGTATTCGCTGTGCGTATACTTAGTACAATCTAGGTTCCTTTCGAACTGATTTTGCTGTTGCTATTTCGGTTTCCGGTCATGCGAATGAATCAATGAGTTAGGAGTCGCATTGTATGGACAATCCCCTGTATCGAGAATTGCTTCCATTCTTTGTTCCAGGCTTTTCTGGAGCGTCCTCCTTCTTTTGCGTTTCTCTTTTTGCTTTACCCAGTCTGAGCTTCAAGATCTTTTGCAAACACGCTGCTTTTGTGCGCCTTTGACTCTGAGTCTTAGATAGTCTATTTTCATCAGCGCCTGTTGGGTGATACTCCAGAATCCGCGGTCCTGCTGCATGCGGCATCCATTTGCGGAGGCATCTTCTCTCTGTTACCCCATTGGCGCTTTCCTCTTTTCCTTAGATGTTTCCTGCATATAGATTTATATCAGTTACATGTCTTGCAGTTTACGCAAAGAAGAAGAGAAATGACGAAAAGATTGACATGAAAGCATTAAGTTCTAATGAATGCGTAATTCTGACACTCATCATGATTTGACTCTTCGAAAAATGCAATACAATCATTCTTGGATACTGAAGCATGCGATCATTAATTTCCCTTAAGGTGCGCGCTCAATTTTTTGGGTTTACCGTTTATGTCGGAGAATTCTCGCGATGAGTCCTTTCTGCGATTGGAATCGCAGTATCGAGGACTGCGACGTCATTAAGTGTTATCGCAAATTGCCAATATCGCAGATCGCAGTTTTGTATGATCGCAGATCGCAAGGTTTTCGCTTTATCACTCTGTGCTGCTTATGCGACATTGCGACGTGCGACGTCGCATATCGGTCGTCGGCGATTCCTTAGGTTTTCCCTTTTTGAGCGCTTTTAATGCATGCGATGCGATGGGTTCTCGCGTCGCTCTTTTTCAGTGTATTTATGCGCTTTGGGAAAACGCTTCTCTCTACCTTTGCGACGCGATATAGCTCTTAGGGAGTTAATACAAAAGATTTTTTAAACAAAATACTTTTTGGATTTTTGGTTAAGGGTCCCCCTTTGCTTGATGTTATTACTAATATCAAACAAAGAGGGGGGTTGTTGGTGACCACAACAGATTGATATAAAGATCATCCAATTCCGATAAGTATTCATGGAGATATGAATTTATTTTGATTATGGAATTATTATCAAGCCGACCTACAACTCATGTAGGCTCAGAAGCCCAACAGTTGCATCTATTCACCCACCGACGTTGTGTATAAATATAAGAGGACTTTTCCTCATTTGGACTCACTCATCTCATCACATCTCTCTCTCTCTACTGCGCAGATATGAGTCTCTTCTCTACTACGCTAAAATGGGTCTCTCTCTCTCACACATGTGAACCCGGAAGCTGTTGAATTTGAAGCTGCAACTGCAGAAGTAAAGATTGACTTGCGTGGCCTAGAAGATCTCCTCTTTGGAACTGCGCTGTAGGTTCATATGAACCTCCTTTGAAAGCCACAACTTTTGGTGGTGGAATGAAGTCAATTCGACGAACGATTTGCAAGATATCGACTGCCCTAGTTTGAAGCCAGAAACTGCTGAAACTGAAGCTGCAACTGCAGAAGTAAAGATTGACTTGCGTGGCCTAGAAGATCTCCTCATCTGAACTGCGCTGTAGGTTCATCTGAACCTCCTCTGGAAGCCGAAACTTTTGGTGGTGGAATGAAGTCAATCCGACTGTCGGTTTGTGAGATATGGTCTGCCCTAGTTTGATAATGAAGCTGCTAACGCTGATGCTACTGATCTAGGGTTTGCTACTGCTGATATGAATCAGATTTATTGTACTATTTCTCTCTGCCGAATTATTGAAGATAAAAGAAGATTTGATCAAAGGGTTTCCCCACACATTGTGAGGTTTGTCCCTGGCTAGCCGCCACATCTTGTGTCTCTTGTCTTGGCTTGTTTTCTGTCGATCGTTTAATGTTCTATCTGCACTTTACTTTATGTTCATGTGATTGCTAATCGGTGGAATATAATAAGAAAAAGAAGTAAACTGTTATAAGCATAGGACATACCATAACTTAACAATCCAAATATGTACAAATTTATAAAAATAGAAAGTTCTCAGTGCAAATTCTTATTTTGATAATAATTTTTTAAATGATACAAGAAATTAGAGATTTCATTAATTTTTAATTTAAATCCGTTTAAATTTAAACAAAACATTCATGACCATGCATCAAATTTGGGTTACAATAAAATTTTGAAAATCTCTGAAACTTCTCAAACAAAATATATGATAAAATTTATAAGAAAATGAAAATGCTTAATTTTGGATTATTATAAGATGTTACTTGTGATAAATTATTTTAAATTTCTAAGATTATCTTAGATGGTTAGAGGAATAGCTGTTATCAGTGATGTTGTAACTCTTAGTTGTTTTAATTATATTAATAGATTTAATGCCCTAAAAAATCTCTGGAGCACTCCGATTGTGCAACTTACAGAGATGAAATCTACAATTCCAACAAGTTCCTGTTAGATTTTGAACAAAATTGACTAGAAAATATTCTCGAAAAAAAAATAAAAAAAAATAAAAAATAAATGTAGAACAATTAAACAAGGCATAATATTTTATATGTGTTTTAAGGATTTAGAGTGATTTGGTTTTTTAGAAAGAAGTTTTATTTTCTTAATTTTTAATTTAAAAAATAATTATTAAGTTTAATTTTTTTGGTAGTTAATAATGAATTTATTCAAAACCTGTTGTTAAAAAAGTTGAAAAATCTTTTATACAACAATCAAACAAAATCATGAACAAAATGTCCAACTGCAAAAGCCTCCATACTAAAAAGTTTCTTTAATAATTTGAATTTGTATTTGGTTGAGGAAAAAGTCCGTGATTGTGGATGTAACCCCATTACCTTGGTGCTTTTGATCTGTATTTTGTTATTTGAGTTTCACACCTACCCTTTGAGAGTTTGGTACTTGGCTTGGAGGTACTTGTCTTCATTGGGTTTCTAGTAACCATTTGTTCAGATAAACTATATAAATAGTAATTTTGGTAACCATTCTATGAGATAAACCATATAAATTGAAATTACCTAAATTTATAAGTTCTATTTATGTTTGAAGGAGACATAGGTTGTGAGAATAATCATATATTAGTCAACTTTTTAGGTAAGATGAGCCAAATTCATTTTAAGAGCTTTCTTATTTTAAGCAATGGATGTATTGATGTTCACAATTTGGTAAAATTTAGAAATTTGTAGATATTGCTCATTTCATAAGTCTATTGCAGAGATAGTCTAGTTTGTGTATTGTGGCAATTGAAAAAAAACAAATCAAACAATCCATGTAACACTTGAAATGGTATAAGATGGGAGAAACTTCACAAAGTAGTATTTGGCTTGGATAGTTGTCTCAATTGAATTTCCAGTAAACATTCTGTCAGATAAACCATATGTTGAAATTTGGTACCGGAGGACAGGTGGTTCCCTTAGGCTTTGATCTTTGGCCTAGGGAAAAGTGTCCAAAAGAATTTAATTTTTCTCCTAAAGTGACTTTATAATTTTATAAAGTTAAATCTAATTTAAAAGTGACTTTAAGTGATAAAGTTATTAAGTCTAATTTTAAAGTGACTTTTATAAAGTCAATGAAAAATTAGAAAGGAAAAGTGACTTTGGAAATAAATGACTAAGTGGGTCTTTATTAAAGTGGGGTGAATTAAAAAATAGAAAGTGAGATTTAAATGAGCATTTAATCTCAACTATTGATCTAAATTTATTTCAGCCATTGGATTTAGAGATCACCCAAAAGTCACTTGGATCACCCAAAAGTCACTTGGAGTTATATTAAAGGAGGAAAAGGAGGAAAAGGTCATTCATTCTTTCATGAGCAGATTGGAGAGAAGGAGAGCAAGAGAGATTTCTGAGCAGGGAGGAGAAGGAGACAGTAGCTTGGCACACATTCCAAGGCAGCAGTTGAGCAGATTTGTACAGCTGATTCAGCACATAGTGAAAGACAGATTTTTGCACAAAAA
Source organism: Pinus tabuliformis (assembly GCA_031772625.1). Classification (NCBI taxonomy): domain Eukaryota; kingdom Viridiplantae; phylum Streptophyta; class Pinopsida; order Pinales; family Pinaceae; genus Pinus; species Pinus tabuliformis. The sequence goes on along the minus strand of CM062815.1, from coordinate 1,123,582,154 downwards.
TCGAGGAGCAGTTTGCTGATTTTTCTGCACACAAAACGGAGGTCGTACAACATTTATTGCTGTCCTGTTTGCTGTAATTTCCAGATTGCTGTGAGGCACGGGAAAGGAGATAAGTTGTAAATTTTCTTGCTGATTTTTTGCTGAATAATTCTCACTGTAAAAAGACAATTTTCAGAAATAAAGAAGAGCTCTCAAACTGGTTTTCCCCAAGAGTTGTAGGGGGTTTTTCCAGGGTCAAGTTGACAAAAATATCAGTGTTTTAATGGCTGTTTTTAATTGCTGATTTTTAATTCTGCAATTTCCAGCATTCTGAAAAATTTCCAGAATTTGTGTTTTCAGCAATATTTTTTTTTTTTTTTTCAGTCTGTTAAATGTATGGTTATGGGAATGGGCATTTAACTACATGGGAGAAATAAGGAGAAACTGAAAACCGGCGTGGGAAAACAGAAATTTTTACATGGTATCAGAGCTTGAGTGCTGAAGGGCAGTTTGGGACAGCAAAAGGAAAAATTACAGTTGCTGATTTTTCACTCAGAAAATTCCAGCAAGCTGATTTTTTCATAAACAACAGTTTTATCTTTACTACAGCAGTGCTATTTTTCAGTTTTAGGACAGCAGGATGTCATTGGGATTGAGGGTGGAGGATAGGCTGGATGGGCATATAAATTACAGCGTTTGGAAGGAGAGAATGCAGAGTATCTTTGAGGAGGCAGAAGTCTGGGATATCATGGTGCATACCGCACAAAACCCTGTTGTTGTGCCCACTGATGTTACTCAGTTGGCTGAGTATAAAAAGAAGAACAATAAGGGTAAGAGGCTGATTCTAGACGGAATCAAAGACCATTGCATTCCTCATGTGAGAGGAAAGAGCAATGCCCATGAGATGTGGACAACATTGTCCAATCTCTACCAGAGTACCAATGAGAACCGGAAGATGGTCCTGAAGGAGAAGCTGAAGAACATTAAGATGGGTAATGATAGTGCAGCTGGATATCTCACAAAGATTACCAATGTGAGAGATGAGTTGGCAGCGATTGGAGAGGCCATTCCATCCACTGAGTTGGTGCGGATTGCAGTGAATGGCCTCCCCCGTTCATGGTTGAACTTTGCTGATGGGGTTTGTGCACGTGAGACCCTTCCCACATGGGAGAGGTTTTGGGATGATTGTATTCAGACAGAGATCAGGAAAGGACAGCTTGGGGCAGCCAAGCCAGTTGAGCAGGATGAGGACGTAGCACTGGTGGCAGGAGGCAAGAAAGGCAAAGGGAAGAAGCAGGCTTCCACAAGCGGTGGTGGGGGCAAAGGCAAAGGTAAAGGTAAACAGGGGAACACACAGAAGGACTATTCCAAGGTGAAGTGTTGGAATTGTCAAAAGATGGGACACTATGCAGTTGTGTGTCCGGAGAAGAAGAAGAAGAAGGGGAAGAACCAGGACGTGGCAGCTTCAGCAGAGATTGAGGACTTTGCAGGTCGTTTTGACCGGGAGTTTGCGTTCACTATGTGTGAGTCCTCTAGTGCAGGATCACCTGCCACACAGGTTCAGAGGGAGCATGCTTTTCCCTCGATTAGCGGAGCATCTTCAGGTATCTGGTATGTGGACAGTGGGGCTTCACGTCATATGACAGGAGTCCGTGAGTACTTCTCAGAGCTTTCAGAGAGTGGCACTGATATTGAGGTAGTACTTGGTGATGACAGAGTTGTTAGAGCTGTCGGGGTGGGGACAGTGACATTTCAGAGGGAGTCCAAACCTCCCTTGAAGGTGTCAGAGGTTCTTTATGTGCCAGGGATGAGGAAGAACCTCATATCCGTCTCAGCTTTGGAGGACAGAGGATATGAGGTACTGTTCAGGGGAGGACAGGTGTTGATGTATCCCAGGGGCACTCCAGCTGATTCAGCTAGAGTGATAGGTGTACGCCATGCAAAGGTGTACAAGTTTGCATTCCAACCCCTTTTGGCATTGAGCAGTAGTACCGACAGCAGAGCTAGCAGTTCTGAGCTGTGTGAGATTTGGCACCGCAGGATGGGACATATGTATCATGGAGCCTTGAGGACATTGCGTGAGATCACTACAGGTGTGCCAGATTTCAGTACTGATCACTTTGATACTTGCAGAGGTTGTGCGATGGGCAAGTTTGCCAAATCCCCTTTTCCCAGCAGTGACAGCAGAGCGACGAGGATACTTGATTTGATTCATTCCGATGTGAGCGGTCGGATGTCTCATGTTTCCTTGAGTGGATATGAGTACTATGTTTTATTCATTGATGATCACTCCAGGAGGACCTGGATTTATTTTTTGAAGACCAAGAGTGAGGTCTTCAAGCGGTTTCAGGAGTTCAGAGCTCTTGTGGAGACTCAGACAGGTCGAAAGATCAAGTCCTTGAGGTCGGACAATGGAGGAGAGTACGCCCTTGGAGAGTTTGTTGACTATTGTGCGGAGGCAGGCATTAGGAGGGAGTTCACTGTTCCTTACAAACCCCAGCAGAACGGGGTTGCGGAGAGGAAGAACAGATCCATCATAGAGGCTGCCAAAGCCATGATACATGATCAGGGGTTGCCATTGTTCTTGTGGGCAGAGGCCTGCAACACAGCTGTTTACTTGCAGAACAGGAGTCCGCATCGTGCTTTGGGGCACATGACTCCGGAGGAGGCTTTCTCTGGGAAGAAGCCTGATATTGGTCATCTTCATATCTTTGGATGCATTACATACTCCTATATACCCAAAGAGAAGAGGACCAAACTAGAGCCCACCGCAGAGAAGGGTATCTTTGTGGGCTACAGTGAGACCTCAAAGGCCTTTCGGATTTACATTCCTGCACAGAGGAGAGTTGTTGTCAGACGGGATGTGAAGTTCGAGGAGGACAGGGCCTTTAGGAGGTCACGGGAGTTAGAGTATCTGGATCAGCCAGACCCTCAGCAGCAGTTGAGTCAGTCGCAGGGATCCAGTGGGCAGGGATCAGGAGGATCCGGAGGTACATCTATGAGGATGTCAGGTCCATCAGTGAGCAGTGGCTCGCCGAGCCAGAGGGGTGGTGCTCCGGGCAGCATGCAGAGCAGTTCACAGAGCAGTTCACTAGGGAGTCCACTGATGGAAAGTTCACACGGTACCTCAGCTTCTACAGGTTCAGGTGCAGGCAGGAGGACAGCAGACAGACAGTCAGGAGTTCAGGCTACTGATGGTGATGAGGAGGAGGAGTTTCATTCTCCTATGGGAGAAGCATGCTTAGGGAAGAGGAAGCCCAAGTGGCTTCAGGACACCTTGAGAGATGCCACATCTATTGCTGAGCCGAAGAGGCCGGTCAGAGAGAGTAGACCACCTGAGAGGTTTTGTAGTTATATGGCGATGGTTACCAGCATCCTTGACTCTGAGCCTTCTAGCTATGAGGAGGCAGCTAGCCAGCAGGTCTGGAGAGAGGCCATGCAGGAGGAGTATTCTTCTATCATGAAGAATGATGTTTGGGAGGTGGTGCCGAGGCCTGAGGGAAAATCCGTGGTTACTTCCAGATGGCTTTACAAGGTAAAGCATGCTGCAGATGGCAGCATTGAGAAATTCAAAGCGAGGTTTGTGGCTAGAGGGTTCTCCCAGGTAGAGGGAGTTGATTATGAGGAGACCTTCACTCCCGTGGCTCGATATACTTCGATCCGCTCCATTATATCGATAGCAGCAGAGATGGGTTGGAAGATCCACCAGATGGATGTGAAGACCGCATTTCTCAATGGCTTCATACAGGAGGAGGTGTACATTGAGCAGCCACAGGGCTTTGAGGTGCATGGGAAGGAGTCCCATGTGTGCAGATTGAAGAAGGCCCTTTATGGCCTGAAGCAAGCTCCCAGAGCTTGGTACTCCAGGATAGATGCATACTTGCAGGGGATGGGTTTCACAAAGAGTGAGGCAGATCCAAACCTTTACTTTATTGTGATTGGTGAGGAGCCTCTCATTCTGGTGCTGTATGTGGATGACTTGATCATTACAGGTGCAGAGAGACTCATAGAGCACTGCAAGAGAGATCTTGCGGCGGAGTTTGAGATGAAGGACATCGGCTTGATGCATTACTTTTTGGGTTTGGAGGTGTGGCAGGAGGAGGGGCATTTCTTCCTGGGGCAGGGGAAGTATATTGTGGACATCCTTAGCAGATTCCACATGGAGGATTGTAGACCCATGTCGACACCGATGATCACCAACTGGAAGAAGCTTCATGCTTCGGATTCCGAGTTGGTGGATCCCACATTGTACAGGCAGCTGATTGGTTCCTTGATGTATTTGGTCAACACTAGACCAGATATCTGTTTTGCAGTCAACACGATGAGTCAGTTTATGTGTGAGCCTAGGAAGGTTCACTGGGTGGTTGCAAAACACATTTTGCGGTACTTGCAGGGGACAGTGGATTATGGTCTGGACTACAGGCAGGGAGATGGAGTGAGATTGGCAGGATACACTGATTCTGATTGGGCAGGTTGTGCTTCTGATAGGAAGAGCACTTCAGGGTGTTGTTTTGGGTTGGGTTCAGCAGTAGTGTCATGGTTCAGCCGGAAGCAGCAGTCAGTAGCACTGAGTTCAGCGGAAGCAGAGTATATGGCAGCCAGTCTAGCTAGTTGTGAGGCCATCTGGCTTCGCAAGATGTTGTTTGGCTTATTTGGTCAGCCGTTGAGACCTTCAGTGATTTACTGTGATAATCAGAGTTGCATTAAACTCACGGAGAATCCAGTATTTCATGACAGGTCAAAGCATATCGGGATCAGATATCATTTCATCAGAGACTATGTTCAGAAGGGAGCTGTGAAGCTTGAGTATATTTCCACTGATGAGCAGGTTGCAGATATCCTTACCAAAGCCTTACCACGGGGCAAGCATGTCTACTTCAGAGACAAGATGGGTGTGGTGAGGAACACCTTCCTCGGTAAGAGGGAGTGTTGAAATTTGGTACCGAAGGACAGGTGGTTCCCTTAGGCTTTGATCTTTGGCCTAGGGAAAAGTGTCCAAAATAATTTAATTTTTCTCCTAAAGTGACTTTATAATTTTATAAAGTTAAATCTAATTTAAAAGTGACTTTAAGTGATAAAGTTATTAAGTCTAATTTTAAAGTGACTTTTATAAAGTCAATGAAAAATTAGAAAGGAAAAGTGACTTTGGAAATAAATGACTAAGTGGGTCTTTATTAAAGTGGGGTGAATTAAAAAATAGAAAGTGAGATTTAAATGAGCATTTAATCTCAACCATTGATCTAAATCTATTTCAGCCATTGGATTTAGAGATCACCCAAAAGTCACTTGGATCACCCAAAAGTCACTTGGAGTTATATTAAAGGAGGAAAAGGAAAAGGTCATTCATTCTTTCATGAGCAGATTGGGAGAAGGAGAGCAAGAGAGCAAGAGAGATTTCTGAGCAGGGAGGAGAAGGAGACAGCAACTTGGCACACATTCCAAGGCAGCAGTTGAGCAGATTTGTACAGCTGATTCAGCACATAGTGAAAGGCAGATTTTTGCACAAAAATCGAGGAGCAGTTTGCTGATTTTTCTGCACACAAAACGGAGGTCGTACAACATTTATTGCTGTCCTGTTTGCTGTAATTTCCAGATTGCTGTGAGGCACGGGAAAGGAGATAAGTTGTAAATTTGCTTGCTGATTTTTTGCTGAATAATTCTCACTGTAAAAAGACAATTTTCAGAAATAAAGAAGAGCTCTCAAACTGGTTTTCCCCAAGAGTTGTAGGGGGTTTTTCCAGGGTCAAGTTGACCAAAAATTTCAGTGTTTTAATGTGTTTTAATGGCTGTTTTTAATTGCTGATTTTTAATTCTGCAATTTCCAGCATTCTGAAAAATTTCCAGAATTTGTGTTTTCAGCAATATTTATTTTTTTTCAGTCTGTTAAATGTATGGTTATGGGAATGGGCATTTAACTACATGGGAGAAATAAGGAGAAACTGAAAACCGGGGTGGGAAAACAGAAATTTTTACACCATATAAGTAGTAAGTACTTGAATTTACAAGTTTTATTCATGTTTTTAGGAGATAGAAGAAATGAGAATAACCTTTGAAGTCAAAAATTTTAGGCAAGATAAGGAGCAAAAGCCATTTTAGGAGCGTTATTGTTTTAATCAATGGATGTATTTGTGAGGACCACAATTCAGATATATATATATATATATATATATATATATATATATATATATTTTTTTATACAGCAAATACAACCAGAAGAGAAACACATTGAAATTTCAACTTATTTAGCACACACCTTCCTGACACTCATTTCAGGAAAACATATCATGACATACATTTACATATGTTTAACTAAGATCAATAGTAATGAAATACATGTGTACCGTTCACCAGAAGGCGAGACTCTGCTTGCTCTGTTGTTACTGGTACTCCCTTGTAGCCGGTCACCTCCGCGAGTGAATGATGACGCACTTGATCCGAATGCGAAGACCCACCAGTTAACCTCCCAGCCTACTCCTTGGGTACTCTTCTTCCTCACGGACCCCCGAGCTGCAATGGGGTTGTACAATGGAGAAAACACTAGCTGGTAGAGGAGAGCACACCTTGGCTCAAGAGTCCCCTCTCTAAAATCCTCTACCTCACCAAACTCACTATAGCTTCGTAATCACTGCTCTGACATCATCTCATCCACCCAACCATAGGGTTCAAAAAGTCCCTTCTCCCATGGCTTGCCCCTTCTTTTATAGGAGTCCTCATAGGTGACACTTGTCATGTCATGCATAATTAATTATTTTTTATAATTCAATAGCTTGATTATTCACCCACCCATGTGTCATTCTCACATCAAGGGTCCCCAAAATTATTAGTTAAATTTTTATTTAAAACTAATATTTTCCTCACCTCAACAAGATTCCTATTTCTTCTACTAGTTGTCTCTTTATTCCCTCCCTTTTATTCCTTAATTTGTGTTCATGACTTGAAGTCAATTAATGAGTCAAGATTTTATCCCCAATCTACTTCCTAATTTAACTCAGGTTATCTCCTAGATGGATATTCTTATGTTGGTTGTTGACACATGGAGCTTCTCTACATTTCTCTAAATTTAATTTATTAATCTCATTTTAATTCACCTTCCTCTTTTCTTAATTAGGTTTAAATTAGTTTAGGATTAATCTTTCTCCTTACCATTATGTTTTTCTTTCCCCTTTTTCCTAATTAAACCACATAATCTTCCTAGTATTCTCTAAAATGGGAAGGGTAGAGTTTTTAAGGTACTCTATTTTAATTCTTCCTATGATCCTCCTTATTCCAAGTTTTATTTTTGATTTAATTACATTGGTTTTTAATCATCATTTACCCTTGATGTAAATTTACCTAGTTTTCATTCCTTGCTTATATTTATTTATTATTATTTATTTTTAATGATTCCAAGGATGCCAAGTTTGGTTGTGCCCTTCAAGAACTTCCCTAGAAGTTCCAAGGGTGCCACACCTAATAGCTTATTTGTGATGTCAAGGGTGCCAGTTTGGTTGTGCCCTTCAAGAACTTCCCTAGAAGTTCCAAGGGTGCCACACCTAATAGGCTATTTGTGATGCCAAGGGTGCCAAGTTGGTCGTGCCCTTCAAGAAATTCCCCTGAAGTTCCAAGGGTGCCACACTGCTTGCCCTTCAAGCATCCAGTGATTACGAGGGGAAAGTATAGTGCAACGTCATAGACCACTATCATCTCTTATGTTGCCTGCTATAGTGAGACTAATGGTGTCGGGGATCAAGGAATCCGCCTTGATGCGCGCCCCCCGGTAAAGTCCTCATGAGCGAACCAACTTTGGAACCTGCCCTCATGGCATCGTGATCTTCAAGGCGAAGGTGTTTCAACCCTTCCAGCCCAAGTCACGGCGGGAGTGCTAGTGGGTGAGATCAGGGACTCTGTCCCACCCCTCCCATGTAGTTCCATCCACTTGGACAACCCCATCACCCTTATGTGAGTCATTCGGTCAAGCAACTAATCTGTGCCTGCAACCATTAATATATCATCAGAATATAGTTAAACATATATGGCAGATTCCAAGATTGACTTAGACTTTCAAAGATAAAGTAATATAAATTTTCATCAAACCAGGTGTCATCGACATGTCATATGCGAGTGCCTCTAATGATTTCCTGCCATACTCAATAATCATCAGTAACAAGGTTTCTCAATGTTAGTCAATTATCATAATAGCATCATTGACAATTCCTGGTCATTCACATCATTGTCCATTGTAAGTCTGAACTAAAGGAAGTAGGTAACATAGGGGACACATCCCTCATGGCTATCATCAATAATAATCAATGGAAACATACATCTTCATTAAGCTACCAACATCGTAACATCGTAGAGATATACCTATCCATAAAATTTATCCTCATTATGCTTTTAGTAGAGCGCATACATATTCTTTACTACCCTCGTCATAATTTCAAATGGAGACCAACTTAACTATTTAATATTGCAATCATCAGAATACTGATAGATAAGATACATACCCATTCATGCTACCATAATATCAATGGAAAGCATTCATAACATCACAACCATGAATATCTCAATCGCTAATAATAGTGTCATGGGTCCAAATCCTCAATCTGAGGTCCTCGAAGAATAGAGTGTCTAAGATAATGTCGTATTAGGGTCAGGAAACTAGAGTGGGCACTACATACACCCCCTCTTAACAATGGACTTCGTCCCGAAGTCCTTAGAAAACAAAGGAGAAACGGCAACACATAATCTTAGGAACCCTTCCTGAAACTCTTGCTAACCTTCTGGTGGGCAGGTTAAATTTTCCCAAGGTATCTATAACACGAATTCCGTTATAACTGAAGGACTATATCTGGGGAGCATTGCAACCCACTTTTTGTATAAATGTACAAAACATACATTATAGATATTATTAGAATTAATAGTTAAAGGAAGCGCCATACATGAACTTTTCCAACAGAATCATCATAATCAAAATCACAACTATTTAAGGCAACAATTAATAACACCCACCTTCCTTCTAATGACAAATTGACTAATTTAGGAGAAATCTCTCTAGTTTTATTCATTCAATCATGCAATTAAGATAGCAATATTTTTGTATTAACTTAAATTCATAGGGGATGCCTATGCCTTTTTCATTGGAGGAACTACCCACCTTAAGCTTGGACTTCAATATTTGTAATGGTCAAATATAATTGTGTTAATTATTGTTTGATATTTCACCTATGACGTAATCCACCTTTGTTTACCATGTTCTAAATCTTTAATTTTGTTAGGAACTACAATTAGTACTCTTTGAAAATAAACATATGCCACTGCTTGCTAGGGGGACCTAACAATGCCTACTACACCTTCTTAGAGACTTGATTTACCTTCAAGATCCATGTTCTGAAAGTTCAATGTTGTACAACTACCATTTGCACTTTAAAATAAATGCATACCACTCCTTTCTAGTGGATACCTAATGGTACACACTATCTAGAGATAAAAAGATGTTAACTACGTAGAACGTAATCATCACTTGCAATGAATGAGTAGTCCAAACCTTCATCCCTTCAAACCCAGCTACCATACTTCCTTTTGCTAGGGTAAGCGAGTGAGGCTATCTGGGGCCTATCTTCATTTAATCCTACTGATTCTAATGACAAGGAGTGTAATGTTGTTGCAATCTTTATAGGTGTTGTGACTATTAAGGCTCTTAATTTCCTGGTGATGAGGAATGCATAATCTCGCAGTTTGGCCATCCAAGCTAATGGAAGACAAAGCATATAGCAAGTTTCACTAATGACCAAAGATGGCAGGCAGACATCATTTACCAGTCTTTGCTTGATTCCAAGAAAAACTAAAACTATATGGATTGAAGCCTTTAAGGTTGGATGATCAATTGCAGGCGCATCAATTCATTAACAACCTGGAGCATGAAACCAAAGCCAAACTACTGTGGTTCCAAAAGTAGCTAGAAATACTCTTAAATGAAGCTTTCCTATCAAGATTTGACGCCCAGATTTGCAGCCGCGTCGACCTTTTGACAGCATGCGAATGAAGTTGAATCATTTTGTTCCTAAGGTCATAAAGCATAACGTCACAATCATAACATCACAAAGAATTAGTCTAGATATATTGACATTGGTATTTTAAAATATTGGACATAGCTTCAAAATTTTTAATTTAAAATATGCATTGGCCAAGAAACAATTAATTATTGTGAATTAATGGTTTTCATATAGGTCCAGAGACTGACTCATGAGGCCGCCACTAATGCATGAAACATTCAAATCCTTGGAGATTCCCTACTAGTTATTCAATGAATGTGGAAGATAATAACAATGAGTAATTTCACATTACAATAACTGTATAATATCATTCATTCTCTTCTATCAATTTTCTCACATATCCACAGGGACGGGAATAGGATTGTTGATGGACTTTATAAAGATGGAACAAGGTTGGAGCACAAAATCTAGCATGATTCTAAACAGTGAGGGCATTGCCTCAGATTATACTCATGATGCATGGCTGTAAATCTGAAACCAGATTCAACCCAAAGAATAACCCAGCCATAATGAAGAGAGTAAGGGTTGACTTAGAGTCAGGAAAAAAAACACAGAAGTTGACTAGGGAAACATGAAAAAAAAAAACAGTAAATCTCAGAAAAGAGTTTTTTTTTTTTTTTTTTCATTAATATGAAATCCAAACACAAATTTTTAGTCACAAGAATAACTCATTTCACAGTAACGCATATGATGGTACATACTACGAAACAACATGGATTCGAAATACTTAACAGATCTATTGTTAGCAAAATCACTATTTTTTTTTTTTTTTTTTTTAAGAAGGCAAACAGAATCTGACTCAGTAGGCTTAGAGGAAACTTGCATTTGACTCTAGGAGTGGAGCCATTCAAAGAATTCAAGGTTGCATGTGTAACTTTGGGCCAAGTCACATTAGACGAAGCTGAGTCCATTTGTTTTCTCAGGCAGTGGAGTCAGTTGACTTGGGAAACGTATAAAAGTACACTAAATTTGTTTTCTATTGATATCTTGCAAATATTTGCAGTGTCCTATAAATAATACACATTTTCAACAATAGCTCATTTCAAATACAATAATATTTCATTTCAAAGTACAGAGATGATACAAATTTTCAATATTAAGATAACAGTACACACAAAACAACATGGATTCTAAATAGTTAACAGTCCTGTTGGTAAAACAAGCTAATGAGCAATTATTTTATTTATTTTTCATGGGAAGACAGCAGAATCTAACTGTCGTCACTAAGAAGAAAACTGCATTTGACTTTGGGATTAGAATTATGCAAACAAGTCAAACTTGAAACCATAATTTGGCCACTTGTGGACAAGTTAGACTATGATTAGAGCTGACTCCACTTTTTTCTTTCCTCAAGCAGTGAAGTCAGACTCAAAAGTCAAATCAGACTTAGAGGAGTTCATTAAACTAAATCTTCTACTATGAAAACACAACCCAATTCTTTCCATTAGTCCCCTTCATCACATCTCATTTATAAGATTTCTAGCTCGTTTCAAGCACAACTATCTCCCTGAACAACATTGCAGACACAATGCTTAAATATGGCAGTTTTTTTTCAAGATGACTAACTTTTCACAACAATGTGCAGAGAAATTCAATGCATGGAGAGCAGAAACAATTAACATTATACACATGAAATAAATAGATTAACAACTTCCAAGCTCGTTAAATGCAATAATATTCTTACTGCAAATATTCCAAATTCACACATGAGAAGTCTCTTCCTATAAAAATTTAAATCCAAAAGACCAAGTGTAAGGACCATATCTAGACTATATACATATATTTTTTTATTTTTTTTAAACTCTGGGTTATGGGCCCACCAACCTTCTACAGTATCACTCTAATTTTTCTATTGCATATCGAATTTCATTCAACCTACTAATATAGTTGATATATAAATATAGTTGAATTCCTTCATTTATAATTCACTACGCTAGATGCTTTAAATAACATATTTCCTTTCATAACTTTTCATAATTTTTATTTTTATGTTGAATCATTGCTATGTGTCTTACTAGTTTCACCACTATTTATTGATAAATCTCTTGCCAAATAAACATGAATCATTCATCCGTTTAACCCAGGCAATACAGGCAATGGTAGTGCCGTTGCCTTTACAAATTCATGCACGCACTTGAGAAAATGGGCAGAGTCCCTGTCGGTACTAGGAGTACAATTGTTTGATTAAAGAGAACGGCAGAATCCCAACCTTGCTAGGATGTTAAGAATGTTGTTCTAATTATATAATATTGATGGAGTGCTTGAATTTTTTTATTTTATTTTTATTTACTAAGCAAGGATCTGAAGTCCAAGAACAGAACCAAATTCCCATATAAAATTGCCCACTAAAGTATCTGCAACAATGTAAAGCTGGAGAAAAGATTATTACGAAACAAGAAAAATAAAGCAATGACCTGAATATGAATATTAATATAACCTCGACATTACTTAGATGCGTTGCAAAATTTTCATTCCACCAAAAATGCACACCTCTCTTCAGAGAGCTTGGTCCTATTACTTTAATATATGTATAAGTTCAAAATGAACAACCACTTCTGAAAATTTAAACACACAATAATGGTTTAGTAACTTTCAAAATATTCAAGAGCCCTAGTAACTAGATTTCTGTGTTGAAAATAAATCAACTCCCTAACGCATTACAACATACAGAAGGAAAAATGACATTCAACTTCCTCAGCACAGCCTCTTAACAATGTACACCATCTCTCCAAAATACTAAATACACGCACCACCACCTACATCATTACTCGGACATCATCATCCTGTTGATGCACCACTACAAATTATTTAATTAGAAAGACCAAAACAGGTAATGCAATCCAACAATTATCCTCCTTGGTGGATCAAGGATCTAACAGCCGAAGGCAGTTTGACAGATTTATCATCTTCATGAATTGGGTGATACTGATTTGACATTCTCTTTGGGGGGTAGCTTTCGGAGGATGAAAAGGACCAGTGTTGATGGAAGAATCTAGACCAACATGTAGTAAATGAAATTAAGAATAGGATGGTCCAAAACATCAAGGTCTGCATTCTTGTCAAATGCAGAAACAACAACCACAATGCACCTTACGACAAAGCAAGTGAAGCATATAGCTGTAACAAAGCCAACCTCATTTAGTTTCTTTCTCCGGCCTTTTGATTCAATTGGGAAACGCCTAAGCATAAAGAAAAGCCTTCCACCATAAAATAAGAAAACCAGCGCAGCAAAGAGTGATACAACTCATTCGTATTCAAATGCGGTTACCAGAGTATGGGTGGACAACGCATTGACCTTACATTGTCTTGAACTACTTTTCTCGCAGCCTCACACTTGTTACAGTTCGTTAGATGATTTTACTCCCAAACCCTGATAAAACCCTACTCAGCGTTCTCAAACCCTGATAAAGCCCTACTCAGTTACCGTTCGATAGCGGTTCTCAAACCCAAATAAAACGCAGTTCCTTGCTCACCTTTGCTTTCCAGCCTTCTCTGAGCTTCTGCAGCATCTTTGCTCACACGATGTTGACGATGAACATATGGAAACGAGTGTCAACTGCAATACGTCCTGTTGCATTTGCAGTTACTGTCAAATCCCACATAACATCCCACAATATCTGCACTCAAATAGGATCCACACCCACAATCCAACCAGAGAGAGGTGTTGTCACAAGATTTCTCTTCAACAGATGGGGTTTATTACAGAAAGATATTGCAAAAGCCTTTAGACACAAGGGATTGCTTCGTGCAAAATCAAGTCATAATATGGTAGAGGCATTGAAGTTGTTAAATGACTGTGGTTGGACCAACCCTGCCCAAATTCGAAGGGTCGTCCTTTCCATGCCTTGTTTTTATTTGACCCACTCTAGTTTCCTGACCCTAATACAACATTATCTTAGACACTCTATTCTTCGAGGACCTCAGATTGAGGATCTGGACCCATGACACTATTATTAGCAATTGAGATATTCATGGTTGTGATGTTATGAATGCTTTCCATTGATATTATGGTAGCATGAATGGGTATGTATCTTATCTATCAGTATTCTGATGATTGCAATATTAAATAGTTAAGTTGGTCTCCATTTGAAATTATGACGAGGGTAGTAAAGAATATGTATGCGCTCTACTAAAAGCATAATGAGGATAAATTTTATGGATAGGTATATCTCTATGATGTTACGATGTTGATAGCTTAATGAAGATGTATGTTTCCATTGATGATTATTGATGATAGCCATGAGGGATGTGTCCCCTATGTTACCTACTTCCTTTAGTTCAGACTTACAATGGACAATGATGTGAATGACCAGGAATTGTTAATGATGCTATTATGATAATTGAATAACATTGAGAAACCTTGTTACTGATGATTATTGAGTATGGCAGGAAATCATCAGAGGCACTCGCATATGACATGTCGATGACACCTGGTTTGATGAAAATTTATATTACTTTATCTTTGAAAGTCTAAGTCGATCTTGGAATCTGCCATATATGTTTAACTATATTCTGATGATATATTAATGGTTGCAGGCACAGATTAGTTTCTTGACCGAATGACTCACATATGGGTGATGGGGTTGTACAAGTGGATGGAACTACATGGGAGGGGTGGGACAGAGTCCCTGATCTCACCCACTAGCACTCCCGCCGTGACTTGGGCTGGAAGGGTTGAAACACCTTCGCCTTGAAGATCATGATGCCATGAGGGCAGGTTCCAAAGTTGGTTCGCTCATGAGGACTTTACCGGGGGGTGCGCATCAAGGCGGATTCCTTGATCCCCGACACCATTAGTCTCACTATAGCAGGCAACATAAGAGATGATAGTGGTCTATGACGTTGCACTATACTTTCCCCTCGTAATCACTGGATGCTTGAAGGGCAAGCGGTGTGGCACCCTTGGAACTTCAGGGGAATTTCTTGAAGGGCACGACCAACTTGGCACCCTTGGCATCACAAATAAACTATTAGGTGTGGCACCCTTGGAACTTCTAGGGAAGTTCTTGAAGGGCACAACCAAACTGGCACCCTTGACATCACAAATAAGCTATTAGGTGTGGCACCCTTGGAACTTCTAGGGAAGTTCTTGAAGGGCACAACCAAACTTGGCATCCTTGGAATCATTAAAAATAAATAATAATAAATAAATATAAGCAAGGAATGAAAACTAGGTAAATTTACATCAAGGGTAAATGATGATTAGAAACCAATGTAATTAAATCAAAAATAAAACTTGGAATAAGGAGGATCATAGGAAGAATTAAAATAGAGTACCTTAAAAACTCTACCCTTCCCATTTTAGAGAATACTAGGAAGATTATGTGGTTTAATTAGGAAAAAGGGGAAAGACAAACATAATGGTAAGGAGAAAGATTAATCCTAAACTAATTTAAACCTAATTAAGAAAAGAGGAAGGTGAATTAAAATGAGATTAATAAATTAAATTTAGAGAAATGTAGAGAAGCTCCATGTGTCAACAACCAACATAAGAATATCCATCTAGGAGATAACCTGAGTTAAATTAGGGAGTAGATTGGGGATAAAATCTTGACTCATTAATTGACTTCAAGTCATGAACACAAATTAAGGAATAAAAGGGAGGGAATAAAGAGACAACTAGGAGAAGAAATAGGAATCTTGTTGAGGTGAGGAAAATATTAGTTTTAAATAAAAATTTAAGTAATAATTTTGGGATACCCTTGATGTGAGAATGACACGTGGGTGGGTGAATAATCAAGCTATTGAATTATAAAAAATAATTAATTATGCATGACATGACAAGTGTGTTGGCATTATGATTCAAGTGTTGTCCTTGATGGCAACTCACTCAGAGGTTGGTACAGATGCTCAGAAGTTGATACAGGAGATGGCAACTTAATCAGAAGACAGATCCTAGTACAGCTTGCCAAGGAAGTTCATACACGCAGGTTTGTTAAGACCATGTCGCGTGTACACGCAGGTTGGCTTCAGAAAAAGCGCGTGTATGTGAAAAAGTACCTTTGGTCCATGGCGGTTAGTCCTTGGAAGTTGTGCCTATGGTTTCGGACCATTGTGTCTCGACGGGCGTGTCGATCCCTAGTTTTGAAGTTGATGGTATTGTGTTTCTATGGTTTTGGCTCTTGGTATTGAACAAGGCCTAAGGCTATATAAGGAGAAGATCACTAGGCAAAGATAGGTGTGGGTGTCTGACGCAGTGAGAGGATCTGGTATTGCTGGTTATCTGTTCGGGACGCTTGGCAAGGGTCGGATCTGACAGCAAAGGCAGAAGTAATCATTTCTAGATCTGCACGCGGGTTGCCTTTGGAGAAAGCGCGTATACACGCGGTTTTGGTACAGTGAAGTAGCGTATGCATGATAAGGGTTGATATTTCAGGTTGTTGCTGATTCTGGTGGTTGTTGCAGAGTTCTAGATTCTGGTTTGGGTTCTGTGTTCTTGATGACAGGGTTTCAGTGATTCGGTATTGGGTTGTTTAATGAATTATGATGCAAGTATAAGTTGATGATTGTATTGCGGTAATGTTTGCTTTGTACTCTTGGATCCAGTCTGAAAATTGATGAAACATGGTCCCTGAAGGTTGTAGGGTCAGCACCTACGTACTAGTAAATGGATCAGCTAGTACAAAAGCTGAGGGAGTTGTAGCTCCCTTCCAGAAGTAGTTGGAAAACGAAAGAGAGGGTTGTAGCCCTCTGCAGGTTGTAGCCTGCATACTGGTAAAGGACTGCACCAGTATATTGTAAAAGAAGTTTCTCATTAAAGAAGAAAGAGACGAATTGCAGCAGGTGGTTTTCACCCACATTGGGTTTCCACCTTATATCATGGTGTTCATGTGTGTGGCTCTTGTGTGATGTTCTGTTCTGTTATACTGCACTTGTTTACTGTTAAATTGCTTAATAATGTTCTGATGCATTTACTGAAGATAAGATTAACTGAATCATAAGATATCTGCATATACGCTAGTTGCTTTAAACACAGTCGCGTGTACACGCGGATTCACTTAACTGAAGTCGCGTATATGTTTCTGAGTATGAAATTGAAAAGGTTTTATTGATCTAATAATACTGATTCACCCCCCCTCTCAGTATTATTTCCAACAATTGGTATCGGAGCAGGTCCTTCAGAGGAAGCTTGATCGCTTGAAGGAAAAGATCCATCAAAATGGCTAATCCAGAAAGAGAGGCACACATCAGGCCACCAGTCTTTGACGGGAACAATTTTACTCACTGGAAGATAAGAACCACTGCATATCTACAGTCTCTTGGAGCAGAAGTTTGGGGACTCGTAGAAGGAGGATACAAATTCCCATCAGCAACTCCTACAGATCCAGCAGAGAAAAAGCAATATGAGCTCAATGCCAAAGTAGTTAATGTCCTATTGAGTACTTTGACTCAATCAGAATTTATGAAGATCATGCATCTCAAATCAGCTAAGGAAATATGGGACAAAATCGTTACAAGCTACGAAGGAGATGATCAGGTAAAAATAGCGAAGCTTCAAACTCTCAGAATCCGGTATGAAACTCTTAAGATGCGAAGTAATGAAAGCGTAGCTAATTATTTCCTGCGTATGGATGAGATTGTGAATTGTATGAGGGATCTGGGTGAAGAATTTGAGGAAGTTGTCTTAGTTCAAAAGGTTTTGAGATCTCTGTCTACTAAATTTGATTCTAAAGTATCTGCCATAGAAGAAAAGGAGAATGTGCGGAAAATTACCATGTCACAGCTTCACGGGATCTTAACTGCTTTTGAAATGCGACAAGAGGTACCACCAGAGGCCGCATTCGAAGTGTCAGAGGAAGAAGATGAGGTAAATTTTGTCAAGAATCTTGAACGGGGAACTGGACGGTTCAAAGATAAGCTGCCTTTCAAATGTTTTCTATGTGGTAGAGTTGGTCACTATGCTGCTAGATGTCCTCATAACAAAGAAAGGATATATGAAGAAGATGGTAGAAGCTATTATTCCCATATTAAAAGTTCATTAAATGATAGTGAAGATATTAGAAGTCTCATGGCGCACAAGAAGAAGAATGCTTCATCCAATAATAGCGAGGATATTAAAAGTCTCATGGCACATGAAGAGAAGAATGCAGAAACTGAAGAAGCTGCCAAATTAAAAGAACTATTGGAAACAGAAACCAGGGTAAGGGAGAGATTGCAGGATATAGCAAAAGATCAGAGCACAACTATTCAGAGACTTGAATCAAAGATCCTCTCTCTAAAAGAAGATCTTGAAGATCAAGAACATGAAGTGATCAAACTAAAGCGACAAGTGGAAGAAGGGAGAAAAGTTGAAGAAGACCTAAGGAAGCAGTATCTGAAAAAGGAAGAACAACATCAGGTTGAGGTAAATATCTTGAAAGGTAAACTAGAAGAAAAGGATAAGCTCTTACGATTTCAAGATAGTTCTAAAGTCTTGGATGATATTCTTAATAGTCAAAGATCTCCTGCTATCAAGACTGGTCTTGGTTTTCATGAATATGGTGAAGGTGAATCTAGTTCACAAGGTGAGGCAAGAAACTCTAATGAGAAATCTGAAATGCTCAAGGAACAACCAAGGAAATAAATTCCTCAAGGAAGATCCTTTACTCCTAACTATGGACGTGATAGACGATTATTTCCTCCGCTGAATAATGTTGAATGTTATGTATGTCATAATCTTGGACATGTTGCAGCCAGATGCAGAAGTAGAATGGTTCAAGAAAGATCATCGCATCCCAAGTATTTCAGAGGGTATTGCTTTGCCTGCAATGCATATGGACACAAAGCAATTGATTGTGATAGAAGGAACATGAAAAATATAAGGTGTTATACATGCAACAACTATGGGCATAAAGCAAGGGAATGCAGGAGCAGATTTCAAAATTCAAGACAAGGGGACCATACATCATCACAGTTGCAGGAATTGAAGAAGACAGAGACAGAAAGGTGTGGGACAACTCAGTCAGCTGACATAACAGACACAGGGGAATCTGAAAGTGATGAGATTCAGTATTCCATCCTGCATACGCTGAAATAATGAAGACAAGTCGCGTATATACGCGAGTTACAGGCTGCAAAGTCGCGTATATGGAGAAAGGGCAGCAGAACAGACCCAGGTTCAGTCATGGTTGGCTCAGGCTCAGGGGGAGCAGAACAGACTCAGGAAATGGTTCAGACATGGTTGGCTCACACTCAGGGGGAGAATATTCTTCAAATAATGCATTGTTGGCATTATGGTTAGAAGTTGTTGATAAAGTCTATGAAGCTAAATGATACATCTTACTGTTTAGGAATGGGATTGCAGGCTGATGCTTATGGTACAGATCATGATGCTGTTGGTGGCTTTCATAAGTCTTGGTCTAGATATTTCGTCTCTATGTCATGTATCTCTTGTGATATCTCTTTTTATGGTGTCAAGGTCATGTAACGGCCTATGTTGGTTTCCCCACTATGCCTGGGATGAATGATGAATGTATGTTGAGTCTTTTGGTGATAGGAAGGTCTTCTATGATGTATAAGTCCTTGTTCTTCTTGAAGAACATCTTTTGCAGATCTTGCCTACAGTCAAGGGGAGCATGAACAGCACAATTCAGCAAGAGCAGGATGGATAGATTGGTACACTTTGGCATACACAAAGGGGGAGCACAGTTGGAGATTTCAGCAAGTACTCAGGGGGAGTATGGACAGCAGAAGGTATACCAAAGAAGAGAATATCTTGGTCCGCCCTTTGCCCTTGATTTCAAAGGGGGAGAGTGACTTGGTGTGGTGGTTGCCATCAAGTCCAAAGGGGGAGATTGTTGGCATTATGATTCAAGTGTTGTCCTTGATGGCAACTCACTCAGAGGTTGGTACAGATGCTCAGAAGTTGATACAGGAGATGGCAACTTAATCAGAAGACAGATCCTAGTACAGCTTGCCAAGGAAGTTCATACACGCAGGTTTGTTAAGACCATGTCGCGTGTACACGCAGGTTGGCTTCAGAAAAAGCGCGTGTATGTGAAAAAGTACCTTTGGTCCATGGCAGTTAGTCCTTGGAAGTTGTGCCTATGGTTTCGGACCATTGTGTCTCGACGGGCGTGTCGATCCCTAGTTTTGAAGTTGATGGTATTGTGTTTCTATGGTTTTGGCTCTTGGTATTGAACAAGGCCTAAGGCTATATAAGGAGAAGATCACTAGGCAAAGATAGGTGTGGGTTTCTGACGTAGTGAGAGGATCTGGTATTGCTGGTTATCTGTTCGGGACGCTTGGCAAGGGTCGGATCTGACAGCAAAGGCAGAAGTAATCATTTCTAGATCTGCACGCGGGTTGCCTTTGGAGAAAGCGCGTATACACGCGGTTTTGGTACAGTGAAGTAGCGTATGCATGATAAGGGTTGATATTTCAGGTTGTTGCTGATTCTGGTGGTTGTTGCAGAGTTCTAGATTCTGGTTTGGGTTCTGTGTTCTTGATGACAGGGTTTCAGTGATTCAGTATTGGGTTGTTTAATGAATTATGATGCAAGTATAAGTTGATGATTGTATTGCGGTAATGTTTGCTTTGTACTCTTGGATCCAGTCTGAAAATTGATGAAACGTGGTCCCTGAAGGTTGTAGGGTCAGCACCTACGTACTAGTAAATGGATCAGCTAGTACAAGAGCTGAGGGAGTTGTAGCTCCCTTCCAGAAGTAGTTGGAAAACGAAAGAGAGGGTTGTAGCCCTCTGCAGGTTGTAGCCTGCATACTGGTAAAGGACTGCACCAGTATATTGTAAAAGAAGTTTCTCATTAAAGAAGAAAGAGACGAATTGCAGCAGGTGGTTTTCACCCACATTGGGTTTCCACCTTATATCATGGTGTTCATGTGTGTGGCTCTTGTGTGATGTTCTGTTCTGTTATACTACACCTGTTTACTGTTAAATTGCTTAATAATGTTCTGATGCATTTACTGAAGATAAGATTAACTGAATCATAAGATATCTGCATATACGCTAGTTGCTTTAAACACAGTCGCGTGTACACGCGGATTCACTTAACTGAAGTCGCGTATATGTTTCTGAGTATGAAATTGAAAAGGTTTTATTGATCTAATAATACTGATTCACCCCCCTCTCAGTATTATTTCCAACAAAGTGTCACCTATGAGGACTCCTATAAAAGAAGGGGCAAGCCATGGGAGAAGGGACTTTTTGAACCCTATGGTTGGGTGGATGAGATGATGTCAGAGCAGTGATTATGAAGCTATAGTGAGTTTGGTGAGGTAGAGGATTTTAGAGAGGGGACTCTTGAGCCAAGGTGTGCTCTCCTCTACCAGCTAGTGCTTTCTCCATTGTACAACCCCATTGCAGCTCGGGGGTCCGCGAGGAAGAAGAGTACCCAAGGAGTAGGCTGGGAGGTTTACCGGTGGGTCTTCGCATTCGGATCAAGTGCGTCATCATTCACTCACGGAGGTGACCGGCTACAAGGGAGTACCAGCAACAGCAGAGCAAGCGAAGTCTCGCCTTCTGGTGAATGGTACACATGTATTTCATTACTATTGATCTTAGTTAAACATATGTAAATGTATGTCATGATATGTTTTCCTGAAATGAGTGTCAGGAAGGTGTGTGCTAAATAAGTTGAAATTTCAATGCGTTTCTTTTCTGGTTGTATTTGCTGTAAATATATATATATATATATATATATATATATATATATATATATATATTTAGTCTGAATTGTGGTCCTCACAGTATTGATGTTTTAGAAGTTAGGTAAATTTTAGAAAATTGTGGATGAAATTCCTCAGGTCTGTTGCAAACCCAGTCCAGTTTATGTATTTTAGCAATTGATAAAAAACAGATCAAACAATCCATGTGGCAATTGAAATTGTATAAGATGGGAGAAACTTCACAAAACATAAATTTTAGAAAATTGTGGATGAAATTAGAGCCTAGATAGGGATTAGACATGAAATTGGGATGAAAGAGGGGAAAGGAGAGAAAAATCATTTTCTAGACAACTTCCAGAAATAGAATGCTTGGTTGGTTTCACTGTTTACACCATTTTGTTTGGCTCATATAAGTTGGCAGGACAGTTTTTTGAATGTGAGATAAACCCTATCAGACATTAGAGTAGGAAGATTATGCATGACATCTACTTGACGCTTAAGAAACCAACAAAATGGGCCACAATTATTACTGGTCTCGAGTGTTCAAATGTGAGATAATTTATTCTTGTTCTCTGTAAAACGTATGTTTTTGGTGATGTACAGATAATCCAAAAATAATGAATGGGCTTGGGTATTGGCTTGCTACACCAGGTCAGATAAAGTACTGGAGTACGCAACCAATTGTGTCGACAAGTCTGGTTTCCTTGGAGTTTTAGCATCGTATTTCATTGGTTTTTTTTTTAATCAATGTGAAATCTCCATATGCCATTGAATATATACCATATGATATATTGATGCCACTCTTCATAAAAATACGATGCCAAAGATTATAAGTGATATCTTGCTGCATAGAACAGAAAGCGAGCCATATACAAACCACTGAAATTATAACTGAGCAACTGAATAAGAGTACAAATGGAAGATCTAAGCTACAGGACATCTAAACCTCAACCAACGCAAATTATATAGCGTGCTATTAAATTGCAAGCTTCAGGTGTATGATCGAGCCACAGGAATGACGAAAACAGAATCAGTAGACATATTGTGAATCTTAGAGCAATCGAACCACAGTTTAGATAAAATGCCACCACATCATGGATTTGGATTGTCTTCAAGAGTGGAAAACCAGAATATCCACAAATATATTCATAAATAATAATTCCGGAAAATATTTTGACCAGCTTGGATTTTAAATTGGATAGACTTCCTGCTCCCTTCCAAGTTGCCTGAAAATCATGCTCTATGGTGGCTTTGCGAGGCACATGCCACTCACTTGCATGAAGGCCTGTGGATTAATAAAGGGAAGTAAATCTAATCCGTATCTATTTTGTTTCCCCCTTGTCTTGTTTTTCACGGGATCTACAGGAGGGTGATTCATAGGAGTCTCGTTTTCGATTTTTAGCGCAGTGCTTTTTGTACTACCATTTGCACCCCTTTTTAATGGAATTCAAGACTAAGCCAAATGCACAAGAGTGCCCACTAACAATGGCTGAACAAAGATGACAGGAAATGCATATTATCTAAAATATATTTCCAATCCGAACGGACCAAACTAAAGGCTACTACAAGTTTAGATGAAATATATGCATTTTATCAGAGATGCCTATGTCACCATCAATGAAAAATGAAAAAAACAAATTGCCTTTGTATTTAAAATGGCAATGGAAGAGAAGGAAAAATGGGGAACCTGAGCAGCAATCAGGGCACAGGCTATTTTGCCTGCTCCACCTTTTTCGATAAACGTCACCAAATTGGAAGGTTTCTCCTCAGTTCTTATTTTATAAAACTTCCTCCACTTTTGGGCATTTCTCCAAATCCCCCTATGTACAAAACTAGTCATACATGCATGGGCCCATAGGTTTTAGGGGTTTAACATATCTCTGATACCAAGTGTAGGGACCAACTCTCTCTCTCTCTCTCTCTCTCTCTCTCTCTCTCTCTCTCTCTCTCTATATATATATATATATATATATATATATATTTAAATAAACTAAAAATACAACCATAAGAAAATAGCATTGGGAACTCAAAAGCTATTGAGCATTATATAAAACTTTTCTGAATTTCACTTCATTGAACATATCATCAAATTTACATATTATTAACTAAAACCATAATAAAGTCATACAAAAGAATATTATAACAACATAGGTAACATTCACCAAGAGATGAGATTCAAACTTGACTTGCCGCTATTTTCCCTCCTTTATTGTTGGTCGCCTCCAAGTGTGAATGTCGACGTGCTTAATCCGAATGCAATGACCCACCGATTGACCTCCTAGCCTACTCCTTGGGTACTCTCCTTCCCCGCGCACCCCCAAGCTGCAATGGGGTTGTACAATGGAGGAATGTAATAGTTGGTAGAGGAGAGCACGCTTTGGCTCAAGAGTCCCCTCTCTAAAGTCCTCTACCTCACCAAACTCACTATAGCTTGTAGTCACTACTATGACATAATCTCATCCATCCAACAATAGGGTAAAGAAAAAGTATTTTCTCCCATGGCCTGCCCCTTATTTTATAGGAGTCCTCATAGGTGACACTGGGCATTTCATGCGTAATTAATTATATTTGTTAATCCAATATTTTGATTATTCACCCACCCATGTGTCACTCTCTCATCAAAGATCTCAAAAATTATTTACTTTAAATTTTAATTTAAAAATAATATTTTTTCTCACCTCAACAAGATTCCTATTTCTTTTCCTAGTTGTCTCTTATCCCCTTTTTACTCCTTAATTTGTGTTCATTACTAAAGTCAATCGATAAGTCAGGATTTGATCCCTTATCTACTCCATAATTTAACTCAAGTTATCTCTTAGACGGATATTCTTATGTTGGTTGTTGCCACATGGAGGTTCTCTAAATTTCTCTAAAATTTAATTTATTAATCTTATTTTAATTCACCATCCTCTTCTCTTAATTAGGTTTAACTATTTTAGGATTAATATTTATCCTTACATTTATGTCCATATTTCCCCTTTTTACCTAATTAGATTACATTATGTACCTAATATTTTCCAACATGGGAAGGGTAGAGTTTTTAAGGTAAAATATTTTATTTCTTCCTATGATCCTCTTAACCCAAGTTTTATTCTTCATTTAATTACCTCAGTTTCTAATATCATTTACCCTTGATGTGAATGTACCTGATTTTTCATATCTTGATTATATTTATTAATTTATTTATTTATAATGATTCCAAGGGTGCCAAGTTTGGTCGTGCCCTTCAAGAACTTCCTTTGAAGTTCCAAGGGTGTCACGCCTAACAATTTATTTGTGATGCCAAGGGTGCCATGCCTAACAGTTTATTTGGGATGCCAAGGTTGCCAAGTTGGTCGTGCCCTTTAAGAAATTCCCTTGAAGTTCCAAGGGTGCCACGCCACTTGCCCTTCAAGCATTCAATGGCTACGAGGGGAAAGTATAGGTACAACGACAGAGACCACTATCATATCTTATGTTGCCTGCTATAGTGAGACTAATGGTGTCAGGGATCAAGAAATCCGCCTTGATGCGCGCCCCTCGGTAAAATCTTCATGAGCGACCCAGCTTTGGGACCTGCCCTCATGACATCATGATCTTCAAGGCGAAGGTGTTTCAACCCTTCCAACCCAAGTCACAGCGGGAGTGCTAGAGGGTGAGATAAGGGACACTGCCCCACCCCTCCCATGCAGTTCCATCTAATTGTACAGCCCCATCACCCATTTGTGAGTCATTCAGCCAAGCAATTAATATGTGCCTGCAACCATTAACATATCATCAGAATATAGATAAACATATATAGCAGGTTTCAAAATTTACTTAGAATTTCAAAGACAAAATATAATTTTTCATAAAACCAGGTGTCTTCAACTTGTCATATACAAGTGCCTCTGGTGGTTTCCTGCCATACTCAATAATCATCAGTAACAAGGTTTCTTGTTGTTAGTCATTTTCATAATAGCATCATCAACATCACCTAGTCATTCACATCATTGTTCATTGTGAACCAGAACTAATGAAAGCAGGTAACATAGGGGACACATCCATCATGGCTATCATCATCATAGCATCAACTGAAACATACATATCCATCAAAGCTATCAACATCATAACATTAATAGAAAACATACCTATCCATCAAAGATATAATCATCATGATATCAATAGAGAACATACATATCCTTTACTGCTATCATCATCATAAATTCAATAGAGACCAAACATAACCATTTATGCTACAATCATCATAATATCAATAGAGAATATACATAAACATCACAACCACTAATAATAGAGTCATTTGTCCGGATCCTCAACCTGAGGTCCTCAAGGATAATTTGTGGGCCTTAGGGCTAAATAAATGTTAATGTCGTATCTTTGGTAGTCAACTAGAGCAGGGCACTACACCAGCACCGTCAACAAGTTCTTACCATCAAGTATTTGAACTCATGGCTTTGTCCACTCCATGATCTCCTTCTAGTGGTTAAACTAATAGTGAAGGAACCTACTCTGATACCAATTGTTGGAAATACTGAGAGGGGGGTGAATCAATATTTATTATTAATTACTAACTTATCAATATTTTCAGAGCATTTACAACATATAAAACATCAACACATCAAGAGAACAATGCATAAGAAGTTTTTAGGTGGAAACCCTTCCCGGAGAAAAAGAACTAAACACTTTTCTAATAATTTTCTGAGTACATAAAATGCATCAGCTTCAATTGAAAAATGGAAGCCCCAACTCCCTATTACTCTAGAAAAGTGTTCAATTTTTCAGCTCCAACTAGAAGGATGCTCCAATGTCCTGGTTTTATCAGTTGTTGTTGAAAGGATTCTCCAACACCCTAACAAGCTCCAACTTTCCCTAGTACCACCCTACCACCCCGAAATGTTTTCAGGCTACCATTTGAAGGTGAATTAAATCACTTTCCTAGCACCACCCAACCACCCTGGAAATGATAATAGATCATACCAACTATTGTCAGTTCACATACCAGGGATAATGACCACTTACAAGGTATTTTTGGGCTCTCATATTAGGGACAATGACCCATTTACAAGATATTCAATGGAACCCTCACTGCCAATGACACCCTTACAAAAATGACAAAAACCTTACTACATATGAAACCATTGATGAAACCCTTACTGCAAGATTCAAATTGATGACCAAGTGACTCTTTCTGCCAAACTGTTGTAAAGTAATGATGATAATGAAGTGTTTGAATAGATGTACCTTCTAATACAGTGAATGCCAAGAATGATGAGACTCTTTCCTTGTTCAGATAAAAGCCTCATAGACAAATGAGCCCATAAAGCCTTGCTGCAGGATGACAAGACTACAAAGAATTCATGTACTTATGATGCTTATGTTAAATCTTTATTATCTCCTTATAAGTACGATCCACCAATTATTATACAAGCAACCATAAACTACAAATCACATAATATGTTGTAACTTGATCCAAAAAAATGTGATATTTCCTCTTAAACTACTAGTTAGGGTTACACAAAATAAGCATTCAGATAATTACAAAGTATGGCCAATTAAAGTGCAATGAGAAAACCTCCAGATCTATCTTCTGCTCAAATATTACTGAGAATATTAGAAGGAAAACATTTAAACTTTTTCTTCACCACAAAATTTGAAAATATTGTTCAATACTATGCTAACATACCTTAGTAGCTTCAATTAGGTCGACCTGTAGTCATACATATAAATGTGTATATATAAATATACCAACGACTTCTAGGCCATGTCTCCTCAACATTTAATGTGATTCCAACCAGCCATACATCAAAACAAGGAAGACTTTGTTACACCCTATAATGTCTTCATGCCTGGCTTAAATTGCAGCATCGCAATGTCTTAATTGATGTCAAGAACATAAATGCATAACGATAAGATATTTTGCAACAATTATTGATAGTATGTGCAGATATCTTTTCGATAGGATGAAACTTCCAGATATGAGGCCACATAATGGTACTTATTTAAATACTTGAATCAATGGTATGAAGGTCGAACTTTTACTCTTCAAAATAGTTCAAGACCACAAGCATTTTAGGGGCTCCAAGCCTTTCGAACCTCAAAGATAAATGCTTAGAAGTATCATATATTTATGCCCTGTTAACACCCAGGTTGTTCCCTATGACTCCCAAGGGAATACGGCCGGGGTAACCACTAACCAATCTTTGGATTACAGCTTCTAGCCAAACTGTAATCAGAGAGGGCTCTCTCTTTATAATTTGTCTCTGTTCTGATAGTATTTTAGGCTAGCTATGTTGTTCAAACTTTTGTTTTTGTGTTTGGTTGGAGAATGTTTCAGTCAAGATATATATGCTCTCACTAGAATGTTATATGTCATTGGGCAATGGAGTCAGTGGTCCTTTAGCTGTTTTGAGGTGCTGTGTGATGCTGTAGTGATGATGCAGAGCAAGGTTAGAGTCTGAGAAACAAACGTTCATAAAGTGATTGGGTGGGTTGTATCCAGTTTATGCAAGGCAATCAAGAATCTTACAGTAAACTGCTAGAGAAAGACAGTGAGAATATTGACCTAGAAGCATTTAAGAATTTCTAGGTAACATTCATACATATAGAATTAACAGCTACATGAGCAATTAAGAATTCATGTCCATGGTTAATTCTGGAGACAAACATTTACAGCAGTAAAAATTGAGTACAAGGTGTAGTAAAACAAATCCTGCACTATTCTTTTTCTTTACTGCTAGTTTAGTGTAACATGAATATGATTTGATAAACATAAGAAAGACAAGAACAGAGATTAAGGAAAAAACTTGTTATTTCATCAGACAGCACAGGAATTCTGCACCAACACATGAATCATCAGCAAGACACCATAGTTCTGGGAAATCACTGAGCTGATCTAGCTCTTTGTATTAAACAATTCTGAAAGTAAACAGTATACATGCCTCAGAGTGAAAAATTACCAACCCCTTATGCGTTACTAAGGGGAGTATATATACAAAGTTTACATAAGAAAATATCTGAATGGAGAGTAAATGCTTCATTAATAGCATGCCAACCGCTGGAGTGTAGCAGTTGAGAAAGTTAATGCTGTAATAACTTTTGTTCCCTTAGCTGTCAAAAATGATCAGAGCCTGTTGACTTGGTGGCAGTTGGAGTCGGCCGAGGAGACGCTGTCAAAATTTGTGCCTTTCTTTATCTCTTGGGCTAGCCGTTGTTGTCTATGTGCTGAGTCACATTTCAGCTGCTTTTAATGCTGACTTTATCATGCTGTTTGTCTTGTAGTGACCTGGAGCTGGCAGTGACCGAACAACTGAAGCTACCGTGGCAGAATTTCAAGCATTGCTTGCCACCAATCCTCTTTTGGCATTTGATGCCTCCTAATCTTTATCAAGGTCTCATCGGCCTCTGTATATCTGTAGAAATTAGGAGGAGTCTTAAAAAGATGATTCACTTCATTCTCAATAAAGAACAGGCCTTCCAATTTGTCATACAAGCTCTGTCCTGAGGGAGGTCCTGTTTGTTCAGATGTACTGCCAGATGCAGTAATCTGATTCTCAATGTATGTTGCCATTCTGTTGGCAAATTGATCCCGGGAGACTAGTTTTCCTGCACCAGTTAGGAGGCTGGGCAGGCCTTTTGCTTGCAGCACTGCCAACTTTACTTTGAATTCCTCCACATCTGCTGTGATCTCATAGCACTTCCTCTCCACAATTTGTACATAGTTCCTGAGAGTTAGCACCTTCTTCGCAGTGAGGACAACCTCTGTTCTGTTGGGAATGCCTATGGCTGCCAGTTCCTCCTTTTCTTGCTTGTTCAGGAAGTCTATCATTCTGTTGGCCTGTTCTGGTCTGTTTTGCAGCAGTGTTTTGGCCTTATTGATTTCTGTTTGTGCTTGGCCCAACAAGTCCATCTGTTCATGCATTGTTTTTATTGACCTCCATTGTTGAGTGATGGAATGGCCAATTTTGGCCCATAGAATCCTCTTTATGTCGGCCATGGCTGTTTCTAGATTCAGCTCTTTTTCTAAGGCCTTTATCTTGTCCTTGAGGGCCTTTATCTCTCTGCCCTGTTCTGCCACAGTTACCTTCGACTTGTCATATTTGGCATCCAGTTCTGCCAATTTTTCCTTGGCCTTCTTTATTTCATTGGCCTGGAGCTCCATTTCTTTGATGGCCTTGGTCAATTCCTCTACACTTTTGCTGGCTTCTGGTGTTGTTGTTGTTCCTGCTGCTTCTGTTGTGGGGGCCACTGCTGCCCCTGAAGTTGTTGCTGTTGTTGAAGTAGTTGGAGGAGCTTGGGAAGTGGATTCTCCCTGTTTATCTTGTAATGCTCCTTCCAGCTCTTTCTCCAAATCCCTGATCCTCTGGTCTTGCTGCATTAAGAGGTCTAATTGGTCATCAACCTGTTTTTGCTTTTGAAGCTCTGCGGTTTGAGGGTACTCTGTGGGCTGCAGCTTCAACCTTTTCTTTAATGCATTGAGGTCATCATCTTTCTTCTTCATAAGGGCCTTCACACCCTTTGGATCACTAGGATCATGTCCTAGATCAATGATGATCTCCTCAAGAGACTTTATTCTATTGTCTTTGGCTAGAGAGGACATTCTCTCAAAATCCAACTGAGTGTTGGTATTTTTGAGTGATTCATTCAGTTCATGTGCCATGGTGGCCTTCTCCACCAAGGTTGCATAGACCATCTCCCCAGTCTGTTTATGGAGTTCAATCTGGTCCATGGGATGTATATCTCTGGCTAGGACCTCCACCCTTGTCTTCACAAAATCTGCAGCTGACTTAGGCTGCGGCCCTTTGGGCTTAAAATGGATGAGGAGCAATTTTTCCTCCTGAATGTCATATACCGACATTAGCTTTTCTTGCTGGGCTGGGGTTGCATCAAGAAAATGTTTATAAACCTCTACCCTCAGCAGATCATTCTGAGCTTTTATTTGTTTGAAAGAAGCCTTAGTGCTCTTGGGCTTCTTGCTCTGCTGGGAAGAGGAGGACACCTCTAAGCCAAGTTGTAAACCTTGCTCCTGCTGAAAGGAGCTTGTTCCTGTGTGCTGGCTGCCCTCCCTGTTTTTCCTTGAGCTGTCAAGGAATTATTCAGTGATGTCTTCCACCTCTGGGGAGTCTAGCCTTTGCCTTTTGGCTTCTGGTTGCTGGGAGGATCCACTAAGAGGAGTGGACTCTTCTCTATCTCTTTTTGTACCCCTTTCCTCATGTGCTGGGGTCTGCAAACTAGGAGCAGTCAATGGCTCAGTCTGTGGTGGTGGTGTTTGCATTATTGGAGCTGCTGGCAGCCCAGTTTGTGGCAGGACAGTTTGCCCTTGCTGCTGTTCTGGCTGCTGCTCTGTTTTCTGCTCTGTTTGCTGCTCTGTTACAGGGGCAGGCTTTTCTTTCACTGCTTCCTCCTCTGCACCCATTATGCCTTTGCCTTTGTCTGTCGCCGGTGCTGATGTAAAGGGTGCCTGTGGTGCAGTCCTTGTGGCCGAGGTCCCTTCTGCTGCTGAGTGAGGCCATTTGAAGGGTACCTGCTGCACAGAGTCTAGGTCAATGGTCTTTTCAAGCTCCTTCATATTCTTTAGCATTATTTCTTCTTCAGTTAGCTTTTCAACTAAAGTACCCTGTAGCCATTCTTGCTGGTTGGCATATCTCTCAATATGTGCGTATTGACAATGCCTATAACCTAGAAGTCTGTATTTGGTTCTTCTTGCAGTGATGAAGCCCTCAGGGACATAAGGGACCCACCGAAAACTGTATGATAGTTTATATTTTTCCTTGAGGATGAGGTCAACATCTTCCCATCCTTCTTTTTTATTCATGATGAATGGGCCCAACTGGTGTTTGAACTTGAGGTGAGCCTTCTTCCTGGAGCTGTGGAAATGGGTGAGGTCAGAATGAATCAACTGCCTATAATATTCCAAGGCAAATATCCTCATGGGCACATACTTTGGGAGTCTGAAAGGACAGAGCTCACAGCCATAGACCCTGATGACTGTGTGTTCCTCATATAGGTACCAATCACCTATTTTACATTTTTTGGAAAGCTGCAGAGCCTTTTGTATCTCTGTTGACATTCTGGGAGGAGGGGACCTCATTAATAGGCAAGAGACTGGATACACAAATTGGTCAACAAACTCACAATAGGAATAGGGCGAGTTTGTGACTTTGTGATAGACAGAGGTCCAGAAGATGACAGATCTTCTTTCCCCTCTATAATCCAGCTTTTTGATATAGCATGGAAAAGCCTCAGACTGATAATACATAAAGAGATGATAAATATAGGCCGAGTACTTGAAGACACCCTGCCTGTCCACTTTGCTCAGCTGATCATGAATCTTATTAGCAATGAACTTGGCAAAGTTGTATTTGCGGGCAGGGGGTTGGCCTGGGCTGTAAACAGCCAGCAATACTAGCATGGTTTGATCCACATGCTCACTGGTGCTGTACCCCAGCACATAAGCAATCATGTCCAGGAGTAATCTACCTACTTCAGTGAAGTGGACATTTAAATAAGGAGGTGGCCCTGCAGGCTGGCACTCAGGTCTCATGAATGTCCTGGTGACCCTTTGAATCTCCTCACTGGTCATTTTGGTACCAGTGTCCAGCAGATAGTTCATAGAGAATGGGAACAACAGCTCTGTCTGGTCAAAATGTAGCATTTTGTTGATGGTCTCAGGATTAATGTAGAAAAGGACCCTCCCAGATGGGGTGCTGATGGCTCTGTGCTGCTCATCATAGTTTTCAGCACATAGGCGAATGATTTCAGGAAACACATTTACAGAGGGGAGACAATAGTATGGCAGGTTTGACTCCTAGATGCCATATGTATCATGACCAATTAGGTAGTCCTCTCTCAACTGTCTGAAGGTCTGCAGAAAATCTCTGTTTCCCACATAGTCTTCAATAAGGTAGTCCTGGTTAGCAAGAGATAAAGACTGCAGGTCTTTATTGGGTGGATTTAATGGTGCAACACTGAGAGCTGTGGGTGCAGGGGCAGCCATTGTATGGTTTGATTTTGAGTGATATGAGTGCACTGGTTTGCAAAGCTTTTAAGAGCTTAAGTGATAGGCCAACTGTGGACAAAGTCTGAAATGCTTTTTTATAGTGAAAAAACAGGCTTGCTTCTGCAGTCTTGGTAGGTTCACAGAGATTGTGAATTGCTAGGGGTGAATTGCAGAGGGTGAGTGAGATTTACTTTGGTGGAAAAAATGTTGTTGGTCTGCACCCGGCAAAAGGGAACAATGCCGGGCACCTCAAAGATAATTTCACAATTTTTGGCTCGCGAATTGACTGTTTCAATGCTGAATTTGTGGTTCTGGGGGTAAGCAGGTTAGCTTGGCTCACTTTAGATAGTAGGTGCAGAGTTTATATGGAACTCAACAGGTATTTTAATGGAAATTTACAGAGAAATGGTATGCATGGGTGAAAATGGGGAATTACGGTGAATACCTGGATAGAACGCTTAAACAGTCTGCGGGCCGAACTCTGAAGGTTGACTTGACGAATAGGAACGGTTGCAATTTGAATTTGGAGGCCTGAAGGTGCTTTGGCAGCTGCAACGGCTATCTCTTCCTTTACGCGAAAATGACATAAAAACTGCCCAAAACGTGACTTTAACGACAAAATTCGGAAAAAATAGGTAATTGGCGCCTTTCCGCCGATGACGTCAGCATGACATCATGGCGGGCCCGGGTACGGAGGATGACGTGGCTGCTGAGGTGTAGGCCAGGGTGGCAGGACACGGTGGCGGGTGGATAAGGTGGCAGGGCTACGTGGAGGGACACACGGCGCGGGGGCGGGGAAGGGCGCTACGTCATGCTGACGTATTGATGACGCAAGGGGGAGGCGGTAACGGGATGGTGGTAAGCGGGTTCCCCGCACCACCTTTGGGCAAAGGCGGTATCGGGGAGGGGGGCTCCGAACAACCCCACCGCCTGCCACGCATCCCTTGTACGGGGCGGAAAACCACTTTCCCCGGACGCTAAAGGTCGGCAGGTCGGGGAGCGAAAATGACCGCCCACCGTTAGATCTTGGGCGGCGGAGATCGGACGGCTGGCGGGTCCTCCGACGGATCGTGCAGGTTGGGGGGGTCCCGCTGGCCTATTAAAATATTCAATTAAATACTTTTGGGCGGAGAACCTTAGGGTTAAGGGTTTTTGTATGTATTTTCAGGATTTTTGGGTTTTTCAAGGGTTTTATAAGGAAAAAGAGGTTTAAGAGTGGGTTTAGCAGGGGGAAAGGGGTTTTCTGTGGCATTTTTGAGCAGAGGGAAGGTGAGGGCTTATGGGAAAAAGTTCTTGCTCATAACCAGAGGTTAGAGCAACCCCAAGACAGGGTTGACCACAGCCCCTGGTGGACTGAAGTCTCCCTAAACAACTTATTTAGCTATAGTGCCCAGGGGAGGGATATTTATATCATGTTTGGGGTTTATACACCATGGTGTTATAATAGTAGGGAAAGGGTAACATAGGGGGTTTATATAATAAAATTAGGGGTTAATGTGGATGAGGAAAGTGAATGAGGAGTGATTTCATCAAGTGTATTTGAAAGTCACTTAGTTTAGGGAGTAGATCAAAATGAAAAGATTTTCAGACATGAAATGTGGCTTTTAAAGGAACAAGAACCACCATAAAACCTCAGATCTTCTCACCAATCTCAATAGATGAAGGGATGTTAGTAATGAGAGTGAAAGGGGAAATTTGGGAAGTTAGACATGCTTCCTTGCTTTGCTGCAACCTGATGGAGAAGAGAAGCTTCTCAACCATTGATTTTCCTTTGTGGACATTTCAGCACACATTTATTTGCAAGGAATGATATTTCTGCAACCCCAACTGCCTACCCATCTACTTGCCTAGCATTTTTTGTTTCTTCTTGGAGGGTGCACTTGGACTTGCAGACCCTTATTTGCCTTTTCTTTTCTTTGGCTTTTTCCTTTTGATTTTCTATCTAATTCTGCCCTTATTGCTTCCAAGGTCCCAGATTAAGCAGTTGGGAACCTTAATTCTCTACCTAAGCTACTTGTCTGCCAAGATTAAACAGTTTGGACAGACTTCTTTCTCTATTCTACAACTGAAAATTTAAAACATGGCATGATCCAGATTAGGCTGTTGGACCATCCATCAAAATTGAGACAACATCAAGCTATATACACAGATTGTTTTCTCTTGGAAATATGTGATCTTTGCATGATCAAAGCAGAGCATATTTGGAACTTTTCATTGTCAATCATGAAATATGAAACCTATTGGTATAGGTAGCTAACAGTGGCTCCACATGGGGATGGTTTTTCATTTGAAAGACCAAGAACAGCAGGTCAGAATGCCTTGGCCCTTGACTGCTTTTACCAAACTTGAAGTATGCTGCTTTGAAATGCCAAAATTGTGCACTTTCCTTCTTGGTAGATCTCTGAATCTATTTATCTTTTGCTGATAGTTAATAAAACTTGAGAAACTGCATTTTTACATTTTCACAGAAAGTAATATATACACCTGAATATGTACAAGGGAAACTCAGGCTGCACTTATGGGTAGTGGTCAAAATAGTGCTTCAGCATCCTGCCATTCACAGGGCCTTCATCCAAGTCAGTCTCATTAAGATTTTTAAGGAAATAGGTGTTGTTTCCTTGCACTGCTTGGACAGCAAATGGTCCTCTCCATAGGGAATCAAATTTTCCATGTTTTCCCTTATCCTCTCTTCTTGAGTCCCATTTGAGGACTTTGTCTCCAACATTAAAGTCTTCTGCCTTAGTTCTTCTGTCAAACGCTATCTTTAGCTTTTCTTGTAAAACTTGAACTCTGCTGTACACTTGATCTCTAGTTTGCTGTAAACATATTATTTGATTGATCCTTCTTTGCATATCATTTGGTTCAGCTTGACTTTCTTGAAGAAGTTTCATGACAGGAATCCCTAGTGATGAAGGGAATTTAGCTTCTAATCCATAGACTAACTCATATGGGCTGGTCCCAATTGATCTCTTGGTTGTTAGTCTATCTGCCCATAAGGCATTGACAAGCTTCTTATGCCAATTCTTTTTGTTCTCTTCTAGCACTTTCTTTATGATGTTTACCAGGCTTTTATTTGTTGATTCAGCCAGGCCATTTCCTTGGGGATAATATGCAGTAGAATGGCCCAAGGTAATATGAAACTTGTGGCAGAAATTTACCATATTCTTAGATCTGAAAGAAGCAGCATTGTCTGTTATTATTTTATCAGGACAGCCAAACCTAGAAAGGATATTGGTCTCAAGGAACTGAATGATAGTGGAATCATTTGCTTGTCTGCATGGAGCAGCTTCAATCCACTTAGTAAAGTAGTCCGTAGCTGTCAGAATCCATCTATGTTGTCCTGAAGATGAGGGATGAATTTCCCCAATGAAATCCAAGCCCCATTGTTGAAAAGGTCTCTCTGTTGCAATAGGCCTCAAGGGAAGTGGCAGCAACTGTCTCTTTCCCTCAAACACTTGACATTTATGACATGAGGTGGTGAATTTCTTGACATCAGAGAACATGGTGGGCCAGTAGTAACCAGCTCTCAGTATTTTATCCACAGTGGACTTCCAATACAAATGTCCACCACAATCACCTGCATGAAGTTCTTTTATGATATTGTTAGTTTCATTCTCAATTAAGCAGTTTAACAATATCCCTTCATGGTTTTTCCAAAGTAAATTGCCATCCATAACACAGAATTTAGAAGCTTTCATTTTCAGGAACCTACATTTAGTTCTGGACAGCCCTGGGGGAGCACACAGGTTTTGTAACACATAACAGATATCAGAATACCAGTGGGATTCTTCAAAGGCTACATTGATCTTTGGAGTCGCCAGCTCCGGTTCACTGTCCAGCTGGTTGATGTCCAAGGCTTGGAAATTTGTTTCAGTCATTAATTTAGCCAAACCTTGTCCTTTTATCAGTTTTGTAGGTTTTATTTCAATGTCAAATTCTAGAATATTTGCAATCCATTTTCCCCTTCTGCCCTCTAAGTTCTCTTGAGTAAGTATGTCTTTGACAATTGGGCTTGTTACATAGGCTATAACATGGGAGTATAGGATATAGATCCTAAAGTCTTTGATAGCTTTGACCAAGGCATATGCTTGCTTTTCCATAATCTGGTATTTCAGGGGTGCGTCTCTGAGAGCTTTACTAAAGAAAGCAATGGGTTTCTCATTTCCTTGGTCATCTTTCTGTAACAAAACAGCAGCAATAGTATGCTGGGAGGCAAAAGAGAATATAATGAATTCTCTGTCAAATTGAGGATTGGTTAAGACTGGGGTTTGGGTAAGAGCCAGTTTTATACCTTCAAAGGCTTGATTTGCTTCCACTGTCCATTTCACTTTCGAATCTTTCTTTAGCATGTTATTTAGTAATCTGATTAGTTCTGCTAAGTTTGGGATAAATCTTCTTAAGAAGTTAATCTTCCCCAAGAATGCTTGCAACTCTTTGATATTTCTTGGGTGGGGCATTTGTAAGATAGCTTGTATCCTATCTGGGTCAATTCTTATGCCATCTTTGGAAATGATGTGTCCTAGCAGCTTACCCTCTTCCAAACCAAATAGGGACTTCTTGGGATTCAAGGAAATTCCATATTTCCTACATGTTAAGAAAATCTGTCTTAAGTGTTTCAAATGTTCTTGGTCAGATTTTGAAAAAGGTGTGAGGTCATCTAAGTAAATGACTAAAAATTCATGAATCTCCTTGGCAAAAGCAATATCCATTGCTCTTTGAAATGTTGCCCCTGCATTTTTCAATCCAAAAGGCATTTTTACATATTTGAAAGTTCCCCATGGAGTTGTAAATGCAGTTTTGTCTTGATCATCAGGGTGTACCAGGATTTGAATAAAGCCTGAGAATCCATCAAGTAATGAGATCCTTGAGGCCCCCACCACTCTTTGGAGAATGTGATCCATCTTGGGTAAGGGATAATTGTCTTTTAAGGAAACTTGATTCAAGTTCCTTAGGTCAACACATAGCCTTATTTCTCCGGTTTTCTTTCTTGTAGGGACTAAGTTTGAAATCCACTCAGAGAATCTGATTGGTGCTATGATGCCTGCCTTGAACATTTTCTGTACCTCTTGTTCCATTGCTGGGAGAAGCATAGGATTGATTCTCCTCAATTTTTGTTTGAAGGGTTTTTGATCTGGCTTGAGAGGGATAGTGTGTTGAATTACAGAGGTGTCATAGGATTTTAAATCCTCATAACTCCGTGCAAAGACATCCTGAAACTCTTTAAAGAGGTCAATGTATTTAGGCTTTTGGTCAGGAGGTAAGGAAGCAGACAATTTTATTATTTTGGGTAGTGCAGCAGTCCCAATGTTGCATTCTTCAATGGCAGAGTTAAGGGGCTGCATTTTTGGTTTTCTAGGGATGTCATTTGAATCAAAGATATCCTCTAATGGAGTTAGGCCTGTTGGAAGAAAATTGTCCTTCAGCTCTATGATTTCAGCTTCAGCATTGGCCACTTCTTCACAACTGATTTGTTGAATTTGCTGAATGTTTTCCTTGTTGAAGATAGTTGGATTTAGCATTTGTTTTGCTGTTCTAGGTGATATTGGGTGGTTAGTCTGTCCAAACTGTATTTGTGATTGACTTGCTCTTTCAATGTCAATATTTAGTCCTGCAAATTCTTGTTGCAAGGTCAAGAAATTGTTTATTTGTGCATCATCTTCAAATACCTGCCAGTCTTTGACATTGTTTGGGACAGAAGGTCTGTGTTTTACCTCAGCTGTAAAGCAATGATGGGGCTCAAAAGGCAGCTTGCAGGTACTTGCAAATGTGGCTAAACTATGGGCATGCAAGTTCTAGGTTCTGGGAATCTTAGTAATTTGAAATTCAGTGAAAAAGCTTAGTATTTCAGCCACAGCAGACCTATAAGACCTCAGTCTCTTGTCATTGGTGACAAAATTTCCCTTCACTTGTTGGATGACTAAATCTGAATCCCCCATAATTGAGACCTTTGTGGCTTGTAAGAACTTTACTAGCTTGAGGCCTAGTAAAAGAGCTTCATATTCTGCCATATTATTAGTACACTTGAAATTCAGTCTATAGGCTCGGCCTTCTGCCTGACTGTCTTGTTTATTATGTATCCAAACTCCAGCTCCTGCCCCTAATTTGTTGACTGACCCATCAAATTCAAGGAACCATAGGATCTCTTGTTCCGGGGAGAACTTAATGACCTCCTTGTGTGCTGGAATTGTAAGTTGAAGCTGTGTTTTGCCATCTGGTTGGTTTTCTAGGGCAGTTTGCTCACTTGATGGCACCTGTTCGCTTTCTTGAACAGCAGCTGTGTTTAATGTTTGCTTAATCATTGTTTCTTGGGTAGCAGTTTGGTCATTGGTTTCTTCCTCTTGTATGAGTGCCTTGGGTTCAACCTCATTGTCTGAGAGAGTTGCATTATCACTGAAGAGAATGTATGAGTCTATGTCCGAATGGACAGCATATATGGGAAAGTTTTGAGGCTTTTCTTCACTGCTGACCATGTATTTCATTAATGTTTCTCTGTATAATCTCTTTGGTTGCCCAAAAACAGTGATGGTGGCATATGACATATCTAATTGCAGGGAACCTTGAAGTTTAGCCCCCCATGACCTTGATAACAGCATCCCATACTTGGGTGGGATGTCAGCAACTACAACATCCATTAGAATTGTTTTGTTTGGGTACTGAACAAGAGACACACATAGATCTTTTATTAGGCCTAAACACTTGACTTGGATGGAATCAAAGGAGAACAGGTCCTTGTATGGTCTGGTAATATCCAGGTTTAGTCTTTCCATGACTGATTTGGGCATCAGGTTGTGAGAGGCACCCGAGTCAAACATTGCATTGTGTAGTATTTTGTCATGAACATGCAGGCTGACATAGAAAGGTAAAATGCCTACACCTGTTGTCTTTCCATCCACCTCTGGGCCAAAAAGTAGCTCTGGGGTATCATCCAGCACATTAACATCATCTTTGTTGCTAGTAAGTTGGAGGGATTTCCTGATTTGTTGTTTGTAGATGCTGTGTTTGGCCAATTCTGAGAGAGGAATTGCTATCTTCACTTTACTAATCTCAGTTTCTAGGTCAAAGGGTTTTTCGGATTGGGTCTTTTGGCTATGGATGACATTTCTTTCCTTGTTCTCTAACTCTTCTTCTTGATTCTTATCCTGATTTTGAGGTTTCCCCTTCTTGGTCATCTCTTGAGGGGTGACACTTGGGTTAGGGTGCAAGGATGATGTGTCCATGGGCTGCTGTTTTGAAGAAGCTGGTTCAGTGACTTCCTCAATGACTACTTCTTTTGCAAGTGAATCTGTTGGGTCATTTAGCTCTGTAAGTGTGGCTCTTTTGGGCTGCTGGCTGTCCTTTGTCTTTTCAGGCTGTGTTACATTTACAGTTCTGCTCCTTAGCTTGTATTGCTTATGGACTTCATAAACAGCTGTGTCATAGCCTTGTTTGAAGTCAAATGACTCACCTGATTTGATTGGGAACAGCTTGATTACCTCATCCTCATGGTCTTCTTGTGTAAAAAAGACTTGACTTTCACCATCTAGACCCATTAAATTAATCTGAGAATCTTCATTGGGTTCACTTGATGTGGAAGTTTCAGCATAGTTTTCTTGGAAAGGGGGTCTTATGTCTTGGTCAGAATTAGTCTTGCCAACGTTTGGATTTTGATTTCTCCTAAAATTTGGATTCCTAGGAGGGTTGTTTTGTGGTGCCTCCCATGAGGACTTTCTCTCAACTGATTCCACTCTATCCCCTAATCTCTTCATACCAGTGAGTATTGCATCCAGTTTTTGATCAAAGGCTGAGGGTTCTTCTTTGAAGGTGGTTCTCTTTTCCAACCTTGCTCTGTTTCTTTTGGCAATCAGGTTAGCTTCCACTGTGACAACAACCTTTTGGGCCTCTGCAAGGGTTTGAGGGTCTCTTTCCTTTAACTGATAGGCCATGTCAGGGTCAAAACCATCAGGGAATTTGTACAAAGCTAAATCAGGAGGGGGTCTTAAATTTTGTGGGATTGCGTTATATACATTGTTGACTCTTGCACAATACTCCAAAACAGTCTCTTGGGGACCTCTTTTGATAGTGCCATATTCCCCCAGTATGTGTAGAGGATCTTTCTTCTTCTCCCATCTGCTGGTAAAGGCTTCATAAAGCTCATCAGGAGTTGTGATGGAATTTGCATTCAAGGATCTAAACCAAGTTCTTACATCCCCAGTCAGACTTTGGACAAACATCCTCATTCTCACACTATCATCATCTATTTCATAAGTTTCAAAATGGTCTTGCATCCTTTTGGCATGCTGAATAGCTGTCAAAGGGCCAGTGGAGTCAAAATATGAGATTCTGGTTTGGTAGTCTTAGGGTAGAGCGGCAGCATTAGCTGGTATCTGCAAGGGTGCATATCTGTTAGCCATATTCACAAGGTTTGGGGGATTTACAGGAGCAACTGGGATAAAAGGAACGGTGTGTACTATAGGGGTAACAGGTGCAGCAGCACCTAGAGTGTTGTTCAAGGGGATATGTGCAGTGGGTGAAGATGTGAAAGGAGGGCTTTGGGATGTAGATGGTGAACTGGGGGAAACAGGAGTAGAGCGAAATAGAACCTTGATAGGGGTTGGAACTGGTTCAGGGTGAGCTATCTCAGGACTCAAATCAGTAGGATTTTCCTGCCTTTGCTGCTTCCTAATGATTCTAGGGATTATATTAGGATTTTCAAAAACTGCTGGTGGATTTGGGTCAGGGTTTGACCTAGTGTGTCTGGTTTCCCTTTTAGGAGCCAGCTTCTGAATTTGTTTTTGGTATTTTCTAAGATATTTTAGGATTTGTTTAAGGGACTGCTCAAGCTTTTAAAGCCACTGTCTTGGCAAACAACAGTTGAAAAACAATATGCTCAGCTCCCCAGTGGAG
The DNA here is from genome assembly GCA_031772625.1 of Pinus tabuliformis. Lineage (NCBI taxonomy): Eukaryota > Viridiplantae > Streptophyta > Pinopsida > Pinales > Pinaceae > Pinus > Pinus tabuliformis. The sequence goes on along the minus strand of CM062815.1, from coordinate 1,123,540,683 downwards.
TCGCCAATTATGTTAACACCCAGGTTGTTCCCTATGACTCCCAAGGGAATACGGCCGGGGTAACCACTAACCAATCTTTGGATTACAGCTTCTAGCCAAACTGTAATCAGAGAGGGCTCTCTCTTTATAATTTGTCTCTGTTCTGATAGTATTTTAGGCTAGCTATGTTGTTCAAACTTTTGTTTTTGTGTTTGGTTGGAGAATGTTTCAGTCAAGATATATATGCTCTCACTAGAATGTTATATGTCATTGGGCAATGGAGTCAGTGGTCCTTTAGCTGTTTTGAGGTGCTGTGTGATGCTGTAGTGATGATGCAGAGCAAGGTTAGAGTCTGAGAAACAAACGTTCATAAAGTGATTGGGTGGATTGTATCTAGTTTATGCAAGGCAATCAAGAATCTTACAGTAAACTGCTTAGAGAAAGACAATGAGAATATTGACCTAGAAGCATTTAAGAATTTCTAGGTAACATTCATACATATAGAATTAACAGCTACATGAGCAATTAAGAATTCATGTCCATGGTTAATTTTGGAGACAAACATTTACAGCAGTAAAAATTGAGTACAAGGTGTAGTAAAACAAATCCTGCACTATTCTTTTTCTTTATTGCCAGTTTAGTGTAACATGAATATGATTTGATAAACATAAGAAAGACAAGAACAAAGATTAAGGAAAAAACTTGTTATTTCATCAGACAGCACAGGAATTCTGCACCAACACATGAATCATCAGCAAGACACCATAGTTCCGGGAAATCACTGAGCTGATCTAGCTCTTTGTATTAAACAATTCTGAAAGTAAACAGTATACATGCCTCAGAGTGAAAAATTACCAACCCCTTATGCGTTACTAAGGGGAGTATATATACAAAGTTTACATAAGAAAATATCTGAATGGAGAGTAAATGCTTCATTAATAGCATGCCAACCGCTGGAGTGTAGCAGCTGAGAAAGTTAATGCTGTAATAACTTTTGTTCCCTTAGCTGTCAAAAATGGTCAGAGCATGTTGACTTGGTGGCAGTTGGAGTCGGCTGAGGAGACGCTGTCAAAATTTGTGCCTTTCTTTATCTCTTGGGCTAGCCGTCGTTGTCTATGTGCTGAGTCACATTTCAGCTGCTTTTAATGCTGACTTTATCATGCTGTTTGTCTTGTAGTGACCTGGAGCTGGCAGTGACCGAACAGTTGAAGCTACCGTGGAAGAATTTGAAGCATTGCTTGCCACCAATCCTCTTTTGGCATTTGATGCCTCCTAATCTTTATCAAGGTCTCATCGGCCTCTGTATATCTGTAGAAATTAGGAGGAGTCTCAAAAAGATGATTCACTTCATTCTCAATAAAGAACAGGCCTTCCAATTTGTCATACAAGCTCTGTCCTGAGGGAGGTCCTGTTTGTTCAGATGTACTGCCAGATGCAGTAATCTGATTCTCAATGTATGCTGCCATTCTGTTGGCAAATTGATCCCGGGAGACTAGTTTTCCTGCACCAGTTAGGAGGCTGGGCAGGCCTTTTGCTTGCAGCACTGCCAACTTGACTTTGAATTCCTCCACATCTGCTGTGATCTCATAGCACTTCCTCTCCACAGTTTGTACATAGTTCCTGAGAGTTAGCACCTTCTTGGCAGTGAGGACAGCCTCTGTTCTGTTGGGAATGCCTATGGCTGCCAGTTCCTCCTTTTCCTGCCTGTTCAGGAAGTCTATCATTCTGTTGGCCTGTTCTGGTCTGTTTTGCAGCAGTGTTTTGGCCTTATTGATTTCTGTTTGTGCTTGGCCCAACAAGTCCATCTGTTCATGCATTGTTTTTATTGACCTCCATTGTTGAGTGATGGAATGGCCAATTTTGGCCCATAGAATCCTCTTTATGTCGGCCATGGCTGTTTCTAGATTCAGCTCTTTTTCTAAGGCCTTTATCTTGTCCTTGAGGGCCTTTATCTCTCTACCCTGTTCTGCCACAGTTACCTTCGACTTGTCATATTTGGCATCCAGTTCTGCCAATTTTTCCTTGGCCTTCTTTATTTCATTGGCCTAGAGCTCCATTTCTTTGATGGCCTTGGTCAATTCCTCTACACTTTTGCTGGCTTCTGGTGTTGTTGTTGTTCCTGCTGCTTCTGTTGTGGGGGCCACTGCTGCCCCTGAAGTTGTTGCTGTTGTTGAAGTAGTTGGAGGAGCTTGGGAAGTGGATTCTCCCTATTTATCTTGTAATGCTCCTTCCAGCTCTTTCTCCAAATCCCTGATCCTCTGGTCTTGCTGCATTAAGAGGTCTAATTGGTCATCAACCTGTTTTTGCTTTTGAAGCTCTGTGGTTTGAGGGTTCTCTGTGGGATGCAGCTTCAACCTTTTCTTTAATGCATTGAGGTCATCATATTTCTTCTTCATAAGGGCCTTCTCACCCTTTGGATCACTAGGATCATGTCCTAGATCAATGATGATCTCCTCAAGAGACTTTATTCTATTGTCTTTGGCCAGAGAGGACATTCTCTCAAAATCCAACTGAGTGTTGGTATTTTTGAGTGATTCATTCAGTTCATGTGCCATGGTGGCCTTCTCCACCAAGGTTGCATAGACCATCTCCCCAGTCTGTTTATGGAGTTCAATCTGGTCCATGGGATGTATATCTCTGGCTAGGACCTCCACCCTTGTCTTCACAAAATCTACAGCTGACTTAGGCTGCGGCCCTTTGGGCTTAAAATGGCTGAGGAGCAATTTTTCCTCCTGAATGTCATATACCGACATTAGCCTTTCTTGTTGGGCTGGGGTTGCATCAAGAAAATGTTTATAAACCTCTACCCTCAGCAGATCATTCTGAGCTTTTATTTGTTTGAAAGAAGCCTTAGTGCTCTTGGGCTTCTTGCTCTGCTGGGAAGAGGAGGACACCTCTAAGCCAAGTTGTAAACCTTGCTCCTGCTGAAAGGAGCTTGTTCCTGTGTGCTGGCTGCCCTCCCTATTTTTCCTTGAGCTGTCATGGAATTCTTCAGTGATGTCTTCCACCTCTGGGGAGTCTAGCCTTTGCCTTTTGGCTTCTGGTTGCTGGGAGGATCCACTAAGAGGAGTGGACTCTTCTCTATCTCTTTTTGTACCCCTTTCCTCATGTGCTGGGGTCTGCAAACTAGGAGCAGTCAATGGCTCAGTCTGTGGTGGTGGTGTTTGCATTATTGGAGCTGCTGGCAGCCCAGTTTGTGGCAGGACAGTTTGCCCTTGCTACTGTTCTGGCTGTTGCTCTGTTTGCTGCTCTGTTACAGGGGCAGGCTTTTCTTTCACTGCTTCCTCCTCTGCACCCATTATGCCTTTGCCTTTGTCTGTCGCCGGTGCTGATGTAGAGGGTGCCTGTGGTGCAGTCCTTGTGGCCGAGGTCCCTTCTGCTGCTGAGTGAGGCCGTTTGAAGGGTACCTGCTGCACAGAGTCTAGGTCAATGGTCTTTTCAAGCTCCTTCATATTCTTTAGCATTATTTCTTCTTCAGTTAGCTTTTCAACTAAAGTATCCTGTAGCCATTCTTGCTGGTTGGCATATCTCTCAATATGTGGGTATTGACAATGCCTATAACCTAGAAGTCTGTATTTGGTTCTTCTTGCAGTGATGAAGCCCTCAGGGTCATAAGGGACCCACCGGAAACTGTATGATAGTTTATATTTGTCCTTGAGGATGAGGTCAGCATCTTCCCATCCTTCTTTTTTATTTATGATGAATGGGCCCAACTGGTGTTTGAACTTGAGGTGAGCCTTCTTCCTGGAGCTGTGGAAATGGGTGAGGTCAGACTGAATCAACTGCCTATAATATTCCAAGGCAAATATCCTCATGGGCACATACTTTGGGAGTCTGAAAGGACAAAGCTCACAACCATAGACCCTGATGACTGTGTGTTCCTCATATAGGTACCAATCATCTATTTTACATTTTTTGGAAAGCTGCAGAGCCTTCTGTATCTCTGTTGACATTCTGGGAGGAGGGGACCTCATTAATAGGCAAGAGACTGGATACACAAATTGGTCAACAAACTCACAATAGGAATAGGGCGAGTTTGTGACTTTGTGATAGACAGAGGTCCAGAAGATGACAGATCTTCTTTCCCCTCTATAATCCAGCTTTTTGATATAGCATGGAAAAGCCTCAGCGTGATAATACATAAAGAGATGATAAATATAGGCCAAGTACTTGAAGACACCCTGCCTGTCCACTTTGCTCAGCTGATCATGAATCTTATTAGCAATGAACTTGGCAAAGTTGTATTTGCGGGCAGGGGGTTGGCCTGGGCTGTAAACAGCCAGCAATACTAGCATGGTTTGATCCACATGCTCACTGGTGCTGTACCCCAGCACATAAGAAATCATGTCCAGGAGTAATCTGCCTACTTCAGTGAAGTGGACATTTAAATAAGGAGGTGGCCCTGCAGGCTGGCACTCAGGTCTCATGAATGTCCTGGTGACCCTTTGAATCTCCTCACTGGTCATTTTGGTACCAGTGTCCAGCAGATAGTTCATAGAGAATGGGAACAACAGCTCTGTCTGGTCAAAATGTAGCATTTTGTTGATGGTCTCAGGATTAATGTAGAAAAGGACCCTCCCAGATGGGGTGCTGATGGCTCTGTGCTGCTCATCATAGTTTTCAGCACATAGGCGAATGATTTCAGGAAACACATTTACAGAGGGGAGACAATAGTATGGCAGGTTTGACTCCCAGATGCCATATGTATCATGACCAATTAGGTAGTCCTCTCTCAACTGTCTGAAGGTCTGCAGAAAATCTCTGTTTCCCACATAGTCTTCAATAAGGTAGTCTTGGTCAGCAAGAGATAAAGACTGCAGGTCTTTATTGGGTGGATTTAATGGAGCAACACTGAGAGCTGTGGGTGCAGGGGCAGCCATTGTATGGTTTGATTTTGAGTGATATGAGTGCACTGGTTTGCAAAGCTTTTAAGAGTTTAAGTGATCGGCCAACTGTGGACAAAGTCTGAAATGCTTTTTTATAGTGAAAAAACAGGCTTGCTTCTGCAGTCTTGGTAGGTTCACAGAGATTGTGAATTGCTAGGGGTGAATTGCAGAGGGTGAGTGAGATTTACTTTGGTGGAAAAAATGTTGTTGGTCTGCACCCGGCAAAAGGGAACAATGCCGGGCACCTCAAAGATAATTTCACAATTTTTGGCTCGCGAATTGACTGTTTCAATGCTGAATTTGTGGTTCTGGGGGCAAGCAGGTTAGCTTGGCTCACTTTAGATAGTAGGTGCAGAGTTTATATGGAACTCAACAGGTATTTTAATGGCAATTTACAGAGAAATGGTATGCATGGGTGAAAATGGGGAATTACGGTGAATACCTGGATAGAACGCTTAAACAGCCTGCGGGCCGAACTCTGAAGGTTGACTTGACGAATAGGAACGGTTGCAATTTGAATTTGGAGGCCTGAAGGCGCTTTGGCAGCTGCAACGACTATCTCTTCCTTTACGCGAAAATGACATAAAAACTGCCCAAAACGTGACTTTAACGACAAAATTCGGAAAAAATAGGTAATTGGCGCCTTTCCGCCGATGACGTCAGCATGACGTCATGGCGGGCCCGTGTACGGTGGATGACGTGGCTGCTGAGGTGTAGGCCAGGGTGGCAGGACACGGTGGCGGGTGGATAAGGTGGCAGGGCTACGTGGAGGGACACACGGCGCGGGGGCGGGGAAGGGCGCTACGTCATGCTGACGTATTGATGACGCAAGGGGGAGGCGGTAACGGGATGGTGGTAAGCGGGTTCCCCGCACCACCTTTGGGCAAAGGCGGTATCGGGGAGGGGGGCTCCGAACAACCCCACCGCCTGCCACGCGTCCCTTGTACGGGGTGGAAAACCACTTTCCCCGGACGCTAAAGGTCGGCAGGTCGGGGAGCGAAAATGACCGCCCACCGTTAGATCTTGGGCGGCGGAGATCGGACGGCTAGCGGGTCCTCCGACGGATCGTGCAGGTTGGGGGGGTCCCGCTGGCCTATTAAAATATTCAATTAAATACTTTTGGGCGGAGAACCTTAGGGTTAAGGGTTTTTGTATGTATTTTCAGGATTTTTGGGTTTTTCAAGGGTTTTATAAGGAAAAAGAGGTTTAAGAGTGGGTTTAGAAGGGGGAAAGGGGTTTTCTGTGGCATTTTTGAGCAGAGGGAAGGTGAGGGCTTAGGGGAAAAAGTTCTTGCTCATAACCAGAGGTTAGAGCAACCCTAAGACAAGGTTGACCACAGCCCCTGGTGGACTGAAGTCTCCCTAAACAACTTATTTAGCTATAGTGCCCAGGGGAGGGATATTTATATCATGTTTGGGGTTTATACACCATGGTGTTATAATAGTAGGGAAAGGGTAACATAGGGGGTTTATATAATAAAATTAGGGGTTAATGTGGATGAGGAAAGTGAATGAGGAGTGATTTCATCAAGTGTATTTGAAAGTCACTTAGTTTAGGGAGTAGATCAAAATGAAAAGATTTTCAGACAGGAAATGTGGCTTTTAAAGGAACAAGAACCACCATAAAACCTCAGATCTTCTCACCAATCTCAATAGATGAAGGGATGTTAGTAATGAGAGTGAAAGGGGAAATTTGGGAAGTTAGACATGCTTCCTTGCTTTGCTGCAACCTGATGGAGAAGAGAAGCTTCTCAACCATTGATTTTCCTTTGTGGACATTTCAGCACACATTTATTTGCAAGGAATGATATTTCTGCAACCCCAACTGCCTACCCATCTACTTGCCTAGCATTTTTTGTTTCTTCTTGGAGGGTGCACTTGGACTTGCAGACCCTTATTTGCCTTTTCTTTTCTTTGGTTTTTTCCTTTTGATTTTCTATCTAATTCTGCCCTTATTTCTTCCAAGGTCCTAGATTAAGCAGTTGGGAACCTTAATTCTCTACTTAAGCTACTTGTCTGCCAAGATTAAACAGTTTGGACAGACTTCTTTCTCTATTCTACAACTGAAAATTTAAAACATGGCATGATCCAGATTAGGCTGTTGGACCATCCATCAAAATTGAGACAACATGAAGCTATATACACAGATTGTTTTCTCTTGGAAATATGTGATCTTTGCATGATCAAAGCAGAGCATATTTGGAACTTTTCATTGTCAATCATGAAATATGAAACCTATTGGTATAGGTAGCTAACATGCCCATAGGTATAGGTCACAAATCATTTTAGGAGGGCATGGTCTTGATGCTACAAATCCCCAACAAATCTTCATAACTTTGGTGACTCTAGAGATAACACTATTTAAGAAATTAGACAATATTTACCACTTCAGAACACCATACTCTTCATCAACAAACCTCGGTCCTTTTGGCAAGAGACGACTGCATGATCTAAGATACTTGTAGCTATCATGTACCAAACAATACCCCTTGTTGTTCTGTAACATAGAACCACAGATATGAGGGCACATGGCCCAACGAAACCTTTAATTTAGAGAAACTATAACCGAAAAAAAATAAAATCATAAACCAAAACCCAAGCCTCTTTTCTAATCTGGGAAATACTCCACAGGGCCAAAGTAAATTTTAGAGCTTAGGCACAACAAATGATAGGTGTTGATTTCATGCCTAGGAGGAGAGTTGAGGTGCCTTTATATAGATTTAGAGACATGTTGAATAGGCCAACCGACTAGAGGAACTTTAGGAGGGAATTTGAATTTGAAATTCAAATTTTGGAGCCAAAACTTCCTCCAACGTTCAATTGTAATTTATAAACAAATCTTTTATTTATTTTGATATTTGAATTTTGAATTTCCCTCCAAATTTAATTTTGGATTTTATTAATACAATTTTCTTCATTATAGAATTAGCCAAGGACTAGCTGTTGGCTTATTGGGGCCTGACCCAGGTTCAGAAATGTTTTAGCCAAACAAATCCCGAAACTATCGGCCCTTTCAGCAACAGTCTGCGGAGCGTGGATTGAGGTATCACCTGAGGTAGTATGGGAGGGTGCTGGAACTAGGTTTCCGCACCCTAGGGATGTCTTGATGAGGTCTGGAAAGTCACGAATCGATCCCATGCGCTGCGCTACTTCCGCGCAACTGTATGTTAAGAGCAACTACCTTCGTGTGGCTTGGAGGATGAGCGCGAATGTTCTTTACCCCTTTCTGTGTTAGTATTATTATAGATCTTGAATTGAATTAAGAAGGCATAATACTTTCAGTTACCATTTAACATAAACAGACATGCACGCTATCATAAACCGTAAACAGATGCATAAACCGAAATATAGAAACAGATATGCAATATTCCAAAACCAACTTATCTTTATTAATGCCTTTTTCCAGTTACAATCCAATTCCTACCCTACACACACAACGGCAGGGGTCCGTGAACACAGCTGCGGACTCTACCAGGCCTCTGCGCACATAGCTGCGGAGCCTCTATCTCCTACTACAACCCAAAACTCGGACTTACAAACCCAGATCTAATACCGCATTCAGATACCCATATTACTTCCTAACCTTACAAAAATCTACCTTTTACACTTAGAGCCTCGCTCTTATTTATACATTCCCATGGTCCATGGACCATGGGTAGGCTGACACATTCTAGATTAATTTACAATATTTTAGGGCAGACTACCCTTAGACTTGACCCATTACAATTCACGTTTTATGCACTTCGCGGAGCTTTTACAATACCAATACCCAAAATTGTGGGCTTTAAGCCCAAAAACTATTACGCAGGGGATCTGCTGCCCAAAAAGCCCCCAACAAAATCATCATGACTCGTCTCGAGTCACTTGTTGGTGCAGCGAGGGGCACTGCCAAGGATTCGCGGACCACCATCCCTGTGAGTGACACACTACGATTTGTTGCTCCATCCTTGCCTCCTGCAACACTTCTTCAAGCTCCTTCTCCATTGCCCCTACTAATTCATGTAATCAATGATGCTCATTCCGCTCTGCTCAGTTAACACAAAGCGACTCCTCATAGGATTTTAGCTCTAGTTGGGATTCCAAAGCCGTGAACTCTTTTTGCAAGAGTAGCAAGCTTGTGATCTCTGGTCCAGTATACTCAATGTCTGCTGAAGCTTGTGTTGCATTTTTGCAAGAGAGATCTTGCTGTCTGGGAGGTCCCAATCTTTAAGTTTCGTCACGGGCACGTGGCCTAGGGATGCACCTTTCAACGGAATTCTATCTTTTATCCCAAGATTCACCATCTTTTCCTTATCTTTCATAGATCGCTTACCAGACCACAGGTTTCGCGACGACATCCAGACCGGTCCTGCTATCTGTCTGGGAATTTGCGGTATATCTCCCACCATTGGCGTTGGGCTCAGCACGACGACCTCGACTGTCGGCATTATGTTGTCTCGAAGGTCTTGCATCTCTTTTGGCAATGTTGCAACCACTAGGTTTATTCACAAAGCATCAAAGTTGGACGGGTCCATATCTATCGGATAGCTCAATAAATTAAGTCTCAAGGTGCCATGGTTTGTTCGGTAGATGACCAGCTGTAATTTATAGGCCGGCTGATATTCAAATTCGACCGTTCCCTCCTTTTCTAGCTCATTAATGCGATACTAACGGGAGATCGTTTCAAATCTAGTTCTGACTCCATATCTTAAATGCCCGCCGTCTGCTCCTTGTTGTCTCAAATTGACCATCTTGTCATGAATAGTCACCTCAATCGTCACTTTCCCACCTTTATGTGCAGAAGTGCAACCCGTTATGCGTGACTGCGATTCTTGCGATAAACCCGCCCTATACGGAACCCTGTTTCCGCGCAGCTTTCTGTTGTGGTAAAAATACAACACCCCCCATTATTGATGCGTCCGCTTCGAATAATGGGGACCCTTTCTATAAAAATTTTGGCTAAGCACCTTTTTGATTTTTATTTTAATTGATTGCCCTACGCTTTCGTTAATTTTTAGTTTTCTTTGGATTCTTGTTTTGATTGCTTTGTTAGAATCGATTTTTTTATAAGCTTCACATTGACGCCTGTTTCACCTCATTTGGTTAACTGGTTTGAAAATGGCACTCCTTTGAAGTCTCATCATTTATCTAGCCTGGGTTAAAAATGTATAAAATGTACAATATTGCATTTTGTAAATAAATTAGTTCAATAAGGCATTCATTTTAAATATTAACCCGTAGCAAGTTTTTACTAACATTTTTCATTTTTAGTCATGCAGCTAAATTATTAATTATCGGGGTTTTAAGAGATTCACTCCAATTGCCAAATCAAATCTGAATCTCAAAAATCTAAACATTCAAGTGGCTGCAGTTTATTTTTCGTTTATTTTCCAAGTAGCTATCATTTAGGAACTTATGTTCATAAAAATAAAACAAAAAATGAAAATTTAAGTTTAAAATTAAATTTTAAATTAATTAAATTAATTAATATATTATATAATTAATTTAATTAAATTAAAATTTAAAACAAATAAAAAATATATATATATATATAAAAATATAAATATAAATATGTCGCATCGGCAATTTTATAAGATATATTGAAAAACCATGCCCCGATGCCCTGATGCGATATCACATCGGGGACTTTGACATTGTACACATTTAAGAACCCCGATACCCTCACTTCCCCCGATCACCGATTAAACAAAAGACTTTCTTTTTCGCATCGGACATAAATGGTTTATCGCATGAACACATTTCTTAAGATGCCGATATGCCGATCGGCGAAAAAAAACATGAGGCATGGGATATTAAAGCGAAAAGCATGTCTTAAGTTTTGGCATTCGTTTGAGATTTCTAAAATCACTCATACGTATGAGTGGAAAGTAGTTTAGGTTAGTATATCTTTAATATTAGTTTATATATGTTAAATGTAATATATTATATTATATTAATTAAATTAATTAATATGTAATATATTATAATATGTAATATATTATATTAATTAAATTAATTAATTTTATATAATATTTAATTAATTTAAATATCAGTTAGATTAATATTAATTAGTTTTTTTAATTAGATTAATATTGATTAGTTTTTAATTAAGAATGGATTTGTTTATAAATCATTAGTTAGTTAAATTAATAAATAGTTTAGTTTATAATTAGCAATTAAATTAGAATTAATTAGGGACTAATTTAGGATTTAATTTTTTATTTAAATTCTCATTTTTTTTAGCCCAGCAACAGAATTTCCAGATTTACATCAGATTTGACCCATCAACTTTGGAAGCTCATAAATTGAGTTCTACTTGGCCAAATGAGGCCCAAGACGGCTCATTGGAAAGAGAAAATCAAGGAGAACATTTTGAAGAAGGTTTCACCAACAGATTTGATCATTTATTGAGCCAAAAATCAGGCAGAAGATCAGGCTCCGAATTTTGAAAACAAAATCAATTTTCTGAGTTATTGTTTTCAATTTCATTTGTCCAAAGCTCTTCTAATTGCAGATCCATTGGTCAATAATATCATTTACCAATCAAACCATTTCAAGCATCAATACAGAGCTTATATTTTATTTTCAATTATTTATTTAAATAGAATTTGATTGGGTTTGATTTAATTGCCAGAAATGATATTTTGATTGCATTTTAATTTATTTTGATTTCTTTTGCAGGAAAACAGTGGAAAAGATATGGAGAAAATGATTTCAAGCAATGAGAATGCTCCAGCAATTGAAGATCAGAATTAGGAGCAATTAAAATTATATTTGGCAGATTTCTCTTCAACAAACTCTCCTCTCCAAAGTTCATTCACAAATATTATAAATAACAGATTGCAGAATGTAAAAGAGGCTGCTCTCCTCTGCAATTTTAGACTTCTGAAAGCACTATTGTTATAGAAATTTAGAGTTGTAGGAGAGAGGAGAGAAATCTCAGATCTGGGGATTATTGAGGATTTTCCTTTTGTAGTTTGAATTATACATGAAGGGCAAAGTTTGCACTATTGTGGCTTTAGCTTTGAAAGTAGAAGTTCAAGCAATGTAAAGGGCTGTTGGAGACCAAGAACAGAGAAATGGATGCAATAAATTGGTATTTCTAATACTACTGTTTTAAATATCAGTTTCATTTTTATAGTGACAAGGATGTTTCATTTTATTCATGTTTGTGCACTATTGTCAATATGGGTAATTTGCATCAATCTTGTTATTATGTACCTCTGTTTTTTATGGATTAATTTCTGATTTCTGAGTAACTATTTACTCAGAAATCTGTCTTATTAAAACTAATTTATTGAGTGGTAATATGTTGTGAACTATTTCCACATATTATTGTTTAGTTATTGGGTTTGCTGATTTGATAATCAATATCATTTATGTGAACTACTTCCTGAGTGTTGTTGGTTTATTATTTCAGTAAAAAGGTCTCAATAGGATGTGTTTTGATATCCATAATATCAGTTAATTGAACTAATTCATTAACTTGATATTCATTATAAACAAGACATATTTAAATCCCAATATTTTGATTATCTTGCTCTTAGTTGGGTTAGATCTATATCTGTCTAATTAAGATAGGATTTAGGTTAGTTTCTTTTGCTTGCATCATAGAATAAGCTTGCATTTAGAGTAAATTCTACATTCTTTTAAGTCCTCTCCTCAAAGAGGCAAAACTTTAGTTGTGGCTTGGCTGAACCCAAATCAGCTTAAGGGTCCTTCTCTTGCCTGATCAGCAAGAAGAAGTGATCTGATGTCCCTGTCTATTGGTAGTTAAGGATACATTATAAACCAATAGCAATAGGGAGAAGGTAACTGGACCTAGATAAACAGTCGGAGCCACCACACCAAACGGAAAAGGAGCTGCTTTTAAGGTCCGGACCGGGTGGTTATCCCCCAATGTTGTTGCAGCGATTTTCGAGGCATCAACATTTTTGGCGCTAGAAGGAGGGCCTGAATTTTTTTGTCTATTGGAGTCTTTTCAATTTTAACATTTTGTTTATGGCTCCTCTTAAACTTCCAATTTGGAGTTGTATCCATGGACGTGCATCCTCCAATACTCCACCCGAAGTGGTAAGACTCTTGTCTCAGGAAAAGTTTAATGGTAAGAAAAATTCTTCTGCTTTTAACCATGTCTTTCAATTTATTCAAAATGTGTCAAATTACGATTTTCAAGGAATTGATGAAGGCATTTTATGCAGAATTTTTACTCTCACATTTGCGGCAAAAGCCAGAAACTGGTGCAAAACTCTTCCAGTTGCCTCAATCCATAGCTGGGATCAATTTGTTACAATTTTCATTGGTAAATTTGACGGCTACGATTATGAACAGGTATGTCAAGAAATTGAATATCTACGAAGGTTTAAAAATGAATCTGTTAATGATTTTCATATTCGATTTCACTTGAATTGTTTAAGATTTAGCGACGAAGATAAACCTACGGAAGAAGAATCATTAGATTGGTTTAAATATATTAGTTCTCTTCCAACCATTCCCAATCCATATGAAATTGATTCAAGCTTTGTTCCATCCCCTTCCAATACAAATGAGAATCCCAATTCGGATGTGCAAATAAATGGTGACGAAGTGGTTTTACAAAGCTTGGAAAATATTTCCATTCAAATGCAAGAAGACAACAGCAGCAATTTTGGAGAAAAAGCCGCCTTGAAATCTGAAAGCTACTTTGAAGTAAATTCGGAAAATCAAATCGCAAATCAGCAAGTACAAGCAGCAATCAAAGCAAATAAAATGCAAACTGCTGTACAAATTTCTGAATTTCTCCATGATGAACAAATGCCGAAATCAGAGCAGCAAAGCAGCGTTCTTCAAGAAAGCATATGCACGCAAAGGAATGATCTGCAATCTGAAATTTACAATGAGCATAATGCACAAGAGCTCTCAAACAGAGACAGTTTTAAATGCATTGTTTCAGGTTCACATTTTTCCCTTTATCCTGATATTTTCAATAATGGTAATATTTCTCCTCCTGGTATTAATGATATTTCAGAAATTAAAGAGGTTGATCTAAATGAATTACCATTAAATTTTTATCAAGATAAAGAAACAATAATTGATCATTCTTTTGCCATTAATGAACATGAAATTCTTGTTCCTTCTTGTTTGGATATATTGGATGAGATTGAAGGGAATTCTAGAGAGTCTTGTGAGGTCATTTATGATGATTACTCTGATATTGAGGATGTTGATTTCAATTTTTCTCAAAAGAATCCTCATGATAAAATTCAAATAACATATGAGAATGAGGAACGCTTCAATTTAGAAATTATCCCAACCAATCCTCATTTTAGAGTAGCTAATTATCTTCATGATTTCATTATTCTTGAAAACAGTCCAATTTATGATTCATATGAGGATCAAACTCCCATTCCTATTCATAATCATAATTCGTTTTCTATTTCACAAGTTGGAATTCGAAATCACCCAAATTCCATAATTCTGGCCATTCCTTGTGAAAATGAAATCATTTCAAAACGATCCCAAATGTGCTGTAACATTAGTTGTACAAATAGTGACTTCATTTTAGTTTTTCTTTCACAGCTATTTTGTTTAAACTTAGATTTATTTTCTGATTTTATTTTGCAAAATTTCCACACTTTTCGCTGGCATATTGAACACCTTACTATCAAACACTCAATTGATGCCTTGCCCGATTGGGAAATTGAAGTTTCATATTATAATCATGAGCATCAAAAGATATCAATATTTCAATTTCAATCAATGCTAATGTTTCATCAAGAGCTTCTATTTTTTCAAAGGCAATATCAACAAGAGAGTGTATTTTTGCAATCTGGCCAGCTATTCAATTTAATTAATAATTTTCCATGTCATTTGACAAACTTCCATTCATTTTTCATTGACTCATTTGAAGATTATTTGGAAGTTTTTCCTTCAAGGAAAATTGTCAATGATTTAACATTTGTACATAATACTAACAATTCTTTCCAGGCCTTTGAATTTCAAAACTCATATCCACAATTCGGCCTGTTATCTCTTTCCTTGAACATTTCCCCATCCTTAATGGAAATCCATCCAGATTTTTGCGATCCAATTGGTATCGAATTGGAAAGGAAATTTCATGAGAAATAGATTTTAATTAAGTTGCTAACAATAACTGTACATTCTTATTTCAGATTTATTTTCCTTAGTTTAGTTAGATTTTTATTCTTATTGCTAACATTTGAATTGTACATAAACGCGGGAATAAAAATGAGAAAATGGCTACACTGGAAATATGACTATACCTAGTCATTCTCATGCATATGGTTAGAATAGGAGTAGGATTAATTTAGTTATTTTGTTTTATGTAGTTAATTTATTTTCAACAATTCTGTAGATTAAAAAATAAAACAAAGCAATCAGCCTTCTCATACATGATAATGGGAACATTTTTCCCTATCAGAAAATTTTAATTCTTGCTTTCATTTTTGAAACTTCTTAAAGCGATATCTCTACTCTGCCTATTTTGAATAATGTCTTGATTAAATTCAATTAAAATTGCACTTGGTATCAATTGCCTCAAAGCTACTTTTCTTCATTTCAGGTTTTCCTTCTAAGATTTTCTCTTGAAATTTATATGGTGAGGATTTGAGGATATAAAAGCTTCATGATCCCATTATCCCATGAGATGTGTGATTGACTATGATAAGCCTAATTCTAATCATTATTAGTCAGTCTAACCTGTCACGGTAATCATATGAAGTTCATATTATCTTCCTCGGAATTTGCCAAAAGCTGATCTTAAGGATGCCCATTTTTCCAAGTGCACACATTTAAATCTGTTTTGATATTTTTCTACAATTAGTAGCTTAATCTCATTCTAATCTTTAGTTTATTATCTGATGCTGTAAAAACGCATCATGTCTATTTACTAAAGGCATTATTAAAAAGTCACTATAACAATACAGATTTTTCTCAAGATTAATTCAGAATGAGCGGAGTTAATAAATTGTTACTTCACTTCGAAAGGGAAGCATAGTTTCATATTTATTTCTGGTAAATTTTATATTCCATGAACATGAATGATTGATTTCATTTAGGCTGATTGCGCACTTAGATTTACAATAAATAATGAGATGATTTTAATCAAAGGAAGAATTTGAAGATTTATCAGGTAAAATTTACAGACAAATTCTTTTCAGGTACGCATTTACAACTTTATTTTCATCCATTATTAGTTCTGTTTTTCTTAGCTTATTTTTTATTTATGTTCTGTTTTATGTGCAGGTTTTTATTTCTTTTCAAAATCTGAAGTAAGCAGCAAACTCATTTTAAATTTGCAAACAGGTTCAGGGAAATTCAATTCTGATTCATTAGAGTTTAAGCATTTTTTAGCTTTGTTTTCATTCATTAGAAAACCCAATTGAAATTTCAAGAAATATCATAAGACCATTCACATCACAACATTTCATCAGAAGTAGCTCTTAGCATTCTTTTTTATCACAAATTGTTCATTAAAGACCTCCGATGTATTATCTTACTCATATGTCATATTGCATTTCGCTTATCGGAGCTTTCCAAGTGAAGTATACTTCCATGAACATGAATCGCCTATCTTCGATAATCGACTTTACCGATATTGCGATAAACACATAATTCCGGACCCGATATGAAATTCAAATCAAATTCATTAAAATATCGCGTCCGTTCAATCGCAATAATGGTAGGAGTATAACTTTAAAGGAGGTCGATGTTTCGGATCCGATATGTTATCAAATTTTCAACATAAAATTATCGGGTCCACTCTTCATCACATATCGGCATATTGAGAATTGTTAAATCATGTGCATAACATTGCCGATCGCGATCGCCGATTAGCCACGTCATTCATCGCATATCGGCATCGCAACAATCATATTGTGTTACATCGGGTGCTTAAGATTGCCGATCGCCGATTTACGTCATCCATCGCATCGCCGATATCGCAATCGCTTCCTTGCAGTTTTATTTATGGCCGATATCTCGGATCCGATATGTTATTAAAATCCCATCATAAAAAGTTATCAGGTCCGCTCTTCATCGCATATCGGCATCGCAAAAAATATATTGTGTTACATCGGATACCAAAAGTTTGCCGATTTCCGATTAGCTACGACTTCCATCGCATCGCCGATATTGCAATCATTTCATCACATCACCTCTCTGAATCTACAATGTGTATTTTGCAATATGGGAAGCACGATGCAATTTATTTTCTGATCCCCGATATAATATTTCTTTAATGATGCGATCGCTTCATTTCATTGAACATGTTTTTATCGGCAATTTGCCATTGCAATCTCCGATGCAATAGCTTCCAATGCATGCCTATGAGCCATTAACATTTAATCGATATATGGCATAGCAATAAAGGTAAAGTCTTGCAAATTAAAATTCAAGCATGGTGAAGAAACATGTTATGTGAATCATCCGATACGGCAATGTGTTATTTTAAAAGCGAGCTTGGGTAACCACTATGGTAAGAAAACAGTTAATGACCAATTTGCAGCATATTCAAATTATTTCAATTTCTCATACATTTTAGTTTAAATATATAATTCCATAATTAAAAATGGAATTCAAGACCTCTCTATCTTCATATTTAAATTTTATTATCGTAGATTTGGTCTTGATTCCGAACTATTTATAAAATCATGGAATTTATATGAAACTTATGATATTTTGAGAAACAGTCATTGTTGCAAATTCTCATTCTCATTTTTGATGCATTTGCTTTAATTTCAACTCCCTTGAACACTAGGCATTTCATTTTTACGTTTTACTGCTTGCTTTAGTGTAAATAAAATAAATAATGATTTTGGGTTACAAGATTTTGGTTAGTGTGACTTCTTCATGTTTTTAATGTTAATTAAAATAAGAAGTCAGTTAGTTTGGAGAAATTGACACCTTTCAGGTAAGATCAAAAACAATTATCCAATGGTAAGATTCATGTGCCCACTTTCATTAATTCCCATTTCATCACTCTAGTTTCAATTTTTGTTTTTAATTATGCTGATATAAAACCCTGTTTTGCAGCTCTTCACAAAATTTTTTAATCTTCTGCCGAATCATATTTTCAAAGTCCATACTCTTCTCCTGGCTTTATTTCAATAAGCAACGATAATCTTCATCGAAACAGCTACACCAGGAAGTTTCCGAACCTTTAATCTGTTTCTTTAAGCATTCCTTTTTAGAAAATGATTAAGATGATGCTTGGGAACAAGAAGACTCATATCAAACAGAAATTATTCATTGTGGCTGAATTTTACGATCACTGTTATCTAAAAGCCTAAATTCACAACTCTGCAAGGTATGTTTTCTAAATCTCAACATAAGAAGGAATTTTACATTCTTATTTTCTTTTTCTTCATATTGTTGGAGACATTGGTATAAACATTCTTGTTTGAGTTTATCTTGCGAGACTTGGATTTTCCTTTCCATTTTTAGAGATTTCTTTGTTTTTATTTTTGTTCGCTGATTTCTTTTCTCATTTTAGCATAAGAATTCTTTTCCTTTGGATTTCAATTTTGATTTTGGTAAATTTTTCAGTATTTATATGGAAGGCCTATTGGTTACCTAACAATGGTCAGGATACGTGGAGAAAAATTGTTAATAGTCACCTATTAGCTTTTTCTTAAATCTCTTAATAGAGTTTGATTTTCTTATTATTAAAGTAGATATACTTAAGGAAGAGATTATCAATCAAGAGAAGTTGGCAAAGTATCATAAAATCTGCAAAAATTCATTTTACATCAAAATTGTAATCATTTTGAGATTTCAAAATTTTATTAGGATCTTTCAAAGTTCTATTATCAGTCAAGAAAAGTTATTTTTAACCAAGTAAAGATACTTTACAGCAAAGCACCTTTAACTCTAAAATTGTCATTCTTAACTCTTAAGGAGTCAATGATTCTCCCTGTCCCAAAAAGTCTTATTTTTCTAGAGAATAATCCAGAAATATATTTAAACTTAAAAGATAAGAGGTCTCATCGTGAGCCTGCTTACCATGATCATAGGGGAAGAATAGATTGACATTACCAACACTGCTAAACAAACCAGGGTAATGGCTTATGATTGCAAACAATTATAAGACAAGGGGTCTCATCACGAGCCAGCTTGTTCAGTCCAATTTTAACCAGTGAATGGCATTGTCAACTATCTGGCTACCATACTAGGACAATGGCTTTTAAGATTTAATAAAAAATATAAAAAATAAATAAAAAATAAAAAATAAAAAATAAAAAGAAAATAAATTTATCTCTAGATCAATAATTATTAAACAGATGGGATTCTGAATCATTTATGATTAAAAGGTAACCCTGTCGAGACTATAGATGTTTGCTGGCAACAGTGGCTCTACCTGTGACAAATGAGTATATCTTAAAAGCTAAGCTGTAAAGTTACCCCTGCTTTATCCCTTCAGCTAATTAATGACTGATATAGAGTTTCGAAATATTTTAATTTATGAGGAATTTTAAGAAAAATTACAGTTAGATGATTCTGGTTTTTATTCAGACTAATGAACTAAGTTAAGCATTTCAAGCATAATCTTCTCTTCTTTAATTATTTTTGCTTTAATTTTAGGAAAATCTCATTCATAACAGAGATAACTGGTTCTTCTCCCGTGTGTCGCCAATTGTTGTGGTAAAAATACAACACCCCCCATTATTGATGCGTCCGCTTCGAATAATGGGGACCCTTTCTATAAAAAATTTGGCTAAGCACCTTTTTGATTTTTATTTTAATTGATTGCCCTACGCTTTCATTAATTTTTAGTTTTCTTTGGATTCTTGTTTTGATTGCTTTGTTAGAATCGATTTTTTTATAAGCTTCACATTGACGCTTGTTTCACCTCATTTGGTCAACTGGTTTGAAAATGGCACTCCTTTGAAGTCTCATCATTTATCTAGCCTGAGTTAAAAATGTATAAAATGTACAATATTGCATTTTGTAAATAAATTAGTTCAATAAGGCATTCATTTTAAATATTAACCCGTAGCAAGTTTTTACTAACATTTTTCATTTTTAGTCATGCAGCTAAATTATTAATTATCGGGGTTTTAAGAGATTCACTCCAATTGCCAAATCAAATCTTAATCTCAAAAATCTAAACATTCAAGTGGCTGCAGTTTATTTTTCGTTTATTTTCCAAGTAGCTATCATTTAGAAACTTATGTTCATAAAAATAAAACAAAAAATGAAAATTTAAGTTTAAAATTAAATTTTAAATTAATTAAATTAATTAATATATTATATAATTAATTTAATTAAATTAAAATTTAAAACAAATAAAAATATATATATATATATAAATATAAATATAAATATGTCGCATCGGCAATTTTATAAGATATATTGAAAAACCATGCCCCGATGCCCCGATGCGATATCGCATCGGGGACTTTGACATTGTACACATTTAAGAACCCCGATACCCTCACTTCCCCCGATCACCGATTAAACAAAAGACTTTCTTTTTCGCATCGGACATAAATGGTTTATCGCATGAACACATTTCTTAAGATGTCGATATGCCGATCGGCGAAAAAAAACATGAGGCATGGGATATTAAAGCGAAAAGCATGTCTTAAGTTTTGGCATTCGTTTGAGATTTCTAAAATCACTCATACGTATGAGTGGAAAGTAGTTTAGGTTAGTATATCTTTAATATTAGTTTATATATGTTAAATGTAATATATTATATTATATTAATTAAATTAATTAATTTTATATAATATTTAATTAATTTAAATATCAGTTAGATTAATATTAATTAGTTTTTTTAATTAGATTAATATTGATTAGTTTTTAATTAAGAATGGATTTGTTTATAAATCATTAGTTAGTTAAATTAATAAATAGTTTAGTTTATAATTAGCAATTAAATTAGAATTAATTAGGGACTAATTTAGGATTTAATTTTTTATTTAAATTCTCATTTTTTTTAGCCCAGCAACAGAATTTCCAGATTTACATCAGATTTGACCCATCAACTTTGGAAGCTCATAAATTGAGTTCTACTTGGCCAAATGAGGCCCAGGACGGCTCATTGGAAAGAGAAAATCAAGGAGAACATTTTGAAGGAGGTTTCACCAACAGATTTGATCATTTATTGGGCCAAAAATCAGGCAGAAGATCAGGCTCCGAATTTTGAAAACAAAATCAATTTTCTGAGTTATTGTTTTCAATTTCATTTGTCCAAAGCTCTTCTAATTGCAGATCCATTGGTCAATAATATCATTTACCAATCAAACCATTTCAAGCATCAATACAGAGCTTATATTTTATTTTCAATTATTTATTTAAATATAATTTGATTGGGTTTGATTTAATTGCCAGAAATGATATTTTGATTGCATTTTAATTTATTTTGATTTCTTTTGCAGGAAAACAGTGGAAAAGATATGGAGAAAAGGATTTCAAGCAATGAGAATGCTCCAGCAATTGAAGATCAGAATTAGGAGCAATTAAAATTATATTTGGCAGATTTCTCTTCAACAAACTCTTCTCTCCAAAGTTCATTCACAAATATTATAAATAACAGATTGCAGAATGTAAAAGAGGTTGCTCTCCTCTGCAATTTTAGACTTCTGAAAGCACTATTGTTATAGGAATTTAGAGTTGTAGGAGAGAGGAGAGAAATCTCAGATCTAGGGATTATTGAGGATTTTCCTTTTGTATTTTGAATTATACATGAAGGGCAAAGTTTGCACTATTGTGGCTTTAGCTTTGAAAGTAGAAGTTCAAGCAATGTAAAGGGCTGTTGGAGACCAAGAACAGAGAAATGGATGCAATAAATTGGTATTTCTAATACTACTGTTTTAAATATCAGTTTCATTTTTATAGTGACAGAGATGTTTCATTTTATTCATGTTTGTGCACTATTGTCAATATGGGTAATTTGCATCAATCTTGTTATTATGCACCTCTGTTTTTTATGGATTAATTTCTGATTTCTGAGTAACTATTTACTCAGAAATCTGTCTTATTAAAACTAATTTATTGAGTGGTAATATGTTGTGAACTATTTCCACATATTATTGTTTAGTTATTGGGTTTGCTGATTTGATAATCAATATCATTTATGTGAACTACTTCCTGAGTGTTGTTGGTTTATTATTTCAGTAAAAAGGTCTCAATATGATGTGTTTTGATATCCATAATATCAGTTAATTGAACTAATTCATTAACTTGATATTCATTATAAACAAGACATATTTAAATCCCAATATTTTGATTATCTTGCTCTTAGTTGGGTTAGATCTATATCTGCCTAATTAAGATAGGATTTAGGTTAGTTTCTTTTGCTTGCATCATAGAATAAGCTTGCATTTAGAGTAAATTCTACATTCTTTTAAGTCCTCTCCTCAAAGAGGCAAAACTTTAGTTGTGGCTTGGCTGAACCCAAATCAGCTTAAGGGTCCTTCTCTTGCCTGATCAGCAAGAAGAAGTGATCTGATGTCCCTGTCTATTGGTAGTTAAGGATACATTATAAACCAATAGCAATAGGGAGAAGGTAACTGGACCTAGATGAACAGTCGGAGCCACCACACCAAACGGAAAAGGAGCTGTTTTTAAGGTCCGGACCGGGTGGTTATCCCCCAATGTTGTTGCAGCGATTTTCGAGGCATCAACACTTTCCTGCAGACTCGTTTATAGTCCCACACCTTCTTTCAGCCGCTCGGAGCACTGAGACTGTAATTCGGTTGGTTAGTCAGACAGCCGACCCACTCATGTAGAGCTTTAGGCGACTGCCATTTACTCGTCCAGGGAAGGGCTCTCCATTAAGCTTGTCGAGCTGGACCACGCCTCCATCTGTGACCTCTTTGACTACATATGGTCCCAACCAATGCATTCAGAGTTTTCCAAGGAATTTCTTGAACTTGCTGTCATACAATAATACTAAATCGTTTACTTTGAACGTGCACAACTTGATATGGCGATTGTGCCAAGCTTTCTCGCACTGTTTTTGTACCTCCTGATGGAATCCTGCCAGAAACCGTTCTTCCTCAAGTTCTTCCAGTTGCGCAAGCCTCTCTTCCAAGGCCTCGCGGTCTGCCATGCCGGTCATCACTGCTATCTGCAATCTGGGTACAATGTATTCCATTGGCATGACGGCTTCCGTGCCGTAGACTAACCTAAACGGTGTCTGCCCCATCAATTTCTTGCATGTGGTTCTGTAAGCCTATAGCACGACAGGTATGCGCAAATCCCAATCGGTTCGCTGCACATTACATACTTTGGTCAAAACAGTCTCCAGAATCTTGCTGAATGCTTCTAAGGTCCCGTTCGCTTGCGGATGGTATGGCGTGCTTTGCTGATGATACACCTATAATTCCTCAGTGAGTGCGTTGATGGTTTCATTTAGGAAGTGTTTTCTGCGGTCACTCATTAAAATTTTCGGGCATCCAAACCATGTCAAGACGTTGTCAAATAAAAGTTTCGTAGTTGTAGCGGCCGTATAGTCCTTAACTGGTTGTGCTTTCGCCCATCGAGTCAAATTCTCTGTCGTAGTGATGATGTAGCGTGCACTCGTCTTTCCTTGAGCTGTGATAGGCCCCACAAAGTCTATCACCCATTTTTCGAATCGCTGCAGTGTCATTTGTGTATTGAGTGGCATCTCATCCCTTGAGATGGTTTCCCAGTCTATTGACATACGCCACAGGCCCAACAATACGCTTTTGAGTCTTGATGTAGGGATGTCCTCCTGCATCCCCCCCATGTGCTTCTGCAAGAATCTGTCCTTGTTCAAATTCAGGTACATATATTTGTAATATTTCGTCATTTCCCATTTTGTAGAGGTGCCTCGCAATAACAGTAAAATCCGCCGCGTGTACCACCAATTCTTTTCTCTACTGAACTGAATATCCCTGCAGCGCAGTTCCTGTGGTTAAGAAGTGGATTATATCCTCAAAGTGGCCATCCGTGATGCGCACTGTATAAAGCTGTGCATCAGGTAGTCCTTCCTCCAAATTTGTTGGCTCCTCACTGTTCTCAATTCACGATAGGTGATCTGGGCCTGCGTTTAGGCGTCCTGGCTTTACGATGACCTCGAAGTCATATTCTTGAAACAGTAACAACCATCTACAAATGCACCCCCCCAACACAGGCTTATTCACCAGGTATTTCAACGTGGAATGGTCGGTATACATCTTGAAGTGCCCACCGAGTAGGTAGTGGCGGTATTTTTGGAGTGCGTATACCATTGCAAATCCCTTGCGCTCAGTAGTAGAGTAGTTCTTTTCGGCTTTGGACAATTGTCGACTCACAAACGCGATCGGGTGATCAATGCCTTCCACTCCTTCCTACGTGAGTACAGCGCCCAATGCGATACACGACGCATCAACATGTACATGAAATTCAATGCCCCATTTTGGGAAGACCAAAATGGGAGTGGATGCCATCTTTTCCTTGAGAATCTCCATACTTTTCTTACAATCATCATTCCAACAATATGTAGCGTCCTTTTTCAACAATTATTCCATTGGAGCCATGATTTGTGCATAGTCCTTAATAAACTTTCAATAGTAGCCAGTGTGACCCAACGTGGTGTGAAGTTGTTTGGCACTTCGCGGCGCTTGCGGATTGAGTATGACAACAATCTTCGCAAGGTCCACCATCAGACCTTGTCTGCAGACCACATGGCCAAGCAAATTTCCATAGGGGACGAGGAAGGTTCACTTCTTAAGATTCAGCGCAATCTGGTGTCGTCGGCAAGTATCCAGCATCAACCGTAAGCTCGCTATATGTTTCTTGACTAGCCCAAATACAGTCCAATCGTCAAAATAAACCTCCAAAACCTTGTGGATAAATTCCTTGAACACAACCACCACTACGCATGAAAATATCGCTGGTGCGATCTTGATCTGATGGTACCCTGAGAACCCATCCGTGAATGAGTAAGCTTCCTATCCGCCAACAATCTCCAAGACTTCATGTATAAACGGTGTTGGGAATAGATCATGAACACAGGCATCATTCAACTTTCTGAGGTCCACGCAGATTCGAATTTCTCCCTTCTGTTTTTTCTCTTGCACTATCACAGGACTCACCCAGTTGGACTCTTCCACTGGTTCAATAATTCCTGCTGTAAGCATTTTGTCCAATTCTTCGTGGACCTTTTCCTTATACTTTCAATTCAAACAGTAAGGACGCTTCTTAACTGGTCTCGCATCCGGTTTCAGAGTTATCTTCATCATCCTTAGGTCACTGAGGATCCCTTTTAACTCTATGATTTTGGTCAGGAATAAGTCTTGATATTCGCGAAGTAACTCTACGACCTTATCCACCGTGGCATCATCCCAGTAGTCCTCAAGCGTTGCATACTTTGGCTCCACATCTGTACCAATGTTTACCTGTTTTGTTTTCAGTGCGCAGTGATGTCGAGGTCCTCGATTGATGGTCCTTGAACTTCGTGACTCGCTTTTGTCTTCAAAATATTAATATTTCAGGGGTCATCATCATCATCCTCCACTTGCATGTTGTAACATTCTAGGGCATGGCTTAACTGAGATGACCATACTGGTTGATCTATTTCCTTTGGTTCCTGTGGTATTTTGAAAATGGCGGCTTTCACAACTTGCAGCGCATTGTCAACAGTATTCGCCCATAGGTCTTCAAATGAGAACGTTAACAAAAAGCCCTCGTGCAAGATATCCCATTCCCCCGTACCATGTCGGAGTTCTGTTTCAGTATACCAGTTTCTTGGGATGACATCTAGGGTATGATAAAATAAGTGTACCCATTCAGGTCGGGGCTCTTCGCAATAGGCTTTGGTCCATTTTTTGAGGTGCATGAAAAGGTCATCGCGTCCATCGTATTTCTCAGTTATTCATAGTTTTGGCTTCCCAAATCTTAGCTGCAACATCCTTTTGCAGTCGCGCCAGTTTTCAAAGTTTCCTTCATGTGTTCCCCACCAACGCGTAGGTGTCACGCGCAACACCCACTTTAATGCATCGAACCTCTGGTGCTCTAGCATTGCACTCTCAAATTTGTTCAAGAATTCATCTACCGTTGTCAATCCATCATAGGTTGGTAGATCTCGAGCCTGGGCGGTTACGCACCGTAGTGATTTGGTCATCATATTACAATTTAGCGTCGTTAATTCACTCAACCGATTGTGCCAGCATTCATCTTCTTTGTCTGAATCCAAAGGGTAGGACTCTGCACGTTCCCACAAGACCCTTCCACTTGCAGTCAGATTTAGCCAATCCTGGTTTCATGCGGTTATCTTGTAGATACAATCCAGCTCCTCATCACCTCCATCATCGTGCACGGTGTTAACACCCAGGTTGTTCCCTTTGACTCTAAGGGAATACGGCTGGGGTAACCACTAACCAATCTTTGGATTACAGCTTCTAGCCAAACTGTGATCAGAGAGGGCTCTCTCTTTAATATTTATCTCTGTTTTGTACTGATTTTAGGCTAGCTATAAGTTCAGGTTTGTTTAAGGTTTTGGTTGGATGATAATTTCAGTCAAGGTGCTTATGCATTCTCCAAAGTGTTCTAGTCCATTGGGCTATGGAGTCAGTGGTCCTTTAGTTATTTTGAGGTGCTGAGTGATTTGCTGTAGTGATGCTGCAGAGCCAGATTAGTGTCTGAGAACAACGTTTATAATAGTGATTAAGTGGAGTGTATCCAGTTAATGCAAGGCAGTGAAGAATCTTGCAGTGAACTGCTAAAGAAACACAAGGGGAATATTGTCCTAGAAGCAATTAAGAATTTCTAGGTAGTATTCATACTTATAGAATCAATATAGACATGAGCAATTAAGAATTCATGTGCATAGTAATCCTGAAGACAAACATTTACAGTAGTAAAAATTGAGTACAAGGTGTAGCGAAACAAGTCCTGCACTATTCTTTCTTTTTACTGCTAGCTTAGTATAAGATGAGTATGATTTTGACAAACATAAGTAAAACAAGAACAGAGTTTGGAGAAAACTTGTTATTTCATCAGACAACACAGGAATTCTGCATCAGCACATGGAGCATCATCCAGACATCAAATATTTCAGGAAATCACTGAGCTCATCCAGCCCTTTGTATTAGATAATTCTGAAAGTGTACAATACATTTGTCTCGTAGAGAAAATTACCAACCCCTTATGAGTTACTCAGGGGAGTATATATACAAAATTTACATCAAAAATATCAGCGAATGAGTTAATATCTCATTTATGATATGCTAATCTCTGGAATGCAGTAGCTGAAGGAGTGAATGCTGCAGTAATTCCTTAATGCCTCAGCTGTCAAAATAGTCAGAAGATATTTGGACTTTATGGCTGTTAGAGTCGGCTGGAGATGTGCTGTCTGAAACTTGGATAGCTGTCATTGTCTATGTGATGAGTCACTTTTTTAGCTGCTTTAACTGTTGACATTTGTCATGTTATTTGTCTTGTAGTGACCTGGAGCTGGCAGTGGCCGAATGACAGAAGCTACCGTGGCAAAATCTGAAGCATAAATTGCCACCAATCCTCCTTAGGCATTTGATGTCTGCGCATCTTTATCAATGTTTCCTCGGCCTCTGTATGTCTATAAATATTGGGAGGGGTTTCAAACAGGTGATTTACTTCATTCTCAATGAAGAACAGGCCTCCAAGTTTGTCATATAAGCTCTGTCCTGTGGGAGGCCCTGCTTGTTCAGATGAACTGCCAGATGCAATAATCTTATTTTCAATAGTGGTTGCCATTCTGTTGGCCATTTGATCTGGAGAGATCAGTTTTCCTGCACCACTTAGTAAGCTGGGCAGGCCTTTTGCTTGCAGCACTCCCATTTTAACTTTGTATTCCTCCACATCTGCTTGCATCTCATAGTACTTCCTCTCCACTGTTTGTATATAGTTCCTGAGAGTTAGTACCTTCTTGGCAGAGAGGACAGCCTCTGTTCTGTTGGGAATGCCTATAGCTGCCAATTCCTCCCTTTCTTGCCTGTTCAGGAAGTCTATCATTCTGTTTGCCTGCTCTGCTCTGTTCCCTAGCACTGTCTTGGCCTTCTGAATTTCTGCTTGAGCTTGGCCCATTAAATCCATCTGCTCATGCATTATTTTTATTGACCTCCATTGTTGTTTGATGGATTGGCCAATTTTGGCCCATAGGATTCTCTTTATGTCGGCCATAGCAGTCTCCAGATTCAGCTCTTTCTCTAAGGCCTTTATCTTTTCTTTTTGGGCCTTTATTTCTCTGCCCTGTTCTGCTACAGTCACTTTGGACTTGTCATACTTGGCATCCAGTTTTGCCAACTTCTCCTTGGCCTTCTTTATTTCATCTGCCTGGAGCTCCATTGCTTTGACGGCCTTGGTCAATTCCTCTACACTTGGGCTGGCATTTGGAGCTGCTGTTGTTCCTACTGCTTCTGTTGTGGGGGCCACTGCTGCCCCTGAAGTTGCTGCTGTTGTTGAAGTAGTTGGAGGAGCTTGGGAAGTGGATTCTGCCTGTTTATCTTGTAATGCTCCTTCCAGCTCTCTCTCCAAATCCCTGATCCTCTGGTCTTGCTGCATTAGGAGGTCTAATTGGTCATCGACCTGTTTTTGCTTTTGAAGCTCTGCGGTTTGAGGGTGCTCTGTGGGCTGCAGCTTCAACCTTTTCTTTAATGCATTCAGGTCATCATCTTTCTTCTTCATAAGGGCCTTCACACCCTTTGGATCACTAGGATCATGTCCAAGATCAATGATGATGTCCTCCAAAGATTTTATTCTGTTATCTTTGGCCAGGGAGGACATTCTCTCAAAATCCAACTGAGTGTTGGTATTTTTGAGTGACTCCTTTAGTTCATGGGCCATGGTTGCCCTCTCCACCAAAGTTGCATACACCATTTCTCCAGTTTGTTTGTGGAGTTCTATTTGGTCCATGGGATGGATGTCTTTGGCCATGACCTCCACCCTTGTCTTCACAAAATCTGCAGCTGATGTAGGCTGAGGTTTTGTAGGCTTGAAATGACTAAATATCATTTTTTCTTCTTTAATGTCATATACAGACATTAATCTCTCTTGCTGGGCTGGTGTGGCATCTATAAATTGCTTGTAGACCTCAGCCCTCAGCAGCTCATTTTGAGCCTTTATTTGTTTGAAAGAAGCCTTGGTGCTCTTGGGCTTCTTGCTTTGTTGGGAAGAAGAGGACACCTCCAAACCGAGCTGTAAAGTTTGCTCCTGCTGAAAGGAGCTTGTACCTGTATGCTGACTGCCCTCCCTGTCTTTTCTTGCACTGTCCAAGACATCTTCAGTAATGTCTTCTACCTCTGGGGAGTCTGCTCTTTGCCTTTTGGCTTCTGGCTGGTGGGAGGATCCACTGAGAGGAGTGGACTCTTCTCTATCTCTTTTTGTCCCCCTTTCCTCATGTGCTGGGGTCTGTAAAATTGGAGCAGTTACTGGCTCAGTTTGTGGGGGTGGAATTTGCAGTGCTGGAGCTGCTGGTAGCTCAGTTTGTGGAAGGACAGTTTGCCCTTGCTGCTGTTCTTGTTGCTGCTCTTGCTGTTGCTCACCTGAAGGGGCAGACTTTTCTTTCATTGTTTGTTCTTCTGCACCCATTATCCCTTTGCCTTTATCTAACACTGGTGCTGCTGTGGAAGATGCCTTTATTACTGGTGCAGTCCTTGAGGCTGAGGTCCCTTCTCCCACTGAATAAGGCGGTCTGAAAGGTACCTGCTGCACATAGTCTAGGTCAATAGTTTTTTCAAGCTCCTTCACATTCTTTAGCATTGTCTCTTCCTCAGTTAGATTTTCAACTAGAGTATCCATCTGCCATTCTTGCAGGTTGGCATATTTTTCAATGTGTGGGTACTGGCAATGCTTAATGCCTATAAGCCTATACTTGTTTCTCCTAGTAGTGATGAAACCTTCAGGGTCATAATGGACCCACCGAAAACTATAGGACAGCTTGTATTTATCCTTAAGGATTAGGTCTGCATCTTCCCACCCTTCTTTCTTGTTCATGATGAAGGGGCCCAACTGGTGTTTGAACTTGAGGTGGGCCTTCTTTTTGGCGCTGTGGAAATGGGTGAGGTCAGACTGAATCAACTGCCTGTAATACTCCAAGGCAAATAACCTCATAGGTACATATTTTGGGAGCCTGTATGGACAGAGCTCACAGCCATAGATCCTAATGACAGTATGGTTCTCATATAGGTACCAGTCACCTATTTTATATTTTTTGGAAAGCTGCAGAGCTTTCTTTATCTCATTTGATATTCTGGGAGGAGGGGACCTCATGAACATGCAAGAGACTGGGTATACAAATTGGTCAACAAATTCACAGTAGGTATAGGGTGAATTTGTGACTTTGTGATAGACAGAGGTCCAGAAGATGACAGATCTTCTTTCCCCTTTGTGATCCAGCTTTTTGATGTAGCATGGGAAGGCTTCAGAATGATAATACATGAACAGGTGGTAAATATAGGCCGAGTACTTGAAGACCCCCTGTCTGTCCACTTTGCTCAACTGATCATGAATCTTGTTAGCTATGAACTTAGCAAAGTTATATTTGCGGGCAGGGGGTTGGCGTGGGCTGTAAGCAGATAGCAATACCAGCATTGTTTTATCCACATGCTCACTGTTTTTGTATCCCAACACATAGGCAATCATGTCCAATAAAAGCCTGCCTACATCATTGAAATGGACATCCAGGTAGGGAGGTGGCCCTGTAGGCTGGCACTCAGGTCTCATGAATGTCCTAGTGACCTTTTGAATCTCCTCACTGGTCATCTTGGCACCAGTGTCCAGCAAATAGTTCATGGAAAATGGGATTAGCAACTCTGTCTGATCAAAATGTAACATTTTGTTGATGGACTCAGCATTAATGTAGAAAAGGATCCTCCCAGATGGAGTGCTAATAGCTCTGTGCTGCACATCATAGTTTTCAGCACATAGGTGAATGATTTCAGGGAAGACATTTACAGCTGGGAGACAATAATATGGTAGGTTTGACGCCCATATCCCATGTGTACCATGACCATCCTTATAGTCCTCTCTTAATTGACAGAAGGTCTGCAAGAAGTCCCTGTTACCCTCAAAGTCTTCAATAAGATAGTCCTTGTCAGCAAATGCCAAGGCCTCCAGCTCTTTATTTGGTGGATTTAGTGGAGCTACACTGAGGGATGAGGATGCAGAAGCAGCCATTGTAAAACTTGATTTTGAAATAAGGTGATGGCAATGGTTTGCAAAGTTCTTTAAGAGCTTAAGTAATAGGCCAAATGCAGACCAAGTCTGAAGTGTTTTTCTCAGTGGAAAATGCAAGCTGGTTTCTGTAGTTTGTTGCAAATTCACAGGGATGTGAATTGCTAAGGGTAAGTTGCAGAGGGTATGAGGTTTCCTTTGGTAGCAATTGCAGCTGGCCTGTACTCGGCAAAAGGGAACAATGTCGAGCACCTCGAGGGAAATTTTATGGTTCTGGCCCGCAGAACGACTGTTTTAATGTCAATTTTTAGTTCTGGGGGCAATGCAAGTTACTTTATCTGACTCTTAGTTAGCAGACAGAGCTAGACTGTGAACTTTGACCAGTGTTTTAATGGTGAACTAACAGAGAAATGGCATGCATGGGGCAAAACATGAGCTTTATGGTGAATACCTGGATAAACTAGCTTGGAAGCCTGCGGGCCGGGCCGTGGAGGCTTAACGCAGCTGAATTCTTGACTTGTAGTGGTCTCAATCTTGGATTTGATGGCTGGAAACAGATTTCGCGGCAAGCTGGTTCGCAACGGCTACGTCGTTTGTGCGTGAAAATGACCGCAAACGGCTAATTTTGTCGTTTATAACGACAAATTTGGAAAAAACATGCTATTGGCGCTTTTCTGCCGATGACGTCAGCATGACGTCATGGTGGGGCCCGGGTACGGAGGTGACGTGGCTGCTGAGGTGTAGGCCAGGGTGGCAGGACACGGTGGCGGGTAGATGTGGTGGCAGGGCTACGTGGAGGGCCACGGGACGCGGGGGTGGGCGGAAGCGACATGACGTCAGGCTGACGTGAGGGTGACGTGCGCCGGATGGGTGGTAATGGGGAGGCGGTAAGCGGGTTCCCCGCACCACCTTTGGGCCAAAGGCGGTATCGGGGAGGGGGCTCCGAACAACCCCACTGCCTGCCACGCGTCCCTGTACGGGGCGGAAAACCATTTTCCCCGGACGCTAAAGGTCGGCAGATCCGGGCCCAAGAATACCCGCCCACCGTTAGATCATGGGTGGCGGAAGATCGACGGCTGGCGGGCCCTCCGACGGATCGTGCAAGTTGGGGGGACCCGCTGGCTTATTAAATATTCAATTTAATATTTTTAGGTGGAAAACTTTAGAGTTAAGGGTTTTTGCGAGTTTTTTCGGGGTAAGGGTCAATCTGAAAGGGGAAAAGTGGTTAAAAGGTGGTTTTGAGCAGAGAAAAGGGGTTCTTGTGAAATTTACAGGGTAGAGGTGAGGTAATGGCTTAGGGGGAGGCTGTCACTCCAACCTGAGGTCAGAGCAATCCCATGACAGGGTTGACCATAGTCCATGATGGACTAATGTCTCCCTTGACAACTTATTTGGCTATAGTGCTAAAGGGAGGATATGTATATAATGCTGGGATTTATACACCATAGTGTTATTATAGTAGGGAAAGGGGACTATAGGGGACTTAGATAATAGAGTTAGGGGTTAATATGGATAGAAGAGGTGAATGAGGAGTGAAATGACCAGGTTTATTTGAAAACCACTTAGCTGTAGGAGTAGATCAAAATGAAAATATTTTTACATAGGAAATGTGGCTTTTAAAGGCATAAGCACCAGTATAAAACCTCAAACTTTTTCATGAATCTTGGCTGCTCAAGGGATGTTAGTAAATGGATGTGAAAAAGGGGACAATGGGAAGTTAGACATGCTCCTTTGCCTTGCTTTTCTTATCTTGACCAGCAAGATTCAATCTGAAATGAATACCACTTCTGCAACCCCATCTACTTACCCAGCTACTTTGCCTAGCATTTTTTGTTTCTTCTTGGAGGGTGCACTTGAACTTGCAGACCCTTATGTGCCTTTTCTTTTCATTGGCTTTTCTTTTGATCATCTATCTAAGACTGCCCTTATTTCTTCCAAGGCCCCAGATTAAGCAGTTGGGAACCTTAATTCTCTACCTAACTACCTTTGTCTGCCAAGATTAAACTGTTTGGACATACTTCTTTCTCTAATCTACAACAAAAATTGAGACATGGCATGACCCAGCTTAGGCTGTTGGATCACCCATTGAGAAGTATAACATCACTAATAAAATGCACATGTGTGCCTTTCATCAGAATATGAGATCTTTGCCTTGCCAAAGTAGATCATATTGGCATTTCCCAAGCCAATCATGAAAAATGAAACCTATTGGTATAGGTAGCTAACAGTGGCTCCACTTGGGGATGGTTTTTCTTCTTGAAAGACCAAGAACAGCAGGTCAGAATGCCTTGGTCATTGATCTGTTTTTACCAAAACTTGTAAGTTCTCTTCTTGTAGTTTCAAAATTTGGAGGCCACAACCTCTGTGGAATTTCTGAGACACTAAGCCCCCTTCTGCTTATTTACAGCAGCATTCTCAAAATGAACTATTTACATGCTGAAAAGAAAAGATATATACAGTTGTCTTATGTACAGAAGGGAAGACCCTATTATGTGGATGAAAAGTGATCAAAATAGTGTTTCAACATCCTGCCATTTACAGGACCTTCACCTAGGTCGGTGCCATCCAAATTCTCCAAAAAATAAGTGTTATTTCCTTGTAATGCTTGAATGACAAAAGGTCCTGTCCAAAGGGAATCAAATTTGCCATGTTTTCCTTTATCTTCTCTTCTTGAATCCCACTTGAGCACCTTGTTCCCTATGAAAAAGTCTTCAGCTTTGGTTCTTCTGTCAAAGGCTTTCTTCAGCTTCTCTTGAAGGATTTGGACTCTGTTATACACTTGATCTCTAGTTTGTTGCAGACATATAATTTGATTCACCCTCCTTTGCATATCATTGGGCTCAGCTTGACTCTCTTGCAGTAGTTTCATGACAGGAACCCCTAGTGAAGAAGGAAATTTGGCTTCTAGTCCATAGACTAACTCATATGGGCTGACCCCAATGGACCTCTTAGTTGTTATCCTATCTGCCCATAAGGCATTCACTAGTTTCTTATGCCAATTCTTCTTGTTTTCTTCCAACACTTTCTTTATGATGTTCACTAGGCTTTTATTTGATGATTCAGCTAGGCCATTCCCTTGAGGGTAGTAAGCAGTGGAGTGGCCCAAAGTAATCTGAAATTTGTGGCAGAAGTTGACCATCTTCTTGGATCTGAAAGCAGCAGCATTGTCTGTTATTATCTTGTTGGGGCAGCCAAATCTAGACAGTATGTTATTCTCCAAGAACTGAATAATTGTTGAATCATTTGCCTGTCTACATGGGATGGCCTCAACCCATTTGGTAAAGTAGTCTGTGGCTGTGAGGATCCATCTATGTTGGCCTGAAGATGAGGGATGAATTTCTCCAATGAAATCCAAGCCCCATTGCTGAAAAGGTCTTTCTGTTGCAATAGGCCTCAAAGGAAGTGGCAGCAACTTTCTTTTTCCCTCAAATATTTGACATTTATGGCATGAGGTAGTAAAATTCTTAACATCAGAGAACAAAGTGGGCCAATAGTAACCAGCCCTGAGTATTTTATCCACAGTGGACTTCCAATACAAGTGTCCACCACAGTCACCTGCATGAAATTCTTCCTTGATCTTGTTAGTCTCATTTTCAATCAAGCAGTTCAATAAGATACCCTCATGGTTTTTCCAAAGCAAATTGCCATTCATAACACAGAATCTTGAGGCTTTCATTTTCACAAACCTACACTTAGTTCTGGACAGTCCTGTGGGAGCACACAGGTTTTGTAACACATAACAGATATCAGAATACCAGGGGGATTGTTCAAAGGCTACATTGATCTTTGGAGTCGCCAGCTCCGGTTCACTGTCCAGTTGATTGATGTCCAAGGCTTGGAAATTTGTTTCAGACATTAATTTGGCCAAGCCCTGCCCTTTTATCAGTTTTGTAGGTTTTATTTCAATATCAAATTCCAAAATGTTGGCAATCCATTTTCCTCTTCTACCTTCCAAGTTCTCTTGAGTAAGTATGTCTTTCACAATTGGGCTTGGTACATAGGCTATAACATGGGAGTACAGGATGTAGATCCTAAAGTCTTTAATAGCTTTGACCAAGGCATATGCTTGCTTTTCCATGATCTGGTATTTCAGGGGTGCATCTCTAAGAGCTTTACTAAAGAAAGCAATGGGTTTCTCATTTCCTTGGTCATCTTTCTGTAATAAAACAGCGGCAATTGTGTGTTGGGAGGCAAAGGAAAATATGATAAATTCCCTATCAAATTGTGGATTTGTTAGAACTGGGGTTTGGGTGAGGGCCACCTTTATTCCTTCAAATGCTTGACTTGCTTCTACTGACCATTTTACCTTTGAATCCTTTTTAAGCATATTATTGAGTAACCTACTTAATTCGGCCAGATTTGGGATAAATCTCCTTAGAAAGTTGATTTTCCCCAAGAAGGCTTGTAATTCCTTCACATTTCTTGGATGAGGCATTTGTAAGATGGCCTGGATTCGGTCTGGATCAATCCTAATTCCATCTTTAGAGATGATGTGACCTAACAGTTTACCTTCCTCCAAACCAAACAGGGATTTTTTAGGATTTAAGGAAATCCCATATTTCCTACAAGTTATGAATATTTGTCTCAAATGTTTCAAGTGTTCTTGGTCAGATTTGGAAAAAGGTGTGAGGTCATCTAGATAAATGACAAGGAAGTCATGAATCTCTTTGGAAAAAGCAATATCCATTGCCCTTTGGAATGTGGCCCCTGCATTTTTCAACCCAAAAGGCATTTTAACATATTTGAAGGTTCCCCATGGGGTTGTAAATGTTGTTTTGTCCTGATCATCAGGATGTACTAAGATCTGGTTGAAACCTGAGAATCCATCAAGTAGAGAAATTCTCGAGGCCCCCACTACTCTCTGCAAGATGTGATCCATCTTGGGTAAGGGGTAATTATCTTTCAAGGATACTTGATTTAAGTTCCTTAGATCAACACAGAGCCTTATTTCACCAGTTTTCTTTCTTGTAGGGACTAAGTTTGAAATCCAATCAGAGAATCTGATTGGTGCTATGATACCTGCCTTAAACATTTTCTGTACTTCTTGTTCCATTGCTGGGAGAAGCATAGGATTAATTCTCCTAAGTTTTTGTTTAAAGGGTTTTTGATCTGGTTTGAGAGGGATGGTGTGTTGAATTACAGAGGTGTCATAGGATTTTAAATCCTCATAACTCCAGGCAAAGACATCCTGGAACTCCTTAAAAAGGTCAATGTATTTAGGCTTTTGATCAGGGGGTAAAGCAGCAGACAACTTTATGATTTTGGGTTGTTCAGCAGTCCCAATGTTGCACTCTTCTATGGCAGTGTTGAGGGGCTGCATTTTTGGTTTGCTGGGAACATCATTGGAATCAAAAATGTCTTCTAGAGGGGCTAAGCCAGTGGGAAGAAAATTGTCCTTCAATTGTATAACTTCAGCTTCATCATCAGCTGTCTCTTCACAATCAATTTGTTGAATTTCTAGTATGTTGTCTTTATTAAAAATTGTAGGATGTAGCATTTGGTTAGCTGTTTTAGGTGATATTGCTTTGTTATTCTGTTCATCCTGTATTTGTGATTGACTTGCTCTTTCAAGTATTTGTGATTGACTTGCTCTATCATTGTCAATACTTAGTCCTGAAAATTCTTGCTGCAAAGTCAAGAAGTTGTTTATTTGCATGTCATCATCAAACACTTGCCAATCCTTAACATTTTTTGGGACAGATGGTCTGTGTTTTATCTCAGCTGTAAAGCAGTGGTGGGGCTCAAAAGGTAGCTTGCAGGTACTTGCAAATGTGGCCAAGCTATGAGCATGAAGGTTCTGAGTCCTAGGAATTTTGGTAATCTGAAATTCAGTAAACGAATTTAATAATTCAGCAACAGCAGACCTATAGGACCTCAGTCTTTTGTCATTGGTGACAAAATTACCCTTGACTTGTTGGATAACTAGGTCTGAATCTCCTAGGATTGAAACTTTTATAGCTTGTAGGGACTTTACTAGCTTGAGACCTAGTAAAAGAGCCTCATATTCAGCCATGTTGTTAGTGCATCTGAAGTTCAATCTATAAGCTCTGCCCTCTGCATGACTGTTTTGTTTATTATGTATCCAGACTCCAGCTCCTGCCCCTAACTTGTTGACTGACCCATCAAACTCCATGAACCATAGGATCTGTTGGTCTAGGGGAGACTTAACAACTTCTCCGTGGTCAGGGACTGTGAGCTGAAGTTCTGGTTTTGTATTTTGTTCATCCTTTAGAACAGTCTCATCACTTGTTTGGATCAGCTTTACTTCTAGGACAACAGTATCTTGTTCACTACAGCCCTGCTCTTGTTTTGATGTCTTGGTTTCATCATTATTTGTTAGACCTGAACTGTCATTGAAGAGAATGTATGAATCTATATCAGAATGGACAGCATATATGGGAAAGTTTTGAGGTTTCTCTTCACTGCTGACCATATATTTCATGAGGGATTCTCTATATAGTCTCTTGGGTTGACCAAAGACTGTGATTGTGGCATATGACATGTCTAACTGTAAGGAACCTTGGAGTTTAGCCCCCCATGATCTTGATAACAGCATCCCATACTTGGGTGGGATATCAGCAACTACAACATCCATTAGGATTGTTTTGTTTGGGTATTGGACAAGGGATACACACAAGTCTTTTATCAAGCCTAAACATTTGACTTGGCTGGAGTCAAATGAGAATAGGTCCTTATATGGTCTTGTAATGTCTAGGTTGAGCCTCTCCATCACTGATTTAGGCATAAGGTTATGAGAAGCACCTGAATCAAACATTGCATTGTGTAGTATCTTGTCATGCACATGTAAACTAACATAGAAAGGTAATATCCCTGTGACAACTATTTTTCCATCAACCTCTAGACCGAACAGCAATTCTGGGGTGTCATCCAACACATTGACATTATCTTTACTATGAGTGAGTTGAAGGGATTTCTTGATCTGCTATTTGTAGATGTCATGTTTGGCTAATTCTGAGAGAGGAATGGCCACTTTCAGTTTGCCAATTTCAGCCTCCAAGTCAAAAGGTTTTTCAGTTTGAACCTTAGTGTGGTGGGCAGCAACCTTTTCTTTGTTCACTGCGTTTTCTTCTTGATCTTTGTCTTGATCTTGGGGCCTATGTTTGTCATTCATTTTTTGAGGATTATCAGTTGGTTTAGGCTGCAAAGAAGGTACAGCCAGTGGCTGTTGTGTTGAGGACATTTGTTCAGTAATCTCTTCCACAATTTCCTCTGTTGCAGGTGAATCAGTTATGTTGATTGGTTCAGTGACTATGGCCCTTTTAGGCTGCAGCCTGTCCCTTGGTTTCTCAGGCTGTGTTATATTTACAGTTCTGCTCCTTAATTTGTACTGTTTATGAACTTCATAAACAGCTGTGTCATAGCCTTGTTTGAAGTCAAATGACTCACCTGATTTGGTTTGGAATTGTGGAATATCATCATCTTTGTGATCTTCTTGACTTAGGAAAACTTGATGCCCATCATTCAAACCCATCAGGTTGATGTGGGTGTCATCTTCTTGCTCATTTGAAGTAGATGTTTCAGCATAGTTTTCTTGAAATGGAGGTCTGATTTCTGGATCAGCATTGGCCTTGCCAACGTTTGGGTTTGGATTTCTCCTAAAATTGGGATTCCTGATAGGGTTGTTTTGTGGTGCTTCCCATGATGCTTTTCTCTCAACTGATTCCACCCTATCACCCAACCTCTTCATGCTATTAAGTATTGCATCAAGTTTTTGATCAAAGGCTGTAGGTTCTTCTTTGTATATGCTTCTCTTTTCTAACCTTGTCCTGTTTCTTTTGGCAATCAGGTTTGCTTCCACTGTGACAGCAACCTTTTGGGCTTCTTGGAGAGTTTCAGGTGCTCTTTCCTTCAACTGATATGCCATGTCAGGATCAAATCCATCAGGGAATTTGTACAGGGCCAAATCAGGGGGAGGTCTTAAGTTTTGTGGTATCGCATTGTATACATTGTTGAATCTAGCACAATACTCTAGAACGGTCTCTTGAGGACCCCTCTTGATTGTATCATATTCACCAAGTATGTGCAGGGGATCTTTCTTCTTCTCCCATCTATTAGTAAATGCTTGATAAAGCTCATCAGGGGTTGTGATAGTGTTTGCGGCAAGTGACCTGAACCAGGTTCTAACATCACTTGTCAGGCTTTGGACAAAAATTCTCATCCTCACACTGTCATCATCTATTTCATAGTTTTCAAAGTGATCTTGCATCCTCTTAGCATGTTGGATGGTAGAGTAAGGGCCAGTGGAGTCAAAGTATGTGATTTTGGTTTGGTAATCCTGAGGTAAGGCTGCAGGATTAGCAGGTAACTGTAAGGGTGCATATCTGTTTGCCATATTTACAGGGTTTAGAGGATTAACAGGGGCAGCTGGGATAATAGGAACAGTGGGTACCACAGGGGTAATAGGTAAGGGTGAACCTAGAGTGTTGGTCAAGGGGATATGTGCAGTGGATGAAAATGTGAGAGGAGGACTTTGAGATGTGGATGGTGAACTAGGGGAACTAGGGGTAGACCGGAAAAGGACCTTGCATGGAGTAGAGATGAGGCTGGGATGATCTGAATCTGAGGTTAAATCAGCAGGTTGCTCCTGCCTTTGCTGCCTCCTAATGTTTCTAGGGATAGTATTTGGATTACCAACAATGATGGGTGGATTAGGGTCAGGATTTGCCCTAGTATGTCGTGGATTTTTCTTGGGAGCCAGCTTCTAACTGTTTTTAGGATTTTATAGGAATTTTTTATATCTGCAAGGACTGGATAAAGATTTTGGAATGGCTATATATATTTCAAAGCTGAGATGAAGATTCACTGAAAAAGCTCTTCCCTAAAGCTGTCAATGTGACACAGAAACAGTTTTGAAGGCCTCCTGACTGATTTCAGGCTTGATTTGTAGCTTTGAGAGATGTATAGAAATTGGAAAATCCTAAGAGGTCCCCAGTGGAGTCGCCATTTATGTTAACACCCAGGTTGTTCCCTTTGACTCTAAGGGAATACGGCCGGGGTAACCACTAACCAATCTTTGGATTACAGCTTCTAGCCAAACTGTGATCAGAGAGGGCTCTCTCTTTAATATTTATCTCTGTTTTGTACTGATTTTAGGCTAGCTATAAGTTCAGGTTTGTTTAAGGTTTTGGTTGGATGATAATTTCAGTCAAGGTGCTTATGCATTCTCCAAAGTGTTCTAGTCCATTGGGCTATGGAGTCAGTGGTCCTTTAGTTATTTTGAGGTGCTGAGTGATTTGCTGTAGTGATGCTGCAGAGCCAAATTAGTGTCTGAGAACAACGTTTATAATAGTGATTAAGTGGAGTGTATCCAGTTAATGCAAGGCAGTGAAGAATCTTGCAGTGAACTGCTAAAGAAACACAAGGGGAATATTGTCCTAGAAGCAATTAAGAATTTCTAGGTAGTATTCATACTTATAGAATCAATATAGACATGAGCAATTAAGAATTCATGTGCATAGTAATCCTGAAGACAAACATTTACAGTAGTAAAAATTGAGTACAAGGTGTAGCGAAACAAGTCCTGCACTATTCTTTCTTTTTACTGCTAGCTTAGTATAAGATGAGTATGATTTTGACAAACATAAGTAAAACAAGAACAGAGTTTGGAGAAAACTTGTTATTTCATCAGACAGCACAGGAATTCTGCATCAGCACATGGAGCATCATCCAGACATCAAATATTTCAGGAAATCACTGAGCTCATCCAGCCCTTTGTATTAGATAATTCTGAAAGTGTACAATACATTTGTCTCGTAGAGAAAATTACCAACCCCTTATGAGTTACTCAGGGGAGTATATATACAAAATTTACATCAAAAATATCAGCGAATGAGTTAATATCTCATTTATGATATGCTAATCTCTGGAATGCAGTAGCTGAAGGAGTGAATGCTGCAGTAATTCCTTAATGCCTCAGCTGTCAAAATAGTCAGAAGATATTTGGACTTTATGGCTGTTAGAGTCGGCTGGAGATGTGCTGTCTGAAACTTGGATAGCTGTCATTGTCTATGTGATGAGTCACTTTTTTAGCTGCTTTAACTGCTGACATTTGTCATGTTATTTGTCTTGTAGTGACCTGGAGCTGGCAGTGGCCGAATGACTGAAGCTACCGTGGCAAAATCTGAAGCATAAATTGCCACCAATCCTCCTTAGGCATTTGATGTCTGCGCATCTTTATCAATGTTTCCTCGGCCTCTGTATGTCTATAAAGATTGGGAGGGGTTTCAAACAGGTGATTTACTTCATTCTCAATGAAGAACAGGCCTCCAAGTTTGTCATATAAGCTTTGTCCTGTGGGAGGCCCTGCTTGTTCAGATGAACTGCCAGATGCAATAATCTGATTTTCAATAGTGGTTGCCATTCTGTTGGCCATTTGATCTGGAGAGATCAGTTTTCCTGCACCACTTAGTAAGCTGGGCAGGCCTTTTGCTTGCAGCACTCCCATTTTAACTTTGTATTCCTCCACATATGCTTGCATCTCATAGTACTTCCTCTCCACTGTTTGTATATAGTTCCTGAGAGTTAGTACCTTCTTGGCAGAGAGGACAACCTCTGTTATGTTGGGAATGCCTATAGTTGCCAATTCCTCCCTTTCTTGCCTGTTCAGGAAGTCTATCATTCTATTGGCCTGCTCTGCTCTGTTCCCTAGCACTGTCTTGGCCTTCTGAATTTCTGCTTGAGCTTGGCCCATTAAATCCATCTGCTCATGCATTATTTTTATTGACCTCCATTGCTGTTTGACGGATTGGCCAATTTTGGCCCATAGGATTCTCTTTATGTCGGCCATAACAGTCTCCAGATTCAGCTCTTTCTCTAAGGCCTTTATCTTTTCTTTTTGGGCCTTTATTTCTCTGCCCTGTTCTGCTACAGTCACTTTGGACTTGTCATACTTGGCATCCAGTTCTGCCAACTTCTCCTTGGCCTTCTTTATTTCATCTACCTGGAGCTCCATTGCTTTGACGGCCTTGGTCAATTCCTCTACACTTGGGCTGGCATCTGGAGCTGCTGCTGTTCCTGCTGCTTCTGTTGTGGGGGCCACTGCTGCCCCTGAAGTTGCTGTTGTTGTTGAAGTAGTTGGAGGAGCTTGGGAAGTGGATTCTGCTTGTTTATCTTGTAATGCTCCTTCCAGCTCTCTCTCCAAATCCCTGATCCTCTGGTCTTGCTGCATTAGGAGGTCTAATTGGTCATCGACCTGTTTTTGCTTTTGAAGCTCTGCGGTTTGAGGGTGCTTTGTGGGCTGCAGCTTCAACCTTTTCTTTAATGCATTCAGGTCATCATCTTTCTTCTTCATAAGGGCCTTCACACCCTTTGGATCACTAGGATCATGTCCAAGATCAATGATGATGTCCTCCAAAGATTTTATTTTGTTATCTTTGGCCAGGGAGGACATTCTCTCAAAATCCAACTGAGTGTTGGTATTTTTGAGTGACTCCTTTAGTTCATGGGCCATGGTTGCCCTCTCCACCAAAGTTGCATACACCATTTCTCCAGTTTGTTTGTGGAGTTCTATTTGGTCCATGGGATGGATGTCTTTGGCCATGACCTCCACCCTTGTCTTCACAAAATCTGCAGCTGATGTAGGCTGAGGTTTTGTAGGCTTGAAATGACTAAATATCATTTTTTCTTCTTTAATGTCATATACAGACATTAATCTCTCTTGCTGGGCTGGTGTAGCATCTATAAATTGCTTGTAGACCTCAGCCCTCAGCAGCTCATTTTGAGCCTT
The DNA here is from genome assembly GCA_031772625.1 of Pinus tabuliformis. Taxonomy (NCBI): domain Eukaryota; kingdom Viridiplantae; phylum Streptophyta; class Pinopsida; order Pinales; family Pinaceae; genus Pinus; species Pinus tabuliformis. The sequence goes on along the minus strand of CM062815.1, from coordinate 1,123,497,991 downwards.
TATTTGTTTGAAAGAAGCCTTGGTGCTCTTGGGCTTCTTGCTTTGTTGGGAAGAAGAGGACACCTCCAAACCGAGCTGTAAAGTTTGCTCCTGCTGAAAGGAGCTTGTACCTGTATGCTGACTGCCCTCCCTGTCTTTTCTTGCACTGTCCAAGACATCTTCAGTAATGTCTTCTACCTCTGGGGAGTCTACTCTTTTCCTTTTGGCTTCTGGCTGGTGGGAGGATCCACTGAGAGGAGTGGACTCTTCTCTATCTCTTTTTGTCCCCCTTTCCTCATGTGCTGGGGTCTGTAAAATTGGAGCAGTTACTGGCTCAGTTTGTGGGGGTGGAATTTGCAGTGCTGGAGCTGCTGGTAGCTCAGTTTGTGGAAGGACAGTTTGCCCTTGCTGCTGTTCTTGTTGCTGCTCTTGCTGCTGCTCACCTGAAGGGGCAGACTTTTCTTTCATTGTTTGTTCTTCTGCACCCATTATCCCTTTGCCTTTATCTAACACTGGTGTTGCTGTGGAAGATGCCTTTATTACTGGTGCAGTCCTTGAGGCTGAGGTCCCTTCTCCCACTGAATAAGGCGGTCTGAAAGGTACCTGCTGCACATAGTCTAGGTCAATAGTTTTTTCAAGCTCCTTCACATTCTTTAGCATTTTCTCTTCCTCAGTTAGATTTTCAACTAGAGTATCCATCTGCCATTCTTGCAGGTTGGCATATTTTTCAATGTGTGGGTACTGGCAATGCTTAATGCCTATAAGCCTATACTTGTTTCTCCTAGCAGTGATGAAACCTTCAGGGTCATAATGGACCCACCGAAAACTATAGGACAGCTTGTATTTATCCTTAAGGATTAGGTCTGCATCTTCCCACCCTTCTTTCTTGTTCATGATGAAGGGGCCCAACTGGTGTTTGAACTTGAGGTGGGCCTTCTTTTTGGCGCTGTGGAAATGGGTGAGGTCGGACTGAATCAACTGCCTGTAATACTCCAAGGCAAATAACCTCATAGGTACATATTTTGGGAGCCTGTATGGACAGAGCTCACAGCCATAGATCCTAATGACAGTATGGTTCTCATATAGGTACCAGTCACCTATTTTATATTTTTTGGAAAGCTGCAGAGCTTTCTTTATCTCATTTGATATTCTGGGAGGAGGGGACCTCATCAACAGGCAAGAGACTGGGTATACAAATTGGTCAACAAATTCACAGTAGGTATAGGGTGAATTTGTGACTTTGTGATAGACAGAGGTCCAGAAGATGACAGATCTTCTTTCCCCTCTGTGATCCATCTTTTTGATGTAGCATGGGAAGGCTTCAGAATGATAATACATGAACAGGTGGTAAATATAGGCCGAGTACTTGAAGACCCCCTGTCTGTCCACTCTGCTCAACTGATCATGAATCTTGTTAGCTATGAACTTAGCAAAGTTATATTTGCGGGCAGGGGGTTGGCGTGGGCTGTAAGCAGATAGCAATACCAGCATTGTTTTATCCACATGCTCACTGTTTTTGTATCCCAACACATAGGCAATCATGTCCAGTAAAAGCCTGCCTACATCATTGAAATGGACATCCAGGTAGGGAGGTGGCCCTGTAGGCTGGCACTCAGGTCTCATGAATGTCCTGGTGACCTTTTGAATCTCCTCACTGGTCATCTTGGCACCAGTGTCCAGCAAATAGTTCATGGAAAATGGGATTAGCAACTCTGTCTAATCAAAATGTAACATTTTGTTGATGGACTCAGCATTAATGTAGAAAAGGATCCTCCCAGATGGAGTGCTAATAGCTCTGTGCTGCACATCATAGTTTTCAGCACATAGGTGAATGATTTCAGGGAAGACATTTACAGCTGGGAGACAATAATATGGTAGGTTTGACTCCCATATCCCATGTGTACCATGACCATCCTTATAGTCCTCTCTTAATTGACAGAAGGTCTGCAAGAAGTCCCTGTTACCCTCAAAGTCTTCAATAAGATAGTCCTTGTCAGCAAATGCCAAGGCCTCCAGCTCTTTATTTGGTGGATTTAGTGGAGCTACGCTGAGGGATGAGGATGCAGAAGCAGCCATTGTAAAACTTGATTTTGAAATAAGGTGATGGCAATGGTTTGCAAAGTTCTTTAAGAGCTTAAGTAATAGGCCAAATGCAGACCAAGTCTGAAGTGTTTTTCTCAGTGGAAAATGCAAGCTGGTTTCTGTAGTTTGTTGCAAATTCACAGGGATGTGAATTGCTAAGGGTAAGTTGCAGAGGGTATGAGGTTTCCTTTGGTAGCAATTGCAGCTGGCCTGTACTCGGCAAAAGGGAACAATGCCGAGCACCTCGAGGGAAATTTTATGGTTCTGGCCCGCGGAACGACTGTTTTAATGTCAATTTTTAGTTCTGGGGGCAATGCAGGTTACTTTATCTGACTCTTAGTTAGCAGACAAAGCTAGACTGTGAACTTTGACCAGTGTTTTAATGGTGAACTAACAGAGAAATGGCATGCATGGGGCAAAACATGAGCTTTATGGTGAATACCTGGATAAACTAGCTTGGAAGCCTGCGGGCCGGGCCGTGGAGGCTTAATGCAGCTGAATTCTTGACTTGTAGCGGTCTCAATCTTGGATTTGATGGCTGGAAACAGATTTCGCGGCAAGCTGGTTCACAACGGCTACGTCGTTTGTGCGTGAAAATGACCGCAAACGGCTAATTTGGTCGTTTATAATGACAAATTTGGAAAAAACATGCTATTGGCGCTTTTCCGCCGATGACGTCAGCATGACGTCATGGTGGGGCCCGGGTACAGAGGTGACGTGGCTGTTGAGGTGTAGGCCAGGGTGGCAGGACACGGTGGTGGGTAGATGCGGTGGCAGGGCTACGTGGAGGGCCACGGGACGCGGGGGCAGGCGGAAGCGACATGACGTCAGGCTGACATGAGGGTGACGTGCGCCGGATGGGTGGTAATGGGGAGGCGGTAAGCGGGTTCCCCGCACCACCTTTGGGCCAAAGGCGGTATCGGGGAGGGGGCTTCGAACAACCCCACCACCTGCCACGCGTCCCTGTACGGGGCGGAAAACCATTTTCCCCGGACGCTAAAGGTCGGCAGATCCGGGCCCAAGAATACCCGCCCACCGTTAGATCATGGGTGGCGGAAGATCGACGGCTGGCGGGCCCTCCGACGGATCGTGCAAGTTGGGGGGACCCGCTGGCCTATTAAATATTCAATTTAATATTTTTAGGCGGAAAACTTTAGAGTTAAGGGTTTTTGCGAGTTTTTTCGGGGTAAGGGTCAATCTGAAAGGGGAAAAGTGGTTAAAAGGTGGTTTTGAGCAGAGAAAAGGGGTTCTTGTGAAATTTACAGGGTAGAGGTGAGGTAATGGCTTAGGGGGAGGCTGTCACTCCAACCTGAGGTCAGAGCAATCCCATGACAGGGTTGACCATAGTCCATGATGGACAAATGTCTCCCTTGACAACTTATTTGGCTATAGTGCTAAAGGGAGGATATGTATATAATGCTGGGATTTATACACCATAGTGTTATTATAGTAGGGAAAGGGGACTATAGGGGACTTAGATAATAGAGTTAGGGGTTAATATGGATAGAAGAGGTGAATGAGGAGTGAAATGACCAGGTTTATTTGAAAACCACTTAGCTGTAGGAGTAGATCAAAATGAAAAGATTTTTACATAGGAAATGTGGCTTTTAAAGGCATAAGCACCAGTATAAAACCTCAAACTTTTTCATGAATCTTGGCTGCTCAAGGGATGTTAGTAAATGGATGTGAAAAAGGGGACAATAGGAAGTTAGACATGCTCCTTTGCCTTGCTTTTCTTATCTTGACCAGCAAGATTCAATCTGAAATGAATACCACTTCTGCAACCCCATCTACTTACCCAGCTACTTTGCCTAGCATTTTTTGTTTCTTCTTGGAGGGTGCACTTGAACTTGCAGACCCTTATGTGCCTTTTCTTTTCATTGGCTTTTCTTTTGATCATCTATCTAAGACTGCCCTTATTTCTTCCAAGGCCCCAGATTAAGCAGTTGGGAACCTTAATTCTCTACCTAACTACCTTTGTCTGCCAAGATTAAACTATTTGGACATACTTCTTTCTCTAATCTACAACAAAAATTGAGACATGGCATGACCCAGCTTAGGTTGTTGGATCACCCATTGAGAAGTATAACATCACTAATAAAATGCACATGTGTGCCTTTCATCAGAATATGAGATCTTTGCCTTGCCAAAGTAGATCATATTGGCATTTCCCAAGCCAATCATGAAAAATGAAACCTATTGGTATAGGTAGCTAACACACGGGCTCAGTGTAGCGTTCTCCTTCAGCTAGATCCAGCGAAACTACTACGCGCAGGGACTTTTTATCGAATATCATCTTCCTTTTCTTAGGTTGATGATTCCATTCATATCGGTGGCCCAATCTATTACTAGCAACACGAGGTAAGGATTACTATCATCTACAACCTCTATTACCTCGAAGTCCGTCTGCATGCTCGCACCTTCGATATCCATTGTTACCCCTTGCAATCTCCCCATGGGCAAGATTTTTTGTTGGTTCGCCATCCGTAATTGAATAGGGGACCATTGTAACACGGGCTTGCCCATGCGTTCCCAAGTCTGCTTTGGTAACACATTCACATCTGAATCCAAGTCTAGGATTACCTGATCCATCTCAGATTCGCTAATTTGCACTATCAACCGCATTTCCCTTCCAGTGCGCAAAGCATGCTTCCCCATTTTTTGAACTACGCGCGGTTCCGCTAACCTTGCGCACCTAACAATCAGCTCTTGTAGTCCCTTGACTACCTTATTGTCACGTAGCAGCTTCATACACATCTCTAAAAAGGTTGTTAGCATAGAAGGATCCAGGCCCGTCTCTGGTTGATCCTTACTACCTGAAGTAGAGACCTTCTCGAAGCTCTTCTTAGCTTCCATAAATGTTTCCTTTGCGCGTTCCAAGTCAAACTTTGGTTCCTTTGTAGGAGTTTTGCGTACCTAGGTATCTTCTTCAGGCTACTTCCCCTTATCTTCTTGTGTGGTTGCGCCACTTTTGAGCATCATGTTCATGTTGGGGTCTTCTTCGCATGGTTCAGACCTCATCATTTGGATATTTTGTGTCGGAGTAGGCTGTAGCACCCCTTTTTCGCGCATTTGTGTGATCAACGTTGGACAATCTACCATTTCATGATCAAACTTCTCATAGCACGGGCAAGATATTCTCATTGGGTTGGTACAATATTGAGCGTAGTTCCTGGGCCCTCCACAATTGTAACAGATTAGCTATCCGCGGCCCCTTCTGGGCCCCATTCCTCCTCGTCCTCGACCTCGCCCTTGAAATCCACCCCACGCTATTGTTGTGATTGGATCGAAGACTCACGTTTCTATCTGCATTCTATAAGCTGGGGTCCTATCCATCATTAGCTCATAGCTCCGACATGTCCACTCATCGTGGCCCACTGATCTACAAAAATTACAATATAGTTGTTGCGGAGTCTGGGTATACTTCTGCAACAGGTGACAGTTGTCCGTCGCGTGCTTTCCTCCCACCTGAAAAATCACGCACCAGAGCGTGGGCGTCCAAATCGTCCCTGCTTATGCCTCTGGTCTCAACAGCATCGGTCCCCCTCCTGCCAAATAGTTCGCAAATACTGGACAGTGATCCTTATCGTGACCCTGGCCTTTACATTTTATACACCACACTTCTTCACGCGCCTCTGGCCGGGGTGCCCTATCCTGCTTCAAACTCTGCATCTCCAAGCATAGGTTTTGTAGTTGCACGTGGCATTGTTGGAATCCCAACCCCGGATCCTGTATCGGTGTTTCATGGAACCTCATCGCCATTTCCAATGCTTCTACCTAGGTTGAGGGCTTTTGTTGTGATAGTGCCGTCCTCAGGTGTGGTGTCAAAAACACCACAAACCACGCGTGGTGCTGTGCATCTGTCAGTGTCATATTAGCCTCAAGGATCATACTTTTAAGCCTTTGATCCAGATCCCAGGGGGTTTCACCTAGAAGAATTGCGATCTCCTTGAATCCGATGATTGACTGCATCTCCGATTTCGGCTGGCTAAATTCTCTGTTCAATGAAATCTGGATCTTCGCTATTCTGGCATTCGGGTGATCATTCAAGTGTCTGATATACCATGTTAGCGCGCGATCCTGCAGCGCACTTACCAATGTGGCCTTCTTAATGTTATCATCTGTAACCCCATGCGCTTCCCACACTGCTCTTACTATGAACCAAAACTGATCTGGATCTTCGTTCCCTACTCCTCTGAATACAGGCAACTTGATCGCGCTCGCCATGCTAAATTGCTGGTTTGGTGGAGGTGGTGTGGGCGAAGATGGAGGTGAAGAAGGTGACAGGAGTGGTGGCGTTAGCGGGGATGATAACTGCGGAATGCGCTGCCTTATCAAACTGACTGCACTCCTCAGAGAAACCCAAGCGCACTCTGCCTTGCCTGCTCATGGAGGTGAAATTAAGGACTATTTTCTAACCCTTCGATACCTTTGTAAACTTTTCCGCTCCGCATCGTTCCACGTATTAATGTATTCACATCACCTGTTTTTCACATAACAACATCTTATTCCAGGTATTCAAAGATTTTATGTACTTACCTCGCGGTCCCTTGAGAAAAGGTCTTTCTACTTCGCTATAGTTGATAGTCGTGTCTATCACAAATTCAATGATAAGCCCTCCTATTATTCGATCCAGCCAATGGTCTACGGCCCACGCGATCTTAACTTCAGATGCTTCTAGCCCGCACACCAACTCTGGAGTCCACACTATCGGCTGATCGAGCTTGCACCTTCCCTAGTTGTCTGCTAGCCTCGCGATCCAATCATACAGCTTGGAAGAGAAGGTCGTGAAGAAGATCTCATGGATTTATGTATATATGAAGCGATCCAACCACCTCTTCTTGGATATCTGCGGGGTTTTGTTTTCCTGTATTACGAACTCATGAAGCTTCTGATCCAACCAACCTTCAATTTCTTTCTTCGTAGGGTTCCAGTGTTCCGACATCAGAGATTCCTTAGGCAGATCCCGGTCCCGACAATGGAACCATTTGTTGGCTTATTGGGGCCTGACCCAGGTTCATAAATGTTTTAGCCAAACAAATCCCGAAACTGTCAACCCTTTCAGCAACAGTCTGCGGAGCGCGGATTGAGGTCTCATCTGAGGTAGTATGGGAGGGTGCTGAAACCAGGTTTCCACACCCTAGGGATGTCTTGATGATGTCTGGAAAGTTGCGAATCGATCCCACGCGCTGCGCTACTTCCGCGCAACCGTCTGTTCAGAGCAACTACCTTCGCGGGGCTTGGAGGACGAGGACGAGCACGAATGTTCTTTACCCCTTTATGTGTTAGTATTATTATAGATCTTGAATTAAATTAAGAAGGCATAATACTTTTAGTTACCATTTAACATAAACAAACATGCGCGCTATCATAAACCATAAACAGATGCATAAACCAGAATATAGAAATAGATACGCAATATTCCAAAACCAACTTATCTTTATTAATGCCTTTTTCCAGTTACAATCCAATTCCTACCCTGCGCACACAGCTGCAAGGGTCCGTGCACACAGCTGCGGACTCTACCAGGCATCCGTGTACACAACTGCGGAGCCTCTATCCCCTACTACAACCCAAAACTCGGACTTACAGACGCAGATCTAATACCACATTCAGATACCCATATTACTTCCTAACCTTACAAAAAGCTACCTTTTACACTTAGAGCCTCACTCTTATTTATACATTCCCATGGTCCGCGGACCATGGGTAGGCTGACACATTCTAGATTAATTTACAATATTTTAGGGCGGACTACCCTTAGACTTGACCCATTACAATTCGCGCTTTGCGCACTTCACGGAGCTTTTACAATACCAATACCCAAAATTGTGGGCTTTAAGCCCAAAAACTGTTACGCGGGGATCCGCTGCCCAACACTAGCCAATATTGAATTGCCACAACATCTCCTTTGGGGGTTTTACCCATAAGTTTGGGGCTTCATCTTCAAACAAGCATAACTCCCAAACCATGAAGGCTCTTGTGGTGTGCCACATACTATCGGAATCAATTTTACAAGGAGAATCCAACAAAGATGATCTAGACTTGAAAATATATGATTTTCCATGTCATTTTGGTCAAAATAGGTGGGGAATATTCTAGTGTTTCTTGGGTTGACATCAGTGACAACCATATTTCAACAAAATATTTGATAAAGTATTGAGATCCACCATGGATGCATTTTTTCTGTTGAACTGTGTGTTGAGGTTTATGTGAAGAAACTGGAATGGATGAGAATCCCTTTGATAGGGAGCGTTGATTACATAGCATCATGATTCTTCCCTTAGGTTGTGTACTATGAAACCTTGTGGCCGGAGAGATGCATTGATTTGATGAGTCATCCCAAAGGTTGTGTTTTGTGAGACCTTATGGTTTAGGAGATGCATTGACTTGTGATTCATCCCATAGTTTGTGTGTTGTGAGACCTTGGATGCATTAATTTGGTGATTCCTCCCTTAGGTTGTGCATTGTGATACCTTGTGGTCGAGGAGATGCATTGAGATGAGTTCGATGCTATGTATATTTCCTTATCATGAGATTGATGATCTCTCCCTTAGGTTGTGGGTTGTGAGACCTATAATTGGTCGGAAATATTGATCTTGACATAGAGATACTTGTATTTGTGATCTCTTCCTTAGGCTATGGGTTGTGAGACCTATGATTGGTCAAGAATATTGATCTTGAGAGAGAGAATGAAAAGTACCTCCTTGGCTAAGAGGGAGTGTTGGAAAATATGGTAGCCATGGTTGGTATTTTCATCTTGAAAAAGAAATTGGAAATTTGAATTTTTAAATTTGCCTCCAAAATTATTTTAAGTTGGCCTAATATGATTCAAGTCATTTGGGCACCTTCAAAGGCACACATTCGACGCCATTTAAATTCTATATAGAGATTATCTCTCCTAATTTTACATATTGATCTATCATCATATGAGCTCCATTCTAGTGAGCTAGATGGAGAAAAGGAGGGTTGAAATTTGAGGAAGAGGGTTTTGATTTCATCTTGTTCTTGGGTATTGGTTTGACTATTAGCTTGATGTTGTCTTTGATGTATTGAAGAACTATGAATTTTCTGTCTCTCTCATAAGGAAATACTTTTCTGGGTTTTCCTCTTTTAGGTTTTTCCCTAGCCGTGAGCCTAATTTCTCTGTCCTTTGTCTCAATGTCTCATGATTATTTTGCTGCTCTTTCATGTTTATTGGTTGATTTTTTCTTCTTTATAACTTCTTAATGATATTATTTGAATGTTAAGTGGAACTAATGTTAACTGATAATTGGAAGTAGTTATCTATTGAAGAACAAATTAATTCTAGCATGTGCCCTAGAAAATCAACATTTAACCTCCTCTAAACATGTCAACTCCAAACACAATCATTGCTCTTCAAATTAATATTTTTTTGCTAAGGTTGGCCCCAGTTAAGCCCCCCTCCAAATATGTATAAATATTGTACTCGTAGGAGCTCTAAAGGTCACCCGAATGTGCAAAAAACAATTCTGAAATTTTGTGGAGTAAGCAGAGACATAAGAAAGGATAAAGGAGAATGAAAGGCATAAAATAAGGGTGAATTAAAGGGGTAAATCATTTGATCCTATAGTAAACCAAAAATCTATGTTTAGGGAAGATCTGGGATTTCTTCTTTTTTATTTATGAAGTCTATTTGTGGAGAAAATGAGGGGCTATTCTGAGGCCTAAACTCGGCCTCCTTGAGGCCTTCATTTGCACTCTGTCTAAGGTTTCACCGAGGTGGTATTAGCTTGATCTTAGGCATTTTCTTTTTTAGCAAAATAAATTTGGGTGTTCCTGAGGTCAGTTTCACACTCTCCCTCCCTACCCTTGAGGCTATTATAGAGGTCGGATTTCATCCCCCTTCTTAAGATTATATCTTTGTTCAAGTTTGGTTACTTTAAGGCACTGAGGTCGCAGTGTTAAAGGTTAAATCTGAGGAAAACTTGTGGCCTTTATTCGCTAGAGCAGACTAGGACCCGAGGCAAACTTAAGCTTGATTTCAAGCCCTAATCCTAATTTCCTCCCAAGGTAGATTTGGACCTGTTTTAAGGCAATTTTCTTGAAGTCTAATTCAATTTGTTTGAAGCAGATTTCATATTTGTCTTGAGATAATTTTATGAGACAAGTAGCAAACTTTGATATGTAATTGTGGAATCCTTTTTGATGATTTGAAAGAAGACCTATAACTATCTGAAGCAGATCTTGGGATATGATTTGTAGTACACCATGGGATATGATTTGTAGTAGGCCTATAATAGTCCTTGAAGTCTTAAGGAACCTTTGTTGAAGCAGATATTGATGGATGTATTGATAAGTCTTGAAGAAGATCTCAAGTAAAGTTGTGGAGCAGAGTGTTGGGAAAACCCTGAAGATCTTGTGAGGAAAAATCAAAGGCAGAGTAAGGTAACTTGCATTGAGGCATGCATCTTATTGTTGAATTGTCTACAATTTGATATAACCAAGGGCATAACTGAAGTTGGTTGAATATTGTTGTATTTGGGTCATTATCCCTGGTATGGGAGCCCAATAAGTTATTGTCTTATCTTTTATTCTATAAGATGGTAGGGTGGTGCTAGGGAATGTAGAAATAATAGCAAAGATTGTAGAAAGAATAGCAAGAAAATGGGAGAAGACCAAGAAATATGAATCTGAATTTGTATCTGCTTTATTCAAGAAATGATTTTTCCTCTACATGAGCATTCGATATATTCATGTCACTAACTACCGTTACATAACTAAATTATTCGTTACAAAATTATTCGTTACAAAACTGTCTATACCTAAATTACTAAATCAGCTAAATCGTTGTCAAACTAACAAACTCCACCTTGACAACAATTTTCCCATTCATCATCTTTCCTGCAAGCCAAGAGAAGCTAAACACCACCGCAGCTTCTCTACTGTAACTGGCTTTGTGAATATGTCTGCACAATTTTCTTGTGTATGGACCTTTTTAAGAGCTACTTTTCCGCCATCGATCACATGTCTCAGAAAATGATACCTTACATCAATGTGCTTGGTTCTGCTATGATAGGCAGGGTTTGTAGCCAAGTGAATAGCGCTTTGACTGTCACAAAGTACATTCACTTTCTCTTGCGTCCTTCCAATCTCATCGAGCAATCCCTTTAACCAGATTGCTTCTTTACTGGCATCTGAAGCAGCTATATATTCAGATTCGGTAGTGGACAACGCAACTGTTTCTTGAAGCTTTGACATCCAACTAATTGCTCCACCTGCAAGAGTAAAGACATAACCTGTAGTATATCTTCTTTTGTCCAAATCACCTGCATAGTCAGCATCTACATATCCGCAAACTGATCCTTCACTACCATTAAAGACGATGCAATGGTCACTTGTGCCTCTTAGATATCGAAGCACCCATTTCACTGCTTGCTAATGTTCTTTACCTGGATTTGCCATGAACCTGCTGACAACTCCAACTGCATGTGAAATGTCAGGTCTTGTAGATACCATCGCATACATTAAGTTGCCTATAGCGTTTGCATATGGTACATGAGACATATACTGCTTTTCTTCATCAGCTCTAGGACTCAAAACCGAAGAAAGCTTAAAATGGGAAGCTAAAGGAACATTAACAGGTTTCACATTATTCATAGAGAACTTTTCAAGTACCTTCTCCACATACTTCTGCTGTGACAACCAAAGCTTACCATTTTTCCTGTCTCTGTGTATCTCCATGCCCAAGATATGTTTTGCTGCTCCAAGATCCTTCATATCAAATGTCCTAGAGAGTTGAGCCTTTAACCTGTTGATCTCTTCCATGCTTTTGCTTGCAATAAGCATGTCATCAACATACAAAGCTAAGATAATGAACATGTCATTGAAACTTTTGAAGTACACACAATGATCATACTCACTTCTTATAAAGTTCTAGCTCACCATGAAGGAATCAAACTTCTTGTACCATTGTCTGGGAGACTGCCTCAGACCATACAATGATTTCCTGAGCTTGCAAACTAATCTTCTGTTGCGACCTCGTACAAAACCTTCTGGTTGTTCCATATATATCTCTTCGTTCAAATCACCATGTAGAAAAGTTGTTTTAACATCTAACTGTTCTAACTCAAGATTAAGCAACGCAGTTAGTGCCAACACAGTACGTATAGAAACAAGTTTTACAACTGGAGAAAAAATCTCATGAAAGTCTATACCTTCAACCTGAGAATACCCTTTCGCTACCAGTCGCACCTTATACCTTTCAATACTACCATCAACTTTCCGTTTCAGCTTGAAGACCCATTTACATCCAACAACACTTCTCCCTTCAGGAAGCTCTACAAGATCCCAGGTATTGTTCTTGGCTAAGGAGTCCATTTCTTCTTCCATAGCCATTTTCCATTTCTCGCTATCTATATCATATACTGCTTCCTGATAACAAGAAGGTTCCTCATCTTCAGTAACCAAAGCAACAGATGAAGCAGAATCTTCATACCTTTTTGGAGTTTTCCTCTCCCTTGTAGACCTTCTCAGAGCGACTGGTTGCTGAACTGGTTCAGAAACTTGCACTGGTTCAGAAGCTTCAACGGCTTCCTTTGTGTCTTCAACACCTTTGTCTCCAGAAGTCTCTCCTTCCTTTCGACTGTCACCGAAAGATCTAGCCTCCAACTGAACTCGTTGACTCGGCGATACCTGTTCCTGTTCAATTCTTTCAACATTTGATTTTAACAAAGAGGATTCATCAAATGTTACATCTCTACTAATGACTATCTTCCGCAATGTAGGATCCCACAACCTATATCCTTTCACTGCATAGTCATACCCAACAAAGACATAACATTTCGACTTTGGATCTAATTTTGAACGCTGATTTTTCGGAATAAGAGAATAAGCATCACAGCCAAATATCCTCAAATGAGAATAGTCACAAGACTGACCTGTCCAAACTTCTTCAGGAATTTTACAATCAATTGCTACTGAAGGTGATCTGTTAACTAAATAACAAGCAGTAGATACTGCTTCTGCCCACAACTCCTTTTGCAAGTTAGCATTGCTGATCATGCTTCTGGCTCTTTCCATAAGAGTCTGATTCATACGCTCAGCAACACCATTTTGCTGAGGAGTATAAACAACAGTTTTGTGTCTAACAATGCCCTCATCCTTACAGTATTGTTCAAATTCAACAGAAGTGAACTCACCACCATTGTCAGTTCTTAGACATTTAATAGATTTGCCTGTTCTTTTCTCTACCATTACTTTAAATTGTTTAAAGACATTGAATACATCAGCTTTCCTTTTTAGCAGATAGACCCAAACTTTACGAGAGTAATCATCAATGAACGTTAAAAAATACAATGCACCTCCATATGACATAACAGGGGAAGGCCCCCACAGATCAGAATGAATGTAGTCTAAAACATCTTTACTATTATGATTGCCAACTTTAAATCTCTGTTTACACTGTTTTCCATACACACAATGTTTATAGAAATCTAAATTCAAGGATTTCAGACCAGGAAGAGATTTACGTTTCATCATTATGTGAAGACCTTTCTCGCTCATATGACCCAAACGCTGATGCCACAGACGAGTACCTGCTTCTTCCTTTTCTGACGCAACCGCTGCTTCACCGACCTGAGTACTTCCTTTTAACCTGTAAAGATTTCTGACCTTTTCTGCCTTCATAACCACAAGGGCACCTTTGAAGACTTTCAAGACGCCATCCTGACCTGTAAACTTATAACCATATGAATCCAACACTCCCAAAGAGATTAAAGTTTTCTTCAAATCAGGTACATGTCTAACACTAGTTAATGTTCTAACTGTGTTATCATACATCTTAATCCTGATATCTCCCATCCCAATAGTCTGACATGACATATTGTTACCCATAAACATAGAACTACCGTTTACATTTTCATACGAAGTAAACCAATTTCTATGTGGGCACATATGATGCGAAGCACCAGAGTCTAACAGCCAGCTATCAAAACTCTGAGAGACATTACATTCAAGTGAAGTTTCATCTATCATACACAATTCTTCAGCAGATAAAACTTCGTCTACCATACCTGAATCAGCCTGATTCGCTTCGTTCTTCGGGTTTTCGGATTCCTTCTGTTTCCAACAGTCCTTCTTCAAGTGTCCAACTTTACCGCAGTTCCAACATTTTTCCTTACACTTCTTGCCCTTCGATTTCAACCTGGAAGACCCCCTTGGTTTGTCTCCTCTTTCCTTTGAGCGTCCTCTAGCGACCATGGCTTCTGATGCAGCTGTATCAGTGCTGGATTTCCTTCGTACTTCTTCAAACAGAAGAGCTCCCACGACTGATTCAAACTTCAAAGAATCAGCAGAGCTGAAACTGATTGAGGTTATGAAGTGATCCCATGATTCAGGCAGAGAACACAGCAAGGTTATGGCTTTATCTTCTTCCTGTATTTTGACTTCCATATCTGTTAATTGACAAATTAGTGTATTAAAAACATTCAAATGTTCTGCAACGCTTGAACCTTCTTTCATTCGAAGACTGTATAACTGTCGTTTCAGATAAATTCTGTTGGTTAATGATTTTGTCATATAGAGGTTTTCAAGTTTTTCCCACAACCCTGACGCCGTAGTCTCTTCAACGATGTTGAAAAGAACTTCATCCGCTAGACATAACCGGATGGTACTGAGAGCTCGGGCATCCAAGTCCTCCCAGTCTGAAGTAGTTATGGTTGTAGGTTTCTTAGTAATCCCATCCAATGCCTTGTGCAACCCTTGTTGCACAAGCAGATCCTTAACCTTCAGTTTCCAAAGAGCAAAATTGCTCTTTCCGGTGAATTTCTCCACCTCGAATCTTGCATTCGACATCTTGGCCATTTTTCCTCCTTCTTAGGGTTTCAGTCTTAGTCTTTCTAAGAAAAAATAACTTCCCCAATTCAAACAGAAAAACAAGTTTCAAATCCTTTGTTTCTTGCAAACCCTTTTGTTTTTCTGGTTTCAAAACATTCTTGCAAATCTCTTGCAAATTTTTTCTTCCGGATTTCACGCAGGCTCTGTCACAAATCCTCTGCAACTTTATGCAAGTCCTCACGCAGGTCTTGGACTCACGCTGACAACACGTACGCCTCGCTGGACAGCCTCCCAATTCGCCTTATCTTCAACGTTTGGGCACAATCTTTATAAGTTTCACACGACACTGTAATGAGACAGCGGCTCTGTTCACACGATGCTGCAATGGGATCGAGCCTTCGCTGCAACCACAGCCTCCGGTGGTACACTGTTTCCACAGCAACGCTGTCAGGCACTCTCGGCACACAGTTTTTATGTGGGTTTGATCACACACGTCCACATTAGCTTCGTCAGGCTTTATGTGGGTTTGATCACAGGTTCGCACAGCAGGGGTTCGCACAGCAGCTTCGTCAGACTCCAGGGGGTACAAATCACGCACGTCCACAGCAGAATTCTTCTACAGCGTTAACAATGGATCACTTATCACCTCCTTGGCTGTGCTCTACCAAAAACCTCGCTTTGATACCACTTGTAGAAATAATAGCAGAGATTGTAGAAAGAATAGCAAGAAAATGGGAGAAGACCAAGAAATATGAAACTGAATTTGTATCTGCTTTATTCAAGAAATGATTTTTCCTCTACATGAACATTCGATATATTCATGTCACTAACTACCGTTACATAACTAAATTATTCGTTACAAACTTATTCGTTACAAAACTGTCTATACCTAAATTACTAAATCAGCTAAATCGTTGTCAAACTAACAGGGAAGGAAGTTGTAGCTTCCTTTAGGAGGTTGTCGCATCCTTCTAGTGGATGCTAGTAAACTAGGGGTTGTAGCTCTTTCTAGTAGTGGCTGTAAATATTTTGGGTTGTAGCCCTTCCTATTGTAGCTGGTAAATTAGAAGTTGTAGCCTCCCTTGTAATATCAATAAATTGTTTTATATATACATCTTGTATTCCTTTGATGTGATGTTATTGGTTAATTGTTTTGATATTCATTTGTAAGAAAAAATGAAAAACTGATTCACCCTCCTCTCAATATTTTCAACAGAAATTTTATCTCCTCTTACAACATCTACCTAATCCTACCATTGGAGATATGCTTCGTTCACTCATTCAGATTATTTTATCCAACATGGAGTCATCTACACTTTTTTTTCAATACATTTATTGTGTCACAAAATCCACCATATTCTTAGTGAAACTAGTTTACCCAACTTCTCCTCTCTTTCTTTTGTGGAATTATCCCAATCCCTTAAAATTTTACTTACTCTACTAGCAAAGGACTCAAACCCTTTGAATATTACACCAATAATAGATTTTTTCAACAAATTCTACAAACAAATACAATTCCATTATTCATTAAACAACCATCATTGTATGTAACTCAGTTGGAAACAAACAAACATACCACAACAACCACAATCTCTATAACTTTATTAAATTAATACCACAACAACCACAATCTCTATAACTTTATTGAATTAATGCCCAATGCTCTCAAGCCTCTTTACATTCTCAAGTCTATGCACTTATCTAGAATCCATTGTAATGCATAATACACAACCCAAACCAAAGGAGAGTTAAAAGGCGTTTTGTGTACAAATCTCAGATTTGCATTAAATTGTCCTTAGGAGTTGGATCTTGTTAGCATATGTTTAGTACTTAATTGTCCTTAGGAGTTGGATCTTGTTAGCATATGTTTAGTACTTTTTCCTATTGAGTTAAAGTGAAATGAAATATTGGTTTTTATTTGTCTCTGAATATTTCAAATCAATCTTAAAGTCAAAGCCCACAAAGACTAAATCTATAAAACTTTTAATAAAACAAATGAAATTCAATTTTACTTTAAACTAAAATTCAAAACTCCAGTGATACACGAATTTCATATTTATGTTATTTCTTCTTAACTTTTAACGTTACACCTACAGTAGAAATTCAAATTTCAAACACAATATTACATATTTTAAAATTTAAAAAAATCACAAAAGACAAATATTTCACTACATCAATTTTTTATTTTCATGCATGGGAAAAAAACTTAAATAAATATAAGAAATATATATGATAACTACAATGTGAAGAATACTCCTACTACACGATCGCGAGTAAACATAGCATCACAAAGAAATATATTTGCATTCGATCGTGTAAACATAGCATCACAAAGAAATATATTTGCATTTATTTTACAATCTTCTATACTTTTTATATTGAAAAATATAATTGTAATATTTTTGAAATTTGACAAAGTAGTTAAAAGTTGTGATAGGAACAATTTGATATGTCTGAGTGAGATTTTTGTAAATCCATTCTCGACACTAAAATTCCAAAAATTGGAAATGGTGATGGGATTTGTTTTCATATCACTGTCAACCATTAATAATTAATGTATGATAAATTTATAGAGATAAATAATAAACTTAAGTATTTCAGAAAATTAATTTGAAAAAAATATAGCTATATCCTAAGGAAAATACGCTGAATTCGTACTGCTGCCGAATTTCTGCGTATGAAAAGCCAAAATGGTGGATCCTGGCTACCTTGCTTTGAAGGAGTCCTATACGTCAGACAGGGAAGTTAACCTCGGGGATACAATAGATTATTATCTTATCCTCCACTTGGTCCCTATCCCATGTTAGTAAAATTATACACAATAATTCAAAAGGTTATCCCTATTTTCTTAGGAGGCAAATTGACTATTTTCTTAGGAGGCAAATTGACCCTGGTTGGAAAACTACGCAAATATTTCAGGAATCTCTTATTGCACTGCCATTTTATGACAGCATTCCAACAGAATAGCACTTCATTTGTAACATCAGAATTTTTACCTGCAGGTTTATGTGGTGTTGAGAGTGCACTCCATTAAAACTATTATGATGAGTTCTTAAGAATTTGGAATAGAATGGAAGATTCCTATCATGTTCAAATAACTTATTTTTATGGAATTTGGCATCCAGTTCAATGATCAGTTCTTTAAGAACAATATTTGCTGATGCCCAGTGAGGGGTTAGCTCAACTAGTTTTTGCTGATGTTGATGGTATTTGGCTAGTTCTATCTCAGTAGGTGTTTATTTGAATAACAATATTTGCTGATGCCCAGTGAAGGATTAGCTCAACTAGTTTTTGCTGATGTTGATGGGTATTTGGTTAGTTCTATCTCAGTAGGTGTCTATTTCAATTCCATGGGTTAAGT
This sequence comes from Pinus tabuliformis, assembly GCA_031772625.1. Classification (NCBI taxonomy): domain Eukaryota; kingdom Viridiplantae; phylum Streptophyta; class Pinopsida; order Pinales; family Pinaceae; genus Pinus; species Pinus tabuliformis. Next base: position 1,123,479,771 of record CM062815.1, on the reverse strand, counting down.
GCACTAATTTATATTAACATGTTTTGTAAAGATGTCATCCACAAATGTGGAGAAGCATCCCTTGAATTTCACTTAAAATTTTCATTTAGAAAAAGAAAAAAAAAGAAGAAATTGTTCATGCCAGGAAGGGTGTCCACAAGACTGGTCTTGAACTGCTCTTTATTATTGTTCTCAAAAGTTTGTTCCTTTTATTATTTCCTCCTCTTCTGTAGCAGTATGGCAAAGAAATAGCCTTAAACTTTTAGATACTCGAATCAATCTTTAAAATAAATATTGCTACTGTGTCAAGGCCATTACCACCACTAAACTATATATTGGTCACAGTATCTGTAACAAATGTAGCAAACCAAAATAGTGATGCAGAACTGCCCTGTCGAAGTAACTCGGGCTCTGGCTTGAACATCTTGGAAATATACATGGATGACTGCTCATTTCTTGATGAATATGCAAGATTGCTCTGTAACAAGCTGAGAATGGCATATGAGTGAGGAACTTTGCTAGTTTTTCAACAAGGCTGTTTCAGATACCAATGGTGCAACTAGGCGACTCAAGTTCTCTCCATGGTATGTATATGGGATTTACTGCATGGTCTTGCATTGCTAAGTGTTGATAAAGAGGGAACTTGAGTTGTACCTATTTGTACAGAAAGCTGGAAAAATCCCAAGCCATGTCCTGATTCATTATATCCAATTCCGTCTTTTCCTTGGCTGATTGAATTCATTTGCTCTTTCTTCAATCCCACCTTAACAATGTTATCTTGGTTGTTTGCAGATGATGCTCTTTCAAACATTTGGTTGAACATAGGAGACTTAAACAAGATGCTAAGAGCACTTGTTGAAGTAGGCTTTTGCTGTCTGCTGTGAGAAACACCGAGAGAAGGCAATTGGTATGGTTCACACGGCTTTCCTTGCCATTCTAGCATCTCTGGCTCTTCCACATTCACAGATTCAGTTACTACTACATGAACGTGGTCATGCATTTTCTTAGGTTTCCACCAACTGATGTATGCACTCAAGTCAATGCTTTTTGCTGCACTGAAACTTCTCTGATCACCTAGAGACATGGGATATGCTGTAACTTGCTGCACATCTTCACCTGCATTTCAGCCAGAGAAATTAACATGTAGTTGACAAGCAATTTATTTGTTAAAATGAATAAATCATGGTAGGAGATACGGTCATTTCTAAGAAGATACAAGAGAACCGGCAACACTGGTACCCAAAAAAGGCTTGCTAGAGTTCCACATTTTCAAGAGCCCCTCATGAGTCAACGGCGTCTTGCTTAGATAGATGGTGAAGCCGGCATGCCGCATGCTTCATAACCCTACCATGGTTCAAATCCCGTAAAGACATGTTTCAGCCTTCAAGGTTTTGAGCCAGGTGCAAGAGGTGGATGAATTTGGGGGAATGAATACTCACACTTGCAGCTTCTCAACCAAAGGGATCTTCAAAGAGTATCCTAAGCCAACTACTTTCCATTGTAATACTCCGAGATTTGAGGACACATTAATTGCAGGGAGGCAAGCATAAACATGTTGTGAAAAAGATGAGAGAGAATAAACTGCTCACGAAGACATGAAATGGAATGTAATGACAGTTTGGAGATCTTACAGTAATTCGCCATGTTAAAATATCTGTTATCAATAGCAGTACGGCTAAATCTTGGCTCCCACCTTCCGTTTTGTGATGATCTGAACAATACCCAAGAACAATCTTAGACAATGACTCAATTACCATATCAACAGTCTTCAGACTGGATTCAGCAATACATGTGCTCTACTTGTTTAATTAGAGGAAAACTCAGGTCTTGTCACTAGACAGTGAACATTCCATACAAAATCAAGCCATATATCAATATTTTTGAAAGGGTACTTTCTGGAACAAAGAGTTTAGCATCTGAGTGTGAGAATAATGTCAGATGAGGGTACAAACAGGAGATAGAAGGATAATGTCAGTTTAGAGTAAGTTTGCATCACCTAGCAGGTTAGCCCTAGAAACAGAAAAACACAACAAGAGTTTGCCCATTTGCGCTAGAAATAAAAAGATGGAAGAATATGGGACTTGAGTGTAATGTACAATGAGGGCAAAGTAGATGGTACATCAGAAGATGAGGGATATGAGATGCTTTATTTTCCAAAATATGATCAGATAAGATCAAAACAAAGCAAGGATATGCAAAAATATACACAGTGAAGATGCCTTGGAATATCAAAGGTGTGGTCTAAATTGTTTAGACTTTTGACATAACTACAGTGTATTGGATATATCTTTAGTACCTATATCGATTTCAGTTAAAACTAGGAGAAAGCCTTTGTAAAATTGCTTCAGGACCTTCCACAAAGGATAATAAATTTCATTCTCTTCTAATCCATTTACCTTGCCATTCTGCAGTACTTTGACATTCCCCTTGAAAAGCCACTACTTTTCCTGCAACAACATGCCAAGCTGAAATTGTAAAAAGACTATTTTTTTCCTTCTTTTATTTATTAACAACTCTGTAACAGAAGGAAAGCTGCTCTCCTTTTTGACTCGGGGAAATACTTTCTCGCTACCTTCTTAAAGTAGCAAGGTAATCCTCTCTTGACACACTCTGCATCTCATCAATATCTCTTGCATAATCACTAACCTGTACAAACAATTAATCAATTTAGATTTTGCAGCTGTAAACATTCTCCGTGATATTTTTGCATTTTAGATTTGGGACAACATGTTTGAGCCCTGAAGTTGAGCAATCAGGGAGAAAAGACCCATGTTGAGTCAAGTCTTACACTGTGAAAGTAAATAGGAATAGAGAGAAAATGTGCAGTAGTTTGGCCAATATAAAGGGAAATGGAGAGGACAATGCATAAGTACTCGGGTGGAGTGACTTACGGGAAAATTGATGAGGGTTCCTGGTCCCCAGTACTTGAGAGCAGCAAGATCATAAGCTCTTGCGGCAGCTTCCTCCTCATCATAAGCTCCTGGGAAGAGAGAAGAGCAGTGTCAAATTGTCAATACCCATCTTACACTAAACAAGATCTCGAAACTCCAACACCCCTATTCGAGTCTCTGATTAAATTCACATTTCAATTTTTATTCGAAGGCAAGAAATTGTACTTTTCAAAAAAATTATACAGATAGCCATAAACCTATAAAACTAGACAGAGCCATAGATGACACTTAGTGACTTACCCAAGTAAACTGCAGATAATACGCTCAGTTGTGACGATGCCCCATACAAAAAATAAATCCCAGAAGCAACTTGTCAAATGTTTTCCCGCATAACCAAAATCCCAAATTAAGAAATGCTTAATTGCATGAGAACAAGGAAAGAAATTTTATTTAATCTGTATTCATACCCTGCTTGCCCTTTTTGTTTTGGTTCTGGTTCCAAGTGCTCTTGTCCCAAAGATGAGCTTCATACCTACCAGTCCATCTATGCCTGAAATACTCAATCAAACAGGAGAACAGTTAAAAGTTGAGAGTGCGTACACACTCAATGAAACAAACAGCAGGACAATTAAAGTTGAGGGTGCATACTTAATCAAACAGCAGGACAATAAAAGTTGAGAGTGCATACTCACTCAATCAAACAGCAGGACATTTATAGTTGAGAGTGCATACTTTAATAAAGGGGGAGATTTTAAATTCTTAGAAACCACATTACGAATCAAACATAGTATATTTGACTATTTATTTTTCATATACACTCTTCATATCAGAGGAAGAAAAGGCTGACCAATAACATATATTCATCTGGCAAACAGTCAACCATTATATACTCTCAAATGAACCATATCCTCAACTATACCCTGCTAGAAATGAAATGACCCAAATTTTACTGCTGACTGCTAAATTTCCCCATTCATATGGATTCAATAATCTTTGCAAAACCTTAGGAAAGCTAAGCACGCTGCAACCCTGGTGGGGGTGGGGGATTCATCAACACTTTCGTGAAATGTATTGAATGCCTAAGGTGCGTTGAGTGTATAGAATATGAACATGATTTAATATGTACTATGGTTAAAAAGCTTGAAAATGTATCATCTCATGAAAAGTTAACATTCTGGTGAACAATGATAGAATTCTAACTATAATGAACCTGGACAAGCACAACTGGACTGGGCCTCTAATAATGTTTACATAATTAGCCAACCTGGTAACTCCTCTGTATATAGAGCTTCTTTTCCCCGCAGCACAAGGTGGCATTTTACTGATGCGCTCTTTTGCAGTGGATCCTCTGCTAATTCTCTTCAATCCTCCTACTCTTTTACTCAGTGATGATTCATTCGCTTCTGGGGCCATTGCTAACAGTGCTGCTGCTTCCATGTTAATCCAACTTTGGTCGATGATCTTCTTCTTAAATTGGCAAAACAGAAAATGCAATTCTCCTGTGCTTTACACATTATAATTAGCTCCACTCCCCAAATACAAACTGTCTGTCCACAACCCACAAGACAAGACATGCTACAGGATACTGCTTTGTTTATTTGGCAGTGGAGGACAACTAAACTAAAATGCCAGTCAAGCAAAGAAGAGAGAGCAGAGCAGAGCAGGTGATAGTCCTCTAATATATTATTACCCTAACATTGTACGAAGTTTTACAGCCTGCTTGCATTTATGGACCTCTGTCTCACAACTAGCTGTACTGCCAAAACCGTCACTCAATCGGGTGAATGTTGTTTTCCCATCATATGGGTTGATGTGAAAATTGATTTAATGACATCCACTACCTGAGACAAATCGGTTGAGGACTTTGAAAAATTGTCGGATGTATTATTCTCGATTCGATGAAACGGCTCCAAAACTTGACCTCGAACTTAAGCATATTTAATTAAACATTATATTTTATCCCTTAGGATTAAACATGTGGTTTCGAAGGAAGAAACATCTGTTTTACAAAGTTGGATCTCTTACAGTGGATACACTATTCAAGCGTACGATAAAATCTGACCTAAGGAATGAAAATACATAACTAAACAGAAATTCATTACAAAGTAAAATAGAATCTGTCAAATTAAAAAAAGAAAAAGAAAAAGAAGTCTATTACAGGTACGACATAGAAGTAGGTTCTGAAGTATGATTTGAAGTAGTTTCTGAAGTATGATTTAAAATGGTTTCCATGTGAGAAAGAGTTTGTATTGTTTCCATGTGATAAGAGTTTGTCGTTTTGGAAGGTGAAGAAATCATTAAAGCCCCAGTATTTTATAAGTATCTAGTAGGAGTGAAAGCATGATATTTTATGGATTACTAGCGGGTAGCGGGTTATTCCACTTAACATTATTTTTTAAATAATAATGATGAGATATTGTATATTTTTTAGTGATGGTTATCTTACTACGAATTCGACAATTAGTTATGATAGATTTTCACACTATGTCAAAAAATATATCAGTTAATACTGTTTATACATGTTTAAAAGACTAGTTGATGTAAAAAAATAAGTTTAAAATCCAAAAATCAAAGGTATTCAGTTGAATGAAGCTCTGCTTTTTTATGATGGAAAATTGTGAAACTCTATTTTTTTGATAAATAAAAGTGAAACTCTGCTTTTTGATGGATAAGAATGAAACCCTGTCTTTTATAAAAAGCTAACAATTTTTTTTTGGTTGGAGAATATCATAAATCAGCTTGTGAAACTCTGCTTTTTGATGGATAAGAATGAAACCCTGTCTTTTATAAAAAGCTAACAATTTTTTTGGTTGGAGAATATCATAAATCAGGTTACATTTGAAGATGACCAAAGTGATGACTTTTTTTTGGAGAGGAGGATAAGTCAGCTTACATATGAAGATGACCAAAGTGATGACTACTTACATTTGAAGATGACCAGTGCGATGACTATCTCCACTTCCGATAACTGAATTATAATAATTTTCCACCATTACACAGTTTGCTACGGGAAATCTCTAATAATTTTCTACTGTATTTAAACCAAATTAAAAAATAAATATTTAAATCAACTGTGAAATAACATTTAGATGTGCGACTATTTGGATTAAAGCGTATGGAATGGAGTACAGTTATTAATCTTTGATACCGTTATGTACTAGCCGAAGAACCGGGGTAGGAAAAGGATTGGTCGTGAGCTTTGTGGCTCGTACTCTGAGATAAAACCATAAAAAATTTAATCATACGAACCAACTCTGCATCCGGTACAAGGAAAAAATTGAATCAAACAAACCAACTCTGCATCCAGTACAATGAAAAAATTGAATCATACAAACCAACTCTGGATACAGTACAAGAGTAAAACCATCAAAAGTCAATAACAAAACCAATAAATAATGCTAACCTTATGAGATCACCGAAGGAAAGTTCAAAAATAATATATACGAAATTTATTTTCCTAAACTTGATATTGGCAAATTTCAACCTAAAAATGTTGTATCTCGATATTAAGGCTAGTGAACGTGCAAGAATCCGATTATATTTCTAAAATTGTGTTAGAAAGGACTCTCCCATTTTTTAAATTGGGTTTGAAAGGGCTTTCCCATTTTTTATTATTATTAGGGGCATCTAGAAGGGAAGGAATGTTGTAAAATAATATAATTAGAAATCAAATTCAAATGTATGTTAAATATTGATCTCAAAGAATGATGTATATAATGTATATATAAATATATAAAAACAGTTGATTTAGTTTCTGGGTTTTTTTGGACTTTAATAATCACTCACCATAACACAAACCTAATCCCGAAAATTAATTATTTAACATTCCCCTTAATCCGAAGAGACCTATCAAAGTCCAAGAATAAGAGCACAAAATAAGAGTGCAAAATGCAAAAGTGCATCTCAACCCAGAGTTGAATGTCTCTTAGAAATGTAAGAAGGGTCAGCATGGCAAACCTGAGATTTTGTTCAGACGATTTTCGACGTTCGCCAGGTATATTAGTAGCATGGCTAATGAAGAAGACCTACAAGGTGGATGAATAATTTGAGGGTAGTCAATTTCCGCATCCGACCACTGCCACGACAATTTCCACGTCCAACCACCACGTCACGCCGAGTTTACACATCAGAGAATCTTCTGCCTTATGCAGTCTTCCGAATTCTTGAAAAAAAACCAACCCCTCACACAGGCTGGGGTCCAGGCGTCCTTCAAGCAGCCTCAACAAGCAACTACGGAAGTAGGTCCGAATGTCTTGGCCGGAATGCCAAAAACGCTTCTGCAAATTTTAAGCTTTCCAGACTTCAATATTAACGCTTACACAAAACCGAAACTCCAATTACAAAGCGGCTTGTTCATGATACGCTTGACTGCGGGTCAAATAGTGAAGAAGGTGTGAACTAATACCAATGGTATAAATGAGATTTTTTGGCGAAAATCACATGGAATATTATTTGTCGACGCGTTTCGAATCAACTAGTATGGTTCATCGTCAGGACAAGTTGCTTCCCAAGACTTATTTCGACTTTTTAAATAAAATAAACTCCAATCTCATCTCAAAAAATTTTAAAATTGAAAGACCAGAACGTATAATAGAATTTTAACAATTTAGGAGCACCTCCACCAAAGTTGGAATCAACTGTTAAACCCCGAGATATGTAGAGTTGGTTCTTCACAAACTTGTTGACAATCTAGATGGCTCCGTTGTCATTATCAAAACTAGCACTGAATTGATATGATGAGCACACCAAAAGGAAAGATGAAGTCTAACATGCATCACACTTGGAATGCGCATATAGAACAAGGCAATAAATTACAATGGTTTTTGAAGAATCTTCAGTGAAAATCACATAGAAAAACTTATGTCGACGTGTTTCGAACCATTCAGTGTGGTTCATCGTTAGGACAAATATTTAGCACATTAAATAGACAGGGCAGAGAATCCATGACTCAACGGCTAACCAAAATAATACAATTGGACACCAAAATAAATTATATATTAAATATTGATCTCAAAGAATGATGTACACAATGTATATATAAATACATAAAGAAACTGTTGATTCTGTTTTTGGGTCTTCTTGGAATCTAATAACCACTCACCATAACACAAACATAATCCCTATGATTAACTGTCTAACGTATGTACCTCATTTGAGGAACAGGGTCGGACCATATTGTGAGACAACTCTCATAGATCTTTGGTGATCTCCTAATTTCCACATTTCCGATCGGTGTTTTTGATGAGATAGGGTTGCACAGATGGAGGGATCTGGTTGCAGGGCACAAATAGATGTATCATCTCTCCTAAGATATAAGTTTTTATGGTGTGGAGGTGATGGCACAAATTCTAGAGTGGAAGTATTAATTTTTTGGGGTTTGCTTCACTGTGCCCTTTGGTTGGAAATTGAATCCATCCACATATATTGAGATTCAAGAGTAGTTATCACTTGGATAAATGGAAAACCTTATTTTTCTTCTCCTTATCTGCAAAACTAGATGAGCAAGATCTGTTGGGAATCACGATTTTTGTTAGACCAAAATTCAGAGGTGTTTGATCCAAGTGGATCTCTAAAAAGTAATAGTGGCATGGTAAGAAGGCTCAAAACTCAAAAGTGGTAGAAACTCTATAAACTTAGCATTGGATCAAAGTGATCTTCATCCTAATTCCAATGGTGTGAACGAAACTCAAATCCGACTTCATATGAAGAAGTTAGAGCGAGTCAAAGTTCATGTTTTACTGGGACAAGTGGCAAGAGAAGATGATGTGGCAAACACTTTCAGCGAATGGGGAAGCACCAAGTGGTAAGCCGTCATTGGCCCCGCATATTGTAGAAGGAAGAGGCATATTTGTGATATCGCAATCGCAGTTCACAAAGGGTAAGTAGTCACATATTGTACCAACCTTGGTTCCGGCCAATTATGATTTGCGATGTGAGCTCTTGGACCGATATATTATATATTGTGTTTAATAGCCCATCGAGTCCACGGTTCTCGCAGGGCGCTTGTTGTAAGGGCTTGGGTCTGTTCGCTGATTGGAAACACCAATAGTAAAAGATGTTGGGTTAAAATGCACGGTTAAGGAAGTTTTTCCATGTTTGAAAGGTTTGTTGCCACATACTATATGGGACCCGAGAATCTCTGTCTTAAAACAAACCCACTTGCTAAACTTTGTCGTTTGTTTAGAACTGCCCGAGAATTGAGGAGATTATCCACCAGCTTATATAAAGGACTATCTGCATCAGAAAAAGGAGGAGACTGGCTGATAGTTCAAAATGTTGTACGCAGCAGTAACCCAACTTGGCAACAAGCACCAGGACCTCGCCTTGAGCAGTAAGGAGGTTCCGAGAGGGTGCAGAAAGCCCGATTATCTGAATTGGGTGTTCAGATAGGTGTTTTTGCACGATTTTTCACCAGGATTTCGGTGGTACTGTCTAGTACATTCCTTTTCGCTTATCGCATGCAACATTGGCACCCAGTGCGTACCATGAGGGATCGGATCCGATGGCGTTATAAACCAGAATTCATCTATTTCGGGTCCGGAAGCCCCCATCGCATATCACAATCAGCGGGGCCCCGGGCCTATATATATAAGGCGCATCGTTATACCCCAGACCCGCTGACGATTATAGAACCTGGCATATAATATCTCAAATCCGGCCTATACGACCGGACGCGGGTTTTCCCATATACCCTTGTGTTTTCAGAAAAAACATGGAAATCGAGCTTTTTCAAAGGGAAGGTTTACAAGGCAGACGCGCCAAGATTATCAACCGTGACATATACATTATCGGGTCTGGATCCATATCGCAATCGGCCCAGTCCAAAGCCTTTATATAAGGCACGCCACTGTTTACTGGACCCGCCGATGATTATAGACCAGAGCACATAACATTTCGGGTCTGGCCATAGTTTTCCCATGTATTCTTGTGTTTTTGAAAAAACGTCGAAGTCGGGACTTTTCAAAGGTAAATCATACACTCTGGACCCGCCAGGACTATTAAGTGTCATATATATATATATATATATATATATATATATATATATATATATATATATATATATATATCTATATATATATATATTTCGGGTCCGCCTACCCCGATTGCTTATTGCAATTGGCAGAGCCCGGGGGTCATGCAGTTAGCGGAGGGGTGATAACCGGACCCGATGATATTTATAAGCCCCAATACATAAAATTTGAGGTCTGGCCTAAGTGATCAGAGCGTGATTTTCTTTGCATTCCCGTGTTTTACAAAATTCCCAATATAACAAAGGGAGCAAGTTTTTAGTGTAAAGGGCGGGCCTGTGGAGTCCTGATAGTGTAATCGTACATAGGGGAAGTGGAAGGCATGGGTACTGCGACCCACGGAGGGGTCGATACCTGATTGCGATTAAGTGAAGCCCTCGAAAACCATTCCAAGCCTATGGATTGAGCAGGAAACTATGTGTTGCATGTGTTTTGTGCATAAATCCTTTTTCACACTTGTGCCCCGTAGTTTTATAAAAGTTAATGAAGGCAACGTTTATGTTTTATTTGAACATTTCTGTTATATTGCTCACAATCATGAAGCTAATGATAACTATCTCTGCAGGCGAGAAGTAAAGGACGCAGGAGTGGATTCGAAGAGTCATGTATGCAGAAGCGTTGTGTCTAAAGATTTGGCCTTAGGCACTCCAGGTCGGAATCCCACGCATTGCATGCGCATTTCGAAAGCAAAGTTGTCCTAGTTTTCATCATGTGGAGGTGACACACAGTCACCCTTTTTATCAACATCTATTCACTTCCTCAGGAAGAAGGACGCTCCAGCAAAGGTGGCTTCGACGTGTCAACAATCTCATCGACCATTCTCCTCTATACATTTTTTGATCCATGTATTGAAAAGAGAGGGGAGTGGAAAAGTCAAGGGATAGGGGGGTCAATTCCTGAAGGCATAAATATTACCTTTGTAGATGAGAGCAGGGATTTTTCATTTGGCAAAACAACTTTTGTTTATTGTGAGTAAGGAAGATTGTTTGGGTCAGAGAAGGAGCCTTTTCTCAGATTGATTTACCTCTTCTTTATATGTTAAGAATTAGGATGTTGTTGTGAGCATAAATATGAATGTGATTTATGTTTTTTCCCATTGATGACTTATAGTTTATGATTTTCTTTGGTTGTTTGAATGTGATTCTTCATCATGGTTAATTCATGAGAAGTCCCTGATTTGAAACTATGTTAAACATCAGTTGCAAGCTTTAATTCCATAAAAGGAATGTGTATTCCTGTATGAGTGATTGGATTGCAATTTAGAATTGATGCAGCCTTGTTTTTATGTGAACCAGTAATTTTCATTTAGACTTGGGATTCATATATGATGTTTAACCTCTCTTTTGTCATGCTCCTGCAGGATAGATTAGGATAGCTAGAACTAGATTAGAGTAATCAGAAGTAGTGTAGATAGGATTCAATTCATAGAGTAATTAGAAGTAGTGTAGATTTAATTGAAGTCTTCCTCTCGGAAGCAATCTTTCAACTCATTTAACAGTTTACGGGGTCCCTTAAAACCTGTTGGAACTAGCCATCCCAAACGAAAGCAAGTCTGATTGGGGCTTGTGATCGTTTAGTTCCCCTTGTTGGTATAGCGAAAATTCGCCATGTCAACAAGTGCCATCGCAAGGTCCCCTTACAAACTCCTCTGCTACCGGACAAGATTGTCTTTGAAGGACCGCACTTGGGGCAAGTTCCTCTATTAAAGCTCGAAGATTGGGACTTAGCTAACCATGAGAAGTTCTCGCACTTGGAGACCGAGCAACTAATGCGCTGAATTATTGACACAACCACCGGGATGACCGCATTGGAGCTGCAGAAGTGGCTCAGGGGAGTAGACAAGGCAGGTCTGCTAAACCTGCTATGGGTGCTGCAATATAACCGCACCTCGATTACAGTATTGGTCATCAAGCAGCTGCTATGCTTGGTGCATGATGGATGTTTGTGGCTGGAGGAGATAATAACCATCACCGACAGATTGATCCATAGAATCAAGCGACTGCCCTACATAGGAGAAAATCTGGCCATGATGTTTGGCAGAAAAGGTGGCAAGCAGGCCCTCGCGGAGGCCATGAAGGAGAATTTTAAGCTTGTGAAGAAGTTGCATGGATATGCCATCTTAATTATGAGTGACCCTGTCGTAAATGTGACCACACAGATTTTGGCAGGTAAGGTGATGAGGAAGAGTCACACAGATGAGGTGTCGACACTTGTCATCACGCTAGCAACCCAATGCACCGAAGGAGTCCAATTCAATTGGGCGCACTATCTTTGCGGTGAGTACCTTGCGAACTACCGCGAGGTACAAGAGCTCACCAAGAACTTCCACTATGCATGGCTCTTGCTGTCTATTGTGTTGGTAGCATGGGAGCTGCCGGAAGATAGTAAATTCCCCTTGGTCGCACCGGACCTACTAGAAGCAGTGAAGTACGCTTCGCTGTGGGCGACCAACGATGCGGAGCGCATCAAGGATAGCAAGATCTTCTATATCTTGATGGAGATGAACATCTGCATGGTCATCAATCGCAAACTGCGGTTATCGCCTATTGTGTTTGCTAACCTGTAGGGCTACACGGAGTTCAAGTCACCATGTGTCAATCAGGGTGCGGAAGGACCCTACACAGACATGGTATGACTTGCCTTGCTTGGTAACGGATGACGCCATTGATGCAGTACTTGATTGCTGGTCAGAAGGGTGGCACATTACATCAGACTTGGCGGTGGGGGGATGCAAGTCCGTCGTGAAATGTAAGGAGGAGGAGGCCAAGCTCAAGATGGTGCATCTGGCTGAGAAGAGGAAGAAGGAGGCTGCTGACAAGGCCCAAGCGGAGCGCGATTCCTCTTAGCAGATGGAGAAGCAAACAAGTGGAACAGAGCAAGCCTATGACAAAGGTGCAAGGTCGCCTTCACCCAAGATAGAGGAAGAGACGAACGAGCAAATAGAGCAACACGGCACGGACCTGCAGGTGACATCTGCCTGCATCAAGCATCCACAGGAACAAGAGAAAGGAGGGTCGAGGAAGAAATCCAAGGCCACTAACACGTCGTTGGACCCAATCACCCTCACAGAGGGTGATTTGCACGACATTGGAGACACGGTGTGAGATGTCACTGTGGAGGCCCTACAACAGTTTGAGCAGTAGCAAAAACTAATATTAGGGGCCATCCAGACAGGTCTGCAGGAGTTGCAGACCCGTGCAGCATAGGCTGGCATGGTGTCCACCAACCTCGCTATCGGCACTTCAGAAGTTGTTGAGATGTTGCACGCAAAGGTATCCAACGTGATGGTATTGCCCGATGGAGCACTGACCACGGAGAATGAAGCTGACAGGCCCACTGTCAGCACCCTCAAGGGAGTAGGGTTGAATCTAGCAGCGCTCCCTGGCGAGGCACTCCACCTATTACAGGATGGAGTGATCGCAGAGCTGAGGGCTCGTGAACACCGAGCTCTACAAGTGATCAACCAACAGTAGATTAACAATGAGTAGATGGCCCTACAGCGAGACTCTGCCATCACTGCTGTGACCGAGGTAACCGACCAAAACAAGCGTATAATTCAGGTCATGGAGGAGGCATGCCAAATGGTCCCGGAGTTGGCCATTCCTAAGGAAGAACCAGTCAAGGTGCACGTCTGCAAGCATGCTATAGGGGTATGCAACACTTGCATACAGATGGATAGGGTTCAGCTGGAGTTGAACCTACAGATTACCGAATTACAGTTGAAAGCCCAACCTTCAACTCCACTTGAAGTAAAGGAGCAGCATGCAACCACTTTCACAGAGGAAATAACGATATTCGACAGTGCAGTGGCAGACTGCACACAACTTTTTGAACAATCGTTCAAGGTCCTGACAAGCCTGCAGAAGGATTCTAATGTACAGTGGTTGGAGATAGAAGCACGAGAACTGTAGCAACGCTATGATGAGTTAAAAGGCACAATGTGAACTGTCACGCTCACGCAGAGACTTGCAAAGCTGCAGGAGGCCAAACAGTTGAAAGAACAGGTAGATGTAGCACAACAAAATGAGGCAGTGCTGAAGGCATGACTGAAGCCCTAGTTGGATGACGCTTACGCGGTCACAACCTTTATTGAAGGAAAGCTTTTGAATCTATAATAAACTCAGCAGAAGCTTCAGGCTGACAGTTCAGGAGCAGTGACCGAGTAGATGGTTGAAGAAGTGATCTAAAAATAGGGGCACTTAGGATTCTTGTCTAACTTACAAGAACCTCTCCCACTTCCAAAGCTTTAAATATTCCAAAGTCTTAATGATTAACCTGTGCAGAATTAAATATGTACTTGAAAATATGGGTGTATGCTTATGTTTGTTTTAAACTGTTCAGGTGTTGTAATTTGATTTGCTTAGACTGATATAAAGCAAAATAGCAGCAATTAAAATAGCAAATACAATGCAGCAATAAAACACACACAGGACAACAATATTAATTTGGAGTTCACCCAAAACTCTTGGGCCACGTCTCCGTGAGCTCTAGTTAACTCGACTAAGCTCTCTGGGATTATGGAAAATTCCTTTTACAAGCTCTTTGGCTCAACTCCACAGTTCTACACAGGAACAATGGGCTCAGAACACCATCTCTCCCTGGCTCTTGAAGCTTTCAGCTTTCTGGCTCTGGCTCTTGCTTTTCTGCAACCTTCAGCTCTCTAGTTTTTCACTTGACCTCCAATTGAATCCAAAGACTCCCTCAGCTGCTCTGCACATTAGCTTTCACTCTCTCTCGCTCTTTCTTACTTCTGCGCTGCATGTTTATTCTTTGTTTTAGCAATAACTCCTTCTGTCCCCGTCATTCTGTGGCTTTAAAGCCAATCAACGTTGGTTAGTTTGTTTTCCCCTTCAGGCTCTTCAGCTCCTGGCCTCTGTCCACTCAAATCCCCTTTTGAGCATTTAACAATCATTTGTTAATTCTTTCAGGGAAGGTGGCCACCTGTTTTGCACAGAAGGGACCATTGGTGCATTCAAATTCCCCAAACAGTCGTTCCCTATTTACACAGAGAAATACTATAAAAATCTGTTGAAATGCCTTATTCCGGACTTGAAATGACATCAACTCTGCCCTATAATCCATCGGGTCTAGGCTGAATCGCTATCACAAATTGCTGAGTCATGGGTTTTCTTTGTATTTGGGTTTTTGGCGAAAAACCCCAAATACACAGAAAACTCGACAAAATGGCCCATATCGAACTTGAAAAGTTATGCATTCACACTTATAAACCCTTTTGGGCCTGGCCATATCGCATCGGGCACATTTCCCTTGTGTTTCATTCATTTAACGAAAACACGAAATACACAGAAAAACTCCATTTCCCGAAACTCAAAATATATGTGTTTTCATTAATAAACCCCATCAGGTCCGACTATATCAAATCGCATATGGTATCGGCCCCACTCCTTTGAATAGCTCCGATGCGATAATGTGATGTGACTTGTTGCAATCACATATCGTATAAGCCTGAGGTCTCTCCATATGGTATGGCCGATGCCAACGCCAATTGCGATCCACCGATATCGGCGATCGCAATATCGCATCAGCCGGTCCTATCGCATGTCTACCTCAGATATCCTCCGCTTGTCACTGCTAATTGCTATATGCCAATTGGATCTGGACCGTTTATCAACCAAATCCGATAGCTCCTATGCGTTGCTCCTTTGACCACCGATAAGCCTGTTTTCCATTATTTCTTCATATTTTTGGGTCCTGATAGTGTTTTCCGCCTTTTTTTTTAAGGTTCTCCTTTTGCGATATTTTTGGTCTTTAGAAGACTTAGAGGGTTTTTAGGACCCATTTTTAGGGGATTTTTTCCCCTTTTTCCAAAGGATAAAGGACAACTTCATTTTATGATAACTCCGGCATCCTAAGCCCATTTTTTCCCATTCAAATTGCAGTAGATTCAGAACGAGACAATCTCTGCAATGGGGCTAGTTCCAGGAGCTTCCTTGGACTTTTATTTTCCTCAGTGAGGAACACTTAGACTTAGGAGTCCATCCAAAATCCATTTTGGATCAAGAAGCGAAGCAGGTAGCCGCACAGTGCACTACCGAGGTTGCGGTCATACAGGTTGAGCTGGGAGGTATTCGCGCTAAGATCTCCATGCCCGCAAAGTGACTCGAGGGAAAGTCACGATGTTTGTGTTGGGGGCCTGTTGGGAATGGGATCCCCCAAGGATAGTTTTGGGGCTAAAAGCCCATGCTTTGGGTCAATTTTGTAATCAAGTAGTAAAGTCTCCCGCATTTTGTGGTCGCAAAGTGCGAAAGTGTCAAGAGTCATAAAGGGTTGTCTACCCTTATTTTGTAAAGTGTAAATTTGGTTGCAAAGATCCACAAAGAGCTAAGTAAGCTTTAAGAAGTCTAAAGAAAAGTTAAGAAGAATGGAGTGAAGAGTCTTGGTAGCGGAGTCTATGTGATTCGGGTCTTAGCATAGGTAGAGGCTCTGCAGCTGAGTGCACAAAGGCCTAGGGTAAAAGTCTACAGCTGAGTGCACAGACCCCTGCAGCTATGTGCGCAAGGTGGTTAGAGTCTATAATAATTCGAAGATATCAATAAAGAGAAGTATTCCGCAATTTTTGTGTATTTATTTCCTGTTTATGCATCTGTTTATATTGCGTTTTGGGTTTAATTTACAATGTTCATATGATGCATGAATGTATGTGACTATATTAGTTAATCGAACGCAAGTAAGAATATCTATTTACACGACGCTAACTGTGATTGTTTAGTAAGATAAATAATACACTTGGGATAACCTGGGAACCTATACAACCTACTGTCATAGCAATTCGAAAGTACCTGTATCGTGGGTTAAGGCTACACGAAAGTCAATCGTGCACCTTCGCGAAGGTACTGAAGGGCGGAATAAAAGGCTAGACTGATAGAGCCCTAAAGCTTAGTGACCTGTGCGAAAGTAGGAACAAAGGGTATAAACCGACATCATGACCATCTCAAGGTGCGGAAACTTGGTTCCAGCATCTCCCCATACTGCTTCGGGTGAGACTTCGGTCCACGCTTCGTCGGCTGATGTCGAAAGGGCCAGTAGTGTAGGGATTTTTTTGGCTAACTAACGTTGAACCTAGGTCAGGCCCCATGAAGCCAACACCATGTATAATGGAGAGTGTAGTGCAGAAAAACTTAATAATTGGATAAGACAGATAGAGGGCTACTGCTAAATTCAGCGGATCAAAGAAGAAGAGGCAAAGGTCCAATTAGAATATCTTCGGCTGAGTGTCACTTCTCCCATTTGGTAAGAGAGCAAGTTGCAGAAGGGCAACAAAAAGTTGAGTAACCTTCTTTCCTCTTGGTCCAGTTTTATTTCTGCATTGAAATACCAATTTTACCCTTTGGGTTATAAAAAAAAAGTACTAATGGAATGGAAATATCTAAGGCAAGGTGAATGCCAAAATGTGCAAAGCTTCACTGAAGAATTTTGGAAACAAGCATTGAATTTGGGCATCTCATTAGATTTGCCCGAGACTATAACTAAGTATGTTGGTGCACTACATAGTTACATAAGACACTCACTATTATTGTTCGAGCCTACTATGATTGATGCAGACAACGTAAAGGCAATTCATCTTGAAAGCCGATGAAAGAATGAAAGAGATGATCAAGCCAAGAAAACATTATTCAACCCTCAGCAGAAAATTCCAGAAGAAAGGAAAGGGGAAGGCTAAGAATACTGTCACAACCAAGAAAGAGGATGGAGAAACACCATCTTGCACGCATTGCAAGAGAGAAGGTCACGACGAGGACCACTGTTGGAAGCTACATCCGAAGTTGAGACCAAAGAGATTCAACGGAAAGGGAAAGCAAAAGATAGTGGCAACAACGTAATAGGACCTTGGATCAGATTCTGACGATGAGACATTGATCATAGCGGTGGGCGCAAAAGGAGTTGTTGGAAGCTACATCTGGAGTTGAGACCAAATAGATTCAATGGAAAGGGAAAGCAGAAGATAGTGGCAACAACACAATAGGACCTTGGATCAGATTCTGATGATGAGACATTGATCACAGAAGTGGGTGCAAAGGTACTCCTTCTATTAGTAATAATTCTGATTCAATTGTGAGTACTAGTTATTTTAATGAGCCTATATGTAATGAGTGAAAGAGACTTGAATTATTCCACATTAGGGTTATTATAAAACACACAAAGGTGGAAACTCTGTTCGATTCGGGTTCCCAATAAAATTTAATCTCAGAGTCCTTAGTGAAAAAGTTAGGCCTCGAAACTAAGCTTCATCCAAGGCCATATCCACTTGGTTGGGTAAGCGTTAAAGAAAACTACAAGTAACCAAGAAGTGTAGGGCTATATTTGTTATTGCTTCCAAATTAGTTGATGAGGTAGAGTTAGATGTTTTGCCTTTCAATATCTGTGGAATTATCTTGGGAAGTCCGTATCTATATGACAAAAAGGTAGTTTCCTTTCGGCACAAAAATAAATACCACCTCACAAAGGACAGGGTAGAATATATAGTCAGAGCTCATCATATGAATTTAGTGCTAGCCTTGTAAATGCAGGACAAAGTAAATGACTTATTAATTCTAGTAAAGGGTGCCTTCTCTTGGTAGTGAGATTTAAAGAGGTTGAGATGGCTGACGCTTTCAAAGGATGTGATCCTGATCATAAGAAAGAATTGTTAGAAATTATTTCAGACTATGATGGATTGTTTCAGGAACCGAGAGGATTTCCCCCAAAACAGGAAATCCAACATGAGATCCATTTACAATAGGATGCTCCTTTACTGAATATTGGCATGTATAGGATGGCTTCTATTGAGATGGAGGAGATCAAGAAACAGGTGCAGGAGTTGCTAAATCAAGGGGTCATCAAACCGATTTCTTCTTCGTGTGGCTCACCGATCGTGTTGGTGCAAATAAAGGCGACACATGGAGAATGTGCGTAGAATATAGGGCGCTAAACAAAATTACGGTGAAGAATCGATACCCTCTCCCTCACATTGGTGAATTATTGGATCGGTTGAAAAATGTTGTCTATTTTACAAAACTGGATTTGCGTAGTGGACATCACTAGGTTAGAGTTGCAAAACAAGACATTTGAAAGACTACATTCAAAATAAAATAGGGTTTGTTCGAATGGATGGTGATTCCATTCAGACTGTGCAATGCTCCAGCCACGTTTATGAAGGAAATGAATGATCTGTTGTTATATATCTGATCTGAAAATATAATATAACAGGAATAAACCCAAGAAATAACCGATAGAAATAGATAGAAATGATTCACTTTATTGATCAAAACCCTTAAGGTAGGGCAACACCATACATTCACTCCTTAAGGAAGGAGAACACTCCACAAGCCATATGCCTGTTCATACAATATTCCTTGACATCCCTCAATGTGGAGTCTCTAGCCTCTATATAGGCCTCATGCATACAATACCATGGGTCATTACCATGGTTTCCTCAATACCATCTATCTAATACCATGGGACCATTACATTATTGTTAACTACTTGTGGTCCCTTACATGATATGGGTTAACCACCTTATTTATTACTATGGCCCATCCCATTATTACATTATTCCCTTGGGTACCTCCCTTTGTACCCCATATTATCCCCCCTAGGTATACTACATCTGTTCAGGCCTTTTCTTGATAATTTTGTGCTTGTATATATAGACGATATTCTTGTTTATAGTAGAACATGGGATGAACATGTATGTCATGTGAAGAAAGTGATTGATGTTCTGAAAAATGAAAAATTGTATGTAAAGCTGTCAAAGTGTGAGTTTGGGAAGACCTCTCTGGTTTATTTAGATCACATAATCGGTAATGAGCAATTGAAAATAGATCCCTCTAAAGTAGATGCAATTATGAAGTGGCTTGAGCCCACAAATGTTACAGAGGTCTGAAGCTTTTTGGGTGAAATACAGTATTGGAGAAGGTTAATTGAAAACTTCTCTATTATCACAGCCCCCTTACATGCATTGACAAGTGTGAAGCAGGCCTTTCCATGGGGAGGAAAGCAGCAAAAATCCTTCGACACACTGAAAGAGAAGATCAAGATAGCACTAGTGTTAGCCTTACTAGACCTTCAACAACCTTTTGATATTGACACAAATGCCAGCAGATATGCCATGGGCGTTGTATTGATGCAGCGAAGGAAGCCTGTATGTTACCATTCAAAGACTTTCTTCCAGACTGTTGTGAATTATCCCACGTACAACAAGGATTTGTACACCTTGGTTCAGAGTGTAAAGAAGTGGAAACACTACCTGATTGGTAAGGAGACCATCATCCATACGGATCATCAGCCCTTGTAGTACCTTCAATCACAGACCAAGCTTCAACAAGCCCGTCATTTCAAATGGATGGGATTCCTCCAGCAGTTTCATCTGGTAATAAGATACAGGAAGGATGCCAACAAAAAAGTAGCAGATATGCTTTCTCGCCCTCCTATTTATGCATCTATCGTTTTGTGAAATGCTTCTCTATCATTAGAAATTTATGCTGAACAATATGCTAACGATGATGATTTTAAAGAGATTTATGCAAAACTAACACATGGATCGCAGGTGGACAATTATTATTTGCAGGAAAAAAAATTGTACCACCTTGGAAAACTGTGCATACCCATTGATGAAAGGTTACATGTAATCTGAGAGGCTCATACCTCTCTTGTGTCTGGTCATTTTGCGTTTGAAATTTTTTTATATCACTTACAAGGTTTTGCTTTTGACCTCATATCAAAAACATTGTGACTCATTTTGTAAAGGATTGTGTGTTGTGTTCTGTTTCAAAGCCCTCTAATATAAAACTTAGGCTCTACACACCACTCCCTATTCTGAGTCGACCATGGGAAAGTGTGTCCGTGGATTTTGTAGGAGGTTTCCCTATGTCTAGGAAAGGTCACAACTATTTGTATGTCGTCGTGGATCATTTTAGTAAAATGTGTATTTTAATGCCTTAAAAAGTAGGTCACTGCTGAGCATACTGCTTATCTTTTATTTCAACATGTTTGGGTCCATTTTAGGTTGCCCACATCTATTGTGTTAGACTGAGACTCTCTCTTTCTTGGAGAGTTCTAGACCATCTTGTGGAGAATGATGGACACTAAGCTGAAAGGAAGTACAACATTTCATCCACAGACCGATGGGGAGACAAAGGTCATAAACCGCACCGTGGTACACTTGTTACAAGGCTATTGTGGAAAACATCCCAAGTTGTGGGATGAACAACTTCCTTATGTGCAACATGATTACAATTGAGCAACACATTCATCCACACAGAGCTCCCCGTTCAAGACATGTTTTGGTTATATACCAAGGGATCCCTTAGACATGGTCTTTGGGAAAGATGAGGATAAAATTAGATGAGATGATAGGGACAAAGCACGGAAGTTTATTCAACAGATACAAGTGATTCATCAGGTAGTACAGGAGTAGTTGGAGAAGAGTCAGGCTCGATATAAAGCTCGACATGATAAGCACCGAGTTGACCATCAGTTTCAATTTGGGGACAAGGTATGGCTCCACATTAGCAAGGATAGAATGAAGGGAGAAGGGAAGAAATTGATACCCATTCAATATGGTCCCTTCACCATATTGGCAAAGATTGGAGACAATGTTTTTCATCTTGACTTGCCCACTTATATGCAAATGTACTTAGTAGTGAATGTTGAAAACTTGAAGCTTTATGAACCTCCATTGATTATGGATACCGAAGTGGTTGCACAAATTCCTATAGTGGACGATTTTGTACCAAAGTATCTAGACAAGTTTCCCGAAGATATCATACTCGATAAGAAAACTAGAACTTCATGATGGGGAGATGTGGAGTACATTCGTGTGGACTCCAAAAGAATGCATCTGAGTAAAGCTCAATGGATGGAGAAAGAAAAAGTGAGGGGGAAATTCCCTCACTTTCAAATTAAATGAAAAGGCTTTTGGTGGTCCAAAATATCTTAGTGGGGAGGATTGATCTAGGTGGATCTCTAAAATGTACCAGTGGCATGATAAGAAGGCTCAAAACTCAAAGTGGTAGAATCTCTATAAACTAAGCATCAAATCGAAGTGCTCATCATCCGGATTCCAATGGTGTGAACAACACTCAAATCCGATTTCATATGAAGAAGTTAGAGCAAGTCAAAGTTCATGTTTGACTTGGACATGTGGTAGGAGAAGATGACGTGGCAGACACTCTAAGCGAATGGGGAAGAAATATGTAGCAGGTCGTAGAAGGAATAGGCCGTGGCTTAAATAAAATCAGCCCCAGAGCAAGCCAGGTTGCGATGTGATATATCACAATCGCAGAGTCAGGTTGAGATTTACGATATCGCAATCGCACATCACAAAAGGGAAAGGTTAAAGAATCAGCCCCCGAAACAAGCCAAGTTGTGATGCGATATATCACAATCGAAGAATCATGTTGCGATTTGTGATATCACAATTGTAGAATCATGTTGCAATTTGCGTAATCGCTATCACAATTTGCAAAGGGGAAGCAGTCACATATTGTACCAACCTTGGTTCTCGCCGATTGCGATTTGCGATGTGAGCTCCTGGACCCGATATATTATATATTGTGTTTAACAGCCCGTCGGGTCCGTGGTTATCACAGGGCGCTTGTTGTAAGGGCTTGGCTCTATCCTCCGATTGGAAAAACTGATGGGAAGCACCGATAGTAAAAGTTGTTGGGTTAAAATGTGCGGTTAAGGAAGTTTTTCCATGTTTGAAAGGTTTGTTGCCACACACTATATGGGAACCAAGAATCTTTGTCTTAAAACAAAATTGCCTGCTAAACTTTTTTGTTTGTTTAGAACTGAGGAGATTAGTCGCCTACTTATATAAAGGACTATCCACATCGGAAAAAGGAGGAGACTGACCGATAGTTTAGAACATTGTACGCAGCAGTAACCTGACCTAGCAGCAGGGGCAAAAACCTCACCTTGAGCAACAAGGAGGTTCTGAGAGGGTGTAGAAAGACTGATTATCCGAATTGGGTGTTCGAATAGGCGTTTTTGCATGATTTTTCACCAGGATTTTGGTGGTACTATCTATTTCTAAATTTGGGCTCTCAATTGTTCGTCCATATTCCAGCTTGGAGGTATAAGGATTGTAAATGAATTTTGCTTGTACTTTTATCTCTTTTTATGCCACTTAATGAATGAAGGCCTCTCCACTATTGAGCAGGGTCCAGAGACGTAGTCCAAATTTGAAAAACTCCGTAATCAAATATTTGTGCCATGGTTATCCTATTATTTCCACATTGTTTTATGTGCTTTTAAGTTCCAGGGTTAATAAGCTTTGTTTCTTGTAATTCTGATGCATCTACAAGTAAAAGATCTAGGATCAGTGTTAGTCAACGATCACATCACCAGAGATAAGAATCCATGAGAGGTGGTTAGTCCATGTCACAAAACACATGGGGAGCATTGGTTTATCCAATGTCCAACAATCTCCCCCCCAACGCAATCTAAGTGTGTATCGAACTTGTGACCTACACTTTGATACCACTTGTTGGGAATCACGATTGTCGTTAGACTAAAACCCACAGGGGTTAGTCAACAATCACATCGCTAGAGATAGGGATCCATGAGAGGCGGTTAGTCCATGTCGCGAAACACATAGGGAGTGTTGGTTTATCCAATGTCCAACAAGATCTTGGTACTAAAGAATGCTTTCCAGAGGATTTCGTTCTATCATATTTTCTGGGAACATAACTCTGCAGTATATTTTCTTTCCAAAATAGGTATTAGAGCACATCCTATATGCATTTATTTTAAAATCAAGAAGCCAAGTTGGGAGCTTTCCTTTGGAATGATCGTAGAAATGATTTAACTCGGGAATTTCAGGCTATGACCTGATCTCTTGTGGGGATGGGGTCCCTAGGGGTAGAATTGAGTTAAATTAGTCATCTTTTTAAAGAATTTTGTGAAAGATGTAAAGTCTCCACGAAATGTGAATGCGGAGTGCGCATATAGGTAGGAGTAAAAGGGGTCTTAGCCCCTTGTTTTTGGTTGGTTTTGAAGATTTGCCCATGAGCAGAGGGCCATGGTATTGCATTAGGAAAGCTACAAAATAGTTGAGTCTTAGTGAGTCTTAAAGATAACTCGGGATAGAGAATTGGGTACATTGAAGAGTTTTGTTGTCTTGGGCAAGAGCTAGGGAAGGAAGGATCTACTTCCTGTGCTTAGGTAGAGAAGGGAAGGCTCCTGCAGTTGAGTGCACAGGAGGCCTAGGTAGAGTTCGCAGTTGAGTGCGGGGACCCCTACAGCTGTGTGTGTAGGTTAAGAAGAGTCTGTAATCGGTGAATTGAAGATCAATAAAGACAACCTTTTGAAGAATAATTAGGTATTTCCATTGAATTTGTTTATGTTATATACTGTCGATAAATGATATTTTTTGAAATATTGAATGAATGTTGTGCGAATTAACTGAATCTATCTTAATAACATATGAAGTAAATGGTTATCCACTTCCGCGAAGTTAGAAGCTATTTATCTTATGTTTTCTGATGAATTAAATAGATCTATGCAAATCTCAATCTAGGGTTGCTTGTTGATGCATGAAAGTAGGTAAATCAACTGTGTAAGGTCTGCAAGGACTGATCACGGGCCTTCATGAAGGTCTGATGACCAGTTAACCTATTTACAATAAAAGAGCCCTATAAGTCTATCGACCTGTGCAGAGGAAAATCTAAGTCACTAGAAGACATCACACTAGTCTCTATATGCAGAAACTTGGTTCTTGCATCCCCCAATACTACTTCGGGTGAGATTGCAGCCTGCGCTACGTGGGTTGTTGCCGAAAGGGCCAACGATGTAGGTTTTTGTTGGTTGGCGCAACTAACTCTGAACCTCGATCAGGGCCCTCTAAGCCAAAACATTTCAAATGCATTGGTTAGGACCCTATATTGTCAAGAGAATTACAGAGGGTGGTGTAGTTCAGCTCGTGAAGCTGAATGGTGAACATTTTCTGGGAAGAGTGAATGGGAGCAAGATGAAGCTGTATACGGGGGATCCTGCGCAATGACTATATGGCAGCAGGATAGTCTTAGTAATCCAAGAAGTTGTAAGGGAGTGCGGGACTATAAACTACACTGCTCAATTTGGAGGAGAAGGCAGTGACCAAGCTACGCGAAAATTGCTGAGGGTGCACCTGCGCTCAGGACACTGTGCCATGGACGAGAGTGTCGCACAACCCGGTAGGAAAATGATCGTTGGAGTTTGTTAAATTGGCAACTATGGCCAAACTACATGTGGGTCAGCTTATTTATGGCAGCTGATATTTTTATTGGATTCCTCTCGTCGAGAGGTGTAGGATTGATCCAAAGATCATCCTATTCTGATACGTATTTATGGAGATATGAATTTATTTAGATTATAGTTTTATTATCTATCTGACTAGCTCTTACATAGGCTCAAGAAGCCCAAACGTCATGACTATTCATCATATATGTTTTTGTATACACATTCTTAAGTGATCTCCTCCTCTCCACGTCTTGGGTTTTTGGAGAAGAAGAGACACTAAAGAATATGCTAGCCTAGCATGAAGCCCTAACCGCAGAAGATGCCCTAACTGATCCAACGCAGTCAATTACTTATACTATACATGGAAGACCTCATATGTTGTATATGTATACGCTATCTCATGTTGTATATAAAGTCGTTGCTCTCATATGCTGTATGGAAGACCGGATACACTGTATGTGAAGACATGCAAACGCAGTCATGGAGACATGTCAAACGCTGTACATGGAACCATATAAAATGCATTCTATATATGAAACCACAACAAATACATGAAGCTGTAGTAAATTCATAAAGCCGAATTCAATATATGAAGCCACAGCCAATGCACGCAGCCACAATATGTTGACCTACGCAGTTAATGAAGACACCTTCTACGCAGACATGGGGACAACAATACGTTGTAATATATATGCAATCATAAAGACATTTCTATGCTCTCTACACAGTCAACGTAATTCATTTATATGCAGAGAGACCTTACAAGCAGTTAGACATTGATACACAGTCAATGTAATTCCCTCATCTATACGCAGGGTAGAGAGACCATACTTGTTGGCAAATTTCACAGGCAATGAAGGCAACACACATGCCGGAAATTATGCAAGAAGTAAGCAACATAGCAAGATGTAGTAAGATCACTCAGGCAATGGTAGCCACGGTAAGGAAGACAGTTACTCACTGTAAATAGAGACACTTAACCGCAGTAAGGTACTCACTGCCTCGGTAAACAACAATAGCCACAATAATAAGCAAATCTCAGATGGATGAAAAAGGACTACATATTAACATATGATATCAGTATATATGTGTGTGTTGATCTGTGCTCTTGCTAGCTCAACAGTAATGTATCGGCATCAATTTAAGGATGAGCTTCTCAAACGTTGTCACAACGATGATCTCTCAGTTATCACTACAGTTTCTATATAGTGTTTATGTAATCATGATGAAACTGTCATTATAATAATGAAGCCCTAAATGAAGTTATCTAACAAAGAGCACAGTGAAGATCTCAATAGATCTCATCATTGGAAAGATGTTGTTGTAACAACTTCATAAGGTACAGCAAGCATGATCTCAGTAAAGGTGAAACAATGGTGCAACTGTGATGAATGATGCAACGGGTAGCATCATGATAAACGAGATCATGAGCATGGGCAGCATGATGCAGATCATGGACAGCATGATGTATGGGTAGTATGATGTAGATCATGGACATCATGATGTATGGGCAGCGTGATGTATGAGATCATGAGAAACATGATGATGCATGATGCAGCATGATGGTGCTACATGGTAAGGTGCAGAAAATGGACGAGATGCAGCACGATGATAGGTGAAGGAGTCACCTTGGAGAATCAGTTCAAGCAGAATGTCTTCAACGAATCTCGTCGTTATACCAAATGATCTATGCTAGATCTAGATAAGTCAAAGTGTTGACTTCTGTTGTAAATGTAGTATCTCTCTCTTTCTCTTTCTCTGCTGAACTTTGAAGATAAAAGAAGATTTGATCAAAGGGTTTCCCCACACATTGTGGGGTTTGTCCCTGGCTAGTGCCACATCTTGTGTCCTCTTGTCTTGGCTTGTCTTCTGTGATTTATATTTATGTTCTATCTACAGTTTATCTTAATGTTGATGTGATTTCTAATTGTGAAAATTTAAATAAATTAGTCTAGCATAGAACATACCTAAACTTAACATGGAATCAGAGTTGAGGTGAAGACAATTCCCAAGCAAGAGTGAAAGAGCAATCACCAAAGACAGTTGGGACAAGACAAAAAGATCAATTGGTTCCTCATAATTCACCCAGGGTGAAGTCGAAGCAGAGAAAGTTATCAGAATGGCGCAGCGAAAGTTTTTGATGGCCCATCTAAATATCACTTCATTGGAAGTTTGGATCTAGGGGTGGAAGAATAGACGGATGCCTTGGTTGCAATAAGTTCGACCATTATGCGAAGGAGTGTTCGAATGGCAAAGACACATCCCTTGATGAAGATAACAATAATTCTAGGGACATCTTCAATGATCAAAGGAATGACTGGTAATGCAGGTCATCAAGGAAATGGTCGACTCTTCAAAGAAAACAAGGAACCCCTGAATCTCTTTTATGTACCTAATCACAAGAAGAACCTAGTGTCCATCTCGGAAATGGAAGTCAATGTTACAGGGTGGCACTTATGAATGGAAAGGTACGTGTTTGAAAATAGAATTTTCAAAGATGCTTTTTAGTTTAGGGATGTATTAAGTTACAGGAAGTCCACTAGGAACCATGTCTATTGACACATAGCACCAAAGGTCTGTGAGTCAGATGGTGACAGGGAAGCCTGAATTCAAAAGGAGCATGAAGGTACATGTTTGAGATGTACCGAAGGAAAATATTATAAGGGGACCATTCCCCTCATGAAGCAAGTCCATAGGCTTGGAACAACCCGAGGAGTTTGAGACTCATGATCGGGAATCTTGTGTATACAGGTGGAAGAAACCCCTCTATGGCTTGAAGCAAAACACCTCGGGTGTAGTATGAGGATTGATAGCTGTCTTATGAAGCTGAGATTCACTAGGAGTGAAATCGATCCAAACCATCCAAAGGTTGTGGATGTCAGACCTCTCATACCAGCACCTATGTTTGACAGCTGCAGACCCTCTCATTTATAGGAGACAGAGGGAGTTGGATTCCGAATGTGGAAAGATAAACTGCAAGCCTGTGACTACCTCGAGGATCTTAAATTTCAAGAAGTTATATGGTAGTGATGTCAGACCAGATTTGGGAAATGGCTCTAATTTTCATAAACTCATTCAGGTTGATGTTCTTCGAGAACCTCTATGCGGACATATGTGTTGCAGTTAGAATGGTGAGCTCATATTTGGTTGAGCCTCACTGGATTGGTGCCAAGAATCTTCTGTGATATCTTCAGGGCACAATGTCTCATGGATTGAGATACACTGCCGGAAATATGAAACCACATGATTATTCAAATGATGAGTGGGTAGGCAGTGTGGAGGATCACTAGAGCACTTCTCAGTGATGTTTCACTTTGGAATCTGCCTCGATATCCTAGATGAGCAAGAAGCAGAAGTCGGTGGCTCTGAGCACCGCCAAGGTAGAATACATAGCTGCTAGTATGGCCTCCTGTGAGGCAGTCTGGTTGCGGAAGCTCTTCAGTGAGCTGTTTGTACACATGATGAATACCACTGTGATTCTCTGTGACAACCAGAGGTGGGATTTGATTATTGAGGAATCCCGTATTCGATGATTGCTCCAGCAGATAGACATCAGATACTACCTTATCTAGTATATGGTAATTCGATGAGCAAGGAGGCTCCATCACACTGAGATGATGTACAGGTCGCTAAAGCCCTGGAGGAAGATCAAATCTATGATTTTCCCGAATGACTTAGAGTCATCAAGAGACCCTTGTACAAGGGTCCTGCATATTTCATACATTGAGCTTTGGGAGCTCTGGGGGCTTGCAATTCTTACTGGAGAAATGTACGACCACAGGGTGACTCACCCTCCCCTGGTGGTGCGCACTGGGACAAGATGATTCGCTCTCTTGTGAGACAAGATGATTCACTCTCTTGTGGAATAGGATGATTCGCTCTCCTGTGTAGCAGGATGATTAGTTATCCTGTGAGGCCTGGATTGATGTGTTCTCCATGGCGATTGTAGCAGGATTGGTGTGTTCTCCTGTGAGGCCTGGATTGATGTGTTCTCCATGGCGATTGTAGCAAGATTGATGTGTTCTCCTGTGAGGCCTGGATTGATGTGTTCTCCATGGCGATTGTAGTAGGATTGATGTGTTCTCCTGTGAGGACGGGATTGATTAAGTTCTCTTGTCAAGGCATCCTACCCATGCAATCTGAGACTCATGGGAAGTACCTCTCATCTGATCAATGAGTAGGGAAATGAAGTTAGGGACCATCATAGTACCGATGGACGCATCGTTGTATCTACCGTACTCCCTATGCTAGGATGACCTCCATTGATCTGGGATCAATGATACTGGTCTGGGACCAGTGGTAGGAGTTTTACCATACTATGATGCTGACTTTGAGTCGGTTGAGACTGGTTTGGGAACAGTGGTACATACTCTAAGACTGACTTCGTGTCAATGCAGTACTAGTCTGGACCAGTGAGAGTGGTACATACTATGACGCTGAATTTGGATCGGCTGAGACTGATCTGGGACCAATGGCACACTCTCTGAGACTGTGATACTGGTCTGGGACCAGTGGTAGGAGTTGTACCATACTATGACACTGACTTCGGGTCGGTTGAGACTGGTCTACGACTAGTGGTACATACTCTGGGACTGACTTTGTGTCAGTGCAGTACTGGTCTGGGACCAGTGAGAGTGGTAAATACTATGACACTGACTTCGGGTCGGCTGAGACTAGTCTGGGACCAGTGGTATACTCTCTAAGACTATGATACTGGTCTGGGACCAGTGGTAGGAGTGGTACCCACTATGACGCTAACTTTGGGTCGGTTGAGACTAGTCTGGGACCAGTGGTACGCACTCTAAGACTGACTTCGGGTTAGTGGAGAATGGTATGAGACATTCTCGATCAATTCTTCTTCTTCATAGTTCAGCAGAGCTAAGTAGAGCAGAGCAGAGCCAGCAGAGCAGAGCTTAGTAGAGCAAAGCTAAGCAGAGCAGAGTAGAGCCAGCAGAGTTGAGCAGAGCTAGACAGTGCAGTGCTGGGCACTGAAGGCAGAGATAGTACAGTCGGACATATGGATCAGCGGATGGAGTTCTCCCTAGTTGAGAGGGAGTTTTAAATTGGCAACTAGGGCCAAACTCCATGTGGGTCAGCTTATTTATGGCAGCTGATATTTTTATTGGATCCCTCTCGTCGAGAGGTGTAGGATTGATCCAAAGATCATCCGATTATGATATGTATTTATGGAGATATGAATTTATTTAGATTATGGTTTTATTATCTAGCCGACTAGCTCTTACGTAGGCTCAAGAAGCCCAAACGTCATGACTATTCATCATATATGTTTTAGTATAAATATAGAGGACTTGAAGTCATTTCAATACACATTCTTGAGTGATCTCCTCCTCTCCACATCTTGGGTTTTTGGAGAAGAAGAGACACTAAAGAATATGCTAGCCTAGCATGAAGCCCTAATTTCAGAAGATGCCCTAACTGATCCAACACAGTCAATTACTTATACTGTACATGGAAGACCTCATACGTTGTATATGTATACGCTGTCTCATGCTGTATATAAAGTCACTGCTCTCATATGCTGTATGGAAGACCGAATACGCTGTATGTGAAGACATGCAAACACAGTCATGGAGACATGTCAAACACTGTACATGGAGACATATAAAATGCAGTCTATATATGACACCACAGCAAATACATGAAGCCGCAACAAATGCACAAAGCCGAAGTCCATATATGAAGACATAGCCAATGCACGCAGCCACAATATGTTGACCTACGCAGTTAATGAAGACACCTTCTACGCAGACATGGAGACATCAATACGTTGTAATATATACGCAATCATAAAGACATTTCTACGCTCTCTACACAGTCAACGTAATGCTCTCATCATTTATATGCAGAGAGACCTTACACGCAGTTAGACATTGATACACAGTCAATGTAATGCCCTCATCATTTATACGCAGGGTAGAGAGACCATACTCGTTGGCAAATTTCGCAGGCAATGAAGGCAACATACATGCCGGAAATTATGCAGGAAATAAACAACGCAGTAAGATCACTCAGGCAATGGTATCCGCAGTAAGGAAGACAAATACTCGTTGTAAATAGAGACACTTAGCTGCATTAAGGTACTCACTGTCTCGGTAAACAGCAATAGCCATAATAATAAGCAAATCTCGGATGGATGAAAAAGGACTACGTACTAACATATGATATCAGTATATATGTGTGTGTTGATCTGTGCTCTTGCTAGCTCAGTAGTAATGTCTCGGCATCAATTTAAGGATGAGCTTCTCAAACGTTGTCACAACGGTGATCTCTTAGTTATCACTATAGTTTCTATATAGTGTTTATGTAATCATGATGAAACTGTCAGTATAATAATGAAGCCCTAAATGAAGTTATCTAACAAAGATCACAATGAAGATCTCAATAGATCTCATCATTGGAAAGATGTTGCTGTAACAACTTCAAAAGGTACAGAAAGCATGATCT
Organism: Pinus tabuliformis; assembly: GCA_031772625.1. Taxonomy (NCBI): domain Eukaryota; kingdom Viridiplantae; phylum Streptophyta; class Pinopsida; order Pinales; family Pinaceae; genus Pinus; species Pinus tabuliformis. The sequence continues at coordinate 1,123,448,186 of CM062815.1, read as the reverse complement.
CAGTAAAGGTGCAACAATGGTGCAACTGTGATGAATGATCCAACGGGCAACACATTGATAAATGAGATCATGAGCATGGGCAGCATGATGCAGATCATGGACAACATGATGTATGGGCAGTATGATGTAGATCATGGACATCATGATGTATGGGCAGCGTGATGTATGAGATCATGAGCAGCATGATGATGCATGATGCATCATGATGGTGCTACACGGTAAGGTGCAGAAAATGGACAAGATGTAGCACGATGATAGGTGGAGTCACCTTGGAGAATCAGTTGAAGCAGAATGTCTTCAATGGATCTCGTCGTTATACCAAATGATCTTTGCTAGATCTAGATAAGTAAAAGTGTTGACTTCTGTTGTAAATTTACTATCTCTCTCTCTCTCTCTCTTTCTCTACTAAACTTTGAAGATAAAAGAAGATTTGACCAAAGGGTTTCCCCACACATTGTGGGGTTTGTCCCTGGCTAGTGCCACATCTTGTGTCCTCTTATCTTGGCTTGTCTTCTGTGATTTATATTTATGTTCTATCTGCAGTTTATCTTAATGCTGATGTGATTGCTAACTGTAAAAATTTAAATAAATTGCTCTAGCATAGAACATACCTAAACTTAACAGAGTTACTATTCATGATTTGATGGCTGAAAAATGGTTAAAAGGAGAGGGGAGGCAGCAATTAAGGCAAAAATATTAGAAGATTTGCTGCCAAAGCAGCATTTATCATCCAAATGTGGGGGGAATGGTCGGATTGGATTTCAAATCCTCCTATAAATTACGCGTGCTGGTCCAATAGAGAACACTTTGCATTCTAATAATTGCTTGAACCTTTTTCTCTTTGACGCATATGAATCAAGTGTTCTGGGAAGAATTTGTGATACGCCCTTCCTTTGTGAACTATTTTGCAGTAGCCTGAGAGAGATTCATTGAGAAGATGACTACTTCCAACCCCGCCGAGGCTGTCAGTTCCAAATTCGTTGTGTTTGACGCACAAGGTCCTCAAGTGTCTAGTATGGAGGCTACGTGTGCTGTGCCCATAGCGCCGACATTGCCTAGGCCAAAACAAATTGTCCTAAAAGAGAAGTATCCATCCATGAAAGCCAAGCAATCAACCGCGAAAGGAAAACATAAGAATCCAGTGCAGGTACGAATGTCACCAAGGAAGCATACAGAGGCACAGCCAAAGGAGAAAAAGGATAAGAAACCAGAGAAAGTGGTGGACTTAGAAGAAGAAGAGTACCAAGGGGTTGAAGAAGTTGATTATGAGGGAATCGAACCTATCTCTAGGTTGCCTGAGTACATCCCTCTATGGAAAGGAAAAACTAAAGTGACCAAGGATCCTGATTCTAGGAAATTTTGGGTAGATACTCCCCTGCTACCGGAACAGGTCACATTTGAAGGACCCAAGATCGCGCGCATCCCGTTGTTGAAAATGGAGGACTGGGACCTCGCGGATCATGAAAAATTTCCACATCTGGCAACCCATAAGTACATGACAAAAATATACTATGATGAGACAGGAGTTACACAGTTAGAACCCATGAAGTGGGTTCATGGTGTTGAGCAGTCGGGGCTGCTAAATATGCTTTTAGTACCGCATTATCACTGCTCACCCATCAATATGATTTGTGTGCACCATCTCCTTGTGCTGGTGCATGATGGGATTTTGTGGCTAGGGCAGCCTATTCCAATAATAGACATGTTGATCCACAGGATAACAAAGTTTCCTTACAAAGGAGTGGACCCTGCCAAGGAGTTTGCAGGGAAAACAAGGGAAAAGGAGCTAGCTAATAAAATGAAGGAGTATGGTCTTGTGAAAAAAGTTGTGAGGATACTCTATCATGTCAATTCAAGATCAGGAAATCTAGTTCGTTGCCCAGATCCTTGCAGGAAAAATTATGAGGAAGTGTCGTGCAAATGAAGTTCCGATGCTGGTAGTGTCAGTTGCTACACAGTGCATGAAGGGCGTGCAATATAATTGGTCCAAGTATCTCTGTGAGGAGTTCCTTGCGAACTATCGAGAAGCCCAAGAAGAAGGAAAATCATTTCTTTATGCTTGGATTCTCTTGTCCATTATATTAGTTGCATGGAGGTTGCTGGAGGACAACCAATTTCCTCCACACAAGAATTATTTGCCTAAGGCAGCGCGGTTGCCCTCGCTCTGGTCTATGAAGGATGTGGCGCACATGAAGGAAATGAAGGTTTTTTGGGTCCTAATGGAGATGGACCTTCAAATGGTAATCAATTAGTGGCCAAGGTTTTCCCCAACCTTGTTCGGGAAATTAACAGCCTACGTGGAGTTCAAGGCTGACTTTCACAACGTCTCAATCTGCACACGAAAGGACCCAGAAGGAACTTGGCATGTGTTTCCTTATTTAGTGTTCGAGATGGATGTGCAAGAAGTTGTAGGGTATCGGCAGCTGGAGTGGCATGAACCTAAAAGCTGGAGGTAGGAACTAGAAAAGGCGCAGAAGCAGAAGGGCATCGCTCAAAAAGTTGCGTGCAACTTGGTTGAACAAAAGAAAAATGAGGCTGCTAAGGTAGTTGTAGAGAAGGCACATATGGAGGAAGAGCACGATGTTAATGAGCAGATAGAGAAAGAACAAAAGGATGCTGAGGAGAGTGAGAAGTCTTCTTCACATCATACTGACGAGCAAGAGCTGTCAGAACAAGGAGGAGGTGGCGGTGAGGAGTAGAGCACTCCTTTCATCCTAAAGAAGCGTGGATAGGAATAGACCAGTGGACAACAAAAGAAGCACAAGTTTGATAAGCAGACACATATTGATCCCATGGTACTGATATAAGGTGATCTCGATGATATCGGTAACAAGATACGAGACACAACCATAAAAGTGCTGCAACAGTTTGAGAAGCAATATATGCAGATGCTAGTCAGGGTCCAGAAGGATTTGCATGAGCTGGAGATCCAAGCGAAAATGATTTAGGTGGGTGTCAGACAGGCGAGTGGAGCGCAAGCAAGCCTGACACAAGGAAGTGGCACAGTAGCCAAAATTAAACAGACTCAGGATCTCTGAGTCATTGCTCTACCGGAGGGGCCAATCCGTGTGGAATCGGACAAGGATCCTGTTGTGCTCAACATAGTGAAGGATATGGGGATGAACCTTGCCGCACTTCTATTCCAGACCCTTCATGCGCTACGTTAGGGAGTCTTCGATGAATTGAGAATCAGAGAGAAACATACACTCACTATCGTCAGTGAGTTTAAAGTCAACAACAAGCAACTTTTCGCAGAAAAAACTCAGGCACTGAAGGAACAGGAGGAATTGCGGACATAGCGCCAAAACCTGATAACAACAATTGAGCAGGCCTGCAAGTCCGTGCCTAAGCTAAATATACCAGAAGATGCAGAGGTCTTAGCCAAAGTGAGGAAATTGGTTGCTGCAGTGTGTACTTCAAAGGAGAAAATCGATAAGGTGACTTTCAATTTTCAAATGAAAATAGCTGAGCTGTAGTTGAAGTTGCAGCTGACCACACCACCAGAGGTTCGGGAACAAAGAGGCGCAACTATCAAAGAGTCCATGGGTCAACTAGATGTCGCAGTTTAGGGTTGCAACCAACTATTCACTCAGGAAATGGGCCTATGGGATACATTGTAGGAGGATCCTATGTTGCAATAGTTGAACACAGAGATCAGGGAAGTGCAACAGTAGTATGATGAGATCAGTACGACAAAGCGGGCATTGGCACCAATCCAGTGCTTCGCACACTTGCAGGAAGGCAAGGCAAAGTTGATACACATCCAAGAGTTGCAGAAGAAGCAATGCTTGCTATGAGACTGGCTTCATCCCTAGACAGAGGAAGCCTACCAGCTTTCACAGAACATTCATGAGAAGCTGAAGGCCATGTAGCAGACCTAGAGGACTACGCAACTTGTAGTAGAGGGGCCAACCATAGAGAAACTGGTCCAGGAAGTATAGCAAGTAACAGAACAGAGTATCGTAGAGATTCAGACATTGACCAAGGCATTCAGTGAGCTCCGACAGAAAGTGTAACAACCTGTCAAGTGGCTCGAGAGCGAGTCACGATCTTTGTTTTGGGGGCCTGTTGGGATGGGGTCCCAGGAGTAGAATTGAGTTAACTTAGTCATTTTTGTAAAGAATTTTGTAAAAGATGTAAAGTCTCTATGAAATGTGGACGCAGAGCGTGTAGATAGGTAGGATTCAAAGGGGTCTTATCCCCTTATTTTTGGTCGGTTTTGAAGACTCACCCATGAGTCGGGGACCACGGTATTATATTAGAAAATCTATAAATAGTTGATTCTTAGCGAGTCTTAAAGATAATTGGGGATAGAGATTTGGGTACATTGAAGAGTTTTGTTGTCTTGGGCAAGAGCTAGGGCAGGAAGGCTTTGAGTCTTGCACTTAGGTAGAGAAGTGTTGGCTTTGTGGGCCCTGACCCAAGTTCAATGTTAGTTATCCAAACAAATCCCTACACTACTGGCCCTTTTTGCATCAGCCCGCGGAGCGCGGTCTCACCCGAATCAGTATGGGGGGATGATGGAACCAAGTTTATGCACCCTAATATGGTCGTGATGTTGGTTTATACCATCTGCCCCTACTTTTGCGCAGGTCGCTAAGCCTTAGGGTTCTGTCAGTTTACCCATTATTCCACCCTTCAGTACCTCTGCAAACGTGTACGATGGACCTTCGCGCAGCCCTAACCCGTGGTCCAAGTGCTTTCGCAACTATGACAACACATTGTATAGGTTCCAAGTTATCTCAAGTGTTTTACTTATCTTACTAATCAATCACAGTTTGCGCCGCGTAAACTGATATCCTTACTTGCGTTCAATTAACCAATACAATCACATACATTCGCGCATCAAATAAACATTGTAAATTAAACCCAAAACACAATATAATCAGATGCATTAACAGGAAATAAATATATAGCAATTGCAAAATACTTCTCTTTATTGATATCTTCCAGTTTAATACAGACTCTATCTGCCCTGCGCACACAGCTGCAGGGGTCCATGCACTTAACTGCGGACTTCCACCCTAGGCCTTTACGCACTTAGCTGCAGAGACTCTACCTACACTAAGACCCGAGAACACTTAGACTTATCCACTCTACTTTGCTATTTTCTTGCTTCTACCCTTAACTTCACTTCACTTCCCTTCTTATAGCTTACTTAATTAGCTCCTTTTTATACAATCCCATGGTCCGCGGACCATGGGTGGATCTTTACAGCCGACTTGACACTTTACAAAATAAGGGTGGACAACCCTTTATGACTCTTGACACCTTCACGCTCCGCGACCACAAAATGCAGAGACTTTACAACTTTATTACAAAATTATCCCAAAACATGAGGTTTTAGCCCCAAAACTACTCTTGGGGGAACCCGTTCCCAACAGGCCCCCAACACAAACATGGTGACTTGCCCTCGAATCACTCTGTGGGCATGGAGATCTTGGCGCAAATACCTCCCAGCTCGATCTGTATGACTGCCACTTCGGCGGTGCACTGCACGACTGCCTGCTTCACTTCTTCAACCAACTGCTCTATCGTTGTTCCTGAACTGTCAGCCTAAAGCTTCTGCTAAGTTGCTTGCAAATTAGCAAGCTTGCCTTCAATGGAGGCCATGATTGAATAAGCTTCATCTAACCAGGGCTTCAAGCACACCTTCAGCACTACCTCTTTATGCTGCACTGCATCTACCTGTCCCTTCAATATTTTGGCCTCCTGCAGCTTCTCCAGTCTCTGTGTGAGAGCAACGGTGCACACTGTACATTTTAATTCATCATAGCAATGTTGCAGTTCTCACACTTTTGTCTCCAACCGATGTACATTAGGATCCTCTTGCAGACTCATCAGGACCTTAAACAACTGTTCAAACAGCCGTGTGTAGTCTACTACTACATTTTCTACCGCCGTTATCGCCTCTGTGACAATGGTTGCGCGCTGCTCCTTTACTTCTGGCAGAGTTGAAGGTTGGGCCTTCAACTGTAAATCTGCAATCTGTAGGTTCAGCTCCAGCTGAACCTTAGCCAACTCTGTGCAAATGTCGTGCACCCCTGTAGCAAGCTTGCGAATGTGCACCTCGACCGGTTCTCCCTCAGGAATGGCCAACTCCGGGACCATTCGGCATGCTTCCTCCACGACTTGAACTATGCGCTTGTTTCGGTCATTTACCTTAGTCATGGTGGCAATGGCAGAGTCTCGTTGTAGGGCCAGCTACACATTATTGACCTACTTCTCATTGATCACCTGCACAGTGCGCTGTTCGTAGGCCCTCAACTCCTCGATCACCCCATCTTGTAGCAGGTGGAGTGCCTCACCAGGAAGCACTGCCAAGTTCAACCCCACTCCCTTGAGGGCACTGACAGCGAGCCTGTCAACTTCGTTTTCTGGGGTCAATGCTCCATCCAGCAGCATTATTGCTCAGGAGTCCTTCGCACATAACATCTCGGCAACTATTGAAGTACCGATTGCAAGGCTGGTGGACATCATGCTAGCCTGTCATGTGCAAATCTACAACTCACGTAGACTCATCTAGATGGCCCCAAATAGTTGTTGTTATTGCTTCTCAAACTGCTGCAGTACCTCCGTGGTGACATCCCACATCGTGTCTCCAGTGTCATTCAAATCTCCCTCTATTAGGGTGATTGGGTCCAACAACGTCTTACTAGCCTTGGATTTATTTCGCAGCCCCACTTTTTCTTGTTCTCTTGGATGTTTGATGAAGTATGACGTTGTCTGCAGGTCCACTCAATGCTGCCCTATTTGTTCATCCATTTCTTCCTTTGTTTCGGGCGAAGGTGACCTTGTACCTTTGTCGGAGCCACGCTCTGTTTCGCCTGCTGGGCGGCATTGCGCTCTTCCTAGGCCTTGTCAACGGCCTCCTTCTTCCTCTTCTCGGCCAGCTACGCCATCTTGATCTTGGCCTCCTCCTTTTTGCGTTGCACGACATACTTTCTCGACCCCACGGTCGAGTCTGAGGCAGTGCGCCACTCTGTCGGCCAATGATCAAGAACTGCATCAATTGTGTCGTCCATTGCCAAGTAAGGCAAATCATGCCACTTTTTCTCAGGGTCCTTCTGTGCCCTGATCGTGATACGCTGAAATTATTCCTTAAACTTCACGTACTCCTGTAGTTTGGCAAATATAGTAGGCAACAATCATGGTTTGTGATTGATAGCCATGCGTATATTCATTTCCACAAGATCCAGAAGATTTTGCTATCCTTGATGTGCTGAGCATCCTTGGTCACCCACAGCGAAGCGTACTTCGCTGCATCTAGCAAGTCTGACGTGACCGAGGGGAGTTGATTGTCTTCAGGTAGCTTCCAGGCTACCAACACAATGGACAGCAAGAGCCTTGCATAGTGGAAGGTCTTATTGAGCTCTTGTGCCTCGCGGAAGATCGCAAGGAACTCACCACAGAGATAGCGCACCCAATTAAACTGGACTCCTTCGGTGCATTGGGCTTCTAGAGCAATGATGGGTGTTGGCACTTCATCTGTGTGACACTTCTGCATAACGTTTCCTACTAGGATCTGTGTGGCCACCTTGACCGCAGGGTTGTAGATACTCGAGATGGCATAGCCGCGTGGTTTCTTCATGAGCTTGAATTTCTCCTTCATGGCCTCCGCAAGGGCTTGCTTGCCACCTTTTTTGCCAAAAATCATGGCCGGATTCTCTCCTGTATAGGGCAGCTGCGTGATCCTATGGATCAACTTGTCAGTGTTGGGTATTGGCTCCTCCAGCCACAGACACCCATCGTGCACCAAGCATAGCAATTACTTGATGACCAATAATATAATGGGTGTGCGACTGTAGTGTGGAACCCATAGAAGGTTTAGCAGACCTGCTTTTTCTACACCCCTGAGCCACTTCTGCAGTTCTAATGCAGTCATCCTTGTGTTTGTGTGAACAATGAGGTGCATTAGCTGTTTTGTCGCCAAGTGCGGGATCTTCTCATTGTCAGCTACGTCCTAATATTCCAGTTTCAATAGAGGAACCACCCCAAGCGCGGACCTTCAAAGACAATCTCATTTGGCAGCAGAGGTATGTGCAGGGCGACCTTGCTTTCGTCGATGTCCTTTGGCACTTTGGTATTGCATTTGCGCGGAGGGACATATTTGAGTAACTTAGTGATAGGGTCAGAACCCTTGACTTCTACGTCCTCCACTTCTACCCCCGAGTCCTCATCATCCATTGGGATGTCCTCAATTTCTTCCTCCTTTGGCTCCAAGTTAATGGTTTTGCCCCTTTCTTATGCGGTGGGCTTGTCCTTCTTTGGGTTTCTTCTAGGCGACACGTGCACCGGTATGTTGTGGCCAGCAACAACCCCCCTTCTTATTTAGTGTTATTCCTAATACTAAATAAGTGGGGACCCTTAGTTTAAAAATTAAGAAATCAAAGTAGTGGTTAAATTTCCTTTTCAAATAAAATTACCATCATAAGCTTAGGAAACCTCCCTTGGAAAATCTAAAAAAGCTAAGTTTTATGATAAGGTAAAATGCAAATCTTTCCTTAGAAAATATCGCATTACATAAGATAGCGGTATGCCACCTTAAAAGCACAATTCCAACATTTGCGAGATCGAGATATGCGATAATAAATAGATATCGCATCGCATTCAGCACAACTCACATCGAAACACTTCAATTTTCCGATATGTGATGACGTCGATCGCAAAATCGCATTTCGCAGAAAACAGGTTAACAAAGATTGTCATGTATAACATTTTGCGATATTGCGATTTTGCGATACAGTGATGCAGCGATAATACGATAATGCAATGTCATGAGTCGCTAACTCTGCGATTCTATGATTCTGCAATTTTGCGATGTTGCGATCTGCGATTTTGCGAAGAAAATCGCAAAATCTCAAAATCGCAGATCTTTCGGTCACGCTATTCAAGAAAATTATTTTCCTTAAGCTGACATCTGGTTATGCGCTTTAATGCTAATAAATGAGTTAGTTGTCAGTTATTAATGGAATATGGGTGCGTGCTTTTCAAAGAATCATTTCACGTAATGTGGTATACTTGGTATGTCTGCGGCATTTAAAAACTTTCCCATCACCCTTCCTGGTCATTCATGTTCGCTTCATTTGTGAATTGCAAGAACAGAGAACAGAGGCCAATACAAAGCAATACACCGGATAAAATGGGAAAGAAAAGCAAAGCCCCGAGCTCAGAAGAAAAGGAAATGGCGCCCCTATATACAGACACGGCATGTAACAGAGACGCGGGAATTGCTACATGGGAAGGCATGTATAATCTGCTCGAAGAGGAGAATCCCAGAGTAATGGAAGTAGTTGCTACCGTGAGCTCAAATGGTTCTTCAGAAGCATCCCTTACAGAGCTAGCTTGCTCATTCTTACACCGGATAGCAGCAAGGCCAAAAATCCTCCCATACACGGACATGGTCAAGTGGGCACTGGACAGAGTTGATATCAGAAACAAACAGTTTAAGACTCAAAGTCAAGAGTTCACAGAAGTATTACTTTTACAAATTTTGAACTTTATATCTGTTGGAAGAAAAAAAGCGGAAAAGGCGAAAAACACATCAAGGAATCCCAGATTAAGAAACAGAGGCAGTTTCCGATGTGCAATTAGCACCTAGTGCTAATCGTGCATTGCTGAGAAAAATTTCTAGAAAAGGAAAGTTGTTGGTTGCCCAGTCACCCGCAAGTCCTAAAAATCGCAAGAAAGTAACGCTAGAGGCAGACTGGAAATAAAGAGCTCAAGAAAAGGCAAAAGTGATCCAAGGGTTAACCAAGTTGAACTGGGATTATTAATGGGCATACTTGGTAAAGCCACATAGCCAGTAGATGACTGTTAAGTGTATCATTAATTCAACCGAAAAAATGGTGCCAGCTCTTGTCGATTCTGTTTTCTCAGCTCAGCTAAAAGCGGAAGTCAGCCAGCCGACTCTTCTCAAACAGATGCTGCATGCGTGCAATTTCAAGGACCAAATACAGAAGTAGTTCAATTTTAGATTCAATTTTAGCTTTAATTTTGTTTTATTTTCCTGAAAAGAGGACAGTCATTTAAACCGCATCATATATTTTTGTAATTATTTATTTTTAGATTTTAGTTAGTAGTATTTAAACCCTTCTCATGCATTTAGAGAAGGGTCCTGAAATTTATCAAAAACTTATCCCCAGAACATGCACTTCTGTACCCTCTGAGGAGGTTTTGATGAATGAATGGAACAGGATTTATTAATGTTTGCATTTGATATCTGCTACTGATGTTGCACTTTTGTACTCTTAGTGGATATTTGATCAAGGAGAAATAAATCGTTATTGCTTGAAGCTCATGAGTAAGACTAGTTATAAATGGTATTTCTATCTCTTAACTATTTCTGCCTTGTGTTAGAGTGATTTCCAGTTCATTTATTTATATATTAATGTATGAATGCTTGAGTTATCATTTGGCACTTTTGTACAGTGATAGCTATTTATTTATGCTTAGTGTATGAATAGCTCATTATGCGATATGTTTTGCACAACTGTTTCGTCTAACTTTTTATACGAAGTGGTTCATCTTCATTGAATTTTTTTCTCATAATAGTTGAATGATCTTTATTACCAGTTGTTGTTTGGAATCATTTTAGTTCGCATAGAAGAAAAATCACACCCCGGGTTAGTGTAGATTTAAATATTTCTGTCATTAGAATATAGTTTCCTTATTATTAGATTATAATTAGATTAGAAGTATTCCATTTAGAAACTGTTAGAAACATAAATATTCATCTTTCTCACACACACACACAAGTTGGGAAACTGATCCCATATCCCCAGTCGGACCCGCTATACCAAACGGAAAAGGAGCTGCCAACCAAGGTCCAGACCAGGCGGGTATCCCCCTTGTTGTAGACCCGATTTTCGGGGCTTCAACATATTTGGCGCTAGAAGGAGGGCCTGAACTGTGAACGGAAAGCAAATCCAAATCTAAATACCATTCTGAGAGTAAATCGCCTTCACCATCTCCTCCGACTTCTCCATTACATTCAGAAACCTTAAATCCAGAGTTAGAAGTTGCTGGATCAACAGCCGCTGCTACAAACCCTGACATTTCAGAAAAATCTACTATTGAACCTCCTGAAGTTGAATCTTTGATTCACAAACTTCAGCGATTTTCTATATCTCCTTAGAAATCTGATAAATCTCAAGGCAGCGTGACTTCGCAATATAACCCTGCTCATCCTCTTACCAGGTTAAAAAGCGAAAAGTTTGGTGTTCAACCAACCGAATTACCTCTACCTACTAGGAAGAGAGCAAGGAAGTCTCCTAAAGGATCCGATAGTGAGACTGTTTCATCATCATCATCCATCTCAACCTCTTCATCGTGAAGTCAACCATCCACTCCTCCACTTCAGATCATTGTCCATCAGCCTATTGCAACTTCCTCAACTCCTTCTCAACCATCTGGAGTAATAATATCCTCCTCTTCTCCACCACAAGGATCATCTTCTGCACTCTCCTCTGTTAGTAGTTCAGCAATGGCCCAATCTCCATGGAATAACCCAGGGGCAGTCTTAATGCCTGCACCCTTAAGTGAGATACCGGCCCATCCTGAAAAATGGCTGCCTAAGTTTAATCTTGAGGCAGGCATGCTAGCAGAAGAACATATAAATAACTTCATGTTGTCCATAAATCTCAATGGAGTTACCAATGAAGATGTTGTTGTTCGACTTTTCCCTTATACTCTACAAGGAACAGCCAGATCATGGTACTTCTCATTACTTCTGGATCTATTACTAGTTGGGACATCTTCTAAGAACAATTCTTGACCAAGTTTGGTGATGACAGGTCTACAGCGACACTGATCAATGACTTGTCCAACCTTAGGGCCGAGTCAAGAGAACCTATCAAAGATTTCAATTTACGTTTCAATAAAATCTTAAACAAAATTCCTACTGCTTCTCAGCCTAGAGAAGAAGTGCGAAGTGAATGGTACATTACTGCTTTACCATCAAAATTAGCACTCTTTGTTGATAGGGTTAACAAAACAACCTTAGTTGAGAATATGAAAGAAGTAATATCAGTAGAGAAACGTATTACGGCCTTAGAAAAGAAAAATGTGATGGAAGAACGAAAATCTAAGAAGGTCTCGTTCAAAGAAGATCCCAAGAAAAAACAACCAAAAGATCCATTTGATTTAGAAGGATTACAAAATTTTTTGAAGACCATGTCTAACGAAATGGTCGACATCAAGAAGCAGGTAGCAGAAACTTATTCTAAAAATCCATACATGCCTTTTAAAATAAATCCTTCAAGTGATTCCAAACCCCTAATGCTATTTCGAATGACGAATCAGAAGAAGAAGAAGAGGAAAACGTTACTGAAGAACATACCGATGAAGAAGAAGTTGTAGAATTACAAGGTATGTGGGATTTCATCCTTCCAAATGAAGAGGATCAGGAGGCATTCCCAGTTAATACTCGTAGCAGAAATCAGCTTGATCCTCCTCAATCTACACCTAAGCCAAAGAGCGCAAGCTCAATGACTAAGGATAAAGTCGCAGCCAAGAAAACATCACCTAAAGCGACTCAAACCAGCCCAGTCCAAACAGACACATCTACTCCATCTAAAACGCTAATCGTTTCGGATGAAATGGAGTATAACATCGTTGAAGACATGAAAAAGACTAGGGCCAATATTACTCTTTTTGAATTGAGCAAGTTAAAACACCAGCAGAAAGTACTTTTGAAAGAATTACATGCTGTGCCAGTTACACCTTTACCAACTGTTGTAATCTCTCAAGCTTCTCATGATATGGGAAGACCTCCAACTAGTACAATGAATAAAGTTGATCCAAATGATATCGCATTAATTGGAGGTAGATCGAGATCGCATACTCCCCCATTTCTCCTTATGAAATTTTCAATAAAAATGTGCATAATTGTTTAGTGGATTCTGGAGCTTCATCAAATATTTTACCAAGATCCATTTGTGCAAAATTGAATGTTCAACCATAGAAATCCGCTATGCACATAGTTCAGCTAGATCGATCACAGGTCGAAGTGATTGGCGAGTTAAATCAGGTCACCATAAGGCTGTCATCCAACCCAAAGGTATGTCAAGTTATCGACATTTTAGTTGATGATATTCCTGAATTTTATGGCCTAATTCTTAGCAGAGATTGGTCAGAAAAACTTCACAGACACTTTGCAACTGATTGGTCGCACATGTGGCTCCCTTACAATGGTAAACCCAACCAAATTAAAGTTGAACACGAGCGACATCAGAAATACATAGTAACAAAACTCGAGGGAGAAAATGAACCAGTAGCATATAATTCTAACATCATTAGCAACTATTTAGTAGATTCTTTCCTAGGAAATTTTAATGCTCACACATCACCTTACTTAGAACATTTCGTTTTGTCTCAAGTAGAAATTTTTTCTCAAACAGATAGTTCTAAATGCATTAATTTTATAGATAGTCCTGTAAATAAATCTTTGTTTTGGAAACTATTTTTTGATGGTTCTAAGTCTACCGAAGGAGCAGGAGCAGGATGTGTATTAGTAAGCCCAGAGGGAGATAAAACCATGCTAACTTGCAGACTCGAATTCAAATGCACCAACAATACCGTAGAATACGAAGCTCTAGTCCAAGGGTTTTACAAGGCAATCGGATTAGACGTCAAGTACCTACAAGTTTTCGGAGATTCTGAAATTGTAATTAGACAGGTACGTAATACTATACACTGTTTATCAAGTCATTTAAAGCATTACCAATCTTTAGTTCAAGATCTGATTGAACATTTTATAGCATTTAATATTTCGTCAATTCCCAGACTCCATAATGCTAGTGCAGACCTCTTAGCCAACGTAGCTTCCAAACTCATTCCTTCAGAAGATTTTAGCCCTGAAGGATTTTCAATTGAGTTAATTTTTAGATCATCTATCCCTGATAACATCACCAATTGGAGGATTTTCAATGATGATCCTGATATCGTGAGTTTTCTCACATCTGAAGGATCCTACACCAATCAAATAATTGATGAAGACCAACATGACCAACAATTGCAACAGGATAGTACTAACAATGCTATACCTAAATCAGGATCCTACACCAATCAAATAATTGATGAAGACCAACATGACCAACAATTGCAACAGGATAGTACTAACAATGCTATACCTAAATCAGTAGTCAAATTAGAAGACCTTTATGATTTGAAAGATCGATTTAAAATATCTACCAATTCAAAACTCCAAAGTTCAACTTTGAATTATGAATTAGTAAATCTAGGAACTGATGCTAAACCACAGAACATCAACCTAGGCCTCGGCCTAGCCCCTGAAGAGAAATTAGCATATATCCGTCTCTTGAAACAATACAAAGGTGTTTTTGCCTGGAATTATGATGAACTCAAAACGTACGACACCTCCATCATCCAGCATACTATCCCAATGATCAATAATGAAAGACCTGTCCAACAGAAGTTGAGAAAGATCCATCCAAATTTAGAAAATTAGATCAAAACTGAACTCAATAAGTTATTGAAAGCCAAAATAATCTTTCCCGTTAGACATTCTACTTGGGTCTCCAATATGGTACCTGTTAGAAAGAAAAACGGAGATATCAGGATCTGTATTAACTTTCAAAACCTTAACAAGGCCTGCCAAAAGGATAATTTTCCTTTACCTCCCATGGAACAAATACTACAGGCAGTTGCGGGCTCAGAACTAATGTCATTCTTGGATGGATTCTCAGGATACAACCAAGTGTTGGTACATCCCGACGACCAATTAAAAACGACATTTAGAACTAAATGGGGCACATATGCATATCAAAAGATGCCATTTGGTTTGATTAACGCGGGTGCCACATTTCAAAGAGCCATGGACATTACATTCAAAGGGTTAGTTAACAAATCAGTGGTAATCTATTTGGATGATATTACTGTTTATTCCAAGAAATGAAACAACCATCTCAGGGATTTAAAACAAATCTTCCAACATTGTTTAAGGTATGGGATTTTTCTTAACCCGAAAAAATCCTTTTTCGCATTGAGTGAAGGAAAGCTTCTAGGATTCGTAGTGTCAAAATCCAGAATTCACATAGACCCTGACAGAATCAAGGAAATTTCCGCAGTCCCCCTACCTCACAACAAGAAAGCCATGCAATATTTCCTTGGCCAGATCAACTTTGTAAAGAGATTCGTTCCAGACTTTTCAAGAATTGTGTCTCCTTTACAAGCCATGATTAAAAAGAATGCAAAATTTAAATGGGGCCAAGATGAACATGAGGCTTTCAATCTGATCAAACAAGCCATTATTAATGCTCCATCATTAGCAACTCCGAATTTTTCCGATCCGTTTATTTTGTATACTTTTGTCTCAGATAAATCTTATGTTGCGATACTCACTCAAGCAAACCAAGAGAAGGCGGAAGCCCCAATTGATTTTTTCAGTTCCAATTTACAAGGTGTTGAATTGAATTATTCAGATGTGGAAAAACAAGCTTATGTTGTTTTCAAAGCAATTAAATACTTTAGACCTTTCTTACTCAAAACACATACCAAGATCATAGTACCGTTTCCAGCGGTAAGAAATCTTCTAGTACAGAAGGATGTGGGTGAGAAAAGGACCAATTGGGTTACTGCCTTACAAGAATACGCCGTAGAAATCAAACCAGCAAACATTGTAAAAGGTCAAGGCTTTTGCAAACTGCTGGCAGGAGCATCGCTAATGCCCGAGAATCCATCTGAAGAGGTACAAATGTACGAGGTAAGCCTAAACGATGTTGAATCATTATACACTGATATTATTTATTATTTAAAGAATGGATATGCTCCTCCAAATCTTGATCACACCAAGAAAAGAGCCCTGAGGTTAAAAGCCAAACAATATCAACTTGTAAAGGACGTTCTTTTCAGAATAAATTATGATTCTGTTCTACTTAGATGTCTTGAGAAAACTGAAGCTGAAAAAGTTTTGTAGGAACTCCACGATGGGCCAGCAGGTGGACACTACGCTGGAGATGCAACTTCTCATAAGATCTTACGCGCAGGCTATTACTGGCCCACATTATTTAAGGATGCACATAACTACGTAAGGAAATGTCAAGTCTGCCAAACTGCTGCTGGAAGACAAAAGAAACCATCCTTGCCATTGCAACCAGTTACTATCGAACAACCTTTCGATCAGTGGGGATTGGACATAATAGGTGAGATCGTTCCTCACTCTTCTAAACAGCATAGATACATCCTTACAGCAACATATTACTTTACCAAATGGGTAGAAGCAGTTCCACTCAAGACGGCTAATGCTGAAAATATCATTGAATTTATAGATCAGTTCATAATCACCAGGTTTGGATTGCCTTCCGCTTTAATGTTTGATAATGCATCATACTTTTCTGGAAATGCAATGACTGAGTTTGCACTCAAAAGAGGTTTCAAACTTAAATATTCTACCAATTACTATCCGTAGGGTAATGGTTTAGCTGAGTCCACAAATAAGAACTTAATCAGAATCATCAAATGAACCATTGACCAAAATCATAAGAATTGACATAAGTCTTTAATATATGTTTTATGGGCAGACCGAATAATGCAGAAAGCCTCTATCGGCACTTCTCCATTTAATTTAGTTTATGGGAAAGAAGTAGTTCTTCCAACACATCTGGCAATTCCCTCTTTAGCCTTGGTTCAATATATTGATGAAGTACCAACTTCTTCTTTACAATTTAGGTAGTTGGAATTAATTAAATTAGAAGAATGACGAGAACGAGCTAAACTAAATCACGCTCATCATCAAGCATTGGTGAAAGCCTCTTTTGATTCCAATATGGTATCCAAAAAAGATTTTCAGATAGGAGATTTAGTTTTAAAATGGGACAAGGCTCATGAGTAAAAGGGAAAACATACAAAATTTCAAAGAATGTGGCTTGGTCCTTTTCAAATTGTAGAAGTCTTAGGTCCATCGACCTTCATGTTACAAGATTTAGCAGGGAAGAGAGATTCTCTACCTGTTAATGGTCAAATTCTCAAGAAATATTTTCCATAGAAGATCAGTCTTCTATTTTTGTAGAGTAGTTGTTTTTCTTTTCATAATAAAACCAGTTGTGAATGGTTACTTTTGGCATTTACGAAAAAGATACCAATTCTCTTTCAAATTTTGATCTTTTGCTTGTATAAATAGCAAATATTTTGGAAAATTGATCTTTATTATTGAAAGATACAGTTAAAAACTCTAGCCTAGATATGATACTAGTTTCAACTTCATAAAATTTGATGAACACAACCTTTAGTAAGAAATTGTTTTATATCAGTGCAATGAAAGGTATCAATAACAAAATAAAGATTCTCTGTAGAACAGCTATTTCCAAAAACTCTACTATTGTCGTCCAGAGCTATCTTAAGGAAACAATGACTTCCTCCCTACTAAGGAAATCACAACTTTCAGAGGAACAATCCAAGGATACACTTTATCTTAAAGAGTGAGAGGTCTCATCACGAGCCGGCTTATCATAATCACAAATATTATAACTTGTTGACTTTGCCAATACTGCATACCACAACAGGGCAAAGACTCAAGATTGTTGCAATCAAAAGACAAGGGGTCTCATCACGAGCCAGCTTGTTCAACAAAGTTATAAATCAGTGAATGACGGTGTCATAAATTGGCTACCAAACCAAGACATTGCTCTTTAAGAATAAAAAGAAAATTAAAACAATAAGTGTGGATGTGGATTCTTCTTTGAGAATTGTAGGTTTCTTTAAGTAGGATAAAGGATCATTGCTGGGTAACAGGTAACCCTGTCGAGGCTATAAACGCCTGCTGGCAGCAGAGGCTCTACCTACGACAAATGAGCATATTTAAATATGGTTTACAGAAAAGAATTTGTTTTATCTTTACAAACCAAGTAATGACTGATGTAAATACAAGGACTAGCTTGAGGCAGCAAATAATCAAAGTTGAAAATAGTTGAAACAAAATGTCATTGATAGGTTAGAATATAATGTACTTTATCTTTCTATAATAAAGTTTAACTTTCTGGAAAATTTTCTGTTTTGGAAGTTTTGAAATTTCAAAGAAAAACAACAGAGATAACTGGTTCTTCCAAGTGAATCGCCAATTGTTGTGGCCAGCAACAACCCCCCTTCTTATTTAGTGTTATTCCTAATACTAAATAAGTGGGGACCCTTAGTTAAAAAATTAAGAAATCAAAGTAGTGGTTAAATTTCCTTTTCAAATAAAATTACCATCATAAGCTTAGGAAAACTCCCTTGGAAAATCTAAAAGAGATAAGTTTTATGATAAGGTAAAATGCAAATCTTTCCTTAGAAAATATCGGATCACATAAGATAGTGGTATGCCACCTTAAAAGCACAATTCCAACATTTGCAAGATCGTGATATGCAATAATAAATAGATATCGCATCGCATTAGTACAACTCACATCGAAACACTTCAATTTGCCAATATGCGATGACGCTGATCGCAAAATCGCATTTCGCAGAAAACAGGTTAACAAAGATTGTCATGTATAACATTCTGCGATTTGCGATTTTGTGATATTGCGATTTCGCGATACAACGATGCAGCGATAATACGATAATGCGATGTCATGAGTCGCTAACTCTGTGATTCTGCGATTTTACGATGTTGCGATCTGCGATGTTGCGAAGCAAATCGCAAAATCGCTCCATCGCAAATCTTTCGGGTACGCTGTTCAATAAAAGTATTTTCCTTAAGCTGACACCTGGTTATGTGCTTTAATGCTAATAAATGAGTTAGTTGTCAGTTATTAATGGAATATGGGTGCGTGCTTTTCAAAGAATCATTTCACGTAAGGTGGTATACTTGGTATGTCTGCGGCATTTAAAACTTTCCCATCACCCTTCCTTGTCATTCATGTTCGCTTCATTTGTGAATTGCAGGAACGGAGAACAGAGGCCAATACAAAGCAATACGCCGGATAAAATGGGAAAGAAAAGCAAAGCCCCGAGCTCAGAAGAAAAGGAAATGGCGCCCCTATATACAGACATGGCCTGTAACAGAGACGCGGGAATTGCTACGTGGGAAGGCATGTATAATTTGCTCGAAGAGGAGAATCCCAGAGTAATGGAAGTAGTTGCTACCGCGGGCTCAAATGGTTCTTCAGAAGCATCCCTTACAGAGCTAGCTTGCTCATTCTTACACCGGATAGCAGTAAGGCCAAAAATCCTCCCATACACGAACATGGTCAAGTGGGCACTGGACAGAGTTGATATCAGAAACAAACAGTTTAAGACTCAAAGTCAAGAGTTCAAAAAAGTATTATTTTTACAAATTTTGAACTTTATATCTGTTGGAAGAAAAAAAGCGCAAAAGGCTAAAAATGCATCAAGGAAACTCAGATCAAGAAACGGAGGCAGTTTCTGATGCGCGATTAGCCTAGCGCTAATCGCGCATCACTGAGAAAAATTTCTAGAAAAGGAAATTTGTGGGTTGCCCAATCACCCGCAAGTCCTGAAAATCACAAGAAAGTAACACTAGAGGCAGACTGGAAATAGAGAGCTCAAGAAAAGGCAAAAGCGATCCAAGGGTTAACCAAGTTGAACTGGGATTATTACTGGGCATACTTGGTAAAGCCACATAGCCAGTGGATGATTGTTAAGTGTATCATTAATTCAACCGAAAAAATGGCGCCAGCTCTTGTCGATTTGGTTTTCTCAGCTCAGCTAAAAGCGGAAGTCAGCCAGCTGACTCTTCTCAAACAGATGCTGCATGCGTGCAATTTCAAGGACCAAATACAGAAGTAGTTCAATTTTAGATTCAATTTTAGCTTTAATTTTGTTTTATTTTCCTGAAAAGAGGACGGTCATTTAAACCGCATCCTATATTTTTGTAATAATTTATTTTTAGATTTTAGTTAGTAGTATTTAAACCCTTCTCATGCATTTAGAGAAGGGTCCTGAAATTTATCAAAAACTTATCCCCAGAACATGCACTTCTGTACCCTCTGAGGAGGTTTTGATGAATGAATGGAACAAGATTTATTAATGTTTGCATTTGATATTTGCTACTGATGTTGCACTTTTGTACTCTTAGTGGATATTTGATCAAGGAGAAATAAATCGTTATCGCTTGAAGCTCATGAGTAGGACTAGTTATAAATGGTATTTCTATCTCTTAACTATTTCTGCCTTGTGTTAGAGTGATTTCCAGTTCAGTTATTTATATATTAATGTATGAATGCTTGAGTTATCATTTGGCACTTTTGTACGGTGATAGCTATTTATGCTTAGTGTATGAATAGCTCATTATGTGATATGTTTTGCACAACTGTTTCGTCTAACTTTTTATATGAAGTGGTTCATCTTCATTGAATTCTTTTCTCATAATAGTTGAATGATCTTTATTACCAGTTGTTGCTTGGAATCATTTTAGATCGCATAGAAGAAAAATCACACCCCGGGTTACTGTAGATTTACATATTTCTGTCATTAGAATATAGTTTCCTTATTATTAGATTAGAATTAGATTAGAAGTATTCCATTTATAAACTGTTAGAAACAGAAATATTCATCTTTCTCACACACACACACACAAGTTGGGAAACTGGTCCCATATCCCCAGTCAGACCCGCTATACCAAACGGAAAAGGAGCTGCCAACCAAGGTCTGGACCGGGCGGGTATCCCCCTTGTTGTAGACCCGATTTTCGGGGCTTCAACACGGTATCGCAACTTGCTTGCCCTTCTTATCCTTCGCACTCTCTTTGGTCAAGGTAGGCTTCAGTCTAGGAATCTGTGGTGACTTTGGGACTTCAGCTAGTACCTTTGCAACCTCTGGAGTAGCTCCTTCTACCTCCATAAAAACCTCTGACATAGCCCCCTCGGTTGTCACTACTTCGATGCCCATAGCTTCGGATCCTGTGATAAGATCACAGATGAAATAGTGGTTGGACTCTGGAAATCGATCAAACACTGGGCAGTCAAGCAATTTTTCGAAGAATGCGCAGATCATGAACGTCTGAGAGCTCACCAACTCAATGTTCAAAATGCCAAGTGTTTTTCGTTAGGCCTTCACCTATAATTTATAGGCCATTTTGAATTCAAATCCGACTGTTTCCCCCACATTCGGTTCATTAATGCCTGATTGGCGGTAGATTTCCAAGGATCCTACCCATAAATTTTGTCTTAAATGTTTGCCGCCTGCTCCATTTGGTTGCATTCTCATCGTCAAGTCATGAACAGTGACTTTAACGGTCACTTTTCAGCTGACTTGTGTGGTTTTTCCCTAGGTAGCGTAGCTCTCTTCGCGTTGTCGCAAACCCTGTGACATTGCCTTATTCCGCACAATCCTCCAATCACGTAGTTCCCCAACCAGGGCAGTGTAGTTTATAGTTCCGCACCTCCTTTCTGCTCCCTAGAGTGTTAAGACTATGCTACCTTCATATAGTCATCTAGTCGGATCACCGGTGTATGGCTTCAATCGGCTTCCATTCACCTTTCTTGGGAATGGATCTCCATTCAATTTAACCAACTCAACTGCTCCACCGTCGGTAATCTCCTTAATGACATAGGGCCCTAGCTAGTGCATTCTGAATATCCCTGGAAATTTATCAAACTTGCTATCATATAAAAAAACCAGATCATTTACTTTAAAGGTGTGCAGTTTAATGTGTCGATCATGCCATGTTTTTTCACGCTGCTTCTGGAAATGTTGGTGAAATCTAGCTGTTAACACCCAGGTTGTTCCCTTTGACTCCCAAGGGAATACGGCCGGGGTAACCACTAACCAAGCTTTGGATTATAGGTCCTAGCCTGCCTATAATCAGAGAGGGCTCTCTCTTTAAGTTTTAGCTCTGTTTTGTGAAGATTTTAGGCTAGTTGTGAGTCTCAGTTTTTGTTCAAGGTTTTGGTTGTATGATGTCTTTCAGTACCTAGGGTGGAAATCTTCAGATAGTACTAGTTCATTGGGCAATGGAGTCTGTGGCTACAGGTTGTTTGAAATATTGAGTGGGGATGTTGAAACTGCAGGGCCATTTAACTATTTCATGAAACAAACTTGAAATTGTGATGGTGAAGCATGTTTAACCAGTGAAAAGCAATTAAGAATTTTCCACTAAGCTGGGGTGTGAGAAAGAGATCTATTGCACAGGAGCAGATTTGAATTCCTGAAACAATAGCCCAGGTGAAAGATATAGTTTGAAGATGCAGCGATTAAGAATTACACCTTTATAACCATAACTGAAGAAAACATTTATAACAGCATAGATTGAGTTCAGGGTATTCTATGAATAAATCCTAGAATTATTCTTTTTCTTTGCCATTAACTGTGAAACATAGCATATGATTGGTTATGAAGAAATAATAAAAAAACATAACGAAGAGTTTAAAGGAAACTTATTGAGCCATGAAATACGCAGGAATCCTGTAGCATTCAGCAAACACACTACAACACCTCAGACAACACAGAGCTTCGGAAATTCCATCAGCCTTTGTATTAATCCTCTGAAAATTTACAGCATAAGATCTCTAGAAGAGAAAATCAACAACCCCTGCAAGCTTATGCGAGGGGGAATATATACAATCGGTTACTCAAAATATCTGAACCGCTGAGTCACTTGAGAAGTAAATATGTTTACCAACTTTACAGAATAGAAGATAAGGAAGTTATTGCTGCTCTTAATACAAAATGAATGCTCTTTAATGTTGTCAGAAGTTTTTTTTGACCTTTGGAGGCCACTGAGTCGGTTGCGTTCTGTATTAATGCTGAATGACGTGTCTTTATGGATTTGTCATGCTGTAGCTTTCTCGGCCCTGTCATTTGCAGCTGTCAGTATTGCTTTGGTGGCCGAATCTTTCTGCTGAGTTGGCTTAGTCCACTCTTCTTCATACATACTGAATGCATCAAATTTTCCTGTACATGATAACTTATGTTTTTTAATGAAAAAACTTGATGAGAGGTTCTAGTTCACAGGATCAACTGTATCATTTTGGTCCACCATTCCTGTGTGGGCAATTGATGTCTCAAAATTGCATCTAAGGCCTCATCTGCCTCTGTATATTTGTAGAAGTTTGGAGGCACTTCAAACAAATGTTTGATCTCATTCATAATGAAAAATAAGTTCTCTACTATGTTATAGAGACTTTTCCCAGATGCTGGCCCTGTTTCTTTTGAGGTACTTGGTCTTTCAGTGATCTGATTGGTAGCAAATGTATTGACCCTTTTAGCATAGTTCTCATGTGAAAATAGTTTCCCTGCACTGTTCAGTAAGCCAGGGAGACCTCTGCTTTGTAATGCTGCAAACTTGTCCATAAATTTTTTTACTTCTGTCTGCATGTCCTGGCTTCTTCTTTCCAGTGTTTGTACCAGGTTTCTCAATGTAAGAACCCTCTTTATCAGCAGGATAGTTTCAATTCTGTTAGGGATTCCTATTGCTGCCAGCTGAGGACCTGTACGGTTGTTGAGCACGTTAATCATCCTATTGGCTATCTCAAGCATATTACCTAGAGATGCCCTTGCTCTCTGGACTTCCCTGTGTGCTTTGCCTATGAGCTCCATTTGCTCATGAATGGTCTCAATATACTGCCACTGATTTGTGATTGATTGGCCAATGTTGGCCCATAAGACTGTCTTGAGCTGAGCCACCACTTTGTCAAGGGTAAGCTGTTTCTCCAGCTCCTTTATCTTCTCTTTGAGAGCCTTCACTTCTCTTCCCTTTTCAGCTATGCTTTGTTTTGACTTGTCATATTTTTCATTGAGCTTAGCCAAATTCTCCTTGGCTTCATTTAACTCTGCCATTTGGGCTTCTAAGGCATGAATTTCATTCTTCAGTTTCTACATATCAAGGCTTGGAGCCTGCTCTGTTGTTGGTGCTGGGGCTGACGTAGATGGCGCTGTTTGAGCTGTCTGCTCTGTAGGAGGAGCAGTAGTTTGAGGAGATTCCTAAAGGTTAATTATTTGTGGAGGGGGCTGTGATGTTTGGCCTCCTTCCTTCTGTTGTAGGGCTGCCTGCAGCGCAGCTTCTGACTCTCCCAATTTCTCCTGTGTCTGGATCAGCTGTTTGTATAATGATACCAGCATAGCTGCTGCATCTTGGTCATGCCTTAGCTGGGCAACCTCTTCTATCTGAGGATGAAGAGTTGCTGGGATCTTGATCATTTTTCTCAATGCTGCCATATCTGCATCTCTTAATTTCAACAGCGCTTGTACAGCCTTGATGTCCTTGGGATCATGCCCAAGCTCTATGATGATATCCTCCAATGCTTTGATTCTGTTGTCCTTTGCCTGGGAGGATGCTTTCTCCAACTCAAGTTGGGCAGTTGTGTTGTTTAGGCTATTTTCCAGCCTATAATTTACCAATGTTTTGTCTGCAAGGGTGGCATATACCATCTCACCCGTTTGCTTGTGTAATTCAATCTGATCCATGGGGTGGATGTCTTTTGCAAGGACCTCAAGGTTGGTCCTTATGTAGTCTGCAGCTGACTGTGGCTGCAGCATGGTTGGCATGAAATGACTCATTATCATTTTGCCCTCATGTACATCATATGCAGACATTAATCTCTGCTGGTTTGTAGGAGCCATCTTTAATAAGTGGTTGTAGAGCTGCACCTTGAGTGGCTCATTCCTCTTTTTGATATCAATGAATTGTTGTTTGATGCCTGTTTCAGCTCCCCTTTGGTGGCTTGAGGAGCTGACTTCTCCTCCAACTGTTCTTTCTTGTTCCTGCTAAAAGGAACTTGCAGATGCCTCCATACTCGGTGGGCCCATGCCCAAAGATTGCCCAATAGGCATTTCTTCCTCAGAGAGGGGATTCATTCTGTGCCTTTTCTCCCCTTGATTCGTGGATGTGGTGAGGCGAGTCTCCTGCTCTCTGTCCCTCTTCTTTCCCTTTTCTTCTTTTTGTGGAGTTTGTAGCACTGAGGCCTCCACTGTCTTTTCTTGCCTAGGAGGCACATTCTCTTGAGCCTGTTGCTCAGTGGATATTGGGGCTTCAGCTGTTTGTTCTTGCTGCTGTATTGGCTGCCCCTCTTTTTGCTGTTCTTTTTGCTGTTGTACTTCTTCATGAGGAGGCTTTTCTGGCTCCATCTGTTTCTCTTTGCCTTTGCTGGAAGCCTGATAAGTATCTTTGGCTGCTTGTTGATGTGCTGTAGAAGATGAGGCAACTGCTCCAAGTTGCCTTTGATATGAAGAGGAAACTTGTCCACAAGTTTCCAAGTCAGCCTCTTTTTCAATATTCTTTGCCTCTCTTTGTATCATTTTCTCTCTAGTAATTGGCTCTTCTAGGGTACCCTCTTTCCAATTCAATAAGTTGGCATACTTCTCAATGTGAGGCAATCTGACATGAGAATAGCCACCCAATTTATGTTTTACCCTCCTGAGAGAAATGAAATGATTAGGGTCATAGGGTACCCAACGAAAACTGGTTTCCAATCTGAGGGCCTCTAGCATTCCATCTGCTTCCTTCCATCCCTCCTCCCTTATGTTGTACAGAAAAGGGCCTACCTGGTTCCTGACCTTTAGTTGCACTTTCTTGTTTTTGCTATGGAAATGGATGTGGTCTGCATTTCCAAATTGCCTGAAGTACTCCAAGGCAAAGAGTCTCATAGGGACATACCTTGGAAGTCTATAAGGGTCCAACTCACAGCCATATATTCTGATTACTGTGTGGTGTTGGTAAAAGTACCAGTCACCAATGTTGTAGGACTTAGAGAGATGAAGAATTCTTTGCATTTCATCAGTCAATCTTGGAGGAGGAACACCATATAACAAGGTCAAAGCTGGATGAATGAAAAGGTCTATGAATTCACAGTATGTGTATGGTGAACGGGAGGTGCAATGAAAAACTGAGGTCCAAAATACTACAGACCTTGGATTTCCCTGGGCATCAAGTTTCTTGAGAGGAATAGGGAAACCGTCTGGTTGATAGAATAGGAACAGATGATAGATGTATGAGGTGTATCTGAACACCTTTTCCCTTTCTAGATTCATCAGTTGCTCGTGAATCTTGTTTGCAATATACTCAGCATAGTCATAGTGCACAGCAGGAGGCTTTCCAGGAGAAAATATGGACAGCATGGCCATTATGGTGTCATCAACATCCTCAACTCCCTTGTACCCCAGGACATAGCTGATCAAATCCACCAGCATCTTCCCCAAGTCATTTAGATATGGATGTCCAATAGGAGGTGTTCTCAGAGCTTCAAAGCTTGGCTGAATAAATAACTGATTAATTTTGATGATTTGGGCACTGGACAGGTTGCCCCCCTTCTTTAATAAGTCCAACATGGAGAGAGGAGTCAATGGTCTTGCAGAGTGAAAGTGCAGCATCTCATTTATGGCCTCAGGGGTGATGTGGAATAAGATTAAGCATGTGGGACTAAGAACAGCTCTCTGACATGGATCATAGCATTCACAGCATCTATGGATCAAGTCTGGAAGGGAATTGACTTGAGGGAGGTTGTAAATGGGCAAGTTGGAGTCCCAAATCCCTAAAATATCAGCTCCACTGAGGTGTTGAGCTTTTAATTCATTTAGCATATGAATATTAAATTTAGAATTCATTGAGAACAAGTCTATCATCTGATAATCTTTATCTCCTAGGGCTTTCCATTCTAGCTCTCTTTGTGGAGCATTCAGAGGTTGAATATTAAGGGCTACTGGTGTTTCCATGGTTAAGTAGTACTAAGACTTGTACTAGAACTGGTTTCAGTGGGCAGAACAATACAGAGGGATATCTCTGGAATCAGAGAGGTGAATTACAGAGGAACTGAGGGTAACTGGTAGTGCCAGCAATTGAAATGCTGCACAAAGGACTGATAGAGTAAATGCTAGGCCTAGTGAAACTCTATTCACGGTGAATTAGCGGAGCTCGGGTCGCAAGTTCACGAATGCGCGAACTGTTGGTGAATTTAGGAAAATTTGGCTAAATGTGGGTTCTGTAAAGGAATTCCGACCCAACAATTGAAAACAGACACTGGTTACTGGAGGTTTGCAGGTAATTACAGTGTTCTTCACTCTTTTTAAGCTATCTTTGGAGAATTATGGACAAAAACAGGCGCGGAGGAAGCGATTTGGATAAATACCTTATGAATTGCCGGCAATGGTTACAAATGCAGGCGTAATGGATGCGCCCACGGTCTTTGTATTGGTTTCTGCAGGTTGGCGGCTAACGGTCGTAGTATGCATGCAGAGCGGAACAGTTTTTGTTTTGCAAAAAGTAAGAAAAATCGTGATTTTCGGCAAAAATATGGACTTTTTGGGATATTGGCGCTTTTTTTGGATGACGTCATCAGGTGGGGTCAGGGTCGGGTGACGTCATCGAGTGACGTAGCGGCCTGTGATTCGTCCACGGGGACCGGTGAGGTGGCGGACAGGTCGGAGCATTGTCGGACGGGGGCGCTGATGCGGCGGCGATGTGGCATGACGTGTGCAGGACGTGGCGGTGACGAGGACGTGACGTGAGCGCGACTGGTCAGCGGTAAACGGTAGGCGGTAAATGGTTTTCTCGGACCGCTCCGGATACGGAAGTAGTATTGTCAGAGGGCGACCCGAGAGAATATGGGGGTGATGCATGGCAGAGGCCTGACGTCACCCTCTGACAGTTTCTCGGGTGATAAAGGCAGTACATCGGGACCGACCCGATATGGATATGGGTCGTCGGATGGGAAGGCCCAGATCCGACGGTTGACGGGTCATCAACTTGTCAGGGCGATATGGCAGCGGGCGGGAGAATAAAATAATGTTTTTCGTGAAATGCGCGCCCGGCGGAAACTTTAGAAAAGTGGGTTTTCAAGCTGTGTCACGGGCAAAATGTATTATGCGCGGGTTTATTAACAAAGCCGGATTAAGGTTATTAATCCAAGCGGATCTTGGATTAATCCCAGGATTAATATATGAGTGTTTCTTTGGGTCGCGTTCTAATGTTTTAGCGCTTAAATCATTTAGAACCAAACTTAGAGCTATAATGCTCGGGGAAGGGGATACATAGGTATTTTGGGGTTTTTTTGCATAATTTACATAGTAATAGGGGGAATAGGGGGTATAGGGAGTTAAATAGTAGAAGTTAGGGGTTAATATGAGTGGAAGAGGTGGATGAGGAGTGGAAACACTAAGTTTTATATGGAATCCACTTAGTTTAGGAAGTAGATCAAAATGAAAAGAATTTTAGACAAGAAATGTGGCTTTTAAAGAAACAAGAACCACCATAAAACTTTGATTTTCTTTCATGAATACAACTGGTGTAGGGATGTTAGCAATGAAAGTGAAGGGGGGGAACAGGAAGTTAGACATGCTCCTTTGTATTGCTGCAAGATGATGGAGAAGAGGAACTTCTCTATCCACTGATGTTTCCTTTATGTTAGACCAGCAAAATTCAATTGAAAGGAATGACATTTCTGCAACCTTCTCTACCTACCCATTAGCTTGCCTAGCATTTTTTGTTTCTTCATGGAGGGTGCATTTAGACTTGCAGACCCTCATGTGCCTTTTCTTTTCTTTTGGCTTTTTCTTTTGATTTTCTATCTAGAACTACCCTTATTGCTTCCAAGGTCCCAGATTAAGCAGTTGGGAACCTTAATTCTCTACCTAACTACTGGTCTGCCAAGATTGAACAGTTTGGACAGACTTCTTTCTCTATTCTACAACAAGAAATTGAAACATGGCATGATCCAGATTAAGCTGTTGGATCACCCATCCAAAATTGAGTCAACATCAAGCTATGTACACATATTACTTTCTCTTGAAAATATGGGATCTTTGCATCACCAAAGCAGAGCATATTTGGAACTTTATTTGCTAATCATGAAATATGAAACCTATTGGTATAGGTATCTAACACCAGCCAGAAATCTTTCTTCCTCAAGGTCAGCAAGTTGCACGAGCCTCTCTTCCAGGGCTTCGCGATCCGTCATACCCATGAGTGCCGCTATGCGTAGACTAGGGACAATGTATTCCATGGGCATCACTGCTACAACACCATATACAAGCCAGAAGGGTGTCTGCCCAGTCAACTTTTTGAATGTCATTCGATAGGCCCATAGTACTACGGGTATGCGTAGGTCCCAATCACTTTGTTGAGCATTGAAAACCTTGGTCAAAGCGTTCTCCAACACCTTATTGAATGCTTCCACCATCCCATTAGCCTGTGGGTGATAAGGCGTGATTTTTGGGTGATACACCTGAAATTCCTCTGTCAGCGTGCTGATCGTCTCGTTCAAAAAGTGCGTATCGTGATCACTCATCAAAACCTTTGGACACCCAAATCGCGTCAGTACATACTCAAAGAGAAACTTCGTAGTGGTCACACATGTGTAGTCCTTCACAGGCTGTGTCTCCGCCCATTGAGTCAAATACTCAGTCATAGTGATAATGTACTGCGCTCCTGCCTTCTTTCCTTGGGGCTAAATGAGTCCCACAAAATCTATGGCCCATTTCTCGAAAGGTTGTAACATCATCTGTGGGTTCACGGGTAGCTCATCTCTCCACGATGGCCTGCCAGTCCTTTGACACACGTCGCACGCCCTGTAGTAGGCTTTGGAATCCTGATGGAGATTTGGCCACCACAACCATGTGCATAAAATCTTCTATGCAGTCTCTCTTCCTGCATAATGGCCTCTCGCGGCATGCCCATGAGCGTCCACGAGGATACTACTTCTTTCAAACTATGGTACATATCGTCACAATACCTCATAAGACTGCATTTTGTATAGATGTCAGGCAGTGATAGAAAAGTCTACCGCGCACACCACTAATTCTTTTTTTTGTTGGATGGTGTAGCCTTTCGGGGCAGTCCCTGTCATTAGGAAGTGTATGATGTCTTCAAAGTGACCATCTGTGATGCGCACTACAAAAATTTGCACGTCAAGCAATCCCTCCTCCAAATTAGTCGGCTCTTCCCCCATTTCGATGCGCGACAGATGGTCTGGTCCCGCGTTCAGTCATCCAGGCTTCACAATAACTTCAAAATCATACTCTTGGAACAATAATAACCACCTACAGAGTCTCCCCCCTAACACAGGTTTATTGACTACGTATTTCAATGCAGAATGATCTGTATACATTTTAAAATTTCCACCCAACAAATAGTGTCTAAACTTATGGAGTGCTTATGCCATGGCTAATCCTTCGCGCTTAGTGGTGGAATAGTTCATCTCAGCCTTGGATAACCTCCTGCTTGTGAATGTTATAGGATGGTCCAAGCCTCCTCCGTCGGCTTGTGTCAGTACTGCTCCTAGTGCTATACATGACGCGTATACATGTACATGAAGCTCCCTCTTCCAATCCAGGAAGACTAAAATCGACACGGTGACCATTTTTCCTTTTAGCACATCCAAGATTTTATGACAGTCCTCGTTCCAATAGAATGTGACATCCTTTTTCAAAAACTTCTCCACAGGCGCGGTGATTTGGGCATAGCCCTTCATAAACTTCCCTTCATACTTGTTTGTCACTCATACCTTTGGCTTCCCAAAGCATGTTCTCATCATCCTCCTACACTCGCACCAGTCGTCAAAACTACCCTTGTGCGTACCCCACCATCTTGCAGGCGTAGCGCGCAGTGCCCAGTCCAAAGCCTGGAAGCGCTGCTTCTCTGGTACTTCCCTCTCAAATTCATCCAAAAACACATCCACATCATTCAAGCCATCATAAGTGGGTAGATTTCGTACCTCTGATGACACACAGTGTAGCGACCGGGTCATCATGTTACAGCTCAGTGTAGTTACTTCATGTAGTCGATTCTGCCAACGCTCTAATTCTTCATCCGTGTCTCAGGTGCAGGAATTCTCGCGATCCCATGTAATTCAGCCATCTGTTGTCGAATTCACCCAATCTTGGTCTCACGTTGTTATCTTATATATGTAGTCCAAATTGTCATCGCTTTCATAATCGCAGACTGGTTCAGTATAGCGCGATCCTTCAGCAGGATCTAAGGGTACTATTACATGAAGCGATTTCTTTTCAAATATCATCTTTCGCTTCTTTAGGTTGATTACCCTGTTCATGTCAGTAGCCCAATCAATGCCAAGGAGCACAGGGTAAGGGTTGCTTTCATCCACAATTCCTATCACTTCAAAGTCGGCCAATGCACTTGCGCCTTCAATATCTACAGTTACTCCTTGCAGTCGTCCCATTAGGATGATTTTCTGCTGATTTTCCATCCCCAACTGAATTAGAGACCACTCCAGCGTGGGTTTCCCCACCCGCTCCCCAGTTTTCTTTGGAAAAACATTCGCATCTGACCCCAGATCCAGAATAACCTGATCCATTTCATATTCTCCTATCTGTACGGTGAGTCTCATCTCATGCCTTGTCCTTGCCTTATTCTTACCAATCTTCTGTACCATGTGTGATCTACCTACCCAGAGCGTTTTTGGTGCATCTAGTTATAAGTTCTTGTAACCCCTTCACAACCCTGCTATCGCGCAGCAACTTCATGCAGGTCTCTAGAAAGGTCGTAAGCATAGAAGGGTCCATTTCCTGAACATGCTTATCTTGGCTCCCTGAGGTAGAGGCCTCAGCGAAGTTCTTTTTTGCTTCCATGAACATTTTGCGATCGCGCTCCAAATCAAATTTAGCCTCCTTCGCCGGAGCTTTGCGAACCCATGCGCTATCTTCGGGTTGTTTCCCCTTATCGTCGCCCATTGCAATTCCACTTCGAAGCACTATATTCACATTCAGATTCTCTTCGCGAGGCTCAACCCTTATCATTTGCAAGTTCTGAGTCGGCTGCAGTGGTAGCACCCATTTGTCGTGTATCCTCACTATCAGTGTAGGATAGTCCTCCATATCATGATCAAATTGAGTATAATATTTGCAAGACAGATGCGTTGGGTTCGTGCATTCATGGCCATAGTGTCCTGGTCCTCCACAATTGTAACAAATCAATTGTCCCCAACCTCTACCAGGTCCTCCTCCGCCTCGGCCTCGTCTGCGCCCCTGAAATCCTATTCGCGCCATCCCAACGCTTTGGTCAGGAGGTCGTGTTTCTAGATGAACTCTATAGGCAGGTGTTTTGTCCATCATCAATTCATAACTTCAACAGTTGTGCTCATCATGCCCTACTGACCTGTAGATGTTGCAAACAGTTGTTGCTGTGTTTGTACAAAATTCTGCAGCAAATGACAGTTATCAGTCGTATGTTTACCTGCTACCTGACATATAGCGCACCACAATGTAGGCCCCATGCTTAGTCCTGCTTGGGCTTCTGGCCTCAAAGGAATTGATCCTCCTCCTTCAATATAGTTTTCAAAGACTGTGTTATGAAACCAGCTCACAAAAAGATAGAAAAGAGAGATCCACGCCTTAGAATTCAGCCTCTTCGAGGGGGCAACCTCCTTTACATTACATAAATGAACAATTCTTGGATGATACAAATGAAAAACCTCCTTTCTATATATAGGAGTCTAAGGGTCACAATATAATCAAAGCCTACCTAACAATAATATATAAGGCACAAAAATAACAATAGAGGGATTCTATGGGCACAATAATAACAATATGGGCACTAATGGGCACAACAATATAAATAAGGGGTATAACTACAATAGTAATGGGGTAATCACTAGTATTATAGGGACCCAACATGCCCCTCTCCTTCAAAAAAGTGTTGTCCTCAACGCTTGAGTAGTTCTGGATACTTCTGCATAAAATTCTCATCCTCCCATGTGGAATCTTCAGCGGATAAGTTCTTCCACTTGATAAGATACTCTGAAATTGATCGATTTCGTAGCTGTCGAGTTCTTGTTTCTGTGACTGCTTCCGGTTCCAATATAATTTTTCCTTCCTCGTCAAGTTCTGGCAATATTGTTTGAACTGGGAGCTTGTCGCCTATAACCTTCTTTAAACATGAAACATGGAAAACTGGGTGCAATCGAGAAGCTGCAGGAAGCTCCAATTTGTATGCCATAGTACCAATCTTTTGCAACACCTTGTACGGACCATAATACTTTGGTGATAATTTATTATCCTTCTTAGCTTGCTTGAGGGACATTTGCTTATATGGTTGTAGCCGTAGGAATACCCAATCACCTACATCAAAACTTCTTTCACTGCGATGTTGATCTGCCTGTTGTTTCATTCTATTTTGTGCCAACACGAGGTTATCCTTTAAGAGTTGGAGGACTTGTTGTTGATGTTCGATGTGATGTTCCACTGCCTGAACCTTAGAATTTTCTCTTAAATATGATGTGATGGATGGTGGTTGATACCCATAAAGTGCCATAAATGGGGTCATTTTTGTTGCTGTATGGAAGGAAGTGTTATACCACCATTCAGCCAGAGGCAACCATTTGACCCATTGTGTCTGTTTATCAGATACAAAGCAACGAAGATATCCTTCCAAACATTTGTTTACTATCTCAGTTTGCCCATCAGATTGAGGATGATAAGATGAGCTATGAGCTAACTGAGTACCAAGACAAGAAAATAATTCTGTCCAAAAATTTCCAGTGAAAATGGGATCTCTGTCACTTACAATAATCTTTGGGTTTCCATGTAGCTTTTGAATTGTTTCCATAAATGCAGTAGAAACTGTACTGGCTTTAAATGGATGTGATAATGCACAAAAGTGTGCATACTTGGTAAGTCTGTCAACTACCACCATGATGACACTCTTTCCCTCAGACTTGGGTAAACCTGTGATAAAATCCATTGAAACCTCCTCCCAACGTTGGCTTGGAATGGATAAAGGTTGTAATAGACCCGGTGTCTTAATTGTTTCAACTTTATTTTGCTGGCAAACCAAACATTCCGCCACAAACTTTTGAATATCTGATTTAAGGCCATCCCAAAAAAATTCCTTCTTAACCCTGTGGTAAGTTTTTAAAAATCCTGAGTGCCCTCCTAAGGGAGAAGTGTGCAATTCCATAAGAATCTTTTGTTTTAGCTGGGAATTCTTACAGAGGTATAAGCGATCTTTGTACCATAACGAATCATTTTTCCAGCTAAATGTATCAGACGTACTGGAATCTTGTTGTAGCTTTCGAATAAGTGCCCACACTTCTTCGTCATTCTTCCATTCCTCCCTTGCTTCATTTATCCAATCTGGTTGGATAATAGAAATGGCGCACAACAATGCTTCCACATCCTCATCCTTTCTTGAGAGTGCATCTGCCACCACATTTTGCTTCCCTTTTTGTAGATGATTTCAAAGTCATAACCCAACATCTTTGTGACCCACTTTTGTTGCTCTTCAGAGGATAATCTTTGTTCTAAAAAGTATTTAAGGCTATCATGATCCGTTTTTACCTTGAAGTGTCTTCCCATTAGGTAGGGTCGCCATTTCTTAAGTGCATGGAGTATTGCCAACATTTCCTTCTCATAAATAGCTTTGCTTAAAAACTTTCCCTTGATTGGACGACTTTCAAAAGCAATGGGTCTTTCATCTTGCATTAGAACAGCACCAATTCCATTTCCTGAAGCATCACATTCCACAATAAAGGTTTTTGTGAAGTCCGGTGTAGCTAAGACCGGTGCTTGGCACATTGCCTCTTTAAGATGTTCAAAGGCCTTTGTTGCTTCCGGAGTCCATGAAAATGCATCTTTCTTCAATAATGTTGTTAGAGGTGCTGCTATTCTCCCATAATTCTTAACAAACTTGCGATAATACCCTGTCAACCCAAGAAATCCTCGCAGATGCTTTATGGATGTGGGGATTTTCCATTCCTTAATGGCTTTAATTTTGCTAGGGTCTACCTTAACTCC
This sequence comes from Pinus tabuliformis, assembly GCA_031772625.1. Taxonomy (NCBI): domain Eukaryota; kingdom Viridiplantae; phylum Streptophyta; class Pinopsida; order Pinales; family Pinaceae; genus Pinus; species Pinus tabuliformis. Next base: position 1,123,413,548 of record CM062815.1, on the reverse strand, counting down.
TTCATGAGATACAATATGACCCAAATATTCCACCTCCTGGACTCCAAAGAAACATTTGGATCTTTTTGCATATAATTGTTTCTCTCCAATAGTTGTAGCACCCTGTCAACATGTTCAACATGATCCTTCCAAGACTTGCTGTAGATTAGTATATCATCAAAAAATACTAACACAAATTTTCTAAGGAATGGTTTGAAAATTGAATTCATCAAACCTTGAAATGTTGAAGGTGCATTGGTAAGGCCAAAAGGCATGACCAAAAATTCATAATGACCCTCATGAGTTCTAAATGCCGTTTTCGGAATGTCTTCAATCTTCATTCTGATTTGATGATATCCTGAACGAAGATCCAACTTGGTGAAGTAAATTGATCCATGCAATTCATCCAGTAATTCATCAATGACAGGAATGGGGAACTTATCTTTAATAGTGAGCTTGTTGAGCTCCCTATAATCCGGACACATGCGCCATGATCCATCCTTCTTGTGCACCAATACTACTGGAGCAGAGAAAGAACTTTGACTCGGTTGAATTATACCAGCCTCTAGCATTTCTGCAACCATACGTTCAATTTCACTTTTTTGGACATAGGGATATCTGTACGGCCTGATGTTTGGAGGAACACTTCCTGGAATCAGATGAATAGCATGATCATGATCACGCATAGGTGGGAGACCTTTGGGAGTCTCAAATACCTTGGAATGATTGTCCAGGACTTTTTGGAGATCTGGAGAAATAGATGATTCCAATGTGGAAACATCTAGCGAACATAATTGTGCAATTACACCTCTTTGCTCCTTTTTTAGAAGCTTTGTCATACCATTAGAGCTGATTATCTTTCCTGGTTTCCCTGCAATACCCCTTAATTCAACTTCCTTTCCTTCCACAGAAAATTTCATGAAAAGTTCTTGAAAATTAAAAGCTATTGTACCCAAGGATTGTAGCCATTGGACTCCTAGTACAACATCAGCACCTCCCATTGGAATGGAAAGCATTGGGCTAGTCAATACATATTCTCCCATGGATAGCTTGATATTATGGCACTTTCCAGAGCAATTTATTGTTCCTCCATTTGCAATCATCACTTGACACTCTGGTGCTGGATATAGGAAGCAATTCAATTCTTTTGCTACCCTACAATGAATAAAATTGTGGGTGCTTCCTGAATCAATCAACACTATTACCTTTTTCTTCTTGATTTGTCCTTCTATCTTGATGGTTTGAGGAGTGGTAATTCCCGCCAATGCATTACAAGATATGGTCGGATTTATTTGTTCTTCATCTAGGCTTTGTTCCTGGAATATATCCTCTTCTTTTGACCTTTCTTGCTCCTTTTCTTCTTCCTCTTCACAATCTATGTAGAATAATTTCTTCTCAGCACACTTATGACCTTTTAGTGTATTTGCTATCACAATTGTAACAAAGCCCTTTTGCTCTTTTTTCTTCCAATTGTTGTGGTGTCAACCTTGTAGGTTGTGGAAGACTATGGGCAACAACACTTCCGTCTTTATAGTTGTGAGTGGTATGCTTCCTAGTTGCCATAATTTTGCTTTCCATTTTTCTTGCTAACCTGAATGCCTTCTCTAATGAATCAGGTTCCCAAAGGCGCACATCATGTTGGATATTATCCTTTAAAGACCCTATGAACACATCAATCCTATGCTCCTCTGGAATATCTTTTACCCTTATGTTCAATTTTTGGAACTCCTCAATGTGCTCCATTATTGAACCCTTTTGTTTGAGACTTATCAATTGGCTAAAAAAAGTGTTGCTTTTTGTATCCTCATAATGTGCTATCAATTCTTCCGTAAAAATTGCCCAAGTGATAAATTGTTTACGAGAACAAAGCCATTGATACCATACAAACTGATTTGGTTCCAAATATAAAGTTGCCATACGTACCTTTTGTGTGTTTTGCACATTATTGAGATCGAAGAATTGCTCCATCTGTAATATCCATGTGGCGGGATCCTTGCCATCAAACTTCCTCATATCGATTTTTGGAACATGGTGAGTCTTCGATCCAACATTAGAGTCTATGGAATCATGATTAACATTTCTTTTGTTCTCATCATGAGTTTCCTTTACTACCTTTTCACCATTAGTGACCCTTTCTTGTAGCAACTTCTTCAATTCATCCATCTTATCATCCATGCCATCAAATTTAGCGTCAATCTTAGCTTCCATGCCATCCATCTTAGCTTCCATTCCATCCATCTTAGCTTCCATGCCCTTTATCTTAGATTCCACGCCATTTACCTTAGATTCCACGCCATTTATCTTAGATTCCACGCCACTTATCTTAGCTTCTGTTAGCTTTTGTGAGCGTGACATTTGTTGCACTTGTTCTTGTAATTTTGATATATCATGTAGCATTTCTTCCTCTTCTTCATGAGTCATGCTAGAGCTTTCAGGTTCCTTACTAGGTGTTTGCATTTTCTTTCCTCGGGGCATCGGTTACCAATAATAATGCTTTACTATGCCCTTTGAATTCCGTCAAGCTTACACAAAAATTTAAAAAAAACTACACACCTTTTTTCACTTTATAGAAGCCTGATATTGAATCTGATGTATCTCTGTAATTTCGGATCATCCAGTTCTGAAATTGCTACCTGTAGTAGCCTTCTGCGTCCTCTTTCCAATGCCACAAGTCTGAGCCAAATTGGATTCTCCAAGGAAGAGTTATGTGAAATCTCCCACAGTGACTTGCTTTTAGACTGGTTCAGTAGAGCGAACTTGTACGACGTGCCACGAGTCACTGTTTCAACCTTTGAATCTGAAACTCACCACAAAAACTACAGTCCGTCCTCTTTCTGTACCTTTTACGAAATTTCAATCTGATCCTCAGAGAGAGAGTTATGACGATTTTCCCCAGGTCACCTGTTTTGAATGTAATTCAGGAGTCTGCAAAAAGACCAACTTCCTCAGATCATATCTCCGAAAATATCGCGAGAAAAGCTCTGAAATTTGGACCCAAGGTTCAGCACCAATTCTTCTCAAATGGGTTTTTTTTTGCGACTTCTGAAACGTCACAGAAAAAAAGTTATAGCGAAAATTCCACGATGACCTGTTTGGAGCAGCGAAACCCTAGAATCCAAAGCTCTGATACCAAATGTTATGAAACCAGCTCACAAAAAGATAGAAAAGAGAGATCCACGCCTTAGAATTCAGCCTCTTCGAGGGGGCAACCTCCTTTACATTACATAAATGAACAATTCTTGGATGATACAAATGAAAATACCTCCTTTCTATATATAGGAGTCTAAGTGGTCCCAATACAATCAAAGCCTACATAACAATAATATTGTAGGGCACAACAATAACAATAGTGGGCTTCTATGTGGCACAATAGTAACAATATGGGCACTACATGGGTACATCAATATAAATAAGGGGTATAACTACAATAGTAATGGGGTAATCACTAGTATTATAGGGACCCAACAGACTGGCAGTGGTATTTGTCATGCCCCTGACCCTTACATTTTAGGCACCATATCTCTTCACGCACCTCTAGTCGAACTATTCTATCTTGCTTCAAGCTTTGCATTTCGAGGCAAAGATTTTTCAACTACGCATGGATCTGCTGAACCCCCAAATTCATATCTTGCATCAGTGTTTCATGCAGTCTTATTTCAATCTCCAAGGCCTCTGCCTGAGTCATATCTTTTGTTGTGACATTGCAACCCTTAGGTGAGGCAGGAGCGAAGCGAAGAACCACTTGCAATGCTGTCCATCTGTTGAGTTCATATTAGCCTCGCAGATTTTACACTTCAATATCTGATCCAATTCCCAAGGTGTCTCACCTGGTTTCATCACGATTTCCTTGAACCCCACAATCAATTGCGCCTCAGATTTAGGCCTACTGAACTCTTTATTCAGTGCAGTCTGGATCTCTGCCAACCCAGCATTTGGGTTATCGTTAGAGTACTTGATTTACCAAGTTATCACGCGGTCCTGTAAAGCACTAACCAACATTGCCTTCTTCATGTGATCATCTGTGATGCCCTGAGCTTCCCATACATCTTTTACGATGAACCAGAACTAGTTCGGGTCTTCATTTCCCAAGCCTTTAAACAAAGGAAGCTTCACTGAATTCACCATGTTGAACTATGGTGGAGGTGGTGGTGGTGTGGGCAAAGTCATTGGCGACGGTGGTGAAGTTGGAGGTGGTGTAGGTGGAGGCGGCAGTTGCGGGAATCCTTGTTTTATCGGCTGAACTACACTTCGAGGAGAAGCTTGCGCTACTCCCTCTTCATTACTCAAAGGAGGTAGTGGGCTATATTGAGGGCCCTTTCTTCCTTTGTTCCTGTAAGTCTTTCCACTTCGTGTAGCTCCAAATATCAAGGTAGTTGCATAACCCATTTTTCACACAATAACATCTTAATCCAAGTATTTAAAGACTTCAAGTACTTACCTCGTAGACCTTTGAAAAAGCACAACTCTGCCTCGCTGTAACTGACTGAGGTATCGACCGTGAATTCAGTAACAAATCCTCCTATGATACGATCGAGCCAATAATTGACAGTGCAGGAAATCTTATCCTCAGAAGCTTCCAGTCTTTGTACTAGCTATGGGGTCCAGACAATAGGACCATCAAGCTTTCACTTTCCTTGGCTATCCGCTAGCTTCGTGATCCACTCATATAACTCAACTGGAAAGTAGTATAGAAACATCTCATGGATTTCTGTATATAGGTACATGTCTAGCCACTGTTCCTTTGTCATCTATGGGTTTCTATTCTCCTACGCCGTGAATTCGTGGATCTTTCTATCCAACCAATCCTCGATCTCTTTCTTAGTTGGATTCCAGTGATACGGCATCACACATCTCTCATGCAGATTTCGGTCCTGGCAACAGAACCATTTGTTGGCTTTGTGGGCCTTGACCTAGGTTCAGTGTTACTTAGCCAAACAAATCCCTACACTACTAGCCCTTTCGGCATCAGCCCGCGGAGCACGGAATGAAGTCTCACTCGAAGCAGTATGGGGGATGCTGGAACCAAGTTTCCGCACCCTGAGATGGTCTTGATGTTGGTTTATACGCTCTGCCCCTATTTTCGCGCAAATCGCTAAGCCTTATGGTTCTATCAGTCTACCTGTTATTTTTCCCATCAGTACCTCTGTGAAGGTGTACGATGGACCTTCGCGCAGCCCTAACCCATGGTACAGGTACTTTCGTGTAGTTATGACAACGTATTGTATATGTTTCAAGTTATCTCGAGTGTTTTACTTATCTTACTAATCAATCATAGTTACCGCTGCATAAACTGATATCCTTACTTGCGTTCAATTAACCGATACAATCACATACATTCGTGCATCAAATAAACATTGTAAATTAAACCCAAAACGCAATATAATCAGATGCATTAACAGGAACTAAATACACAGTAATTGCAAAATACTTCTCTTTATTGATATATTCCAGTTTAATACAGACTCTATTCGCCCTGCGCACACAGCTGCAGGGGTCTGCGCACTTAGCTGTGGACTTCCACCCTAGGCCTCTGTGCACTTAGCTGTAGAGACTCTACCTATGCTAAGACCCGAGAACACATAAACTTCTCCACTCTACTTCACTAATTTCTCCCTTCTACCCTTAACTTCACTTCACTTCCGTTCTTAGAGCTTACTTACTTAGATCCTTTTTATACAATCCCATGGTCTGCAGACCATGGGTGGATCTTTACAACCAACTTGACACTTTACAAAATAAGGGCAGACAACCCTTTATGACTCTTAGGGGAACCTGTTCCCAACAAGAAGGGAAGGCTCCTGCATCTGAGTGCGCAGGAGGCCTAGGTAGAGTCTGCAGTTGAGTGCGCGGACCCCTATAGCTGTGTGCATAGGGTAATAAGAGTCTGTAATTGGTGAATTGAAGATCAATAAAGAAAACTTTTTGAAGAATTACTAAGTATTTCCATTGAATCTGTTTATGTTATATATTGTTGATTAATGATATTTTTATGAAATATTGAATGAATGTTGTGTGAATTAACTGAATCTGTCTTAATAACATATGAAGTAAATGGTTATCCACTTCCGCGAAGTTAGAAGCTATTTCTCTTATGTTTTCTGATGAATTAAATAGATCTACATGAAACTCTATCTAGGGTTGCTTGTTGATGTGCGAAAGTAGGTAAATCAACTGTGTAAGGTCTGCAAGGACTGATCGTGGGCCTTCACGAAGGTCTGAAGACCGGTTAACCTAGTTACAATAAAAGAGCCCTAGAAGTCTATCGACCTGTGCGGAAGCAGATCTAAGGTGATGAAAGACATCACACTAGCCTCTAGATGCAGAAACTTGGTTCTTGCATCCCCCAATACTGCTTTGGGTGAGACTGCAGCCTGGGCTACGCGGTTGTTGCAGAAAGGGCCAGCGCTGTAGGGTTTTTTTGGTTGGTGCAACTAACTCTGAACCTAGGCCAGGACCCTCTAAGCCAACATCTCTTGAGGATGTGTTGGGAACGGATCCCCTAGGGTCAGTTTTGGGGTTAAAAGCCCAATTTTTGTATAAAGAATGTAAAGTCTCCACATTTTGTGGTCGCGGAGCGCGAAGATGTAAAGATTCATCAAGGGTTTCTGCCCTTAGTTTATGTAACCTGTGTTGGCTTTATGAGATCCACCCTTGGTCTGTGGACCATGGGATTGTATAAAAAGGTGTTAGAGAATAATATATTACAAAACAATGGAACACATAAAATATTGCAGAAATATAAACACAGAAAACGCATAAAACAAGAGAGACACAGATATACGTGGTTCACCCAGTTTGGGCTACGTCCACGAAGAAATAGCCAGTCCTTCCTTTTATATTATCTAGCAAACTGAAGAGATACAACCTACAATGAATATTTTACGAACTAGGGTCCAATGCAGCGATACATTTGAATACAAAAGATAATCAGGCTCCACACCCAACAATCTCCCACTTGGAGACTGATTATATCAACTCCAGCACTGCTTTATTTGCTGGACAATGACTCCACTTTGGACCTGGCTGTTTCTCGTCTTTTTCATCATAATTGAAGACCAATTGAAACTGAGCAAATTCTCAGTTTCTCCCTGGTTACAACTTTTGTTAACATATCTGCAGGATTCTGGATAGTGTGTATCTTTTCCAGCTTCAATTGTCCATCTTCCAACGCTAACCATATGAAATGGTACTTGAGCTGTATATGTTTAGTCTTGGAACGAAATGCAGAGTTATTTGCAAGATGTATGGCACTCTGGCTGTCACTGTATAACTTTCCCAACCCTTGCTTCTTACCCAATTCATCCAGAAACCTTTGTAACCAAATCATTTCTTTACTAGCCTCTGTAGCAGCAACATACTATGCTTCTGTTGTTGAGAGTGAAACAACACTTTACAGTTTTGATACCTAGCTGATAGTTGTTCCACCTACAACAAACACATACCCTGTTGTGCTTCTCCTGTTATCTCTATCACCCGCCATATCTGCATCAACATATCCCTGTAGAGCAATGTTTGAACCACCAAAGCATAATGCTTGATTTGTGGTACCTCTCAAATACCTGAGAATCCACTTCACCACCATCCAATGTTCTTTTCCTGGATTGTTCATGTACATGCTTACAACTCCCACTACATGTTCAATATCAGGCCTTGTGCAGACCATTGCATACATTAAGCTTCCAACTGTTGATGCATATGGAACTTTAGACATATAAGCCATTTCTTCCTGTGTCTTGGGCCATTCCTCCTTACTTAATTTGAAATCGCTAGCCAAAGGTATACTAACTTGTTTTTTATTTTTCATATTAAACCTTTTCAACACCTTTTCTATGTACTCACTTTGAGACAATGTTCATTTGCAATTCTTCCTGTCTCTAGTTATTCTCATACCAAGGATTTGTTTTGCACCACCCAAATCCTTCATTGCAAATGAATTTGCCAATTTTCTTTCGAGCACATTTATTTCATGTATGGTAAAACCTGCAACAAGCATGTCATCTACATACAATAACAATATAATATAGCTGCCATCATTTTTCCTTTTGAGATAAACACAATGATCAGAGTTACATCTAGTATAACCTTGTTCAAACATAAACCTGTCAAATTTTAGATACCACTGCCTTGGAGCCTGTTTTAAGCCATACAAGCTCAACTTCAACCTGCACACTAGTTTCTCCTTCCCTTTTATCTCATATCCTTGTGGTTGATGCATATATATCTCTTCCTCCAAATCCCCATGGAGAAAGGTTGTCTTTACATATAACTGCTCAAGATGAAAATCTTTAGCTGCTACTAGACTTAAAATAGTTCTGATTGAATTCATTTAACAACAGGAGAAAATATGTCATCAAAGTCTATACCCTTTTTCTGTGCAAACCTTTCACCACAAGTCTAGCTTTATACCTTTTTCTACCTCCATCTTCTTCCTTCAACTTGTAAACCCATTTATTCTGCAATGATGTTTTACCTGCAAGAAACCTGACTAAGTCCCAAGTCTGGTTATGTGCTAAGGAGTCCATCTCTTCTTTCATGGCTTGCTCCCACTTCTTCCTGGTTTCTACCTGCACTGCTTCTTCATAACATTTTGGTTCACCAGAATCAGTCAACAATACATAATATAATGAAGGAGAGTATCGTTTAGGGGGTCTACTTATCCTGGTAGATATTCTAACACCACTTTTAGGTGTTTGATGTGCTTGTTGATGTTGTGGTTGTTGTTCTAGCTATTGATCATTATGGTTTTCAGGCACCATCACTTTTCCTGTGATCTCTTCAAGCACTGTGTATTCTCTGTTTTCTTTTTCCTATTTCTTTTCCCGCATCTGATCCTTATACAAAACCTTTTCATTGAATATGACATCTCTGCTCCTAATGATTTTGTGTTTTTCATAATCATAAAAGCGATAACCAAAATCATTAACACCATATCCAATAAAGGTACATTTTTTTTATTTTGCCTCAAGCTTTGTTCTATTTTCTTTATTAATGTGGACAAAGGCTTCACAACCAAAAGTCTTTAAAAATGAGTAGTTTACCTTTTTACCTATCCATGCCTCCTCTGGAATACCACCATCCAATGAACTTGAAGGCCCTCTGTTTATTAGATAAACAACAATATCTACAGCATCTGCCCAAAATTGTAAAGGCAATCCTGCATGCAATCTCATGCACCTTGTTATAGACATTTTTGTGCCTCGCGTCAAGGAGCATGGAATGTCAATAATTACAGGGATCCTCAGTCCCTAAATATGTTGTTCTTACCCCTAAAAGAACAAGGTCATCAAACAACAGCACTTCCAATCAGTTCTCCACCTGAAAACACTTCAAAACAGGCTTATTTTGGATCATGTCAGCTGCTTAACTGAGCATCTGCGCTGTATTGCAACTGTCCCACTCTGTACCTGCGCTGGAAGTCAAAAACAATGAAGGCTACCTGCGCTGGGCGAGATTGGCCAAGTGGCACAGTCATCCTGCAAGGTGTCAATTGCCCAGGAAGCTTCCAAAATGACACTTGGTTCATGAGATTCGCCCTGTGATGAGTAAGAGGTACTTGATCACCATGTGTAAGCAAGGATCTCCAAGTGGACACACGAACTGAAGATTAACTGAAGATGGAGAGGACACTAGTCAGCTATATGCCAGCCTCTAGCTGACTCATCCTTTCCTCTTCCCTCCTATATATAGAGCTCTTCTATGAGGTCTAAGGAGGCTGGAATTTTGTATAAGAAGGAGGTGCTGTTGGTATACTTCCAGGATTATTGGGTGATTGTTTTACTAGAGGTGAAGAAGAGAGTTCTTGCTGCCGAGGAGGTGCTGCTGGATTGGAGCCAACATCATTGGTTGTAACTTCCTCTGGAACCCTGTTACTTTCTATCAATAAAGTTTGCATGTTCTCCTATATACTTGTTTTACATAGATGCTTTGTGTTTACATGTATATTTGATGCACCCTAATCCATGTTCCACTTTATGAAAGTACAGAGAGAATAGTAAGAAGGTCAACCAACCTGGTGAGCGCGAGTGATTCAGAAAGAAAGACTAGGACCCAGGGGGCATGCACCCTGGTCTGCTTCGGGCAGAAGAAACTCCGGGTATAAGGAAGAATTTCCGCAGAAGAACATGACTAGTCCGTACCCCGTCCGAAGGAAGTGGGGTTGTTCTGGAATAATGATCTTTTGTTAAAGTTATGTGTTTGGGAATCATTCACCTTTGTCTAAAAAAGTGGGCAATGCCCAAGTAGGAATTCCCTTATTGTAACAAGTAGTCACCATCTTTAAATTCAAGCCTCGCCCATCGAAACATATGTTTTGAAGGATAAGCAGGGGCAGTAAACTAAGAAGGAGACCGTATTGTTGTGACAGAGGGTAACCATCTTTGGACAACCCAATGATAGACACCGCCGAAGAAAGAGATTGATTTGCGGCAGCGAATAGAACCACTCTTCGGATAATAAGAAAGAGGCAAGCCTCCCTCAATAATACCAGTGTTTTATCTTTGAGTAGTGTTCTTCTATTGTCACAAATAGTTGTTTGTTCAAAGTGGGCCGACAGGAAGTCTGAGTACTGCGTAAGACCCCTTAAAATAACGAGAAGACAAGTATCGTTAGCATTAGATTGGCAAGATGACAAATAAGTAAGAACACCCAAAGAAAAACAGAAGTAGGGGAGAGGAGGGGCAACCTCGAAATTCTATCCTATACCTGGGGGCATGCAAACTTTCTGGAGTGCAAGCTAGGGGCGGTTATTTATCTGGTTTTAAGATTAGCCGTTTCCGAACTTGCATGAAAGAAAGCCTGTGGGGCAGAAGTAAAATTTGCCGAAGGTGAGCACAGCTGTGGTAAGGCATAAGCTCTATAAAAATTGGTCCTTACGAGAGGCGTTCTTCATATGACTGGTATATCGAGCAGTTTTAGCATATAGTTCATGCTCGTTAAAAAATAAACGCAAATCCGAGCAGTTTTAGGCCTGAATTTAAGCTCGTTAAAAAATAGAAAAGTGTGAGCAAAAGTTTCCCCCAGAGTTCAAGCTCATGGAAAAAATGAACCGGTAAATAACCTTTTGAGATCGTAAATTCATCAGCCATAAGAACCTTGATCGTGTTTTCATCCATCACCTCCACTGTTCATTTGGCCGATCATTCACTTCCATTTGTGTGTTTACCTCTTTTGAGAAACAGCTGCGAAGAGTGATTTCACCTAGCCATCCTCGTGACACTGCCGTGATTGGAAAATTCCAACCTGTACCTGGAATCTGTAGCTATCCCTGTTTATCACTCGTTCCTCAAAAGACGAGTCTTCTTTCAGCTCTTTTCACTGACTCGTAAAATATGAAAAGTTTGCCGAGTTTTGGCCTTCCAGCTCGTTAAATGACCGGAACGCTATCCCTCCTCTAAATTTTAATCTTTTTGGACCTGAGGGATTATTGCACAAAAGGATCGAGCGCTTGTCTTGTTCGGCTCGTTAAAAGTACCGAACAGCCATCCCTTCTGTATTGTTTTATACTTTTTCGGACTTAAGGGATTTGCTGACGAAAAAGGAATTATGGAGTTAACTTTCTGTACCTTTTTAGACTCTCTAAAAATGAAAAGGACCGAGTTTTCTTTGTCGTTAGACTCGTTAAAATGATTAAATAGCGACAAACTTGTCTTTAGACGAGAACGAGTTTCCCTATCGCTAAGCTCGTTAAATCATAGCGATGGGCTTGCCCGAAGGGCAGGTTATAGAACAAGCATATGTTATCCTCCTCAAGCTTGACAAAAATAAAGAGGTACTGGTCAGAAATGACTGGGGAAAAATTGGGAGAACATCAAAGTTTAAAGGTAGCAAGTCACTCTTGGACATGACACTTTTCCTCCGTACCATATCGGGTTGGGTTGTTTCATTCACCGGTCTCATCACCATGGTCCTCGCCACACCATCCACATTTGGGGTAATGCTACCGATCCATCGCATCAGTGTCGTTATATGTTCAAGAGGGGTCATTCTGGAAGTGTCAACCGTGTCCCATCCACTACCATACATTATCCTTCATCCATTCATGATCGCCACCCTGAATCATATTTCACAGTTTGTTTTCACCTCCACTAAAGTCATTAGCTCCGTTCCGTGTCACTGATGTGGGATTCATTAAGGCCCTCCTTTGACGGATCGCTTCTTGTCGACTTCAGCTCATTATCCAAGAAGTTGATCTAGGAACACCCCCATCAGTACTTTGAAGCTTGCATGCCTCAATGGCAAGTTTCTCACTTTCGGCGACAGGTATACATCAATGACCTTCGACCAGAAGATTTTGCGTGGCGTTCGACGCCAAGTCCTTTTTCACGCCACGTGAATTGTACTGCAGTACCTTGAGGGTCATCGTCATTATTGGTGATTCCTCTCGCGCTTGTTAACGGTTTTCATTATTGACCGGTAATCAAGCGATGTCTTTCCATGTTCGACTTCAGCGCAATTCTCACATGGATCGACTTGTACTTAGAGTGAAGATCGAACGAGTTTGAAGACCCCGGATCTAGTTTCATCCATCCGGGCTGCGATATATATTCAGGAAATATAAAAACATTTGCCATGTACATCATTGCAGCAGATGATCATCCTATTCAAAGGATGATAGTTTCAGCAGAAAATTATCAGTCTATCTTCAGACGATCGTCTGTCATATGTACCAAAATGTATTTATAGTAAGCTGAGCATGGGAATGCCCGCCTCAGCTAGATCATGAGAATAATGATGAATGAAAAATAATGTATTGTATTGTATTGTATTACAGGGCACTCTCCTCAGCACTGGAACGAACTTCGGATCCTCTAGCTAAAGCATTTCACCCGATAAACGGCCTCATACTTTAGGGGGCAACTGTTATAGACATTTTTGTGCCTCGCGTCAAGGAGCATGGAATGTCAATAATTACAGGGATCCTCAGTCCCTAAATATGTTGTTCTTACCCCTAAAAGAACAAGGTCATCAAACAACAGCACTTCCAATCAGTTCTCCACCTGAAAACACTTCAAAACAGGCTTATTTTGGATCATGTCAGCTGCTTAACTGAGCATCTGCGCTGTATTGCAACTGTCCCACTCTGTACCTGCGCTGGAAGTCAAAAACAATGAAGGCTACCTGCGCTGGGCGAGATTGGCCAAGTGGCACAGTCATCCTGCAAGGTGTCAATTGCCCAGGAAGCTTCCAAAATGACACTTGGTTCATGAGATTCGCCCTGTGATGAGTAAGAGGTACTTGATCACCATGTGTAAGCAAGGATCTCCAAGTGGACACACGAACTGAAGATTAACTGAAGATGGAGAGGACACTAGTCAGCTATATGCCAGCCTCCAGCTGACTCATCCTTTCCTCTTCCCTCCTATATATAGAGCTCTTCTATGAGGTCTAAGGAGGCTGGAATTTTGTATAAGAAGGAGGTGCTGTTGGTATACTGCCAGGATTATTGGGTGATTGTTTTACTAGAGGTGAAGAAGAGAGTTCTTGCTGCCGAGGAGGTGCTGCTGGATTGGAGCCAACATCATTGGTTGTAACTTCCTCTGGAACCCTGTTACTTTCTATCAATTATGTTTGCATGTTCTCCTATATACTTGTTTTACATAGATGCTTTGTGTTTACATGTATATTTGATGCACCCTAATCCATGCTTCAGTTATGAGTACATGTATCTTGTAGTTCGCTCTCTTGTTTTGTGCAGGATCTGTATGTAGCTGGATCGGCTAGGAGAGCAAAGAGCTGGGAGCAGGATACAAAGAGAGAAGGACAAGGATCGACTAAGCGCAAGACACCAGGTTGGTTGACCTTCTTACTATTCTCTCTGTACTTTCATAAAGTGGAACATGAAAACTTTATCATTCAGTTGTTGCTAAAGACTGTCACCTTTAGAAGGGTTAGTGTCATCCGCATCGGATACTTTTCCCCACAACACACCTTGCACGCTCCATGATTGTCCTGTTCATCCTTTCCGACACACCATTTTCTTGTGGTGTTCCTGGAACTGTCTTCTCTCTACGAATTCTATTCTCTGAACAGTACCTATCAAACTCTTTGCTATAATATTCACCTCCATTTTTTGATTTGAGACACTTCAACTTTTTTCCTATCTCATTTTCAACCAAAGCTTTCCATTTCTTGAAAGTATCAAATACATCAGATTTATTTCGATTACAATAAATCCATGTTTTTCTGGTTGCATAATCAATAAAAGTAACATAATAACGAGAGCCAGCATGAGATGATACCTGAGCAGGTCCCCATACATCTGTATGCACAAGCTCTAGCTTTTCGAACTTCTTTTCTTTCCCAACTCTGAGGAATCTGACTCTCTTCTGTTTTCCATAAACACAATTCTCACAGAATTTTAAATCAACATGCTTCAAACCTGGCAACAAATTTCCTGAGTGAAGAATCTGCATCCCCTTCTCACTCATGTGCCTAAGCCTATGATGCCACAATGTCGTATCTTCTCCTATAGAGGCTAAAGCATTAACAGAATTAGAAATACCATTGCATGAATACAATGTACCAGCCTTTCCTCCTTTCGTTATTACCAGGGATCCTTTAGTGACTTTCCAGGTTTTATCTGTGAAAGTAGTTACGCAACCTTCACCTCCCAATTGCCCTGTTGAAATCAGATTTTTCTTCAAATCTAGAACATGCCTTACCTCCTTCAATAGCCACTGATTTCCATTTTGTTGTTTTATGAAAACTGTACCCATTCCAATGATTTTACAAGGTTCATCATCACCCAATCGAACATGTCCAAAATCTCCTTGAACATAATCATAAAAATGTTTCCTATCAGGTGTGGCATGGAATGAGGCCCCTGAATCTACCACCCAGGCATCAATAATATTTTCTAATGAAAGAATCAAAGCATCTTGCAACATATCACCTGTTACATTCGCTTCATGATTATTTTCTTGTTGTGCGTCTCCTTCTTTTCCCTTTCGAGACTTGCAGTATTTCTTCAAGTGTCCTTTCTTCCCGCATTTCTAGCACACTATCCCAGATTTGGACTTGGATCTGTTGACACCTAATCTTCATGATTGGGGAATTTGTAAAATAAATAAATCAGGAATGTGAACAGTCATCGGAAGATGAACTGAACAATCACTCCTAATGTATAAAACAATAGCCTACCTATGGAATAATCAGACGAATCAGTTTTTCTGAGTTTTCTGCCAAACTGGAGTTACTCCTGGCCTGACATGGTATCAAAGCCAAGTTCCCAAAATAGTTGTAACTCCCTTCTGCCCACTACTCTCTGTCCTCTGCCCCTCTGGAGTCTGTCTACTGTGCTCTCTATCCTCTCTGTCCTCTGCGTAGTCTACCTACTGTTCTTCCTGCCTAAATTCAGAAAGCGTTGAGAGAGTTACTGCTTCAGAACTGGAATATTGTCTGAAGACCTTTCGGTGGAATATTATCTTGCTATGTGGGCTCAAGAGCAATCGTCAAAGAAAAATACTGATGCAAGAAGTCTGGCACGTTGAGTAAACTAAAGTTTGAAGAACGCTGATCTGGAATGCTGCGTTGAACTGTTTATTTGTCCGCTACTCCTGTTGAAGAACGCTGGTATTATGAACTTGTATGCTGCTCCTGTTTTGGAAGAAACACTGGTATTCTAAATTTATACGCTGTTCGATTTATGATGTTTCATGCTTGTTGAATGTATACGCTCCCGTTTTTTTTGGAGCACGGCTTGGGTCAAGAAAATGGGTCGCTCGATTTAATTATATTTTAACTCAGCAAGCTTTTGTGGCTATCGATGCGGGCTCACCCATTAACAGAGATCTCCATAGATTCAGATATTGAGGAAGAAGGGTCATTCATACCCGGAGATAATTAATGAGAATGTGATTGAAGTCGTGGACTCTTTAAATCCTTTCGACTGCAATATTAATATGCCTGACAATGTTAATATGCCTGCAATGTTAATGAGAATGTGATTGAAGTCGTGGACTCTTTAAATCCTTTCGACTGCAATGTTAATTGAATTTTGGGCTGCTCTCGGACTTCGAAACATGATATCCTTATTCTCTGTCGGCGTGACTGATGAATTTTAGTCTGTATGAATTTTAATAATCCATGTTACAGTGTCCAATTGATGGGAATTAGATTTGGCAGAATCTTTTGAGAAAAAAAAAAAAAAAAAAACCTAGTTATAGGTTAAGTCGTAGAGTTTAGGGCGCTCTACACGGCAGTGGATTGTTATCTACAGATTGCTTGGTTGCAGAATTGTGGCTCTCAGCCTTACCCAGTGGGAAGGCGCTTCTTCAACGTGGGTCTTCATTGTAATAATTATAAGGTGAAACCGAGTTTGCATCATTAAGTATTCAGATAATCTTGTAAGTATTGAAGTTATGTATGGATGAACAGCTGGTATTATTCTGGATGCTTTTATCTAACATTAGAGGGATTTGAAGAAAATATAGTGCATAAAGTTTTAGCCTTTGAGAATGCCTTTTTGAGTGAAATTTCACTTTTTTATCAGCAGCAGAAGTAATTTTTTACAGAATGCATTCAATCATCTCTATGGTAGGAATAGTTCTCACTGGCAAGGAGAACTATCCTGAATGGTCCCAGATGATAAAACACACCCTCATCTTCAACGAGTTGTGGAAAGGAGTGTGTGTCGGAGAAGAAGACAAAGACCCAGTGCAGCCTACATCAGATAAAGAGCTTGTCATTTGGGAAAACAAGAACAACAAAACCTATGCATTGATCGCAGCATCTGTAAATGAAGAAGTAAGTCGTCATATTTCATCATATTCAACTGCATTTGAAGCTTTACAAAAGCTGAAAGAACTCTATGACTCACATTGTGCACTTGAAGTTGTTCAGCTCATGATTAAACTCTTCACTCTTGAACTGAAAAATAATGATCCTCTTGCTCTTGCATCTGAAGTAAAATCCATAATGCATGATATCAAATCCACTAAGGTTGAGCTAGATATCCCTCTTATTGCTTTTCTCAAGGCACTCTATCCTACTTACTCCAATTATCTTGAGTCTTTACAAGCAAATGGAAATCTTAAAGATATAACCTTTGACTCTCTTGTGAAAAAGTTTGCTGAAAGAGAGAAAGCCTTTGGAAAGAAGACAGTCCCTGAATCTTCTGAAGAGACTGTGTGCCTTGCTCATAAAGAAAAGCATCCTGCTCAAGACTCTACAAGAGGAAGAGGTGGACGAAGAGGAAGAGGAAGATATTTCAGAGGCAGGGGGGGCAGACATTCTCAAGGAGAAAAGGCAGATCTGCATTGCATTCGCTGCAAACGAAATGGATCACATGATGCTTCTACATGCAAGCTACCATGGGACAAAATTGAGCAGAAAAGAAACCAGCAGAAAGGTAAAAATGATCATATAGACAAAGGTAAAGCACCTGAATCCGCTCACTATATTGAGGCACAATGTAACAATGGAGTAAATGAAGATTTGTTTAATGCTTCACTTGCTTCTTCGAAAAATGATTGGTTGCTTGATTCAGGAGCAACCTGTCATATGACTCATAGGAAAGATTTTTTTGAAGATTTCACTGACAATGTTGATGGAGCAGTATACTTTGCAGATCAGTCAAAAATCAAGCCATCAAGGCTTGGCACAATCAGGCTTAAACTGCCTGGTCTTCCAGACTTTCTTCTGGATCATGTTCTATATCTCCCACAGCTCAAGAGAAACTTGCTGTCCTTGGTCCACATTCGCCAGCAAGGTCACTCCATTCATATGTTTGATGGCAAGCTTGAGGTAAGAAAAGCTTCTGACCACTCACTTGTCATGAGGGGAATAGAAGAAGAAAGGCTTCTCAAATTGCAAGGAACCTCTGCTCATGCACAACATTTCTCATATATTTTTCATCATGAAGAAGGTACACTTCCATCAAGTTTATTATGGCATGCTAGATTTGGACATTTAAACTATGACAGTCTCCGCTTATTGAAGAAAAATGGTGTTGTTGGTTTGCCTACAATTCCTAGGAAACATAAGCAATGTGATGCTTGCATTCTAGGAAAGCATAGCAAACAGTCTTTTCATGATTCACATTCAAGAGCACATAGGAAGCTTGAACTCATTCATTCAGATTTATGTGGTCCAATGCCTGTTCCTTCTGCAAATGGAAATAAATATATCATGACATTTATTGATGATTACACCAGAATGTGTTGGGTTTATTTATTGAAGAACAAATCTGATGCCTTTCAAACATTCAAGAATTTTCATAAATAGATTGAAAATGATGCACAATCTCATATTGGGTCTATTCGCACTGATAATGGAAAAGAATATACATCAAATGAATTTGAAAACTATCTTCGCCAACATGGGATCAAACATCAAACAACTGTGCCTTATAATCCCCAACAGAATGGTGTAGCTGAAAGAATGAATAGAGCAATCTTGAATATGGTACGATCCATGCTTTTCTTCAAAAATGTAAAGATAATGTTTTGGGCTGATGCTGTTCTATGTGCTGCATATATAAAGAATAGATGTCCATCTAATGCTATAAGAAACAATACTCCTTATGAATTGTTGGTATGGACATGTTCCTTCGGTAAAACATCTCAGGATCTTTGGTTCCACCTGTTATGCTTTGATACCAAAGGTACATAGAAACAAACTTGGTGCTAGAAGTCGTAAGTGTATCTTCCTGGGGTATTCAAACACCTCCAAAGCATACCGCCTCTATGATGAAGTAAATAAAAAGTTTGTTGTATCTAGAGATGTCATTTTTCTTGAATCATCCAAATCTGACAATGTTGTTGAGCGGCAACTTGATCGCTTGGATAGATTCACAAAAATGAAATCATTTCCAGAGTTTGATAATCAGATTCCACATCTTGAAGGGGGGATTCCTATACTAGATCAACATGTGGAATCTTCTTCTGAAGAACAATCTCCCCTGCATGAAACTCCAACAACGGATGATCCTTTAAGTGATGTAATTGATAGAATTGGGAGACTCAATCTTGATTCAGTCCCAACTCAATCAAAAGAGCAGCCTGGACCATCTCAGAAAGGTCCCCCAAAGTGGCTGACAAAGACACTTGAAAGTGTTCATCCTGATGAAATTGGAAAAACAGGAACCAGAAATTCAAACCGACAAGATGGAGGTGATGTAGATGACTCTAATTCACCTGTTGATATGGATGTTACTTACGATTGTGAATTGAACTTGTCTACAGATTTTGAACCAAATTCCTTCAAAGAAGCTGCTTCTCATGATGAATGGAAAGAAGTGATGCAAAAGGAGTATGATGCCCTCATAAAGAATGGCACTTGGAAGCTGGTTGATCCTCCATTTGGAACCAAACCAATTGGCTGCAAGTGGGTCTACAAGAACAAGTACAAAGCTGATGGCTCACTTGACAAGCACAAAGCTAGGCTTGTGGCAAAAGGTTTTGCGCAGAAGGAAGGGGTCGATTATGAGGAAACTTTTTCCCCCAAAGCAAAATGGGCCACCATCCGGACACTCTTTACACTAGCTGCTCAGAACGGTTGGAAAGTCCATCAAATGGATGTAAAAACTGCATTCTTGAATGGAGATCTAAAAGAGAATGTTTTTATGTCCCAGCCTGAAGGATTTGCTGTGAAAGGACATGAATATAAAGTATTCAAACTTGTGAAGTCCTTGTATGGCCTCAAACAAGCACCACGAGCCTGGTATGAAAAACTAACTGAGCATCTTCTGAAACTCAACTTCAATCATTTTGATCTTGATGATGCAACTTTATTTGTCAAGAAAGTTGGCAAAACAGTTGTGTATCTTGTGGTATATGTAGATGATCTTTTAATGACAGGGAACAATGAAAGCTACATTGCATCCATAAAGAAGGAATTGGGGAAAAGTTTTGAAATGACGGATTTGGGCTATGTTCATTACTATCTTGGCATTGAAGTAACCCAACATCCAAAATCCATATTTCTTTCTCAAAAGAAATACATTGGAGATTTGTTAAACAGATTTGGCATGACAGAGTGCAATCATCTTTCTACTCCAATGGAACAAAACTTAAAGCTCACATCTATTGAAGGAAAGGAATTTGAGGATGCAACAAAGTATAGACAGCTTGTAGGAAGTCTCATCTACCTCACTACTACCAGACGAGACATTTCATTTACTGTTGGAATCCTCTCCAGGTTCATGCAAAAGCCTTGTGAGGGACATTGATCTGCTGCAAAAAGAGTTCTAAAGTACTTGAAGGGAACTCAAGACCTTGGAATCAAGTATACACAGGTGGACGACTTCAGCTTGATTGGATACTCTGATTCATACTTCGATGGAGACAAAGAAATTGGGGTATCTACTTCAGGATATGCTATGAGTCTTGGATCAGGAGCTGTCTCCTAGAGATCACGCAAACAATCAGTTCCAGCAGATTCCACAACTGAAGCAGAATACGTGGCAGCAGCTGAAGCAACGAAAGAAATTGTGTGGCTCAGGAAAATTCTTGAAGATTTGCAGGTAAAACAAGTACAATCAACTCCACTCATGATTGATAACACCTCTGCAATAAAGTTGGCCAAGAATCCAAAGTTCCATGATCGAACAAAGCATATCAATACTAAATATCGTCTGATTCGACATCATGTTGAGGCCAAAACAATCCATCTCCGTCATTGTTCCACAAATGAGCAAATTGCAGACATCTTCACCAAAGCACTTGGAAAGGAAAAGCTTGAACGATTCAGAATGATGCTTGGACTCACCAACATTCCTTCAGATTAAGGGGG
This sequence comes from Pinus tabuliformis, assembly GCA_031772625.1. Lineage (NCBI taxonomy): Eukaryota > Viridiplantae > Streptophyta > Pinopsida > Pinales > Pinaceae > Pinus > Pinus tabuliformis. Next base: position 1,123,392,839 of record CM062815.1, on the reverse strand, counting down.
GAATGTTGACACCTAATCTTCATGATTGGGGAATTTGTAAAATAAATAAATCAGGAATGTGAACAGTCATCGAAATATGAACTGAACAATCACTCCTAATGTATAAAACAATAGCCTACCTATGGAATAATCAAACGAATCAGTTTTTCTGAGTTTTCTGCCAAACTGGAGTTACTCCTGGCCTGACATGATCTGCCTTTTCTTGACTTACTGCAATATCCAGGGCTCTTTCCTCTTTCCATTTTTCTTCCCTTAGTCTTTGCAATCAAAGCATTACCTAATGTCTCACCGGAGCTTTTCTATCTCATTTCCTCGCTAAGGATTGCACCGACAACATCATCAAACTTTAAAGTACTAGATCCAGAGACAGAGTTACTAATGGCCATAACTAGACCATTCCAAATTTCTAGCAATGAGCACAGAAATAACAGAGCCCTAACTTCATCATCAAAAGTTACCCCTACAGAACTTAACTGACTGGTAACTGTATTAAAATCATTTAAATGATCAGCAATAGATCCACCTTCTAACATCTTCATATTAAATAAACGCTTCATAAGGAATACCTTATTTGAGGCTGAGGGTTTTTCATATAGTTTGGCCAGTGTCGATTTTAAACCCTCTATTGTTGTATCCTTTGAAATATTAAACGCTACCGACGTCGCTAGGCACAGCTGTATTGTTCCAAGTGATTTTCTATCAAGAATATACCATTTTGTGTCTGTCATACTCGTCGGCTTCTTTGTCTTTCCCCTCAACGGTTGGTACAAATCTCTCTGGTACAAATAATCTTCCATCTGCATCTTCCACGGCTGGTAGTTTTGACCGTTAAATTTTTCAACCCTAAACCTACCATCTTCTGCCATTGCTCCCACTCGAACAAGGAACCCTTCTCTACTACGAGTTTATCAGGAAAAAAAAAGACCTTCAGCTCTGATACCAATTGTCAAAGAATTATATATTACAGAACAATGGAACACATAAATATTGCAAAAATATAAACACAGAGAACGCATAAAACAAGAGAGACACAGATATACATGGTTCACCTAGTTTGGGCTACGTCCATGGAGAAACAACCAGTCCTTCCTTTTATATTATCCAGCAAACTGAAGAGATACAACCTACAACAGATCCGCTGTAATTCCCTCTTCGCTCTCAATCTCCTCTCTCTTCCTTACTCAGAATACAAATATACATAGACACAATACAATTCCCTCATATATAGCAAGGGGTTGCCTTCTAGGGCAAAAAACCCTAAGTTAAACATAACTTCTACCATCAGATCTCCGCCTAATGAACGACCTAGATTGACTATGAAATTACAACATTTTACAAGGCAATTTTACATTTATTCTTAGCTTCGGGGGCACTGCCCCCGATCCCCCCACCAGGGGGGGCTCCCAAAGGTCGGAGCCGCCTCCCTTAGGCCCCCCCTGTAGCGAATATTTTACGGGTGGCGTTGCCGCCCCATTATGAACTGGGGTCCAATGTGGCGATACCTTTGAATACATAAGATAATCAGGCTCCACACCCAACAAAAGGGAAGTCTTAGAAGATTCTAAGGAAGTCTTAGTTCAATTCAGATATGTTTTGAAAATTCATTGATGTAATGGGTCTGTGAGAGCTAAGAGTGAAGAGTCTTAGCGTAGGAAAGAGGCTTTGCAGCTGTGTGCGCAGAGGCCTAGGGTAGAAGCCTGCAACTGAGTGTGTGCACCCCTGCAGCTATGTACGCAGGGTAGTTAGAGTCTAAAGGAGATATGAACATCAATAAAGACAATTATTCTAGAATTACCTATGTATGAGCTATTTTACTTCTATTATGAATGCATGCGATTATGTTATGTTGAATATTGGGTTTATGATTTAATGCTATATTGATGCACGAATCTATGTGTTTTACTTTTTTATATGAACGCAAGTAGGAATATCTGTTTACACGAAGATAATCATAATGCATGTTGAAGTTATCCACTACTTAAGCTAATCTGGGTAAATACAACCGTAAGGGTAATTACAGAGGTGCGTAAGTGTCTGAATCACTTGTTTAGGGTATGCAAAGGACGATTGCATACCTTTGTGAAGGTCTCGAAGCCGAATAAGAGAAGTATATCAATAATCCATAAAAAGTTTATCGATCTTTTTAAAGGAAGGATTAGGGTATAAAGCGACATCACTGCCATCTCAGGGTGTGGAAACTTGGTTCCTGCATCCCCCCATACTGCTTCGGGTGAGACTTTAGTCCGCACTTTGTGGATTGATGCCAAAAGGGCTAGTAGTGTAGGCATTTTCTTGGCTAATTAACGTTGAACCTAGGTCAAGTCCCATCAAGCCAACAAATGGTTCCATTGCTGGGGTGGGGATCCGCATAAAGAGATTTGTGATGTCGCATCACTGGAATCCAACTAAGAAAGAGATCGAAGACTGGTTGGATAGAAATATCCACGAATTCACAACACAAGAGAAAAAAAATCCACGATTGATGAAAGAACAGTGGTTAGACAGATATCCGTACACAGAGATACATGAGATCTTCTTCTGTTCCTTCCCAATCGAGTTGTACGAGTGGATCGTGAAATTGGAAAATGGTCAAGGAAGGTGGAGGCTTGACGGTGCAATAGTCTGGACCCGGAGTTAGTGCGGAGATTAGAAGTCTCTGATGATAAGATCACATGTGTTGTCGATCACTGGCTCGATCATATCATATGAGGGTTCATGACAGAGTTCGCGGTTGATACCTCGGTCAGTTACAGCGAAGTAGAGCACCGCGTCTTCAAGGGGTCGTGAGGTAAGTATTTAAGGTCTTTAAATACCTAGATTAAGATGCTCTTATGTGAAAAGCAGGTTATGCAACTACCTTGATGTTTGGGGCTATGCGAAGGGGAAAGACCTTTAGAAACAAAGGAAAAACAGGCCTTGAATATAGCCCATTGATTGAATCTCCTCTGAGTGATGATGAGGAAGCAACACAGGCTTCTTCACAGAGCGTTTTTCAGTTGATAAAGCAATGGTTCCCGAGAATACCCCATCCACCCACATCACCTCCATCTTCACCTCCGTCGCATACACCTTCGCCTACACCACCACCACCTCCGCCACCGTTTAGTATGGCGAACTCAGTAAAACTACTTGTGTTCAAGGGCTTGGGAAATGAGGATCTAAACTAGTTTTGGTTCATCACGAAGGTTGTATGGGAAGCTCAAGGTATCACAGATGATCAAATTAAGAAAGCAATGTTGGTTAGTGCTTTGCAGGAACGCACACTAATGTGGTACATTAAGTACTGCACTGATAACCTGACATCTGCGTTGGCAGATATCTAGACTGCGTTGAATAAGAAATTAAGTAAACCTGAGTATGAAGTGAAATCAATTGTGGGAGTCAAAGATATCATGATGAAGCCTAGTGTTGGGCAGCAGATCCCCCACGTAACGGTTTTGGGGTTCAAAGCCCGCATTTTGGACAAAAGTATCCGCGAAGTGCACAGAGCGCGAATTGTAATGGGTCAAGTCCAAGGATAGTCCGCCCTAAAATATTATAGGTTAATCTAGAATGTGTCGGCTTGCCCATGGTCCACAGACCATGGAAATGTATAAATAAAGCAAGGATCTAGGTTTAGAAGGCAATTTTTGATAATAGCTTGGATAAAGATCTAAAGTGTATGGGTTGGTGAAAGCAAGAGTGCTCTGAGTCTGTAAGTTCGAGTCATGGATGGTAGTGGTTAGAGTAGGCTCTACAGTTGTGTGCGCAGAGGCCTGGTAGAGTCCATAGCTGTGTGCGCGAACCCCTGCAGCTGTGTGTGCAGGGTGGAAGTAGATTGTATTGAACAGAAGATTAATAAAGATAAGTGTTTCTAAATTATTGTGTATCTGATCACAGATCTGTATGTTTATTCTTATGTTATGGTTTTATGAGTATATTTAAGATTTATGATTGTGCGCACTGGGTTTAACTATTGAATGATCGATCAAAGACCTTAAAGAATAAATCAAATCTATAATAACTGCAGTAATACTAAGAATCTAAAAAACACCCCATCGCGGATCTTTGCAAAGGCCAGACAGTTGCGTGGAATAGCGTAAGAGAGTAGATCAGGTTGCGACCCCTCCAGATCTCATCAAGACATCCCTAGTGTGCAGAAACCTGGTTCCAGCACCCTCCCATACTACCTCGAGTGAGACTTCAGCCTGCGCTCCGTGGATTTTTGCCGAAAGGGCCAGTAGTGTGGGATTTGTTTGGCTGAAAACTCTTCCGAACCTGGGTCAGGGCCCAATAAGCCAACAAATGGTTCCATTGCCTGGACCAAGATCTGCCTAAGGGATGTCTGATGTCGGAATGTTGGAACCCTACGAAGAAAGAGATTGAAGATTGATCGGGTAATAGGAGGGTTTATCACTGAATTCGTGATAGACACAACTGTCAGCTACAACGAAGCCAAAGACGTTTTCTCAAAGGACCGCGAGCAGAAGGAGCTTCAAAGGGATCGAAGGGTTAATTTCGCCACCACGAGCAAGTGGGGAAGAGTGCGCAGGAGTGCGGTTTAGCATGGCAAACGAGATCAAGTTGCCTATATTCAAAGGAGTAGGAAATGAAGATCCCGATCAGTTTTGGTTCATAGTAAGAGCAGTATGGGAAGCACATGGGGTTACGGATGATAACATTAAAAAGGCCACATTGGTAAGTGCACTATAGGATCGCGCGCTGACTTGGTATATCAAACACTCAAATGATCACCTGAATGCTGGAATAGCAGAAGTCCAAAGTGCATTGAACAGAGAATTTAGTCGACCGAAATCAGAGACGCAGTCGATTATAGGATTCAAGGAGATCGCGATGCTTCCAGGTGAAACCCCCTGGGATCTAGATCAAAGGTTGAAAAGTACAATTCACGAGGCTAATATGACGCTGATAGATGCACAACACTGCACATGGTTTGTGGCGTCATTGACACCACACCTGAGGATAGCATTGTCACAACAGAAGCTCTCAAACCAGGTAGAGGCATTGAAAATGGCGATGAGGTTGCACGAAACACCAATATAGGATCCAAGGTTGGGAGTCCAACAAATCTATGTGCAACTACAAAACCTATGTTTAGAGATGCAAAGTTTGAAGAAGGATAGGGCACCCTGCCAGAAGTGTGTGAAGAAGTGTGGTGTATAAAATGTAAGGGCCAGGGTCACGATAAGGACCACTATCTTGTATCTGTGAACTGTTTGGCAGGAGGAGGACCGATGCTATTGAGACCAAAGGCGCAGGTAGATCCAAGTGCATCCTCTGCTCTCTAGTGCACGATTTTTCAGGTAGGGGGGAAGCATACAACAGACAACTGTCACCTGTTGCAAAAGTATACCTAGACTCCGCAGCAACTGTATTTTAATTTTTGTAGATCAGTGGGTCACGATGAGCGGACATGTCGAAGCTATGAACTAATGATGGATAGGAATCCAGCCTATTGAATGTAGATGGAAATGTGAGGGTCCGATCCAGCTGCAGCAATAGCGCAGGGTGGCTTCCAAGGGTGAGGTCGAGGTCACAGGGGTATGGGGCCCGGGAGGGACCGCAGACTGCTTATTTGTTACAATTGCGGGGGCCCTGGGCACTACGCTCATGATTGTACCAACCCGACAAGGTTATCTTGCCCGTACTATGAAGAGCTTGATCATGAAATGATAAATTTTCCAAAGCTGATCACACAAATGCACGAAAAAGGGGTGTTGTAGCCCACTCCGACGTAAAACATCCAGATGATGAGGTATGAACCGCGCAAAGAGGACCCAACGTGAACATGATGCTCAGAAGTGGCACGACCACGGGGGAAGATAAGGGGAAGAATCCTGAAGAAGACACCTGGGTACGTAAGGCTCCTACAAAGGAACCTGAATTTGATTTGAACCGCGCAAAAGAAATGTTTATGGAAGCTAAGAAGAGCTTCACAGAGGTCTCTATTTCAGGTAGTAGGGATCAACTAGAGATGGACATAGACCCCTAGTTGCTAACTACCTTTTTAGAGACATGTATGAAACTGTTGCGTGATAATAAGGTAGTTAAGAGACTACAAGAATTGATCGCTAGGTGCGCAGGGTCTGGGTAGCCACACGTAGTCTGAAAAATGGGGAATCATTCCATGTGCACCGGACAGGAAATGCGTTTGACAGCGCAAATTGGTGAATATGAGATGGATCAAGTAATATTAGATCTGGGGTTGGACGCAAATGTATTACCAAAGCAGACTTGGGAGTGCATGGGCAGGCCCGCACTACAGTGGTCTCCCATTCAATTACGAATGGCGAACCAACAAAAGATCTTGCCCATGGGAAGATTAACAGGAGTAATAGTGGATATTGATGGCGTGAGCATGCAGATAGATTTTGAGGTAATAGAAATTGTGGATGACAGTAACCCTTACCCCGCATTACTCGGAATAGACTGGGAAATGGATATGAATGGAGTTATTAATCTAAAGAAGCAGAAAATGATTTTTGAGACAAAGTCCCTACGTGTGATCGTTCCGTTGGACCCCACCGAAGGACAACATTACACAGATCCTGTGTATGACGATGGAAGTGACGAAGAGCTAGATTGTATCTACAAAATAACTGCATGGAACCAGGATCGGCTACACCCTATTGTAGATGAAAGGACCCCGTGGAGGCACGCAGAATCCTGCCTGTTGGAGTCCGACGAAGATGATGAGCGATGGCACAATCGGTTGAGGGAAGTGATGACGCTAAATTGTAATATGATGACCAAATCCCTGCATTGCGTAACCGCCCAGGCACGAGATCTACCAACCTATGATGGACTAACAGTGGTGGACGAATTCTTGCACCAGTATGAGAGTGCAGTACCAGAAAACCAGAGGTTCGATGCATTAAAATGGGTGCTATGTGCGACTCCGCGCATTGGTGGGGGACACATGAAGGGAATTTTGAAAGCTGGTATGACTATAGAAGGATGATGCAGCTAAGATTTGGGAAGCCAGAACTATGAATAACCAAGAAATACGATGGACGCGATGACCCGCGCAGGCACCTCGCAAAATGGACAAAAGCCTATGGAGAGGAGCCCTGGCCTGAATGGGTACATTTATTTTATCATACCCTAGATGTCATCCCCAGAAACTGGTATACTGAGACAGAGCTCCAACATGGTACAGGCGAATGGGATATCTTGCGCGAAGGGTTTTTATTAATGTTCTTATTTGAAGACCAATGGATGGATACCGTTGACAATGTGCTGCAAATTGTGAAAGTCGCTATCTTTAAATGACCACAAGAACCAGAAGAAATCATTCAATTGGAATGGTCACATCAGTTAAGCCATGCCCTAGAATGTTACAACCTGCAAGCGGAGGATGATGATGATGACCCCGAAACATTAACATCCCAGAAGAGCTGCGAAGTTCAAGGACCATCGATCGAGGACCCCGACGTCACAGCGCCATAAAAACAAAACAGGTGAACACTGGTACAGATGAGGAGCCAAAGTATGCGACTCTGGGGGACTATTGTGATGATGCCACAGTGGATAAAGTCATCGAGTTATTGCACGAATATCAAGACTTATTCCCGACCAAACTGACAGAGTTGAAGGGGATTCTCGGCAACCTGGGGGTGATGAAGATAACTCTGAAGTTGGACGCAAAGCCTATTAAGCAGCGTCCCTACCATTTGAATTCGAAGTATAAGGAAAATGTCCACGAGGAATTGGAAAAGATACTCACAGCAGGAATTATTGAACCTATCGAAGAATCTGACTGGGTGAGTCCTATGATAGTACAAGAGAAGAAACAAAAGGGTGAAATTCAAATCTACGTGGATCTCCGCAAACTGAATGATGCCTGCATTCATGACCCATTCCCAACCCCATTTACAGATGAAGTCCTAGAGAATGTTGGTAAACAGGAAGCGTACTCATTCACGGATGGGTTCTCAGGATATCACCAAATCAAGATCGCGCCAGAAGATAGAAGCGAGACCACCTTCACGACCAAATGGGGATGTTTTCAATACACTGTGATGCCCTTCGGGTTGAAGAAAGTGCCAGCGATATTTTCACGCGTAGTAGTGGCTGCATTCAAAGAATTCATTCATAAGTTTTTGGAGGTTTATTTTGATGATTGGACTATATTCGGACTAGTCAAGAAACATGTGGCAAGCTTAAGGTTGATGCTGGATATGTGTCGACGACACCAGATTGTGCTAAATCTGAAGAAGTATACCTTCCTCGTTCCCTTCAGAAATTTGCTCGGCCATGTGGTTTGTAGACAGGGCCTAATGGTGGACCCTGTGAAAATTGTTGTCATTCTTAATCTGCAAGCACCGCACAACATTAAACAACTCCGTACCACGTTGCGACACACAAGGTACTACTGAAAGTTTATTAAAGGCTACGCATAAATCACAGCACCAATGGAACAATTGTTAAAAAAGGACGCTACATATTGTTGGAATGATGACTGTAAGAAGATTTTGGAGATTCTAAAGGAAAAAATGGTGTCTACCCCATTTGGTTTTCCCAAAATGGGACATTGAATTTCATGTACACGTGAATGTGTCGTGTATTGCGTTGGGCGCCATCCTCACGCAGGAATGAGCGGAAGGCATTGATCACCCGATCGCATTTGCGAGTTAGCGACTGTCTAAAGCAGAAAAGAACTACTCCCCTACTGAGCTTGAGGGATTGGCGATGGTATATGCGCTCCAGAAATACCGCCACTATCTACTTGGTGGGCACTTTAAAATGTATACCAATCACTCTGCGTTAAATACCTGGTGAAAAAGCCTGTGTTGGGGGGGCACATTTGTAGATGGTTGTTACTGTTCCAAGAATATGATTTCGAGGTCATCATAAAGCCAGGACGCCTAAACGCAGGCCTAGATCACCTGTCTCGAATTGAGAACGGTGAGGAGCCAATGAATTTGGAGGAAGGACTACCTGATGCACAACTCTATGCAATAAGCGTCGCTGATGACCACTTCGAAGATATAATCCACTTCTTAACAATAGGGACCGTGCTACAGGGGTATTCAATTTAGCAGAAGAAAGAATTGGTGGTACGCGCGGTGGATTTCACTGTTATTGCAGGGCACCTCTATAAAATGGGAAATGGCGAAATATTACAATGATATGTACCTGAATTTGAATGAGGACAGATTCTCGCAAAAGCACATGGAGGGGTTGCTGAAGGACATTATGCCAGACAAGCGATAGCACAAAAGATTCTTCACGTCGGACTATTGTGGCCAACTCTACATCAAGATTCAAAAGCCTACTATCGGGCCTGTGACGTATGTTAACAGACTGGGAAACCATCGCGAAGGGATGAAATGCCGCTCAATCCACAGGTGACGTTGCAACCATTCGAAAAATGGGCGATCGACTTTGTGGGGCCCATCATGCCTCAAGGAAAGACGAGTGCGTGCTATATCATCACCGCGACAGAATACTTGACTCGATGGGCGGAAGCACAACCAGTTAAGGGTTGCACGACCACTACAGTTGCAAAATTTTTGTTCAAGAATGTGTTGACACGATTTGGATGCCCGAAAGTTCTAATGAGCTACCGTAGAATGCACTTCCTAAATGAAACTATCAGTGCACTCACTGAGGAATTCCAGGTATATCATCAACAAAGTACACCATATCATCCACAAGTGAATGGGATAGTCGAAGCTTTCAACAAGATTTTAGAGACTGCGTTGACCAAGATCTGTAACACGCAACGCAACAATTGGGATTTGCGCATACCTGCTGTGCTATGGGCATACCGAACCACTTGCAAGAAATTGATGGGTCAGACACCTTTCCGGTTAGTCTACAGCACAAAAACCATGATGCTAATGGAATACATTGTACCCAGTTTTCGAATAGCAGCAAAGACAGGCATGGCAGACCATGGAGTGTTGGAAGAAAGGCTCGCGCAACTGGAAGAACTAGAGGAGGAACGATTTCTAGTGGGATTCCATTAGTAGGTACAGAAGCAGCGCAAAAAATCTTGACATGATCGCCATATAAAGTTGCACACATTCAAAGAAAACGATTTAGTATTGTTGTATGACAGCAAACTTGAGAAATTCCCTGGAAAACTCTGGATGCATTGGTTAGGACCATATGTCGTCAAAGAAGTCACAGATGGAGGCGCAGTCCAGCTCAGCAAACTCAATGGAGAGCCCTTCCCAGGAAGATTCAATGGTAGTCGCCTGAAGCTCTACATGGGTGGGCCGGCTACCTGACTAACCAACCGAAGTACAGTCTCACCGCTCCAGACAGTTGAAAGAGAGCGCGGGACGATAAAGCAGTCTGTGAGGGAGCTACGCGACCACAGGGGTGCGCGTAGAATCGGTATGTCACAAGGGTCGTAGTTGCACAAAAGGGGCTATGCTGCTGTGTGGACAAGTACGGAAGCAACCGTTGCTGTCACTGTTCATGACAAGATGTCCAAGTTACGGAGAAAAGGATCGGGCAACGGGCAATTAAGATACGAAGTACGAGCCCGATTTGAAACGATCACGGTTAGTCTATCATTAATGGGCCAGAAAGGGAGGGAAAGGCTAAATTTGAATTTCCACAAGCCTATAAATCACAATTGGACATCCACCGAACAAACTATAGTATCTGGAAAATGAAGCTAGTAGATATGGAACCATTTAACCACGATGGTGGGGAAGTAAGCCGGGTGTTTTCAAAGGAGACGCAGGACCTTGAAATGTCAAAAGCTGAGGGTGCCATGAGGACCTCAACGCCGAAGTGTTGTAGGGAAAAGTATCCGACTCGGATGACCCTAACCCACTCTAAGGGTGACAGTTCCTTAGCAACAACTGTAAAACAAACTACTGAAGGTTTACTTCTTTATGAAAGCAAAAGAGGATGGAGAAAGCAATAACCGTTGCCTTGCGCTTAATGTCGAATCCAAACTCTCCTCTTTGGCTGCTTGTTCCTAGCTCTTTGTCCTTCTGCTCGCCCAGCTACAATGAGATCCTGCACAATGACAAAGAAGGAAACTACAAGAGGCATGCAATCATAACTGGTTCATGGATTAGTGTAAACCAAACATGCAATCATCACAATATATAACTGAAACAAGAGCACATAGAAGAACCTCAATAGCTTTTATTAATGAAGAAATAAAGGTTCTGAGAGGATTACAACCATTGCAGGCTCCAACCCAGCAACACCTCCCAGCAGAAAGAATTGCTCTTCTTCACCTCTCTCAAACAATCACCCAATAACTCAAGAATGAAACCAACATCATATCATTACTTTGCACCAAATTCCAGCCTCCTGAGCTCATAGGAGAGAGCTCAATATATAGATGAATTGAGAAGGGATGAGTCAGCTTGCAACTGATGTGTAGCTGCCTTGTGTCCTCTCTCTCTTCAGTTAATCTTCAGTTGATCTTCAGTTCTTGAGTCCACTTGGTGAACCTTGCTTCCACTTGGAGAAACAAAGCCTCTGACTCATCACAAGGCGAAATACCTGACCCAAGTGTCATTTTTGGAAGATTCCAAGGCAATGACTCACTGTGCCACATGTCCAAACTCGCCCAACGCAGGTGGGCTTTGTTCTACCTGCTTTGCAACGCAGGTACACCATGGAGCAGTTGTGTTTCAGCGCAGAAGCCTAGTGGAGCACCTGCTTTGATTTCAGGATTGCTTGTTTTTGAGTGTTTTCAGGTGGAGAACTGATCTGAGAGTTGTTGGTTTGCTGACCTTGTTCCTCTAAGGGTAGGAACATCATGTTTAGGGAACTTTGGATCCCTTGGATTATTGACAATTCATGCTTATTGCTGTAAGGCACAAAATTGTCTATAACAGATGCCCCCTAAAGTATGAGGTCATTTATCGGGTGAAATGCTTTATTGAGAGGATCCGAAGTTCATTCAATCTACTGAGAAGTGTCCTGTAATAAGATACAATACAATACATTATTTTTCATACATTTTTCATGATCTAGCTGAGGCGGGCATTCCCATGCTCAGCTTTATAAATACATTTTGGTACATAGAACAGACGATCGTCTTATGTAGACTGATATTCCTCTGCCGAAATTATCATCCTTTGAGAAGGATGATCATCTGCTGTAATGATGTACATATCAAATTTCTTTATGTCCTGAATATATATCGCAGCCCGGATGGATGAAACTAGATCCGGGGTCTTCAAACTCTTCTGATCTTCACTCGATGTACAAGTCGATCCATGTGAGAATTTCTTGAAGTCGAACATGGAAAGACATCGCTTGATTACCGGTCAATGATGTAAACCGTTAACAAGCGCGAGAGGAATCACCGATAAGGATGATGACCCTCAAGGTACAGCAGTACAATCTACATGGTGGGAATAAAGGACTTGGCGTCGACCACCATGCAAATCTTCTGGTCGAAGGTCATTGATGTATACCTGTCGCCGGAAGTGAGAAACTTGCCATTGAGGTATGCAAGCTTCAAAGTACTGAGGGGGGTGTTCCTAGATCAACTCCTTGGATAATGAGCTGATGTCGACAAGGAGCGATCCGTCAAAGGAGGGCCTTAATGAATCCCACATCAGTGACACGGAACGGAGCTAGTGATTATGATGAGGTGAACACAAACTGTGATGTATGATTCAGGGTGGCGGTCATGAAGTGGATGAAGGATAATGTATGGCAGTGGGTGGAACACAGTTGACTCTTTACAGAACCACATCTCTTGAACATATAACGACACTGATGTGATGGATTGGTAGCATTACCCCAATGGTGGATGGTGTGGCGAGGACCATGATTCTGCGACCGGTGAATGAAACAACCCAACCCGATGTGCTACGGAGGACAAAGTGTCATGTTCAAGAGCGACTTGCTACCATTAATGCTGTGAGGTTCTCCCAATTTTTCCCCAGTCATTGCTGACCAGTACCTCTTTATTTTTGTCAAGCTTGAGGAGGATAACATATGCTTGTTCTATAACCTGCCCTTCGGGCAAGCCCATCGCTATGTTTTAACGAGCCTAGCGATAGGGAAACTCATTCTCGTCTAAAGACAAGTTTGTCGCTATTTAATCATTTTAACGAGTCTAACGACAAGGAAAACTCGGTCCTTTTCATTTTTAGAGAGTCTGAAAAGGCACGAAAAGTTAACTCCAAAATTCCTTTTTCGTCATCTAATCCCTTAAGTCCGAAAAAGTTTAAAACAATACAGAAGGGATGAATTTTCGGTTTCTTTAACGAGCCGAACAAAACAAGCGCTCGATCTTTTTGTGCAATAATCCCTCAGGTCCAAAAAGATTAAAATCTAGAGGAGGGATAGCTTTCCGGTCGCTTTAACGAGCTGGAAGGCCAAAACTCGGCAAACTTTTCATATTTTACGAGTCAGTGAAAAGAGCTCAAAGAAGACTCGTCTTTTGAGGAACGAGTGATGAACAGGGATAGCAGTAGATTCCAGGTACAGGTTGGAATTCTCCAATCACGGCAGTGTCACAAGGATGGCTAAGTGAAATCACTCTTCGCAGCTGTTCCTCAAAATGGGTAAACAAACATATGGAGGTGAACGATTGGCCAAATGAACAGATGGAGGTGATGGCATATAAACACGACCAAGGGCTTTTAATATGGCTTTCAAAGGTTACATTTCTCGAGGTTGTTTACCGGTTCATTTTTCTGGATGAGCTTGAACTGCTAGGGAAAGATTGCTCACAATTTACGTTTATTTTTTAACGAGCATGAACTTCTGCACAAAAACTGCTCGATTCTTGCGTTTATTTTTTAACGAGCATGAACATTGCTAAAACTGCTCGATCTTTTGCATGCCCCCAGCATCATAATAACGCATGTCAAAGGAGGGTGCCCCCCAAGCTTCATTGCATTCAACTTGGTGGTTGGAATGAAGGTTTACCTTTGAATTTTGAAAAGGGGATTTGTTTCATTTTTTATTGAGGTTGACATAGTAAAAGAACTATCCTCATGACTCCTTGTTTCATTTTTTAACGAGGTTGACACGAGATGAGAACCGTCCTCGGAGCCCACTGTATTTACAGTATTTCCATTAGGGCGACGATCCATGCTGACAAAATATTTAGGAATCTTCTGAATCCGTTGGATATAGAAGATTTCATATTGTAGGTTTCCACTATGGCTACTTCCGCCAGATTACTTGGAGGCGGTAGGGCAAAAGTACCCATTAAGGTAGGGTCTTTTAGGAGACCTACTCCAATATTTTGAAGCGATTGATTACTTTCATGGATCATTGTGCTACTTCCCGTAACTTGAGAACTGTTGGGGAGAAATGTTTGTTGGTCAACGATTGTAATTTTTCCTTGAAAAGGAAATACAATCCTCCTGAAGTAGGTCGACACAACTGCGGCCATGGCATATATCCAAGGCCTTCCCAGTAGGATGTTGTAATCGAGATTCCCGTCGATTACTTCAACATCAACTTCTACTGTTTTGCCCCCCAGTTCAACTTGCAAGTTACTTAAAATCCCGTATGGAGTGTATGATCGTCCATCAAATGCTTTTAACGTCGTTGACGATTTCGACAAGGGTGGTGAGCCTAAATTTTTCCAGCAACTCATCGACATAAGACATGTAGATGCCCCCTCATCAATAATTGTTCGATGAACAGTTTTGTTGAGGGCTTTCACTTTAATAAGGAAAGCTTGTTGAGCTGGTAACTTAGGGTCATATCCTTCATGATCAGAGGCCACAAGATTGGAATCCATTGGGCCAATCCCACCTATAGCTGATAATAAAGCTTGCTCTTGGGAGGTGCAATTTTGTGCTACTTCAAGTGTCGACATAGCGGACGACGATTGGGTCAGGTCCTCTATTATATTATAATCCTGTGTTATTTTTTCACGAGGATTAAATGTAGACTTGTGTACTACTCCCTTTGGCGACTTTATCATTGGTTTAGGAACGATGGGTGGCACAACTTCGTTCAAAGTTGTTGTCGAACTACTAGGTTGTTTATCAGCCTTGTTATTCGACCGCTGTGGATTCCGGTAACCTTTATTCCTTGTCAAAGCATTATTCTGCTGCTTTGAGGTGGACAACATAAGCACTTGGGATCGGGAAGCATTTTGATTGGCAACCAGATTTTGGCTTGGATTAGGGAACGGATTAGTCAATACCGCTGGGGCTTTTGAACTCTTGAAGAGTTTCTTAACTTCAGGTATATGTGGACAATCTTTCGTCCAATGATCCTCATCGCATATATGACACCCTGTTGGGGGTCTCCCTTTCCTTTTCTTTATCTTCTTGCCCCCTGGTTGCTTCAGTTGTTTGCCCTTGTCGGTCGACATGGCATTTACTTCTGAGGCAAGAAGTCCCTCATTTGCATTTTGACTAGAAATTTTGTGTTTGCCAGTCACGCCATTACTGGCGTGAGAGTTAGTATTCGATTCAGGAGGGGGAGGAATTGAAAATTCAGGTCTAGGGGCGTCAGGTATTTTGTCGTAGAGCGTGCCCGACTGAGTATATACTAAGTCTAAGTATTGAGCACGAGCAATGACTTGCTCCTCTGTTACGACTCCTCCCTTGGCCACATCTTCTGTTATAGCCGGAAGTAACGACTTTATAAACCATTCAGCTAACAGCTGATCGGGAACGTAAGTTTTCACCATCCTACGACGACGTCGCCACTCATGTATATGATCAGATATGTGAGTGGCCGTTGTCTGTTTGAAGTTGGTAAGGAGTTCTGTTCCCGTTTCATACCTTATCGGTAATTGAAAATGGGTTAAGAAAGTCGTGGCTAAGGAGCTGAAATTGTCGAAAGAGGCTCTTGGCAATTCAATGTACCATTTAGCCGCTGGACCTGTCAATGTCCTCTGAAAAAGGCGAAGTCTTATCGAATCATCATTCAGGGTGTTTGATGAACACCATAGATGGAATGTCATCACATGATTCGACGGGTCTTCTCCTGGATTTCCATTAAATTTAGGAATGTCTGATGGAAGTTTGTGCGGAATCGCTGGCCACCAAGGGGCATAAGCAATTGGATCATTCGTCAGCCGGTTTAGATCTGGTAATTCTAGAGTTGCTACAAAGGGCAACTGTTGGCTCAGGTTAGGCGAAGCATATCCAGGATAAGATGGTATTGCCTGAGCAATGGGTCTTTGCAGACCAGCATAATGCTGACAACTTTGACAAAGTTGATGGGTATAACTATTATAGCATGGTTGCCCATTACTCACAAAGATTTGTTGCTCAGGTCCTTGATATGATTGCTGGAATGGCGGTCGTTGAGATTGAAACAGCTCTGGTTGTTGGACCATTTGCTGTTGACCAAGATGAGGAGTCACAGTACTTGTTTGAGCCTGAGTCGCTCCAGATAAGGAGGCACTACCCTGAGATTGTGATTGAGCCGCTGAGACAAGAGGTTGTTGTATTACAACAGGTAGCGCTTGTACTTGCGGCGCATTCGCCATAGCAGGTGTGGTGGGAATATTCGACACAGGGTGTACTGGTTGCATTGAATATGCAACTCCTGATTGTTGAGGCAGCATTGGTACCCGACCGCTGGATGTAATTCCAGTTTGACCTGAATTTTGTTGTAAACTCCCATATGGTTGTTCTCCAGGGGGGAATAATGAAAAGGCATACTGTCCTCCATATGGTGGCAATCCAGTACTTAAAGGGTAGATTGGCCTTTGAAGACACGTTGGATTGATTTGTTGAGTTTCAACATAAGAAATACCAGATGATAATCCAGACGAAGAAATAGGAACTAACCATGTCATCGTCCCTGATGGGACTTCGGCTTGTTGTTGACAATTTGCCAGGACAGATGGTATACCAGCGAACATCGTTGGAGTAGCAGCAGGAGGCTCTGCTGCTGCTGTGTCGGACGACACAGTCCTAGATGTCGATGGTTGTTCAGACATATCTAGTCTATCCAAAAGATTTCTTAGCGATTCTACAGGAACTTCCACTTGTGGTGGACTAACTTCGAAGATCAACGAGGGAAGGGTGATGATTATTTCGCTTAAAATAAATTTTATAACGACGCTTTAGACACAACTTGCTTTTTCAGTTTTAAAGAGTCGAGAAAAAGCTAAAGATGACTCTAGTCTCCTTCGATGTTTTAACGAGCCCGAAGTGACAAATGCTCGGATGGACTTTTTCAGTTATAGAGTTTGAAAAAGGCCAAAAGAAACTGCTCTGGAGATCTAGGCAGAGGGTGTGCCAAACCTTTCGCGAAACCACAGAATACGTTTTACGGTACGGGTGGTCGATCTTCGTGAATGCTGTGTTCACTGCATCGCGATCAGTAGGGCGGCCGACACGGCTTCCTATGGATAAAGGCTTTGTTCCTATAGGGGTCTCCCAATATATACGCGACGGTATGTGGGAGCACAAGTCCGTATTAGTGCCACCGACTCTCAGGAGGAATCACCCACCTTCGTAGAGATCGACAGTCACTACGTTTAACGACGCCGGAACACGTCTCTACCTAGACCTCTATGTGTTTGCGTTATGTTACAAAGCGTTGTTATGTAAATTGAATTTATTTTAATGTTGATCTTGTTTAGCAATTTGCCTTTAAGGATCACCACGAGATGTATATGACAAATTCCTAAATGCAGCCTAAGATAAGAAGCAAGCTTTTTCAAATCTTTTTGACTGATGAAAATCTTAACTACTGAGGGAGAAGAAAGGCATATCTTTTCACACAGTTCATACAGCACAAACTAATGCACTTTCTCCTAAATCATCATGCAAACTTTTTCAAATGCAAAATGCACAATGCATGTATTTTCTTTTCCCTTTCTTAATGTTGATGTATTACAAAAAGAAAGTTGTTATTTAACTTTGATTTCGATTTAAAGTGAAAACAAACAAGCTTGTCCAAAATCAAAAGACACCTTAAGATTTACTTGCTTAATCACTGGAAATGCATGAAATCAAACCATAATGACGAAAGTAAAAAGACTAATCAGCTATGGACAGCAAACAAGCTAACTCTTTAGACCAGCAAAACGCCTAACACAGGTTCAGATCTAAGAGGCCAAAGCAAGACTAGTTCACTTTCGTTATGGGAAATTGTAAATGATGTAAGAAATACAAAAGAACAAGTACAATTTCGTTATATAACAGAGGCGGAATGATGGCAAGTAAGGTTGGTTTCAGAACAGGTATAAGACTGGTAACTGGCTGCAAAAAACAATAGTGAAAACAGGGCAAGAAACAGGAGGAAACCCCAGCAGCACTAGGCAAAACTGGATCAAAGCAGGTAGTACACTGTCAGTTTGACATTCAGCGCAGGTCCCGAAGGGGTTACCTACGTTGCAAAGCAGGTAGCCTGTGTACAGCCTGCTTTGGAAAACGAAAGTTTCGTTTTCACAGTCTCCGGGTCACAGTTTTCTCAAAAATTCACGGTTTTTGCTCAAATAAGAAGCTATCAGTCAAGCACACACTAAGGGATGACAAGGAAGATGAAAAGCTATCACTAAGAGCTTACAAGGATCCTTGTAGATCAGCTCTTCAAATCATGAACATGCTCAGAAATGAGCTAGAGTAGCTGCCCTCTACTTCGCTTTTGATATAGTCAAAAGCTTTTCGATTTGGTACTCTTTTGTTCAGGAAATGAATAGCAAAATACTACAAACAATCAAACAGATACGATTCCCCAGTGGAGTCGCCAGTTTGTTGTAGGGAAAAGTATCCGACTCGGATGACCCTAACCCACTCTAAGGGTGACAGTTCCTTAGCAACAACTGTAAAACAAACTACTGAAGGTTTACTTCTTTATGAAAGCAAAAGAGGATGGAGAAAGCACTAACCGTTGCCTTGCGCTTAATGTCGAATCCAAACTCTCCTCTTTGGCTGCTTGTTCCTAGCTCTTTGTCCTTCTGCTCGCCCAGCTACAATGAGATCCTGCACAATGACAAAGAAGGAAACTACAAGAGGCATGCAATCATAACTGGTTCATGGATTAGTGTAAACCAAACATGCAATCATCACAATATATAACTGAAACAAGAGCACATAGAAGAACCTCAATAGCTTTTATTAATGAAGAAATAAAGGTTCTGAGAGGATTACAACCATTGCAGGCTCCAACCCAGCAACACCTCCCAGCAGAAAGAATTTCTCTTCTTCACCTCTCTCAAACAATCACCCAATAACTCAAGAATGAAACCAACAGCATATCATTACTTTGCACCAAATTCCAGCCTCCTGAGCTCATAGGAGAGAGCTCAATATATAGATGAATTGAGAAGGGATGAGTCAGCTTGCAACTGATGTGTAGCTGCCTTGTGTCCTCTCTCTCTTCAGTTAATCTTCAGTTGATCTTCAGTTCTTGAGTCCACTTAGTGAACCTTGCTTCCACTTGGAGAAACAAAGCCTCTGACTCATCACAAGGCGAAATACCTGACCCAAGTGTCATTTTTGGAAGATTCCAAAGTAATGACTCACTGTGCCACATGTCCAAACTCGCCCAACGCAGGTGGGCTTTGTTCTACCTGCTTTGCAACGCAGGTACACCATGGAGCAGTTGTGTTTCAGCGCAGAAGCCTAGTGGAGCACCTGCTTTGATTTCAGGATTGCTTGTTTTTTAGTGTTTTCAGGTGGAGAACTGATCTGAGAGCTGTTGGTTTGCTGACCTTGTTCCTCTAGGGGTAGGAACATCATGTTTAGGGAACTTTGGATCCCTTGGATTATTGACAATTCATGCTTATTGTTGTAAGGCACAAAATTGTCTATAACAGAAGGCAGGAAATGTATTGGAAATTCTCAGACAAGTAGCAGGACCAATCTGGATGCCGCTCTATAAACCACAGTCTGGCAAGCAACCTATGCAAGCTATGGGAAAGACAGTGAATTTGGAAACAAATGAAGGAATTCTGGTTAAAATTTCATCTCTGACGAGCCTTGAAGATTGGGATCTCATGGATAGCAACACCTCTCTCGCAAAAATGCAACACAAGTTGCAGCAGATATTCAGTATACGGGACTAGAAATTGCAAATTTGTTGTACATACACAAAGAGATCATGGCTCTAGCATCTCAGCTAGAGCTAAAATCCTATGAGGAGCTACTTTGTGTTAACCGAGCAGAGTAGAATGAGCATCATCGGTAAGGCGAACTAGTAGGGGCAATGGAGTAGGATCTTGAAGAAGTGTTGCAAGAAGCATGGATGGAACAACGAGGCACAATATGTCACTCACAGGGATGGTGAACCGCGAAGCTTGTGTGGCGCGTCTCGCCGCACCGACGAGTGACTTGGGACGAGTCACGATGATTGTGTTGGGGGCCTGTTGGGCAACAGATCCCCTGCATAACGGTTTTGGGGCTCAAAGCCTAAATTTTGGCCAAAAGTATGGTAAAGGTTCCACGAAGTGTGCGGAGCGTGAATTGTAATGGGTCAAATCCAAGGGTAGTCCGCCCTAAAATATTATAGGTTAATCTAGAATGTGTCGACTTGCCCATGGTGTACGGACCATGGAAATGTATAAATAAAGCAAGGATCTAGGTTTAGAAGGCAGTTTTGGATAATAACTTGGATAGAGATCTAAAGTGTATGGGTTGGTGAAAGCAAGAGTGCTCTGAGTCTGTAAGTCCGAGTCGTGGGCGGTAATGGTTATAGTAGGCTTTGCAGCTATGTGCGCAAAGGCCTGATAGAGTCCACAACTGTGTATGTGGACCCATGCAACTGTGTGCACAGGGTGGAAGTGGATTGTACTAAACGGAAGATTAATAAAGATAAGTGTTTCTAAATTATTGTGTATTTGATCGCAAATCTGTATGTTTATGCTTATGTTATGGTTTTATGAGTAAATTTAAGATTTATGATTGCGTGCACTAGGTTTAATTGTTGAATGATCGATCAAAGACCTTAAAGAATAAATTGGATCTATAATAACTGCAGTAATACTAAGAATCTAAAAAACACCCCATCGCGGATCTTCGCAAAGGCCAGACAGCTGCGTGGAATAGCGTAAGAGAGTAGATCAGGTTACGACCCCTCTAGATCTCATCAAGACATCCTTAGGGTGTGGAAACCTGGTTCCAGCACCCTCCCATACTACCTCAAGTGAGACTTCAATCCGCGCTCCGCGGATTGTTGCTGAAAGGGCCGATAGTGCAAGATTTGTTTGGCTAAAAACTCTTCCGAAGTTGGGTCAAGGCCCAATAAGCCAACACTTGGCGAGACACCCTGGGATTTGGATCAGAGATTGAAGTGTACAATCCATGAAGCTAACATGAATCTGACAGATGAGCAACACTGCGAATGGTTTGTGGCTTCGCTCCTGCCTCATCTAAGGTTCGCACTATCACAACAAAATATTGGGACCCAAGCAGAAGCTCTGGAAATTGCGATGAGATTGCATGAGACACGATGCAAGATGCTTATTTGGGGGTTCAATATATTCATGCATAGTTGTAGAACCTTTGCCTAGAAATGTAGTCTAAAGAAAGATAGAATAGCTTGGCAAAAGGTGCGCGAAGAAGTTTGGTGCCTGAAGTGAAAAAGTTAGGGGCATGACAAAGATCATTGTCGATTCTTGGAAAATTATGTTGCAGCAAGGGGACCAATGCCTCTGAGGCTAGAAGCTCCAGCAAGGCCAAGTACAGGGCCCATGCTATGGTGTGCTATTTGTCAGGTAGTTGGAAAACATGCAACAAAAAATTGTCATTTGCTGCAGAAATTCGTACAGACACTGCAACAGCTCTTCTCCAACTTCTGTCAATCAGTGGGTCATGATGAGCACAATTTCCATAGTTACAAGTTAATGATGGATAGAATGCCCGCATATAGGGTGCAGGAAAAAACCCGGCCTCCAACCAAGGTGCTAGGGGAGCGCGAGGTGAATATCAGGGGTGTGGACGAGGTCGAGGTGGAGGAGGACCTAGTAGAGGTCGAGAACAGGTCATTTGTTACAACTGTGGAGGACAAGGACATTATGCGTGATATTGCCCAAGTCCGACGCATCTGTCATGCTGCTATTGTACTTAGTTTAACCATGTTGGGTCCCTATAATACTAGTGATTACCCCATTACTATTGTAGTTATACCCCCTATTTATATTGTTGTGCCCCTATTACCCCCATATTGTTATTTCTGTGCCCCATAGAATCCCTCTATTGTTATTTTTGTGGCTTTATATTATTATTGTTAGGTCGGCTGGATTATATTGTGACTCCTTAGACTCCTATATATAGAAAGGAGGTTTTGTCATTTGTATCATCCAAGAATTGTTCATTTATGTAATGTAAAGGAGGTTGCCCCCTCGAAGAGGCTGAATTCTAAGGCGTGGATCTCTCTTTTCTATCTTTTTGTGAGCTGGTTTCATAACATTTGGTATCAGAGCTTTGGATTCTAGGGTTTCGCTGCTCCAAACAGGTCATCGTGGCATTTTCGCTATAACTTTTTTTCTGTGACGTTTCAGAAGTCGCAAAAAAAACCCATTTGAGAAGAAATCGCGCTGAACCTTGGGTCCGAATTTCAGAGCTTTTTGCGCGATATTTTCGGAGATATGATCTGAGGAAGTTGGTCTTTTTGCAGACTCCTGAATTACATTCAAAACAGGTGACCTGGGGAAAATCGTCATAACTTTCTCTCTGAGGATCGGATTGAAATTTCGTAAGAAGGTACAGAAAGAGGATAGGCTGTAGTTTCTTGTATGTGTGTTTCAGATTCAAAGGTTGAAACAGTGACTCGTGGCACGTCGTACAAGTTCGCTCTACTGAACCAGTCTAAAAGCAAGTCACTGTGGGAGATTTCACATAACTCTTCCTTGGAGAATCCAATTTGGCTCAGACTTGTGGCATTGGAAAGAGGACGCAGAAGGCTACTACAAGTAGCAATTTCAGAATTGGATGATCTGAAATTACAGAGATACATCAGATTCAATATCAGGCTTCTATAAAGTGAAAAAAGGTGTGTAGTTTTTTTTTAATTTTTGTGTAAGCTTGGTTTAACGGAATTCAAAGGGCATAGTAAAGCATTATTATCGGTAACTGATGCCCCGAGGAAAGAAAATGCAAACACCTAGTAAGGAACCTGAAAGCTCTAGCATGACTCATGAAGAAGAGGAAGAAATGCTACATGATATATCAAAATTACAAGAACAAGTGCAACAAATGTCACGCTCACAAAAGCTAACAGAAGCTAAGATAAGTGGCGTGGAATCTAAGATAAAGGGCATGGAAGCTAAGATGGAGGATTCGATGGCAAATTTGAAGATATATTTGAAGACAGACATGGAAGAATTGAAGAAGTTGCTACAAGAAAGGGTCACTAATGGTGAAAAGGTAGTAAAGGAAACTCATGATGAGAACAAAAGAAATGTTAATCATGATTCCATAGACTCTAATGTTGGATCGAAGACTCACCATGTTCCAAAAATCGATATGAGGAAGTTTGATGGCAAGGATCCCGCCACATGGATATTACAGATGGAGCAATTCTTCGATCTCAATAATGTGCAAAACACACAAAAGGTACGTATGGCAACTTTATATTTGGAACCAAATCAGTTTGTATGGTATCAATGGCTTTGTTCTCGTAAACAATTTATCACTTGGGCAATTTTTACGGAAGAATTGATAGCACATTATGAGGATACAAAAAGCAACACTTTTTTTAGCCAATTGATAAGTCTCAAACAAAAGGGTTCAATAATGGAGCACATTGAGGAGTTCCAAAAATTGAACATAAGGGTAAAAGATATTCCAGAGGAGCATAGGATTGATGTGTTCATAGGGTCTTTAAAGGATAATATCCAACATGATGTGCGCCTTTGGGAACCTGATTCATTAGAGAAGGCATTCAGGTTAGCAAGAAAAATGGAAAGCAAAATTATGGCAACTAGGAAGCATACCATTCACAACTATAAAGACGGAAGTGTTGTTGCCCATAGTCTTCCACAACCTACAAGGTTGACACCACAACAATTGGAAGAAAAAAGAGCAAAAGGGCTTTGTTACAATTGTGATAGCAAATACACAAAAGGTCATAAGTGTGCTGAGAAGAAATTATTCTACATAGATTGTGAAGAGGAAGAAGAAAAGGAGCAAGAAAGGTCAAAAGAAGAGGATATATTCCAGGAACAAAGCCTAGATGAAGAACAAATAAATCCGACCATATCTTGTAATGCATTGGCGGGAATTACCACTCCTCAAACCATCAAGATAGAAGGACAAATCAAGAAGAAAAAGGTAATAGTGTTGATTGATTCAGGAAGCACCCACAATTTTATTCATTGTAGGGTAGCAAAAGAATTGAATTGCTTCCTATATCCAGCACCAGAGTGTCAAGTGATGATTGCAAATGGAGGAACAATAAATTGCTCTGGAAAGTGCCATAATATCAAGCTATCCATGGGAGAATATGTATTGACTAGCCCAATGCTTTCCATTCCAATGGGAGGTGCTGATGTTGTACTAGGAGTCCAATGGCTACAATCCTTGGGTACAATAGCTTTTAATTTTCAAGAACTTTTCATGAAATTTTCTGTGGAAGGAAAGGAAGTTGAATTAAGGGGTATTGCAGGGAAACCAGGAAAGATAATCAGCTCTAATGGCATGACAAAGCTTCTAAAAAAGGAGCAAAGAGGTGTAATTGCACAATTATGTTCGCTAGATGTTTCCACATTGGAATCATCTATTTCTCCAGATCTCCAAAAAGTCCTGGACAATCATTCCAAGGTATTTGAGACTCCCAAAGGTCTCCCACCTATGCGTGATCATGATCATGCTATTCATCTGATTCCAGGAAGTGTTCCTCCAAACATCAGGCCGTACAGATATCCCTATGTCCAAAAAAGTGAAATTGAACGTATGGTTGCAGAAATGCTAGAGGCTGGTATAATTCAACCGAGTCAAAGTTCTTTCTCAGCTCCAGTAGTATTGGTGCACAAGAAGGATGGATCATGGCGCATGTGTCCAGATTATAGGGAGCTCAACAAGCTCACTATTAAAGATAAGTTCCCCATTCCTGTCATTGATGAATTACTGGATGAATTGCATGGATCAATTTACTTCACCAAGTTGGATCTTCGTTCGGGATATCATCAAATCAGAATGAAGATTGAAGACATTCCGAAAACGGCATTTAGAACTCATGAGGGTCATTATGAATTTTTGGTCATGCCTTTTGGCCTTACCAATGCACCTTCAACATTTCAAGGTTTGATGAATTCAATTTTCAAACCATTCCTTAGAAAATTTGTGTTAGTATTTTTTGATGATATACTAATCTACAGCAAGTCTTGGAAGGATCATGTTGAACATGTTGACAGGGTGCTACAACTATTGGAGGAGAAACAATTATATGCAAAAAGATCCAAATGTTTCTTTGGAGTCCAGGAGGTGGAATATTTGGGTCATATTGTATCTCATGAAGGAGTTAAGGTAGACCCTAGCAAAATTAAAGCCATTAAGGAATGGAAAATCCCCACATCCATAAAGCATCTGCGAGGATTTCTTGGGTTGACAGGGTATTATCGCAAGTTTGTTAAGAATTATGGGAGAATAGCAGCACCTCTAACAACATTATTGAAGAAAGATTCATTTTCATGGACTCCGGAAGCAACAAAGGCCTTTGAACATCTTAAAGAGGCAATGTGCCAAGCACCGGTCTTAGCTACACCGGACTTCACAAAAACCTTTATTGTGGAATGTGATGCTTCAGGAAATGGAATTGGTGCTGTTCTAATGCAAGATGAAAGACCCATTGCTTTTGAAAGTCGTCCAATCAAGGGAAAGTTTTTAAGCAAAGCTATTTATGAGAAGGAAATGTTGGCAATACTCCATGCACTTAAGAAATGGCGACCCTACCTAATGGGAAGACACTTCAAGGTAAAAACGGATCATGATAGCCTTAAATACTTTTTAGAACAAAGATTATCCTCTGAAGAGCAACAAAAGTGGGTCACAAAGATGTTGGGTTATGACTTTGAAATCATCTACAAAAAAGGGAAGCAAAATGTGGTGGCAGATGCACTCTCAAGAAAGGATGAGGATGTGGAAGCATTGTTGTGTGCCATTTCTATTATCCAACCAGATTGGATAAACGAAGCAAGGGAGGAATGGAAGAATGACGAAGAAGTGTGGGCACTTATTCGAAAGCTACAACAAGATTCCAGTACTTCTGATACATTTAGCTGGAAAAATGATTCGTTATGGTACAAAGATCGCTTATACCTCTGTAAGAATTCCCAGCTAAAACAAAAGATTCTTATGGAATTGCACACTTCTCCCTTAGGAGGGCACTCAGGATTTTTAAAAACTTACCACAGGGTTAAGAAGGAATTTTTTTGGGATGGCCTTAAATCAGATATTCAAAAGTTTGTGGCGGAATGTTTGGTTTGCCAACAAAATAAAGTTGAAACAATTAAGACACCGGGTCTATTACAACCTTTATCCATTCCAAGCCAACGTTGGGAGGAGGTTTCAATGGATTTTATCACAGGTTTACCCAAGTCTGAGGGAAAGAGTGTCATCATGGTGGTAGTTGACAGACTTACCAAGTATGCACACTTTTGTGCATTATCACATCCATTTAAAGCCAGTACAGTTTCTACTGCATTTATGGAAACAGTTCAAAAGCTACATGGAAACCCAAAGATTATTGTAAGTGACAGAGATCCCATTTTCACTGGAAATTTTTGGACAGAATTATTTTCTTGTCTTGGTACTCAGTTAGCTCATAGCTCATCTTATCATCCTCAATCTGATGGGCAAACTGAGATAGTAAACAAATGTTTGGAAGGATATCTTCGTTGCTTTGTATCTGATAAACAGACACAATGGGTCAAATGGTTGCCTCTGGCTGAATGGTGGTATAACACTTCCTTCCATACAGCAACAAAAATGACCCCATTTATGGCACTTTATGGGTATCAACCACCATCCATCACATCATATTTAAGAGAAAATTCTAAGGTTCAGGCAGTGGAACATCACATCGAACATCAACAACAAGTCCTCCAACTCTTAAAGGATAACCTCGTGTTGGCACAAAATAGAATGAAACAACAGGCAGATCAACATCGCAGTGAAAGAAGTTTTGATGTAGGTGATTGGGTATTCCTACGGCTACAACCATATAAGCAAATGTCCCTAAAGCAAGCTAAGAAGGATAATAAATTATCACCAAAGTATTATGGTCCGTACAAGGTGTTGCAAAAGATTGGTACTATGGCATACAAATTGGAGCTTCCTGCAGCTTCTCGATTGCACCCAGTTTTCCATGTTTCATGTTTAAAGAAGGTTATAGGTGACAAGCTCCCAATTCAAACAATATTGCCAGAACTTGACGAGGAAGGAAAAATTATATTGGAACCGGAAGCAGTCACAGAAACAAGAACTCGACAGCTACGAAATCGATCAATTTCAGAGTATCTTATCAAGTGGAAGAACTTATCCGCTGAAGATTCCACATGGGAGGATGAGAATTTTATGCAGAAGTATCCAGAACTACTCAAGCGTTGAGGACAACACTTTTTTGAAGGAGAGGGGCATGTTGGGTCCCTATAATACTAGTGATTACCCCATTACTATTGTAGTTATACCCCTTATTTATATTGTTGTGCCCCTATTACCCCCATATTGTTATTTCTGTGCCCCATAGAATCCCTCTATTGTTATTTTTGTGGCTTTATATTATTATTGTTAGGTCGGCTGGATTATATTGTGACTCCTTAGACTCCTATATATAGAAAGGAGGTTTTGTCATTTGTATCATCCAAGAATTGTTCATTTATGTAATGTAAAGGAGGTTGCCCGCTCGAAGAGGCTGAATTCTAAGGCGTGGATCTCTCTTTTCTATCTTTTTGTGAGCTGGTTTCATAACAAACCATGTAATTGAAGATTGCTCGGTATTGCTGGATAAGATACGTGAAAAGGGGGCACAGCCTCCTTAGCCGACTCAGAACCTGCAGATGGCGAGGGATGAGCCTCACAAAGAGGATCCCAAGGTAAATATTATGCTGCAGAGTGGGATGACGAATGGCGAAGATAATGGGAAGCAACCTGAAGAAAGTGAATGGGTTCGCAAAGCTCTAGAAAAGGAGGTCGAGTTTGATCTGAAGTGCACACGGGAAACATTTATGGAAGCAAAGAAAATCTTCACTAAGGCCTCTACCTTAGGAAGTAAGGACAAGCTAGCTGAAGAGATGGACCCTTCCATGCTTACTACTTTCTTGGAGACCTGTATGAATCTACTGCGCGACAACAAGGCTTTGAAAGGACTACAAGAACTAATAAATAAGTGTGCCGAGAAAGAATATGCTCCTGATGGACCGCAGGTAGTCAGGAAGATTGGTAAGCATAAGGCAAGAACGAGGTGTGAGATGATGCTCACCACGCAGATAGGAGACTATGAGATGGATCAAGTAATTTTGGATCTAGGGTCGGACGCGAATGTCTTGCCTAAACAGACCTAGGAGAGGATGGGGAGACCTGTGCTGTAGTGGTATCTGATTCAGTTACGAATGGAAAATCAGTAGAAAATCATCCCCATGGGAAGATTGCAGGGAGGGATAGTTGATATTGAGGACGTGAGTGCATTAGCTGACTTCTAAGTGATAGATATTGTGGATGACAACAATCCCTACCCTGCACTCCTTGGGATCGATTGGTCCACTGACATGAATGGGGTAATCAATTTGAAGAAGCGGAATATGATATTTGAGAAGAAATCACTCCACGTAGTAGTGCCCCTGGACCTTGCAGAAGGACCACGGTATACTAAACCGGTCTGAAATTATGAAAGTGATGATGATTTGGACCAGATTTATAAGATAACAATGCGAGATCAGGATTGGGTGAAACTAGCAGCAGATGGACGTATTTCTTGGGACCGCGAATGTTCCTGCACATCATATTTAGATGAGGAATTGGAGCACTCATAGAATTGACTGCATGAAGTATCTACGCTACGCTGTAATATGATGACCAAGTCGTTGCGTTGTGTATCGTTAAAGGTAAGAAATATGCCTTACTATGATGGTTTAACTGATGTCGATAACTTTTTGGATGCATTCGAAAGGGAAGTGCCAGAGAAGCATCACTTCCAGGCCTTGGATTGGGTGTTGTGCGCTATGCTTGCGAGATGGTGGGGTAGGAACAAAGATAGTTTTGATGATTGGCACGTGTACAAAAAGATAATGAGATTATGGTTTGGTCACCCACAAGTACGACTAATAGAGAAATATGATGGAAGGAATGACCCACGCGATCACTTGGACAGATGGACTAAGTTTATGGAGCGGAGCCTCAACCTGAATGGTTGCACCTATTTTGTCATACTTTGGATGTAATACCGATGAACTGGTACTTGGAGATAGAGCTTCGCCATGGCACTGAAGAATGGGACGTTTTGCGATAGGGATTCTTGCTGACATTTAACTTTGAGGATGGGTTTGAGATTATTAACGAGGCATTGCAGGAAGTTAAGGCAACAATCTTCAGAGTAGTGCAGGATCCCTTTGACTTAATTCAACCGGATTGGCAGCTGAGCCATGCACTGGAGTGCTACAATGTGAATGTTGAAGAAGAGGATGAGAACCCGAGGAAAATTAACATCCCAGAGACTAAAGGTCACCACGAAGTTGAAGGACCGCAAATTGAAAATCCAGATATCATCGTGCCACTAAAAAAAAGACAAGTAAACATTGGGATAAAGGTGGAGCTGAAGTTTGAAAAGATTGGGGACTACTGGGATGATGCAATAGTAGATAATATTGTTGAATTTCTCCGTGAATACTAGGACTTGTTCCCTACAAAATTCTCAGACCTAAAGGGGATAATAGGAGACCTGGGGGTTATGAAAATTATGCTAAAACTGAACGCGAAGCCAATCAAGAAGAGGCCTTACCACCTCAATCCGAAGTATAAAGAAAGGTTGCACTTAGAGTTGGATAAAATGCTTGTGATGGGCATCATTGAACCAGTAGAAGAGTCTGATTGGGTAAGCCCAATGGTAGTTCAGGACAAGAAATAGAAGGATGAAATAAGGATATGCGTAGATCTTAGGAAGATGAATGACGCTTGCGTACATGATCCCTTTCCAACTCCGTTTACCGACGAAGTACTGGATAATGTTGGCAGTCAAGAATTGTATTCATTCATTGATGGGTTCTCTAGGTACCATCAGATCAACATCACGCTAGAGGATATAAGTAAGATGACTTTTGCGACTGAATGGGGATTCTTTCAGTATACTGTGATGCCTTTTGGGTTGAAGAACACGCCGACGATCTTTTCACGCGTGGTCATCGTGACGTTCAAAGAATTCATTCACAAGTTTTTGGAGGTATACTTCGATGATTGGACAGTGTTTGGGTTGGTAAAGCGCCACGTAGCTAGTCTATGCTTGATGTTGGATACATGTCGGAGGTACCAAATCGCGCTAAATTTGAATAATTTCTTGTTATGTGTCCCTTTTGGGATCTTGCTGGGTCATGTGGTATGCAGACAAGGCTTGATGGTAGACCCTGCTAAGATTGCGGTTATAATTAATATGGAGGCACCAAGAAGTGCGAAACAGCTGTGCTCAATGTTGAGGCATACATGATACTATAGAAAGTTCATCAAAATCTATGCCCAGATTACTGCACCGATGAAGAATCTGCTAAAGAAGGATGCTACGTTTTGTTGGAATGAAGAGTGTCAACAAAGCTTAGATATGTTGAAGGAAAAGATGGTCACCGCGTCGATCCTAGTCTTCCTGGATTAGAAGAAGGAATTTCATGTGCATGTGGACGTGTCATATATTGTGCGCGGGGTAGTACTGACACAGGCCAGTGAGGGAGAGATGGATCACCCTAGATTGCAAGTAGACAATTGTCTAAAGCTGAGAAGAACTATTCAACGACAAAGTGTGAAGAATTGGCTATGGTGTACGTGCTTCAGAAGTTCATACATTACTTACTATGCAGAAAATTTAAGATGTATACAGACCATTCTGCATTGGAGTACTTGGTGAACAAGCCTGTGTTGGGGGGGAAGATATGTAGATGGTTGTTGTTGTTTCAGGAATATGATTTTGAAGTTATTGTAAATCCAGGACGACTAAATGCAGGACCAGATCATCTATTATGCATTGAAACAAGAGAGGAGCCTACTAATTTGGAGAAAGGACTGCCTGACAGGTGGCTTTTTGCAGTACATGTTGCGGAAAATCACTTTGTAGATATCATACACTTCCTGACGAAGGGGATGGCTACAGAAGGGTATACTAGTCAACAAAATAAGGAGCTAGTAGTGCGCGCGGAAGACTTTTTTGTCATTGCAGGGAATTTATATAAAATGGGCTTGGGTGAAATTCTGCAACGTTATGTACCTGAATTTGAATGAAACAACATCCTTACTGAAGCTCATGGAGGAGTCGCAAGAGGACATTACACAAGAAAATCTACAGCGCAAAAGATTTTACGTGCTGGGCTATGGTGGCCGACGCTTCATTAGGATTCCAAGGCTTTTTGTAAGGCATGTGATTCATGTCAAAGGACAGGAAGGGAAGAGTTGCCTCTGAATCTGCAGGTGTCATTACAGCCATTCAAATAGTGGGTGATTGACTTTGTAGGACGAATTCGACCTCCAGGAAGGAAGACGGGTGCACGATACATCATCACCGCGACTGAGTATTTGACCAGATAGGTGGAGGCACAGCCTGTAAAGGACTGTACAAGGGCAACAATGACAAAGTTCATATTTGCATCTGTACTAACTAGATTTTGTTTCCCGAAGATCTTGATGAGTGATTGCGGTACGCATTTCCTTAATGAGACGATCAACATGCTAACGGAGGAGTTCTAGGTTTATCATCAGAAGAATACGCCATATCACCTGCAGGCTAAAGGGACGGTGGAAGCGTTTAATAAGATATTGGAGAATGCACTGACGAAGGTCTGCAATGCACAATGGAATGACTGGGATATGCACGTACCCGTAGTGCTAGGGGCTTACAGAATGACTTGAAAAAAGATGACTGGACAAATGCCTTTCAGCCTGGTTTATGGCATAGAAGTTGTGATGCCAGTGGATTACATTGTACCTAGTCTACGCATAGCGGCATTCATAGGAATGGTGGATCGCGGAGCCCTAGAAGGAAGGCTCGCGCAGCTGGCAGAGTTGGAAGAGGATTGATTTTTGGCTGGATTCCATCAACAAGTTCAAAAGGAGCTTGAAAAGGCATGGCACGATCGACACATCAAACTGCACACCTTCAAGGTAAATGATTTAGTGCTATTATATGACAGCAAGTTTGACAAATTTCCAGGAAAATTTCGGATGTATTGGCTGGGGCCCTGTGTTATCAAGGAGATTACCAATGGTGGAGTAGTTCAGTTGGTGAAGTTGAATGGAGAGCCATTTCCAGGGAAGGTGAATGGCAGCCGATTGAAGCCATACACCTGCGGTGAGTTCCTCGCAAACTGCAGAGAAGCACAAGATGAGAGTAAGACCTTCCATTATGCCTGGCTCTTACTCTCAATTGTGCTGGTTGCATGGGAATTACTGGAGGATAGCCAGTTTCCTCTGGTCACGTCAGATATACTTGAAGCAGTGAAGTTCACTTCACTCTGGGCCACCAAGGACGCTGTGAGGGTCAAGGACGCTAAAATATTTTGGGTACTGATGGAGGCAAGCATCCGTGTCACGATAAACCACAAACCGAGGTTATCCCCAATTGTCTTTGATTAGTTGTTAGGATATGTGGAGTTCAAAGCGAAATTCCACTGTGTTAGCCATCAGAGTGGTGCATGACTTTAGACTTGTCAGCTAGGTCTATTAAGTCCACTGTGAAGCAGAAAAATGAAGAGGATCAGCTGAAGATGTAGCAATTAGCCGATAGGAGGAAAAGGGAAGCTAAAGAAAAATCTAAGGCAGATCACGTTGCTAAGAAGCAGGCAGAAGAGGAGGAAGAATAGGAAGAGAATGACTCTGACAAAAGTCAAAAGTCTCCTTCACCACTACTATAGGGATTAATGCACGGGTGTTTGGTGATGTAGAAACTCTCAAGGATCTTCCCGGGATCCTTGGTAGACAGTTAGATTAGCTGCATCTGTCACAAAGATACATTCATATCTATGTTTAACAAATGAATATCAAAGCGGGAAGGAATTATTACCTCGAGTCTTAGTGTGGTGTTGCTAGAGGATACAATGCAGATAGGCGGAAGACCCCTGAGCCAGCTCCAAATCAAAACTTGCACATAGAAAAGACAAGCATAATATCACAGCATAAAATCTTGATAAAAATGCATGAACATAAAAAGATATCAAGTTGCATATATCTAAGCCCCTCATGCTAATGATATTGAATAAACATACAAATAAGTTATACTATCAACATCTCAGAGTGGACAACATAATTGCAATTCTATATTGATGTCGAAAGAGTGATTACAACTATCAATTGCATCAGCCTTCCCTTACCCCTCCAGCTCCTCTCTCTCTCTCTCCCTTCTTAACCTCTTCTGATGCCTTAGTCTAAGACTTTACTCGACAGTCAAATAAGAAATCCTTTCAAATGGTTCAACCTCCTTCACAATGGCCCTAGCCTTGCATATATAGCATGTGAGGTTAGGGTTGCCAAGTCCTTCATGAGTTCCATTAGGCAAAAGTAATGATGTTTCCATGCCTTAGTGATCTTTCTCGTTTGCATACTCCAATAGGAATTAGTAATTCCCCCAAACAGGTCAAGTTCTGATGTTTCCCTACTTTTATGAGTTGACATAGGATAGAATCTAGGGATATTTTCTCAGTCAACTCGTTCCCTTGACCCATAGAAACTCATTAGGGTTCACTAACGCTCTTCCTGAGGTAACTGACAAAGTTACTTTGGGCACTAACACTCTTCCCGAGGTAACTGATAGAGTTACTTTGGGCACTAACGCACCCTTAGCTTTGCTAGGAAGCTTTATAAAGTAAGTTTCTAGTGTTTAGGCAACGTTAGCTTGACAGTTGGGCCTATGAACGTGGTCAATCCTTCGGTCATCATGTCTTTCTCTTCTGAGTTGATGAGCAGGTCTTTTTCCTGTATAACAGATGACCCCTAAAGTGTGAGATCAGAGGCTATGACGATGGCCGAAATACTTTATATTTAATTGTCCTTTCTTTGGAAAAAAAGAGAGATAGGATCAGAGCTTCCGACAATACTAGAAACCTGATACAACACACATATATATAACAACTAAAATCATGTCCTGAGTCGGGCATTCCCATGCTCAGTAGCTATGTCAGAGTGATTTTCTCAAAAAAGAGATATGACGATGCTGGTCGCCGATAAGCACAATGTGGAACCTGTGTCATAATAGGATCATTCTGATGAGCTATCTCCAAAAAATAATAAACGCAACTTGGGAGAGGAAACAAGGCTGAGTGATGCAAGCCTCTACCCAAGTTCTTGATTTCCGCTTCACCGCAACAACATAGATCGATACATGTGAATATAGGCATTGATGTCGAACATGCATGAAATCATCTGATTACTAGTCAATAATGGAGACTGTTAACAAACGCGAGGATGGCCACCAATAATGGTGATGGTCTCCAAGATGCACAACACAATCTAGCGAATGTGAATAATGTTTTTGTCATCAAACACTCCTGGAATCTTTTAACCAGGGGCCAATAATGAAAACCCCTGACCAAACACAAGGTGACTTGCCACTAATGTCTGCAAGTACCGAGGCACTGAAGTGTTTCTAGGTTTTCTTCCTAGATTGAGTGTTGAAGTCAATAGGAAGAGACCTGTCAAAAGGTAGGCAATAAGGTGTCCTACATCAGTTGACACGAAATAGGACAAGAATGATTGTTTTTTGAGGAATATTTTGAGAATTGGGTCAAAGCAACAAAGG
Source organism: Pinus tabuliformis (assembly GCA_031772625.1). NCBI lineage: Eukaryota > Viridiplantae > Streptophyta > Pinopsida > Pinales > Pinaceae > Pinus > Pinus tabuliformis. The sequence goes on along the minus strand of CM062815.1, from coordinate 1,123,358,045 downwards.
GCATGATGGTAGGATATGCTTGATGGTTTGATGGAGGAAACAAAAGATAAAGGTTTTCCCTTGAACAATAGAAGGCACAACAACGGTTTTAACCATGCAGCACTAGACTCATGAACACCAAAGAGTGTTAGGATACAGAGATGCAAGAAAATCGAGGTATATAGGCTAAACTCATAGGATGGTAAGATTCATATTGAGAGGTCGTCACAAGGAAGGTTTATCTGAGGGAGTGCCATGTTCAAGGGAGCGACTGCTGCCAAAAAACTCTTTCATAATACGGAACATAATGCAATTGTATTGTCCACTTTCCCCATCTGATTAGTTTAGTGAGTCCAGACGGGTAAAATCATCGATCTTTTCATGTTTTAAGAGTCTAAAAAGGACTATAAAAAGAGCGACTCTATAACCTATCTAATTAGTTTAATGAGTCCAGATAGGCAAACTCGTCGATCTTTTCATGTTTTAAGAGTCTGAAAAGGATCATAAAAAGAGTGACTCTATTCCTCATCTGTGTAATTTAATGATTCTAGACAAGACAACTCGGTGGTCTTTTCATATTTTGAGAGTCTGAAAAGATCGTAAAGAATGACTCCAAGGTGGTCCCTTTGTCATAGTTTTTAACTGGGTGTGACAAAGGTTTAATAGTATATCTGGAACGGTTCCTTTTCTGTAAGTTAATCTACTGAGTTCGGATAAAGAGAAACCAATGCTTAATATATGTTTGCCTCATTTTGTTACGAGTACGAGGAGACAGAGTAAACTCGATATTCGTCATGAAATTTTAATGAGTCACACGACGACAAACTCAATACCTTCATCGAATTTTAACAAGTCAAATGAAGAAAACTTTAGGTATCTTTTTCAGTTTAGTGAGCGAGGAAAAAAAGGTAAAAGAACTTCTCATTCCTTCTACGTAGATTTAAAAAGCCCGAAGAAGGGAAAAAACTTGGGGATTTTTTTATTTAAGAGCAGGAAATAGTCCCAGAAAAGAAAGTGCTCATATTGTCGTCGTAAGTGTTTAACGAGCCCAATGATGAAAACTTGGGTTTTTTTCGATTTAATGAGCAAGAAAAGTTCCTAAAAAGAACTCTCGGAGCTTCTTCATAAGTTTTTAATGAGACTGAAGAAGGAACTCAGTTTTTTTTCAATTTTATGAGCGAGAAAAAAGTCCCAAAAACGAATGCTCAGTCGATCTTTTTCAGTTTAGTGAGCTAGAAAAAGAGAGAAAAAGATTTGCTCGAACTGTCGTCGTAAGTGTTTAATGTGCCTAACGATGAAAAATTGGGAGATTTTTCAGTTTAGGAGTGACAAAACATCCCATAAAAGAAAGCGCTCATAGAGAATTGAACATGGTCATTTCTGTCGTTCAATCCTGAAAATTCTTTCATCAAAACATGAGTAATTTCTGCCAACATGGGGTCATGGTGCATGATAAATATCATTGGAAATGGACTACTTCTAATTTAATGACTTCAATTAAGATAAGTCATGTCTCCAAAGTGACTATAAGGGAGTTCTTGAGCCTCCACTTTCACCATTTGCATCATTTGAGAGCTGTGAGAGTGTTTTGGAGCTAAAGAGGAGCAGATTTTCCACGAATGATTGTGAGAGATCCGAGCAACCATTCGATGTGCCGTCAGTCCCAGGTAGATGCCAAAACTCTGATCTTGCATTATTCAACCTTTTTTTATCATATTTTGGGGTGATTTTTTGGAGATCTGGGGAGCCCTATCTCATTATTTGTGCCTAACACCCCCTACTAGGTCTGTAGGGAGCGTTAAATGCCCTTTACGACCTCGTGGAGGGCTTTAATCCTCCCTGTGTGTCACTAGGGGGGGCATTAGTGCATGAGGCGCACCCCAAAACCATAGGAAGTGAGTTAATGAGCATTTTTTCCCCATTTGCACTGATTTTTAGGTTGATTTATGTAGGTTTTGAGCCATTATGACTAGTCTGTTGAGAGAACAGGCCCATGATCGACCATAATTGCTGATGTGAAATGATATTGCTTGCATACTTGCATTGTGCCATTGTGGGTTGATGAAATATTCTTAGTTGGACTTGATGAAAGGCTAGGAGGACATTTTGAGCTGGATTATTTAGCACTGGGATGAACACGAGAAGGTGTTCAGGATTGGGGATCATGAGTTGGCCATTGACCAAGATGATATATACTTTCTGACCAGTTTTTCATGCAGAGGAGCACGGGAAAACCTAATCGAAGGTAGGCATGATCCTCGATCGACCCTAGAGATGGTTTGACCTTATTGCATCCCTGAGAGCAGACTCGTTAGCAATAGGGTCCCTATAGAGAGGATTAGATTTAGATCTATGAGGGCCATTTTATGGATCATTGTGTGCTTGGCGAGGTCGAAGAGTCCCCACGTTGCGACAACAGGCCAATTATTGCTTGTAGTTGACTATGTCCAGCTATAGATATTCAACTGGTGCGAGGCAGTGCTTCGTTAGTTGAAGGCATAGTTGACCGCATGCAAGACTCAGACCCAATAGAGTTTTGGGTATGGCAATCTCATTGTCTCATTCATACTTGAGAGGGTACCTGTTATGCGCCTGCGGATGAGCTTAGATCCCCTTGATCCAAGGGAGCCTAGACAGAGGTGATGGGCATCACTTGATCCTCGCACAGGAGGAAGACCTATCTGACATTTTTTCGAAGAATATTTCTTCGAATGGCTTAGTGGCTAGATTGTGATGATTAACGACTATGCCTGCGAGGGCATGGACTTCATTGGCGACCCAGACTTGATTTTACCACTTGGAACAAACTAGGGGCCTCAAGGTAAGAATGATGTTTAAGAGTAATTAAAGTATTTTTAAGATTTTGAATGTTTATGTTATGTTTTTGTTGATTTTATGGGTGAACAAGTACTGACATGAAGCTTTTTTCTTGACACAGATGTGGCACCAGTACGACCTGCAGGCGAACCTCGCCAAGTGAGGCGAGGAGGCCAACTACCTAACAGGGGAGGGGGGGTGATGCTGAAAGTCTTCGCGAGGTTTTGAGGAACCTGGAGGGCTTGAGCATGGGTGTGCCCCCCCTTCCTATGAGGGATATCCCCGCTCATATGCAACGACACACAGTCAGTGTGCCTGAGCGGTTTTTGGTTCCTCTTCGGAGGATAGCTAGAGCAGTGTTATCATTTTATGAGAAGTAGGTTCTATTAGCATATGCGTGGTATAAATAGAGGGTGTTTATAGCTAGGCTTAGTAGCCATTCTTTACTTAAAACACCCAAGTTTTGGGAATATTTTGATGTAAAAGACTGGATTCGATATATATATATATATATATATATATATATATATATATATATATATATATATATATATATATATATATATATACAGATATTTTGGTATTTTATGATGTAAATGTTTTTTAAGTGTTTTTGTAAATTTTTAAGTGTGTAAATATTTACTTTCATACATCTATCTATAGTGAATGAGGCAGATGTCAATCTAGCACATAGTTTGCCAATGAATCAGCAACTATATTAAATTCTCTAGGAATGTGTTCATATGTGATAACTTTAAATTGACGTTCCAAGAGTCGTACCCTTAGATAATGACGTAACAAGATTGGATTACAAATGTGATAATGATTTGTCAATTGCATAACAATAAGCTAAGAGTCTAACCTAACCACCAGTTTGGAGATGTCCCTTGATGATGCTCCAGTGAGAAGTGAAATTACAGACATGTACTCAGCAATATTGTTGGTGGCAGTACCAAGAAATACCCCCGGGGAACAAAACAGTTCTGACTTAGGTGTGTAAATGACCCAAGAAGCTGATGCAATGTGCCATGTGTGATGAATGGCACCATCCCCGCATCCTACGTATGCTAAGGGTAATGAATGCATCTTCATTATGAGAAATATGTATGAGACAAATACTTCAATAAATACCAAAAAATCCAGTCACATCAAAAAGAAGAAAAACTTATAAATACATAAAATTACAAAGCACATGCCTAGTGTGGTACTAGGCATAATACTTTTTCAGATAGAGCCCATTTCAGGGCTCAGCGAGCGGGACTCCTTCCCAGTCCTGAAGTTCATATGCCCCTTTTGAGAGGGCTTTCTTGAGGACATAAGGGTTGAAGTGTTCTTACCCCCAAGAGGTCATTTTTTTATCGTAGGGTAAAACAAGATCTCCCTCTTGATAAGAATGAGGCTTGACCTTTTTGTCATACTGGGCTTTGACCCAGCACTTGTGGGCTTTGAGTGCCAATTCAACATCTCGACGGGTTTCATCCAGTTGATTTAGGTATAGCAGGTGCTCTTCTTCAGCAGTGGTGCTAGGAAAGAGTTCAACGACGATTTGTAATAAAGGAATCTAACACTCGATTGGTAAAACTGCTTCCAAGCCATGAGATAGTTGAAAAGGATTGAAGCCTGTAGCAGTTTTAACTGAAGTTCGATATGCCCACAATGCAGGATATAACATTCGATGCAAGTGGGTTTTATGATTCCCTACTAACCTATGGATCATGGTTTTTAAAACGCCATTCACGGCCTCTATTTGACCATTAGCTTGGGGGTAGTAGGAGGATGAATGATCCTGACGAAAACCAAGCAACAATGTTAAGTTAGACATCATGTGATTTTGAAAATGAGACCCATGGTCTGTAATGATCGTGCGGGGCACACCAAAGCGACAGATGACCTAATTAAATAGGAATAGTGTCGTGGTTTCTCCATTGGCCTGGAAGGTGGGAAGGGCTTCGACCCATTTCGTGAAATAGTCCACAGCTACGATAATATAGTTGTGTCCAGTAGAGGAAATGGGATTGCAAGTTATGAAGTCTATCCCCCATTTGGCAAAGGGGTCGACGGAGATAACCGGGTGCAGTAGGGCCGAAGGAGCGCACATTTTCTTTGTAAACACTTGACAAGGGTGGCACTGTCAGATAGCCTTGATACAATATTTGAACAAGGTTGGCCAGTAGTAGCCTGCGCGCAAAATTTTCTGAGCAGTAGATATGCCAGAAAGATGACCACCACATGCCCCAGAATGGTAGTCATTTAAAACGTATTCCTCCTCCTCATGAGTGAGGCAACGTCGAAGAACTGTATCATGATCTCCAGAGGTCAATGGGGATGATCAATCCAGATTTTGAGACCATATCTCTAAGACTCTGGGAATGCTAGGATAGTCTCGAAGGAGATGGTCACCCTTACACAGCCTGCAAGGGAATTTGACCTTTCGTGGAGGAACATAAGGTTCGCCTATGGGAGGTGCATTTGGAGTAACAACCGCACAGTCGACCTCTTGCTTAGCTCACTTGTACTTCTTCGTAGCCTCCTGGTTAATAGATTTGAAACTTTCACCAGGTGAAGTAGAAGAGGAAGGTGAAGAAATAGGGGAAGAAGGTGAGGGGTCAACCTTGGAATCATCGTGACGCGGTTTGAATGAAGGAGACGACGGAGTAGTTTTTTGATCTTTTTGACTCATTAAACTTAAAATATTGTTCGAGCACTTTTCCTTTCGAGCTCATTTCTAATTGGAAGTGATAGAGTCACCTTTCATCCTTTTATCGACTCTTAAAACATGAAAAGGAAAAGTTTTGTTTCAGTGTTCTAAAATTAACTTCCCACGAAATATTCCTGGTAAATTTATCTTCCTTAGCAATTCTTTAGGGTCAATTCCAATGGAAACATTTTTGGAGTCTACCAGTCAAGGTTTCCCTTCGGAAGGGAATCCTGGTCACCAACTTGTGATGCAGGCAAGTTCCCTCTGCAGACAAAGGCAACCCCTCTAGCCCTAGAGTGGGTCTAGTCACAGCAAAGACAATACCAAAGAAAATTTCCTTAGATAGTTGATGTCATGAAGGCCTACCTTCAAATCCTCGTTTGATGAAGTTCTCATTGTGTTGCTCCAGCTCTCGTTCTTCTAATCACTTCTGTACCTAAAAAAAACATATAGAGAACAACAACAAACATAATACAATACAACAAAAATGATCTACTTAAAGGGTCAAGGAACTTCAAGCTATAAATATTCAATTTGACATAAGATATAGGAAATAAACCATTGATTTGTATTAATATGAACTGAAGTAAAACTTCCAACCATGCCTTAACGTTGTAGGTCTCCTTGAAGGGTCCTGCCATCATGTCTCCGCAAGCATTCACTTATGAAGTGTCTCCCAAGAGGATGAATAACTCTCTCTCCTACCCAAAAGGAAAAATTATGAAGCTAGGACACTCATACAATCAATCCAACTCCACTCAAAACCATCCAAGGCTAAGTTACATAAGAGGCTACTTCCAAACTCTAAAAGCTACCAGCTTAAAATTCCACTTGCCACTAATTCTTCACTACTAGCTTGAACACAGCCATGAAGGAGATATTTATAAGAGGAGGAGCCTCCATAAGAGATGGGAGAAAGAGCTTACCCCTTTGGGAGGTTTCACAAAGGGCGGAACAACCATCCCAAAGGAGGGAGTCGAGCTCATCTGATCCAACAACCAACCCCAGGACCGCTCATTGATAATTTGTTAAAACAAACTCGCCAAAAGTAGATCGTCACGAGTGAAACATAGAGATAGAGCGATGACATCACTAGGCTTAGTTCAATCTTGGCCATCTTCACGGGTGGTATAACTGATGACCCGCGACGACCCAAAAACATAGGTAAAAAAGGGTCTACTCCAGGAGTAATGAACTGAGGTATTCTTCCTGAGATGATAAGGAAGACACTGACACATATTTTGCAACATGAAACAAAGAAGATGTCAATAAAATGGACCGACAGTGTCTGGGATCAGGGAATGTGAGATTGGTGACAAAATACTATGTAACAGGAGCGCTAAGACTATTCTATTGTCATCTAGTCACATGGCTGGACTACCGGTGTATGGCTTTAAGCGACTGCCATTCACCTTTCCTGGGAAGGGTTCTCCATTCAATTTGACCAGTTGTACCACTCCTCCATCGGTAATTTCCTTAATGACATAGGGCCCTAACCAGTGCATTCTGAATTTTCTTGGAAATTTATCAAACTTACTGTCATATAACAAAATCAGGTCATTTACCTTAAAGGTGCGCAACTTAATGTGTTGATCATGCCATGCCTTTTCGCGCTACTTTTGGACCTGTTGGTGAAATCCAGCTAGAAATCTCTCTTCCTCGAGCTCATCTAGCTGTGCAAGCCTTTCCTCCAGGGCTCCACGATCCGTCATACCTGTGAGCGCCGCTATGCATAGACTAGGCACAATATATTATATAGGCATTACCGCTTCAACACCATAGACAAGCCTAATGGGGGTTTGTCCAATCAACTTCTTACATGTCGTTCAATAAGCCCATAGTACTGTAGGTATGCGTAGGTCCCAATCACTTCACTGATCATTGCAAACCTTGGTCAGTGCGTTTTCGAGCACTTTGTTGAATGCTTCCACCGTGTCGTTATCTTGCGGGTGATAAGGTGTGCTCTTCTAGTGGTATACCTGAAATTCCTCTGTCAGCGCGCTGATCGTCTCATTCAGACAGTGCGTACCGCAATCACTCATCAAGATCTCTGGACAGCCAAATCGCGTGAGTACGTGCTCAAAGAGGAACTTTGCAGTGGTCGCACCTATGCAATCCTTCACAGGCTTTGCCTTCGCCCAACGAGTCAAATACTCTGTCACAGTGATAATGTACCTTACTCCCGTCCTTCCTTGGGGCTGAATGGGTCCCACAAAATATATCGCCCATTTCTCAAAGGGTTGCAACGTCATTTGTGGATTTAAAGGCATCTCATCCCTCCGCGATGGCCTGCCAGTCCTTTGACACACATCACATGCCTTGTAATATGCTTTTGAGTTCTGATGGAGGGTTGGCCACCACAACCCTGTGCATAGAAGATTCTGTGTAGTTTCTCTTCTTGCATAATGTCCTCTTGCATTGCCCCCATGAGAGTCCGCAACGATGTTGCTTCTTTCAAACTCAAGTACATATCGTCACAATATCTCATCAAACCCAATTTTTTATAGATTTCAAACTATTACAGAGAAATCTGCCACGTGAACCACTAGTTCCTTCTTCTGCTGGATAGTGTATCCTTCCAGGACGCACACTGCAAATAGATGCACGTCAGGAAATCCTTCCTCCAAATTAGTGGGATCTTCCCCTATTTCAATGTGCGACATATGGTCTGGTCCTGCATTCAATCGTTCAGACTTCATAATAACCTCAAAATCATATTCCTGGAACAATAATAGCCACCTGCAGATTCTCCCCCCCATCACAGGCTTATTGACCAGGTATTTCAATGCGGAGTGATCTGTATAAATTTTAAAATGACCACCCAACAAGTAGTGCCTAAACTTTTGGAGTGCATACACTATTGCTAACCCTTCGTGCTCACTAGTGGAATAGTTCTTCTCTACCTTGGATAACCTTCTGCTTGCAAACGTGATAGGATGGTCCAAGTCTCCTCCGCTAGCTTGTGTCATCACTGCTCCCAGCACTATACATGATGCATCGACATGTACATGAAACTCCTTCTTTGAATCTAGGAAGACTAGAATTGGCACTGTGATCATCTTTTCTTTCAATACATCCAAGCTTTTCTTACAATCCTCATTCCAGCAGAATGTAATGTCCTTCTTCAACAATTTCTCCATAGGCATGGTGATCTAGGCATAGCCTTTGATAAACTTTCCGTAATATCCCGTGTGTCCTAAGGTAGCACACAGCTGCTTCACACTCCTTGGTGCTCCATGTTCAATATCACCGCGATCTTCACGGGATCTACCATCAATCCTTGATTGCAAACCACGTGACCCAATAGGGTCCCAAAAGGAACATAAAACAAACACTTCTTTAGACTGAGTGCGATCTGATATCTTCGACAGTTATCCAACATCAAGCACTAGCTTGTTACATGGCATTTTACCAGCCCAAACATAGTCCAGTCATCCAAATATACCTCCAGGAACTTATGAATAAATTCCTTGAACGCAGCAACGAATACGCGCGAGAAGATTGCAGCCGCATTCTTCAATCCAAATGGCATTACATTGTACTAAAAACAACCCCAATCAGTCGCGAAGGTTGTTTTTCTCCTATCCTTCGGCACGATTTTGATCTAGTGGTACCCATAGAAGCCATCGGTGAAGGAATATGTTTCCTAGCCAACTACATTGTCCAACACTTCATCAGTGAACGGAGTTGGGAAAGGATCATGTATGCAACCATCATTCAACTTTCTGAGATCCATGCATATCCTTATTTCATCCTTTTGCTTCTTCTCTTGTACCACTATTGGGCTTACCCAGTCAGATTCTTCTACAGGTTCAATGATGCCTGCCACGAGCATCTTATCTAGCTCTAAGCAGACCTTCTCCTTATACTTTGGATTGAGATGGTAAGGTCTTTGCTTAACCAACTTCGCGTCGGGTTTAAATGTGATCTTCATAACACCTAGGTCCTCGATTATCCCCTTCAAATCCATAACTTGGTAGGGAATAAATCGTGGTATCCGCGGAGAAATTCAGCAACCTTATCCACCGTCGCGTCCTCCCAATAATCTCCAATCTTAGCGAATTTGGCTTTTGCCTCCGTACCGATGTTTACTTGTTTCGCTTTCAGCAGCACGGTTATATCAGGATTCTCAACCTCGCGGTGACCCTCTGTTTCCGGGATGTTAATCTTTCGTGGATCCTCATCCTCTTCTTCAGTGGTTACATTGTAGCATTCTAGTGCGTAACTCAACTGAGTGGCCCACTCAGGTTGAATCAGTTCTAGAGGATCCTGCGGTATCCTAAATATTGATGCTTTCACTTCTTGTAACGCCTCATCAATACAATCAAACCCATATTCAAAACTGAATGTCATTATGAATCCTTCGCGCAAAATATCCCATTCACCTATACCATGGTGAAGCTCTGTTTCTACGTACCAATTCATTGGGACAACATCCAAGGTGTGACAGAATAAGTGCACCCATTCAGGTTGGGGCTTCTCTCCATAAGCCTGGGCCCATTTGGCCAGATGCGCGCGTGGATCATCCTGCCCATCATACTTGTTTGTCATTCACATCTTCGACTTCCCAAATCGTGTTCTCGTCATCCTCCTACATTCGTGCCAATCATCAGAGCTTCCCTTATGCGTATCCCACCATATTGCGGGCGTAGCACGCAGTGCCCAGTCCGACAACTAAAAGCACTGATTTTTTGGCACCTCCCTTTCAAATGCATCCAAAAAGATATCTACATCATTTAGGCCATCATAAGTAGGCAGATTTCTTACCTCTAAGGACAGACAGTGCAGTGACCAGGTCATCATGTTGCAGTTCAGCGTAGTCACTTCATGTAACTGATTCTGCTAACGTTCTAACTCTTCATCGGAGTCCGAGGTGCAGGAACTCTCACGATCCCATGTAATTCGTCCATTCGCAGTGGGATTCACCCAATCTTGGTCTCATGCAGTTATATTGTACATACAGTCTAGATCGTCATCACTCTCATAATCGCGGACTGGTTCAGTATAGCATGATCCTTTAGCGGGATCTAGGGGTACTATTATGGGTAGTGATTTCTTCTCAAGTATCATCTTTCTATTCTTTAGGTTGATTACCCCTTTCATGTCAGTAGCCCAATCAATTCCAAGGAGTGTAGGATAAGGGTTGTTGTCATCCACTATCTCTTTTACTTCAAAGTCAGCCAGCACGCTTACACCTTCAATATCCATAGTCACCCCCTACAGCCACCCCATGGGGATGATCTTCTGCTGATTTGCCATCCTTAGCCAAATCGGAGACCATTGCAGTGCAGGTCTCCCCATTTGTTCCCAAGTCTACTTTGGTAGGATGTTCACATCTGACCCCAGGTCCAAAATAACCTGATCCATTTCATACTCTCCTATCTGTGTGGCAGTCTCATCTCCTGTCTTGTCCTTGTTTTATGCTTGCCAATCTTTCGTACTTCGCGCGGCTCAGTAGGAGTGTTTCCGACATATTTATTTATGAGATCCTGCAGTCCCTTCACAGCCTTGTTATTGCGTAGTAGCTTCATGTAGGTCTCTAAGAAAGTTGTAAGCATAGAAGGGTCCATCTCCTCATCAGGATTATCCTTTCTCCCTGAGGTGGAGGCCTCAGTGAAGCTCTTCTTCACTTCCATGAAGGTTTCACATGCGTGCTCCAAATTGAATTCAACCTCCTTTGTCAGAGCTTTGTGAACCCATGTACTATCTTCGGGATGTTTTCCCTTCTCATATCCCATTGTGATTCCACTTCAGAGCACTATATTGAAGTTCGGATCCTCTTCACGTGGCTCAGACCTCATCATCTGTAGGTTCTGAGTTGGTGAAGGCGGTAGCTCCCCTTTGTCTCATATCCTAGCTATCAGTGTAGGATAGTCTTCCGTTTCATGATCAAACAGAGTGAAATACTTGCATGACAGACGTGTTGGGTTAGTGCAATCACGGGCATAATGTATGTTATCACCCCAAGAAACTCTCCTAGGTCGTATTTCAGAGATGCTCGGGAACATTACAAACTCAACAAAATATTGGATAAATGGTGGATGAATGAAAGAAATGTTGCATATTCAAGCCAGATAACCACTTCTACTATGCTTAACCCTAGACATGGGTGAACACCCCCAGACTACAAGGCTTTAGACCACCAATTACTCACAGTTTAAAGGAAAATGTGATGATGAAGAATACTGATCACACCAGCAGATGCACAGGACCCTGTGATGGCCAGCTGCAACCAGTTAAAAGGTCTGTAAATTCTATTTCCTAATGCACAGATAGGATGACATCTCTCTGGCATTAAAACAACAAAAACCTGCATACACATTCAATAATACTAACTAGATTCCAACGCAGAGGTGGGATGACAGCCCCTCTAATGCTAAACATCCACAGCACATGAATAAAAGTATAATAGGCATAGCCTGGAACAAGAAGAAGAAGTGGAAAGTGAGCAATTAACAGCAAAAGAAGCTTGCATTAGCTGAAAATGAAGACCAGAAGCTGCAGGTGTCACAATAGTTATAGTCTCCAGAAGTTGAAGCTTACAACAAAATGACATTCATCAACCTGATTACACCTTGCTTTCTGGTATATATAGAGTTTGTTCACAAAAAATCTCAGCTAACCTATGCGTGGAGGGGTCATAACTGGCCACCAACCACATTTACAATCAGATATGGGTCTCTGATACAATTTGATTGTTTTAATGGACAGAATGACCTTTCTGCTGCTCTACTGTACTTCATGAATAGGTGAAATTTTGCGTTTATCTGCTCAAGGTTGTCCTTCTTGTCCTTCGGAGGTACACTGTGTTGAATGCAATAGCTGAGGATTTTAATGCGCAGGTCGCTAGATCATGGCCTCCTTCCTTCTTCGCGCGCACAAAACAGGCCGAAAACACTGAAAAATACATTGAAAATGGACGATGAACTAGGCAAGAATGCTGACCATTGGATAGCTCAAATGGACAGCCTAGATCTCTTGGAGGGCAGCGTCAGGAGGAAACAGAAGCATGATGGAATATTAGCCGTTAGATCTAGAAAATCGGACGGCGGAGATCGGCATATGAGGGTTATCGGGAGCAAACAGGAATGGAGGATAAAGGATCGTCGGATCGCGGTCGGGTAGATCCGACGACTATCGGGCGGCGGAGGTGATCAACAGTCAACGAGCAGGGAGCCATACCGGAGGGCGATAAGCAGTTTCCCCGCACCGCTTTTCGGGAGTTGGCGGTATTTGTACCGCGAGGCGCGATCCAATTAAGTTATGACACGTGGCTGTAGGGTCCGGCGGGAAACCACTTCCCCGTGGGTTAACATTCGTGCGATTTACGGGAGCAGGGGTAGCGTACACCGTCGGATCTCTGTGGGATGATCGGACGACCATGAATTACAGCATGTTCTTTAAAAAAATGATGTGACAGGGACATAGCACGGGTTATAATTTTTATATGCACGCGGTTATGAGTGTTAAGACTTTAGTGCCCAGGGACTAAACGCAGAATGGGATTATATGGGGTTTAAACAGGTTTATGGAGAATTTTAGGTTTTAAACAAAATGAAGCTCGGGAGCTCGAAAAAGGGTTTAGGTGGGGTTTACAAAGGACTATATAGAAACATGGAAATAATGGGTTAGGGGAGAAATAGGAGAATGGAAGAGGAGGTGGAAACGGAGGTGGCGGGAGTTATAAGGGAATAATGAAAATGAAGGGGAAGGATAAAATACACAGTTGCAAACCCTCTGCAACCCAAACCAACACTGTCTGACCTGATTTAATCCATCAAATGTTGCAAACTGTAGCAGAGCTAACACTGGCTCCTTCTGGGGATGAGATCCTCCCTGTGAGGTCTCAAGAACCTACAGACCATTGCCTTTCCAGCTAAAAACAAATTAGCCAAAATTCCTAGTGTTCCATTGGGCATGGAGTCTACTGCACCTATACTAAAACTAATAAAAACACAATATTTACAACTTTTAAGGCCAAAGACCTTAAATCACATAAACTTTCAAAAACTGCCCATTAACTGGGCCATCAAAGACTGTCTCTCCTCCCATACTTTTCAGTATGAAGGTGTTGTTCCCTTGAATCTGTGAAATAATGAAAGGCCCTGTCTAGAAAGCATCAAATTTTCCGTGATTTCCTTTCTTTTCCTTTAGTGCATCCCACTTCAAACCAAATCACCAATCTGAAAATTATCTGTTTTTGCCTTTTTGTCAAAGGCTTCCTTGATCTTTTTCTGATGTGTTGCAGCCTTTTCAACCAGTTGTTCTCTAATCTGATGTATTTCTGCTAAATCAGTGATCCTCTTTGCCATTTCTCCTTCCTCATTCTGCTCTTCTTGAAGGAATTTTTCCACAGGGAGAGTTAGCTGAATTGGAAATACAGCCTCAGTGCCATATACCAGCTTGAAAGGAGAATTCCCTGTGGATTTTTTAATGGTCACTCTGTCAGCCCACAGTGCATACTTGAGCTTTGAATCCCAATTCTTTTTATTGTCCTCTAATAGTTTTTTAATTATCCTCATCAGACCTTTATTAGAGGATTCTGCCAAACCTTTTCCTTGTGGGTAATATGAGGTGGAATGAACAAGTTTAATACCCATAGAATCATACATTTCCACCAATTCTTTTGCCCTGAAGGCTGCTGCATTCTCTGTTATTAATTTATCTGGACAACCAAATCTGCTGAAGATATTTTCTGTCAAAAACTTCATAACCACATTATGATCAGCCCTCCTTGTAGGGACTACTTCAATCCACTTAGTGAAATAATCAGTGGCTACTAATATCCACATGTGCTGGCCACTGGAATGTGGATTTATTTCTCCAATAAAATCCAAGCCCCACTGCTGAAAAGGTCCTTTTTGCATGAATTGGTTTTAGGGGCAGGGATTTCAACTGTTGTTTTCCTTCAAATCTTTGGCACCTGTCACAAGATTTAACAAAAACAAATACATCAGAAAATAAAATGGGCCAATAGTACCCAGCTCTGAGAATTTTATGGGCTATGGTTTTCCAATAATGGTGCCCTCCACACATGCTGTTATGAAACTGCTGCATAACTTCTTTTGACTGTTCTTTGTCCAAACACCTTAAAAATATTCCAGATGGATCCCTCCAGTAGAGAAGATTTTCATTGATGCAATATTTAGCTGCTCTAAGTTTTAAAGTTCTAGCTTGACTTTGAGTAAATCCTGGAGGGATTTCTAACTTCAGCAAGAAATTAATTATTTCAGCATACCAATTACAAGAAGCTAGATTCTCGGCCATTAACTGCCTTCTCTGTGGTTCAACTACTTTTTCTTCTTCTGCCTGATCATTTTCTGCAATTGTGCACAAGAAATCAAAATCTAAAGATCTGCAATTTTCTTCAGCTAACAGCTTGGCAAGACCCTGACCTCTGACAAGCTTGGTGGGCTTCAATTCTATATTAAATTCAATCAATTTTGCAATCCATTTTTCCCTTCTTCCATCAGCATCAGGTTGTGTTAGGACATCTTTTATTGTAGCAGATGGTACATATGCAATTATCTTGGAATGTAAGATATAAACTCTGAAAGCTTTCAAGGATTTAATAAGAGCATATGCCTGTTTTTCAATAATATCATACCTCAGTTCAGCATCCCTCAAATTCTTGCTGAAAAATGCTATTGGATGTTCTGAACCTTCTTCATCTGCCTGCAATAAAACTGCTGCAATAGTGTCTTCAGAGGCAAAAGAAAATATATGGAACTCCTTGCTGTAATCTGGACTTCTCAAAGTAGGAGCCTCCATAATATCCTTTTTAATAGACTCAAATGATTTCCTTGCTATATCAGTCCATTTGATTTCTGCCCCTTTCTTCAACATGGAGGTAATGTGCTTCACATATTCAGCAAAATTCGGGATAAACCTCCTTACAAAGTTAATCTTGCCCAGAAAGGACTGTATATCCTTTTTTGATCTTGGGACAGACAAAGTCTGAATTACTTTTACTCTTTCTGGATCAATTCAGACACCTGCAGCAGACACAATATGTCCTAACAACTTGCCTTCATCTAAATCAAATTGTGATTTTTTGGGATTGACTGAAATTCCAAACCTCCTGCACTTCAAAAACACTCTTTTCAAATGTTGCAAATGATTTTGATGGCTGCTGGAGTAAAATGTTATATCATCAAGGTAGATAAGCACAAATTTGTCCTTCCCACAAATGCTATATCCATAGCTCTCTGAAAGGTTGCTCCAACATTCATAAATCCAAAAGGCATCTTAGCATACATAAAAGTGCCCCAAGGAGTGGTGAATGCAGTGTTTCTTGATCATCTAGGTGCACAACAATCTGATTCAAGCCTGAAAAACCATCCAAGAAAGACATTACTTTGGCTCCTGAGGCCTTTTGCAGCAAATGCTCCATTTTCGGTAGAGGATAGTTGTCTTTCTTTCAACATTTGTTTAAATTTCGGAAATCAACACACAGTCTGATTTCTCCACTCTTCTTCCTTACTACCACTAAGTTGGCTACCCATTTGGAATATCTAAGAGGAACAATGATCTTGGTAGCCAGCAATTTTTTAATTTCTTTCTCAACTAGAGGAAGAAGCATGGGATTTATTAGTCTCATCTTCTATTTGAAAGGAATAGTGTCTTTCTCCAAAGGGATTTTATGCTGAATTGTGTTCTTATCATACATTTTCAGATCACTATACTCCCAGGCAAACACATCAGCAAATTGCCTCATTAAATTGTAGTATTCAGCACTTTGATCAGCTGACAAATGAGTGGATAAATTTACATATCTAGGCTGACCTGGACTTCCTATATCATGCTTACAGACTGCAGATTGGTCTTCTTTTTGGGCAGCTTTGTAAGGCACATCATTCTGGTCAAACAGTCTTTCAAGAGGAATTAGACCCTTAGGAATATGGTTACTAGGAAGCTGGACAATGTTGTTTTTACCAATTTTATTTCTAAGCTGGGATTGGGGGCTTTCTTGCAAGGCATCATTCTCTTGGTCAATTTGCAATTCAGAAAACTCATCAATGACTTGAAGGAACCTATTTATCTCATCATCATCTTCAAAAACTCTCCAATGGTGGACATTATCAGGCAAGGATGGTCTATATTTCATTTGGACTTCATAAACCAGTCTGGGAGGCATGGGAGGTATAAATAGACTAGCAGAAATAACAAGGGAATCAACAAGATGATTTTGGGCTCTAGGAATGTATGAAATACAGAAATAATCAAAACAGTCTCTGATTCTCCATACCTCATCTCTGTATGCTTTCAACCTTGGGTGCTTTGCCTGAAATGTTTTATTTACTTGCTGAATGATCAAATCAACATCTCCAAACACTTTCAAATTCTTGATTCCTCTGTCTTTTGCTGCATTAAGGCCTAACAGCAGAGCTTCATATTCTGCTATGTTTTTTGTGACTTGGAAAACCAGCTTAAAAGACAACTGAATGCTTTCTTGTTGTGGAGATACTAACACCACCTCCGCTCCTGCAACCTCCCTGGAACATGCTCCATCAAAGAACATCTCCCAAACTTGACTTCCTTGCTTTTCCTCGGCCTGAACTGTTGGTTTCCTGATCTGCAATGAGGCCTTCTGAGATTCTTCTATTTGGAGAATACATGCTCCAAAATCAGTGTCCACTGCATATATGGGATGATTGGTAGGATTCTTCTCATCACTGATGATATATGCCAACTGCACTTCTCTATATAACCTCCTGCTTTCTCCTCCAAAAACCAGGACAGTGGTATAAGATAGATCATTCTGTAATGTCCCACCTAGTCTCTTAATCCACCCTCTGGATAGCAGCATGCTAAACTTAGGAGGGACATCTGCTACCACAATATCCATCATCATACTCTTCATGGGCAGCTGAGTTAAGGTAATGGCCAGATCTTTAATCAATCCAAGACATTTCACCTTCCGTGAATCAAAAGAAAATAAATCATTATAGGGTCTAGTGATATTAAGGCCTAACTCTTCCATGACAGCTTTAGGCATTAAATTATGGCTGGCTCCTATGTCTAGCAAGCAATTGTGGAGGATTTTGTCATGAATGGTCAATGAGACATAAAAGGATGGAGAATTGTTATCAACATGTTCAATCATAGGGTTGAGCACAATGGCAGGCTTGTCATCTTGCAAATTGACAGAGTCATTGGAGGTTTGTGTGGTTTCCAGCTCAAGGGCTTCAAGAATAAGCTTTCTAAATACTTCACTCTTCACCAACTCAACCAGAGGCACAGATATTTTCAATTTCTGAACTTCTGACTCAAAGCTGAAAGAAGAAGATGACTTATCAAAACTTTTTACCTCTTGAACTAGAGCTTTGAGGATGACTGGTTCAATTGTTGGTCTTCTCTACTTGATATTTTGTGGTTCTGTTTGGGCAGCAGCTCTTTGTGCAGGATTATTTTTAACATTTTTTGCATTTGACCTCAGGTTGTATCTTTGCTGTTGTTCAGCTTGTAGGACATCTTCTCTATCCCATTCCTGACTGTCTTGTTCCTGCAGCAATGATTCTTCATAAGCAGCCAAAGTAAAAAATGCAGCGCTGCCTTTATCTTCCATGCAGTGAATCTCATCCCCATCTTCTTCAAATTGTTCCTCCTCCATAACTACATTTTGAAAGGAGCTTTAACTTTCTGATCTTCTTTTGAATATTCACCCCTCTGCACTATTTGTAACTGCTCATTTGCTCTTCTGAATGGATCGGGGTTTCTTGGAGTAAATGTGTTCAGCTGCCTTGTTTTCCCTGAATATTGTTCAACTTTCAGCTTAGAAATTTCAGCAGCCAATGACTCTATCATCTTAGTCATTTTGTCTAATTTAGGCTCTAAAGATGATGCAGAAGAAGTAGAAGCTTGATTTCTCTGTCTTTTCCTGTCAGCTTGACTTTTGAGCTTTTCTGCAGCCATGATATTAGACTCTACTTCTAGTGTTGCATCCTGCATGTCTGCTAGAGTAGCACATCTCCTTTCTCTCAACAACAAGCAGAAATCAGAGTCAAAAGCATTGGCATAAGTGAGTTTGGTAGAGGTAGGAGTAGGCTTTACCTCAGCTAGTATCTTACTATACATTCGATTGAATCTTTTATTAAAATCAGACAAAGATTCACCATTTTCCCTCTTTAGATTACCAAATTTAGTATGATAATACAGCAAGTCTTTTTTATCTCCCCATTGCTTCAAAAACGCATCATCTAATGCTTCAATATCTATTATTGATCTCTGGGGTAATTCTCTAAACCACTTCCTAGCCTCTCCATCAAGGCTCTGGACAAAAACTCTCATCCACACATCATTTTCACTTATATCTAAATTATCAGCATAACTGTAGAAATCTTCAAGGTGTTCTTCTGCTGTTACTCCCTCTATGCCAGTGAATTTAGGCATATATTTCTAATTTTCCCCCACAGGCATAGGATTTAAAGGGACAGGCAAAACGAGAGGTCCATATCTAGCAGTAACAATTCTTTCTATCTTCGTAGGTGCTTGTTGTCCTACCATGATTGGGATATGTGGAAGAATACTAGCAATTTGAATGGTAGGAAATAATGTGATGGATGGCAAAGACAAAGGGATGTTTTGGACTGAATGGGAAGTTTTCTTTGGACTGAGATTCAAAGGGGAACTAACTGACAAAGGGGTTGTATTAATCTCTGAAGGGATTTCCTTATTAACAGTGCTGAGTTCTAAATCTTCAAACTGTATATCTTCAGCAATGACTTTATCTTTCAGAGATGAATGAGATTTCTTAGGCTTACCTGATCCTGATGCCCCTTTTTGTGATGCTTTCTTCGATTTAACAGTCCTTTCAGGGTCAGGTACTGGTTCAGCTGGTGATTTCTGAGGATTTCTTCGAGTATGTCTCACAAACTGAGCCAGAACTTCAATGTGGAGTCGCCAAATGATGGTCTTCCTCCAATGGAGTTGCCAGATAGATGATTACAACCAGAAACTGTGTTCAAACCTTGTTTATCATCAAAGCTTGAAGCTGTGTCGTTCTCCCAGGGAAGCTGAGCTTCAATTCTCCTCTCCCCGGCAACAGCACCAATTAATGTTATCACCCCATGAAACTCTCCTAGGTTGTATTTAAGAGATGCTCGGGAACATTACAAACTCAACAAAATGTTGGATAAATGGTGGATGAATGAAAGAAATGCTGCATATTCAAGCCAGATAACCACTTCTACTATGCTTAACCCCAGACATGGGTGAACACCCCTAGACTACAAGGCTTTAGACCACCAATTACTCACAGTTTAAAGGAAAATGTGATGATGAAGAATACTAATCACACCAGCAGATGCACAGGACCCTGTGATGGCCAGCTGCAACCAGTTAAAAGGTCTATAAATTCTATTTTCTAATGCACAGACAGGATGATAGCTCTCTGGCATTAAAACAACAGAAACCTGCATACACATTCAATAATACTAACTAGATTCCAACGCAGAGGTGGGATGACAGCCCCTCTAATGCTAAACATCCACAGCACATGAATAAAAGTATAACAGGCACAGCCTGGAACAAGAAGAAGAAGTGGAAAGTGAGCAATTAACAGCAAAAGAAACTTGCATTAGCTTAAAATGAAGACCAGAAGCTGCAGGTGTCACAATAGTTACAGTCTCCAGAAGTTGAAGCTTACAACAAAATGAAATTCATCAACCTGATTACATCTTGCTTTTTGTTATGTATAGAGTTTGTTCACAAAAAATATTTGCTAACCTATGCGTGGAGGGGTCATAACTGGCCACCAACCGCATTTACAATCAGATATGGGTCTCTGATACAATTTGATTGTTTTAATGGATAGAATGACCTTTCTGCTGCTTTGTTGTACTTCATGAACAGGTGAAATGTTGCGTTTATCTGCTCAAGGTTGTCCTTCTTGTCCTTCGGAGGTACACTATGTTGAATGCAGTAGCTGAGGGTTTTAATGCACAGGTCGTTGGATCATGGCCTCCTTCCTTCTTCGCGTGCACAAAACAGGCCGAAAACACTGAAAAATACATTGAAAATGGACGATGAATTGGGCAAGAATGTTGATCGTTGGATAGCTCAGATGGACGGCCTAGATCTCTTGGAGGGCAGCGTCGGGAGGAAACAGAAGCGCGATGGAATATTATCTGTTAGATCTAGAAAATCGGACGGTGGAGATCGGTGTATGAGGATTATCGAGAGCAAACAGGAATGGAGGATCGAGGGCCGTCAGATCGCGGTCAGGCAGATCCGACGACTATCGGGAGACGGAGGTGATCAACAGTTAACGAGCAAGGAGCCATACCGGAAGGGCGGTAAGCGGTTTCCCCGCACCTCTTTTCCGGAGTGGGTGGTATTCACACCGCGGGGCGCGATCCAGTTAAGTTATGACACGTGGCTGTAGGGTCCGGCGGGAAACCGCTTCCCCGTGGGTTAAAATTCGTGCAGTTTATGGGAGCGGGGGTAGCGTACACTGTCGGATCTCCGCGGGATGATCAGATGGCCATGAATTACAACACGTGCTTTAAAAAACTAATGTGACAGGGAGAGAGCACGGGTTATAATTTCTATATGCACGCGGTTATGAGTGTTAAGACTTTAGCACCCGGGGACTAAACGTAGAATGGGATTATATGGGGTTTAAACAGGTTTATGGAGAATTTTAGGTTTTAAACAAAAAGAAGCTAGGTAGCCCAAAAAAGGGGTTAGGCAGGGTTTATAAAGGACTATAGAGAAACATGGAAATAATGGGTTAGGGGAGAAATAGGAGAATGGAAGAGGAGGTGGAAATGGAGGTGGCGGGAGTTATAAGGGAATAGCGCAAATGAAGGGGAAGGATAAAATACACAGCTACAAACCCTCTACAACCCAAACCAACACTGTCTGACCTGATTTAATCCATCAAATGTTGCAAACTGTAGCAAAGCTAACAATGTCCTCATCCTCTGCAATTATAGCAGATCAACTGTCCTCAACCTCTGTCAGGTCCTCCTCCGCCTCGGCCTCGTCCGTGCCCCTGAAATCTTGTTCGCTCCATCCTTGTGCTCTAGTTAGGGGGTCATGTTTCTGCCTGAACCCTATAGCCGGGATTTCTATCCATCATCAATTCATCACTTTGATAGTTACGCTCATCATGCCCTACCGACCTACAAAAGTTGCAGAACAGTTGTTGCGATGTCTGTACAAACTTCTGCAGCAAATGACAGTTATTTGTGGCATGTTTTCCTACTACCTGACATATAGCACACCATAATGCAGGCCCTGCACTCAGTCCTCCTTGAGCATCTAGCCTTAAAGACATCGGTCCCCTCCTGCAATGTAGTTCACAAAGACTAGGTAGTGGACTTTTTCATGTCCCTCACTCTTGCATTTCAGGCACCATACCTCTTCGTGCACCTCGGGTCAAACCAATCTCTCTTGCTTCATACTTTGCATCTCAAGGCACAGATTCTTCAACTACGCATGGATCTAATGAACCCCCGGATTTGGATCTTACATCGGTGTTTCACGCAGTCTCATTGCAATCTCCAAGGCTTTCGCCTGTGTTGTTATCTTCTGTTGCAACAACGCAACCCTTAAGTGTGGCAATAGCGAGGCCACAAACCACTCGCGATGCTATCCCTCTCTTAAGTTCATATTAGCTTCACGGATTTTACACTTCAATCTCTGATCTAATTCCCAAGGTGTCTTGCCTGGTTGCATCATGATTTCCTTGAACCACACGATGGGTTGTACTTAATATTTAGGCCTACTAAATTCTTTGTTCAATGCAGTCTAGATGTCTGCCACTCCAACATTCAAGTTATCATTATACTACTTGATGTACCAGGTTAGCGCACAATCCTGCAGAGCACTAACTAATGTCGCCTTCTCCATGTTATCATTTGTAATGCCCTAAGCTTCCCATACAACTTTTACAATGAACCAGAATTGGTCCAGGTCCTCATTCCCCAAGCCTTTGAACAAAGACATCTTCATTGAATTTGCCATATTGAACTGCAGTGGAGGTGGGGGTGGTATGGGCGAAGTCACAGGTGATGGTGGTGAAGATGGAGGTAGTGTGGGTGGAGGTGGTATTCGCGGGAATCCTTGTCTTATTAACTGAATAGTACTTTGCGAAGAAACCTATGCTATCCCTTCTTCGTCACCTCGCGGGGGTGAAATCAATGGACTATATTCAGGGCCCTTTTTTACTTCGTTCCTGTAAGTTTTTCTGCTTCGCATAGCCCAAACATCAAGGTCGCTGCATAACCCGTTTTTCACAAAATAGCATTTTAATCCAGGTATTCAAATATCTCACGTACTTATCTCGCGGTCCCTTAAAGAAGCATCGCTCCACTTCGCTGTAGTTGACTGAGGTGTCGACCACGAATTCAGTTGCAAATCCTCCTATGACGCGATCGAGCCAATTATCGACAGCACGGACGATCTTGTCCTTAGATGCTTCTAATTTCTGTGCTAGCTCCGGGGTCCAAACAATAGGACCGTAAAGTTTCCACCTTCTTTGGTTGTCTGCTAGCTTCGCGATCCACTCGTATAGCTCAACCGGAAAGGAGCAGAAAAAGATTTCATGGATCTCTGTATATAGGTATCTGTCCAACCACTATTCCTTTGTCAGTCGTGGGTTTTTTTTCTCCTGCGTCGTGAATTCATGGATATTCCTATCCAACCAGTCTCCGATCTCCTTCTTAGTTGGATTCTAGTGATACGACATCACACATCTCTTATGCATATTCTGGTCCCAACAACAGAACCATTTGTTGGATTGAGGGGGCCTGACCGAGGTTCAGTGTTAATTAGCCAAACAAATCTCTACACTACTGGCCCTTTTGGCATCAGCTTGTGGAGCGCGAACCGAAGTCTCACCTGAAGTAGTATGGGGGGGATTCTAGAACCAAGTTTCCACACCCTGAGATGGTTGTGATGTCGGTTAATTCCCTCTATCCCTGCCTTTGCATAGGTCACTTAACTCTAGGGCTTGCCAGACTAACCCCTTATTCCGCCCTTCAATACCTCCGTGAAAGGGTACGATCGACCTTCGTGCAGCCCTAACCGGCGACTCAGGTACTTTCGCGCTACTATAGCAACGTACCGTGCAGATTCCCAAATTAGTCTAAGTGACTTGCTTATCTTATCAAACAATTATAGTTAACACCGTGTAAATAGATATCCTTAATTGCGTTTAGTTTTCCAATGTAATTACATTCATTCGTGCATCATATAAGCATAATAAAGGAAATTCATACATAACATATCAAGATGCATCAACATAACAAAGACACAGAAATTGCAGAATATTTCTCTTTATTGATATCTTCCAAGTGATTACAAACTCTATCCACCCTGTGCACACAGCTGTAGGGGTCCGCGCACTCAGCTGCGGACTTCTACCCTAGGCCTCTGCGCACACAGCTACAGGGGTCTGCGTACTCAGCTGCGGACTTCTACCCTAGGCCTCTGCGCACTCAACTGCAGAGCCTACACCTACACTACGACCAAAAACTTAGACTTCTTACTTCAGAGCTATGACTCTCTTACATCATTTTATTTTTTCTAACTACTTAGCTCTTAGCTCTTTTTATACAATCCCATGGTCTGCGGACCATGGGTAGATCTTCTTATAACCGACTTTACTTTACAAAACTAAGGGTGGACAACCCTTTATGACTTATGACACCTTCGTGCTCTGCGACCACAAAACGCGGATTCTTTAGAATTTTATTACAAAATTTGACTCAAACATGGGCTTTTAGCCCCAAAGTTTCCCTTGGGGATCCCGCTCCCAACAGTAGGGTGCCCCTATGGATTAATTGGGACCTTTTTGAGGGTTCCTACTTGCCACATAACTAACCATAGGTCATTGATTGACATAAGGAGGGTTCATGCCAATCAATGAATGACCATGCAGACCTGAAAACAAAGGGGCAACTGTTACGCTTCTGGCCGGTATATGCATATTGGGAACTGTGCCCCTAGATACTTGAATCTGGGGGTTATAACTACACAATGGATGCCAACCATAGAGTTGGTTGAAGGGAGCCATGCTAACCATGCTATATTAAGCATTATAAGGAGTGCTATATGTAGCACTTTGTCGAAGGTCCAGGGGCTAACACAAAAGGAGCGAAACCTGGAATGTATGGGGTTCCACTCGTGGGGTGTCACGATAGGGTTTGAACCTGGGATAGATGGGATTGTGGGGTTCGCCATTAGAGGTGCGATACTAACTGTCAACTGGGGAGGTGGTAGTGGACCAAACGTGTCCACAAAAGCCCATGACCCATTAGTCGTCAATGGGATGGGTGGAAATGTTCCAACGGAAGACAAAGGAGGTACAAATGCAATGGGAACCAAGAGTGGTCCCAATAGATTTGTGATCGGAGGATTGTAAGGAGGAAGAAATCCTGTAGTAAAGAAATCCTCTGGTAAGCTTGAATCGTGGGATGTCCAACTGTTGTGTTAAATCTCAGAGATTGATTACCTGAAGACGGGGAATCTAGTTCATTGGAGCTCAACGAATCCTCCACAGTGAGTGGGGGAAGTTCTAACAACTGTCTAAAGACAAGGGATGGATGTAGCCACGGTGGCTGATAAATTTTATCAGTAAATTTTACAGTGATGTTTATTAAAGTCTCGGTGTTAACACTCTGGAACTTAAAAATAAAATAAAAAATACACTAAGGAAATCAATCAACAAGCAGAGGGAAATGACCCTGTATGATAAGCACCAATCACTGGAGATGAAACCCAATATCACAATGAATAACATAGAGAGTTGGCCAAATGTACAATTACAATTACTCTTAAGCTTCGCTCGAACCTCAAATTAAGGGGCCAAGTACTCTCGTGAAAACGAGCACCCTCCCAAAAACCGAAGATAGAGTAGGTTCGTCTATGTTAGGTACCAGGGAAGCTCGCCCCAGTCACCTTGTGTTCGTCCCTAAAAGTATGGCCACTAAGGATACCTCAAATCACAGACACTACGGGGGGGACATAGTCGCAGATAGTACGTTGTGTGGGCAGGATACCTGAGTCCCTGACTCAGCTTCGATATCCCCGAAGGGATCCCCAATACACAGAATACCCAAAGGAGATGTAAGAAAAGGTAGGCTACCTTCACTTACAGTCCGATGTTGTCTCGTATTTAGCTTCACTTTTACTGGAGTGGTCCCGGATAGTATGAGTGCAGAAGGATTTCTCTCTTTAATGACACTAGTTTTGGTGTATGATCTTGGGCAGTTAACTCACACTACCTATCCCAAGATCCTAGCCTAAACTAATGTGTGTTTACTCTAAAAAGAGTTTCTAATTGATTTTATTAGGTAGATTTTAAATGTACTTCATTAGAGTCTTCGGTAGGGGTGTTGACGTATGAAGTTATATGGGACTCTAACTCAAATCATGCAAAAACAATGCTTGTAAATTTTCACTTTCGATGAATAAGCTGCTTCTACAAAGGGAGAGTCATTCATACATCAATATATATACCATGCATCCTATTCAGTAAAACACTAGCATTACCGACAGAAATTTAATGCTCACTAACAACTATTGAAACCAAATAATGCAAATCTAACCAGTTAAGCATAAAACAATAATTTTTTTTGTATTTTTTCTTTAATGAAAAAAAACTTTAAGAAGTAAAGCTATTTTGTTAAAAAAAAGAATTGTTCAGGACACAAATCAGTCAAACAAGTGCAACTGCAGATCCTTGATCAGTCTACAAGCAGATTTCCCAACCCATGAGGTCATAGAGCAAGTTGTTTATCAAGAAATGGCTGACTAACACTCTGTACTAGAGGCTACAAAGAGTTAGTTTCAGCACTAACGCTTTGTTTGTGAGGACACAGTGCTTTATAAAGCACTGTTTACACTAGTAACCAGCGTTAGTGAGGAAAAATACTCAAAAAATGGGCTATGGGGATCAGATCTAGGGCTGAGCACTGAGAGAAGGGTGTTGTATGGTCCTGAGTGGTTGGAAAGGGAATGAAGAAGTACAGGAAGGCTTGGAAGAAAGAGAGATCTAGGAAATTTCTGGGAAAATTGGGAACTAAGTGTAGTCCCTAGCGGAGTCACCAATTCTGCTATAGGGATTAATGCACGAGTGTTTGGTGATGTAGAAACCCTCAAGGATCTTCTCAGGATCCTTGGCAGACAGTCAGATTAGCTACAACTGTCACAAAGATACATGCATATCTATGTTTAACAAACGAATATCAAAGCAGGAAGAAATTATTACCTCGAGTCTTAGTGTGGTGTTGCTGGAGAGCACAATGCAGATAGGCAGAAGACCCCTAAGTCAGCTCTAGATCAAAACCTGCACATAGCAAAGACAAGCGTAATATCACAACATAAAACATTGATAAACAATGCATGAACATATAAAGATATCTAGTTGCATATATCTAATCCACTCATGCTAATGATATTGAATAAACATACAAATAAGTCATACTATCAACATCTCGGAGTGGACAACACAATTGCAGTTATATATTGATGTAGAAAGAGTGATTACAACCATCAGTTGCATCAGCCTTCCCTTACCCCTCCAACTCCTCTCTCTCTCTCCCTTCTTAACCTCTTCTGATGCCTTAGTCTGAGACTCTACTCGACAATCAAATAGGTAATCTGTTGGGCATGGAATCCCCCCAGGGCATGTTTTGGGGCTTAAAGCCCAAGTTTTGACCAAGTCCATTGTAAAGACTCCGTAATTTGTGACCGCGGAGCGCGAAATCATAATAGATTCATAGGGTTGTCCGCCCTTGTTTTTGTAATATAATGTTGGCTTGATAGACCTATCCATGGTCCACGGACCATGGGATTGTATAAATAGAGCAAGGCCCTAAGTGTAGAAGAGGACATATAGCTAAAGAGAGAAAAGAAGCATGATGAGTCTAAGAGATTGAGTCAAAGTGTAAAGTGTGTATTTGGGTCGTAGAATAGGAGAAGGCTCTGCAGCTGAGTGCGCAGAGGCCGCAGCTGAGAGCGCGGACCCCTGCAGCTGAGTGCGTAGGGTAGGTCGAGTCTGTAATCGTTGGGAGAATTAATAAAGAGAAGTTTACCATATTTCCGTGTATCTTTTCCTGTTTAATGTATAATTGGGTATAAATTGCAAGAGTATTGTTTATTTGTTGTGCGAACTTATATGTGTGTGTTGTATAAATAAATATAACACAAGGCTTCTATTTACGTGAAGGTAACTAACTGGTGAAGGAAAATAGGTAAGATCTCAGGTGCAACTTAGGGAAATAGTGCAGAGCACTGCTCTAGTAGCGCGGAAGCCCCACGGCGCTTGGTTAGGGCTGCGCGAATACAAGTATATCAGGATGCGAAGGCCAGAGAAGTGTGTGAAGAAACCTGCACGCAGGGATGAGCAGTTCGACCGAATCAAACCCTCAGACATCTAAAGGGTGTGGAAACTTGGTTCCAGCACCCCCCCATACTACTTCGCGTGAGACCTCAATTTGCACTCAGCGGACTGTTGCTGAAAGGGCCAGTAGTACAGTGATTTGTTTGGCTAATTACCTCCGAACCTGGGTCAAGCCCCAACAATCCAACAAATGGTTCCGTTGTCGGGACCAAGACCTGCATAGAGCCGTCTGATGTCGTATCACTAGAATCTAACAAAGAAAGGAATTGAAGATTGGTTGGATAGGAAGATTCACGAGTTCACGGCGTAGGACAACAGGAACCCGCGACTATCAAAGGAAGAGTGGTTAGACTTCTACTTATACACAGAGATCCATGAAATTTTCTTCACATATTTCCCTACTGAGCTATATGAGTGGATCGCGAAGCTAGCATATAACCAAGGAAAGTGTAAGCTCGACAGACCTATTGTATGGACTCCAGAATTGGTGTGTAGATTAGAAGTGTCGGAGGATAAGATCGTGCGCACTGTTGATCATTGGCTCGGTCGAATTATAGGAGGATTCATCACCGAGTTCGCGGTAGATACTTCAGTCAACTATAGCGAGGCAAAACGTTGCTTCCTCAAAGGGTCGCGAGGTAAGTACGTTAAATATTTGAACACTTGGATTAAAATTCTACTATGTGAAGAATGGGTTATGTGAATAAATTGATGTTTGGGGCTCGCGAAGTGGGAGAATCTACAGAAATGAAGGTAGTACAAAACTAGAAACTAGCCCCTTGATTTCACCTCCGCGAGGGGGCAAGGAAGAGCTCGCAAAGGTCTCACCAAGAAGTGCAATCAATTTTATAAGGAAAAGAATTCCGCGCATACCAGCCCCGCTAATCTGATATGACCATATACTAAAAACTGATGTAGAAGTGATTAGCCATCTAAGAATTGAATGTTAACTGAAAGTGCGGAAATCGAGCAAAATTGCTTTAGCAGAACACTTTACGACAGTTGATAAACCATAAGAAAGATGCAAAATAGAAGTATAAACAGTGAAAACATAGATATACCAGACAATAGGATTGATTAAGGAGTTCATCCCTGATGGACTACGTCTCCGGGTCCGCTTTCAAGATGGGCGACCGTTTTTATTAGGAATGAGAAGGAAGAAGTCGATTACATAGTGATTTGGATATACTGAACTTGCACACATGAAATTTTGACCTTTGTCATCATATAGCTCTATGAACCAGCTTTCCAATGCCACTTACGATTTCCAA
The DNA here is from genome assembly GCA_031772625.1 of Pinus tabuliformis. Lineage (NCBI taxonomy): Eukaryota > Viridiplantae > Streptophyta > Pinopsida > Pinales > Pinaceae > Pinus > Pinus tabuliformis. The sequence goes on along the minus strand of CM062815.1, from coordinate 1,123,328,926 downwards.
ATCCGACTCCGGATGCTCCTTAAACACTAAAAACAAAATCGCCTGTATCCCTCCAGAACCTGCATACAAAAGCTGAAAACCACTCCAATGTTTTTCAAAGGACAAATCTACCTTAAAAAGGCTTGTAGGTACATAAAAACCTCCTCTGACTGCATTCGAGGTGAATTAGCTGACTTCTGGGGTTGAATTGGTTGATTTAAGCCACCTCAGGGCTTAATCATGGTCATGGAATTAATTGAAAACCAATTTTAATTCAAAAAACCCAAATATACATTGTAAATTCCCGAATACTGTTAGCGGTTAGCCTAACCGAGTAGAGGTGCTAACAGTCCATGTGACTGGCGCTGTTTTTCATGGTTTAAGTGCCGTCAGTTCCGCTGTTGGTTTAGAACTGGTGGTTTAACTGCAACTGTTCAGATGTTGATGTTGTGGTTTGTAAACACTACGCGGTCAGTGGTCAATTCTGTGGTTATGAAGACCCCGACAGCCAACAACACAATGTTCACATGGCATAGTTATCCAATGTGGTTATGAGCTAGCGGTTAGGCGTTGTTTAAGTTTTATTTGCAATGTATTTTGTAAACTCCGACGGTTTATAATATCGTGGTCACATGTCCTCTGCCGCGGTTAACAAGCTCGGTGGTTAGGACTGTGATTTTAATTGTATTTGCATTAAAATAGGCCGAGAGCATAGGTTAGGTTTCAGCATTAGGTTTAGGACTTAGGTAATGTGGTTGTCAATGTATTTTAATACATAGATGTAATGTATTAGGGTTAACACTTAGGTTAGGATTATGGTTTGTAGATCTAGGCTTAGATCATAGGTTTTGACATATGGTTTAGCATAGATTAGGATTTAGTGCTTAGGCAAGAATGCATTAGGATTCTTAGGGTAAACAAATGATGAATATATAGCTTAGGAGTTAGGGTTTAGGTCTAGGCTTAGGTAAATAGTTTCTTTTAACTTTTCAAGACCCATGTCGGCTCTGCAAAGCGACATCGGTGAAACTGAAGCCTTTACCAGACGATTGACCCTTGTACATCCTTGTGGTCTCGTGCGACATTTGTCAACATTGCATGATGATGACCATCACATCTTTGTAACTGACACTAGTGGCGATGACGATAAGACTATGTCGTCGACCAGGTACTTTAACTTTGAATCCTTTTACACAATCAACTATATCAATCATAAATCCTGCAAAGTCGGACGACAAAACACATGTCGTCGACCAAACCCTGGTGGAACTATCGATGACATAATTCAACAGCCAGATACAACATAACATAAACTAAATGCCATGAAACCATAACTACGAACATTACTTGAACAACCTGATCATAACCAACACTATCGATCTGTCGAAGCTAAACTAAAGCGACGACGACACTAAACGACACCCATGAACACTGATGACGACACTTTGAACACTTGTGAAATTGGATTGATGGATCCTCCTAGATCATCCACCCACACCACCGCCAGTTTCACCATCTTCACTCCCATCTTCGCCCATACCACCTCCGCCACCATCGCGAATCAACATGGCGAATGCAATAAAGTTGCCAGTGGTCAAGGGAGTAGGGAATGAAGAAATGGACCAGTTTTGGTTAGTGATAAAACTTGTATGGGAAGCACAAGGAGTCACAGATGACAATATAAAGAAAGTGACGTTGGTCAGTGCTATGCAGGATCGCGCGCTGACCTGGTACATTAAGCATTCCAATGACAATCCGAATGCGGGGATCGTAGATATTCAAATTGCGCTAAACAAAGAATTTAGTAGGCTGAAGTCAGAGGCGCAGTCGATCATTGGATTCAAGGAAATCACAATGCTACCAGGTGAGATGCCTTGGGATTTGGATCAGAGACTGAAGTGCACAATTTGTGAAGCTAACATGACGTTGACGGATGGACAACACCGTGAATGGTTTGTAGCATCGTTAACACTGCATCTAAGGAACACGCTGTCACAACAGAGGCTAACAACTCAGGCCGAGGCCTTGGAGGTCGCGATGAGATTGCACAAGACCCTGATACAGGATCCCAACCTGGGATTTCAGCAGATTCATGCACATTGTGCCTTGAGATGCAGAGTTTGAAACAAGACAGGACAACTCACCTAGAAGTGTGCGATGAGGTATGATGCATAAAGTGCAAGGGTCAGGGACATTACAAGGACCACTGCCCAGTGTTCGCGAATTACCTCATGGGGGGGAGGACCAATGCCATTGAGATCAGAGGCACAAGCAGGACCGAGCACGGTGCCTACATTATGGTGCACGATTTGTGAGATAGGAGGAAAGCATGCTACAGATAATTGCCATTTATTGCAAAAGTACAAGCATAATTCACAACAGTTGTTCTATAATTTCTGTAGATAAGTGGGACACGATGAGCACAACTATAGAAGTTATGAGCTGATGATGGAATGGAATCCTACCTACAGAGTTCAGGCTGAAATGCAAGCCCTTGACCAGAACGCAGGGATGGCGCGAACCGGATTTCAAGGGCACGGACGAGGTCGAGGTGGAGGAGGACCAGGAAGAGGTTGTGGACCACTAACATGGTACAATTATGGAGGGCTAGGACATTATGCCCGCGATTGTACAAATCCAATGTGGCCATCATGCTTGTATTGTACATTGTTTGATCATGAGACGGAGGATTGTCCCACCCTAATAGCAAGGTTGCGCGATAAAGGAGCACTCCAACCTCCCCCGACCCAAAACCTACAAATGATGAGGTCTGAGTCACGCGAGGAAGACACTAATGTGAATATTGTGCTCTGAAATGGAATTACGACAGGGGATGACAAAAGCAAGTAGCCTGAAGAAAGTACTTGGGTTCACAAGGCTCCAACAAAGGAACTAGAGTTTGATTTGGAGCACGCTAAGGAAAGCTTCATGGAAGCAAAGAGGAGCTTCGTTGATGCCTCCACTTTAGGAAGTAAAGACATACCGGAGCCAGAAATGAACCCATCAATGCTCACAACGTTCCTGGACACATGCATGAAGCTGCTGCGCGACAACAAGGTTGTAAAGGGACTGTAGGAACTCATAAACAGATGCGTTGGGACCGTGCCAGGAGAACTGCGTGTAGTCCGGAAGCTCGGAAAGCACACGACATGAACAGGAAGGGAAATGAGATTGACCATGTAGATTGGAGAATATGAGATGGACCAAGTGATTCTGGATCTAGGATCGGATGCGAACGTCCTGCCGAAGCAAACATGGGAGCACATGGGAAGGCCTACGCTACAATGGTCTCCTATCCAACTACAAATGGCAAACCAGCAAAAGTTCCTACCTATGGGGAGATTGCAGGGAATCACACTGGATATCGAAGGAGCAAGCGCGTTAGCAGATTTCGAAGTAATAGAGATTGTTGATGACAACAATCCCTACCCCACACTAATAGGAATAGATTGGGCTACTGACATGAATGGGGTGATCAATCTAAAGAAGTGAAAGATGATTTTTGAGAAAAAGTCTATGCGCTTAATTGTACCTTTGGACCCTACAGAAGGATCGCGCTACACAAAGCCAGTGCGCGACTATGACAGCGACGACGATTTGGATTGCATCTACAAGATAACCATGCAAGAACAAGACTAGGTGAATCCAACCGCAGATGGACAAATCTCATGGGAGCGTGAAAGCTCCTGCACATTGGATTCTGACAAAGAGATAGAACGATGGCAGAATCGGTTACACGAGGTAACCACACTGAACTGTAACATGATGATGAGATCGTTGCACTGCGTATCGACGAAGGTAAGGGATCTACCTACGTATGATGGGTTAAGTGAGGTAGATGACTTCCTGAATAGATTTGAAAGTGAGGTGTCGAAACAACAACGTTTCGAAGCTTTGAAATGGGTATTGTGCACTACGCCCGCAAGGTGGTGGGGTACACACCAAAGGAGCTTCGAGGATTGGCGCAAATGTAGAAGGATGATGCGCATGTGGTTTGGGAAGCCTCATATGTGGTTAAAAGACAAGTATGACAGACGGGATGATCCACGTGCACACCTCGCCAAATGGACAAAAGTCTATGGGGAAGAGCCACAACCTGAGTGGGTGCACCTATTCTATCATACCTTGGATATTATACCCATGAACTGGTATATAGAGACAGAGCTCTACCATGGAAAGAGTGAATGGGATATCTTGTGTGAAATATTCTTGTTAACCTTCACATTTGAGGATCTTTGGTGGGATACTGTTGATGATGCGCTACAAGCAACAAAAGCAATTATCTTTAAAATACCCCAGGAGCCAATGGGAGTGCTTCAGCCTGCATGGGTGACCCAGCTAAGCTGCGCGCTGGAGTGTTACGACGTGAATATTGAAGAAGATGACGAAGATCTGCGAAAGGTTAACATTCCAGAAACGGAAGGCTATCGCGAGGTTCAAGGACCATTGATTGAAGACCCTAACATAACCGCATCGGTAAAGACAAAGCAGGTGAACATTGGTATGGAGGCCAAACCTAAGTATGCAACGCTTGGCGACTATTGGGATGACGCGACGATGGATAAGGTTGCTGAGTTACTTCGCGAGTACCAGGACTTATTCCCGACCAAGATCACGGACTTAAAGGGGATCATTGGTGATTTAGGGATGATGAAGATCACCTTAAAACCCAATGCGAAGCCGGTTAAGTAGAGGCCTTACCACTTGAATCCGAAGTACAAGGAAAAGGTCCGCATAGAACTAGACAAAATGCTCACAGCTGGAATCATTGAGCCAGTGGAAGAATCCAACTAGGTAATCCCTATGGTAGTGCAGGAAAATAAGCAAAAGGGCGAGATAAGAATATGCGTGGACCTTAGGAAATTGAATGATGCATGTGTGCACGACCCATTCCCAACTCCATTCACAGATGAAGTATTGGAAAATGTCGACGGGCAAGAAGCATATTCTTTTACTGATGGGTTCTCAGGGTACCACCAGATCAAAATCGCGCTGGAAGATAGGAGCAAGACCACCTTCGCGACTGAGTGGGGCTGCTTTCAATACATCGTTATGCCGTTTGGGTTGAAGAATGTGCCGGCCATATTTTCGCGCATAGTTGTTGCAACATTCAAAGAATATATCCACAAGTTCCTAGAGGTCTATCTGGATGATTGGATTGTATTTGGATTGGTTAAGCACCATGTAGCAAGCTTACGCTTGATGCTGGATACTTTCCGACAACACCAAATCGCGTTGAACCTCAAGAAGTGTACATTCCTCGTTCCCTTTGGGACATGTGGTCTACAAACAGGGACTAATGGTAGACCCCATGAAGATTGTAGTGATTCTAAATTTGGAAGCACCGTGAAGTGTTAAACAGCTACGCAGCACCCTGGGACATAGAGGGTACTACAGGAAGTTTATCAAAATCTATGCCCAGACCACCACGCCAATGGAGAAACTATTGAAAAATGATGTCATGTTCTGCTGGAATGATGATTGCATGAAGAGCTTGGATGTACTAAAAGAGAAATTGGCCTCCACACCAATCCTGGTCTTCCCAAAATGGGATGTGGAGTTTCATGTCCATGTTGACGCATCGTGTATAGCGCTGGGAGTGGTACTAACATAGGAGGGTGGAGAGGGCTTGGATCACCCTATCACGTTTGCGAGTCGCAGGTTGTCTAAAGCAGAAAAGAACTATTCCACAATCGATCGCGAGGGGTTGGCTATGGTGTACACTCTCCAAAAATACTGGCACCATTTTGCCAGGGGGATACTTCAAGATGTATACAAACCATTCCACACTAAAATACTTGGTTAATAATCCTGTGTTGGGGGGCGCATATGCAGGTGGCTCTTATTGTTCCAAGAATATGATTTTGACGTCGTTGTGAACCCTGGGCGCATGGATATAGGACCGAATCACTTGTCGCAAATTGAGACGGGAAAGGAACCTACTAATTTGGAGGAAGGATTACCTGATGCACAACTCTTTGTTGTGTGTGTAGCAGATGAACACTTTGAAGATATAATCCAATTTTTGACAACGGGGACCACGCCAAAAGAATACATCGTCCAGCATAAGAAGGAACTGGTGGTGTGCGCGGCTGATTTTTCTGTCATCGTGGGGCACCTATATAAGATGGGCAATGATGAGATACTGCGAAGGTATGTACCTGAATACGAACGAAGTCAGATCCTCGCGAAAGAGCATGGGGGCACTACAGGAGGACACTATGCAGGATGAGCGACCATGCAAAAGATTCTCTGCGTAGGGTTGTGGTGGCCAACCCTTCATCAGGATTCAAAAGCACATTATAAGGCCTTTGATATATGTCAAAGAACAGGTAAAACATCATGGAGGGATGAGATTCCTTTGAATCCACAAATGACGTTATAGCCCTTCGAAAAGTGGGCAATCGACTTTGTAAGACCTATCAAACCTTAGGGAAAGACAGACGGGAGATACATTATCACTGCGACAGAGTACCTAACTTGTTGGGCAGAAGCCCAGCAAGTCAAAGACTGCACGGCCGCCACGACTGCAAAGTTTTTGTTTGAACACGTGTTGACTCGATTTGGATGTCCGAAAATCTTGATGAGTGATCATAGTACACATTTCCTAAACGAAACCATCAGCGTGCTAATAGAAGAGTTTCAGGTGTATCATCAGAAAAGCACACCATATCACCCACAAGCCAACAGGATAGTGAGCATTTAACAAAACACTGGAGTCTACGTTGACCAAAGTATGCAACACACAGTGAAGTGATTGGGACCTGCGCGTACCTGCAGTACTATGGGCTTATAGGAGAACTTGCAAGAAACTGACGGGACAGACACCTTTCTGGTTAGTTTATGGTGTGGAAGCTATCATGCCAATGGAGTATATTGTGCCTAGTCTGCACATAGCAGTGCTCACAGGTACGATGGACCGCGAAGCTTTGGAAGAGCGGCTCGCGTAGTTGGAAGAACTTGAAGAGGAACGGTTCCTGGCCGGCTTCCATCAGCAGGTACAAAATGATCCTAGATGACTTTTTACTCAAAAATGAAATTCAAAGGATGCTTCTGAAAATATTCCCATTGCATAGATATTTTCAATATGAATCTAATGCAATTTGAATGGGCTAAAATGGACTTCGGATGATGAATTTATTGTAGTAAGAAGTTTTCCCATTGTCCTTTGAAAAGGAGGCAAATTCTTATAAAAATGGGCTTAAGAACTTATAAGGAAAAATCGCATTAGAAGGGTTTAAGGAGGACTTAGACCAAAGGCAAAAGGACTCCCCCAAAAGCGATCTCCGACATATCGCATCGAAGGTAGGCCTTAGCACGATATCGGGACCCAGGCGGAGCCGATTGCGATATGCGATGATCACCGTCAGTGATCAGCGATCATAAGAGATAGCACTAAGAGCCATGCGACATGTGACTTGCGATTGCGATAATCGCATAGGAGTATGGCCAAAAAACCCAATACACGGGAAAAATACAGAAATCCCATAAATCTGGATTTCAAAAGTTATGAAATCATGCTTATAAACTCTATCAGGTCCGCCTTTTATCGGCATATCGCAATGTGCATTGGCCTTTGTATCGGGGATCACCGATCGCCGATCAAATCAGGACCATCCATTCTTTTTCCGATCTGACGGTTGATATCGCACATCGCATATCGCTATCGCTACAGCTCGGGGGTTCTTTCCATATACCATGGAACACGCCGATGCCGATCCGCTGATCCGATCATCACAATCACAAGTCGCACGTCGCATGGCCCTTAGCGCTATCTCCTCTAATCGTCGATTGCCGATGCCGATCATCGCATATCGTAACCATCTCCGCCTGGGTCCCAATATCACACTAAGGCCTACCTCCAGTGCGATATTTCGGAGATCGCTATCAGGGGAGTCCTTTTGCCTCGAGTCTTGAGTCTCCATGGAAAGGAAATTCTATATGCTATGTGGAAAGCACTGACAGACTTGTATCAGAACAATAGTGACCAAAGGAAATTGGAACTAAAGGACAAACTTTGAAAAATCAAAATGGAGAAAGGCAAGACTATTCCAAAATACTTGACCAAGTTCACTCAATGTCGTGATGAACTTGGAAGCGTTGGAATCACTATTTCTGAGGATGATATGGTGAGTCTTGCTCTTCTGGGACTCCCAAATAGTTGAAATAGTTATCAGGACTATGTTAATGGTCGGGAGAAGTTGCGAGATTGGGAACGACTATGGTTGGATTTAATACAGGAGGAACACCAAGGATGGCTCTTCATCAAAGACTGATGATGAATAGAATTGTGCCTTAGCGACTAAGGCGAAGAAGGAGAAAGGGAAAGATTCCCATTCCAAATCATATTCTTGCCATGGAGGTAAGAAGAAAGACATGACAAAAGTCAAGCGCTTTCATTGTCATGAGTTGTGCCATTTTGCTACAAATTGTCCACTCAAGAAGTCCAAGAAGGCATCCTTAGGAGGAGTGGCGGGTGAGGCTTTGGCCTCTCAATTTGAATTGGACTTTACCCTCATTACATGCATGGTGTCATCAATGATGGGAAGTGTATGGTACTTATACAGTGGAGCTTCATTCCACATGATTAGCGACAAGGAGTTATTCAGTGACCTAGAGGAGAAATATCTCCATATGCATATCGAGATGGGTGACGATGGGAGGTATAGTGCTACTAGATTGTGCATGGTTACTTTTAAGAGGGAGAATGGGGCTCCACTCACTTTGAAGCCCGAGCTGAAGAAGAACTTAGTATCCAATGCCATGCCTTAGGATAGAGGTTATGATGTGATCTTCTCGAAAGGAAGGGTGTTCCTTCGACACATAGCCACGAGTCAAGTAAAGAAGATAGGGATTTGGGTGAAGAATCTCTATAAGATGCAGGTAGAGGGTTGTGCTGCTTTGAGCATGAAAGTAGAGATGGTGCAGAGTTGAGACGTTGGTGAGTTGTGGCACAAGTGATTAGGTCACTTGCATCATGGGGCTTTGAAGATCATGCAACAAATCTCCACCGGTTTCCCCAAAGGTACTCTAGACCAAGTTGATACATGCAAGGAGTGTACTTTGGGTAAATACATCAAGTATTCCTTTCAAAAAAGAGATAGTCGAGCAAAGGCTATTCTAGAGTGAGTCCATTCAGATGTGTGTGGACCATTCTCGACAGCATCCACGACCAAACACAAGTATTATGTTATATTTGTTGATGACTTTTCTAAAAAATGTTGGATATTTTTCATGCAGAAAAGGGATCAAACCTTCACAAAGTTTTGTGAGTTTAAAGCATTGGTGGAGAAAGAGTCGGGCAAGAAGGTTAAATCTATATGGAGTGATAATGGTGGTGAGTATGCCTCCAACGAGTTTAAGAACTTCTGTGCAAGTGGAAGGGATTAAACTAGAGTTGACGGCACCCCATAACCCTCAGGAGAATGGGGTGGCTGAGAGGAATAACATAAGCATAGTAGGGGCAATGAGTGTGATGTTTCATGATCAAGGCCTCCCACTACACTTGTGGGCTGAGGCATGCAACACAACGGTTTAAGTTCAAAATCGTAGTCCACATCGAATACTTGGGATGAAGACACCAGAGGAGGCTTATTCTAGTAAGAGGTCAGATGTTGGTCACTTCAGGATTTTTGGGTCATCGGTATATTTCCATATGACCAAAGATGCATGGATGAAGCTTGAGCCGACAGTAGAGTTGGGGATATTTGTGGGGTACACTGATACACCTCACAACTATTAGGTGTACTTTCCGACCAACGATATGATAGTGGTTCACAAGGATGTCGGATTCGATGAGGAGAAGGCAATGCGAGTTTACCTTGAGAGGGAGCTTAAACTATATGTGGTTGAGGAGCTTTTAGCTCCTAAGGTTGAGGAGCCTTAGATTGATGTGGAGCAGCCACATGAAGAGGATCCAGGAGTGGAGACATCCACTCAAGTAGAGTCTTCCAGAGATGGCAGAAAGCGCACCAGAGAGGCGGATATATTAATTTCAGATGCTAGAGAGAATGTGGGAGCACCTAAATCACAACGCAAACAGAGGAGGTCACCTAACAAGTATAGTGGATACATGGCTCTTATGAGTAGATGTGTTGTGACAGAGCCATCTTCCTTTGAGGAAGCAGTGCAACAGCCGATTTGGCTTGATGCCATAGTGGAGGAGTATGATTCCATAGTTCGGGATGTGGTCCCAAGACTGGAGGATAAGTTTGTGGTGAGCTCCCATTGGCTTTACAAGGTAAAGCAAGCTGCATATGGTAGTGCGGAGAAGCATAAGGCTAGATTTGTGTTCTGTGGCTTTTCACAAGTAGAGGGGATAGACTATGATGAGACCTTTGCTCCTATTACAAGGTACTCATTGATCAGATCTATATTGGCACTATCAGCGGATATGGGTTGGAAGATACATCAGATGGATGTAAAGACAACCTTCCTTAATGGCATGTTTAAGGAAGAGTTGTACATAGAGCAGCCTGAAGGTTTTGAGACCTTCGACCGTGAGTCACATGTGTGCTGACTCAAGAAAAAGGTATATGGGCTAAACCAAGCACCCCATCCTTGGTACACCAAGATAGATAGCTACTTCATTGGGTTGGGCTTCATGAAGAGTGAAGCGGATGCAAACTTGTACCACATAGTGGTGGAAGGTAAATTGTTGATCATTGTACTTTATGTTGATGATCTAATACTAATAGGTGATGATCAACTGATCAAATCTTGCAAGGAGGACCTTGAAAGAGAGTTTGAGATGAAGGGCATGGGGCTTATGCATTACTTTTTGGGAATTGAGGTATGGCAGGGTGATGGGGAGTTGTTTGTGTATCAGGGCAAGTATGCCAATGAGATACTTAGGAGATTTCTCATGGAGAGTAGCAAACCCATGGAGACTCCTTTAGCAGGGCATTGGCAAAAGGAGGATGCTAATTCAGGGGTAGTGGAAGCTACTGTTTATAGGCAACTTGTGGGTTCAATCATGTACTTGGTGAACACACGACTGAATATGTGCAATGAAGTTAACTATCTTATTCAAGCAATGGTTAGGCCTACCAAGATGTATTGGAAGGCATAAAAGCATGTATTGAGATACCTCAGGGGCACTTCTTAGTATGGATTATGATACACACGAATAGAGGGAGTGAATCTTCAAGGCTTCACTGATTTAGATTTGGTAGGGAGTCCATCCGACAAGAAAATCACATCGGGAGGGATCTTCAGTATTGTGTCAACGACATTTTCTTGGTACAACAAGAAACAAAGATCGGTTGCACTCAATTCGGCAGAGGCAGAGTACATGGCTGCGAGTTAGGCAGCATGTGAGGCCATATGGATGAGGAAGATTCAAGTTGTTTTGTTTGGTCAACAGATGGATCCAACTGTGATTTACTTCAATAATCAGAGTTGTATCAAACTCTCTGAAAATCCAGTTTTTCATGATCGGTCCAAGCATATTGATATCCGATATCATCATCTTAGAGATTGTGTATTGAGGCGGATTATGTCGTTAGAGTACATTCCCACGGAGGAGCAAGATGCTGACATTTTGACAAAGGAATTATCAAGATTTAAATTTGATTTTCACAGAGACAAGATCTGGGTAGTTGATAATCCCTTTCCTGTTGAGAGGGAGTGTTGAGAAATGGCAGCAAAAAATTCCAGTTTAATTTGTCCTTGAATTAAACAGAGAATTAAAATCGAATTCCATTCTCATAGCAACTTGTAAATAGTTAATTAAGTTTAATTAACTTAATTATCTTAGGAATTTCGATTTGGAAGTCTTTTTATAGTCATGTATATGTTCTCCCTAGATTTTAGGGGTCCGGTATGAGTTTAAATTGAGTTGTAATTAGATAACTCAGTTTACTGAGTTATGGTAAGTTAAATTAGTTCTAACTATTTGTGGAAATAATAGAGGACTAATAGTTAGTTGGTGCACTAGTGCATCCACAAGTGCTACTCCAGTTAACTAAAGATTCCCTCATGAGAAACTCATGCATGTCAGTTCAAAGAAAGACCCAGTTGAAACTAGAGTGCAAGGATAGTGTATTATCAGTGGTATGATTTACTGAGTTGTAAATATCATGCACGTAATCAGAGAAGGACCTATGTTTGGATTGCGTAGTTTTGGAAGCATGAATTCCCTTTAAATACAGGTTATTCATCCTAGGAATTGCACAAGGAAATAGGGGCTTGGCAGGTAGTGGAAATTGGCTAAGTGTTGGATAATAGCGGGCTTGTGAGGTAGAGAGTTGAGCATACTTTTGCGGAATTGTTCTTGTGAGGACAAGTTTTGTATCTTCACTCACAGTTATGATTTAATGCAATACATATAGGCGGGGTTTTGGGTTGTGGCTTTCCCAAGGAAAAATTATTGTGTTATGTGCCATTGATTTGTCTTCTTCTTGTTCATATTGTTTTCATCGATCTATTGGCTTTCGTTGGTTAAAAGTATTTGTAGATTCTTTCCCTGTGCTTTAGTACATTGCATGAGTTGTGAATCTACAAGACATTCTACAATTAAACAAACTCATATTCTGGTGTCCAAGGTACCACATGGCACCCTCTGATTGGGAAACATGACACCACTAGATTGGTCCGCCTCTCACCCTGTTAGCCACCTAGGTTGTGCCCAGTCAATAACATGTTGCCACATCATCTACCAATTCAAACATTGTCATATTTCCATGTGTTAGATTCAACCTATGTCAAGTGTCATCTATATGCCCTACCACGTGGCACCCTAATAAGCTATTGCATGTCACTATTCCCTTCATTTTTTTCTTTTTGCAATAAAACTTCAAAATGCAATAACTTTCTCATACAGACTCAGTTTGACACAATTCACATTGTGTTGGAATTATCTTGTTGAGATATTAGACTTAGTGTTATTTCCATCAAAATTTGGGGACTTCTTTTAGGCCATCCTAGATCCTCCTAGATCAACTACCCAACTCTCCTATGGTTTTGGAAACTTATTGCTTTGTTGGTTATCTTTTGAAAAGGATCCAATATTCACAGCGCTCTGAGACTATAACGTTGGTTGTTATAATCAAGTGGTGGGCTTTGTAACTGTCATTTTATGGCCTAGTAATACCGAATATTAATTGGGTTAGCTTCTTCCAACAGATGATCAATTGGCATCCCCTCTTGGCTTGGCATGGATGGTTATCTCTCCAGTTCTGGAGCTCCAACTGAGGTGCCCACCTCCTCTTAATTGTTATGATTATTTTGTCTAAATTCTTGCTTTTGGTTGGCAATAGGATAACTATATGATGATGTATTTCTATGTAGGCTTTCATGCCCTTTTTTAGTCATGTTTGGCCCTAGTTATCAGGTATATAGTCGGAATAGTGCTACTAGTAGTTTAGTAGTTTATTACTATGTCTTTGGGACGAAAAAACTTTTCTTCCACCACTGGTTTAGTTCCGTAGTGGCAAACTACGACTGGAAAAACTCTAAATATAACTTGGTTTTTTAATTAATCAAAAACTCAATAGCAGCATGCAACATGACTCCATAAACTTCATATATGGGTATTTTCCCACTTAATTCATCATAATAACCATGATGGATTTCACCCACATTAAAACAAAATGTATTTTTTAAATATTTGAACCATATTAAAAAAGAAAAAAAACAATAACAAAAACAAAAAAAACCAAAAAAAACCAAAAAAACTCAAAGCTCATAAACTTAGTTTTCCTCTTATAACAAAACAACTTAGAAAAAATAAGGAAAAATCCACACTTTCTTTAATATTTGAACCAAACTCAAGACAAGAAAATCTCATAAACTTGGTTGTCCTCTAATGACAAAACAACTTAGAAAAAATAAGACAAAATTCACACTTTCTTCAAGATAGATTACATGAAGTCATTTCTAAGCATAAATTGAAATCCTTATTATTTATAAAGAAATATTGTATCATTTTTGTTAATATGTTGTAGGTGATTCCTCTCAACAAGTTATTATTATTATTATTTTATTTTGTTATATATTTTAAACTCAAAAGAATAAACAATACTTAAATCATCCCCAACCTCTCACAAGGATATATTAAATATTCCCTCCTTAAATAATGTAATTTTCAAATCACTCTAATTTCCATGAGGTTGTGTTAACTTTTATATATCCTATAATTATTTAGTTTTGTGACTTTACTAACAAGTCTAGTATGGAAATGTTAGCAAATTGCTTCATCGAAGCTTTTATAAAAAGTTTAATGGATTAATGGAATGTGCAAAGTTTTGGTTTTTTAATAATGAGTTTTTATTAGCTATTTCATTTCAAAATGAATTGAATCTTATATATGTTAAAATTTAATTTTCAAAATGGGGATTTTTATCTACACCCACTTAAATTTATTTTAGTTCTCGATTTATCAAGCATCGAGAGGGATCAGACATCTTTTAGAGTGAAAAGATCTCTCTCTATATATACATACATTCACGACACCATGGGTTGGAACTGAACTGGAACCAAAAATCAACCAATGATAAATTGACTATATTACCTCAATTTTATTTTATTTTATTTTTTTAAACTTTATGTAATTTGACTAAGTAAAAATGTTTACATAACATAACAGCACTGGATATTATAACATAACTTCCATACTAGGCTAGAGAGTGCCTTTCAGCGCAAAAATGTAATAATTATAAAAAAATTATAACTAATTTTTTTTTGTTCTACCATTTCTGGATTACTCACATTGATTTTTTTTTTGGTCGAAGTTTTGAGCCATAAAATGTGGCTCATCCTCAAGACAAAGATAACAAATATGATCAAGCAATGAGAGATAAATAAGTGAGAGATGCACGAAACAAGACGTTAGGTTAGTTGAACTTTAGGAGTTCAAATATTAAAAAAATATTTTTTTACAGGAGTTCAGATATTTTTTTTATAATATTTGAACTCCTAATATTCAACTAACCTAACATCTCATTCCCCGCATCTCTCACTTATTTATCTTTCATTGCTTGATCATATTTCTTATCTTTGTCTTGAGGATGAGCCACACTTGATGGCTCGAAACATTGACAAAAAATCCTTTGATGTGACTAATCTGGAAAGGGTAGAACAAAATTACTCTTCTCACACAAGCCTCTACTCTGAAACTAAAGTTTTGTTGTCTTACATTTTTTCTTATATCATTTTGTTTTTTTTGTTCTTTATAGTTTTGGAAAATTTATTGATATATTTATCATATAAAAGTGTGAAACCTTAATTTGAATAGTTAAAAAACAATTTTCTTTCATTATTTTTTTTTCCATTATTATTATTATTTCATATTTAAGGATTTTATAACGAAAAATATGAAAACTATAGATTCTGATCATTTTTTTCCTTAGAATATTCTTGTTTTTAATATGTATAAATTTTTATTGAATATGTCTCTCTTGGATACCACAAGACAAAGTCTATGCTTCCTTGCAAGTACTTGAAAATCCTATTTATTGCATTCACACGAGTCTCCTTTGGATTTGATAAAAAAAATTGAATACTCCTATTACTTGCATAATGTACTGTCTTGAGATTGTTAAATAAAGTAAACTACAAATTATAGACATACATTTTCTTATCTACCTCTAGAGGTTCATCATCTTTGTTGAGTTTATAACTTGCTATCATGGGTGTGCTCATGCATGCACAATTATCCAAGCTAAATTTCCTCAATATTTCCTTAAAATATTTAATTTGAGAAATCAAAATTCCTTTTATTAATTGATGAATCTGCAATTCAAGAAAAAGGAACAATTCACCCAGTGTATAAATTTAAAGTTTCTCTTGCATATCAAATGTTTACTCATGAAATAAACATCACTACAAAAAATTATATCATCTACATAAACAACAATAATCAACAAATTATCATTCTCAACTTTGATATAAAGGTTGTTATTCGTTGTCACTTTCTTAAAATCTTGTTGTTGGAGGCATAGTTGGTCTACTTAATGGGCTACTTCAAATGTTGGCATGTTCATGTGATGCACTATCCCCACCTGAATGAGAGCCACCTTCCCTGTTATTGCTTTGCAAGTTAGGTTGCCTAATCTGCAATTTGAGAAGTTCCACAATTGTCTCTTGAGTGGCGGAGATCTTTTGTAATGCATTTTCAAGCTTGGTGCTTCTGTGACCACCCATTTGTTCGTCTAACTCTTCCAGCTCTACTTGGTCTTTAGTGATGATCTCTTTATTTTTCCCTCCTTGACTTTTAGCCTTCCTTCCTTTCCAACTGATAACAATCCCTTTTTGTTTTTCTTTTCTTGGAATCCCACAGCTGGCCAAGATTGTGGCTCTGATACCAATGTAATAGAATTTTAGCTAATATGTTAAAATATTTTCAGACATCAAGAACTCCCATAAACCATATATAAGATAAGATAAGATAAGATAATTATATTTATGTCCAACCAATGACCACTTGAGTACACTGCTGCATATACAAAGCGGGAAAACCAAACGGTCTCCTATAAAATATACAATGCATGAAGTGAATCAAAGATACAATGCATGAAGTAAATCAACATCTGGCCCTCGCGGAGAAGATCCAGGAGCTAATAGGTCTAAGGATCAGACCCATCTTTGCTAACATCTAACGCTGAATGAATAACACTGAAGAAACTCAACAAAGTATGTTGGCCCGATGAAGAGCCGATGGCAAGTGTAGACTATCCACTAAATCGTATCCTGGGGGGTTCACACATTGCTGAATGTTGGAGGACCTAGTTTGTCTCCCAAGAATGGATCTGAGACGGAATTGCTGCTGGGGTCTCGTGTCGCAGGGTGAGGTCCAATAGATCCTCACTGATCTGAGTCTGGATACGTACTAGTATCAATCGATCTCTCGGTGCTCGTGTCTGAAGGCAGTACCGTGAAAAATGAATTGAGCAAAAATCATTTTATTCAAAGAGGAGCTCTAGGAACATTTTGAGTGCATATGAGTGGGCCCTAAAAGATTTAATGAAATAGACAATAGATATGAGTAACAATCCTTAACATGGGGTTTAACGGTAAGTTTCGCTGGGTGAAACCCACGAGATGAAGGTTCAAATCTCATTGAGTATATGCCCTGTTGTGTCTTGGCTAGAAGAGTAGGCGACCCTAGAGCGGACATCTCGGCTCTTGTTGAGGCATAAGTTAATTGCTATTGTGTGCGGCTTGCATGTTGTTGCACCTAGCCTAGGTTTATAGTGGCAGCCGGTTGGATTTGATCCTAGGTCTGTTCAGGATAACTCTCACCAGTTACCAATTATCCTAGATTAAAAAAAACAATCCTTAACACCCCTTAACACCCGCTCCTCCTGAAACAAGAGTAACATTCGACCCAGTTACCAATTATCCTAGATTAAAAAAAAACAATCCTTAACACCCCTTAACACCCGCTCCTCCTGAAACAAGAGTAACATTCGACCCTGAGAATGGAGAAGACAGACCCCGCAATCAATTACAGAGAAAATAATCGTTTGCAGCTTATGATTAGATTTTGAAACAAACAAGAAGAAAGTCCACCATTGTTGTAGTGATGCCCACCGAAGATGGAGGTTGTCTAACTAGGGTGAGATCAAATCTCACCGAAGCTAGGCTGAAGATCTCAGCGAAAACCTTCGCTTAAAAACTTGCCTGAGCTCTCAAAAGACCAATGAAAAAGATCCATGATCCAAATTTGAAAACTTCCCTGAGCTCTCACAATACCAATGAAGAAGATCCAAGATCCAAATTCCATGTAGGACCAAAACCATGTGCTCTACCCACCCTATTCCATTATCTATTTATTTATTATTTTATTTTGTCCAACTCTGTCAACTGATTGGGGATATTACAGTAACGGTTGAGAAAAGGTTTGAGGGCTTGTAATGCTTACAATGGCAGATGAGAATAGATGAAAATTCTCAGCGGACGGGGTGGGTATGAGCGTGTGTATGGGTTGCAGAGGAGATAGGGTTCGGAGCGACGATGCCGCGCAAATATCGTGTTTCAAGCTCAGATCAGCGAGAGAGCCTGAATGCAGGTAGTGGAACCCTAATATTGATTCGGGGGTTTTGAATTATTCTAAGTTATACGAGAATGATGGTTTTGCGGCTGGGCCAGTTGCGTTACCCAATTCTTTGCGGCTGGGCCAGTTGCAGTTTTGAGGAATTTGATGTGCGGCTTGTTGGGCCTAGTCAGGAACGACAGAGCTCGGACGGTGCGTCGAATTGTGTTGAGGCATCCACTGGTTTGTCGGGCAGTGTTTCTGATTTTGATTTTGTGAACCGTGATGGCTTTAAAATTGAAAGTAGTGCCGAAGGGAGTAGCAGTTTGGATCGCATCGGTGAACCCGAGAATGAATTTTGAAGTATGCCTTCTGGGGTTGGCAGTTCTGGGTCATTCGATCCTGCAGGGTATTCTGACAGTTTGCTTCAAAGGATATCGACAATTTACTATTGGCATACTCGATTGCAGTTTCTGTTTTTGTCTCACACTAGATGGGAAGCAGGTTCCGTGGACGAGGACGATGAAATGGAACTGGATACTCTGCCTGTACATTCCCTAATGGGGATGCATATGAGTGCGCAGAACGTTTACGGATGCTGAAATAGTTAGTTTTGCTTACAACACACGGATCCGGCCTGAAGAATCATCATCCGCTTCATCTAGGATGGCAATGCCACATATCAATGTTCCCGATATGATGCAACACAAGCGAGCTAAGGTGCACAGGTGAGTATCCATAATGTTCGATATCCATAGTGTAATTGTAATGCATTGCCACTTTTTCTCTACGGCGATTTGGATGGATGGCGATTATGTATTGAGGTATTTTTTGATATAAAGTCGTCTGTTCAATTATACCTACCTTAATTACTGACCTTAATTACGGTTGATTATTAGGTATCTTTAAATTTGAGACTCAATGCTTTACTGTTTCAATAGCTAAACTACTTTATCAATTGAAATTCGACTTCATCAAAATTCCATCATTCCTACCTCATCTACTCTGACTTATTTACGGTGTGTCCTAGAAATGGTTTCTGCAAGTGCGTAACACATTTCAGGCCCTTCGAGATGTATCCAAGATGCTGAATATTTCTTGGCCATTTCCAGCCATTTCTGGATATACTTCCCGATTAGTTCCTAACTTCCTTGGTTGCTTCTGGAAATCGCCAGTAGTTTTTGGCCTTATTTTGTGTTTTTGGTTTTCTATTCAAAACAAAGAAAGCTCACACAAAACTTACAAATTTCGACCAACCAAAACATGGGAAAACAGAACCCTTGAACGTTAAAACAAAACTACCACGGAAACCTGAGGGATGAAAGACTTGATCTTTTAAAACAGAACAGTGGAGCAGCAAGGATAAAAGGACATTAGCAGTACTATCCTGGTTAGTTTTTTCATAACAGGTGGGGAGAAAATGGTTCAGCGACCTCAATTGTCTTGGAGGATTAAATGCGTCACCTTTAGCTCCAAGTTTAGCACTAAAATTTGGATCCATGGACACCATTATTGAGATTTCTAACCAGGGGAAACAAAATAGCTAGGATATGTTGCAAGAACTCTTCTGCTGGAGTGTAGTTTCTTGATGATCGGGTATGATTTAGGAAGCAACCCGATAATGGCAAGCAACGTTGTTTTTCTCCTTTTTTCAATGGCAATGGATCGTGCTGCACCTGTACCCAAAAGTGTTGTAAAGGCTTTAAAAATGTCAATTGGGTCTCAAATTTTTAAAATTCAATTTAAATCTTGACTATTATAAAAATCAATTTGTTTCTGTCACTATGGTTTTCCAAACAATTTTTAATGAACAAATAGATTGTGTGGGCATAATTTATTTCTTACCAGTAAATATAGGGTTCGGTGATGCTCTTGATATCTACTGTCTTTTCTTATTTATGGGCTAGGCCTTAATCTACTTTCTTTTATTTTTTTATATGGAAACAATTTGCTTCCCTGTATGGGATTTTAATGGTGTTTAAATGATGACATGTCTTATTATTTTTTCACAGAAACAATTAGAAATTTTGTATTAACAAAGTAAAGATTGTGCCGAACCAAGAAAGCTACTTTACTTAATTGAAGTCCGAACTTGATAGCATAACCAGGAAGACCATAGAGGCATAGCCAACACAAACTTTTGTAATTTATCCTTTTTTTTTCATTCTGTCACCACACACACGTGCATGACACACACAAACAATACATCCATGTTTTCTGATTTTCCAAGATTATGAAATTGCTCTTTTTGAAACTTGTACCCATTTCAGAAACTTTTGCTATACACCACCCATTTATATAGGTGCATTGTTCTGGGTTAGTCTAAAAAAAGAACATTTGCCACTAATTAAGGTGGGCTTCAACGCTGATAACATTTGACCTGAGTCATACCAACTAATGGAAAGTGTAACTAATGTACAATAAAAGCAAAATTTTAGGTGGCAAGTCATTACTTTCCAGCACACCCCTGGTATTGTGAGCCTCATTGAGTCTCTGACTCAAAAGATCTGCTATGAATTTCTTAAACTTGTCTCGACCAAGTGGGTTGGTGAATATGTGAGCCAATTACTACTCCGTGGCCCCATAAACTAAGTCCATCACATCAATGGATTTAATCCGTAGGGGAATGCAGATGCACCGCTATGTGCTTGGGGCACTGATTAAATATATGATGTCTTGCTATCTGTAAGGTACTTTTGTTGTTGCGGAAGATTGTATTGGGACCCTATGGCAAGCTCCAATATGGACCCTTTGTCAAACATAGCATCACAAAATGGCTTTCTGTGGCTCTGTACTCTTAATTTGCAGAAGACGCTTCTTGTTCCAGAAAGGTATCATTGCTGAAGCAAGGCTAAAACAATAGTCACCAGCTAGCTTCTGAGATTCAACATAGTTAGAATCAGAATGTCTAGTCAACCTGAAATCTGATTTGTGAGTAAACTCCATTTTGTAATCAACACTGCACTTTAGGTACCTCAGAATCCCATTAACACTCTTCCAGCATGATATAGCCTAACAACAAAGGAAATCTCTAGGCATTTATTTGTTAGGTAAATGAGACTACTTATCAACTGCCTGTATAAGGTAAGATCAATAGGATTCTCATTATTATGGTTCATAACTTGACTCCTGCATCCATGGGAGTAGGGGATGGTGTTAATTTTAGTTAACAATGGTATGTTCTTTGCTTAATACAATTACTTCAATTTCTTTTTAGCAGGCCACTGACAATTTCCAATAGCAATCACATTAACCATATTTCACATTGACAGTAACTGTAGGTAGAACATGAACAATAAAATGTAGAAGATAAGCCAAGACAAGAGAACCCCAGATTTGGCGAATGCCAGGGAAAAACTCCAAGGTGGGGAAATCCCTTTGATTAATTCTTCTTGTTATTATGTCAAATGTTCAGCTGAAAGAGAGAGAGTACAAAAAATAAGTCAAAGTTGACTTGTCAAATCACAGTCAAAACAACCCTGTCAGAAAGTCAAATCAGCTCTAACCAGAAAGTCATCAACAGTCAAACTTCTCCAAAACAGTTCGGTCAATCACAGTCAAACTCAGACTCTTATGCTGGTCAAAATCAGCCCAAAACAGTCCATAAATCAGCAGTGAAACTCAGTCAAAGTCTGCACTTGAAGTATGCAATCAACCCTGCAGTCAGCTTTGGTGAGCATCCCCAGAATACCTCGGTTTCTGTGCCAATAGATTTAGCGCTCCAAAACCAAAAATTTGACCTAAAAATCACAGTCAAACTTGGTCAATGCACCCCTGGTCAATGCTGGTCAAATCTGCAACATATTCTTGAAATTCAGCCCTGTAATTTGTCCTAAAATTCATCCTTCTTTACTGCCACACGTGTGAGGAAAAGGGATGCCCAATACACTATATGAACCAATCAGATGAGGAGAGAGAAGAATATGTTGAGTTGATGAAGTGCCGAATGAGGGTGGAGGTTTCTCTTATTTATACAAGTCATTGAGCGTCAAAAGACATGTCTATTGGGCTTCATGAGCCTACATGATGATGTTGTCGACCTTAACAATTTGCACATGTGTGGGGTTGATCTCAAAAACATATTTCCCCTTGTTCAGATTTGATGATCTTTAGGTCAGTTTTGGTTTTCTCAAAAAGAGGAATTCAATGCAATAATATCTCCATCAAATGAGCTATCTAAAGTAGAATTTGGCCCTAGTTTCTAATTTTAACAGATGGTTTGCAGGCCTGCATCCAAATTGCAACAAAATTTCCCTATTGTTCTTTCTTTGGAAATAAATAGACTACTGCTTGGCTGTTGTTGGACCCAACACAAAAAAATCAACGAAGAAGCCCCATATCAGAGATCTCAAATGTCTTCATCATGCCCAACTTCAAGTTATCCACATGCTATGCACAACTTCCAGTGACAATCACGTCCTCAACAGTGTTATCATAACTGAACTGGTTGACCCCCCTCCCAAAAAAAAATCAATGAAGAAGCCCCATATCAGAGATATCAAATGTCTTCATCATGCCCAACTTCAACTTAGCCACATGCTATGCACAACTTCCAGTGACAATCACGTCCTCTGAAAAAACAAAGAATCAAGTAAAGATATTACAAGAAAAATTAAAAGACAACCTTTTCATCAATATGCTTTGAGGACCATGCATTTATAAGGAGAAGGCAATGTTATGAACATAAATATATAAAATAATATAATTAATAACTCATAATTAAATAATATTTATCATTAATGAAGAAACATATGAAGAGACATGTCCCAACTAAAAGACATGACTCCCCATGAAAGTGCATTCCCACCTAGCTATATATTATTATATACAGGGCCCTCATTTATAATATCAAATCATTTTACTCATACAATCTATATATTTACTGTCCTTATGGATATCTTTATATTGCAAGTATTTTGGATATTTAATTAGTAAGCCAGATTTGGTTGTCACAACTTCACAAAACCATATTGCACAAATTGATCATGTAACCTACTTTGAATCTTACAGGGTCCTCCTTAGCTTACATACCAAGTGCTCCTTACTCTTTCTTGTAAAACTAGGTTGCTGCATTATATAGTCTTCCTCTTGCTAATGCACCATTTAGAAATGTTGATTTGACATTCAGGTGATGAATGTCCCGACTCCCAATCATGTGAGTAACCATTGCAATCACCTCCACATAGAATTAATTTTTGCAATAGATGAACACTGAAAATGTCTCCTTATAATCTATCCCATTCTGCTGCAGACTGTGCATACCCTTGGTTACAAACCTTGCCTTGTACCTATCCACTGTATCATTAGGCCTCAACTTAGTCTTAAAGACCCGTCTTTTCTCAATAACAATTTATCCTTAGGCAAGTTCACAAATTCCCAATTAGAATTGCTTTCCACTGCATCTGACTCCTCTCTTTTGGCCTATGTCCAATGATGGTCCCTCGTAGCTCCCTCAACCGATGAAGGTTCAATGATGTTATCAATCTCTGCCAAGAAACCCAAATTGTCCCGAGAAGTCTTGTTATTGTATTTGCAGGGGCCCTTACTTTTTGTAGCATGCAAGTGTCTTAATGTCTCTTTAATAATCTTAATCTTCTGCTTCAATAATGTTTGTCCTCCTTTTTAAATAAAAAAGAATCTTGGACAAAAGTGGATGCACTTGGGTCACTTGCAAACTCAGCAGTTGAAAGCCGTCTTCTTGAAAAGTCATAAGAATCATAATCAATAGATGCAGGATGAATAATGACTTTTTTTGGGAAGAGGTTTGAAAAATTTCCTTATTTACATCAAAGTAAACAACAACTTGCTTACTCTTAGTAAGTTCATAGACGTGTCTCCTATATTGAAGATTATATTCCGAGTAACCTCCACTTTCTTGGTGGTTGCATGTTAGACACTGCAAGTATTTTTTTGCAGAGAATAAGGAAGAAAGCTTCTCTTCTTACGTCTATCATCAGATATTGTCTCTTCTACTTGGGACTGAGTTGTAACAAGTCAAATCTAACACTTCGATTTGTGCTATGTTGATTTCTACCATGTCCGGGCCTCCTTGGTGTCTTTTGTTCCACTGCCTTAACGGGACTCTCGTTGACAAGGAAAGAAATTGTGTGTATTGCTTCAACCCAAAAACAAATTATGTAAGTTATTTTCCTTTGTCATTGACAGCCCTCTTGATAATGTTGTGTTTTTTCTTTCCACGGTGCTGTTTTGTTCCAGAGTACATGGTGCAAACACTACTCTCTAGATCCCATTTTGCTTGCATAAGGTTGTAATCTCATTGGAAGTGTATTCACCTCCAGTGACACTCCCCACACCTTTTTTTCATTACCACATTTTTTCTCTATTCCAAATTCTGTGGAAGTCTTGTTTCCATATTCCAGCCTTGAATTATATGAAAGTTTTGAAGTCTAAGTCACTGGGTTTGGCGAATTTAATCCTAGGGATTCAAAATTCGCCGAATCTCAAGCAAACTCGAATTTGTTCAATCATGTTCGCCGAATAAAATGACGAACACGAACGCGAATGTCGAACCCAAACTTGATCGCCGAAAATGAATTTCGCCTTGAAATTGCCATGAAATTCGTTCAAGTTCAATTTTATCCAGTTTAAAAAATTGATTTTTATGTGGGCCCGGTTAAGTTACTTAGGGTTTCGTTGGCCGTTGTTTAAAAAAAATAAAAAAAATCACCCGATTTATGTATGCCATGGGCAGGGGCTTGCATTTTGTTTCATTCACGAATTACAAATCGCATACACAGAGTAGTGATCACTGAGCACAACTGCACAGCAGGCCAACAACACTACCACTACAATCTACGCAGCACGACAACAGTGAGCACTGTGCACGCTACGCCTATGCCATCTCCAGAGTCCAGACTCCAGTCTTCCATAGTCGTCGTCGTCGGCTCCACTGTCTAGACTCCCGCCCGACTGGTCGACCGTCCCTCTAGGCTCTAGCCTCACACTGTGTGCAGTATAGCATCTGTTCAACCAAATCATAAGACTCGGTGTCACAGGCTTAGGCTTCAGCAAGCCGCATGGTCCAGACTCCAGCCTCCGGGTAAGTCAAAAATTAAAATGTACATTTCTTTTTATCAGTTAAAAATTAATAAGTTAATATATACAAATTACAATTTAGTAGTTTTTTTAATTTAGATCCATACTCTTTAAATTTATTTTATAAATTATAGTTTCATAACTTCATTTAGTGAAAAAAATATAAAACTAATTAAAATGTAAATTAAAACAAAATTGCAAATATTTCAGGCTTCAAGCCTTCACCTCAGTGTTCAACAATCAAAAGTTCAGAACCTTCAAATTTCAATAGCACCCCTAAAATCAACTGCTGTAGCATGGAATGTTGTTAAAAAAGAGGGGGAAAATCTTTTGTGTCAGCTGTGTGGACATCAATTCACTGGCTCTTTAACTAGAGCAGTGGATCACCTTCTTAGTATTTAGCAATGGAAGTGAAGGTGGTGTTGGAGGTTGCACTAAGATTTATGAAAAACAAAAAACCCAAGTGGAGAAAGACTATTTCACTTCAAAGATAGAAAATGAGAAAAGGGAAAATAAGAGGCAACGAATTGAAAGGGAGATTGCCATGTCTTCCTCCAACACCATTAATTCAATTTCAACGATTGGTGGATCAAGTTCTACTCAAGTAAAAACAGGTGGAACAAAAACATTAAATCAATTTTGGAAACCTGTGGAGAGACAAGAAGTTGATGATGCTATTGCAGAATTCTTTTATGCACGTGCAATTCCCTTTAATGTGGCGAGGAGTCCATATTTTAAAAATGTAATTAAAAAAGTCATTGATTTTGGGAAGGGCTATGTTCCTCCCGGATTTGAAGCTTTAAGGACCACTTTGCTAAAGAAAACAAGAGACAGAGTGACAAAAAGGTTGGTTTAGATTAAAGAGTCTTGGAAGCATACAAGATGCACAATTTTGAGTGATGGTTGGTTAGATTTGTGTCATCACCCATTGATCAATGTGCTTGTTTATAGTCATCAAGGGGTACTTTTCTTGAAGGCGGTTAATGCAATGGATCGAGTGAAGACATCAGAATTTATTTTTGAAATTTTGGCTGAAACAATTTAAGAGGTTGGGGAGAAAAATGTGGTCCATGTTATTACAGATAATGCATCAAATTGTGTTGGTGTAGGGAAGATGATTATGGAAAAATATAATCACATTTATTGGACCCCTTGTGCAGCTTACTGCTTGGATTTAATGTTGCATGATTTAGCCAAATTTCCTTGGGTCAATGAGACAATCCGAAGATCCAAAACAATTGCAAACTTCGTCATCAACCATCGTCTCACTTTGAGCATATATAGGAAGAATGCATCAAAACAGTTGTTGAGGCCTTGTGATACAAGGTTTTCCGCTTTTTATATTACTCTGAAAAGTGTTGTTAAGGAAAAAGCAAGCTTAAGAGTTGTTTTTTGCAATACTGAGTGGGAGAGATTTTCCCTTTCAAAATAAACTAAGGGGAAAAATGTTGAAAAAATAGTGCTCAATAATGGCTTTTGGGAAAATGCAAACAAGGTTTTAAAAATATGTGGCCCAATTGTTAATGTGCTCTGCATGGTTGATGGTGACAGACCTTGTATGGGTTTTGTTTATGAAAGCATTGATCGTTGCAAAGAGGCCATTGCAAGTGCTTTTAATAATGTGGAAGCTGATTACTAGGAGATATGGGATTTAATTGATCAAAGATGGAAGACGATGCATAGTCCATTACATGCAACAACATGCTATTTGGACCCTAGATTGTTTGGGTTATCAAGACATAGGGATGAAGAAGTCATGAATGGACTTATCTAGGCTATTGAGAAGCTAAATCTAGATCTAGTAATTGCTAGTTTGGTCAGATGTAAGTTGAGGGCATACAGGTTAGAAGAAGGGTTATTTGGAACACAATCAACAAAGTATGATAGGAGCATAAGTGATCTAGCAGTATGGTGGGGATTTTATGGTTCAGGGGTAGCATAATTGCAAAATTTTGCAATTTGTATCTTAAGCCAGGGATCAAGTGCATCCGCATGTGAAAGGAATTGGAGTTCCTTTGACCACATTCATTCCAAGAAAAGAAATAGATTGTTATATGGAAGATTAGAAGCTCTTGTTTATGTTCGTAGTAACTTGGAGCTGGCTTTGAAAAATGTGGCTAAAGAGTAATCCAATTCCTCTACTCCGTGGATCAATCCTGTTCCAAATGCATCAAGGGATGAAGTTGATTTTTACATTGATAGTGACATTGACAGGGAATTGAGTGATGAATTTGACCCTAAAGCATCTAGCGAATTCACAACTCCTACTACTCTTGATGATATAGAACTTTTTGATATAACAAGTGGACCACAAGAACATAAAGAATAAAACTTGTGTTCCTGTTTTAGACTTCTAGTTTACTTTTTGCATGAACAGTTTTCTAAAACTGCCAAGTTACTTTAAACTTTTGAGTTTATATATTTTGAATACTTTTTTATTAGATTGTTATTCAATATATGAAATTTGATATGGCCGATGGTTTTGTTGAATTTGATATGGGTGCTAATGTCTATGATGAATTTCTCACCTGGTTTACTATGTATGGAAGTTGGTTCTTTATTGGTACTCTCTTTCATGGTTTATAAAATTATGTGGAAATGATTTAAATGTCTGAGCAATAATCCTATGTGTTTGCAATGTGCATTATGGACTTTGAAATTTGACTTTAAATTGATATATATATATATATATATATATATATATATATATATATATATATATATATATATATATATATATATATACATTCATTTTTTTTTCAAATTTTTATGTCAAATTTTATGGGCAAAATTTTAGGTGTTGAACTTCATTCAAATTTCAAGGTTGTCGAACTTGAACACGAACACGAATGTGACGACTTAGCTTGAAATCCTGAGACTTCTCCTTGAGGAAGTACACCCCTACCTTGGATAATCAACAGAGATTATGTGATAATTACCTTGCTCCCCCAAGCACTTGTTGGTTGTGCCACATATGTTTGAATGCATGTTGTTTAATGATGCTTGTGCTCTATGTGCTAGAATTTTGTCAGATTTCTGTTTATTTTTTTTTACCATAGACACATGCTTCACAAAAGAATTTGTTCGAAGTAAAAGTAGGTAAACAAACAAATTCCATTCAACTTCCTAAGACCTCATAAGTTCATAACCCAAATGTCCCATACATTCATGGCATATCTTTAGTTTATGAGATATCTGAGATTCATTTGCAGAATTAGAGTTTTAGACAAACTTCCCATGGGGTTTTTATAAATCAATACTCTATATTTTCTTGAAAGGATATCATTATTCTTATTTTTCACAAGACATTTGCCATCTTTGAATTGTACAATATGGCGATTTGCAATTGCACCCAACCTTGCTACGCGAATAACTAGAACAATTGATCAATATTTAAAAAAGAAGTTGTTCAAGGCTTCTGCCTCTTCCCTATTTATAATGTATGAGGAATGCCCACGGGATTGAGATGGCTCTTTTGCCTCATTTATACAATTCTTGATCAACTTTGTTATATTTTGAGTTGTTGTAGAACTTTCTAGCATTCTCAAGCAATATTGAAAATATTCTTTGACTTGGCCCTCTAGATTTTCCTCCTTTCTTGGTGTTTTCAATTCTGACCAAGGTCTTGAAGGTCGCGGGGCTTCTCTTTCATCACAGTACCTCTGCAGTTCAAACATAACTTCCTTTTTTTTCTTTGCATCGAACTTAGGAAGTGGTACTGCTTTCCTAATTACCACTTATCTTCTTGGCATCAATTGAGTAACCACTGCAGGCTCTCTAGTTGCTCCCGTCATGCGTCGCCTCTAGTGTGTGCTCCTCCTCTTGTGACTATTTTGATATTAGCAGGGTGGTCATTTGCATCATGTCTCTCAGTTGTGACCATGTGCACTGATCCGATGGATCAAAATAGTGCTTAAAATTCAAAGTGTGCGGCAGAACTCGAAACCTGAATGACCGAATAGATCTCAACAATATGAATCCAATGCAATTCGTTTCACTCAAAACCAATATCGTATGTTCTCGATATTGCGTTTTGATCGAATTGACAAACATGCAAATTTTGACAAAAAGGACAGTTTATTGGACATTTTTGGGCCCATGGCAGGCTGCCACATGGCCTCGCTAGATTGGTCGAAATAAATAAAAAAATTGATGTGCAAAATTTTTCTAAGGTTTGAATTTTTGAATATTGTGGCTGACTGGGTATTTATTTGGCCAATTATGGAGGGCCACGTGGGCCAACCAATGGTGGCCACGTGGCCTTCGGAGGATGCATTAAAAATTTGGCTAAGGGTCGAATGGAGGCCACGGGGGTCGAACCCACAACCTCAACCAACAACTCCAACGACCTAACCAATTGCACTGCGATGTCACTTGTTAAACTAAGGGTGATAAACATTATTTAAAGTTTGCAGTGTGTGCATATGGGGGAGGGGGCCGAGCTAAGCCCTAGCCCCTGGCCACCCCAGCACCACGAGACCACAAGTAGGGGGCCAAGGGGCTAGGCCTTAGCCCGACCCACGACCACAACCCCAAGCACTTAACGCAGTCAGAATCAGTGCTGAACCACAATAGAACAGTTGGAGGGGGTCAGCCCCAAGGCACATGGTGCCATATAACCTCGGGCACATCGGAAGGAGGGGCCAACCTCGGGTTGTATGACCTTCCCATGTAACCATAGGCGTGGAGAACTAGCAAGGGCTAGCCCATGGTCACAGGTGACTAATAAAACTAGAAGCGCGCGCTCAGCTGGGTGCTAGACAACATCCCTGGAATATTGCCCCCCTATGCGGTCTTATGGCCACCACATGACCACAAAATTCGGAACTGGGGGCTTAATGACAGAGTTAACTGTCCTACAATTTCGCCCTTCGAGCGGGACTGTAGGCCAGGTTTGCGCGTGAGTTTGACGTTTGGGGCGCTCAAGCCAGGTTTAGGCTGAATTGGAGGATGATTAGCTGTAGAATGGAGGAAAAACTTGAAACAATACTTAATTTTTGGCCAAATGAGGTGCATAAAGAACCAAAATGGGGGTTTTTGACAGTGCCAGATCCATTGGAAACATCAGTTCTGCTGTTTGAGCTTTGTAAAGCATGTAAACACACTTTTGAACATTTTTAATGAAAGAGGCCCTGCATTGGAAGCTAGACCAGGAGATGTAGCCCAGGAGAGGGGTGAACTCTTTTATCATGTTTTGTGTTATGTGTTTTAGACATGCTTATTTTTTCTCTATTTGGCTATAAATTGTGGTTAAAATTTACTTGTTTGTGTTTAGTACGCTGATCCTCTACCCAAAACACATATAAATTTAACTTGAAAATTGTTAAAAATATTCAAGTTAACATACAGATCATGCACATTCACTGCTCTTTTGGCCTCCAATTTTTTTAAAAGATTAGGAAAATCTTTTGTGTGTTATGCATTGTAACAATACCTGCAAAAAACTCGTACTGAACTCGAGGCTTAGTGCAAAATATTTGCATGTGCCCAATCTCTCTGCAATTAAAGCATGTTGGCAGTCTATCGCCTCCTCTACCACGAGTCCCAAACCCTCTGTCACAGTCTGGCTAACATTGTTGTTGCATTGCTTGTTTGTTTCTCTATGGATGAAAGTTTCTTTGTTCAAATGTCTAGGCCTCTGCCGCCTACGAGTCTGTTTCCAGGACTTGGTATGCTTTGGATGTCCTCTCCTTCATTATTTCCAATGTGCGACCTGCCTGAATGTTATGGACTATACTTTTGCATACTCAGAATGGAGTGTGGTAGGTTGTTTGATATTTCTCCATCAAGCAGCAAGACCTTGGATTATGTCCCCACTTTCGGCATAGCTCATAGTATTTTTCTTTTCCTTCTCTAAGCAGTGGGTCTAGTGCCCCTATCGCAACATAGTTAGTCATTGCTAGGCATTTGTTTCTCAAGTGCCATTCTCTGCCACACATAGTGCACTAGACATTCTGATGCACAACCTTTCCCTTTCACCACTTCTTGCAACTAGAGAGTCAATGCTACCAGTTGCAATTACACTTGTGCCATTCTTGCTGATCCTTTTGCTCCACCTGGAGTTGACTCTAGTCTCATTTCTATTTCCAGTGCCTCTGACTGCGATGTCACTCTCTACTGAGTGAGAAGTATCCTTATATGAGGAAGGAGTCATGCAATAAACTATTCTTTGTGTTGTGCGTCAGAAATTTTAAATGTTAACATGTCCAATAATATCTTGAACATCTAGTCATAGTCCCACACTGGTTCTCCTTGCACTTATTTAATTTCTTTGATGTCAGTTTTGAATTCAGATTCAAACTTAGGGTTCTGAAATTCCTTTAACAAGGCCTGCTTGATCTCTAACAAGTTCCTATTCTGACTTCTGGCATAGTTGCTTTGTATTTCATATACCAAGTTAACGCTCTATCTCAGAATGTTGTTTCAAGCTGTGCAATCTTTTCCTAGTTTTCTGGGGTCTGCTTCATCACCCCGATTGCTTTGCACGTGAACCAATGCTAATCAACATCGCCCCTTCTTATTCAACACATTTTGTGTGGCAACGAGCCCCATAACCATTTCATCTTCAACACCTTTACTACATCTAACTACTCAACATTGACCATTCCTTCACTTGAGTGTGGAAATGTAGTGTATATCCTAGCAATGGATTCTAGAGTGTTGTTCTATTCAACTCACTAAGTTATCCCTTAAAATGTATCAACCATATAACCTTCTTATCAAATATTTTCATGTCAATCCTAACATTTGATCAGTGGTTATATCTTCACCTAGATACAACTTGGATTTATCTTTTAATAGTTTCACACACCTACAATTTTCCTCATCACTTATTTACGTTGTTTAATTACATGAACTACTGGTTAAATCCCAAAGATGGAAAATAGCTTAAGGTCATACCTATGATTTCACTCCAACAAAATGATTTTGGTTATGCATATATCTCTTGTGATGAAGATAAAAATTTACTTGGTGAACACCATTTGCTAATGTGTGCCTAGTGCCAAGTGTCAAGTGTCAATGCATGCCAGTGCATGCCAATGAGTGCTAGGGAATGCCAACGTGCAAGGGAGTGCCAAGGAATTCCAACACATGACAATGCATCCCAAGAATTCCAATGGATGCCAATGCCAAACCATGCCAATCTGTGCTAGCTAGGGAGTGTCAGGGATTGCCAGGAAAACACAAGGGAGCACTAGGTTAAAATGCATGGAAATTAACAAATAAGAGGGATGCCATGGATACCTGTCAGTGCCACGATGTGATAGGGAGTGCCAATGTGTGCTAGTAATGCATAAATATGTTAGGTGATAAGACATGCCAAGTGACAAGGCATTCTAGTGTGTGCCCATACATGTTAGGGAGTGCAAAAATGTCCTAGAAAAATATTCAGTTCTAAAATATAAGAGAACAAGACATAGACTAGTTAACTTTCAAAATATCTTCAAGACACAATCATATATAACACAAAATGGAGAGGGCTTGTATTTAAACATATGTAATAGTAATTACAATTGATATTCAAACTGTATAACAATTTTTTTTACGATCTTTACTAACATTTATTAGAATTTGTTAAATGTTTTACATCTTAGTGGTAACTTATTTGAAATTTTATTATCGTATGTGCACTTTGATATGATGTAATATGACTATCATTTCATTTCATATGTTGTAATATTAGTTATACAATAGATAAATTAATTATTGCATGAAATAAATAATAATTTTTCATTCTATTTTTTTTTTTTGCAAACAAAGATCTTCTAGAATATCTGAATGATCTTCATCACATAGAAGTAGATCATGTTGGTTCCTATGTTGAGATGGTAGATGATGCTCATGATGACAGATACAAATGACAACGAGGCCAATGCCAATATAGATGACGATGATGATGAGACAATTGTTGGTAGAAGCCAGTGACATTCATGATCATATAGACTACATCATGGATAATTTTAGATATATTTTTATGATGCCGATTTTCATGGTTATTATCATATGTATCATTTTCACGGCCTTCAGTACCATGTTATTGTGTTGTATCTTTTTAATGTATATCATTTGGACATGACTTAATATTGACTTGTATCATTTTTGTCGTACATAATTGATCATTTTTATTTATATCATTTGGACATGACGTATCATATTGACTTGTATCATTTTTGTCTTACATAATTGATCATTTTTATTTATATCATTTTCACATGATGTATCATTTTGAATTATGTCCACTGTTGGACATGTATTATTTTCACATGTTATTGATCTACTAGTATATGTGAATTTCACTTGTTTTAGCTACATATGATGATTTTATCAGTATTGACTCATCAATTTTTATATATTGAAAGTGGTTGATGATTTAGATGCATATTTATTACGTATGATGGTTGTGATTTACTGCTCATGATGGATGTTGCCAACTTCTCTTAAATTATATATATTTCACCTGTTTTAATTATAGATGATGATCATGTTACAATAATAATTACTTTGTTATTTATATACACTGGATGTAGATTCTATTTTGATGGAAATTTAATAAGTATAATGATGTTATTAATTTGTATGGATGTCTGTTTCCCTACAAATTCCTTCTAAATGTTATCCTATAATTTTTTTCAAATGCATTAACATGACTTATTGTATAATCATATAATTTATTTAAGAGACATGATATATTTAACTAATTAAATTGAAATAAAACATATTAATTTAATTGTATGCAAAACAATAATCATTTTTGGAAGTAAAAAAAGAACCAACAATGGAAGCCAAATTGGAAGCAAAATGGAAAGCCACACTAGAAGCAAAATGGGAAGCAAAAATGGAAGAAAAACTAGAAGCAAAACAGAAAGAAAAACGGGAAGCAAAACTGAAAGCTAAATCAGAAGCCAAATTGGATGCAAATCCTAGTGCTAAATCTAGCGCTATTCTTCGTGTTATGCCTAGCGCTATTTCCGGTGCAATTTCTGGCGCAATTTTTGATGCTATTTTTGGGGCAATTTTCAGTGATATTTATGGCACCATTTTTTTGGCATTATTCCAAGCGCTAAATTTGGTGCTATGATAAACATTTATGATTGCATCGGAAAAGGTGTCCAATTCGTGAACTAAAATACACTAAATTCAGACACTATTTTCTTGTTCTGTTGTAGTGAAACCCAGAGTTGTTGAAAATGTCCATATTGGCACATCTTGTTGTCTCGATGAGATTAAAATTTATAAGGCCCCTTTTCAAGGATTTTGTGACGTATTTTCTTGGACATACGAAGAGATGTTATGCATAGATCCAAACATTATGGTGCACGAGATTAAAACCTCTCTGGATGCTAAATCTGTTCGACAATGTTTATGTCTGGTTCACCCAAAGAAAGAAGCTACCATAAAGGAAGAAGTTGAAAAACTTGTGTGTGCTGGTTTTATCTATCATGTTCCTCTAACTGACTGAGTTTCAAATATTGTTCCCGTTATGAAGAAACATGGTACGATCAGAGTATGTGTTGATTATAGGGATATCAATTGAGCTTGTTCGAAAGACAATTACCTGACCCCTTTTATCGACCCAATAGTTGACAACTTTGCTGAAATTGATTTTTTTCATTTATGGATGGATTCTCCAGTTACAATCAGATCAACATACTGCCATTAGACTAGCATAATATGACCTTGATTTTTTGGTGGGGGACGTTTGTCTATCCTTTTGGTCTAAAGAACGTTGGCGCAACTTTCCAAAGGGAAATGAACTATGCTTTCCATGATATCAAGCATATAGTGCAACCCTATTTGGATGACTTTCCTGCTCACTCTAAACGTCATGTAGATCATCCAATGCATCTCAGAGCAATCTTCCTATGCTGTCGACATTATAATATAAGGTTAAACCCACATAAATGCATATTTTGTGTCCAATCTGGTTGAATTCTAGGATTGATCGTGTCCAAGAATGGGATTCACATCAATCCTATGAAAGTCCAGGAAATCGTTGATTTTCCTGTTCCCTCTTCACACGTTTAGTTACAAGTCCTTCAAGGGAAGGCTAACTTTCTATGAAGATTCATTCCTAACTACGCAAAACTTACAAAAGGATTTACTCGCTTACTAAAAAGGGGGTTCCTTTCATTGGGATCACATTGCTCAAAAAATTTTTGATGCTTTGAAAGCTTTGTTAGCTCGCACATCTTTGCTATACTCCCTTGATTATCAATGAGAGTATTTCCTCTATTTAGTTGCGATCGTTACCACAATAATGATGGTTCTGGTACAAGAAGATGACACAGGAGATGAACACCCCATATATTACCTGAGCCGAAACTTGACTAAGACCAAAGCTAAGTATTCACACGCTGAAAAATTAGCTTTGGCAGCTGTACAAGTTGTCCAAAGATTTCATCTCTATATCCCGCTTCGAAATACTACTGTAGTTTCTGATTGCAGCACGATGACTTATGTTGTGTCACGTGAATTACTTGGGGGAAAGTATTCGAAACAGATAGTATATCCTGATTTGAGAATGATCATTGGAATCATTAAGTCGAAACCAAAGAAATCTTTAGTCTTCGCTGAACTGATTTGCGACCTTCCCTATAAGATCGAATCAACATCTGATGATTCTATTCCAAATGAAGTGTTGTTTCTGATTGATTCTTCTAATCGATGGTATGGATATTTCATTATTTATCTCCAAAGCATATCTGTCTGGCCTGATACTACTCATTCTGATCAATGTTGAATCTAATACCAGGCTCACCAATACATCATAATTGGTGACACCCTTTACTGCCATGGTGTTGATTCGATTTTTCGACGTTGTCTTACTCATGAAGAGGCTGAGAAAGCCTTGAATGACTGTCATGTTGGAGCTTGCGACAGACACATGTCTAGCTATGCAACCACCCAAAATATTTTACATGTTGGTTATTTCTGGCTAACCATGTTTCGAGATTGTATTATGGCAGTCCAGAAATGTCACGCATGTCATATTTTTAATAGGAAATCCCATGCTCCACCTGCTCCTATGCATCTAGTTATTGTCGTTGGACCTTTTTCCAAATGGGGTATTGACTTCATGACCTATAACCCTCGTTTGGCCAGGGGGCATGGCTACATTATTGTTATTGTAGACTATTTTACCAAATGGACAGAAGCGATAGCGACTTTTGATAACAACAACAAAATTGTTGCATTGTTCCTTTTCAACCATGTTATTGCCATATTTGGTGTGCGCCAAGCCATCGCTAAGACCATAGCAAACATTTTTGAAATTACATGATATTTGACTTTCCAAAGATGTTCAAACGAGATCAAGTTGTATGTGGCCCATGTCAACATGGCAAGCAAACTAGAACAAGCCACAAGACTAAGGAATTCTCCAACACTCCAAGGAGAAAGGTACTTTTCTTTATTTGTTGATGACTATACTAGAATGATGTGGGTATATTTCATAAAATATAAATTTGAAGCCTTTGAATGCTTTAAGAATCTTAAAGCTCTTGTAGAAAATGAAAAGGACTCCAAAATTAAATGTCTTAGAACGGATAGAGGGGGAGAATTCACATCAAAAGAATTTGATGAATTCTGTAATGAACATGGAATCGAAGGAGAACTCTCCACTGCTAGAACACCTAAGAAAAATGGGGTAGTTGAAAGGAGAAACCGAACTGTTCAAGAAAGGGAAAGAACTATGTTACTAGTAGTTGACTTGTAGCCAAAATTTTGGAAGGACACAGTGGGGACAACAATTTATACCTTGAATCGAACTGAAATTAGACCAAATAATGAGAAGACTCGTGAATTATGGAAAGGAAGACTTGCTTCAATAAAATACTTCAGGGTTTTTGGAAGTAAATGCTTCATAAAGATCAATGATAACTCACTAGGAAAATTTGATTCTCGGGTTGACGAAGGAATATTTCTTGGATATTCTTACAAGTGCTACAATAATTGATTACGAAAAATAGTGGAAAGTATTAATGCAAAAATTGATGAAGGTCTTCCGGAAAAGAAAATTGATGATCATGAAGTTGACCCCTTTATTGAAGAAAGCGAAGAAGAACCTGAAAAGGAGGAAAAAGATCAAGAAAAACAAAAACAAAAAGAACTATCTCAAGCTCCTTCAAAAGTGAAATTCCTCCAAAAGCATCATTCAGAAGAGCAGATTATTGGCAATGTAGATGAAGGAATACAAACCCGAAGAAGGATGACAAGTACACCAAAGAAAAATGATGTTGCTCTCCTATCTATGATAGAACCAAAAACTTTTACTCAAGCAAGGATCCTCATTGGGTGGAAGCCATGGAAGAAGAAATGTCTCAATTCGAGAAAAATGAAACATGGGAGTTGGTACTCGTCCAAAGGATAAAAATATAATTGGAACTAAGTGGGTGTTTAAAAAAAATGAATGAAGATGGACAAATCATCAGAAATAAGGCAAGACTTGTCTGTAAGGATTATTCACAAATTGAAGGAATCGATTTTGAAGAAACCTTTGTACCAATAGCTCGTATGGAAGCTATAAGGATGTTCTTGTCATTTGCTTGCTCAAAAGGATTCAAAGTCTATCAAATGGACATAAAATCAACATTTCTGAATGGGGAACTCAAAGAAGAAGTCTACATGGAGCAACCAGAAGGTTTTGATCTAGCAGAAGGAAAATACTTTGTATGTAAGTTGAAAAAGGCATTATACAGTTTGAAACAATCTCCTAGAGCATGGTACGCAAGATTGGATCACTATATACAACAAAAAAACTTCAAAAAAGGGGTGGCAGGAAGTAATCTCTATATGAAGACGGATAAAGATAAATTACTAATCACCGTTGTATATGTTGATGATCTGATTTTTGCTAGCAATAATGATGAAATGCGCCACGAGTTTGCTCAAAATATGTCAAAAGAATTCGAAATGTCAATGATTGGTGAGCTATCCTACTTCGTTGGACCACAAGTATCACAAAACCACAACAGGCATGTTTATCTCTCAAACAAAATATCTCAAAGACATGCTTAAAATATATGGAATGGAAGAATGTGCATCTATGAGCACATCGATGACCACAAACTGCAAATTAAGCAAAGATGATGAATCCGCCCCGGTAGATGCAACTCTTTACAGGTCAATAATTGGAGCTCTCTTCTACTTAATTGCTACAAGACCCTACATTATGCAAGCAGTGGGAATGGTGGGAAGATTTCAATCAGCGCCTAAGCAACCCCACATGTTGGCTGTGAAAAGAATTCTCAGAGACTTGAAAGGAACTCTTGACTTTGGTCTTTGGTATCCAAAAAGCACAAATATTATAGTAACAACTTATACCGACGCTGATTGGGATGGAAGCATGGATGATCGTAAAAGCACCAGTGGAAATGCATTTTTTATGGGAGATTGCTTGGTAGCTTGGCTCAACAAAAAGCAATCATCTACATCTCTCTCTA
This sequence comes from Pinus tabuliformis, assembly GCA_031772625.1. Lineage (NCBI taxonomy): Eukaryota > Viridiplantae > Streptophyta > Pinopsida > Pinales > Pinaceae > Pinus > Pinus tabuliformis. The sequence goes on along the minus strand of CM062815.1, from coordinate 1,123,290,475 downwards.
CAACTGAAGCCGAATATATAGCCGCAGTTGACTGTTGTACACAAATACTATGGATGAAGGAAGCGTTAAAGGATATCAACATAGAAACTAAACATCCAATCACCATCTATTGTAACAACACAAGTGCTATCAGTCTCAGTAAAAATCCAGTGATGCACTCAAATACGAAACATATACCAATCAAGTATCATTTTCTCCGTGAAAAAGTGGCTGAACAAAACATCAAGTTAGAATATATCAATACTAAGGAACAAATTGCAGATATTTTCACCAAACCTCTTCCTCGAGAAGCATTTGAACATCTCCGTCAAAAGATGGGGGTTATTGCTTTAGCATCACACTAAACTGATTCTTAAGATGCCGCATGACAGGGGGAGTAGTTCGAGAGGGGGAGTCCTTGTGCACTCCTTTGCCATTGATGTCAAAGGGGGAGAGAAGAAGAATATTTCCATCAATGACAAAGGGGGAGATTGTTGATCTAGATTGTCATTGATGTCAATATGGAAATCTTTTGGGATATTAAATGATGATATGAAGCCAAGGAGAAACAGAGCATATCCGTGAAGTAATAGGAGCAAGAAGCCAATGAGGAAAGCCATTAGGGAAGCTATTGGAAGTCATATCGGAGCAAGAGAAACATATCGAGAATCAAAGAGTAGCTATCAGAAGTCATAGGAGCGACAAGCTAAGAAAAAGCATATATCGGAGGAACTAAGGAGAAATATCAGAGGAAGGAATAAACCGTGGAAACCCTTTAAAAGTTCAAAGCACATGGAATAAAACAAACCAGAGGAGTTAACATATCGACAAGTTTTATTATGTGTCACCGCTCGAAATCCTTGATTGCGATATGAGCATTGTGGACTCGACGGACCGCCGATTGCGATAAAGGTGTGGACCCAAAGATTTATTAAAAATAGATTATTGAATATGGCATCCACTCCATCGACAATAGGGGTATCGAAAATGTTACATCGTAAAGCCAAAGGGTTGTGATTATGGTATTTTCATGAAGTTGCGATTGTGGGAGTCTTACAAAGTTGCGATTATGATAGAGTGGTGTACCCCAGACCACCGATTGTGATAGTGTGGTGGACCCAATGGAGTTATCAAAACAGTTTAATATAATATCACATCCAGTGGGGGAAATCAACAATTGGCGATGTTATGAGAATGACTTGTAAAAGACCTCTGAAAGTTGTGATTGCGATTGAGGTAATGACGTGGATGTGGGACCTCATGTGGGTACGACCTCTCCTATGAAATTTTCTGTAAATAAACAAGTCTGTGAATAATTGGATGAATATTCATAAGTCGGCCTCTCCCTCCAATGAACGTATCTCTTGGTTATTGGTGAGACTCATATAAATACAGGTTAAAACGCCTCACCTCAAGTATTGATTCACCCCCCTCAGTATTTCCAACAGGTGCGACCTTGAAATGAGTTGTACCTGAAAAAATACTATGCTTAGATTTTTTCTACATAGTCAAGTGTACATATTGTATAGGTTTGCTAGTGTGTTTGCAATGTGGTTTTCTAGAGTTTTCTACCACCTTTTCTCATCTTGAATTTCATTTGATTTGCAGATGTCGGCGTTCCCTCAACTATATGTTGGTTAGGTTGATGGCGCAAGTAATAGTACTTAAAACCTTTCTTCCATAGTGTGGGAAATCTATGCTCCCGATGACGAATTAGTGAGTCTACAAGGGATTTGTATCGGTCGCTCGACTAATAACATTGTTGAATATAGCGCAGTGATTGAATTTTTATCTGATGCTATTTCATGTGGCATTCACCATTTAGTTGTCATAATTGATTCACAACTTGTGGTACAATATTTAAATAATGTCTATTCAGTACAAAGTCCAACTTTATTATGCATGTTTTTAAGGTTACGCCTCTTAGAATGACATTTTGATTACATTAATACATTAGGTGTCTTAATACATTAATAGATGCATTAGCCAATTATGTATTGGAAAAACATTTGCAACACATGTAAATACACAAACCATAATTATATATTGCTCAAGGGAGTAGAATAAAAGTAGAAGATATCTATAGATAGAAAACTATATATAATGTTTGGTTTTACAAAAATTGTGTCCGAGACACATATGGCCACACGACCTATAATATCAAAATACATGTAGACAAAATATGGCTGAAAATCCTCCTAGGCAACTAATCCCTGTGATGCTCTTGATATCATACAATCGCCTGAGCAACTTTGCGGTTCAAACGACTGATACGCTCTGACATTCCTATGGTGTATCATTGTAGATGGATGGGGACCTTGTTAATCCCCGTGTCTGGTATACTGCAGATCAAACCCTCAATATGATGCTCAAACTTGGTGAGCATATCCGCAGTGTCGGGATCAACCATCTCCTCATCTACCCCTGTAGCCTCAACATGTACAAGATGTGGCTAGAACGATGAGATCGATCTGGCCCCCTTGAGTTGGTCCAGAAGGTCATTAATCCATGGGATTGGATACCTATTCCGGAAAATGATCTTATTTAGCGCCCGATAGTCAATACAAAGCCTCCAGGTTCCGTCCTTTTGTACCAACACGATCGGGTCCCACAAGGTGATGAACTTGGCCTGATGTTCCCTTTCTGCAATAGCTCCTGAATATGCCTCTTGATTTCATTGTTCTTTAGAATAGAGTGTTGGTAGATTGGTCCATTAGGTAGTGGCACACCTGGGGTCAAATTGATGAATTGCTTGACCTGAAAATGTAGGGGTACCCCTGTGTGTGAGGTGAAGATGTCTCTGTATTCCGCCACGACCTTGTCCATTTGTTGCTGCCGTACAGAGGAGCCCTCTCTGGAGGCTGTGGATGTGGCCACAATCTTCCTCTTACTAGGGAAAATTATAAGGAAGACAAATTTCCTGGTCTGGGAAATGATCTTGCTGCATTGTTTAGCAGGGTTTAAAGAAAAGGTGGTAGGCAGCGCTACCTCTGGTATCCTGTACAATTTCTGACACAAAGTAATAATAACAGAACGACGCATGGATTTATATAAAACATGACCCTTCCATAGGTATGGATGACCAAATAAAACATCATATATTTACAGAGGGGCAACATAACACAATACTTCGTCTGCAAAGGGATTAATGCTATAAGACAAGCGACACTACTGGTTGACACGAATATATTGCGCTTGGTGGAGCGACTCGATGGTGTACAACTGTGGGTGTGATGTTGTTGACAACTTCAATCTCTTAATGACCTTAGTGAAGATCAGGTTCTTCTATCTCCCACTATAAACAATGAACTGCACCAACGAACCATTTACTGACATCTACGAGTGGAAGAGGCGCCCCCCTCTGGATCCTCGAGTTCTGACTTTTAGAGCTTGGTGGTGGCTATCATCACAATGGGATCTATGTCAATGATCTTCTTTTCCCTTGTCAGATTCCAACTCAAAATCAAAGCATGGATCCGTCTCTGAGTCTTTTATCTCAGCCATTAACGCCTGCTTTGCGCGACATTCGTTCATGTTGTGAGTGGGAGTTTTATGGAAATCACACCACTTGTTGGTGTCCTTCTTCGCCTTTCCATTATTCTTGGTTTGCGGCTTTGAGGAGTTGTCCTGGGGTTGCAGCTTGGCTTTTCCCTTTGCTCTGTGGCTTGGGGGCGACTTTTCTCTGCTCTGTGTTCGTAGATTGTTGAGTCTCCAAAATATCATTCATATCACCCTCTTTTCTTTCATTTTGCTTCAAAATTTTCCATATTCCACAACTCTATAACCATGCACTAAGACCATATTCATGATGAAATATGGGTTTAGGAATATGATTTTTCAATACATTTATTTTGGTATTTTGAGTGCATTTATGGTTAAATATTAGAAAAATAACATGTACTCATTTATAACTAAAAGTTGGATAGGTTTTGTGACATGTGTAGACATATTTAAAGATTCCAGTACAGTCATATTTGGCCTCTAAGTCTCAAATTCGAATTTCCTCTTCAAACTCTTGAAGATTTGAGGAAAATTTGAGATCATTGGTTAAACACATTTCATGGAGAAATATCATGGAAGTTTTCATAAGTGTCTCCTATCAAAGTTATGAGAGATTTGTGAGAGGATATGAAGAGATGCTAATTGATAGATGTCAACACATGGTTGTAACCACATGAGATATTTGTGGATCTAGGAGAGATTTGTGGATCTACATTTATGAATTAGTTATTTTAGTTTTGTATAAATAGGAGTGTCTTCTCCTCTCAAAATGTGTGAAAAGTTTGGATGCTATGCTCACGCTTCAATGTAGAGTTTTCAATGTTGAGGATTGACAGAAGGCTTATGATTGATTTAATGAATAACATTGTATTTCATTTTGATATGTTTGGTGTTTGATTAATAGATTTCTCAACTTTCCACCTCTCATGCACTTTAGAATGACCACCTAATGAGTATGAAATGCATTTTAATGTTTCATTTTTTAAAGATAGATAGTTTCTTTTATGATTCATATTAAGTATTTTAATTAGATGCATTGTTTACATTCTTTTATGTTCATTCCATTTGCATTCTTTTGTAGGTCAAGAATTATTACTTTCATGTCATAATATCATTGTTTTTCAATTTGTTTTATTTTAGATTCATAGATAATCATGAATGATTCTAATTTGACAATGCACACATTAGTTATTTCAATTGATCTCTCACTGCTTTTAGAATAGGTTGCCTTTAAATTTCAATTCTTTCTTAGTATAAGATTTGCTGCTTTCTAGATTAAATTTACTTTCAAGTCTTTACTTTCCAGTCATTAGAATAGGTTTAATCTTCCGTTGATAAAGATAGATTTAATTTTATGTCATTAGAATAGATTTATTTTAACATCAATAGAGTAAGTTTACTTTCATGTCAATTGTCATTTCAATTTCATAGATTAAAAGATTTCTTTCTAAGTTCTGAATTTGAGACTTTTGAAAAAGAAAGTGTGTGCATACTCATCTTAAACATTTTTCATGAATAGGCTTGCCATCATTTCAATAGGTTAATTTACTCTTAAATTGAAATTTGATTCCTAGCATATATTGTGCAAGTATACTTCGCAAGTTCACGAACCCCGGGTTTAACAATTTAATGACAAGTAATTTAACTAACAATTAAATTACCCAACATAGATCCAAAGTCTCACTTTTTCCACTTGAATTTTTACTCAATCTTAGCAACATATTCGTATGCTACACTAAGTGAGGAGACGTCCATGAATTTCATTTCCCCCTGAATGTATTTGTGCAAACAATCAAGGTACTTGAGCACCAAATGTTTTTTAGAATTTTTGATACCCAAATTTGTACATAGGGTATGGAAACATTTCAACAACTCATGCACATCTTGATCCCTTTGTTGCCACAACGTAGTCCATTGTATGTACTTCTTGTCATAAATCCCAACATGGTATTATTGTTCCTTGAAAGCATCTTGGAAAGAGTTCCAACAGGGTGCGACTAAAAAAAGAGAGGGTTCCTCTGCCTTTCTCTCACAATAAGTTTCCCACCAGTCCTTGATACGGGGGGAAAATTTAAGTAATGCAAAAGTAATATTCGTCTTGACGATGAACCACACTGGTTGGTTCGAAACGCGTCGACAAAGGTTTGTCTACATGTGATTTATGCCGAAGTTCTTCTTACAACTATTATGGATCACAGAAGCCTCAATTCAACAATATTTTCCTTGTCGAAGAAATTATGGACCAAAAAATAACCTTCCAGCAGATTTAGCCAAATTTTATTTACAACATCTGCATCTATTTGACTTTCGAATATAGAGATATTGAACTTAACTTTTACCATGAAGGGGGTGGCGCCTCCAGAGTGACTTTTGTATGAAGATGTGTCGCCGGTATGCATCCGTTGAAGGATATGGGAAAAGTTGTCCATCATTTCGTTTCTCTGTTGCTCGAGGGCTTATTCGAGCAATGGTTTGATAGGATATCTTGCTCCCTCACCTTTCTTTTCTTCTACCATGGGAGGTTGTCAGTGTCGGTGGGGCTGGTCTTGCAAGGGCTTAACCAATTCAAGTCTGAACTCCTTATACCCTAATCTCATTGGGGACATGCACCAAAAAATAGAGAAATAAGAGACCACTATGATACCACTAATCTAGGCTTATGTAGGAACGAAACAAAATACAAATATAAACATAAACATAGAGATACAACATAAATAAATCTTCATTTCATTAATATCAAATAAATGAAATATGCTTACATACATAATGAAAATACACTGGCTCAGGTGATGGTAACTTATCTCTGAGAAGAGATGTGGCGGCTACATGCCTTTCAACTGTGTTACAATGAGTGTTGAAGGCCTATTTATTATTGAAAAACAATGGAAAACCCTAAACATCCCAAAACCTAACCCTAGGAGATGAAGCGTGAAAACTGTGGGCCCTGTTGGGGTAAAATGTCACATCAACTTCCCGGGGTCGTAACTTTGGCATACGATTTTTGTTTTACGCATAAAATACCTCGTTAAAAATATCTATATGAGGACTATAAATTTCAATTGCAAACGTCAATGAAAAAAAATCATGTTTCCCATTTTCTAAAAAACGTTGTTTAGGGCCTCAAAATGACTTCAGAAGTTTGGGGCTCGAAAAATTGCCAAAAATAATAAACTTTGCTACAATAAAGGAAACTAAAAAAAACAATGGTGGGGATCCAAGTGGAATAGGCGGGTGACCACCAATATCCACATGGATCACCAAGGAAAAGGATACAATGATAGAACCATATCCGAAGTTCTTTAGTCGTCTTGTCTTTGCCTGATTGACTTGTTCCTTCAGGTTAACTAGAACCCCTTCAAACTAGTTAAAAACTGTAGGCTCCAAGCACTCTAAGGCATACTGCATTTAGGTCTTGGTGGCTAAGTGTAAAGCAACACTTCCAGCCAGCGAGGTAATAGTGAAAAGGATTGTTCTGAGATGAAGCCATACAACATCCTTTAGCTCAAGTTTCCCATCCTTGGTTATTTTAGCACAAGGTTGACAATGAACAACGTTGCAATAAATAATTTAGTCTAACATGACTAAAACGTTCTCTTGGGAATTATTTTATGCCTTTTCGGGACCAAGAGACTAAAATTAAAAAAAGGAACATCTTGGAGTTTTCTTTTTTGCCTCTTTTTCAAACTCCCTAAACATGAAAAATAAGTCGAGTTATGCCTTCGCTGGACTCGTAAAATTATTAAACAACAATGGACTCGTTAAGCATGACAAGACCGAACCACTCCTTCTCAGGGTTCGTTAAAAATACTTGGAAGGATTCATCCGAAGGATGAACTTATAGATCAATCATATGTTATATTTCTCAAGCTTGTAAATAATAAATAGATACTAGCCATAATGGTTGGAAAAATGGGAAAACAGAGAATTTTACTTATTAATGTCAGCGAGTCGCTCTTGAACATAACACTCTTTCACTTCATCTCCATGCCTGTTTTGGGTTAGGGAATCCACTTGCCTCATTGTTGATCAGACCTTCATCATGGGTATTTGATTCAATGCTGCCAACTCCATTTAGTGTTGTAGATATGTTCAAGAGAAAGTCCTCCCTTAGTTAGCGTCTGCTACAATACCTTAAGCCTTACTTCTGTTGAGGGGCCCGAAGTCGGGTCAACAACAAGGGGGATACCCACCCGGTCCGGAACCTGGTTGGCGGCTCCTTGCCCGTTTGGAGTAGCGAGTCCGACTGGGGGTAATGGGACCAGTTTCCCAATGTGATGGGTGTGTGTGTGTGCGTAGAGTCTGATGATATTAATCTAGAGGTTTTTCTAAACTAGTCTCGATTCTAACTGCTAAACTAACTCTATGCTAATGTAATCTAATGAAGAGAAATACATCTGATCTATGCTAACCGGGGTGTTTTTCTTTTGTTTATGCGATCTAGAAAGATTTCTAACAGCAGCTGGTAATAAATATCATTCAACTGATATCAGAATATAAACCAATAAAGATAAACCATTCTGCATAAGAAGTTAGGCAGAATAGTTGTGAACAGCATATCGCATAATCAGTCTTCTATATGTTAAGCATGATTAAATGATCCCACCGTACAGAAGTGCCAAATGGTAATGCAGACATTCATACAATAACATATAGAGAACTCAGCTACATATCACTTTAGGGATACTAGCAGAATCTAGTCAAGAGATAAAAGTACCATTTATGACTAACTTCACCAATAAACTTCAAGTAATAATGATTTATTTCTACTTGTTCTAACATCTGCTAAGAGTACAGAAGTGCAACATCAGTAACAGATATTAAAATGCAAACATAAATAAATCTTGATCCATCTATTCATCAAAAACCTCCTCTGAGGGTGCAGAAGTGCATGTTCTGAGGATAAGTTTTTTGACAGATTTCCGGACCCTTCTCCAAAAACCATGAGAAGGGTTAAATACTACTAACTAATCAATCTTAATTACATGAAATTAGGGAATCGGCTTCAAATGACCGCCCTTTTACTAAAAGCAACTTTATTTCTAAACTTAAAATCTAATTTCTGACCGTTTCTGTATATTCTGTTTAGTGCTGTCAACAGTGCAACGTTTTCCTGGGAAGAGTTGGCTGGCCGCTTTCTTCTTTCGCTCTGGAGATAAAAGTGGAAATAACAGGAGCTGGCACTTCCTTCCGGCAGACCAGAAGATATTTTCGAAAACCTTTCTCTAGCTGGGTGTATTCGCCACGTGTATACTTAGCATAACCCAGGTTCTTCTCGAACTAATTTTGCTGTTGCTGTTTTCGGTTTCCGGTCGTGCGAATGACTGAGTGGGTTAGGAGTCGTGCTGTATGGACATCCCCCTGTTTTAAGAATTGTTTCCGTTCTTTGTTCCAGGTTTTCCTGAGGCGTCTTCCTTCTCATGCGCTTCTTTCTCTGCTTTACCAAGTCTGAGCTTCAGGATCTTTTCTGAACACGCTGCTTTTGTGCGCCTTTGACTCTGAGTCCTGAATAGTCTAATTTCATCAGTGCCGGTTGGCTGATAGTCTGGAATCCGCGGTTCTGCTGCATGCGGCATCCGTTTGCGGAGGCATTATCTCTTTACTATCTGATTGGCGCTTTCCTCTTTCCCTCAAATGTTCCCTGCATATAAACTTGTATTAGTTGTGTGTCTTGCAGTCTACGCAAAGAAGAAGGGAAATGAAAAGATTTGACGTGAAAGTATTAATCTCTAATGAATGCATAACCCTGACATTCATTATGACTTGACTCTTCGATAAATGTAATGCAATCATTCCTAGATACTCAAGCATGCGGTCATTAAATTCCTTCAAGGCGCGCACTTAATCCTGGGTTTATCGTGTGATAAGTCTTTTCAGATCGCAGATCGCAAGTCGCTGCCATCGCAGATCACAAATCGCAGATATCGCAAATTTTGTTTAATGGTTATGTCGTATAGCGCGATGCTTGCGATTTGCGATATCGCATATCGACGATCGACATTTCTCGAAGGTCTTCTTTTAAAGGGGCGCGTGTGATGTATGCGACGCGTTGAACTTCGCATCGCTCCTTCGCAGTCTTGCTTTTCGCGCTCGAGCAATGCTTCGGCCTTTCTTTGCGATGCGATTTAAGCCTTAGGGAGAGAAACACAAAAACTTTAGAAAAATATTTTTTGGGATTTTTGTTCAGGGGCCCCTCTTTGCTTGACGTTATTGCTAATGTCAAGTGAAGAAGGGGGGTTGTTGGTGACCACAACAACTTCATGTTTGCCTCTCCTGAACTAGCTTTACATCATTACATTTTGTCTCAAATATTGATACTTGTTTCATGTTGTTGATGGGGGATACATCAAGGCCTTCCTGTGATGGATCACTTCCTATTGACATCAACACATTATCCAGGATGTTGACTTAGAAACTCCCTTTTGTGCCTTGGAACTTGCATATCTCAATGGAAAGTTTCCTTGCTTGCGATGGCAGGTTCTCACCATTAGCCTTCGACTGGGAGATTTTGTGTGTTGTTCGACTTCAACTCATTCATTCACACCTCGTATATTGTACTGTAGTAACTTGAGAGCCATTATCACTATCGGTGGTTCCTTTCGCATTTGTTAACAATTTACGTCATTGGCAGGTAATCAGATGGTCTCTACCACGTTCGACTCCAGCTCATTTATTCACGTAATTAAACTCATATTATCGAGTGACAAGGTATAAGACCCCATATCTAGTTTCATCCATCCGGGTTGCACTTTCAGGATTCATACAAAATTACAAATTATGATGGCTATAATCATTCAAAAGGTCCTCTAAGCATGGGTCCTTCATCTATCATCAATGGACATGCCTTTGATTATTGTAGATGTAACATTGCCTTATAGGCCGAGTATGGGTATGCCTACCCGATCATGATATTACGATGATTATGTATTGTAAAAAATGATGATCTCAACCAACTTCTTGATCCAAACTTGTCACAAAGTAAAGTACTCCAGTCTTCAACCACTGCTTCTGACTTTGTACTTTAGGGGAAAATCTGTTACAGGTCATTTTGTCACAACTGCTCAAATGGCCTGGAAACTGGATCAATCAATATCCTTGACACCTTGCATTTATCCCTTTGTAAAGACTTAAGCATTATCTCTCCAAAAAGTCCAATAATTCTAGGTTAATTAGCTTAAAAACCTAGTTTTGGCCCCAACGCACCTTGCCTTCTAGCTACCTGCACTGGTTGCATGTTGCATAACTGAGAAACTACACTAACTAGCACATGTTTCCTTTGCTGTAGGTGCAATGGTTATCTAATTTTGGGAAAAATAAAAAATAATTATGAATCTTTTCTTTCAAGAAGCTTCCAAGGTGGTTTTAACTGTTTACTATTGATTTAGATTTCAAACTCCTATCCTAGAGGTCTTATTTCTTATTCCTAGAGCTCAACCTCCTTCATATGTTGATCTAAGTCTTAGATTGGTAAAACCAAAACTACCCTACATTAGGGGAATTTTGAGGTCTAAAATGGGCTTCCTAAGAAAAATGTACAACCAAAATGAACTTTATAAGAACCAATAGGATTCAAGATGATGATGTCAACCATGGGGGATGATTCACCATTTTTGGAGTAAAAAAGTAAAAAGAATAAAAATTAATAAAATAATAAAACAACTTTTTCATCTCGTATTTTGAACTTATCTTCCTAAGTTTTTGTTCAAATTTTGAGCGAGAGTACTCACTGGATGCAAAATTTAATTCCTCATCCAAGGAGTGTCCATGTCGCATACTTTCGATGGACCCTGCTACATGAAAAATGAGAAATACATTAAAAAATGTGATTTCAATCACTTTTTTTATTTATTTCTCATTTCTTGTGTAGCAAGATCCATTGAAAGTATGCAACATGAACACTCATTAGATGAGGAATCAAATTATGCATCCAATGAGTGTTGCCGCTCAAAATTTGAGTAAACCCATAGGGAGATAAGTTGAAAAAATAGGTTTTTATTTTTTCCCTCCTAAATTTGATGATGTAATCTAATCTTATTTTATTATTTCCACTTTTATTTTATAATTTCCTTAGGAGGCCCATTTTAGACCTCAAAATTCCCCTAATGTTTACCTTATAAATTCACTGCCTCACATAGAGTCTGGGTTGGATTTTGGAGACTTTGAGCTATGCCCTGATGCCACTACTTTTTAATTTACCATCATTGGGTTGTGATTGAAGGCTTTTTTTATGGCTAAGCAAGGACAAGTTTGGTGGGAGACATTTACATGGTTAAGATCTGTGAAAGGGTTGTATTATTATTTAGATTATCTTCCGGATACATCGCATTAGGTTTCTTTTTTATCAACGTTTCGAACAAGCAACGGTGGTTCATCTTCAGGATGTGAAAGATTATTGAAAGACTGGTCTTATTTTTCCAAATATATATAGAGATGTATGAGATGCTTAGCCTACAGATATTAGGATTTATTAAATTATTTTTAAATTGTTCTATTTGTTTTAAAATTGTGATAGAATTAATTTAATTATTCTCTTATGTTTTGTAAATTTAATTGTATTTTTGTGATATTTAGGGATTTTAAAATTATTATAGAATTATTATTTTTTTCATTAGGGTTATGGTTATATTAATTATATTTGTATTTTAATTATATTTATTTAATTAATTTTATAATCATATAATTATTTTAATAAATTATTTATTTTAATTCATTATTAATTTTAATTGTTATTTCAATTTATTTATTAATTATATAATTATTCTAATTATATTTATTTTAATTAATTATTTATTTTAATTATTTCAATTATATTTATTTTAATATTCTCCTACATTTCATTAATACAAAATTCTTTGTTTCACTATACTTATGCTTATTTGATGCATATGTATTTAAATACCTTCTTGAATAATTGATTAGAGATATTAGTCTATGCTATCTGTATCTTGTAGTTCTCGTGCTTGTTATAATTGTTTTGCAGGTTCTACTTATAGTGTTTAGAGTTGGAGCTAAAGTTCACAAGCAGGGAGAATAGGAGAAATTACGTTGGACTCAAGCTAAGGCCTTCCTCCATATTCTAATTTCTCTAAGGAGAGCACAAGGATTTTGTTTCTATTGTTTCTAGATCAAGACACTAAACCTAGGGAATTGAGTTTTGTTCGCAGGAGAGAATTTTCCGTCAAATACCAAGGAGAATTCCTTCATCCGTTTTGCTGTCAAAATTTTCTAAATAATTTTCATTTATATTTATCTAAGACTTGCTTCCAAGTACCTTGAAGTGTTTGAATGTAGTTGTTCTACCTTTCCATAATTTTGAATGTGTCATTGTGTTGTTTACTCAAATTTGTGCTCTATTCAAAATGTAGATAGTTGGGTAGATTGCTTCTCCCTCAAAGTTATCTAGCAGATTGGTTTCATTTAGTATTATTCTTGCCATTCCTTGAATGTTTATGTTCTTTTTTTTAGCAATTTTGTTTTGATATGGGGTCTTTGCAAAAGATAATTATCTTCTAATTCCACAATTTTCAGAAAATTCATCGAATTCATTAGAGATAAACTCACCTGCTTTGTTTGATCTCCAATCATTTGGTTTTTAGACCAGACTCATTTTTCAACAAGGGCCTTAAAGGTTTTAAATATTTCAAAAGCCTCAAATTTTTCTCTGAGAAATGTAACCCATGTCATTCTTGTGTAATCATCAATGGACAACATTAAATATCTCACATTTTAAAGTTTATATCCTGGTCGGCAAACAAATATCTATATGAATGAGTTACAATGGCTTGGATGTGGAGTATTCTTTTTTTTATTATGAGAAAAACATGGTCTGCTTCCCATGTTGACATGGCTTACAAATAATATTATCTAGTTTTGATCATTTTGGAATATCTCTTATTTATTACATGTGACCCATCCTTCTATGACATAACTAACTCATCCATTTTACCCACACAGCACTTTTCACTGCCATAATATGAAAATGTTCACAAGTCATGAAGCATTTTCTTCTACTCCACGAAAAACAGATAATGTTAAGGTAGCATGTCGTCTGATAAATGATTTTCAAATTTCCTTCGAAGAAGGATTTTGTAGGTTTCATGTCATGGAATTTGAATTTTGTTTTTAGTAATTAGTGTATGCGAACCAAATATGATGAGGTCCTCTCAAGACAGTAGTCCTCTTACTTTTGGTTCCACTTGTATAAATTTCCTTTTCTTATCTTACATTCATACTTCGCTATGGACGTAACAAACACTACAAAGCTTCATTGATAATTTCGTTATTCTCTCTGCTATAGGAAGTAGATAATGCATTGGGTTTTTTGGTCAAAGCTATATTAGTTTGGGTTTGACAAAAAAGAATTGCAAAGTTTCTATAGTTTAACATTCCATATTGAAATATATTATTTTTTAAAAATAATTTAATTTATTTATCTTCAACTTGATTGGCTATCAAGTTGAACATGTTATTTCTCATTGCCTTAATTAAGGAACCCTTTCAATGATGGTGATGTGCCCATCGTCAGAGCATAAAATTAGTTCATTATATGACTTTGATCATCTCTAATTTCCATTCGTATCAATGGTACATTTGCATAATATTTTTTTTATCAGTACTGGTATCCAAGGATGACAGGGTACATTACATAGTTGCTACAACTGTGATTTTTTTCCCGCATTCAAGAATAACTCATAAAAAATAGCGCCTTTTGAACTACTACTTATCAACCACCAACACCTCTAGTTCCTACTATGCAGGATTTGAACACTGAAACCCCTACCCAACTTCGCAAGTTCCCTGCCCCTTCTACTGGTGAACATGTCAACTGCACCTAAAAGTGATGCAAGAATTGATTATATGTCATCTTTTTTAGTTAATGTGTATAATAGATTGTCGATTTTTTGATTCGAATTAGATTATTATATTGTTTGTCATCCATCTCAATGCATTTGGAGTGGAAAAAGTGGAAGAATCAGTGGCATGGGACCGTTTTTACCGGTGAGACCCAATTTGGCGAAACAAGGTCCGAAATCGTACGGGAACATTTTAAGGCATCAAACGACATTTTTTGAGGGTAAACTTCGCTGTTGAATCGAAGCGCCTTTGCTTGCTATTCCACACACATAACACTTTCCAACGACGCAAGAATCACGTCAATTGGAGTTTGTATGCAAAAGTTATGCCACTCAAAAGTTGACCTTCTTATTTTCGCACCTATAGTTCGGGAGGATGCTGCGTCAGCCCCCATTATTCATGGAAAATGGGCTAGCCACGTGTTTATGATGTAAAAGACTCTAGAAGAGTCTATTTTGTAACTCTAGTTAAGAGTTGATGTAGTCAAACTTAACCACTTGTACGCTATTGGGTTGTGTTATAATTAGGCCACTAGGAGGAAGAGGCATTCCATTCTTTCAAGATAATTTTGTTCTATAGTTGAGAAAAGATAGCCAAGAGAGATAGGAGGTAGAGTACACAGAGAGGATTTGTGCACTTTAGCAGCCCATGGGCCACAAACATCACTTCTTTGTATTTGCAGCCATATTTCTAGACAGAGAAAGAGAGCGAAGCGACCTTATCTTCCAGCTGGGTTTTCTCTCGAAAGGGTTTCGCAAAGAGCATATCTTGTATATTATGTGCGTGTGAGCTTATTTTGTCGTTCTCTACTTTTCTGCTTGATTTACTTTTACATGCGTGCACTAATTATAGTTAATTTTACAGATTTAGAAATGAAATAAAATTGTAATACTGTAGAATCTTAGATTTTTAATATAATATTATCAGATCTGTTGTGACGAACTGTCTAGTGGAATATCCACGAAATTTTATGGATCATTTGGTATCAGAGCAAGTTTCTTTGGGTATTTTTTGGAGCTTGCCGGGATCTAGACCAGCGAGCCCGAAAATCGTAAAACACTAATCATGGGCGACGAATCTGTAAACGAACCTCGTGATCCTGCAGAGGTGAGGTTTTCGCGACTCGAAGAAAAAGTCATGGATATAAACCGTAATGCCAACCTCCTCATGGAGGCCCTAAGAAATAATTTGGGGATGTTCAGAGAAGAAGGGGGTTCGAATGCAGAGGAAAAATCAGAAGGGGGATCGGGAGAT
The DNA here is from genome assembly GCA_031772625.1 of Pinus tabuliformis. NCBI lineage: Eukaryota > Viridiplantae > Streptophyta > Pinopsida > Pinales > Pinaceae > Pinus > Pinus tabuliformis. The sequence continues at coordinate 1,123,274,890 of CM062815.1, read as the reverse complement.
TGGGAAGATGCATATAACCATCCGAAGAAAGAAACCAGAAAAGATCAACTCAGTTTGAGTGCTGTCAACCAATCCCCGTTTAAAGTGGAATAAAAAGTCGATATCAAGCCATACCATGGCGAGATCGACGCTTTGAAGCTGAACCACTGTTTGCAACAACTAGAACTTTATTTCAGTGTTCATCATATTGAGGAAGGGTAGAAGATCTCATTCGCACGACTGAAATTGGAGGGCCATGCACTAACTTGGTGGGAGAGCCACACAAAAACCCTAAGGTTGGAGGGAGAACCTCCAGTGACTAAGTGGGATGATTTCAAAACCCTCATTAAGTCATAGTTTTATCCCATTGGGTATGTGGAAAACTAGTGGATCCGGTGACATTACTTCAGGCAAAATCCGGGCCAAAGTGTGCAGGAGTACACCACAAAATTAAGAAAGATGGCTATAATGATGGGTATCTCTCCAAAGAACCCAGATGTACTCCTCAAGTATTTGGGGGGTTTGCACTGCCATCCGCATGAGCAAGTGATGTTGTTCAAGGCCAAAATGGTGGACGAGGCTTGTGTACAGGCACTATACCCGGAGAACATAGGCCTAAAAAGAGCACAATCAAGTGGATCAAAGCAAAAGGAGCAACAAGATGCTTCTAAGGAGGGGAAGAAGAAGTAAAAAGGGGGAAAATATAGAAAGACAAAAACCACAACACACCAATGAAAAGATCAACATTAATGGCCATACAAAGGAGAAGTGCTGGAAATTGCATCCAGAGCTAAACTTGAAGAACAAGAAGAAAGATAATAAGATGAAGAATCTCATGGCCACTGATTCGAGCAACCAAGTTGAAAGAAACTCGAACGTTGATGAGAAGATCATTTGTAATTTAGTGCAGAAGGAGGTGAATCTCAGTAGCTTTCAGCGACAGGAAGAGAAAGAAATGACCAAACTCTTCCATGTAAAGATACATGTCAAGAAGACGAAGATTGATCCTCTGTTTGACTCAGGATGACAGACGAATCTAATTGCAACAGATCTGGTCAAGAAGTTGGGGCTGGAAGTTCATGATCATCCAAATCCATATCTACTGGGATGGGTACATAAGGATGCAGAGCTGAAGGTAACAAAACAGTGTAAAATTAGATTTGCTATCAGTGTTTATTTTATTGATGAAGTAGATCTAGATGTGGTTCCCCTTGATGTATGTGGAGTCGTGTTTGGAAGTCCATATATGTACATGCATGATGTAATATTTATGAGAAGAGATAACCAGTACTGACTCATTAAGGATGAAAAATCATTCATCATCAACGCACACAAAGGAAAGTCGAAAATTTCACTGGTAAGTGCCAACCAGGGCAAGAAATTGATCAATTCCAGCAAGAAGTATGTTATATTGTTTGTAAGAGAAAATCAGTCTTTAGAGGAGTCAATAAGAGGCAAGGCATCCCTATAGGGGTGTACTAAGAAACCAAAACAACAATTGGAGGAGTTGTTACATGCATACAAGGACATGTTCCAAAAGCCGAAAGGGCTACCCCCTAAGAGAGAAGTGGATCACGAGATCCAACTATTTCCAATCTCCCCATTGCCAAATATTGGGTTGTACAGGTAGTCTGTTATAGAAGCAAGTGAGGTGAAGAAACAATTGCAGCAACTGCTGGAACAAGGTGTCATTCGATCGATTGCATCACCATGTGGGTCACCCATGATCATTGTGCCAAAGAAGGATGGGACTTGGAGGATTGTATAGATTACAGGACTTTGAATAAAATCACGCTCAAGAACAGATACCCCCTGGCCAGGATAGACGATCTGAGAGATCAGTTGCAGCAAGAAAAGTCTTTTACCAAGCTGGACTTGAAGTCTGGATATCACTAGGTTCAAGTCAAAGAAGAAGATACATCAAAGGCTGCCTTCAAAACCAAGCAAGGTTTGTACGAGTGGTTAGTTATGCCATTTGGCCTATGTAATGCATGAATTACATTTATGAGATTAATGAATGATGTACTACACCCTTTTTTAGATTCATTTGTTATTGTCTATTTGGATGATATATTGGTATATAATGCTACCTGGGAGGAGCATATTTCACATTTGATGCAGGTGATGGAAACATTGAATAAGCGCCAACTGTTAGCAAATCTCAAGTAGTGCGAGTTTGCGCATTAGTCCTTGGTGTATTTGGGATATGTGATTGGTGGAGGAGAATTGAAGATAGATCCTTCCAAGATGGATGCCATCATGAAATGGTCGGTGCCTACTAATGTTATTGAGGTTAGGAGTTTCTTGGAGTAGCACAATACCTAAGGAAATTCATAGCCTTGTTTTCAGCTATAGCAACACTATTCCACACCATAACAGAAAGTGGAAAGAGTTTCCAGTGGGGAAAAGGGCAGTAAAAGGTTTTTGATAAATTAAAGAAGAAGATCAGTGAAGCACCCGTTCTGGCATTACTAAACTTGCAACGACCCTTTGAAGCCGAGACATATGCGAGTGGGTATGCTATGGGAGTTGTCTTGATGTAAGGAGGAAGGCTTGTTTGCTACCATTCTGAAGTATTTCATGGGGCCATTCTTAACTACCCTACCTAGGATAAGGAGCTCTACACCATGGTGAAAGTTGTGAAGAAGTGGAAGCAGTGTCTGATGGGAAATGAGACAATAATCCACACAGATCACCAATTGTTACAGGGCTTGCAGGCCTAGAATAAGCTAAAATAGACCAGGCACTACAAGTGGATGGGGTTTTTACAACAATTTCATTTGGTGATCAAATATAAGAAGGGAAACACAAACACGTTGGTCGATATTCTTTGAAGGCCACCCACATCAAATGTTACAGCTTTGGGGACTCTTATGCACATGGAGCCATTCAATTATGATGCATACATAGAGGCATATTCAGAAGATGAGGAATTCAAGGAGGTGTATTAGTAGTTGCAGAGTTAGAGTCATGTGCACGATGGTGAAAACACCATTGACTATCATCTCCAGGATGGGTTACTATATAGGATGGATAAGAAATGTGTTCCTAAAGGTGAGCGTTTGCAACTGATTAGTGAGGCTCACACCTCCAAGGTTGCAGGGAACTTTGGTGTAGGGAAGACCATGGCTAACTTGCAGAGGTATGTATATTGGCCCAAGAGGCAAGAACAAGTAGCTAGGTTCATAAGAGGATGCATGCTTTGTTGTACCAGCAAGCCTAGCAATAGGAAGCAGGGTTTGTATCATCCATTCCCTATACCTACTTGTCCTTCGGAAAACATTTCCATGGACTTTGTGGAAGGTTTACCGACAACCAGGAAAGTACATGAATACCTGTTCGTGGTAGCTGTCAGGTTCAGCAAGATGTGTGTTCGGATACCCTATAAAAAGACCATCAGTGGACAAGAAACAACAAAATTGTTCTTTGGACAGGTTTGGGTACACTTTGGGATACCAAGGAGCATCATTTCATATAGGGATACAAGATTTCTCAATGCATTTTAGACTACATTGTGGGAGAATATGGACACGAAGTTGAAGAGATCTACAACATTCCATCCATAGACAGATGGGCAGACAAAAGTAGTCAACAGGAATTTGGTGTAGCTTCTGAGGGGTTACAACCAGAAGCATCCGAAGACTTGGGATGAAAATATGGTATATATACAACATTCTTGTAACAGAGCGGTCCACACTTCTACATGAAGTCCCCATTTAAAACTTGTTTTGGATATTTTCCACCTTCACCTTTGGATATTACATATGGGCAACAAGGAGGAGTGAAGGAAGACATTACAGGAGATGCTTTGAGGGCTGAAAAATTTATAGAGAAGATCAGGCAGATCCATATACAAGTACATGAAATATTGTAGAAGTCGCAGGTGAAGTATAAGGCCAGGGATGATCAACACAGAACAAAGAAATCATTCAAGGTTGGAGACAGAGTATGGCTACAATTGAACAAGGAGAGGCTGCAGGGGCTTGGTCAGAAAATCAAGGCTCTAAGGTATGGTCCCTTTGAGAAACTGAAAAATGTGGGTGACAATGCCTATCGAATTAGTTTACCACCATATATGCACATTTACTCAGCTGTAAATGTAGAGAATTTGAAACTCTATGAGCCTTCCATGCTAGATCAGGAATATGATCATGTCCTACCTTCTGTGGAGGATTTGGAACTAGATGCTCAAGCAGAGTTGACAGAAGATATAGTTTTGCAGAATAGGTCTAGAACTACAAGACAAGGGCAACAAGACCTTTGGCAGATTGGGTTGAAGGGACAACTTCTAGGGAATGCTAAATGGTACACCAGGGAGAAGGCGGAGGAACAATTTCCTCACCTCATTCAGTAAAATGTTTTGGGGACAAAAAGCCTCCCAAAATGGGGAGGTGTGATCCGAATTGGATCATTATATTGTTTTTCATCCATATTGATGCATTTGGAGTGGAAAAGGTGGAGGAATCATGTCACAGACCGTTTTTACCGGCGAGACCCAGTTTGGTGAAACAGGGTCTGAAACCTTCCAATAGCGTTTTGAGGCATCAAACCACATTTTTTGGGGCAAAGCTTTGCCGCAAAAATGCAGCACCTTTTATTTCTATTGCACACACATAAATATTTCCAATGGCACAAGAATCATGTCAATCGGAGTCTGTATGAAAAAGTTATGCCACTCAGAAGTTGACCTTCTTGTTTTCACGCCTATAGTTTGGGAGGATGTTGCGTCAATCCCCATTATTCATGGAAAAGGGGCTAGACACATGTTTGTGATGTAAAAGACTCTAGAAGAGTCTATTTTGTAACTCTAGTTAAGAGTTGATGTAGTCAAACTTAACCACTAGTAGGCTATTAGACTGTGTTATAATTGGGCCACTAGGAGGAAGAGGCATTCCATTCTTTCGAGAGCATTTTGTTCCATAGTTGAGAAAATATTTCCAAGAGAGATAGGAGGTAGAACACACAAAGAGGATTTGTGCAATATAGCAGACCACGGACCACAAACATTACTTCTTTGTATATGTAGCCATATTTTCAAATAGAGAAAGAGAGCGAAGCGACCTCACCTTCTAGCTGGGTTTTCTCCCGAAAGGGTTTCCCAGAGAGAATATCTTGTGTATTATGTGTGTGTGAGCTTATTTTGTCGTTCTCTAATTTTTTGCTTGATTTACTTTTACATGCATGCACTAATTATAGTTAATTTTACAGATCTGGAAATTAAATAAAACTGTAATAGTGTAGAATCTCAGATTTTTAATATAATATTATCAGATTTGTTGTGATGAACTGTCCAGTGGAATATCCACACAAATTTAAGGATCAATTTTGTTTGACAAAAAGGACTTTGATTATATTGATCCATATGCCTTATAATTATGAAGGAGAGGTTATATTTCCTGGCATACCGATACTTGGATGATTTAAAGCACATATCTTATGTGGGCTATCACCATAGTCTACCTCGTCACCAGATTCTAGGATGGAGAAAGGGAATTCCCGGTGTGGATGCTTCAAACTGAAATGGCCCATTCTGTAGAGAAAAAACGCATGTATAAACATAGGCACATGACACGTGTATACAAACATGTACCATACACGTGTTGAAAAGCATGTTCTCTCTCACATTTTCATCTAACCTTTGGCTCATTCGAAATTCAAGTTGAGTTAGAAAATATGGTTATATGATCTCAAGAAAATAGGCTACATACAAAATCTTCTTATTTAATCACTTAAATCCATTACTGCTCTCACCAATAGCTCACCCCAAACTCACTTTATGAATTAGAAAATATGGCTATATGATCTCAAAAAATAGGTTACATGAAAAATGTTCTTATTTTGATCACAAAAATCCACTACTAATATCGCTAGTATGGTACAAATACTAGAAAATACACAGTTGACTCTAAGAGCATAAAACTAACAAAATGAATTCATGTTATGAATAAGAAAATATTGCTATATGACCACAAAAAATAGGCTACATAAATAATATTCTTATTTGATACATAAATCCATTACTGATCATACTAAAAAATGCATAGTTGATTTTAAGAGAATAATACTGATAGAATAGATCAATATTAAGAGAAAATTGTTCAACTGGAAAAATCAATTCATCTTGAGTGGAAATAAATATTAATTGAAAATCAAATCATTCATGGAAATATAATTGGTTCATCTAAACCCTGATTTCAATAATTGACACTAATCATATTAAAAATGATTCATTTGAACCCTAACTTGTCTCTTTTGTTGATCCATATCGATATGTTTCTCTTGTTTTCACGAGTTATTTTCTTCTATTGGATAATTAAGTCGATTCAGTGATTGTTCCAACTACTCCGTCCATGCCAAAAATAAATATAATCAGGCCTCAGGGCTTACAACCCCCTCCTAACTGATGAAAAAATGTTTCCACACATCACAAATTGTTCATGATGCTGAACCATTCAATGATCAATGGCACTAGTATTTATGATCATTCTAGAGAAAGCAATCAAAGGCTTAACACCAAGTCTTGAAATTTGGATTCATTGGACATGAGAATAATGATAGTTGGGCCTAATCATAATTGTATCTCCCACATAAAGTTTATCCACTTTCTGATGCATTTGTAAGTTAAATGTTATGGTTGTGGCTAATTTTTTAAGCTTGTGTGAAGCCACTGCAGACCCAGATAACTCGACACATTAAACCTATTCAAGTAGTTAATCAAATTAGAAAGGGTTTCTCTACTTCTTCTCAACAAAGATAAAAACCAGCTAGACCGCACATCGTATAACATCAACCGTTACTAGCTTCTTTGAATCTTCAAACCGTGGACACACACAAATTGAAAGCTATTTCTCCTCAAAGCAATGCATTTTTCTTCCATATCATTGACTAGAGCCTCCTTACAGAATTTCATTACTAGAAAGAAATACTTGGTGCCTCCCAGATCATACACAGTCTTGCTATTAGGGGTGACCACATTTGGGTGTCTGATGAGAGACTACAATAAAAATTCTTGAAGATATCTATAGGTTCCCTATCTTTGAAGGGGTTCAACTCTAACTGGTTAATGACTTTAACAATAGATGCAACATAGAGAAATAAGGTTACTTCTATTTTTGAACAAGCTACAACTCATGTGCTCGATGTTGCCAGGACATGGGCCTTCAACGATGGAAAGTATAATGCATTGTAGACTTCTCCTGGTGTGTAAACAATCTCTAAGGTAAATACAATGATGAAAAAATCTCTCAATTTTGTACGTAGGTCCTCAAATACATAAATCATTCAAGTCCTTCACCCATTTTCTTTTGATAGTCTAGATCTATTGGAATTGTTTCATTTTTTTTTGGGTTGTTTTCATTTTTCTACAAACATGGCATCAAACTTATACATAGCCCGATGAAAAACTATGTGGACTTTGGAGGAAAGGCCAAGTATGGGTGATGCACTCAAAATGTTGTTCATAATCTCAATATCGATGATGATTTCTTCACCAAAACTATTGTTAAAAGGAAACTATAAAGAAAATGTTAAGGTGACAAATGGATTTCTCCATCCAATCATGCATCCATTTGTTTCATTATCCATACACACATACATAGAACACTTGCTATATACACACAATGAGATATTTAACACTACATCCAATAATGCATATGTAGATATCATCAATATATCCAACTTCTTGATTTGTTTTCTTGTGTACTAATCAATTGTTGCTTGCTCTATGTACGAAAAATTAACTTGTCCAAAATGGAATTTTGGAACACATTTGATCCAAAAAACCAATAAAAGTATTGTTGCATATGATATGTTATGACCTCACATATTATTTTCCAACTTAAATATTATAATAATGGTCACCAGAAGTGTATATATTATTTAGGACATAGGCTAAGTTATTATGATTATAATTAAAGCTTACAGGTCTATCTCTAAGTTAGCACTATAATGATCCCTCCTGCCCCCTTAGACTTCTCAAGAAAAATGGGAGGTGTTACTTTTAACTAACCCAACCTCCATGGTCTCATTATGGGAATGGAGTTACAAAATTCCTTCCCACATAAAAATTGTGTAGAACCCACTTTCAATAAAAAAATCACATCCATCTCGTGAAGGTATTTCTAGTGATATAAATTTTACCTCAATCAAACCTCTAGATTGAAAGTTATTCCCATTTGAAATTTGGCCCCTTAACCCTTGCCACATCAGAAAATGTTGACACGTGGTACCTTGAGTGTCCATGTGACACCACCACATTACTTGTGGTCCAACTTGCTCCCACAATGTCATCACACCTTTTTTCCATTGTGCTACACTTTTAGGTATGCTCTATTACAATTTTCCACATCACGATGTAATCATTGACGTTAAGTTACTGGGGGAAGTTCCCATCTATCACCCTTGATAGTTAATGCCCTTAACTTGGAAACACCACAAATGACCCAACACTAGACAAAAGGCACAAAAAAACTTCTCTATATATGGACACTAATTTTGGCATCATATTTTTCGTCAATTGCGTCCATATAAGAAGAAAACCCTTAAGTATCGTCCGATAGGTGCAATATCGAGATGAAATGGCATGACCCATGGCACCAGCTGACATCCACATCATCCAGCTCCTTGTTACCTATCTCCTTTTCCTCTCGCTCATCTAATGTTGATGTTAGGGTGAAGTCACCCTACCACTTGATATCCCCTTGTGGTGCCATATGTCATCCAAAATCCTATCGTTTAGCTACCCAAAAAGCGTTGTTCTACTTGCCATGTGTCATATTATTAGTGTGCCATGTTAATATCCTTTCCATGTCATTTGAGAATACCACGTGGAATCCATGTAGGTTTACTTGACCTACATGGATTTTGCGACATAAGCCTATGTCATGGGGTCCCATAGGGTCTGGACCTTCTTGTAATTCGATGTTTTCACATTTTTCCATTCTCCACTTTCTATCCATCGAAATATAAAAGATCACGTCAAGTAGGGAATGTTCGTGTCTTGCAGCTTTTGTCTATCACAACTTCTGTCAACGCATGCCACATTTGTAAATAAAACTATAAAACATCACCAGGGAGTTGAGATTCACTATGAAGTGACATTAGCCATGTATACTTAACGCTAGCCCCACATGGAATTCCAAAGCCATGTGATACCACAAATCTACTGTCACGTTTTAGGCATATTTCGGAAATTCAACCTTCAAAAGTGTCCATACCAACTACCATGTGTCTTTGCCATGAAAACACCACATCATCATATCATCCACATCACTTGGCCATGTGGACTAATTTATAAGGGCTTGAATCCTTTGTTCACATGTAACTTATCATTTGGTAATGGGAAAAATTTCTCGTTGCACCCCTTATGCCCCTTGTCATTAGCTCCCATCTCTGAGCGACCAACACAATATACTTGGCATGACCCATGAGATGATAATTATCACTAAGCAAGGCCATTAAGTGGAAGATTAACCAGGTTATTGGTGGTAAATCTTGCAGGTTAATACATAGAATTATCTGTATAGCTTGAATGACTGGAAACTAAGAGAGGGATTTCATTTCTCTACCCAACCATAAGATAGCTACACTGCAATGTTTCTTGCAACTAACTACCCTTTTGCTAGATTCATCGTTTGAGGAGTTAAGTGCTCAAGGGAATTTGTACTAGTTAAAGTTAACCATGTTGCATAGGGGTGCAGAGCACACAATGTCTTCTCCAGGTAAGTGACATAATATAATTTTCTGTCAACTTTAGATAGATAAAGTAATTAAAAGGAAAAATAAAAATCTAATATTTTCACTTTTGAATGGAAGGAAGAGGCATAATTCTTATACTTTTAAAAATACTTTATAAAGTTTTCAATGTAGATGGTTAAGTAACATTGATAAATATTTAAAAAACATTGAAATTATATATTGTTTGAAATATATATATATATATATATATAGCAATGAAAAAAAATATTGGCTAAAACATTTCAAGTGGTACCACTATTCTATGATTGGCCTTTGTTCAAACATATCTTTTAGTCATCTTTGTCTAGAATTCAACAAAGTTTTGTTGGAATTACAAATTTAAATTGGGTAGTTTGGAATCCAACAATTATTTGTTGGAATTACAAATTTAACTTGTGTATTCTATACAATAGGTGGGATTTCAAGGTATTGAATCCATTTATGCATTTAAAAATTTGAAATTACACATGGGACACACACACACACAAAAATGTCCATCTCAACCACTTATCTATTAAGCATTGAGAGCAAACATTTCCTGAAGTTTTGCACTGTAAAAGAGGTTTGCATCTCGAGAGATTTGATCCCTATCGATGCTTGCTTTGCACCTCAAGAGATTTGATCCCTCTCATTGCTTGCCAAATCTGTGGTTAAGATGGAACTAAAATGCTTTATAATAAATGTCCTTCTTATAAGAGCACAAAATTTGAAAAGCATGTTACTTTTTGAAGAATGCTTGGGGCCAGGGTATAAATTTGACAGGCACTTTTTCCTGTCAAGTAAAGTTTTAATGACAAATTTCTTTTTAAAATTGTCTTCGTGTGACATTTGATATTTATTTTTTCCCATAATTTAACACGATATTATGTACATTTTTTTTTTGTCATAAACAAAAGAATAAATTTAGTTAATAAATATCATTTATACTTTCCAGATGCTAATTATACATTTTATAATATTGTATATATTGAGATATACACAATTACATATATACTTACATATATAATGTTTAATTATAATAATAATTCCAATTGATATATATATATATATATATATATATATATATATATATATTATTTAGATAATCTTCGGCAAAATCACATAACCAATCTTATGTCGACGCGTTTCGAACCAACCAGTGTGGTTCATCGTCAGGACAAGTTGAAGAACCAATCCGGCTAAGCTGAATAAATAGAGTGTGCAGAGACTCCAACGGCTATATTGCCAACTGCTAATTTTGACCTAAGGATCCTAGTCAAACCCCTAACAATACTATAAATAGCTACAACAGGTAAATTTGTTAATTTATATCTAAAATTAAAATCGATTTGATATTTTTTTTAGTATATAATATAATATCATATTTACTATAATGGTCATATGTCTATAATTATTATTATTCTAATATTATTTAAATATTATGTCATTCTTAAATTTAGTTATATTAGGTAATTTTTCTATAAAATATACTATTCTACATTATATAATGGTCCATTCGAATAATATAAGTTTATTAATAAATCTATATTTACTAAAAAATTCTTAATTCAATATTAATTCTATTATTTGTTTGTTTTTATTAATATTGAATTAAGAATTTTTTAGTAAATATAGATTTATTAATAAACTTATATTATTCGAATGGACCATTATATAATGTAGAATAGTATATTTTATAGAAAAATTACCTAATATAACTAAATTTAAGAATGACATAATATTTAAATAATAATAATTATAGACATATGACCATTATAGTAAATATGATATTATATTATATACTAAAAAAATATAAAAAAAATATCAAATCGATTTTAATTTTAGATATAAATTAACAAATTTACCTGTTGTAGCTATTTATAGTATTGTTAGGGGTTTGACTAGGATCCTTAGGTCAAAATTAGCAGTTGGCAATATAGCCGTTGGAGTCTCTGCACACTCTATTTATTCAGCTTAGCCGGATTGGTTCTTCAACTTGTCCTGACGATGAACCACACTGGTTGGTTCGAAACGCGTCGACATAAGATTGGTTATGTGATTTTGCCGAAGATTATCTAAATAATGTTATGGATCACAGAAGTCTAAATTCCTTAATATATATATATATATATATATTTTTTTTTTTTTACACATAAAATTATTATCCAAGAACCTTGCAAAAGAACACAAAATCAGACTTTGAAGAACCTTAGAATGAAAGAATGCAAAAGAGAAGACAAAATCCCCAGTAGCCATTGAAATCAAGGAGATAGGGGAGAGAAGGGTGAGAATTTCAAATACAAAAGCCTAGGTAGCCATTGAAATCAAGGAGATAGGGGAGAGAAGGGTAAGAATTTCAAATATCAAGCATCTGTATGTTTTTTCAACTCTAATGTCCTTTTTGATCATTTTAACAAAATATAAAAAATGTTGGTTTATTCAATAGGCAAGTCTATTAGGTCCCTATAATACTAGTGATTCCCCCATTACTATTGTCATTGTAGCCCTTATTGTTATTATTGTGCCCCTATTGTCCCCATATTGTTATTAGTGTGCCCCATAGAAACCCATTATTGTTATTGTTGTGCCATTATGTTATTACTGTTATGCCGACTTGATTATATTGTGACCTCTTAGACTTCTATATATAGAAGGGAGGTTTAGTCATTTGTATCATCCAAGAATTGTTCATTTGTGTAATGTGAAGGAGGTTTCCCTCTCGAAGAGGCTGAATTCTAAGGCGTTGATCTATCTTTTCTATCTTTTTGTGAGCTGGTTTCATAACATTTGGTATATGAGCTTTGGATTCTAGGGTTTCACTGCTCCAAACAGGTCATCGTGGAATTTTCGCTATAAATTTTTTTCTACGACGTTTCAAAAGCTAAAGAAGAACCCATTTGAGCTGAAATTATTTTGAACTTTGGGTCCAAGTTTCAGAGCTTGTCTCGCTATATTCTCGGAGATATGATATGAGGAAGTTATGGTTTTTGCAGACTCCCGAATTGCATTCCAAACAGGTGACCTGGGGAAAATCGTCATAAATTTTGTTCTGAGTATCAGATTGAAATTTCATAAGAAGTTTTAGAAAGAGAATGGCCTCTAGTTTTCGAGATATCAATTTCAGGTACTAAGGTCGAAACAGTGACACGTGGAACTTCGTACAAGTTTGCTCTATTGAACTAGTCTATAATCAGGTCACCGTGGTAGATTCGGCATAACTCTTCCTTGGAGAATCCAATCTTGATCAGACTTGCAGGGTTAGAAAGAGGACTCAAAGTGCTACTGCAAGATGTGATTTAAGATATTCGAGATCCACAGTTACAGAGATACAATAGCTTCAATATTGAGCTCTTACAAAGTGAAAAACAAGGTGTGTAGTTTTTTTAAAATTTTGCATAACATTGGTTTGAAAAATTAGTTTGAAGGAATTCAAAGGGAATATTGAAGAATTATTAGCATTAATTTATGCCTCGAAGAAAGAAAATGTAAACACATAGTAAGCAACCTGAAAGCTCTAGCATGACTCGTGAAGAAGAGGAAGAAATGCAACATGATATATCAAAATTACAAGACCAAGTACAACAAATTTCACTCTCACAAAAGGTAATTGAAGCCAAGATGAATGGCGTGGAAGCTTATATGAATGGCGTGCAAGTTAAGATTGATGGCATGGAAGCTAAGATGAATGGCATGGACGCTAAGATGAATGGAATGGATGCTAATATGGAATAATTGAAGATAAATTTGAATAAGTTGCAAAAAAATGGTTACTAATGGTGAAAGGGTAGTAAAGGAAACTCACGATGAGAACAAAAGAAATGTTAATCATGATTTCATAGACTCTAATTTTGGATTGAAGACCCACCATGTTCCAAAAATCGATATGAGAAAGTTTGATGGCAAGGATCCCAGAACATGGATACTACAGATGGAGCAATTTTTTGATCTCCATAATGTGCAAAACACACAAAAGGTACATATTGCAACTTTATATTTGGAACCAAATCAGTTTGTATGGTATCGATGGCTTTTCTCTCGTAAACAAATTGTCACTTGGGCAATTTTTACGGAAGAAATGATAGCACATTATGAAGATACAAAAAGCAACACCTTTTTAGCCAATTGATAAATCTCAAACAAAAGGGTTCAATGATGGAGCACATTGAGGACTTCCAAAAATTGAACATAAGGGTAAAAGATATTCTAGAGGAGCATAGGATTAATGTGTTCATAGCGACTTTAAATGATAATATCCAATATGAGGTTTGCCTTTGGGAACCTGTTTCATTGGAGAAGGCATTCAGGTTAGTAAGAAAAATGGAAAGAAAAATTATGGAAACTAGGAAGCCTACCACTCACAACTATAAAGATGGAAGTGTTGTTGCCCCTAGCCTTCCACAAACTACAAGGTTGACACCAAAAAAATTGGAAGGAAAAAAAGCAAAAGGGCTTTGTTACAGTTGTGATAAAAAATACATTAAAGGTCATAAGTGTTCTGAGAAGAAATTATTCTACATAGATTGTGAAGAGGAGGAAGAAAATGAACAATAAATGTCAAAAGAAGAGGATATACTCCAGGAATAAACCCTAGATAAAGAAGAAATGAATCTAACCATATCTTATAATGCATTAACTGGAATTACCACTCCTCAAACTATCAAGATAGAAGGACATCTCAAGAAGAAAAAGGTAATAGTGTTGATTGATTCGAGAAATACCCATAATTTTATTCATTGTAAGATAGCCAAGGAATTGAATTGCTTCTTATATCCAGAACCAGAGTGTCAAGTGATGGTTGCAAGTGGAGGAACCATAAATTTCTCTGGAAAGTGCCATAATATCAAGATATCCATGAGAGAATATGTATTGAATAGCCCAATGCTTTCCATTCCAATGGGTGGTGCTGATGTTGTATTAGGAGTCCAATGGCTACAACCCTTGGGTACAATAGCTTTTAATTTTCAAGAAATTTTCATGAAATTTTGTGCAGAAGGAAAGGAAGTTGAATTAAAGGGTATTGTAGGGAAACTGAGAAAGATAATCAGCTCTAATGGTATGACAAAGCTTCTAAAGAAGGAAAAATGAGGCGTAATTGCACAATTATGTTCGCTAGAGGTTCCCGCATTGAAATCATCTATTTCTCCATATCTCCAAAAAGTCTTGGACAATCATTGCAAGGTATTTGAGACTCCCAAAGGCCTCCCACCTATTTGTGATCATGATCATGCTATTCATTTGATTCTAGGAAGTGTTCCTCCAAACATCAGGCCGCACAAATATCTCTATGCCCAAAAGAGTGAAATTGAACGTATGGTTGCAGAAATGCTAGAGGTTGGTATAATTCATCCTAGTCAAAGTTCTTTCTATGCTCTAGTATTATTGGTGCACAAGAAGGATGGATCATGGTGCATGTGTCCAAATTATAGGGAGCTCAACAAGCTCACTATTAAAGATAAATTTCCCATTCCTGTCATTGATGAATTATTGGATGAATTGCATGGATCAATTTACTTCACCAAGTTGGATCTTCGTTCAAGATATCATCGAATCAGAATGAAGATTGAAGACATTCCGAAAACAACATTTAGAACTCATGAGGGTCATTATGAATTTTTAGTCATGCCTTTTGGCCTTACCAATGCACCTTCTACATTTCAAGGTTTGATGAATTCCATTTTCAAAACCTTCATTAGAAAATCTATGTTAGTATTTTTTGATGATATATTAATCTACAACAAGTCTTGGAAGGATCATGTTCAAAATGTTGAAAGGGTGCTCCAACTATTGGAGGAGAAACAATTATATGCAAAAAGCTCCAAATGTTTCTTTAGAGTGCAAGAGGTGGAATATTTGGGTCATATTGTATCTCATGAAGGTGTTAAGGTAGACCCTAGAAAAATTAAAGCCATTAATGAATAGCAAATCTCCACATCCATAAATCATCTGTGAGGATTTCCGGGTTGATAGGGTATTATCGCAAGTTTGTTAAGGATTATGGGAGAATAGCAGCACCTCTAACAACATTATTGAAGAAAGATGCATTTTCATGGACTCCAGAAGCAACAAAGGCCTTCAAACATCTTAAAGAGGCAATGTGCCAAGCACTAGTCTTAGCTATGTCAGACTTCACAAAAACCTTTATTGTGGAATGTGATGCTTCAGGAAATGGAATTGGTGTTGTTTTAATGCAAGATGAAAAACCCATTACTTTTGAAAGTCATCCAATCAAAGGAAAGTATTTACACAAAGCTATTTATGAGAAGGAAATGTTGGCAATACTACATGCACTTAATAAATGGCGACCCTACCTAATGGGAAGACACTTCAAGGTAAAAATGGGTCATGATAGTCTTAAATACTTTTTAGAACAAATATTATTCTCTAAAGAGCAACAAAAATGGGTCACAAAGATGTTGGGTTATGACTTTGAAATCATCTAAAAAAAGGGAAGCAAAATGTTATGGCAGATGCACTCTCAAGGAAGGATGAGGTTGTGGAAGCATTGCTGTGTGCCATTTCTATTATCCAACTAGATTGGATAAACGAAGCAAGGGATGAATGGAAGAATGAAGAAGAAGTGTGGGCACTCATTCAAAAGTTACAATCCTGGATTGTTCATGAGATACTGGGAAGAATGTTATAACCCAGACAAGGAAAAATTCTTAGCAGCCTTAGTATGGGTTAGGTTATTTGGCCTTCCAATGGACTTCTGGGACCTGGAGATCCTAGAGGGCATAGGAAACATGATAGGAATTTTTGTCAAAATAGAATAAATGACAAAAAAAGGAAGATACACCTCATACACTAGAATTTGTGTTTACATGAATATAACTGACCCTATTCCAGACACAGTTGAGCTATAGGATCACGAAGAGGTCTGGCAGCAAACCCTCGACTATGAACATATTCTATTCAGATGCAAAAGATGTCATGAGTATGGACATCTGTTTAAGGAATGCCCACTAAATATAGAAGAAGAGGAGCACAGGAACAAAAAGCGGAGGAAAAACCAAGAAGACAAGGAAGGGTTTCAAGAAGTAAAAAGCAAAAGAAGACAAACAAGAGAGAATACCAGCGAAGGAAAGAAAGAACAACAAACCCAACCAAGAAATACAAACAACTTTGAAGTCCTACAAGAAGAAGAAGAAGATAACAACAAGACCCAAACAATGGACTATCAGGGGGAAAAAGGAAAGGAAAGCAGCACAAGCCAAGGCAAATCAAAACCCAAGAGGAAAGCACAAAGCGAATTGACAGAGAAGGAGGAAAAGGAAGAGAGGGAGAAGATGGATAATGCTATAATGGAAATTGACACAAGCAGAGGAGAAGAACTAAGTTCAGAAGAAGAAGTGTTGAGGAAACTACTAAATGAGTGGAGACACCTGGACAAAAGATTCATTCCAGAAGAGAAAAAAAGACTATACAGAGAAACATTTCAACAGTACCAAGCGAAATAGGGACAAGGGAAAATGGAAATGGTAGAACAACTAGGCCTTCAATAGGACAACACTCAAGACTATCAAAGCAAAGCAAAAGGCGGAAAGAAAAGAGGTCAAAGAAACCTACAGGAATCGATACAGATCATGGGAGAAATGTTAGTAAATATAGGGAGGGTAGTACCGCTATCGGCGGTATTCCACCAAACCAACCAAGCACCCCAATGATAATTACATCTTGGAATATAAGAGGCCTTAATAGTAAAGGCAAACATAGACACTTAGCGGAAAGGCTAAGAAAAGAAAAACCTCAACTAATGTTGATACAGGAAACAAAAATTTCAGGAAGGAAAATGGAGGAAATCCTAAATAAAATAAAACCGAAATATGAATGCATGTCCATAGATGCGAAAGGCAGTGTGGGAGGTATAGCAATACTATGGAACCCTGCAGAAATTACTGTAGATTATTGGATAGGCATGAAAAGAATACTCACGGGACAATTATGGCTAATTAGAAACAAAGAATGGTTTCTAGTCTCTGCAGTATATGACCCTCATACCCCAGCGGAAAGAGGAAGCTTCCTCCTCCAAGTACAACAGCTTGGAAAACTCCACGAGGAAAAACTGTGGATGATAGGAGGGAACTTTAACTTGAAAATATCAATAGAGGAGAAGAAAGGAGGTCTACAAAGAGAAGAGCTAGAGATGGAGAGGTTCAGGGACCTTCAAGCAGAACTGAAATTGGTATATATTCAAACCATAAATGGAAAATATACGTGGAAAAATTGAAGAGGAGGGAGCAAACAAATAGCATCCAGGTTAGACAGATTCTTAGCAACAGAACACTTCATTGGAAAAGATATTTTCTATGAAGCAACAATCCTCCCGTGTTTAGGGTTGGACCATTGGCCCATTAAACTAGAAATAGCTATGAATCATCAGAACTAGAATAGACCCTTTAGGTTTGAGGCATTCTGGCTAAGAGAACCCACCTTTATCGATAAAATTAAGAATTGGTGGAAGGAAACTGAGACTGCGATGGAAGGAAGAAACCAAATGCACAACCTCCAACTCAGATTAAAAGACTTAAAAGGAAGGATAAAGAAATGGAACAGAGAAGAATTTGAAAACATCTAGAAGGAACAAGAAACACTCCAGATAAAGATGAAACAAATACAACAAAAAATCATAGAGGAAGGAAGAAGTGAAGAGCTGGTAGAAGAGGAAGGACTGGTGCTAAATAATTTGGAAGAAAGGAGAAAACAAGAGGAAATACTTTGGAAACAAAAATATAGAATCCAATGGCTAAAATAAGGAGAAATAAACACGGAATTATTCCATAAAGAAATGGTATAGCATAGACAAAAAAATAGAATCTTCTCCCTAAAGGACCAACAAGGCAACAGGCTAACTCAGAAAGTTGAAATGGAGAATCTGCTAGTACATCATTTTAAAGGGCTCCTGATAGAACCAAATATCAGAAGGGAGGACAACGTCTGCAAAATTAGTCAACATATCCCCAAACTTGTAACTAGAGACCAGAATTTGGCTCTCCTAAGAGTCATAACGAAAGCGGAGGTGGAGGAGGTAATAAAAAAGATGGCAAAGAATAAAGCACCTGGGCTTGATGGATTCACTTCAGAATTCTTTCAAGCTATGTGGAACTTCATGAGCCAAGACATAGTGAAAGTAGTAGAATAATCCAGATGCACCAAAAGAATGCATCCGACCATGAACACCACATTCCTAGCCCTGATACCAAAGACGAAGCACCCGGAAGAACCACAAGGATTCTAACCTATAGCGCTCTGCAATGTTATATATAAAATCTTAGCTACAATAATGGTGAACCGACTGAAACCAATACTTCTCGGGTTAATATCCAAGGCGCAGACAAGGTTTGTCAAAGTCAGACAAATAACATATGGCATAGTGTTAGCACAAGAAGCAATACATTCATTGAAAAATTCAAAAACCAAAGGGATGCTGATAAAATTAGACTTAGCCAAAGCTTATGACAGACTAAATTGGGGATACCTCCAAAAAATCCTAAAGGCATTCGGCTTCGATGACAGATGGATAAGTTGGGTAATGTCAATGATAACCACTCCAGTTCTATCAATACTACTAAACGGATCACCTACAAAATCTTTCAATGTGTCCAGAGGGCTTAGAAAAGGTGACCCGCTATCTTCGTTCCTATTTATCCTCGTAGCCGAAGGACTAGGAAGACTAATAAAAGCTAAAGTATTCAGTGCATAATTTAAGGGCCTAAGACTCTGGGAAATGATATCCCTCTAACCCACCAGCAATTTGTTGATGACGTCATGCTATATGGACAGGAAACGCTCAAAGAAGCAAAAAAAATGGAAATTCTCATATACTTCACAAGTGCCTCTAGGACAGAGATAAGTAAAGAGAAATCGGATATTTATTTCTTTAATACCCCTACATCCTCCCAAGCCTTCCTGGCTAGAACCATGGGATTTAGAATTGGGAATTTCCCTACAAAGTATTTAGGTATCCAGTTAAATGACCAGCAAAACAGAGTGGCCAACTGGAGTACCTTGATGGGAAAGATTCAACGGAGAATGCAAAACTGGACATTCAGGGCACTGAATACCCCGAGCCGCATCATTCTACTAAAATCAGTGCTTCAATCCATCCCGATATACCAACTTACCAGTCAAGCCACCCCTAAAACAATCTGCCAGAAAATGGTAGATATGTTTAAAAACTTCTTATGGCAAGGGCCTAACACGACAAAGAAATGGGCGCTCCTATCCTGGAGATGGCTGAGCAAATCCCTAAAAGAAGGAGGACTTGGTCTTCGAGATCCTTACATCCTGAATCAAGTAATGGGGGAAAATTGTGGTTGAGATGGACACAAGGAGGGGAAGACCTGTGGAAAAAACTATGGGAGAGAAAATATGATATGCCTAGGTCCCTATAAGGAAAGTTGAGAAGTCAAAATGAGAAGAAAGGTTCTACAATATGGAATCTGGCCAGTGCCAACAGGGATTTGATCAGAGAGCACAACTGCTGGGGAGCCAGAGGAGGGGATAAAGCCAACTTTTGGGAAGAAGCCTGGAAACAAAGAGAAAGACTCAACAACCAGCCGCAGCTGAAAGGGATCCACCAATTCACCAGCTTATATGATGGCGACACAGTACAAAATTACTGGTGCCTGGAACTAGAAGGATACTGGAGAAAGTGGAAAAAACAGGAAAACTAACCAGAAGCGCCATTAACACCCCAATGGGAAATCTATGAAAAGGAAATGGCAACAAGGAAAATAGTGATAAAAGGACGGTCGGATACTCTAAGACGGGGCCATAGAATCAAAGGCATGTTTACAATAGGAGAAGGCTACCAAATAAAAGCAGGACACAACAGACATTCAGAAACAAAAAAATGGGAAGGCATATGGAAAACAAAAACATGGTTGAAGGTAGCATTCTTTACCTGGATCCTGAGCCATGGGAGAGCACTAACATGGGACTACCTGAGAAAAAAAGGAATGCAAGGCTCATCGAGCTGTGCCCTATGCAGAGAATAGGAAGAGACTATCAAGCACCTAACCAACACCTGTAAAGTTAGCGTAAACCTATGGAAACAACATCTGCAAATATTTGAAGTTAGTGACAGAAATATAAATAGCATGCAAACAATGATAAGGAACTAGAGGAAAAAAACCTTATCAGAACACGGTTCTGAACAGGGCATGGAGACTCTCGCTAGGCTTTGTTCTGTGGAATATATGGAAATATTGAAACATACTGATATTCATGGAGGAAGGTAGAGCAAGAATAGAGATATGGAACCAAATTATCCAAAATATCAAAGAGACCATTCTAACCGAGAGTTGGTTTGAGGAGGATTGGAAAACTAACCCAACAAAAACAAAAATAATGACACACCTGAACCTAAAGCCAAGCATGACGCACAAGCCAGCCAGGAAACACCAAAGCAATGAGGCAGAGGAGGTCAACCACTTCAGAAGACCCCAGAAGGGGTTCATCAATCTAAACTTCGACAGGGCTGCGAAAGGGAACCCCGACGAGGCAGGGACTGGTGGAGTTTTAAGAGATGATAGGGGAAGGACCCTCAGAATCTATGTGATGGACTGCAGTAATGCTACAAACAATGAAGCAGAGCTTCATGCACTGAAAAAAGGGTTGCAAATCACAATAAGAGAGAAATACCAAAAACTACAGGTTGAAGTAGACACGACAATGGTAATTGATATAGTCAAACAGGTACAGCAAGGAACCCAATTGGAGAAGATCAGCAGTAGCCGGAGAACTACTTGGCTGGTGCAGGAGATTGGAAAACTCACAAGACAGATAGACTACATCCTTCCCACCCATGTGAGAAGGAAAAGAAATGAACCAGTAGATAACCTGGCAAACTGGGGGAGCAGTCATGGAGGAAGAACCCTGGATGCAAACGAGGAAGAGCTATCCCATATGGAGGAGATGGCAAACTTAGTAAAAATCCTAGAACAAGACAAAGGATGAGAGGGGAACCCCCGATTAGGGGACAACACAAGAAATCTAGAGGGACCAGGGAGATGTGACCGAGAAGGGAGACGAAGAGGACAAGTGGGGGAACGAACAGATGAGGGAAATGAAGTCAGCAGACAGGTAAGATGGCAAGTGATGGAGCAGGGCAGAGAAGGTACAAATCCCAAGAGAATGAGGGCGGTGACGGATGAGAATGACAGCGAAGAGGGCAGGGCAGTGAGCAGAGGGGCGGGCAGAAGGATGTCAGCAAGTAGCAGGACAAGGACGACACATACACGGCAAGAGCAGCCAAGAGAAAGTGAGGATTAATGAGAGGAGATGATAGCCAGGACAAAGGGGAAGCATCCCAAGAGGATTTCATAGGGAACATCACAGGTAATAATGCCAGATAGGTGGAAGTAAAGGTAAGGGACAGGAGGGAGAGGGGCATAAAACTTAAAGGAAATTAGGGCATAGCTAAACACATACAGACAACAGAGACGAGAGCTGGAGAGAGGAAAGGTGGCCGAAGAGCGAAGATCCAGCCTGTGGACGAAAGCGGCATCAAACCTACAAGTTGGTATGTAGTTCCTCTGTTCCCCAACCTCGTTAGGCTCAGGATTAATTTCAGTAGGAATATAGGAAATATGAGATGGAACAAGAATAAGTCTATCAAGAAGGAAACCAGACCCTCCTGCGACACTGATGTAGACAAAATAGAAGTGCTTGTGAAAACTCAGGGTAGGGAGATAAGGTGGGAGGGTCTCGAACCCAGGAAGGGAGAGGACTATACCATGGTAAAAGCTTGAAGTAAACCCAGACAGAGCGTGACTATAGTCATCCCTGTAGGAAACGATGGGAGGGATACAAAAGGAAAAAAGGAAGCACCTCAGGGAAAAAAACAAAGGAAAATAGAGAACCAGGGAAACAAGAAACCTTTAGGGGAGGTATTTAGCGTCAGCACCCTAAGGGAAGACAGACAAACCAAGGAGACCCCAGGAAGGGAGGAACAGAAAATCGAACTTATTCGAGGAGGAACCCATGAGGATGGCCAAAACAGATAGGCTGCAAGCCGACTATTGCCATGGAAGGAAAATGGTAAGAGATCCAAGAAAGGATCAAACCTGTAACAAGGAGAGGAATGGTGACATTTTGGCAAAAATATCGAAGGAAAAAAACCCTAGAATTGGAAAGGAAATGGGTAAATGGGAAATAGTTTTGATTTACTATTATAATTTTGATAAATGCAATGGCTCTGTGATAGGTCTCACCTCATACTGAGGAAAACACAGTGAGGAGAATAGAGAACAACGAGAAGAAGACAGTTATAGACAGGCAGGGAGTAACATGGCCCCCAGGAGAGGCAAGAGAGAAAACAAGAAGGAAGAAGGAACAAGCAAGTCGAACATGAAAAGAGGGAGGAAGTTGGGCAGTGAACACATGAAAACTCTTATTGACCCATATATGGTAGGGAACTCGCCGGACATCAGAGCCTAAATTGCTGGATGGGAGAGAGGACTGAATGACAGCATCAAGAACTAGGAAATCCCCATGGAGGAGTGGGAAAGCATGGTTCCTGATCCAGAGAATTCTCGTGGTCGTCATTCCCTATTCATGCAAACCATACAACAATATTGGGTAATGAAGAATGTGGTGGCACGGGCCATGACCCTGAATCGAGAACAAGCAGCGGGTGACGGAACAGAGGCACAGGAGAAAAACAAGGAAAAGGATCCAGTCAGGGCTAAACTACTCAGGGAAATAGCAATAGTTCAGATACAGACCTATAGAAATAACTTGGCCTTGGGAAGAATTGAGCAGACACTAAAAGATATGAAGTGGAGAATTGAGCAGAGGAGCGAGATGCCTGGCTCCAGTGCCAAAGCACCAGCCCCAGTAATATCCTCGGATGAGGATTGATGCAACGGTCCAGTTCGAATATGATAAAATTTTGATGAAATGCATTCACTTGTTTAATTTGTTTTATCTGAGTAGTAGTATAGACAGTCAAAACAATGTCACTAGATGGATAGAAAAAATCTTTTTTAATTTTGGATAGGTTTTAATGCAGATAGGTGGCTATGTGGTTTCCTTCGGGCAGGTAAGCCACCTAGAACAAATGGAAGTCTATGATTTTGGAACAGTATTGTAAATAGAGGAAGCACTACCAAGTTTACAAATTTTTTTTTACTTAAGATATATATATATATATATATATATGTTAGAGAGTAAACTAAGTAAAAAATTCTAAGGTGGAAAAGAAGAAGAATACTTCTTGATCATTTTCAGTTCTGAATTATCTTGGAACATTTTAACAAACTCCTATTTTGTCAATGGCTTCTGGTACAATCTGAGTCAATGTCCATTTACTAATAGAGGAATTTTCTCTTCATCAATAGTCCTAATTCTAACTACACCATTGTCAAAAACACTTTCAACTTCATAAGGTCCAAGCCAGTGGGTTTGGAATTTCCCTTGAAAATTCTTGAACTTTGAATCAAAGAGTAATGCCCAATCTCCTGGATGAAATTTCCTTTCCTTAATGTACTTATCATGCCATCTAGATCTCTGTTGTTGAACTAGGCTAGTTCTCTGGAGGGCTTCTTGTCTGATTTCATCAAGTTCATTTAGTTGTCTCATCCTTTTCTTTTGTGCTTCTGATAAGTCAAGATCTAACTGGACTGTTATCTTATAGGTCTGGATCTGGAACTCTATCGGAAGTAAGACTTGCTTCCCATAAACAAGTTCATAGGGAGTATGTCCTGTAGTATTTCTCCATGTAGTTCTGTAGGCCCATAAATCTTTTGGAAGCTTTTCCACCCAGTCCTTTCTGTGTAGATGTATGTTACAGGAATAAGCACCCTAGGGCTTTGGGTTAGAACCCCAACAAAGCAAGAGTAATCTACAGCAAGAAACACACATACAACTCAGGCAACATGATTAAATAAACAAACTATGTAAGGATGAACATACCCGGATGTCCTTCATTTGGGTAGTCCAAGCAGGTTCAAACCCTCTGCAACTCCTGATGATCTTCGAATCTGCAAATCAACCAATCCGAACATACATAGCAGCATATAGATAAAGCATTTTAATGAAATCGACTTTATATCATATAAGCAAATGGTTAGTTATACATCAAAATAATCATTCATACATGAATTACAACAACATCTGATGCATAAACAAGGTCAATCCCAGGAACAAGACAACGTTTCTTTTTCTTTTAGAAAACTATAATAAACACGGAAAGAGTTCACCTAAGTCTCCTTCTTCGGGCTCCAAGTAGAACCGTCCTTCGGGACCATCTAGTCCCAGTCTTCAACAGCCTCCTTCCATAACTAATACCATGATATCTCAAGCAAGTGGGAGAATATCAACACTAAAGGAAACAAGGGTTTCCTGAACTTGGGGAAGTGCTTGATTAGGGGATAATCTCAGTATAGTAATTCTATCTTTTCTCTCTTCCTTAAGGCCTTCCCATTGAAGTCTATTTATACTTATTCCAATTGGATTTTTAGTTGGGAAACAGTTGGGCCACGGGCACTAGGAGGTAATCAACAGGTAAAACCCGTGAACTCCGCCCATAATTAAGGAAATTTAATTTTTTTAAGTGTTTTAACACATATACGCGGGTTGGGTATTGACTAACCTGCATGTACACGCTTTTATCACAGGGCAAAGTAGCGTATAGGAAGTAAAACATTGTTTTTTAAAATATTTGGACCAAGTCTAGAAGGAGTGATTGCCCTAGGCCATAAACCAAGCATCACAAATACCAAGGGTGATATTTGGAGCTATAACAGATGCCCCCTAATATATGAGGTCAGAAGGGGTACATGATGGCTGAAATGTATTAAGTATATGGAAAGGAACCCTGTCAAAAACTGAGAAGTGCTTCACCAGATTTCAGCTTGCCAAGGCATCAAAAAGAGATCAGAAAGAAACAACTGTCTGAGGCGGGCATACCCATGCTCAGAAAAAGTAAAGGATGGACATTCCTTTAGTGGATGGGCATACCCTTCATCATTAAATACAACCATGAGACCTGGTAAGGATGGACATTCCTTCGTATCATGATTATCTGCACATATGACACAAGTTTCTATTGATTTTGAATCTAAGGGACACTCTCCTAAAGCATGTTTCTTTTGACATTTGGGACAGAAGATGGATAATGTAACATTTTTGAAATTTTGCTCGTTTTGTATTTTAAGGGTGTCTATTTGCTCACTTAGGCTCCCTAAAATATATGTTTTGAAGGTATCAAGCAAATTTCCTAATTCTACCCTGCTGACTGTCCCAGCTGCAGATTTATTAATTCTTCACAAGAGAGGGTCTCTAGGACTCCTTCCAACTCATGCTTTACCCCTTGAGATATGTACACATAAATCACAAATATCTGCAAATGATAGTTGGGAAATATCTCCCTTCCTAGTTAGGTTAAGGAGATCGGTCCACTCATCTTTAATAGCTCTGAGTAAGAGGGATTTTAAGGTTTCTTCATCCAAATTATCCATTTTTTCTCTTTTAACATTGTAAACAAACCTTTCTACTAAATCTTCAAGATTCTCATCTTCTTTTTGTGTCATTTTGAAGACTTCATCTTTAAGGTTACTAGGCATACAATAATCTCTATATTTTCCTAAGAAATCCTCTTTCATTTGTCCCCATGTTGTTATAGAATGCACTCCTAGACTCATGAACCATTTTAATGCTGAGTCTTTTAATGTAGCAGGGAACAATTTTAACTTTTGAGCATCATGCAGATAGTGATACGATCCACAAAATACTAAATTCGAAGAGAAATGTTTCAGGGTCTTCATTTCTTTTTCCTTGGAAATTAGGAAGAATTGAGAGTGATATATTTTTCATTGTGAGGGTTGTATCTTAATCAATAATAGGAAATCCAGAAGGAACTTGTTTTCCTCTGCCTTTACTCCCTCCTCTATTCCTATCTCCACCTCTACCTCTACCCCTTCCTCCAATCCTATTTTCCTCACCATGGACACTGTGTACCTCTCCTTCCCCTTCTTCTGCCATGATAGATTCTTTGGAACTAATATAATGTTATTCTAATATTTTTGGTTCCTCTATCAATGGTTGTTCAAAATAACTTTCTGGTTCCTCTTCTTCACTAGGAGCTTCTAATTTTTCTACCAAAATTTTCTCACCAGTGGAGGATAGAAAAATTACTCCTGTAGTTGGGGATGTAGGATTTTCTTCAATTACAACTTCAGTAGAGGAAGTGGGTGAAGTTCTGGATTGGATTTATGATCTTGAGATTTCAGGAAGCCTTTGTCGACCTCTAAATGGAATTCGGGTTTGAGTAGGTGGTGTGGATTCTCGAAATCGAGGTGAAGTGAGTGGATTTGTGGGAATTAAACTTCTTCCTCGCCCTACAAATCTACCTCTAGAGTCTCTATCCCTATGCATATCATGTTTTGATTTTTTTCTTAACTTCTATTTGTACTTCCCCGGCAACAACGCCAAAATGTTTGGCCAATTTAATGTCTTTAAATTGTCAATCATAAATTGTCAACCAGGGTACGTATACTGATGAAGTACATGTGCACTATATGTGCTAGAAGTTATTTCTTATGTCGTTATTTTCTTGTTAGGGTCTAAACTTAAGATTAGTATGGAGATGGTGTCATTAATTATATTAATGTCTCAATCCCTAAAGTTATCAGCTAATTTCTTAGGAGTTATTCTCTATTGAATCAGTTTATGGATGATATGAGAGTGATTCTAGATTCTACTTGTGTTAGACTATTTTGGATTTTTGTCTTGAATTTTTATGTTGCAGCTCTAATTTACTAAGTGCAAGAGAAATCTATTCTATCAAATTGTAAAGAAATATTGTCTGAATTCAATTGTTAAGGAGAAGACTCTCACACTTTTACTTATTCAATTTCATTCAAACAAGATATTCTGAACAACAACTATACTATGAAGTAAACACAGTTGGACTACACTAGATAAAAAGCAAATGAAATAACCATGTTGTACCAGATAAAAATAAATTCAAATAGCAAATTAAACTAGGTATAAAGCAAAGGAAGTGCTCATGCATATAACGATTCACTAGTGAACTCATCAAACTGCATTTCTTCACGCAAAAGTAGAGTATTCAAGGAATGAAAAGAAATATAATTGCAATTGGTTAAATACCTGTCACTGGTTGTAGGGGAACTCCACAGATCAGTCCATAATCTCCAATCAACGCAACACATACACACATAAAGCCAATTCTATTACTTGCAAAACGAAATTCAACAAACTGTTTCAAAAATTACATCATCCGGCGCACACCAAATCATAGTGCGGCCATAGTTTTTAGAACAAGTCTCTGGCATAACAGCATGAGAATTTTAAGCCTAAATATCTTTATTCCAACTAAATTATATCGCTAAACCTTCGATTTGCTATTTCGAAAGCAAATTGATAAGGTTTTGATGAAACTCGGATTTTGTTCCAGCGACAATCTTGTGGTTGACTTTGGGGTTTGACCTTGATATCCTGCAATCATCTTAATGAATTGGTTTAAGGAGATAGGAAGGGCTCCACTAGGGGACCATTCCTTATCCATCTCTATCCTTCGTCGCTGACCTGGAGATTCTGAACCTTGCAAACAATGGAGGTAGTTGTAGAGATTTGGATTAGCTCCGGAAACAGACCAATTCTATAGTCAAATGCATTCTTTAACAAAATAATATGGTATATAGTCAAACATGAAGAAGAAGACATGTTGTTATAGATCTGATCTAAAAATATATGATAATAGAAATAAATCCAGAAACAGAGAAAATTTTAGGGGCGAATGTTCGCCCTTTGGCGAAATTAAGGGGTTTTAAATTTTTAGTGGGCAAAAATTTTGTATCATAGCACATTTTTACAAATCACCTCAAATAGCCCACCTTATTTTAAGGGAGAGGGTAAAAAAGGTAAATTTAGCCCTTGAAACTAGGAGTTACAACCTTCCATTCGCCCATTTCCAAGAACAAGTTTTATTTAAGTGAATCCATTCGCCCATATTCAAGAATAGGTTTTATTTAAGTGAATCCTATGGGCGAAATACCATATTTATAAAAGAGGTATGGTAAATTAATAAAAATATAAATAAATGAGAGGTATGGTAAATAAATAAAACATTTTTCTATATTTACTCCATAAGTCACCTTATATACATGCAAGGGTGTAAACAAATAAAAATATAAGTAAAGTGGAGGTATGGTAAATAAATAATGGTAAATAAATAAAACCTCTTTTTATATTTAGTCCATAACCCTCGTTCTGTTTATGAAGGCTCAAGAAAGAGGTTTTATTTAAGTGAATCCTATGGGCCAAATACCATATTTGTAAAAGAGGTATGGTAAATTAATAAAAATATAAATAAACGAGAGGTATGGTAAACAAATGAAACATTTTTTTATATTTACTCCATAAGTCACCTTATATTTACGAACACTCAAAAAATGTGTTATATTTAGGTGAAACCTATGGGCAAAATACTATGGGACAAATACGATGGACTATATTGTTATTAATACCATGCAAAAAAACATTATTAACCCTAATATTAGTATTAATAAAAATAAAAATGGCACATGGTATTGACCCATGGTATTCACCAAAATGGCACATGGTATTGACCCATGGTATTCACCTGGAATGTAGCCTATTTAAATGGGGGGATTAAACCAACATAGATCCATCTTTACTCTGGATCTACTAACCCCCGAGAGGTATCAAATATCGTGATATGCAAACTAGCATAGAGTGAAAAATATTTGATCCCTCTCGGGGCTTGGTGGATCAAGAGTAAAAATGGATGTTGTAATTTAATGTATGTTAAACATTTTAACTTGGTTAAAATAAAAAATAAAATAAAATTCAACTATTAATTTTATTAATTTTTATAAATTACTAATAGTAATTTTTAAGCTCCAGGTTTATGATAACCCATGGTATTGACCCATGGTAATACCATGGTATTCATGTGAGCATAGACTATTTAAAGGGGAAATTCTATCATCTTAGATCCATCTTAATTCCGGGTCTACCAAGTGCTCAGAGGGATAAACAGATTTCATCCCCCTAAGAGTGGTAGATGTGGAAGGGGAAATTCTATCATCTTAGATCCATCTTAATTCTGGGTATACCAAGTGCTCAGAGGGATAAATAGATTTCATCCCCCTAAGAGTGGTAGATGTGGAGTTAATATGGATATAGGTTGGTTTTTATGATAATGAAGATATTAAATAGACTTAGGAAATTATATTGTAAAAACATCTTAAGGTGAACGGTTAAAGCATAGACATTGGACAAGTATATTTGTATACTTCTGTTTTAAACTGAAACAAATCCAGGGCTAAAAGGAATGGATTGATTGCACTAGTCATCCTTTTATAACTTTCCAACATATGCTGGAGTAAACAGATTGTAATTTGGGTAATTTTTCTAACTTCAAACAGGAACATACTTGTGTATTCGCAGGGTGGTTACGAGGTCCCTAGAAGTGATGAATTTGAATTTTTCTTGGTTTTATATATAGTATTAGGTTTTTTCTCATGCTTTCTGTGAATGACATGGGTGAATTTTATCCTACACCCACTAGGTTATCGATATGTAATTTCAGTAATTTTGATTTCAAAAGATATTTTAAAGAAATGCAATGATTTCATTTGTGTATTCAATAAACACAATATTCTAATGGAATTCTTCATTTGTGATTTACCTATATAGATTCCATGGAGAAATGTTAGTGGTGTGACATCAATTGTCCTCAAGCAGAGGCTTTAGTTTTACTCTTTTTGGAAGCAAATACTTTCTTCCAACATTTTTGAGTTCCATGAAAAATTTGAAAGTCCTAATAGTATTCAATTATGGATTCAAGAGAGACATAGTATTCAATTATGGGTTAAAGAGATCCACATTGAATGATCTATTGGCCTTATCTTCACTTAGTTTAAGACTATTCACTTGGAGAGCCTGCATGTGCCCCCACTTCAAGAGCATAGTAAAGTCATGTAGAACTTAGAGAAGCTATCTTTAAGCTTTTAGTGAAGAATGGAAAAATGTCTGGGTTCAATAACAACCAGTCGAGCATTAAGCTTCCAATAATGCTATATTTTAACCTTGAGTACTTTTGTGATTTGGAGGAGAAGCCCCCCTCGTATTAGTGACACAACTTCAGTTGTGAATTGGACTATTACTAACTGTCATTTCCTTCTAAAGTTACCTGATGACTTGGGGAACCTCAACTCTTTAAGAATGTTAAGGAAGGAAAGAAAATACATTATGCTAAGTTCTCTTATGCTTTTCAAGTTTTTCTTGGATATCTACAACGTTTCAGGTAGGAAAGTACATTCTGTTAGTGAAAATTTGTCTTGATAGAAAGGCCCAATTTCAAATTCTAATGCTTTCAAAAAACATTGTATAACTGTAATGTTTCTAAAAGGAAAGCATAATTTTTCAATTTAAGTATCATGATCCCATATTCCAACTTATTTTTCAGTAACCCATTAGGCTTTGTAGCTTTGAATAAATCCATGTCTTTTGATAAGATCGTCTTCCAAATTAGAACACAGATTCCTTTTGGCAATAACCACATACATATTTTGTTATTGAGAAAATAGAGGTTTTGAAACAAGCTTGTGCCATAAAAGGACTTGATTCATTGATTATGTATCAATTATGGCTCTTGATGTAACAATGTCTTGATTTTGTTGCTTGAAAATAGAGGTTATGCTTTACTATTTCACAGAATTTCTTACAATCTTTCCATAAGTATTGATCTGTAATCTCAGTCACTGAGGGATGACAGTAATGACAAAGGTAATATTCCATGGTTTGAAGTTACTCTCTTACTAAATATTTAAATATATCACCACAAGCTAACTGTTAGTTAAAGGAATTGTATTTGATTTGTAAACAAATCATTGCTTGATTTATAGATTTTGATTTTTTCCCTTTTTTATTTTATTCTCAGATTTGGTATGAGATATCTTACAATATTTGGGTTCCCTAGTTTCCCCACCATAGCTATGAGGTTCAGATGCTATCATTAAATATTCTCAGAACGTTACAACTTTTCTAGTAAGTGTACTTTGAAACATTGTTGTTGCTTTTCCATGGTGTTAATGCAAATAAGCACTACAACTAGTGCCATTATTTAGATTAAGTGTTGAAATCTAGGTGGTCTTGTAATGATGGAGTGATTGTTTTCTAGCTACTAAGGCCATATGCATTTTTATCTCTTATGTTGTCGTGAGATATTCAAATTCAGAATAAGAATTGAGGTCTCGTTTCCACTGTAGATTGCAGTCAGTTTCTTGAACATAATATATAGTAGATTATATTTTACGAATCAACTGTGGATGTGATCCCTCGCAGGAAAGGAAATTCAAAGTGACTTTGATTTCAAATTGATTTGTCAAAACATCCACACAAGAAAGGAGATTCAAAGTGACATTGATTTCATACTGATTTGTCAAAATGGAGGCAAGAGAAAAGGAAACTTTGTATTCAACAATGCTTTTAATTTCATATGTATATGCACAGACATAATAGTAGAAAATATTGAAGGGTTGCCTAAGTAATATTTTCCATTCCACTACATTCTTTACAACTTGTAAATAAATAACTCGGAACAATTCATTACACTACTTGTTATTCTTTATTAATCAGTGGTTAAGATTTTGATATTGAACTGGCTAAGATTTTTCTTCCTTCTGTGAAATTGTGTGTTCTATAATGCTTCTTTTCCATTCACTATGTATAGCATATAAAGTGTGTCTAATGGAGTAGGAAGATTGGAAAGTCTTGTGATCCTTGAAGGCTTGAACTACGTTACAAGGTAGAAACCCAACGGGGCAGGGTATGTGCATCCCCACAAAGGGGTCACAGATACCAAAGTTGGTATTGGCTAGTGCCTTGAGCTAGAAAATTTCCTTTACCCTTGTATTAACAGTGAATCTGGAGAGGATTCTAATATTATCTTTATAATATTTATATTAGTTAAGATTGATGAATAAAATTCATGAGACATGAGCTAGGATGTCCTTGCAAGGTGGTTGTTGATTATTGGAAGCTATGATGGCCATTATGTCAGGCTAGGTGGTCGCAATCCCCTGATCATGAGCATGATTGTGATCAAGATGGAAGACTTCATAGTCTGGATTGATTGTTTAGTAGTGATAATTAGGGGGCTCATTCACAAAAGCTTCTATTTCACTAATCCTTTTTATAGAGTTGTCAGATTCAATTTCCAAAGGTTTTAATTACACTATAGAGTTGAGTTCTGAGAGAGTTGTGATTCACAGTGTTAAGTATAGTAGCTATGACACTTGAATGAAGACAAGCATAGTAGATGTATCAGACTCTGTTATAAGCTTACCTGCATATTATAAGGGACTTGGTTGGCTTTTTTATAATTTTATAAACAAGTTCCATTTCGTGGAAATGTGAAAAAAATAGTGTTCTTGCCACCATGTGGCTCTTGTTATATATGGTTTTATACTTTTTCAAAAAATTCTCTAAGAGTTCACAATGCTAAGATTCACTAGGACCTTACAAAGTTTTATTATTTAGTGAAAGACTCACCAAGATCTTACAAGATTTTATAATTGAGCAAAATATTCGCCATGCTTGGTGAGAGATTCGCCAAAAAATTATATATACATATTATATTATTGATAAAATTGCCTTCCATTTTTCCTATATACCATGGAGATTCGCCCATTTATTATACATATAAATTTAGGGGGGGTTCTTAAAATTTTCCTTGCCAAGAAATAATATGAAAAGCTTCTTTATTAAGAAAACCCTGAAGGTAGGGCAACACCATACATTCACTCCTTAAGGAAGAAGAACACTCCACAAGCCATATGCCTGTTCATACAATATTCCTTCACATCCCTCAATGGCGAGTCTCTAGCCTCTATATAGGCCTCATACATACAATACCATGGGTTATTACCATGGTTCCCTCAATACCATATATCTAATACCATGGGCTTATTACATTATTGCTAACTACTTGTGGTCCCTTACATGATACAGGTTAACCACCTTATTTATTACTATGGCCCATCCCATTATTACATTATTCCCTTGGGTACCTCCCTTTGTACCCCACTGAGGCCTATATAGAGGCTAGAGACTCCCCATTGAGGGATGTCAAGGATTATGTATGAATAGACATATGGCTTGTGGAGTGTTCTCATTCCTTAAGGAGTGAATGTATGGTGTTGCCCTACCTTAAGGGTTTGATTAATAAAGTGAAGCATTTCTATCTATTTCTATCTAATACCATGGGCTTATTACATTATTTCTAACTACTTATGGTCCCTTACATGATACGGGTTAACCACCTTATTTATTATTATGGCCCATCCCATTATTACATTATTCCCTTGGGTACCTCCCTTTGTACCCCATATTATCCCCCCTAGGTATACTACACATATTATTGCTTACCTTTAACAAAACCTTGTGTTTATGGCATTATTTAGGTGGTAAGTAGAGGAAAAGAGAGAAAATATAGGCAAAAACAAATGTCAAGGTAAGACAATCTTTGGACTTGACGCAAGCCTGGAGCTTGCCATAACCAGGATCTTTTCCATACATTCATATACAAGCATGCGCCTCAACTTTTTCTCAATACACGGCAATTTCATCATCTTTATGAAAGCTTCTTTGTTACAAACAACCATGGTTATGAAGCCATTATTAATACACAGCATCCCAAATTTTCTTCATAACTATCATTCCAACTCACATACTTTCATTCTTATAACGCCAGAGTTAAATCAAAACTCAAAGAAAAGGATACGCCCTGCTATCATTTCCATTCAACATCAATGCTCAAATATGACTTATAATTGAGTTCAATCAAAAGAATGAACTTATGCTTTTCGACCTCAAGTGGACATAACAAACAATACCAATATCATTTGCATGCACAAATTTACCTGTTTCAACCAGTCAAAGCACCAAATATATGTGTGCCCTTTATCTTACAGCGTACCTAGTGATACACAAGTATTTCCTTTCAATATTTACAGTTGATTCAATCAGATTTAAATATTGAAATCTGGCAATTTCTCTTACCTCTGTTCAGACTATCATCTTCCACGATTTCACTCTGCAATTATCATCACTGTAGATCGATCCTGCTCGTGGCATTTTCATATCGACTTCTTGTTGATTCTTCTGCATTAAAACTTAGCGCCATAATTTCACCACATACTCAAGTTAATAATGAAATTCTCTGCGCCATCAATTCATTAACATAAAAAACTTCTACAGTATGATTTCAGAACTGGATAATGTTGCTCCTGCGTTTTTTTCTACTGAATTCATGTCAAACAACATATAGCATTACATTGCAGATCGAATATCGACTTAACCATCGATTTTATCTCCTCACTCATTGCGCTGTCAAATGCTGTGTATTATCATTTCAAATAGAATCGATATCATTTTAATTATATCGATTTCTATATTCATCTCCAATCATGTCGACCACAGATCAAATATTTGCAGCATTTAATCATAAACATTCATACCCAATTGACATTGACTGTTAAATCTGCGCCCAAGCAACTCTGCAATCTTCAACTCGTTGTGCCACAAAGAACGAAGTTCGAATTCATATATAACTTCAGCGCTTTACACATCAGCTTCTACACAGTTTCCGTCAATCAAACACCACGAAGGGAACAAATTTTTAATCGGATTTCGAACCTGCACCTTAGTAAAATCATTCAAATGGAAATTCGATTTAGAGGAATCGATTCTGCACTTAGTTCTTTGTTTGCCAGAACGTCATCTTAACTCATATAGCAATCTCCATCTCACATATTCGCACTACAGAACAAGACTATGTATGTCAAGCCAAAACACAGTTTGAATTTCCTGTTCCCAATGTCAACAAAAGATGCCACTCAATACCACTAGCGCAGTCAAACTATGTATTTTAATGCAGAACCGATACAAATTTAAGTTCTCCTGAAAACGATTTCAAGACGTGGTCATATATCATGTCAATCTTTATTCTTGGACATAAGACCAACCCATTAATGATAGTGATTCAGACTCTGTTCATGCGCAATTCAGCCATTTATTATTGGTTCGATATTTCTTCGCAGAAACATCATTAGAATTTATGCACATCTACAACGAATCCTTCACACCTCTAATTAAGTAATTACACTTATGTAGATGGGATTACATTCACACGTAGATCGATTTTTCACTTAATCGACCCTTTCCCCTTATGTGCCTCACACAGAAATTCAAGTATCGATTATTCAGATCGATTTCCTATTTTGTTTCATTTAATGGAATTCACAATAATTTCACTACCAGATTATAAAAAGGGGCATTCTCCATTTAGAATCCAATTGCAGAAAAAATATATACCACTCCATAAATCGAACCTTACAATTCTGAAATCAAAACAATAACTTACAACTTTTGTTCGGCCTGATATTCCAGATTGATGGCCCTTACAATTTACCACAAGTTCACAGCCTTGGTTGTTCCCAACCAGCTCTCTACTCCTCTCACTTTTCTCAATGTCCTTTTCTCTCAAAACCCCTTCCTATTTATACAATTTAAAAAAAAATCATTAAATTAAATGCTCAATCCCTTAAAATCCTCAACAAACCCCTAAATCTCTCAACATCCCTAAAGGATAGGTTTTTATCCGTAAAATCCTTCAATTTATTAAATTTCCTCATATCCTTTTATTAATAAAAAGATATTTACATAAATCCTCACCTTCTCCTATCTAATTAATAAAATATTAAAAATCATCACACCCCATATTTACAAATTAATATTATCACACCCCATATTTACAAATGGAGAAAAAGGTCTTGATGCTCTTGCATCAGACTCCCCATGTAAGAAAATTCATGACCACCTGGTCATAAGTCTAGATATCTCCTCCTGGATCCCAAATTTTATTTTGTAATCCTTCCGTGCTTGTCGGTTGCTTCACTGCTGTTGTCATTTGCTGTTGTCTTCCAGGTTTCCATATTTTGTGTTGTAGTGCTCCACTTGCTCTGCTCTTGCAATCTTTCACTGTCATTCTCTTGTTGTCGCTCCTTTTCTTTCTTTCGGTTGTCTTTCTCTAGGATGTTTTTATCATTAACCTCCTTATCAACTCAATTTCCCTGTCTAGTATGTCCTCTGTTTGCTGATTGTTTCCATCCCTTGATTGCTGAATTCTCATTCTTGCTTGCTCTTCACTTGTTTTGATCACCTTTTCTGATGCTGCTACTGTAAATGTTGCCTCACATGTTGCTCTAGCTGTTAATATGAATGTTGCGGCCTCCCAAACTTCCTTTCCCTCTGCAACATTCCTTTGCTCGTCACCTGCAATTTCATCTTGATTATCATTTATGACAACTGCTTTGTCATCCTTCATCAGCAATCTATCCTGGACATTCATCCTCTGTTCTTCCAATTTCCTCCTTTGAAAGTCCATTTCTCTATATAACTCAATGATTTTACTTGGAGTGGACTTTGGAAATTTTACACGATCTTCTATTTCCTCACATGGTCTTTCTTCTGCTAAATCTTCCTTAACATCCTTCAGTAGATGTTCTTCTTCTTCTTCCAAACCTGCAATCGCACACAAATAATTAGTTTTAAAATCACAACACCTTACGGTCTTGTTTAAGGCTTCAGTCATCAAATCTTTCGACTGCTTCGAATCATTCATATGATTCAACTCCTCTAGCTCTTCATCACTTTCAAAAAGTAATGGTCCACTCTCTGGGTAACATATAGAAACTTCAACATCTTCTTCAACATCTTCCTTTTGCTGTAGCTCAACTGTTTCGAGCTTCTCTTTCTTCTGTCTGGCATCTATAATCTGTTCAAGTTCACTTAGTTCCTTTATCAACTGCAAATTTACTTGATGATTCCACTTCTCTTGTAGTCTCTGCCATCTCAACTTCTTTCTTATGACATAACCACGCTTCTGGTCTTCCTCATTTCTTTGCAACATCTCCATTAATACCTCAAGCTGAACTACTATCTCAGCCTTCTCCCTCTCATATTCCTCTTTGCTTAACTTTCTCTGTATGCCAATTGCCTTGGCATCCTTCTCCTCTTGTCCTCTGCTATGGTTGATTTTAGAACCTCTATTATGACTGTCACTAGTCATCTTCCTTTCCATCTCTATGAGTCCCTCACTCACTTTACTATGAGTTGCACTAAAGCCTCTTCAGCAGCAAGTCTTGTCCTGCCGCCACTTACCTCACCAAGCTCTTCTCACTCAATCTTTTGGCAATCAATTGGTTCTATCTCTGGAACCTCCTTTGAGCACTTCTCTTTGCTCTTCCTGGCTTCAACTCATCTGCCTGTTCACAACTGTCTTCCTTATCCAATCTCTATTGGATTTCCTCAAGGTTCTGCCACACCTATGCTTTCACCAGTTCTCTGTTAGCAATTTTAAACATGTCTTCTATGGATTTTCCTTTTGGGAGTTGCAAAAATACTTCTGCTTTAATGCAAAGACTACAATCTTCAAATTCAAATAAACCCAGATCACTTTACCTTCAAGATCTCAGTCTGATCTTGTCTTTTCGTTTGCCTGTACTTTTAAATGGACCGTTCTTCCCACTAGCTGTCAGCTGTGTCTTCAAACTCCTGCAATTTTTGTTTCAGCAAATCTTCATTGCTTCCTCTGCACAATTTCTCGATATCAACTACTGTTAATCAGATTTTAAAATCTGATTCTCTCTTCCAATCTTCTGGCAACTTCAGCTGTCGGCAACAATTACCTCTTTGCTAAGTTTCTTCTTTGCTGCAACCATCAATTCTCATTCCATTTCTTGTCAGTAAAATTCAAATCAAAATTAACCAAACACAATACCTCCATGATCTTTCATTCCTTCAGCTGTATTCTGGTTGCTTGACTTTCAATTAGAATCTGATCTTCTTTACCTGCATTCTGTTTACTTGCAATTGTATATGCTGCATATCAGATTTAAAATCTGATCTTCATCATTCAGCACACATTCAGAAATATATTCCAGTTCAACAAACCTTCTGACTTCAAACAAACATTCCTCATTTCAACAGAGCCAAGCTCTGATACCAAAATGACGCAAGCCTGGAGCTTGCCATAACCAGGATCTTTTCCATACATTCATATACAAGCATGCGCCTCAACTTTTTCTCAATACACGACAATTTCATCATCTATATGAAAGCTTCTTTGTTACAAACAACCATGGTTATGAAGCCATTATTAATACACACCATCCCAAATTTTCTTCATAACTATCATTCCAACTCACATACTTTCATTCTTATAACACCAGAGTTAAATCAAAACTCAAAGAAAAGGATGCGCCCTTGTTGTTGGGAAAAGTATCCAATACGGAATGACCCTATCCCACTCTAAGGGTGATAGTACCTCAGCAACAACTGAATGCAAAGCTATTCAAGATTACTTCTTTATGAGATGTAAGAGAGAGGAGGAAGAGATCCACTAACCGTTATCTTCCGCTAATGATTGATCCAATCTTCCCTCTTTGCTGCTTGCTCCCAGCTCCTTGCTCTTTCACTGGCCCAGCTACACGAAGATCCTGTAAAAGCACAAGAAAAGGAAACTACAAGAAGCATACATCCATAATTGATTCAAGGATTAGAATAAATCAAATATACAAGCATCAATACACCATTGAGACACATGCATATAGAAGAACCTCAAATGCTTTATTAATGGAAGAAGTAAAGTTCTGAGAGTGTTACAACCATAAGAGGCCCAATCCAGCAACACCTCCCAGCAGAAAGAAATCTCCTCTTCACCTCCTTCAAGCAAATCACCCAATAGTTCTATACTCAAACCAACAGCACTTCCTTACAGTCACAAGATTCCAGCCTCCCTAGACCTCATGAGAGAGCTCTATATATAGGAGATTTGGAGAAAGGATGAGTCAGCTTGAGGTTGGCATGAAGCTGACTAGTGTCCTCTCCCACTTCAGTTATTCTTCAGTTCTTAAGTCCACTTGGAGGTTCTTGCTTCCACTTGGAGATCAAGACCCTCTTACTCATCAATAGGCGAATTCCCTGATCCAAGTGTCATTTTGGAAGCTTCCTGAGCATTTGACACATTGAGGAATGACTGTGCCACTTGGCCAATCTCGCCCAGCGCAGGTAGCCTTCATTGCTTTTGAAATTCAGCGCAGGTATAGAGTGGAGCAGTTGACATTCAGCGCAGATGCTCAGTGGAGCAGTTGACATGATCCAGAAATAGCTTGTTTTTGAGTATTTTCAGGTGGAGAACTGATTTTTAGTGCTGTGGTTTGCTGACATTGTTCCTCTAGGGGTAGGAACAACATGTTTAGGGACTTTGGATCCCTTAGATTATTGACATTTCATGCTTCATGCTGTAAGGCACAAAAATGGCTATAACAGTTGCCCCCTAAAGTATGAGGTCGTTTATCGGGTGAAATGCTTTATCAGGAGGATCCGAAGTTCATTCAATCGCTGAGAGGCGCCCTGTAATAAATACAATACAATACATTATTTTTCATTCTGCTTTCATGATCTAGCTGAGGCGGGCATTCCCATGCTCAGCTTTATAAATTCATTTTGGTACATATAACAGACGACCGTCTGATGGTACACTGATAATTCTCTGCTGAAATTATCATCCTTTGAGTAGGATGATCATCTGCTGCAATAATGTACATATCAAATGTCTTTATATTTCCTGAATATATATCGCAGCCCGGATGGATGAAACTAGATCCGGGGTCTTCAAACTCGTTCGATCTTCACTCTAAGTACAAGTCGATCCATGTGAGAATTGCGCTGAAGTCGAACATGGAAAGACATCGCTTGATTACCGGTCAATAATGTAAACCGTTAACAAGCGCGAGAGGAATCACCGATAATGATAA
This sequence comes from Pinus tabuliformis, assembly GCA_031772625.1. Classification (NCBI taxonomy): domain Eukaryota; kingdom Viridiplantae; phylum Streptophyta; class Pinopsida; order Pinales; family Pinaceae; genus Pinus; species Pinus tabuliformis. Next base: position 1,123,234,319 of record CM062815.1, on the reverse strand, counting down.
TGACCCTCAAGGTACTGCAGTACAATTCATGTGGTGTGAATAAAGGACTTGGCGTCGAACACCACGCAAAATCTTCTGGTCGAAGGTCATTGATGTATACCTGTCGCCGGAAGTGAGAAACTTGCCTTTGAGGCATGCAAGCTTCAAAGTACTGGGGGGGTGTTCCTAGATCAACTTCTTGGATAATGAGCTGAAGTCGACAAGAAGCGATCTGTCAAAGGAGGGCCTTAATGAATCCCACATCAGTGACACGGAACGGAGCTAATGATTTTAGTGGAGGTGAAAACAATCTGTGAGATATGATTCAGGGTGGCGATCATGGGTGGATGAAGGATAATGTATGGCAGTGGATGGGACACGGTTGACTCTTTCTGAACAACATCTCTTGAACATATAACGACACTGATGTGATGGATCGGTAGCATTACCCCAAATGCGGATGGTTTGGCGAAGACCATGGTGATGAGACCGGTGAATGAAACAACCCAACCCGATGTGATACGGAGGACAAAGTGTCATGTTCAAGAGCGACTTGCTACCATTAAAGCTTTGAGGTTCTCCCAATTTTTCCCCAGTCATTTCTGACCAGTACCTCTTTATTTTTGTCAAGCTTGAGGAGGATAACATATGCTTGTTCTATAACCTGCCCTTCGGGCAAGCCCATCGCTATGTTTTAACGAGCCTAGCGATAGGGAAACTCGTTCTCGTCTAAAGACAAGTTTGTCGCTATTTAATTATTTTAACGAGTCTAGCGACAAAGACAACTCGGTCCTTTTCATTTTTAGAGAGTCTGAAAAGGTACAAAAAGTTAACTCCAAAATTCCTTTTTCGTCTTCTAATCCCTTAAGTCCGAAAAAGTATAAAACAATACAGAAGGGATGAGTTTTCGATAACTTTAACGAGCCGAATAAAACAAGCGCTCAACCTTTTTGTGCAATAATCCCTCAGGTCCAAAAAGATTAAAATCTAGAGGAGGGATAGCTCTTCCGGTCCTTTTAACGAGCTGGAAGGCCAAAACTCGGCAAACTTTTCATATTTTACGAGTCAGGAGAAAAGAGCTTAAAGAAGACTCGTCTTTTGAGGAACGAGTGATAAACAGGGATAACAGCAGATTCCAGGTACAGGTTGGAATTCTCCAATCACGGCAGTGTCACAAGGATGGCTAGGTGAAATCACTCTTCGCAGCTGTTCCTCAAAATGGGTAAACAATCATATGGGGGTGAACGATCGGCCAAATGGAATGGAGGTGGCAGGTGCAAACACGACCAAGGCTTTTTATGGCTAATAAATTTACGATCACAATGGTTATTTACCGAAATAGGTTCATTTTTTAATGAGCTTAAACTCTGGAGGAAACTCTTGCTCACGCTTTTCTATTTTTTAACGAGCATAAATTCCGCGGTAAAACTGCTCGATCTTATGTTTATTTTTTAACGAGCATGAACTATGTGCTAAAACTGCTCGGATCTCGCTTTTCTATTTTTTAACGAGCATAAATTCTGCGGTAAAACTGCTCGATATACCAGTCATAAGATAAGAAATGTCTCCTGTGAGATCTCTATTTTTTATAGAGCTTCATCTTCACTAAGCTTTGCTCCCTCTCATCCTTTCTTTATGCAAGTTCAGACACGGCTAATCCTAAAAACAGATAAATAACCGCTCCTAGCTTGCACTCCAAAAGGTTTGCATGCCCCCAGGTATAAAATACAATTTCAAGGCTGCCCCTCCTCTCCCCCACCTCTATTTTCCCTTTGGGTGTTCACAGCTACCTGTCGTCTTGCTAGTCTAATGTTAACGATACTTGTCTTCTCGTTATTTTAGGGGGTCTTACGCGGTACTTGTCTTCCCGTCAGCCCAACTTTTAACAGATCTTTTGCAAGATCGCAAGAGAACAGCTACTTGCGACAAGAGAATATTTACTTACGACAAGAGAAGAACACTACTCAAAGACAAAACATTGGTGTTATTGAGGGAGGCTTGCCTCTTTCTGGTTACCCAAAGATTGTTTCGTTAATCTTTCAAACAAAACATTTCCTCGGCACTGTCTACCGAAATAGACAAGGGTGAATGACTGTTGTCAAACGCGTAACCTTGACAAAAGAATCCTATCCCAGAACAACCCCTCTTCCAAATACGGACGGGGTATGGACTAGTCATATTCTTTCGCGGAAATTCTATCTTATACCCAAGGTTTTCTCTGCCCGAAGCAGACCAGGACGCATGCCCCCTGGGTTCCAGTCCCATCTTTCCGAATCACTCGCACTCATCGGGAAGGAGGACTGGGGGTGGAGACATTTCTTGAGTGAATAGACCATTGAGGGTTGGTATTTGACTATTTGCGATGCGTGATCCCGGAAATGAAAGTTGGTCTACGAGCTTGACCACCCTTCCTTCGTGTGGAAAACACATTACTCTAAAGAGTGAGGAGACTATAGCTCCCATGCAATATATATAGTCTCGTCCAAGGAGTAGGTTATAATCCAAGGGTCCTTGAACGACCATCACGTTCATTTGAACGGTCTTCCCTTTCAATGTAACAGGCACATTGGGGAGGATCCCTAACGGTCGACTGGTTCCTTTATCAAAACCCGAGAGATTTCTCATCTCAGGCAAAAGCGCCGGGGAACCCAGTGCTTTCCAAGCAATAGAGGAAAGGATACTCACAGATGCCCCTTCATCAATGATAGTTCCAGCCATCACCATTCTATAAATTTGGACTATGATTCTGAATGGTATACTGGCTGGCAACCAGGGTCTGCCTAGTTGGTTCCAATCAAAGGACACAACCAGGTTGCTTGGTGGTGGGACCGAATACACGGCCGGATATGACCCTGACGATGTTCCTTCCTGCGATAAAGGAATGGGCGCATTGCCCTGATGCTCATTAGAATCTGTGTTGATGAAAAGAATCTGGATGGTGTCATCCTTGTTCTCTTCAGTGAGGGTGTCATTTGAAGATGAATCTTTAGTGACGGTGTCATTTGAGGATGAAACCTCTAAAGGAAGAACCGGGTCAACTGCCGTATCGACCTTTAGACTTTCGTCTGGTCCGGATTCAGTAGGTTCATTTTCAATGACTGACGCTTCAGCTGACCACTTGAGCGGGCCAGCTGTATTTTCAACCAACGAAGGACTTGGCATGAGTTTTTTGTATCCAGGAGGAAGCCTCAATGGTGAAACCGGGCGATCTTCCAAAACTCTTTTCGCTTCGTCTAAGAAGGGACAACGGTGGATGGCGTGATTGCCTTCACACAGTCTGCAGGGGGATCTTGCTCCCCCTCTTTGTCTTGAACCTTCACTTTCGCTGGTTGACGGTAAGCATTCAACATGGCTATCAGAGGTTGATGCTCCCGAATTGTGCAACCGAGGGGACCAGTCCCTTAGTATCCGGGGAATACAGGGACAATCTCTATGGAAGTGGTCTCCTCTACATATGACACATGGCGATTTAGGCCCGGTCTGTGCTGTGTGTGGATTTTTGTTAGATGTCTTTTGCTTGCCCCCAGTCGCCTTAGGCTCCTTCTTCTTCTTCTCTTTCTTCTTCTTCTCCTTCTTCTCCACGGGAGCTTGGCTTTTGCCGGCTCTACCTTTCGAAGATGAAGGATTGGAGGAAGAGTTATAGGAAGTAGAAGGCTGGTGGGCAGCTCTAGACTCATCTAACTGTTGACTCGACTGTTCAGGAACCATGGTGTTCTGAACTACATTGGTTGAGAAAAGCCAAATAGGTAGGCCAATTATCAGTCCTGGAAGCGACAATGTGGCCATGTGGGGCGCACCAACTTCTCCCCAAGAGGAGAAAGGACTAGGATTTCCATCATGTGGAATTCCTTGGTTGGGACGTTCCATGTTCTCAACCTAAAGATCAACGCAGGAATAGGAGGTGATTATGTTCCGTTTAAAATAAATTTTTATAACTACGCTTTAGACACAACTTGCTTTTTCACTTTTTAAGAGTTGAGAAAAAGCTAAAGATGACTCTAGTCTCCTTCGATGTTTTAACGAGCCCGAAGTGACAAATGCTCGGATGGACTTTTTCAGTTATAGAGTTTGAAAAAGGCCAAAAGAAACTGCTCTGGAGTTCTAGGCAGAGGGTGTGCCAAACTTTTCGCAAAACCACAGAATACGTTTTACGGTACGAGTGGTCGATCTTCGTGAATGCTGTGTTCACTGCATTGCGATCAGTAGGGCGGCTGACACGGTTTCCTATGGATAAAGGCTTTGTTCCTATAGGGGTCTCCCAATATATACGCGACGGTATGTGGGAGCACAAGTCCGTATTGATACTTATCGCTTCACCGTGGAGGAATCACCCAACCACTCAACGCTAAGATATCACGTTTAACGACGCCGGAACACGTCTCTAGCTTAGACCTCTATGTGTTTGCGTTATGTTTCAATGCGTTGTTATGTAAATTCAATTTATTTTAAGGTTGATCTTGTTTAGTAGTTTGCCTTTATGGATCACCACGAGATGTATAGTAACACTCCTAAATGCAGTCTAAGATGATAAGCAAGCTTTTCAATCTTTCAACTTTGAAAATCTTAACTACTGAGGGAAAAGAAAGATAACATCTTTTCACACAGATCATAGAGCACACAGTAATGCATTTTCCCTAAATCAACATGCAAACTGTCATAATGCACATGCACAATGCAAGTATTTCTTTTCTCTTTCTTAATGTTTGTGTGACACAAAAAGAAAGCTGTTGTATAATTTCGAATTCAATTTCAAGTGAAAGCAAACAAGCTTGTCCAAAATCAAAAGACACCTTAAGATTTACTTGTTTCGACACTAGAAATATATAAATTCAAACCATATGGCGAAAGCGAAAGCTCAATCAGCTATGAACAGCAAACAAACTAACTCTTAAGATCAAAACGACACTTAATCACAGGTCTAGATCTAAGAGGCCACAACAAGACTAGTTCACTTTCGTTATGGGAAACTATAAATGATACAAGAAATACACAAAGAACAAACACAGTTTCTTTATACAACCGAGGCGGAATAGTGGCAAGGAAAGTTGGTTTCAGATAGGTACATTGACTGGCAACAGGCAGCAAAACAAGAGTGAAAACAGGGCAAGAAACAGCAGGAAACCCCAGTAGCACTAGGCAAGACTGGTTCAGCGCAGGTAGTACACAGGCAGTTTGACCTTCAGCGCAGGTAGCCCCTTCGGGAACTGCGCTGAAATGCAGACAGCCTTCACACAGCCTGCACTGAAGAACGAAACTTTCGTTTCTCTTGGTTTCCGGGTCACAGATTGCTAAAAAATTCACAGTTTTTGGCCAAATCAGAAGCTATCAGTCAAGTACACACTAAGGGATGAAAAGGAGGATGAAAAGCTATCACTAAGAGCTTATTAAAGTCCTTGTGAATCAGCTCTTCAAATCATAAACTTGCCCAGAAACTGAGCTAGAGTAGCTGCCCTCTACTTTGCATTTGAAAGATCCAAATGCAGTTCGATTCGGTACTCCCTTTGTTTATGAAATGAATAGCAAAAACACAAACAACCAACAAGATACGATCCCCAGCGGAGTTGCCAATTTGTTGTTGGGAAAAGTATCCAATACGGAATGACCCTATCCCACTCTAAGGGTGATAGTACCTCAGCAACAACCGAATGCAAAGCTATTCAAGATTACTTCTTTATGAGATGTAAGAGAGAGGAGGAAGAGATCCACTAACTGTTATCTTCCGCTAATGATTGATCCAATCTTCCCTCTTTGCTGCTTGCTCCCAGCTCCTTGCTCTTTCACTGGCCCAGCTACACGAAGATCCTGTAAAAGCACAAGAAAAGGAAACTACAAGAAGCATACATCCATAATTGATTCAAGGATTAGAATAAATCAAATATACAAGAATCAATACACCATTGAGACACATGCATATAGAAGAACCTCAAATTCTTTATTAATGGAAGAAGTAAAGTTCTGAGAGTGTTACAACCATAAGAGGCCCAATCCAGCAACACCTCCCAGCAGAAAGAAATCTCCTCTTCACCTCCTTCAAGCAAATCACCCAATAGTTCTATACTCAAACCAATAGCACTTCCTTACAGTCACAAGATTCCAGCCTCCCTAGACCTCATGAGAGAGCTCTATATATAGGAGATTTGGAGAAAGGATGAGTCAGCTTGAGGTTGGCATGAAGCTGACTAGTGTCCTCTCCCACTTCAGTTATTCTTCAGTTCTTAAGTCCACTTGGAGGTTCTTGCTTCCACTTGGAGATCAAGACCCTCTTACTCATCAATAGGCGAATTCCCTGATCCAAGTGTCATTTTGGAAGCTTCCTGGGCATTTGACACATTGAGGAATGACTGTGCCACTTGGCCAATCTCGCCCAGCGTAGGTAGCCTTCATTGCTTTTGACATTCAGCGCAGGTACAGAGTGGAGCAGTTGACATTCAGCGCAGATGCTCAGTGGAGCAGTTGACATGATCTAGAAATAGCTTGTTTTTGAGTATTTTCAGGTGGAGAACTGATTTTTAGTGCTGTGGTTTGCTGACCTTGTTCCTCTAGGGGTAGGAACAACATGTTTAGGGACTTTGGATCCCTTAGATTATTGACATTTCATGCTTCATGCTGTAAGGCACAAAAATGTCTATAACAGCCCTGCTATCATTTCCATTCAACATCAGTGCTCAAATATGACTTATAACTGAGTTCAATCAAAAGAATGAACTTATGCTTTTCGACCTCAAGTGGACATAACAAACAATACCAATATCATTTGCATGCACAAATTTACCTGTTTCAACCAGTCAAAGCACCAAATATATGTGCGCCCTTTCTCTTACAGCGTACCCAGTAATACACAAGTATTTCCTTTCAATATTTACAGTTGATTCGATCAGATTTAAATATTGAAATCTGGCAATTTCTCTTACCTCTGTTCAGACTATCATCTTCCACGATTTCACTCTGCAATTATCATCACTGTAGATCGATCCTGCTCGTGGAATTTTCATATCGACTTCTTGTTGATTCTTCTGCATTAAAACTTAGCGCCATAATTTCACCACATACTCAAGTTAATAATGAAATTCTCTGTGCCATCAATTCATTAACAAAAAAACTTCTACAGTATGATTTCAGAACCGGATAATGTTGCTCCTGCGTTTTTTTCTACTGAATTCATGTCAAACAACATATAGCATTACATTGCAGATCGAATATCGACTTAACCATCGATTTTATCTCCTCACTCATTGCGCTGTAAAATGCTGTGTATTATCATTTCAAATAGAATCGATATCATTTTAATTATATCGATTTCTATATTCATCTCCAATCATGTCGACCACAGATCAAATATTTGCAGCATTTAATCATAAACATTCATACCCAATTGACATTGACTGTTAAATCTGCGCCCAAGCAACTCTGCAATCTTCAACTCGTTGTGCCACAAAGAACGAAGTTCGAATTCATATATAACTTCAGTGCTTTACACATCAGCTTCTACACAGTTTCCGTCAATCAAACACCACGAAGGGAACAAATTTTTAATCGGATTTCGAACTTGCACCTTAGTAAAATCATTCAAATGGAAATTCGATTTAGAGGAATCGATTCTGCACTTAGTTCTTTGTTTGCCAGAACGTCATCTTAACTCATATAGCAATCTCCATCTCACATATTCGCACTACAGAACAAGACTATGTATGTCAAGCCAAAACACAGTTTGAATTTCTTGTTCCCAATGTCAACAAAAGATGCCACTCAATACCACTAGCGCAGTCAAACTATGTATTTTAATGCATAACCGATACAAATTTAAGTTTTCCTGAAAACGATTTCAAGACGTGGTCATATATCATGTCAATCTTTATTCTTGGACAGAAGACCAACCCATTAATGATAGTGATTCAGACTCTGTTCATGCGCAATTCAGCCATTTATTATTGGTTCGATATTTCTTCGCAGAAACATCATTAGAATTTATGCACATCTACAACGAATCCTTCACACCTCTAATTAAGTAATTACGCTTATGCAGATGGGATTACATTCACACGTAGATCGATTTTGCACTGAATCGACCCTTTCCCCTTATGTGCCTCACACAGAAATTCAAGTATCGATTATTCAGATCGATTTCCTATTTTGTTTCATTTAATAGCATTCACAATAATTTCACTACCAGATTATAAAAAGGGGCATTCTCCATTTAGAATCCAATTGCAGAAAAAATATATACCACTCCATAAATCGAACCTTACAATTCTGAAATCAAAACAATAACTTACAACTTTTGTTCGGCCTGATATTCCAGATTGATGGCCCTTACAATTTACCGCAGGCTCACAGCCTTGGTTGTTCCCAACCAGCTCTCTACTCCTCTCACTTTTCTCAATGTCCTTTTCTCTCAAAACCCCTTCCTATTTATACAATTTAAAAAAAAATCATTAAATTAAATGCTCAATCCCTTAAAATCCTCAACAAACCCCTAAATCTCTCAACATCCCTAAAGGATAGGTTTTTATCCCTAAAATCCTTCAATTTATTAAATTTCCTCATATCCTTTTATTAATAAAAAGACATTTACATAAATCCTGACCTTCTCCTATCTAATTAATAAAATATTAAAAATCATCACACCCCATATTTACAAATTAATATTATCACACCCCATATTTACAAATGGAGAAAAAGGTCTTGATGCTCCTGCATCAGGACTCTATATCATCCACCATCCATCACATCATATTTAAGAGAAAATTATAAGGTTCAAGCAGTGGAATATCACATCGAGCATCAACAACAAGTTCTCCAATTCTTAAAGGATAACTTCACTTTAGCGCATAATAAAATGAAACAATAAGCAGATCAACATCATAGTGAAAGATGTTTTGATATAGGGGGCTTGGTATTTCTACAGCTACAACCATACAAAAAAATGTCCCTCAAGCAAGCTAAGAAGGATAATAAATTATCACCAAATTATTATTGGTACTATGGCATAGAAATTTAAGTTTCCTGCAGCTTCCCAAGTGCACCCAGTTTTCCATGTTTCATGCTTAAAGAAGGTTATAGGTGACAAGCTCCCAATTAAAACAATATTTCCATAACTTGATGAGGAAGGAAAAAACATATTGGAACCTGAAGCAGTCACAGAAACAAGAACTTGACAGCCACGAAATCGATCAATTTCAGAGTATCTCATCAAGTGGAAGAACTTACCCGTTGAATATTCCACATGGGAGGATGAGAATTTTATACAGAAACATCCATAACTACTCAAGCGTTGAGGACAACACTTTTCTGAAGGAGAGGGGCATGCTAGGTCCCTATAATACTAATGTATTCCCTTATTATTATTGTCATTGTAGCCCCTTATTATTATTATTGTGCCCATGTCGTTCCCATATTGTTATTATTGTGCCCCACAGAAGCCCACTATTGTTATTGTTGTGCCCTTACACTATTATTGTTATGTTGACTCTGACTATATTGTGACCCCTTAGACTCCTATATATAGAAAGGAGGTTTTTTCATTTGTATCATCCAAGAATTGTTTATTTTTTTAAGGTAAAGGAGGTTTCCCCATCGAAGAGGTTGATTTTGAAGTCGTTGATCTATCTTTTCTTCTATTTTGTGAGTTGGTTGCATAACACATTATAGCAACCTACATCATGGCTAAAAATAGAAATGGGATTGAAGAGAGAGGAGCTAAAAATAGATTTGAGGGTGCTTTTCCCATCAAAGAAACTAATGGAGATTATAGGATGAAAAACATAAGCCCCTCTACCCTTCCTCACTTCCATGGCTTGACCTCAGAGGACCCGAATACCTTTTTATTTGAGTTTGTTGTCATATGTAGAACTTATTATTACACCTTTGATGACCAGAAGTTGAAATTGTTCCCATCCACCCTCAAAGATGTAGCCTTGCACTGGTTCACGGGTTTACCCGGGGACAACATCACCACCTTGGCTCAGATGAAACAAGCCTTCAACGATAAGTATAGGGACTATTGTAGGTCCAAAGATACCAAAGAGTAAATTTTTAGAATGACCTTGGGACATGATGAATCTTTGGAAGATTATGAGGAAAGGTTCCAACTCAGCTACAAAAGGGCCAAGTGCACCCTCGATCCTGAATCGCTTAAGATAGTCCTTCTTATAGGGATAAGGGAATATCTCCTAGAAACCATAAACATGTTGTTAGGAGGGGACATCTACTAGTTACCCTATGATGATATCAAGACAGTTTTCAAAAATCATTCTAGGGCAGCCAGAAAAAAGGGTAGGGCTAGTCAAGCTTTGGTCAGTTCATCCTCCTCCAACACATCCATAAAAAGTGAAATTGGGAACATGTTGGAAGACTTCAAGAGTGAAATGTTACATACCCTCGCTCTGCAAATGGACACCATGCAGATCATGAGGAAGCAAGATGAATAAGAAATATCCTTAGCTGTATTTTTCCCTAGATGCACCAAAAGGCATCCTAGAAATGAATGCCCATTGAATATTATAGATATCTACTTGGTCTGTGAGGAGAACCACTCCTCAGACAATTCCCCTTCTCTGCCTGGATTGAAAGTTGTGTATCAAGGAATTGAAGGGGTGATTGAACAACTCTTTTATATCAACCAAAGGAGGCCTCAAGGAACCCGACCATAGCAGCAAGGCATGCAAGGGGCATCCTATTCATATTACAACCCTAACTAGAATGCATCCATTCCCCCTTTGTTCCCTCTTGCTCATCCTTCATGGTCCACACCTTCTCCTTGGTATTTTGCATCTCAATACCATTCCCAACCCGCCAACCAACCATTTCATCCATATTCTCCTCCCCAACCTTAGTGGAATGTACCATCCCAGGGGTGGAGGCCCCCATACAACTAATCTTTAGCCTTACTGCCTCCACCTCCATCTCAACCACAACTCCTTCACCCTACTCCACCTAAGCAACCTCATATGCTTGCTCAAACAAATTATAACTTGAACAACAGATAGGCACAACAGGTCTACAGTGGGGAAAAATATTACCCTGCCTATGTTGTGGAAATTCAAGAAATCAACCTCAGGTCTGGAAGAGTGCTTCCAGATAATCAACCTCCATCTCCACCTAAGGAGCTTGAAGAGGAAAAGGAGGAGAGTGTCCCTCAAGCGAATCCACCTCCTTTTCCTAAGAGATTAATCCATCTTACGCAACACACACCAGAAGAGACTGAAATTCTAGGTGAATTGAAAAAATTATGTGTTAAAATACCACTCCTCAAAGCTATTAGGGATGTCCCAATCTACAACAAGTTAATCAAAGAGAAATGCTTCAAACATCATGGGAAGCGAAAGAAAGACACCCCTATCATTAATGTCATTGGACAATTGTTTGACTTAATGTTCAGGCGGGTGATTTTCCCGAAGTATCTAGATCCTAGAAGTCCTGTGGTAGATGTGCACATCGATGGTATCATTGTCCCCCACACCTTGATCGATCTTGGGGCTGCCATCAATGTGATGAATAAGGAGACTATTCTTAAAATAAATATCCAAGGATCATTAAGAAAGACTACAACAATCTTGCAGCTTGCAGACAGGTCCACAGTAGCTCTTGAGGGAGTTGTTGAGGATGTGATGGTATCCATTGATTCCTGGGAATACCCTACTGACTTCTTAGTTCTCCAACCTAAGACCAAGTTCAATGCTTATCCTCTCATCCTTGGAAGGCCATGGTTTGTCACTACTGATGCTTACATAAGTTGCAGGGATGGTAATATGACCATTAAAAATGGGCATTTGTCCAAACAATCGTTCTTGTACCCTCCTGCCCAACCATATCTAGAGCATGACTTACCTTTATGGTTAGAAGAGGAGGAGGAAGATGAAGTCTACTCTTCCCCAATTTGTACCCTAGATGCTACTATAGGAGGGGGGCAACCTGATGAAGATGACCTGATTGAGAAAATCCTCCAGAATCAGCCCCCCAACACCATGTCTCTTGAGGAGTTAGTGAAGAAATTTGAAGATAACCCTTGGACTAATTTGTGCCTATCTGACTCCAGTCCTACTCATGTCAAGATGATAGAATTTGGTCTCGAAATAACATTGAAAATCAACCCCTCTCTGCACATTAGGAAGAGGAGTTATGTGACATGCTAATAAATAATTTGGATGCCTTTCATTGGAGTTACAAGGAGATGGAGGGAGTGCACCCTTCGGTGTGTACTCGGCACATTTACATCAAGGAAGGTTGCAAGACAATGCGCCAACCTCAGAGGATAATGAACCCAGCCCTCAAGGATATATTCAAAGAAGAACTGCATAAGTTGTTGGATGTAGGGTTCATTTACCCCATCTCAAATAGTGAGTGGGTATCTCCTCTGGTTTTGGTTCCAAAGAAAAATGGGAAGTGGAGGATCTACGTGGACTACAAAGAGCTAAACAAAGCCACAAAAAAGGACAATTTCCCTCTACCTTTCATTGACCAAGTATTAGATGGTCTAGCAGGAATGAAGTTCTTCTATTTCCTGGATGGATTCAGTGGTTACAATCAGATCCAGATCAGCCTAGAGGACCAAGATAAAACCAACTTCACCTGTCCTTGGGGTACCTTTTCTTATAGGGTCCTTCCTTTTGGATTATGCAATTCCCCTGCCACTTTTCATAGGGAAATCTTGAGCATCTTTGCAGAGCTAGTCCATGACTATGTGGAAATTTATATGGATGATTTCACCCCCTATGGGTGTGATTTCCTGGAGGCTCTCTCTAATTTGGTAAAAGTATTAAACAAATGCATTGAAATGAACTTATCCCTTAGTCCTAAGTGTGAGTTCTTGATGGCTGTAGGGACTATTCTAGGTTACTCAATATCCTACGAAGGACTAAAAGTGGACCCAAATAAAATCGCTATCATAAAGAGGGTCCCTATTCCTCAGAAGCAGAGGGATGCCAGAAGTTTCTTAGGGTTAGCAGGTTACTATAGGAGATTCATAAAATACTTTAGCAAAGAATCCTAACCTTTGTTTGGACTATTGGCCAAGGACTCCAAATTTTTATGGTCAGAAAGTTGCCAAGAGGCCCTAGAAACCCTAAAGGACAAGTTGGCTACTACACCTATACTCCGAGGCCCAAATTGGGCTCTTCCTTTCCACATCCATGTTGATGCCTTTAACAAAGCTATAAGAGAATCTCTAGGCTAGATAGATGACAAGTTACCTTATGCCATTTACTTCATCAAAAAAAATTTGTCCAAGGCTGAATTGAACTATACTGTGACTGAAAAAGAGCTCCTAGTCATTGTCCATTCTTTGAATAAATTTAGACATTACATCATTGGTTACCAGAACTTTGTACATACTCACCATGGTGATATTAAATATTTGATGAAAAATCTTGATCTGAATGCCAAAATTATTAGATGGTTGCTTTTGTTACAATAGTTTGATCTAACTATCATTGATAAGCCTGGTAAAAAAATGTAGTTGCAGATTTTTTGTCCAGACTAGCTTTTCCTGTAGGTGAGGAAGGAATGGTTGATGACCAGCTGCCAGATGAGAATTTATTTTCTATTTCATTTCTCTCTCCATGGTTTTCTAACTTAGCCAACTAATTAGTGGCTGGACAATTCCCTTCAAATCTATCCTCGAAGGAAACGGGCAGAATTATAAGGAAAAGTGCACCATTCACTTGGATTGGGGGAAATCTCTTCAAGCTAGGCCTAGATCAAATTATGAGAAGATGTGTCAGTGTGGAGGAATATTTTGACATCCTTCTGTCTTGTCATGATTGGCCTTGTGGAGGTCACTTTGCAGCCAAGAGGACAACCTTCAAGGAACTACAATCTAGCTACTATTGGCCCACTCTCCACCAAGATGCAAGAAGATATACTGGCCAATGTGACAGGTGCCAAAGAATGGGGAAACCTACTCCCAGGATGAAATGCCTTTGCAAACTCAAGTGAATTTTGAGCCATTTGACAAGTGGGTCATGGATTTCATTGGGCCCATTGATCCACCACCAGGACAGAAAAAGTACATAATTGTGTGCATTGACTACTTGAAAAGGTGGGTTGAAACCAAGGTTGTCAAGGTAGCCACATAAGAGAAAGTGGCTCAGTTCTTGAGGGAGAATGTGTTTTACAAGTTTGGGTGCCCTAGAGAGCTAGTCATTGATCATGACACTCAATTAACCTCACACATGATTGAGAATTTGTTAAGCCAGCATAAGATCAAGCACAGGAAATCAACTCCTTACCACCCTCAGGCCAATGGATAAGTAGAGGTTACCAACAGAGCATTGGAAAGAATTCTCACAAAGGTGGTGAGAAGCAGCAAGAAAGATTTGGATGACAGACTAGTGGAGGCCACTTGGGCCTATTATACAACTTGGAAGACAACCACTAACTTCATCCCTTATGATTTTTCTATGGGAAGAAGGCTTTTCTCTCGATTGAGTTTGATTACAACACTTTAAGAATGACATCACAGTTGGATTTTGATATTACAAGGGCACAACAAGATAGGCTACTCCAGCTCAATGGGTTAGATGAATTCGGGATGCAGGCCCTCCTACACACATAGGTGACTCAATTACAAATAAAGTTTTGGCATGAAAAAAATATCAAAAACAAAATGTTGCAAGAAGGTGATTGGGCTCTGTTGTATGACTCCAGGTTCAAGGATTTCAAAGGCAAGTTGATGACCATATGGTTGGGCCCATATGTGATAGAAAAGTGTCATTATAATGGGGTTGTTCAAATAAGAACCATTGATGAAGAAGGCATCCCCTTACTTGTTAATGGGTATAGATTGAAAGCCTACAAAAAACCTCTATCAAAGGAAGAGTTCGTCAGTAGTATCAGTAAGGCAGTGATGGTGATTAGAGGTGTCTCGGCTTCCACCTCACCAAATTCTTGAAGACTATTGAATTATGAAAAAATGAAAAAATAAAAAATACAATAAGATACCTAGGTGAAAACCTTCATGAGGCACCTAAGGCCGACTTTTGAGTTGAAAACCTCCTTAAGGCAACCCAAGAGTGAAACAAAAAATTAAAAAATTAAAAATAAAAATAAAAGATCCCTGGGTGAAAACCTCCCTTGAGGCACCTAGGGCAGGAAAATAGGTTGAAAACCTCCTTTGAGGTGACTTTGGTGTCTTTCAAAAAACAAAACACACAAAAATGTTATGGCAGGGATCTCAAACTTGCCCACTAGTAAAAGTCTGAGGTTTTTACAGGTTTTCAAGGAAATAAAGGACACCATGTTCAGAGGGCAGCAAGCCAAGAAAAACCCCATTATTCCTTCATTCATTTCATATCTTCCATGACCACCATGTCTCCAACATCCATTCTCATCTCCAACCATCAAAAAAACCAATTTGCAAGCAATTTTCTAACTTCTACAGGATTCCCTGTAGTTACTACAGGATGTCTTGAAAATCTACAAGAATGAAATCTCGGTTGAGAAATAATAATGCAGGCTTGTTTTGGGTTGAAAGAGGAGGTCATTGACCTCACCACATCTCAACCAACACCATTTCATGACCATGTCACCCTCTATGTCCATCAAGAAATCCACTTAGAAAAAGAAAAATAATAAAATAATAAAATTAAAAAAAAAAAAGGAGAAAAAAAAGGAAAACTAAGAAAATTCCAAGGGCCATACCATCAGTAGCCTACCTCACCTACCACTCCATCTTCCCCATTTCCACCCTTTCCACTCCTACTTCAACACCTATTCCTCCTCCAAGAAAAAAAAACAAAAAATTCAGAAAGAGGCAACTACAGGATTTCCTATAGTACTACATGAAACCCTGTAGCAGACTATATTATAATAGCAACAGTCTCCATGCTCCTCCTTCAACATCCATGCAGAGGAAGAGTATCATCACCCATGCATGCACTATGGCACCTATCCAGAGCTCAATAGCAACAGAAGAGGCCAACACTTTCACATCACAAAGAAGACCAACCTATCAGCTGGGTGAAATCAACAAAACAAAAGCAAAATAGAATATGTACCTAAACTAGAAGAAGAAAAACAGAGGCACCCTCTAGCATGCATCAATGGAGAAAAGGAAGCCACAGGTATAGCACCTCATCCACACTCTTTCCTAAGTACGAATATGATAAAACTGTAAGAATATGAAAAAGTTGGTTTTATAAGCTGAAGGTGGCTAGTTAACTTGGCCACCCTTAGCGTGAAAACAAAAAGTTAAGTTCTAGTCAGTATGACATGTGGCAAGGTCACATCAAAGGAAATAATCCAAAAAGGTGGTCAAGTTAAGTTGTACAAGAGTGGGTGATGATTACGAGAAAGGGTTGTATGATAAATAATAGTGGGCCAATGGTCCAAAAGGAGAAATCACATACCCTACTAGCCAGCACACTGCTCCAAGGAATCATCCATAAATAGAAAAATCCCTAACTTTCATGCATACATCATTCATTTCCAGATTTGGAGAAACGGGACCACTTGGAGGAGCCATCGAAGAAGAAAGCTAGTCTTAGACATCCTACAGTGAGCACCTACAGGAAATGCAGAAAAACTACAAGAAACAGTGGGAATTGTCAAAAAATCTATGAGGGGGTGCCTAGGGCCCATCTATTCAAGAATTATCCTCAAACAGGGCATTACAGTGAAAGGTAGGTGGCCCATATCCTCTGTGTTTTGACTTGATAGCTGGAAAAGAGAAAAGGAAAAGAAATTTTCATTTTTTTCCCTAGTAATCACAGTGTGCATAGGGATAGGCAATATTGTGTGGAGAAAATGTGTGGGGATAAAGGAAGAATTGTAGTCATCACCCTCCTAAACTATAAACCCTCATTCACCTGGGAAAGCTCTAAAGCTAAAGCCACCAAACTACATATAGTCAGATTGACAGAGAGAAAAATGACAGGAGGTTTCAACAGAAGGGAGCCCACAAGGACAGCTGGAATACATCTCCATCCCCTTATGGTAGAGATATTTAGAAGGCATCAATGGTTGGGATTCTTCGAGCTACTTAGAGGATATGATGATGATGTAGCTCAGGAATTTGCAATGTCACTCACACCTCAAGCTAGAGTCAGTGCCACTTCTGTGGTGAGAGGATTGTCAGTAACAATTACCCCTGAAAGCATTAGCAGAATCACTACACTTCCTCTAGGTTTACAATGGAGAAAAGAGGATAAAGCTAGCAGCACTTATGCCAAGAAGAACTTTTTCTTGGAAGATGAGGAGCCAATTGAGGACAAAAATGGGATTAGAAGGGAGAGCATTCCCTATCCTTGGGATGAAGTAAGCTATCACATTCTCAAGTATATTTCTTATGAGGGAAGGCTCAGTATAGTCTATGGTTACCAGTTTAGACTCCTCCATGAGCTAAGATTTGGAGAAGATTTACCCTTTAATAGAAGACTTAGTGTGCCCTACTTCTTGTTGCAATCAATAATAGACATGAGCATCAAGGTACATGAAGGAAAGCATCAACAACTAGCACATCATGGATTAATCAAGCTCATACTAGAAGATGCCCTAAGCCAATTAAGAGTCCCTATTTTATGGTCCACATTTATGGACATGGACAGGGAGGATGTAATTGAAGCAATTGAGTATGAAAGAGACCCAACCTCTAGTGGTGAGGAGGAAGAAGAATCTTAATAAGAGGAATAAGAATCTAAGGAACAAGAGGAAGAGGAACCTAAAGAAGAGGAAGAAGAACCTGAAGAAGAAGAAGAAGAGGAACATGAAGAAGAAGAGGAAGAGCCAGAGGAAGAAGAGGAGGCAGAGAAAAATAAAACAGAGGGAGAAAAGAACAATGGGGAAGAAGCACAGAAGGATGAGGCAAGCCCTGAAACACATACCAAGGAAGGGGAGGAATCCCCAAGAGTGTCTCCTGAACCCACAGAGAAGGAGGCAACTACTACCTTGACTTCCCTAAGCACACCCATAAAGTCAACAGGAAAAAGGCAGAGGCAGACTCCCCTATATTTCAAAACAAGGAGGAGCACTAGGATAAAACATGGGAGACCAAAAACACCTACCAAGACTCCTATCATCATTGAAGACTCACCAAAAGGAAAAGAAAAACTAGTCTCCCCAAAAATGAAAGAGGAAAAGGGCACATCAAAACTAGCATCCCCAAAGTCACCAATCACCTATGTTAGGAGGCCTGTCACTAGGTCAACCTCAGCAAAGAAAACCAAAGAACCTTTAACCCCCTTTCAAAAAGGGAAAAGCCTCCTATAGGAAACATAGACAGTCCTACAGGAAACTCTATCAGCACTATAGGAAACATAGAAAAAGCAGCAGGAAGGACATCAAGAACAAAGGAAAGGAAAGGAAATAGCAACACAAGCACAGGGGGAGACAGATGCTCCAAAGATAATAAAGAGAGAATCCCAAGAGCTGCAAGAACCTATCCCATAGCCCAATCTCAGCTCCTATTACAAATTCATTGAGGGAGGTAGAGTAATACCACATAAATTTTCCATCCCTCTCTTCTTTGAGCTTAAGAAGGAGAGAGAAAGGACACATTGATGGATGCAAATTTCTAAATCAAAGAATGTAGAGGATGGGGGCCATATGGAAGAGAAGTTACTAGAGATGGGCAGAGAGTTGAGTGAGATAAGAGACAGGGAAAGAGTTATGAAATCTCAACTGGAGGCTGAGAACACATGGCTGAGGAGGCAGGTATAGGAAAAAGAGAGCCAATTGGTCCCTATGGAAAGCCTCTCTATAGAGGCACTCCAGTGCAAGATGCCAAAAAAATCATATGCCTTGTACTTAAAAGATTAGTGGCTACAATTTTAGATAAAGACCCTAGCACAATGAGGGACTATGCCTTTCCAAGACTATAGACAATTCATTAAGCTCTGTGACCAAAGCACCCTGGAGGATAGGGCCAAGATATATGAATTCTACTTACATAACTTGGCCTTAATAGACTTGAATGTGTGGGACCCCAATCCAAAGCTGGGGGACTTACAACTAATGGCCTTGGAATCATGGATGAGTCAAGAGGAGGCGAGGGCTAAGGAAGTAAAGAGAGTGTTGGAAAAAGAAGAAAAAGAGCCCATTTACATCAAAGCAGAACATATCAATTCCATGGTTGTCATTAGCACCCACAACCTCATCGCCAATGATCCCCATCTTACACCCAGATACCTAAATACACAAGAGCAAGCAGTCACTCATTTTGAGGACACTTGGATATTTCTAGGGGATGAAAGCCAACAAGTATTCCAAAGGAGATGGGGCACCTTACCATGCATCCTAAATATTTCGGAGTATCATTCCCTTGAAAGAATGAGGGATACACTAGAGAGGACCCCACTATATAAGAAGGCACTACAAAGGCTCAAAATCAACTGGATTGGCTTGAAACTCAGTCCATCATTGCTCTTGGGTATGTTAGAAGGAAGAAAGGAAGAAGAAGAAAGAAAGAAATGGGAGGAAATAGAGAAGCATGCATGATTTTATCCACAAGAGGAGAATACATCAACAGAAGCCTAGAATGTTAGAGAGGCCACAAGAGAAATGAAAGACATGGACATAGATTAAGTTGCTCAGAGGATGAGCAACATTTTCAGTAGGGGGGTGATGATGAGGCTCATTAATAGGTAAATTATATGGACCTTAATGCCACTCTCCAGCTTATTAAAATCAACTTTTCTCACATTTCTTTACATGTTTTGTTATATTTTTCTTAGTGATAAGTGTAAATATGAGATGTTATGTCATGTGGCCTAATGTGCATTAATTACAGGATTTGGAGAAAGTTTGGCTAATTTAAGTGCAGGAACTCTAAGTAGACAAAAAAGAGGGATTTTAGGAGATTGGATCTCCCTCCTTAACTCCTCACTCACTCGAAGATTCTTCCACCAGATCTCATTAGCTCAGAGTTACAAGAAGCCAAGCCACTAAGGTCAATGGAAACCAAGACAGTGATAGTTGAAGACAAGTTGATCTCGAGTTAGGAGCCAAGCATCCCTAAATTTAAGGAAGTTTTGATGAATTCTTTTGGATTAATCACATCATGAGTTTTTGGTCGACGTTTCGAACCATCTAATGTGGTTCATAAGTTGTTGGTAGCTTCAGTTGTATAAATAAGAAGGCCTAGAGCCTCATTAGGATTCGATTTTTTTTGTTGTAGCTAAGAGGAATTTTCGAGCTAAGACATTGTGACTGATAACTCTTATGTATTTTTGATATTTTAATGAAAATGAAAATCATTCCCTTGATCCAACACTGAGTTGAATCATAGGGTTGAATCTCTTAGGTTAGGGCCCAACCCTAACAGTAGAGGTTCCTCTTTCTGTACATGTATGCTTAGATTACATTCATAGGTAGTTGTTGAAGTGATTTTTATTTTGTTTAATCTGCAAGTATTTGGATGATTACTTAGTTTTCTTCCATTTGTGGATAGATAGATCAGTGGTACAATAGTGATAATAAACACTTTAGAAAATCTTATGATAGCGGCCTTTGCCGCATCTCCCTTATGGGATCATGGTTGAGGGTTCCATTCACACAACCCAAAAACAGATTTATTGTGTGATCACTACATAGATTAGGGTTTCTTGTTGAATAGATCGTTGTCTCTAAATTTATTAGAATTGTTTGCAATTTTCATTTTGATCTCTTGAGTTTTCTATGGTTTAGAAGAACTTCCATTCATAAACTTAGCCATTAGATATTAATAACTCTATTTTTCCTACATTCAACTCATATTTTCCATGTAT
This sequence comes from Pinus tabuliformis, assembly GCA_031772625.1. Lineage (NCBI taxonomy): Eukaryota > Viridiplantae > Streptophyta > Pinopsida > Pinales > Pinaceae > Pinus > Pinus tabuliformis. Next base: position 1,123,213,644 of record CM062815.1, on the reverse strand, counting down.
AAATGAATTTGTGCACAAATGAAGAAAATAGTGTATGTTTTTGCAGGAGCTTCTGATTTGCAAGGAGACCTCATCTCACCAGCTTCATCCAAGTCTTCTCCACCTACACTGCCAAAGTCCACCAAACCCTAATTTGAATTCTTGTTTTGTCAGCAAAGTGGATATTTTCCTTGAGCAAGTCCAACCATCTTAAAGCCCCTGAATAAGCCTAGGGTAGTGTGCACCTCCTCTATGCCTTATTTCCCCACCAGACACCTTTTCCACACTTCATTCTACCTTTCCTACTGTCGAGTTGTAAAAAGGGTCTTTTTCACCTCCATTTACCCCACATTAACTTATCAATCCAGGAACTATTTGTTATCTCAAAGAGTGTACTCAGTTTGAGGCGGACATTTGTTAGAGTAATGCTAGTAGTATAGTGCTCAAAATACAAGAGTAAACGAATGCTTAAAACAAGATCTACTTACATCAAAACACTTTAAGACTTAAATCATTCATCCAGAAAACTAAGTAAATTATCAGTCAAGGGTACAATAACAGTAACTCATCCCTCTGTAAACTGATGTAATCTGAAGATAATCAAGGAACAGATCATCAACCTGGGAACTAGACAACAAATGTCAACGCTCACTACAGTTTCAGATTGTTCAAAGCAATGGCAATGCAAATAACAAGAAATGGAACAACAACTATAATTGAAACAACAACTAGGAAATGGAACAACAACTAGTTCTTATAAATAGCGAAACCTTATTCTAAGGAGATAAAGGCAGCAATCGTATCCTACAGAAATCAGATAGCAATCCTTACTCTAAGAATAAATCGGACAGCAAATGGAAATAGAACGGCAACTGATTAGCAATGAAATATAGAACAACACTTAGAGCCAATTGTGAATGTACAGTAAACCGAAATAAATAACACACACAGCACACCTTGATATTGAGAGAAACAATAATCTGACTCCGATACCACAAATATTAATCTCAGTTATAAAGGATAACGATTGCAATTCGTAATGGAACAACAATGTCAATTGAACAACAATCGTGATTAAGTATAAACCATAGATGAATATAGTAATACCAACTTAAGAAGGTCACAGTCCGGTTACTCTATAATTGAACGGCAATAGCATTTTGTAAGGAACAATAATGTTACATGAATGATTAAAAGAACATCAATGTGTTACAAGGTCAGAATGAACAATACGACATTCCTGTCACAGAGAACGATATTGTAAATATAACAGAGCTGTGATGTAACATAACAAAACACATCAAATTATCGAATAAAGCTGATAATGAAAACCACGCATGAATTAAAGATAATGGTACAGGAGCAAGTGTTCCACTAGGGCTGGGCCCTTAGCTTCCAGGGATACACCGCTTGAGATTATTCCAGGATCAAAGATGGAACAACAACCAGATTTATATTAAAGCATCCAAACAAAATTACAGTGGATCACTTCTCAATGAGAGTCGATGATCAAAGTTTTAAATACCAAGAGAAATTACATAAGAGTAACAACAGGTCTCCCTCGGGCTAGCAGTGCCGCCCCTTTTTATAACCGTCGAACGGAGATATCAATGATGCAAAAATAGTTAAGATTGTGATCCCTCGGGATCAAAGGATCCTGAGGGATTTTCCAAACTGTTAATTCCAGTTATCCCTTTGTTCTCTTGCGCTGGTTCGATATCTCCTTTTCCTTTCCTTGGCTGATCTTGAGGGATTTTCCAAACTATTAATTCCAGTTATCCCTTTGTTCTCTTGCGCCGATTCGATATCTCCTTTTCCTTTCCTTGGCTGATACGCTTCAATTTGGATCGCCTTGTCTGCATATGGTTTCCTGCCACAGGGACAGTAGTTAACTCTGCCCTATCTTTTCCTTTGGGACAGAAATCTTTCGTTTTTCCCTTTTTCTGCATAAGAAAATGGTGATTATTAGTTGTTTTGCATTACATACAAATCTCATAGATTTTGCCATAATTTCTTATTATTTACCTAGTTCATGATGCAAAGGGATTATGAGTTTAAAGAAAAGGTGACAAAATAATCAATAAAACATACCTTTTAAATAATGAATCCATACAGGTGAGGATAGTTTTAGGAAGAGGAGGAATGACCTGTTGTAGAGTTTTATGAACCCAACATTTCGGACTACCAAGTGAGTCCATCATCAGGGGAAGATGCGTCAATAGATATTCTTAAGATCTTAATGATGTATCCAAGAGCTATAATTAGGGTATATATATAAGTTATTAAACAAAAGAAATAAGAAAATAGGTCGGCTCTTATCTTTTTATTTAATTAATTAATTAAATTATTTATTATTATTATTATTATTATTATTAATTAATTAATTAATTTATTCAAGGGGATAACTTAAACGAATAATTTTATTATTTATAGAATTAATTATTATGTTTATTAATTCTATTTTAAATAATTGGTTCAATTGATTCATTAATTCGTTTAAATAATAAATTAATTTGTTTGATTAATCAAATTAATTAATTTAATTATGTATTCTTTATTAATATGTTTATTCATTTATTTACATTATTAATTTGATTAATTAATTCATTAATTAATAAGTTTACAGGGATAAATTAATTACTTATTTTTCTATTTCTTGAATTAATTATTAGGTTTAATAAATTTATGATTTTTTTTTTTTTTTTGATTAATTACTATGTTTTACTAATTAACTAATTTTTGATAGTTAATTAAACGAATAAATTAGTTAACAAATTTATTATTATTTATTATTATTATTATTATTATTATTATTTTAATAAGTTTATTAATTTAATTTAATGTACTTATTTCTTTGTTTAATTATTTATTTATTTGATTAATTTGTTTTATTTGCTTAATTAATTAATTTTTATTTTTTTATGTTTTATTTATTTATTTATTTTTTGGTTTTAGTGAGTTATTTATCTATAATTTCTAGAGTTTATTTATTATTATTATTATTATTTTTTTTTTTTTTGAAGATTTGAGTAATTACACCTATATGATTTCTATTATATATATATATATATATATATTAATGATATCAAATGATTATATGAGAAGAAATCTATTACTAATTTATGTTTATGATTGTTAATTAAATCTATTGTTTTAAAGAGGATATTACAAAAAAGAAAATCATCCCTAATAGTTCCATTATTCCTAGAATTTATGGAGCTCCTAAAGTCCATAAACCTAACATTCCTCTCAGACCTATAGTTAATACCATAGGTTCCCCTACTTACCTTTTGGCAAAACACCTAGCCAAAAAACTCAGACCCCTGTCTGGTAATACCCCTTCTTATATTAAAGACTCCTATTCGTTTGTTCAATGGATTAATAACATAGAAATGAAAGATGAAGACCTTATGGTTAGCTTTGATATTGTATCCCTTTATACCATGATTCCTATTGATGAAGCCATTGAGATCATGAGAAACGTCATTGATAAAGAAACCGTGGATCTTTTGGAACTATGCTTGAAATCCTCTTACTTCAGCTTCAAAGGTAAAATTTATGAACAAACTCATGGTGTGGCTATGGGCTCTCCTCTATCCCCCATAATTGCCAACATCTTTATGGAGCACTTTGAACAGAAAACTCTTAGGTCATTTCCATACACCCCTGAAGAATGGAAAAGGTTTGTTGACGACATATTTGCCAAGTGGAGTCATGGAAAAGAAAAACTTGACCTATTCCTCAATCATTTAAATAGCCTCTCTCACCATATAAAATTCACTATTGAAATTGAAAACAACAACCAACTTCCCTTTCTAGATATCCTTCTAACTAAAAGAGATGGGTCTCTTGGTTTCAAAGTCTACAGAAAGAAAACCCATACAGAAAGATATATTCATGCAAATTCCCATCACCACCCTAAACAGAAGATTGGCATCATTAGGACCTTAACTACTAGGGCGGCCAGAATATCTGATGTGGACCATCTAAATGATGAGCTTAACCATCTTCACAAGGTGTTTGAACTAAATGGCTACAATAGAAATACCATCAAGAAAGCTATGCACCTATCCCTAAACAAGATTAACAATGATATTAAAAATCAAAATTTATCCACTCCTCAAGTCTCCCTTCCATACATAAAAGGCACCACTGATAAAATCTCTAAAATTCTTAATAAACATAACATTAATGTAGCATTCACCCCTGCTAATACCATCAGACAATTATTCAACTCTGTCAAGGATCCCATAAACCCTAAACTTCAAAAAGGTGTTTATGTGATTCCTTGCTCATGCGGTAAGGAATACATAGGCGAAACGGGTAGGTCTCTTAATATTAGAATTAAAGAACACACTGCTGACTTAAGAAGAGAAAGGACCTCTAAATCAGCCTTAGCTGAACATGTTCACTCTTCCTCTCATTACATCTGCATAGAAGACGTCAAACTGGTTAGAAAAGAAGACCACTATCTCAAAAGGAAAATCAAGGAAGCCATTGAAATAGAAAAAAGGAAGAATAACCTGAACCGGGACGATGGATTAAAACTAAGCAACACCTGGAAACCGTTACTTGAAACCTTAAAAGCCAATAATTAACTATATTCCCTTAAAAAACTTTTAAAAAGTAAAAATAAACAAATAATAAAATCATCAATTATGTAATATCCTCCTTAAAACAATAGATTTAATTAACAATCATAAACTTAAATTAGTAATAGATTTCTTCTCATATAATCATTTGATATCATTAAATATATATATATATAGAAATCATATAGGTGTAATTACTCAAATCTTCAAAAAAAAATAAAAAAAAATAAAAAATAAATAAATAATAATAATAATAATAATAATAAATAAACTCTAGAAATTATATATAAATAACTCACTAAAACCAAAATAAATAAATAAATAAATAAATAAATAAAACATAAAAAATAAAAATAAATAAAAATAAATAAATAAATTAATTAATTAATTAATTAATTAATTAAGCAAATAAAACAAATTAATCAAATAAATAAGTAATTAAACAAAGAAATAAGTACATTAAATTAAATTAATAAACTTATTAAAATAATAATAATAATAATAATAATAAATAATAAATTTGTTAACTAATTTATTCGTTTAATTAACTATCAAAAATTAGTTAATTAGTAAAACATAGTAAAAAATAAATAAATTAATTTTTCATAAATTTATTAAACCTAATAATTAATTCAAGAAATAGAAAAATAAGTAATTATTTTATCCCTGTAAACTTATTAATTAATGAATTAATTAATAAATTAATAATGTAAATAAATGAATAAACATATTAATAAAGAATACATAATTAAATTAATTAATTTGATTAATCAAACAAATTAATTTTTTTTTAAACATATTAATGAATCAATTGAACCAATTATTTAAAATAGAATTAATAAACATAATAATTAATTCTATAAATAATAAAATTATTTGTTTAAGTTATCCCCTTGAATAAATAAATAAATTAATTAATAATAATAAATAATTTAATTAATTAATTAAATAAAAAGATAAGAGCCGACCTATTTTCTTATTTCTTTTGTTTAATAACTTATATATATACCCTAATTATAGCTCTTGGATACATCATTAAGATCTTAAGAATATCTATTGACGCATCCTCCCCTGATGATGGACTCACTTGGTAGTCCGAAACGTTGGGTTCATAAAACTCTACAACAGGTCATTCCTCCTCTTCCTAAAACATACCTTCTTCAATACTCCACACCTACCTCCTTATAAGCTTTAGGCATGTTTCATGTAGTAAAATAGGGCATCCTGTAGTAGAACTAGGACATCTTGTAGTACTACAGGAAACCCTGTAGCATCCTGTTTTAAGCCCGGATTGAGAAAAAATGGTCATATGAGCTTAGGTTAGGCCTCCACTTGGCTTCCGTACCATTGACACCATTCTAGACCTGTTTCCTCATACCTATCTCCCATGCCAAAGAAAAAATTGGTTAAATTAGCATTTACATTCATAAAACTGAAAATCAAAAAGGCTTTTCTGCAATTTCTAAGTTAGCGCATGCATGCAACAGTCACAATAGTTCTTAGATAAAATTCCATGCTTATTTAGTCCAGATAACTAGATGTTATATACAAGGTTAAGTTAGGTCTCTTTTGCAAGAAAAATGTGTAGATGCTTAGCTAGATGATTTCATGTCACTTTATAGCACCTTCCAATTCAACACTTTCCTTTCTTAGAGTAGGTAGCATTCCCTTTTTGCATTAAGAATAATTTTCCCTTTATCATTTGGTAGTCAGACTCCTTATAGTCAATAGAACACTGGTTTGGAAAATCCTAGTGGTCTATCATCCCAGTTTATAAGTGACAAGAGTAGACCATTGCATCTGCTATGTATACAGTACTGTCACCTCCAAGTTTGTACGAACCTCAGGTTGATGAAGTAAATTTGGTAGCCCTAGGAGTTGCAGCATTTTTGTTGCAATACTGGCACTCATCAAGAGCATGGATCCTCGTATTGGGTTTCATCCTTTAGAACATTTCGAAATAGATAAACAAATTAGTCTTTAATGATCAGGATCCACCATCAACTTCTATATGGAATATAATTACCGAGAACATTCAAGAAACAATATTGTCTAAAAGATAGGGGGAGAAAATTGGAAAGTTGATCAGATGGAGGCATTGATCCTCTATTCTCTTAACCTTTCCCCAGGAATGATGATCCAACTCCCATTTTCCACAAGAGACTTCAACATTAGATCACCCACCTCATTCACTCGACTCCTGCATGGATTTGTGAAAATAAATTTTGATGGCCCTTCAAAAGGGAATTCAAACCCGATGGTATTTGGAGGAATCCTTCGAGATTCTAGTGGAATTCTACTGGTTGTTTTTGCAAGCTATTGCGGATCCAAAACCAACAACGTAGCAGAAATAATGGGCCTTGAAAAAGGGCTCCTTCTAGTTAGAAGGTTGCGGTGCTCCAAAATACAAATTTCAGGAGACTCATGAATAGTCATCCATATGGCTCAGAAAATTGTAGATGGATCTCCTCCATCCAAAATAATATAAATCTAAAGATTAAAAAATTAGGAAGAACACATTAAATAATTAATTGATAGCTTCCCATATGTTATTACATCTCATGCTCTAAGGGTTGGAAATAAGGTTGAATATTAGCTGGCAAACTAGGGTATCAATGAGGGGCACTAAGATCTTGCTATCAGTTGGAATTTGGCATTGGACTCATCAAACTTAGACCCTGGGGACTTGGCCACTACTTCAAGGCTCATAGTTGAAGACGATAATTCCACCGATGGGGGTGATCATTCCTTTGATAAAGGGACCTTGGGGGCCACCTCCCCTCTCCACACATCAAATATGAACCATGCCATAAATGGAATTCATTGGCATTGATCTAGATGAAGAAGCTTCTAGAGGCTCTGGGCATATTTATGATATAGGTTATGTGATGTGGAATTGGTTTTGTGACTTGGAAGATGAGTAGGGGGAATAGGGATGGGAGCCACTGTTTGGGTTTCCAAGAAGGCTCACATAGAGAGTTGAACGACCACCAAAATTATGGAAAAGGAAAAAGAGTTGGATTTTCAACCCCAAGCCACACACAGGAATATATCTGGGATCCTCGAGCAATGCCTCCTCACCTTGGGAATTTTCCTCTCGGCCTAGTGATAGATTTTGATAGCAGAGGTGTCTCTCAGCGTGGCTAGTCTCCGAACTACAAAGAGCACTACAAATTCAAAGTATATGTTCTCTCCAAATCGTGGATTCGACATTGGAAATGGGTATAGGTGGTTGGGGAGACCTGGTCTCCATCCTAGGGGTTCTCGTTAGTTGGAGGCAGGGCTCCCCTGTCAAGTTTTGAATTGGGTTTTTTCTTTGAGGAAGAGTTCTACGAAAACCCTTCTTAGGTTTACCCTCTAGTCCTTAAGGTATTGTTATGGTATAAGGAAGGCCATGGACCCGTGAGGTTTGTAATTGTTCTTTTTTATGTTCTTGTGTGTAGTATATTCCATGGTCTCTCTCTCGAGTTGATTCACTATGCTTCCTGTCAGTTTAGGTTCGGGAAATTTTTGGTGAGTAAGGTCTACCTCAGTGAGGCAAATGTTAAGGTGAATTGGTTAGAATGGGATCCTTCTATAATTCTTCATGATTCTTGAGTCTCCAGTCAATTGGGTTTGAGTCGATAAGTGGGTTCCATCACCCCCTATATCTTTTGGCCTCTTCAAGTATCTAGGCCCTCCTCATTCCTTGCAGGGTCAGCCCCTCTTCATTAGGTCTGGTCTCCAATAGTGTTGTGGTGTAGGAATCTAGTGGGAAGAATTGAGTGTACATTTAATAGTGTTCTTGTCAAGGCCCGTGTTATTTTATTTCATGCAGGGATGCCTCACTAGCATGGAAAACCTCATAGAGGAGGAAGACAACAAGGGCGGCCAAAGGCATGAGCAGGCATGGAGACCACCTCCAGTGAGGAAGATTCTGAATACATGGATAGAGAGGGAGAAATTACTTAGGACACAACTCGCTCACCTGGCCATGTCGACCAATCTCGCACCTCATGGATAGAGAGGGAGAAATTACTCAGGACGCAACTCGCTCACCTGGCCATGCCGACCAATCTCGCACCTTGGACTCAATCGCTAGTCAATTAAGGGGAATTCAAGCCACCCTTGATATCGTACGTGAGCACAGATATGAGGATGGGAATGAGCTAGTGGCCTATATAAATGATATTTAGTATAGTTAGTCAAAGATCCTAGAACAACTAGCTAATGTGTGTAGAATCCAATGATGAACCAATGACCCCCTGCATGAACTTGAGGAAAGAATGGAGCACATTGATTTTCATATGCATGAACAACAGGTTCCATTGGTAGTTCATCCCATGCATCCTCCCTAATCGCGACCTTGATATGCAGTCTACTGGTTGTTTACTCATTTTTATTCTTTTTTAGTATGTATGGTTGGTTAGCCCGCCGAAAATAAAGGTTCAATGGCAATATCTTATGCATGAAATTATGGTTCTCCTATCTAACAAATCCAGTTAGAGTGAAGTAGGAAGAGCCATTGAAAATCAACGTGTATTTTGTATTTTCATGATATATAATAGAAGCTTCTTTGACTAACCAAAAAAAAATTGATATTTATTAATGGGGTGGTTGGAGGGGGCAAAGGGGTTCTTTATAAACCTGAGGGAAAAAATGAAATAAGATACTCTTTAGGTTTGGGGTGCATGAAAAATAATAAGGTCGAGACTCGTGGCTTAATGCAGAGTTTGCTCTTGGAAAAGAGTACGAGAACTTCCAATATTATAATTTTGGGGGACTCGCTTCTTATCATCCAATACCTTTGAAACAAAACCTGGTTCATGAATCAACATCTAAAGTCATTGCTCCAACATATTTCAAGATTTCTTAATTACTTCTCCAAGAAATCCTTCTATCATGTTCTTCGTAATTAGAACATGAAGGTTGATCTTTGAGCCAATTAGGAATGCCTTCTCAAAATAAGACATCGAAATTAATAGTGTTCAAGGGTGGTGTTATCACTTAGAACCATAGTTCATGTATGTAATGTTGTCCACAAGTTTCATATAAAGGTTTTCAGTTTTGTGAATAGGTTTATATGTGTGTGTCACTTTGAAACTTGAATTTCAAAAGGTATTGATGTAAGTTCGTGTAAGAAAAAAATCGTTAGATACCCTCCATCATTGTCAGTTAAGGCATGTCATGTCATTAGTACTTTGCGCAGTTTCGCAGCGCATGTTTGTTTGGTCAATTTAGCTGCGCAATGATGTTTCCGTCTTTTCGCAACGTACTGTTTATCAGCCATTTCGTAGCGCGTTTTGTTAAATTTGAACTGTCCGCGCTACGAAATCGGGGTTTCGGGGTTTTTGTAGCGTTTTCTCTTGCAATGTCAAATCTGGGAGGGGTGAGTCATAGGTCCGTTCATGTTTGTCAGTTGATGTCCTCTCCAGGTCATGATAAATCATCATTCCGCCATAAGGTCCAGAGTCATGCATATGAATGTCAGCTTAAGGGATTTTAACGAGGTATGGTTATGTCATAATGTGTTTTCATAATGTGTAAACATGTTTGCTGTATGAGAAGCCCAAGTTCTTATTTAAAGAGATTATTGCAAGCGAGCTTGCACTCCAAAGTCGAGATTGTTTTCGCGCTGTAGCTGCCATTAGTTTCCTGTGCGAAAATATCCGAAGCAAGATGGAAAAGAGGGAACATCGATCCGGTAAGTGTTTGAGGACAGAGCCGGAGGGGTTAGATGTTACTCTCAGGGATGAAGGTGTAGCAAGAGCCTTTCGAAGTGCTGGTTGCTGGAGGTTCTGCGAGAAATTGAAGGGAGGACATGCAGAGGTAACGAAGGCTTTCGCATTGAATTTTACTGGACTGAATTCAAAGGTGTCAATGTTAGAGTTTCCTGTGTCTCCTGAAGCTATTTCCACTGTCACTGAAATTCCGAGGGGTGGTCAAGAATGGTTCAAAAACTTTAAGTTCGACATGAGTCCCTGTAAAGAGTTTTTGAAGGAACCTTATGTAAATGAGGACCTCACCAAAGCGGTGCCAAGGAGTTACATAAAAGAACATTATGCTATGCTCCTCACATGCATCCAGAAATACCTGACATGCGAGGGAAGGTACAATAAAGTTTACTCCTACCACTTCAAACTTTTGTTGCATTTCACAGGTAAGGTTTCAATAGACATACCTTTCTATTTGTTCAGAAGCATTAGTAAAATGTGTGATAAAATCCAGTTAAAGAAAGATGGTTGTGAAACATCCCTGTTTCATCATGGTTTAGTAAAGTTGCTGGTGTTGGATGCTTTACAAAAGATTGGCAGAGATTGGGATTCATTTGTGTTTATGGCCGGCTTCCCAAGCAAAACAGGCCTCACTCCATTGCCTGTGAGGGAAAGGGAAGAAAGGAGTGAAGAACCCACTCTGGCTGAGCTTAGAAAAGAGGTGACTGACCAAAAGAAGCCTAAAACCAAGTTAAGGAAATCAGAGAAGTCTGTGGCAGCAAAAGAGACACCTAAATCATCAGCGAAGGAAACTCCTAAGCCATCATCTAAGGAGACACCTCAGTCATCAAAGCAGAAGATCCAGAAAAATAAGGATGAAGCTAAATCAAGTGAAGTTGAAAAGATTTCAAGGGTGAAAACCAGAGGTCAACTAAACAAGGAGAAAGGTAAGTCAATTACTGTGGAAGAAAGCCCTATTTCAAAAGGCAGTTTAAATGACTTACTTGAAGCTATTGAACTTGAGCAAGATCAGCCAATACAGATTGAACCAATAGAGTTTAAGCAAGATCACCCAGTGCAGCCAATGCATATTGACCTCACTCAATCTTCACCCGAAAGTTCTAAAAAACCAAGAGCTTCAAAAAGGTTGAAATTTGAGGAGCCTAGTAAAGAATATGCTTTCAAGCCACGTAGGCCAGTTACAAGAAGACAAATGAAAGAAATGGAGAAAGCGCAGAAAGAGAAGGCACCTTTAGAAGTGCCTAGTACAGATGTACTTGAGGTTTTGACCAGAACAGTTCATGCAGCCAGAAGCAAAGACAAGGGTAGTAGGGTCATCATCAGCCAAGGTGGAAATGTCATTTCTATCAAGCAACAAGCAGGAACAACACAAGAAGAAGTGCCTCAGATTAAAAATGTTTCTAAGGAAAGGGCAGTGAGATATGAAAATTATAAAAGGGCTGTGATAAAAGGCAGAACAAGTCTAATGAGCCAAACTGACTCAGTGTCTGATGCATATGTGTGGACGGTGCCAGCTCTGAAGCAAGCAAAAATCATGAAACAGATGAATACAAGCTTAAGAGCAGAAAACAAGGTTTTGAAGGAAGAAATTAGCATTTTGAAGAAGAAGCTAGGTAAACTAGCTGATTAATCCAAGGGGAAATTTGCTTTTCAAGTTTTGGTAAATTTTGGCTGTCATCATTTCGAAACTTTTTGGAGCCCTTACACCTGTACAAAATAGCTAAAGAAATCACGGAGTTAAGTCATCAGTGCTTTAAAGGTCATATGCTTTGTTTTGATTACCTACAGCAGTTTCGTAGCGCGCTACGAAACTGCTGTAGATGATTGTTTATGTGAAAAAAATGAAATTGATGCTGAGGTCAGCAAATCTTAAAAGGGATGACTCGAGGCCAGCATGGAGATTATACAAGGCTATCTAAGCATTCAAAAGGTGACAGGTGTGAGTATGTAAGGAAAAGGTGAAATTTTTGTCTTTGGTTAAAGTCTTCCTAAAGTTACTTTATAGCCAAAATATTAGGGTTCTGGTAGGGTTACCGAAATTTTGAGTGGTACACCTGTTCAGTTCACAAAGTGTCCAGATCATAAGGCATATTGAATTATGCGTGGTTATTAGAAGAATTAAATGGCTTGGAGCATAGTCTTTTAATGCATGAAGACTAATGGGAGGCAGAGACCGTGAACATAGGACACAGATCCTCATCAGTTGATGAGTCATCCACATATCAAGTATCCGAAGCTGCTCATTCAGTGAATGTTCCTCCAGCATGTCTTGGCTATTACTGAAGTGATACAGGTGTCAAATTTCAAGAAAGCATCAATGCACACGAGGAGATAGACTTAGAGTTTCAATGGGAATGGGACTCTATGTTTTCACAGCGCAATACCTTTGTAATTAATTAGTTTGTTTAGATATGGATAAGGCAACTAATGATAGGATTTCGAGCTCCCTTCATGCTTGTTGAGGAGTCTCAAGTAGTTGTATTTTGGTTTTCCTATATATAGAAATGACTCTGATGTAAAAAAGGTTGGACATTTTATACAAAAATAGAGTTATTTGGGCCAATGTAAAGACTTGTTACAGTAATAGTAAAACAGTGGTTGTTTCTTCTCAAGATTCTCAATGGATTATTTTGTTCAAATATGATGGTGGTGTTTTCTCTTATATGTTCTTTTACAGCCTTGTTATAACATAATCACTCAGAATTCATTTCTAATGCTCTGACTTCCTGTATGTTTGGCAAGCTGTGGTTTGTGTGAGATATGTTTGAACATCTAATGCAAAGAGCCTTGACTTCCATGAAATGACTGTGCTTTTGTTTATTAAATGTGTAAGACTCCATAGCCCAATGAAGACCAATTTGATATGTGTTCAACCAGCTTTGTTTTCATGAATGTGTGAAGAGTTAGCCATCTGTTGTTGTAATTGATTTCTATCAAAAGTCTGTGAGAGAGCCCTCTCTGACTAGGAAGGCTAATTCCTAGTCTAAAGTCTGGTTGAAAGAGTTACATAAAATCTTACTTGGTTGCAGCCCTTAGTACTGATTTTGTGATAACATTTTGGTGCGTCTGCCGGGAGCCTGATGATTACTTATTCCCGAAATTTGAAGATTGAATTTCTGAAGGTAGCAGGAGTTCAAAATGATTTTCGAGGCTGCATTCTACCTTGGTGACTCCATTGTTTTTTAAAGTTTAAAGGTGGCTTCGAGAGGAAGATACACAAGGAGTAATCCTGACCCAAACCCACCTAGTCCTGTGGAGAATCCTAATATCATCTCAAGGAGTAAACAAAGATTCTCTGATATACCAGGTACTTCAAGTATTTCAAAGTCATTATTTCCTGAGTTTTCTAGAAGTCCTGAGAATAAACTTGTTGATGATAAAGTTCAAGAGGTTATATTAAGGTCTGAAAATGAAGAAGAATTAATTGGTATTATTTTGGATCTACAAAAGAGAGGTATTGATACTTCTTCTTTAGTATCACAAAAAGATAAAGAGGAGTTTTGGGAAATTGTTTCTTCTGAGCTATTATTAGAAAAAGAAGATTTGAAACAGCTCAAGGAGCTTGACCCTTTTGAAATTTTGCTTAACTCAAAGATTGGTTTACCTCTCCCAAATTGGAGTTCTTTTGTTAGTGGTTTACAAAGCCCCAATAGCCCTTTTCGTACTCATACTTTGTCTTCTGCCTCTGCTAGTCCAAATAGCCCTCAGACAACATCTCATATTAGTTCTGGTCCTTCTGGTCATACAATACCTATTGTCACTGTTCCTCCTTTCATTATGGCTGTACCTGCTAGGTATGCTCCTCTAGCTCTCCCTGCTGTTCTGCATGATCTACCTAATAAATATGCTGCTAGGATTCCAACATGGGGAGGAGATGAAGACATTACAGCTGAAGAGCATGTGGATAGATTCAATGATTTTATTGATAGGTATGAAGTGGATGATGAAGATGTCAAACTGAGATTGTTTGCTCAGTCTTTCATTGGGGAGGTCAGGAAATGGTTTAAAGCCTTGGGAGCTGGTAGCATTCACAGTTGGGCTGAGTTTGAAGATAGTTTTCTGAGGAAATGGGGAAATAGAACTAATCCTGTTCAGGCCCTCACTGAATACAATAATTTAAGAAGAGCTCCAGATGAGACTATTCAAAATTTTTCTAAGAGGTTTAATAAAATTTATAATTCCATTCCAGCTCACTTGAAACCTCCTGGAGCTTTGGCACAGTTAAGATATGCTGAGTCCTTTGATTCTGATTTCTCTCTCTTACTCAGAGAAAGAGAGTCTGCTACATTGGCTGACATGCAAAATGATGCTATCAAAGTGGAGGTGAATATACTTGCTGCTAAAAAATCCAAGATGGCTAAGACTAAGATAAAGGAAGAGGAGAGGCCTTCTACCTCTGCTCAAGAAGATAAATTTGAAACCATGATGAAGACTATGGAGAAATTGATGGACCAATTAGCACTTGGGAATACTGCTGCTCCCCAAGCACAACAAGAACCTCGGTTCAGAAATCCTCAGTTTAGAAGGCCTCAAAATCAGCAAAGGCCAAGGGAAAATAGAAATCAGCAAGCTGATCCTCCTGTAAGACCTCCTTTTCAGCAAAATATGGTGGATGAAGAAGAAGAACCTGAAGAACCTGAGGAATCTATTCATTGTCTTGGTGAAGATGATTCAGAGATCTTTCTAACAAAGGAGGAACATGATGAGTCCAGCCAACTAAAAGCCGAGGAAGAACCCTCAGATTTCTTAAAGGGTTATCAGCATGCTATATTTGAAATCCAAAAGCAATACAACCTCAGAAACAGAGATGTCCCTATTACAGCAAATAAGGCTCAGCCCAAGAAGAATGTTTCTAAAGCAGTGGAAGACAAAAAAGAAAAGCCAAAACAAGCTGATGAAAAAGGTGATTCTCCTCTTGAGAAAAAGGATAATCAAACCCCTGCTTCTCCTAAGGAAATTGAAAGGTCTACTCCTGTGTTCAATATAGAAAATGAGATTGCTAAAATTAAAATATCAGTCCCATTTAATGAGATCTTGAAAGTGAACAAGTATAGAAGTAAGATTGTGGAAATGCTTAATTCTCCACCAGGAGGGGCTGATATTTTGAATTTGCAAGAGGACAATCCTATCATTTGTTTAGGTCCAAGACTTGAAGATGAGCAAAATGATGAGTTTCCTCCTTTTTATATAAGCATCAATATACATGAGATGACTCTTCATAATGCCATGTTGGATTCAGGGGCATCTCATAACCTTATGCCTAAAGTCATTATGGAAAGGTTAGGATTAGAAGTGACCAGGCCTTATAAGGACTTATTTTCTTTTGATTCAAAGAGGGTTCATTGTATTGGGTTGATAAAGGATGTGGTTGTGGCACTCACACAAATCCCAGCTAAAACCACTGTCATGGATATTGTTGTGGCAGATGTTCCACCTAAATTTGGAATATTACTCTCAAGGTCATGGGCAGCTAAAATTAAAGGTACCATGCAGATGGATTTGACTTATGCTACTATTCCAGTATTTGGGGAGCAAAGAAGGTTATACCGTGAGACAAGGATGGCATATATGGTGAGCAGCAAGGACAAACCACAGAATTTTCCCATTTATTCTTGTGATACAGGCCTTGGATCAGCTATTCTATTTAATGAATCAGTGGGAAAAGAATCACAGGAAGAAAAGGCAGAAAATCAGTGTGAAAAGTTGCAGCAAAGTGATGAAGAAGATGCCTCTGGTTGCTGGTCTTTGTACTTTGATGGAGCAGCAGGGAAAGATGGTGCAGGAGCTGGAATTTGGATCATGAGTCCAGCTGAGGAAAGTAAGTTTTTGTCATATAAACTTAATTTTGATTGCACAAATAACATGGCGGAATATGAGTCCCTGGTTTTAGGCTTAGAAAATTTGATTGAGTTTAAGGCAAAGAACATTGCTGTTTATGGAGATTCTAAGCTAGTCATAAAGCAAGTTCAAGGTGCTTATCAAACAAAAGATGCAAGGATGAGAGCTTATAGAAACTTGGTATTGGAATTGTTGGAGAAATTTCAGTCATATACTTTCAATATCAAAACCAGAGATCAGAATTCTATGGCAGATTCTCTTGCTGTAGCAGCTAGTCTTTTTGTCATCCCCAAACATGCTTCTGATAGCTATGAAGTGAAAGTCCGCCATAGGCCAGTTATCCCGGATAATATCCTAAATTGGCAAGTCTTTGAAGATGACCAGCAGGTGAAAAGTTTCCTAGAATTGAAAGGAGAATTTGAACATAGTCAAATTGATCAGCAAAACATGTTAGTGGAAACAAAAGAAAAGTCTGAAGTGTTACAGCTGCAAAATAATCTGATTCCTAAAGGTCTGATTCCACTTGAGAAACTTTTTGATCAGAATGATGTGTTTAAAGCACCAAGGTTGCAAGCAGATGAAGAGGAAGTAGAGAGCTGTAATTTAGGTGATTCAGTAGCGCCTAAATTGGTCAAAATTTCAAAATTTTTATCACCTGATCTAAAAGTTAAATATGTTGAGTTAATGAAAAAGTTCATTGATGTTTTTGCATGGAACTATGCTGATCTGAAGCAATATGATTCCTCAATTATACAGCATACAATCCCAATCAAGCCAAATGAGAAACCTTTTAAGCAAAAATTAAGAAGAATTAATCCTCTGCTAATGCCATTGATTGAAAAAGAAGTGAAGAAGCTTTTTGATGCAAAGATTATTGTTCCTATCAGATTTTCAAATTGGCTTGCTAACTTGGTACCAGTTAGGAAAAAGAATGGAGAGATAAGGATTTGCATAGACTTCAGGAATTTGAACAAGGCCTCACTAAAAGACAATTATCCTCTTCCTAAAATGGATCTTATTTTGCAGAATATTGTTGGCTCTCAAAGAATGTCAATGTTAGATGGTTTCTCAGGATACAATCAGATCCTTGTTCATCCAGAGGATCAGGAGAAGACAGCCTTTACCACACCATGGGGCACATTTATGTATGCAAAGATGCCTTTTGGCCTCATGAATGCAGGGGCGACTTTCCAAAGGGCTATGGACATTGCTTTTGCAGAGGAAAAAGATAAATCAGTGGTGGTATATCTTGATGATATCACAGTCTTTTCAAAGAGAGAGGAAGATCATTTAAAGCATCTTGAAAAGATACTATTGAAGTGTAGGAGGTTTGGTATTTCTTTAAACCCAACCAAAAGTATCTTTGCTTTGACTTCTGGTAAATTGCTTGGGCATATCATTTCTGAAGAAGGAATTAGGATTGATCCTAATAGAGTCAGTGCTATCTCAAAGTTGGATTTGCCAAGGAGCAAGAAAGAGGTTCAATCTTTTCTTGGTAAAGTTAATTTTGTTAGAAGGTTCATCCCCAACTTTGCTGAAGTGGTTAAACACATCACAAAAATGCTAAAGAAAGGAGCAGACTTCAAGTGGACAGCTGAGGCAAGGAAGTCATTTGAAGAAATTAAGAAAGCACTCACTCAAGCACCAGTCCTTATCAGCCCTGATTTCACCAAGGAATTTCTAATATTCACATATGCTTCTGAGGATACAATTGCTGGAGTTCTACTGCAAAAAGGAAATCAAGATACTGAACAGCCTATTTCATTCTTTAGTAAGACATTGGCTAATGCTGAATTAAAGTATAACATTTTAGAGAAGCAGGCGTATGCATTGGTAAAGGCAATCAAGGATTTTAGAATCTATGTGTTACATTCTCATATTGTTGCATATGTGCCAAGTGCTATTATTAAAGACATTCTTACACAAGCATACCCGGATGGTAAAAGACGAAAGTGGATAGCCAAATTGTTAGAATATGATATTGAAATTAGGCCAACTAAATTGGTGAAGGGTCAAGGGTTGGCAGAGTTGTTAACTCACTCAAATCTAGACAGCAGTGACATCAATTTCAATGCAGAAATATCAGAAATTTTTGAAGAAGAGGAAGAGTTGGTTCAGATCAATGAAAAATTTCTGACATCTGAATGGTATAAGGATGTGTCATTTGTTTTATAGCACAACAGAGCTCCTGATAACCTTTCCAAGTCTAAAGCTCGGTTCACCAAGCTGAAATCCCTTAGATATTTTGTTTATGAGCAGAATTTATTTTGGAAGGATGCTGGAGGAATTCTATTGAGTTGTCTGATTGAAGAAGAGGCTGATAGGGTGATTGATGAATTTCATAAGGGAGATTGTGGAGGCCACCATTATTGGAAGGCTACTGCAAATAAAATATTGAGAGCTGGGTATTTTTGGCCCACTATGTTCAAGGACATTTACAAAAAAATAGCAGCCTGCCATGAATGTCAGATGTTTGAAGGTAAAAGGAAACTTATGCCTATGCCATTAGTTCCTATTTATGTAGAAGCACCCTTTCAACAGTGGGGGCTAGATTTTATAGGTGAGATACATCCCTCTTCATCAGGACAACATCGGTGGATACTCACAGCCATTGATTATTTTACAAAGTGGATAGAGGCGGTACCAACTAGGCAAGCTAATGATGCAGTCATTATTTCCTTTTTAGAGAACAACATCTTATCAAGGTTTGGATGTCCACTCAAGCTTATCACAGACAATGCTCAGGCTTTTAAGTCTAAGAGAATGATAAATTTTTGCCATCAATACCATATTTCTCTTGGTCACTCAACAGCCTATTATCCACAGGGTAATGGTCTAGCTGAAAGTTCAAACAAAAGTCTTGTAAGGATTATTAAAAAACTGCTGCAAGAAAACAAAAAGACTTGGCACTTAAAGCTGAAGTATGCATTGTGGGCTGATCGCATCTGCACTAAAAGGTCTATTGGAACCTCACCTTATGAGCTTGTGTATGGAGCAGAGGCTATTTTTCCAACATCTCTTGGGGTACCAGTTATGAAGCTAATTCAAGGACTAGAGGAGGAGCCTAATGCCATACAACGGAGGATTAATCAATTGATAGCATTACAAGAGAAAAGGAATGAAGTGGTTGAAGATCATCAACAAAATCAGAATAGGGTCAAGAGGGCTTTTGACAAGAAGATTAAAGATGTTACATTTCAGATTGATGACAAGGTTTTGAAGTGGGAAGCCAGGATTGAAGAAAAAGGCAAACATGGAAAATTTGAGAATTTATGGAAGGGGCCATTTTTGATTTCTGCTTTTCATGGAAACAACACTTATATTCTGCAAGAAGTTGATGGATCACCGTATGCTGGAGGACCTGTTAATGGCAGGTTCTTAAAGCATTATTATCAGTGAAAATCTGCCAAGTAGTCCATGATCATTGTAAATAATCGTTTTCTGAATGTTTCATGTTAGAAATAAATGACAAGCTGAACAGGAAAATTTTAGCCCGAGGAGAAGGCCCACAAGGTTTGAAAGGGATGCTTGTCAGCCATATGTGAGTGAAATAAAATGGATAAAGGCACTGGTACTACGCGTTCTTAGTGTACTACAGGAGCACACTATCCCAAGTGGAGCCACTGTTATCACTTAGAACCATAGTTCATGTATGTAATGTTGTCCACAAGTTTCATATAAAGGTTTTCAGTTTTGTGAATAGGTTTATATGTGTGTGTCACTTTGAAATTTGAATTTCAAAAGGTATTGATGTAAGTTCGTGTAAGAAAAAAATCGTTAGATACCCTCCATCATTGTCAGTTAAGGCATGCCATGTCATTAGTACTTTGCGCAGTTTCGCAGTGCATGTTTGTTTGGTCAATTTAGCTGCGCAATGATGTTTCCGTCTTTTCGCAGCGTACTGTTTATCAGCCATTTCGTAGCGCGTTTTGTTAAATTTGAACTGTCCGTGCTACGGAATCGGGGTTTCGGGGTTTTTGTAGCGTTTTCTCTTGCAATGTCAAATCTGGGAGGGGTGAGTCATAGGTCCGTTCATGTTTGTCAGTTGATGTCCTCTCCAGGTCATGATAAATCATCATTCCGCCATAAGGTCCAGAGTCATGCATATGAATGTCAGCTTAAGGGATTTTAACGAGGTATGGTTATGTCATAATGTGTTTTCATAATGTGTAAACATGTTTGCTGTATGAGAAGCCCAAGTTCTTATTTAAAGAGATTATTGCAAGCGAGCTTGCACTCCAAAGTCGAGATTGTTTTTGCGCTGTAGCTGCCATTAGTTTCCTGTGCGAAAATATCCGAAGCAAGATGGAAAAGAGGGAACATCGATCCGGTAAGTGTTTGAGGACAGAGCCGGAGGGGTTAGATGTTACTCTCAGGGATGAAGGTGTAGCAAGAGCCTTTCGAAGTGCTGGTTGCTGGAGGTTCTGCGAGAAATTGAAGGGAGGACATGCAGAGGTAACGAAGGCTTTCGCATTGAATTTTACTGGACTGAATTCAAAGGTGTCAATGTTAGAGTTTCCTGTGTCTCCTGAAGCTATTTCCACTATCACTGAAATTCCGAGGGGTGGTCAAGAATGGTTCAAAAACTTTAAGTTCGACATGAGTCCCTGTAAAGAGTTTTTGAAGGAACCTTATGTAAATGAGGACCTCACCAAAGCGGTGCCAAGGAGTTACATAAAAGAACATTATGCTATGCTCCTCACATGCATCCAGAAATACCTGACATGCGAGGGAAGGTACAATAAAGTTTACTCCTACCACTTCAAACTTTTGTTGCATTTCACAGGTAAGGTTTCAATAGACATACCTTTCTATTTGTTCAGAAGCATTAGTAAAATGTGTGATAAAATCCAGTTAAAGAAAGATGGTTGTGAAACATCCCTGTTTCATCATGGTTTAGTAAAGTTGCTGGTGTTGGATGCTTTACAAAAGATTGGCAAAGATTGGGATTCATTTGTGTTTATGGCCGGCTTCCCAAGCAAAACAGGCCTCACTCCATTACCTGTGAGGGAAAGGGAAGAAAGGAGTGAAGAACCCACTCTGGCTGAGCTTAGAAAAGAGGTGACTGACCAAAAGAAGCCTAAAACCAAGTTAAGGAAATCAGAGAAGTCTGTGGCAGCAAAAGAGACACCTAAATCATCAGCGAAGGAAACTCCTAAGCCATCATCTAAGGAGACACCTCAGTCATCAAAGCAGAAGATCCAGAAAAAGAAGGATGAAGCTAAATCAAGTGAAGTTGAAAAGATTTCAAGGGTGAAAACCAGAGGTCAACTAAACAAGGAGAAAGGTAAGTCAATTACTGTGGAAGAAAGCCCTATTTCAAAAGGCAGTTTAAATGACTTACTTGAAGCTATTGAACTTGAGCAAGATCAGCCAATACAGATTGAACCAATAGAGTTTGAGCAAGATCACCCAGTGCAGCCAATGCATATTGACCTCACTCAATCTTCACCCGAAAGTTCTAAAAAACCAAGAGCTTCAAAAAGGTTGAAATTTGAGGAGCCTAGTAAAGAATATGCTTTCAAGCCACGTAGGCCAGTTACAAGAAGACAAATGAAAGAAATGGAGAAAGCGCAGAAAGAGAAGGCACCTTTAGAAGTGCCTAGTACAGATGTACTTGAGGTTTTGACCAGAACAGCTCATGCAGCCAGAAGCAAAGACAAGGGTAGTAGGGTCATCATCAGCCAAGGTGGAAATGTCATTGCTATCAAGCAACAAGCAGGAACAACACAAGAAGAAGTGCCTCAGATTAAAAATGTTTCTAAGGAAAGGGCAGTGAGATATGCAAATTATAAAAGGGCTGTGATAAAAGGCAGAACAAGTCTAATGAGCCAAACTGACTCAGTGTCTGATGCATATGTGTGGACGGTGCCAGCTCTGAAGCAAGCAAAAATCATGAAACAGATGAATACAAGCTTAAGAGCAGAAAACAAGGTTTTGAAGGAAGAAATTAGCATTTTGAAGAAGAAGCTAGGTAAACTAGCTGATTAATCCAAGGGGAAATTTGCTTTTCAAGTTTTGGTAAATTTTTGCTGTCATCATTTCGAAACTTTTTGGAGCCCTTACACCTGTAAAAAATAGCTGAAGAAATCACGGAGTTAAGTCATCAGTGCTTTAAAGGTCATATGCTTTGTTTTGATTACCTACAGCAGTTTCGTAGCGCGCTACGAAACTGCTGTAGATGACTGTTTATGTGAAAAAAATGAAATTGATGCTGAGGTCAGCAAATCTTAAAAGGGATGACTCGAGGCCAGCATGGAGATTATACAAGGCTATCTAAGCATTCAAAAGGTGACAGGTGTGAGTATGTAAGGAAAAGGTGAAATTTTTGTCTTTGGTTAAAGTCTTCCTAAAGTTACTTTATAGCCGAAATATTAGGGTTCTGGTAGGGTTACCGAAATTTTGAGTGGTACACCTGTTCAGTTCACAAAGTGTCCAGATCATAAGGCATATTGAATTATGCGTGGTTATTAGAAGAATTAAATGGCTTGGAGCATAGTCTTTTAATGCATGAAGACTAATGGGAGGCAGAGACCGTGAACATAGGACACAGATCCTCATCAGTTGATGAGTCATCCACATATCAAGTATCCGAAGCTGCTCATTCAGTGAATGTTCCTCCAGCATGTCTTGGCTATTACTGAAGTGATACAGGTGTCAAATTTCAAGAAAGCATCAATGCACACGAGGAGATAGACTTAGAGTTTCAATGGGAATGGGACTCTATGTTTTCACAGCGCAATACCTTTGTAATTAATTAGTTTGTTTAGATATGGATAAGGAAACTAATGATAGGATTTACTTGAGGAGTCTCAAGTAGTTGTATTTTGGTTTTCCTATATATAGAAATGACTCTGATGTAAAAAAGGTTGGACATTTTATACAAAAACAGAGTTATTTGGGCCAATGTAAAGACTTGTTACAGTAATAGTAAAACAGTGGTTGTTTCTTCTCAAGATTCTCAATGGATTATTTTGTTCAAATATGATGGTGGTGTTTTCTCTTATATGTTCTTTTACAGCCTTGTTATAACATAATCACTCAGAATTCATTTCTAATGCTCTGACTTCCTGTATGTTTGGCAAGCTGTGGTTTGTGTGAGATATGTTTGAACATCTAATGCAAAGAGCCTTGACTTCCATGAAATGACTGTGCTTTTGTTTATTAAATGTGTAAGACTCCATAGCCCAATGAAGACCAATTTGATATGTGTTCAACCAGCTTTGTTTTCATGAATGTGTGAAGAGTTAGCCATCTGTTGTTGTAATTGATTTCTATCAAAAGTCTGTGAGAGAGCCCTCTCTGACTAGGAAGGCTAATTCCTAGTCTAAAGTCTGGTTGAAAGAGTTACATAAAATCTTACTTGGTTGCAGCCCTTAGTACTGATTTTGTGATAACAGGTGGAAAACCTTACCTTGACACCCCTCCCTTGCTCTACCTTACATCAATTTCATTATGATCAAACTATTAAAATCACATCCATCGTGCTCTTCCTAGTCTCCTCACATAAGGCTCTTTACGAATTATTGAAGATATGAAAGTTTGGCTATCATTACCGTCTCCATCATTCAACTACATGAAAATCTCATTGTTGCACCTTCCTTGCATGCTCCAAGTACCATAGTATGGTGGACGCTCAACCTCAACATTTTCCTCCTCCCTTGATGGCTATTATTCATAGCGGATTTGTAATTAAGTTATTCCTGGATTCAGTAATGCTGGTGTGTGTGCCTAATTCATCACATATTATAATTCAATGGAAACTCAGCGTTGTCAAGCTCAAGGTGTGTCTCGGCTTGATCTCTATTGGATTCGAGCTACCTGGTGGCCTCTGGAACTGGTAAGCTCTTGTTATCGCTCTGGGAAGCATTATCTAGAGTTATCTCTATATAAATCTTGGTTCCATTGCCTCAACACAAAGCGAAGCTAGGATTTTGGTGTAGCTATCTAGCTAGGTATGTTTTTTTGGATTTCTCATCGTTCTTTGTTTTGGGAATTTTCCTCCTTTTGTTATTTGATTCCTCTCATGCACGGCCCATCGAGTCTTAGCGGCTTTAACTATGATGGGTTCCTTGTTGCTCCTAGGTGAGCAGCCAAAGTTAGGGGGAATTTCTATATGAGCTTCCACATGGTTGAGTCTTCTATCTAGGGACAGTAAGATGAGATGCATGCCATACAGTACCAATAAAACCTTCTCTTTAACCTCATTCATATCCATTTTCACTTTTTGCATCAAGATCTTAAGATGCCAATAAATATCAATATTAAACACAATAATATTTGTACTTGACATAGGTAATAATCACCAATGTTTGATCTGTAAACTATCATAGATATTCCACTAGACAGTTCGTCACAACATATTTAATATTAATACATTAAAATTTTGAATTTTTTTACACTATTACATTTTTATTAAACTTCTAGATCTGTAAATTTAATCGTAATTAGTGCATGCGTGAAAATGGAAATTATGTAGAAAATTAGAGAATGAAAAAATAAGCTCACACACACATAAGACACAAGATATGCTCCAGGAAACCCTTTCGAGAGAAAATCCAGCTGGAAGGTGAGGCCACTTCACTCTCTTTCTCTATCTGGAAATATGGCTGCAAGTACAAAGAAGTAATGCATGTGGCCCTTGGGCTTCTATTGTGCACGGATCCTCTCTATGTGCTCTACCTCCTATCTCTACTGGCTATCTTTTCTCATCTACGGAACAAAATGCTCTCAAATGAATGGAATGTCTCTTCCTCTTGGTGGCCCGATTATAACACAACCCGATAGCGTACTAGTGGTTAAGTTTGACTACATCAACTCTTAACTATAGTTACAACTCTTCTAGAGTATTTTACATCAAAACCACGTGGCTAGCCCATTTTCCATGAATAATAGGGGCTGGCGTAGCATCCTCTCGAACAATAGGTGTGAAAACAAAAAGGTCAACTTCTAAGTGGCATAACTTTTGCATAAAGACTCTAATTGGTGCACTTCTTGCAGCGTTGGAAATATATTTGTGTGTAGAATAGCAAGAAAAGGTGTTTCTCTAAAGCGACAAAGTTTTACCCCCCAAAAATGTCATTTTATGCCTCAAAATTCTACTAGAAGGTTCTAGACCCCGTTTTACCAAACTAGGTCCAGCTGGTAAAAACAGTCCCATGAGCTAATTCCTCCATGTTTTCCACTTTGAATGCATCAAGATGGATGAAAAACAATATAATTATCCAATCTAGATCAATGTGCGTCAATATATTTATGTTTGGTGATAGTGTCATTGCCCCACAATTTTCCACTCTACATGTTCAATCTCCTCTTAAATGGGTTGTGGAATTTGTTCTTTGTAACACTAAACAAAACTAGCAACCCTTGGGTCCACGAAATTTCTCACATCCTTTGGTAGGTGAACCTACTTCTCACCCTTACTTATTAATGAGGCATGACTAATAATGAGGGAGATATTGATTGTAAAGAGAAGAAGGGCTCGAGCACACTATTAAAAGGAGATTTGGGAAGAATGCATGATCTTATAATGCTAAGTGGGGGAGTAAGGAATGGAGCAAAGAGGATGAATATAACATGAAAAATAGAGCAATAGGGAAAATTAGATAAAAGCTATGTAGAAGATAAAAGTAGCAGGAAGAAATGGAGGTGGGGAAAAGAAAGTTTGACAAAGGTTTCAACTTACAAAATAGAGGGGAAGAGAAGGTCAAGCACTTGTAGCGCCTAAAAAAAAATATTAGGGATCCAAGGGAGGAAAAACTCCTAGTAAACCAATATAAATAAAGAACTGAAGAGGTTACCTACTAGAAAAGGCTATGCTTTTAGGATTCTTGTTTCATGAAGATTCATGATGGTGGCATTTGAGCTTCATTGAATGCATGCAAACTAAACCCATAAAGCTAGATAAGTGCAATTTTCCTTGTTAGATGACATTCCATCATAAAATGTGCCTCTAGGACAGGGCCATCTAGTGGCCATGGATCACGAGGATTACAGGCCATGGATATGCCCAATCTGCACCCAAGATGCACAATTAATACAATACTATGAAACAATCTAGCCTCCATCAAACCTCAACATTCACTCATGTAAAAAGGTGGTGGATTGTTAATGCTCTTGGGAGGGTATTGCCACATCCCATCCCATTAATGCATGGCGGTTAATGTCAGTACACCCTCCCTCCCCCCCGCCAACTTTTCATACAATGAGCATCCATCCCCAGATAAAATATTAACCTTATATTTTAAAGTAGTTTTAGAAAATTTTATCAAACAAAATTTTAATATTTTAGAACTCTAATCTGAATATGAAATTAGGAATGAGTGTGTATGCTAAGTTAAATGAATATGAGTTGAAAAAAATTAATCTTATTTTAAAAGTAAATTTTATTTATTATTATTTTTAGATTTTTGTTAAATTTTTGGAAATAGAATTTGAAGTGAAAGTTAATTGGACTTATCTTGGGTGATTGTACATAATGATTATCATCCCCCCCAGCCAAGTTCAAATACCCATCAATGACATGATGAGCTTTGATTTCTTAATGATTATTGTTGTAATGGGTTTGATTAGTTAGTATAATTGTGGGCCATAAAAATGCCAACGAGTCTATATTTCCAATGATAGAATAAATGGCTCGACCATTTATCCTTAGATGAAGCTCATATTGGGTGAACCATGTAAATTTTATCTCTTGCAAATTTCATGAATTGTGTGTATGTGCGTGCCTATTATATTTTAATTTATCTTTCTATTTTTTATAACAATTGGTTACAAAGCTAAGAAGTCTAAAGAGTTGTTTTGACACTTCTTACATGATGGATAATGAGTTGTTATAAGTGGTAGAAGTAGATCTACTACATCGATAATGCATAGATAAAAATGGATGGTAAAATTTACTAGTGGGGTAGTATATGGATGTGATTCATCTCCCCCACCCCCACCCGACCTCCCCACTTTTTATGCCCCCGTTGGATCAAAATCTCGACAGATGGCAGATGTGAAGAAGTTGTTAGAGCAGTGATATACAATTATGATCAATAGCCACGTGCTAATACGAAATCAAAGGATCTAGTGAGTGAAAATGAAGTTTGAAGGCCAAATTAATGTGAGAAGAGTGCAACGAGGCATAATAAAAAGGCACTCAAATATTTGGGTATATAGTGAGAGAAAGGTTAGGTAGTTGCATGGATGTGAGAATGTAGATGGATTCAATGGTGTCGAGTTTTGGTAAAGGAGCTACCATGTTATGGAGAGTCGCAATAGAGCATGAAGACACTAGAGTGTTTGGTCAAAGTTATAATGCCTAGCCATAAGAAGGATGCATTCCCCAAGGTTGTTGTAAGACATGTTATTCAAGCATACATGTTGTTGTGTGGTAGCATATGAGGTCATCCGTCTCATGCATACAGAGGATGGAGGATCAAATTATGGAATGAACCACTTGAATAAGTTTGAGAGTGGCAAGCCTACGCATATGCTAGTTTGTTAGCTTGATGTAAGACTTGTTATTCAATCATACATGTTGTAGTGCACTAGGGAATGGAGTTATGTATCATCTAGCTGTGGAATGTGTCACTTGAAGAGATACAAGGGTGAAAGTATACTCATATGCTAGCTTGAGGGGGGGAATGCATGATCTAATGATATGAGATGGTTGATGAATATTGTACACAAAAAAAATTGTCCTAGAAAACTGATAAATATACCAATTGGTTATCCATGTATTTTGGTAGATAGTAAAATTTTTATATGGACTTCAATAAAGATATTTAGACCAAGTTAATCTTCTAACGTCTAGTTTAAAGTGGGTTTTTAGGATAGTTAACGTAAACTTGACTCGGTCATAGAGTCAATTTATTGTTAGTAGTTTATGAGCTAAGGGTTGTAACCCATCTTTTTTCTATAGTATTCCCATATTATATAGCCTATTTAAAATGCCTTTTAAGCGATTGTTAAAGTATGGTAAAAGGAGAAAAATGCCAATCAATTTACCCATAAAATATAAAAAACTTTACCATTTCTCCTCAAACTTAACTTATTAAATTAACCAATTAAAATTTGTTTCTTATTTATCTATATATATATATATATATATATATATATATATATATATATATATATATATAGATATAGATATAGATAGATAAAAAAGTATGACAACTTTATATATAATAAATAAATTCAAATTATTACGAAACTCAATCACATAAAAACACCTAATAAAGATGAGTTTAAAAAAATCATATGATAGGATTACGAAAATGGTAAAAATAAAATTATTTTGCTCGTTGCACATAATAACTTTAATATGGATTGATTTGAAAAAATAATAATAATAATAATAATAAATTAATCATTACATTTTATTGTTATAATTATATAACAATAAAATCTAATTGTACTAATTATTATAGGTTATGTACTAATTATTATTGTTATATTGTACTAATTATTATAGGTTATGTACTAATTATTATTGTTATAATGTTTTTAGTACATTCATTTTTATCCTAAACGAATATTTTAAATTAATACAAAATTTGATAAAGACGAAGACAAATTTTAACCATTTTTTTTAATGGCTTTCACTTAATATTATGTGATTATATAATATTATAATATAAATAAAAAATATTATTTCATATTTAAAATTAAAATAAATAAATTATTAAATTAATATATAAATATATTTAATTATAAATTATAATTATTAATTGGGGTTATTTTGGGTGGTTGGGTAAAATGATTGTTATCTCTGTGAGTCAAGTTCAATTTCTTGAGAGTGACGCGATGATGAGAAATATTGTTATAATGGTTACAAGCCTATGGATATTGTTGTATTGATCTTTGGTCAAGTTCAATTCCGTGAGAGTAACAGGATGATGAGAAATGTTGTTATAATGGCTACGAGCCTATGAATATTGTTGTATTGACCTTTACTTTCGCCCTCTGGGAGAGAGGGGATGATTTCCCTTGAAAAAATAGTCATAAACTATAATTAATAAATATAAGGAAACTCAACTTATCATAATGGACAGGGATGGGATTTGATGGTTAAATTGCTTATCACAAGACAATCTACCCATTAAATACAGTGACATATCTTTCATACTTTTTGATAAGTCTTTCATATCTTTGTCAATCATCTTTGTTGAAATGTTTAATAAATATGTTAAATTGATTCTAACCATCGAATTTGACAAGTGAATTAAATTTGATAGAGAAATTACTTATCATGTTTAATAAATTTGATGATGATGATGATGATTATGATGATGATGATGATGACGATGATGATGATGACGACGAGATGACGATGACGATGATGCCGAAGTTGACGATGATGAACATCCATTGAGACCAATGAGGTCTATCGAACCTTAAGAAAGAGAGAGATTAATTGATATTTTTTAATATTTTATTTCTATTCTCAAAGAGGAAGGAAAGAAACGTCCCTAGGTCACTATAGTTTTCCCGACTGAACAAGTCATGAAGGTTGGTAATGTGGAATATGTTTTGGAAATGGGAATGGATATGAGTAAGAGTCGAGCGATCTAAGAGAAAGTGTTTTCCATCTTCAACCCTTTTAGTATTACACAATTGATAGATTCTTTCAGTGCAAGGTGTTTTTGGGATAGGCTAATGCCTGGTTTCACTTCGAAGATCATGGGAGTTAGTTCTTATCTTTGCAATGTTCATCTTCTTCTTAGCACTGGTCAAGATAGAGAGATAATTCTGATTAGTGGGAGTGGGGTTGGTCTCCTCCTTATAATACCTTAGCTTCATTTTGCCCTCTATCTCCTTATCATCCCACAACTTGGCCTTAAATTTAGAAGTAATAGTATTTTTAATATTATCTTTAATTAATCCCCAATACTTGAGCCAAGAATGGGCATCCCTGTGCCAACCACATTTGGACCTCAACAAGAAAAATAAACAATGAATATATTTGGGTCTCATGCCCATGACCTTGGATCCAAAGCCCACTGCTTAGGTAATTTTCCCACAAAAGTCTATTTTCGTGGGTTTTCTCCACACAAACCTAGTACCCAAGGCTTATGGGAGTACCTCCCAAGCTACACTTTTCAACATATTATGAACTATGGACAATGTATAGTGATAGAGGATCTTGAAACATCACTCTACAATCAATCGTTGAGATTGTGCGTTTTCAAACCAATAATCAATAGAGATGATACTTAATACATGAGATTCATTATCAGATCTGAGACAAGATCTCATACATACTCCAAATCCAAACCATAAGCATGAAACTAATCATTAATCTACTATCATTGATCAGAATTAAGTAATCTATATATATATAATGTAAACAATCACCATTAAACTGTGTGATTTTTCCTCTACACAAATAGATCTACCAAAATATAGCAATATAATATGATATGCAAACCATACTCACATTGAACTAACATGGAATCACACATGATGAAGGGGAAACACGTTGGGTTGGTGGGCCCAAACCAACCAACAATGTTTCCTTATATAAAAAACTTAAATCACAATAAAAATTAAGACAACAAATAACAAAACTTGATCAACAACTTATAAAAAAACCACAATTTATATCAATAAATCATACAAGAGCTTGGTCTCCACTAGTCACCATAGGGGATCATCCCACAAATACACAACAATGACAAAATCTCCCCTTCTCCAACCTCTCAAACCTGCTTTTTACTCACACATTTATACACAAAAGATCAAGGGCAAACTGAAACCAATTTACCCAAATATGATCTATCAAATCATGATTAATCTACAAAGGATTGTCTTTGGTGCATTCTTGGGTGAAGATATGATTAGATAGAGTTGATTTAGTATGAGAACTTTTGAGAATAACTTGATCTGGTTCGTTTTTCTAACTAGCTACTCAATTTGGGGCATAGTTGGTTAATGGCCACAACGAGAAAGATACCCTTAAAAGAATTATAGATATCTCCTAAACCATGCACTTTTTGGAAGAAATTCTCGCAAATAAATTAATTAGAGATATCTCAAATAAAAGTCATGTTTTGGATTTTCCAAATTTTGCTTCATTTTCCAAAAAAAAATGTGCTTAAAATCGATAGCTCAACTATACCTAACATAGATTATCTAAAATATTGGTCATGGCCTAAAAGTTTCTAGAATTAACCTAATACAATGTTAACAACATAAAACCATATCATCAATACTAAAACCAAAACCCATATTTCAAAATTTTACTTGAAACTTATTTAAGATATCTTTTGAGCCCTTACGAAAGTACACTTCAAAAAAGATTGCCAAAAACTTTTCGCACAATATTAAAAAAAATTCGCCATTTCTCCATAAACTTGGTCCATATTAAATCAACCACTTAAATTTTGTTATGATTTATTTTTTTATAACAACGCATAGCACTAAATATCAAATAGGATAACTTTATGAGAAAAAGTAAATTCAAATTATTAGATAACTCAATCACAGAAAAACACTTAACCAGATGAGTTTTAGAAAATCATATGATAGGATCACGAAAATGGTAAATATAAAATAATTGTGCACGTTGGAATTAATAACTTCAATAGGGAATGATTTGAAAATTTATTTTTTCTAAATAATAAATTAATCATTAAATTTTATTATTCTAGATTACGTAATCATACAGTTTAATTATTATGGTTATGATTTTTTAGTACATTTATTTTGGTCATAAACATATATTCTAAATAAATATAAAATTTGATTAAAACAAAGATAAAATTTTAACAATTTAAAAACTTTCATTTCTTAAATTTATGTAAATAAATAACATAAGAATATAAATAAATAAATCAAATATTTATTTTATTTCTAAGAAATATTTAGTTGGTGGAGTTTTTCTTGTTAAGCACCTTACTTATTAGCAGGTCATCGCATTAAATCTCCTTGACACTTTTGAGTTAAGCCTTGTTAATATATATATACAGCTTGAGTGGGCCTAATGGTTAAGAGCTTGTGTTTCCTTCTAAGAGGTCACAGGTTCAAAACCAGAGGGGGTAGAGTATGTATGCCTTCGTAGACTTAGCAGTCAAATCGCTGCGCGGAGGTGGGTCCCTTGTCCCACAAACAAGGGGGTCTCATACACCAATTTGGTGTCTGGCTTGGCTGTGACCTTAAAATGGATATTATTATTATTATTATTTATATATTATATTTAAATTATTTATATATTATATTTAAATTTAAAATACCTGGATGCGGGTGTTTCCCAAGATCATTAATGGAAAACATTAGAACTGCCGGCACAAGGACCTGCCAGCCGATGAATCGCGCTCTAACCCAGGCTCATAGTAGACGAAACCTGGCCAGCGCGCAGGTCGCAATAAATGGCCCTTTTGGCCGAGAGTTGGAAATAATTGAAATTAGAATGGAGTCCTCTGAGCCTTCAGACCATCCACCGCTCCTCAGCTGTTGTCCGCCGCAGGCCGAATTCTCTTGTAGCAGAACAGCTACAGGGAGACGTTGTTGGCACCTCTGTTGCATTGATCTTGGGAATGGACACCACTTCTCCCACTCTAAGCTCTGCCCTGTAAATCCTGCTCAGAAGCCCTGTTTTCACAACCAGTCTCCCCTCCCGACTGCTTACCCTGCTAATTTGCTCTCCGACCTCACGGGCATGGTCAGGCACAGAATGAGAAGTCGCCGTGGAGGAACTCGAGGTGGCAGCGCTCGCCCTCAGGCAGCGCAGAGCTCGGCTCCCCCCTCTCCCCCTCAGTACCAGGATAACCCGCCTCCTCCCAGGTCTTCGCCTAGACATCCCAATACGCGTAGCGGGCGGGGGCGTGGGATGGCATCCATGGATTCACCCAACGACTTCAGGCTCCACTCTGCAATTCCTCAGCTACGTCCTGGCCCTGTCCCCCATGTCACCCAATTCAGGTTCCAAAGCCGTTTGAATCGACCCATCATAACTGCCAATGTGACCATCGTCTTCACTGAAGAAGATGAGCTGAACAGGGAGCAGGCAAGAAATCCTGCAGAGCTCTCATAAGAGATGTAAATTCTGGATTTGGGACGGGGTCTTGAGAAAAAATTGAAGGAGGTTGGCCAAAGCTCCAGTCACAGCAAAATGCAGGGAGGAGAAGCTTACGAAGGAGACACACAGCAGGCTAGCGACAGCTCTGTAGGCGCAGCCTTGACGATGAGATTTGCTGGCAGCTCAAGCGGCACCCATCATGCAGCGGAGCAGCCAGGTGGTGATGCGAAGGGGAAAGGTATAGTATGGGACCAATATGCGTGCCTCGTGGTCGAGGAGCCACCTGACGAGGAAGGGGACAACTGACGCCTCGTGGCATTCGATGCCACCCATGAGCCAGATATGCCTCCTGCTGATGACGGGTTGGTCCAGTCAGTTAATGTTTTTGAAGTTAGACTATCTGATCAATGATTTTGTTGCTATGTGGTCGAGTCCAGAGATGTCGAGTCCAGAGATATTTTTGTTGTTCTGATGTCGAGTCTAGAGGCGTTGCTGTCTGTTCAGGGCTTTTTGCTGGTTATGTTTGCAATGTCAAGCTGGTTTCCCCAAGCTGGGGCAGCTTCGATGGTTTTGATGAACTCTTGAAACAAAGGTAGAGGCAGGGCCTCGTTGTAACATTATTTTTGCTTTTTAATAGAATTAGTCTTACATAGAAATAGATATATATATATATAAAATAAATACATTATTTAATTAATATATAAATATATTTAATCATGAATTATTATTATTAATTAAAATTATTTTGGCTAGTTGGGTGAAATGATTGTTATTTCTCTCACCCAAATTTAATTCCTTATGAAATGATTTCTGTAAAAGAAAAGCATAAATTATAATTAATAAATATAGAGAAATTAAACATATCATAATGTACGTGGATGAGATTTGATGGGTAAATTGCTTATCACAAAACAATTTACCTATTAAACATAGTTACATATATTTCATACTCTTGATAAATCTTTCATATCTTTATCAATCATCCTTTTTTGAAATGTTAAATTGATTTTAACCATCAAATTTGACAAATTTATCAATCATTTTTTGACAAATTTATTAATCATTTTTTTTGAAATGTTAAATTGATTTTAACCATCAAATTTGACAAGTAAATAAATTTGATAGATAAACTGATTATGGCATTAATAAATTTATTGAAAATAATTTAACCATCAAATTTGAAAAGTAAATTAGATTTGATAGATAAATAAATTTGTTAAACTAATTTTAACGAGTGGATTATAATTCAAATTCCAACCCTGTACTTGTTATTAATTCTATTATTATAAAAGCATTATATAAATCTCAAATACCATTATTATTATTAGGCTGTACACATATAAAAGTTGGATGAGTGATTTGAGGTGCACGACCACTTTATTAAATGGGAAGAGACCATTATCTGGAACCATGTATGACTTTTTAATTTGTGCTTCCATGATTTTCGCCATGCACACCAACTGCACGAATGGGATATGCTGCAAGATGAGGGACAGGGGGTGAATAATTAGCACCAGAACAATCATCCCCTCCCACATGCACCTCCTCCTCCTCCTGCTTTCCCAATCACAACAATTACATTATTTACTTTTACCACCTTTACCTCCTCATCATCACCACCTCCATAATCATCATCAATGCACAACTTTTGTGAAAAAAAAAACTCAGGAGGCCTCTGGACTCTGCCCCCCTCCCCCTAAAAAATATGTGGGAAGTTGTGTTTACCGTTAGGGAAGTGCAGCCTTTATTGTAATGCACTCCATGGCCAGAGAATCATTCTCTGCTCTACACTCTCCCCAATGAATATGCATCTGCATCCCACTCCCAGTTTGGAAGCAACCATCATTAGACCCTCTTTGGAAATCTCACCACATTAGGATATATATGGAAGAACACCAGAGATATTGCTTAGTTGCCTTTCTAAGTTTGCTCATAATTCTGTAGATTTATTTAATTAATGCTACAAGCTACTAGATTGTGATGTAGGGTTGTTGGTGAGGGTTACTTCACACAGTTTTTGATAAAAACTTCTCCATTTTTATAATTATTGCTTAGTTGCCTTTTTTAAGTTTGTTCGTAACTGTTTGGATTGCTTTGCTTTAGTTAATGGTGGAAGCTACTAGATGCACAATCTAGGGTTGTTGGTGAGGGTTATTTCACATAGTTTAGAACTTCTTCAGTTTTATAATTTTTAAAAGATTAGATTCTTTTTATTATATATATATATTTCTTTAAATTTAATTTTTAAGTTTTATAATTTTTAAAAGTTTAGATTTTTTTTTTTTTAATATCAAAATTCATATATATATTATTATGTAATGTTTTTTTTAAATTTACTTATATTATAGTTACATTGTTGTATTTTAAATTTGTTGTTTTTTTTTAATTATTTTTTTTGTTTGTTTAACTCGTCATGAATTTGAATTTTGATTTTATGGTTTATATGATATTTTCATAACCTGACAATCACCAAATAAAGTGTTTTTGTCAACATTTTTCTCAAAAAAAAAAAATGACATTATGAGTAAATTTAATTCTAATTTCTTAATAAGAATTTTTTATAGATTAATGTGGAAAATATAAATAAAATTACAATTTTAAATATCTTATAAAATGAATTTCACATCCTTTAACGCTCAATTCTAATTTCTTAATAAGATTTTTTATAGATTAATGTGGAAATATAAATAAAATTACAATTTTAAATATCTTATAAAATGAATTTCACATCCTTTAAACGCTCAAGGCACTTTATAAAAGTAAATATATATGTATCTTTAAGAATAGATATATAGTGCACTTTCAAGAATACTAATGCACGTTGTGCTCATCACACTTATTACTTTATATGCATGTGAGGTTTGGGGTTACACTTGTCTAGAGGATGGTGGAGGGAATGGAACATATCTAACACCAGTTTATGACCTACATTATCAAGATTAAGGAAATACATTGTATCTTATCCTCCTAATCCAAGCAACCCTTCCCCCATTGAAAACATGGCTAGGTATCTTATGTATAAGAAGTTAAAAAATATGGAAGACAAGAGGTTTCTAAATTTGATTCTGACTCTAGCTAAAACCATCACCTTTGGCTTAAGTTGAGATGGCATAAGGATGTCAAATATTGGTTAGACCATTAGGGGATAAAGGAAGAGATCATTTGCAAAATAAAGATAATATTAAAAATATTATTACCTCAAAATTTATGGAGAAATTGTGGTTTGATAACGAGGTTGGGGGGGGGGGGGAACTAAGATATCGATGATGATGAGGTTGACTCAAACCAAAGCTCAAAAATAAAAAATGTCTCTCTATCTTGAGTAGTGTAAAGGAAAAAATAAACATTGCTAAAATAAAATGATTTCTCATGTGTTTTATAGTGAAACTGGAGGTTGGCTAATTCTCAAAACACCATGAGATGAAAGAATCAGTGACCTTTGTGACACTAAGAGGATTGGAGATGAAAAACACATTCTCTTAGATTGTCCATCTTATACTTACATTAAATCTAAATTTCAAAATATTTGTCACACTACCAACCTTCTTTAACTCTTAAGGCAATGAAATTATGGTGATCTTAGAATGCTTCTCTTAATGCGTTTTGAGCATATAAATAAAATGTTAAAGAATTTCTAGAATATCTTACCTTTTTATGGTTTTAAAGAATTCCTAGAATCTCTTATTTTCTCAAGGTTTGATAGATGGTCCATGAGGTCTTGGATAGATGGAATTGAGTGCTCTGTTAAGACACTCCTTGATGTGAAGTCAGTGGTTCAATTCCCTGCCCTGATCGGGGTGATATGTTGGACATGATGAGAATGTAGTCTTGCCAAGCTTACAAAAAAAAAAATCAATTTGTTGTTTTTACTTCCCTTATAGACATTGTCGGTCTTAGTGGACCTTAATCAACATCATCACCACCATCAAGATTATTTCAATGTACATTTCACTTTGGATCATATAGCGAGATTCTAACACACTAGCCTCGATATTTCTTCCACCATGGAGGTAGAGTCTCCTCTCTATTAAAAAAAATCTTCAATCTTTCCCTTTTTCCTCTTCTTTCTTTTAAACTTCTTGTTATCTTTTTCAAAAAAAATTATAAATAACTAATCATGAGTCAAAATCAAAAAATAAGAGATCATAATTCTAAAAAAATAATTCTTAACTACCTAAAATATGAATTTCATGATATCCTTTTTCCACTGAATAAACATCAATGCCCACACTCAAGAAAAAAAAGGTTTGATATCCATTTTTTTTACTTTATTTCGATTAACATGTTTGTGGTCCATATCAATTTATCTATTCTCATAAATTTTAATAAAAAACTTAATTCTTCAGAAATTATATTTCCGAAAACTTGATATATTTAATTTAATTTTAATTCCTTCTCTTTTATGAAAATGAATAAAGCCTAGAATAAATAGTTTATAAAAAATTCAACATCTTAACATAAAGAACCAAGCGATAATCCTGCTTTAGTTTATCCACACATTTATATATGGCCACTACCCTACTTTAGTTTACCCACACATTTATCAACGTTGTTTTTAGTGAGTAATAACCTCCTCTAGTTTGGTCATTCTCTTAATTTTGGGGAGGAAAACATATGTCACTAGATCCAAATCACACCGACTCACATATGAGTAAATAAAAATATCTGTACTTTGATTCTTTCATTATTTTAATAGATCAGTAGGTTATTTTATATGTGAAATCTCAACCATAGTTCACTCACAAGACAGACTTTATAGGTTAAGAGATTAAATATCTACAACTGTCATAATTAATACATTGTACTTGGGCATAAATCAATATATTTAATCTAAGAAGGTTTGTCCGATTTGGTGAGGCTACCTACTGGATTGGATTTGTTGAATACTTCCAAATCATAGGGAGTTTCCCACGACTTTCTTCTAAAATCTCTACCAATATAAAAAGTAGTAGTTAAACATTACTTGTTATTTTAATGTTTTCTGACTATTGGTTTGCAACTGTACCATATTTTTTTGTATTGGTCTGCAAGTGTACCATATTTTTTGAATTGTGATCTTAATGGACAAAGTACGGTGTCATGCACTAAGTTTATGAATTTTATTTTATTTTTTATATCAACACAAAGTTTATATTTAATTAAACTTAATATAATTTGTATGGTGAGGTGTTTTATTCTATTAAAATCATTTAAAATATATGTTTTGAGTTTTATTTTAGAAATTATTTTTAAAAATAAATAAATTTTAGTAATGATTTGATATATTATAGATATATATATATATATATAATTTATATTATTTAGAAATTTTGAAGTCAATTATTTATAATAATTAAAGATGATATTAAAATATGGAAAATTTTTATCTAACATTATTGTGGCTTTAATGTTATACTTTTTGATATTAGTAAATTTTTAGTTTTTCTTTCTTTTTTATTCCATTTATCTTATATTTTTTTGGAAATATAACACCATAACATAATAATGTGTTTAAAAATCTTTATTATAATTCGTAATTTTCAAAATTAAAAACATTCATTTTTAACTTTATATCATTTTTTAACAATTTTCGTCTTTTTATATGGTAAAGGAGCCTTGACATTTGAATTCTTTGAACTTGGTTCCATAGGAAGATCCTTTTCAAATTTCAACTTGTAGATAGTGTGTTGCACACCAATACTGTCTACATCAAGCATTATGCCATTCTAAGAAAAAAATGAGTGACAAACTTTAGCAAATATGATATTTGAGCATATCTTTCTCAATTTAGTCTAAATGTTGCATCCATAATTTCCCCAACAAATCCAACAAGATTGGCTTCTAGTATAAGTGACACTTTCTTGCCTTTTCCACCTGAATGGATGTACTTTGACAAAGGCATTCTCAATGTTTTGATACCTCTTCCCCCAAAGGTTAGTAGCAAATTTTGAATTCGAACCAATATTTTAGATTGTGATGGCTTTTTTTTGTGTAGGATCAAAATTAGTAAACCGTAATTAAAAAAAACACACACACACACACACAAAATACTTAAATACAAAAAAGTTCTTAGAAAGGATATCAAAATTCCACTCTAAAAAAGAAAACCATATAACAAAAGTATACAATATTTTTAACATCATACAATTCACCCCAAAATTTTCACACAAAATCCTCCCTCTATGGTTAACCCTCAGATACATTATATCTACAAATAATATGAAAATCTGAAAACTATTCGAGCTCTTAAAACACTAAGTCCAACTCCAACTCAAAAGACACAAAAATCACCCTAAAAAAAGTCAACCCAAAACATTTCAAGAGTATTAATGATATAGGCAATAAAATTGCATCTTGATTATCCATTAGAGACTTTAAATGTACCACCCTTCCTCAAAGGATTTTCACAAAGGGGCATTGTAAGTAAGATTCAAGCCTTTCCTTCTAGTCTTCTCTCTTCAATGATGGCATTCTTAATCTATTTTATTATGAGAAAGCTTGAAAAAGTAAGAAAAAGGTCTACAATACTAAAGGTTGTTTGCCTAATGCCTATTGATACAATCTCAAGACTTTGAGGTGTTGCTAAGTCATTGTGTGAAAATAAAATATTATTATAAAAAGTAATATTTTGGTGATCCATAAAGTAGTAGATTTTCTCTAGATCTTGAGTTGTTGACGTCTTAGCCAATCAAAATAATTTAAGCTCATACTCGAAAACCAAAAGATAGTTTCAACTAGTCACTAATGTCCACCAGATACCACTAAATCTAACAAACATAAGTCATATAGTATCCAAAAATAAATCGAGATACTAAAACCTTATTATCATTTAACCTCATGTTATTTATAGTTTAACTATGTTCTCTTTTAATGATGACATTCTTCATTGATAATTCATTTTCTTTCATTAATATTTTATCATGTGCATAAGGGGGCACTTTTCGGGCATTTTAATATTTATTGAGTAATTTTTTTTCCTTTTAAATATTTTATTGTTATTATTATTTATAATATGTAAATTAATCAATTAATATAGAATTTAATTTTTATTCTATTTCAAATTTCATGAAAAGAGATTGAAGATAAAAACTTTGAAAGTAAACTATGTTCAAAACTCAATTAAATTAAAACAAATTAATAAGAGTTGAGATTAACACGCAACGTAATCAAATGGTTAAATATATTGTAACTTTGAACAATTAAATTAAAACAAATTAATAAGAGTTGAGATTAACACGCAACGTAATCCAAATGGTTAAATATATTGTAACTTTGAACAGGTTTGCGTGAATTATTTTTTATGGAGAGTGACTCGTGAGGTTGCCCTGTGTGTACGGAACTGCTCCTACAGGACGCCTAAAGAAATAGGAAAACAGATCGAAAAGAAAGACACTTTTCTGTACCATACTGGTGTACGTACTTACACCTATATTGAAGTCTGGTAAATCCGTATTTTTTAAATCTTTTATAGAAATTTCTGTTGGTGGCCTCATTGATTGGCACATAGTTTTAAAATCACAATGGTATCACATGCCTCGTGCACGGCCTGGGAAAATCAGAGTTCAGATAGGACATATTTTAGCCAAAAAAATATTCCCCAACAAGGAACAGATACTTCCTTCCATGTTTAAGTGGTCTGATTTTTTTGGGATATTTCACTGGGATTCGCAAAAATTTTACAATTCTTCCTTTTTAAATGTGTGGTGTAGCCATGACCTCGCGAA
Organism: Pinus tabuliformis; assembly: GCA_031772625.1. Lineage (NCBI taxonomy): Eukaryota > Viridiplantae > Streptophyta > Pinopsida > Pinales > Pinaceae > Pinus > Pinus tabuliformis. The sequence goes on along the minus strand of CM062815.1, from coordinate 1,123,172,813 downwards.
TCTCGAGTTGGGTGGTGGGAAGCTGACAAGATTGGTGACAGTACAGCCAGCTAGCCCACAACATGAATGAATTGGGGCAAGAGAGGGAGGGCATGGAATAAGGGAAATTACAGGTAGTCGGTCTTTTGCAATCTGTTAGGAAATAACAGTTTAATCTTTTTATGAATTTGTCTGTATATCTAAGGCCTAAGGGAACGCTGCAGTTTCGGACAATTCCTATCAATCCCACGGCGCTATGATTGCTGTGTTGAAAAGCTGAGGTGATCTGGAGAGAACAAACAGTTCAAATGTGGTGGAAATTAATGAATGAGAGGGGCCAGGGTTGATTGGAATTTGGAAGGACCGGGGAATTGCATGCACATGGAAGCTAGATGTGGGTCCCTTCTCAGCTAAAGGAAGCACACATCCCTATTGGCAACTGGGTTGGGCTGGGTTGGTTTCAATTTATCCATCAACCAGGTTGGGCTTGGATTGGGTTAGTTTCAATTCATCAATCCAGTGAAAGAAGAGAGGAGAGGGAGGGCAGCTTTTTAATTTTTGGCTATTATTCTGTACTGGACGGCTAGGTTTTTGCTGAATGGATGAGGCTTGAGCAGCCCACAGTCTGAGAATATAGGTTGTTTCTTTATTTAGGATTCAGCTTTTAATCCACAGAAAGAAGGGGAGAAAAGAGGAATTCGAAAGTGTACAAAGATGGGCAACTCTCTTAGATGCTGTATTGCCTGCATGCTTCCATGTGGTGCCCTTGATGTTGTGAGGATTGTTCATGTTAATGGCCATGTGGAGGAGTTCAGCAAGACTCTCAAGGCTGGGGAGGTAATGAAGGCCAATCCTAAACATGTTATCAGAAAAGCAAGCTGCCAAGGAATCGTTCACAGAATCATTGTCTTGCCTCCTGATGCCGAGCTTCAGCGAGGGAAGATATATTTTCTCATACCTACTTCATGCCTCAAGCAGAAGAACAACAACAATAATAAGGAGAAGCCCCCCGGTTCAGCTGCTGTTGACCCTTCATCAAGCAAAAGGGCGTCAAGCAGGAGGAGCAGAAGGGAACAATCTGCATCAGCTGTTGCCCCAGATGGAGATGCAAATCCAAATCAATCTGAAAAAGGGGATGGTGCTTCAATCCGGATCAAGCAATGTGGGTCGGTCACAAAGCTTGTAATCTCTGAGCAGTATTTGGCAGATGTGTTGTCTGAGAAGGCCCACCATGAGAGCAGCAGGTCTGGTAGGCATAGCAGGAGGATGAGCCGCGTTGGTGTGTGGAGACCCCATTTGGAGAGTATTTCTGAGGTTGCTTCTCTCTGATGGATTGAGTCGATTGTTAGATCAGCGGTGGAATCTCAATTTTAATTTCAATTTTGTTTGGTGGTTTAGAAGACAAGAAGATTATGTGAGCTCTAAGGAAAAACAGCAGGTGGTTTGGCCTTTTCTAGGGACTCTCTACTTTTGGGTGCAATGAATTCATTGTGCCAGAAGTTCCTCACAGAGATCCATTATTACCCACAAGGTTTCTTATGATCCCCAATATCCCTCTTGGGGTGAGCAGCATATTTACCCCACCATTGAAAAATTGGGTCTCATATGAGGTTGCTGCCAATTTCAACTGTATATGAGAGTCTGAAGAAATTGCACAGAGCTTAGATGAGATGTACAGTAGGTTTCCGGCTTTCCCTTTGTCTTTAAGTGTGAAGATCTCATCATATGGCTTGAAATTTCTTCTTCAATGCTGAAATTGGGATCTCATCTGATGTTACCAGTCTGGAATTGAAGGCTTGAAAAGGTTGAAAATCTTTCAGGGCTACAATCTTCTGAAATGGAAGTGTGTCTCTTTTGGGCATCAGCGGCCTCAGGCTAACTTTTGATGGTGTTGGTGTGTTGTGTGTGAGTGATAAAGAGATCTGATTTATTATAATTATGTTTCTTCTTCCTTGTAAATACCCAATATAGTTGTCCTCAATGGAGAATTGTTAATCTCTTTCTTGGGTTGATGCAATGAGCATTACTATACTATTATGATGTAGAGGTTCGTTGTTTCTGTAATTATGGATCTCAAAAGAAGAGTCAAATTGATGGGAAAGTTTCTCAGAGAAGATATCCATCCATTAAAAGCCCAGCTGCACCTCCAATTCTTTTCTCAGGATACAAATAAGGACGGACTGAATTGTGACAGCAGCTACTTCATTAATTTTCATTTTGTTTCTTTCCAATGAATGAATTCAGTTCTGCTGCAAAACCAGGGCTTCCAGCACAAATGTGTGTTATTTTATGCTTTGTACCAGGTCTTGCCGGAGATTGATAGTAAAAATGCATGTTTTCATGGATATTTTTCTTAGCATTCACTGAAAAAGGTTGGACAATGAGGAAGATCGGATTACAGGCAATATACCCTTCATATTTGTTGTCTCTTCATGCCTGCCACGATAATGACTTTTCTTCAATGGGATTCCATTTTGGAATAAAGGTGCAATCTGTCAATTATCTGAATCTCAACTGTGTTATCATCATGTAATTACTCCTTTTCTGGTATAGTAACCTACTTTCCTTGTATCGATTTCCTGTGAACAGAAGGTGCATCCTGTTAATTTTCTAAGTTACAACTTTGCATTAACCTATTATCATTTCCACTTTCTGATTATAGTTTTTCTTCTATTAATAGGAAATTTATCATGATTCAGTTGTTAAGGGATGGTTATTATTAGCTGTTATCTGCAGAAATGTAGACTAACTTGTTCTCCTTAGAGATGTAGACTAACTTTTCAATCTAAAACTACTCAAGAGTTGTGAAGCAAGTTTTCACTTTTACTAAATACTTTTTATATTTTTTTAATGTTGGTCAGTTAACCTATTTCCTTCAATTAAAAAAATGAATTCTTAATCAAACATAAACAATTTTAGATAATTAAAAAAAATGAATTCTTAATCCAACATAAACAATTTTAAATAATACTCAGGAACTGGGTCTTATAATTATTATTTTTTTGAAAATTTTGATAATTATTTTAAGTTCTTTAATTATTAAATGTTATAATATTTTATTTTTATTTTTAATATAATATAATTATGCTCATGATAATTATTATCCGTCCTTAAAATTATTATAAATTTATCATTTGATAATTATTTTAAAAATTTTAATTATTAAATGTTATGATATTTTATTTTTATTTTTAATATAATATAATTATGTTCATGATAATTAGTATCCATCTTTAAACTTAATATAAATTTATCATCACCCGATGCAATGAGTGCTAAGTGAACTATTCAAAAAATCATGAGAAATTAGTCAGTTACGACTACCTCTCATGGAAATGGTCATACGTTTGAATGACTTACTTAACGCAGTTGAATCCCAAAAATGATATCTAATATAATGCACTGCGTAAATCCCTCATACTTAAATTCAAAAAGAGTCAAGGGATCTCTACTTGAATGGTTCATGAGGCACAATACTTGCTAAGGTTTTGCAAATGGGGTAGCAAGCTAAGTGGGCTTGATTGTGGGGAAAAACTCCACAGTTAAAAGCCCTTGAGCCAGAGGAGTTCTGGGATGGGTGACCTCCTGGGAAGTCCTGGTTAACGGGTGCAAGCCCCGGAAGTGATGATTGATGCTATGTGATTCGTTCTCCACATTTCACTAGTTTCAATCCCACTTCTTCACCCCTGTGAGCATCAACCGATTCAATGAGTGCTAAGTGAACTATTCAAAAAATCATGAGAAATGAGTGCTAAGTGAACTATTCAAAAAATCATGAGAAATTAGTCAGTTACGACTACCTCTCATGGAAATGGTCATACGTTTGAATGACTTACTTAACGCAGTTGAATCCCAAAAATGATATCTAATAAATTTATCATATTAAAAATATTTATTTATTAAATAATAGAAAATTTAAAATTAAAATTTTATCATATTAAAAAGTATTTATTTATTTAAAACATTAATTTATTAAATAATATAAAATATAAAATTAAAATTTTATAATCTATTTTAAGATAATAAGAATTTCCAAAATTTAAATTTTAAATCATCAATAAAAAAAATGTATTTAACAATTGGGTATATATAGTTTTAGATAAAAAAATTATTTTCCTAATTTAAAGTAACTATTTTATATTTTGGATTGAGTTTATAATTGGGTAACAACTTCCATACTGTTTTGATAATTATTTTCAATTCATCTAAATATTTGAAATAGAAATAGAAATCACCATAGAATTTAAGTATTCTATTGCTTTGTAGATATTTTTTAATATAAATTGATTATATATATATATATATATATATACATAGATGTGAGAAAAAAATATTTGAAAAGAGAAAAATGAATTTGTTCATTTATTAAGCCAGCTTGATAAATATTAGGATGGCTGGTATAGAAGGATCATTTATTTAAGGGGAATTAATAAAATACTTTTAGATAGAATGTCAGATAACCAAGCTCAAGGGTTGAGGCATTTGAGCAAGTTATATCAAATGCCTTATTATTATTATTATTATTATTGAGGATTGGGTATTAGTTATCATTGACGCTTATAGCTTCATCTCTGAGTGACGACAAACTCACAAGAATTATTAATCAAATTACAAAAGGAAATTAGCAGGATTGAAAAACTCGCTATCACATCCTAAGGGTGTTTATCCAAAGTTAGATCCGCTGGTCAATATGATTGTTTAGTTGGATTGTGGCACCTTATGAATAAGAAGTGGGATGTCAATCTCCCCCATACCTTTAGAGTAAATCATAGTCATCTATATGGTTCACATGAGAAATGAATGGCACATTAATCGACGTGGGTTAACCATAAAACCCAATGTCCAAGGTGCGTAATCTTCGTAGTAGCCTCACATGCAATGTTCAATGTTAGAGCAAGTTCATCATTTGAACTTGAATTGGACTTTTTTGCAAGTGAGATAATGGAATTTGCTTTAGGTCTACAATTTGGGAATCCTCTATGGATTCTTGCTCTGTGGTTCCCTAGTTTGTTCTATCCTAGTTCAAACTGGCGCTTTTCCTCTAGTGTTGAGATGGGTTATGGTTCACTCGTGTGTTTGGTTGGCCCTACTTGGTAGCATAGTGGTTTTCATGCAAGACATTTCCTAGTCTAGCGACCTAGAATTATAGTTCATCAATTGTTCTTCTTGAAGCCTCTAGGGCATGCCAAAAATCAAAAGGTTAGTGGAACAAATTCTAAAATTGATAGTCTTTTGCCCTGGCACTTGACATAACAATTATAAAGGTGAATAGTTAATGGCTATGATAGTTTGTTAGCGATGGATAGTGGTAGGGGAATTGTCGAGTGTTATATATTGCCTTCAAAATCGACCATAGGCATTCTAGGAGATGCCAAAATTATGTGAGACTATCAATATTCAAAAAGCTTTGAGGAGGTAGGGAGACTTCATCACAAATAATAGGAATTACAACATTAATAATAGGAATTCAATTTTTTCTATCACTAGGAAACACTCTTAGAAAGAAACTAGAAAAATGAATATGCTTTCATTTTGAAAACCTTAAATAGTTAAAAGAGGCAAATAGAAGCTTTTCAAGATGAGAGTGTTTTTATTTGGCAAATGGTTGTGAGTATACTTAGAAATCCTACTTTTATGGCTTCAAATGCTAGGTTGTCTAAGGAAGATAGCACTGTTCAATAGTAAAAACAAGATGTTGAAATGTTGTTTGTAGGCTAATTTTTTATACTAATACAAAGAACCAAGAGAAAACTTGTATCCACCATGCTTTTATTCAATAGTGATGTTTAATGCTTTACATACTTTATACTAGTCCTTGATTTTCAAAATCTTTTGATAAGGATTGTTTTATTTTTCTAATAGTAAGATCCACAATAAAATTGAGGACCATCTTATCATTGTATTATTATGTTAAATCAATATAACTACACAATTTTCCATTAAAAAAATACATGTTTTTTTTTCTTTAAATTATTTAAATAAATATCTTTAATTCAATCTTAACTAATTATGAAAATCTATTAAATTATTTTATAAAAATATTTAATCTAATTTTAATTAATTATTAGAATTTATTAAATTGTATTAAAAAAAATGTGAAATTTAATTTTAATTAATGATCAGAATTTATTGTGAATTTAATGATTATGCAACAATTTTCTACATAAATATTATAATAATTTTGAATATAACATTTTATTTATTTATTTTTATTAATAATTTTGAATATAACATTTTTTTATCTATTTTTATTTTGTTTTATTATATTGATGATTTATTATTTATTAAAAATATATAAACCGTGAAGCTTCCACTTACAAGTAATTTAAAAATTATAAAAAATAAAATAAAAATATTAAATACATAAAGAAAAAGAAAACAAAATATTATATTATATATTTTATTATAGAGTATAAATAAGTAATAATCTATTATAATTACTAATAATATAATAAAATTAACCATATTAAAAATAAATAAATATATATATATATATATATAATTTAATAATAAAATAAAACATTTTTAACTTCATAACCTGAAAATTTCAAATTGTCTGCTAAATAAAATGAATTGTGGTGTGATGTTTAAAACCTTGGTAATAGTGAAAACCAACCTGCAAATATTTTTGAAAACTCTGATTTCAGGGGTATGATTGTGGGTTTAGGTATTTTCCATTGACCAGGTGAATACCAATCACAGGGAATTCAAAAGAATTGTGGTGTGATGTTTAAGACCTTGATAATAGTGAAAACCAACCTGCAAATATTTTTGAAAACTCTGATTTCAGGGGTATGATTGTGGGTTTAGGTATTTTCCGTTGACCAGGGGAATACCAATCACAGGGAATTAAAAAAAAAAGAGAGAAAAGGTTTTTGTTTCTGGAGAATGCTCTGCCCCCACTCAATTTTATGCATCATAAATAATAATTTTATGTGCACGAGTGGGAGTGGAATCTGCACTTTTTTGTCACATTAAAATGAATAGAATATAATGAAAACCATTTACTGGGAATAAAATGGGCATGTGATGCTTGTACAGGATAATAATGGATTATTTTTTAATGTTTATTAAAATTTATTTAATTTAATATTGATATTTATAAATAGCTAAAAATTAATTATATATAAAAAATTTATTTAAAAAATATATATTATAATTATATATAACAGATGGAATTGGTTAGAAGTTTATGAAAAAAGTTTAAGGTAATGAGATGATATTTTGAAATCAAACAGAAGATATATCTAGTGATATTATTTTTGGTGGGATCGCAATGTTTTTTGTGTTAAAATTATGAATTTGAATGAAATATGGATTTAGCTTTTTTATATAGTCAAAATTAAAATATATATATATATTTAATAAAAAACACAAATTCATGAAATTAGGGTTATATATATATATATATATATATATATATATATATATATAATTATAATTGAGAGTTTGGCTATGCTCAGGTTTTTGTTGTACAAGCACAAGCTCAATAACATAGATAATCATAGACTTCCTAAGCTAGCTTTAAATTCCAGCCAAAACCACCTAAGGCTTAACCGAGGATGGCATAAGGACACAAGGGTCTGGTTAAACTATTGGGAGATCAATGAGAATGATGCTTTGCAAAACATAAATAACATTAAAGATATTGTTACTTCTAAGTTCAAAGAAAAATTGTAGTGTGAGAAAGATTTAGCGTCTAAAAGAAAATTAAGTTATTATAAGAAGGTCATCAACCCCACCCTTGAAGATCAAAAGTATCTCTCTATTTTAACTAGCTCAAAGAAGAAAATTAATATAGCAAAGATTAGAACGAATTCTCATGAGCTCCATAGTGAAACTGGCCGTTGGGCAGTTCCTAAAACGTCATGGATGGAAAGGATCTGCCATATTTGTGAGAATAGGAGCATCGAGGATGAAAACCACTTCCTCTTAGAGTGCCCTGCATACAACCACATTAGATCTCAATTTCACAACCTTTGTTGCAATACTGACCTTCCTAGCCTTTTACAATGCCAAAATTATAGTGAACTCGGGAGTCTTCTCTCCAAGCTTTTTGAGCATAGGAATAAAATCTTAAATCAAAATAAATAATTTGTCTTTTTAGATCTGATAGATCATTATTTGGTCTCAGCGGACGTTAACCATCATCATCATCATCATCAATTATAATTATAGATGGAATTGATTAAAAGTTAAAAACACAAATTCATTAAATTAGGGTTATAAAAATATATATATAATTATAATTATAATTATAGATGGAATTGATTAAAAGTTTATGAAAAAAGTTTAAGGTAATGTGATGATTTTTTGGTTTTTAAGATAATAAGATTTTTTTTTTTTTTTTGGGTAAGTTTGAATGAGGTGATACTATTTTTTTTTGGTGAGATCACAATGTTTTTGTGTTAAAATTATTTGTTTGGATGAAATATGAATAGACAGAATCAAACAGAAGATATATCTAATAATACTACTTTTAATGAAATTGCAATGTTTTTGTATTAAAATTATTTGTTTGAATGAAATATGGATTTAACCTTTTTAAATAAACAGAATCAAACAAAAAGATATACCTAAAAGAAAAACACAAACTTACTAAAATAAAATTATAAAAAATAATAATATTTTCCATTATTCAAATTAAAAATAAAAAATAAAAAAATAAAAACTTACACAACATAGATTCTAAATATAAATGGCTGAATCTCTGAAAATCTACTGGAGCGAGGACTTGATACCATAAATACAACTATATAGTATAAATATGAATTGGATACCAGTCCTGCACATACAACTATAAATATGAATTGGATACCAGTCCTGCACATACAACTATAAATATGAATTGGATACCAGCCCTGCAGGGTACCAGAAAAAACTATTGCGTTGGTATTCTCTGGATTGGAAATCATTGGATACCAATACTACAAGGTACTAGAAAAATGCAAAGGCACTAAATGTACAATACCGAATCTCTGAAAATCCACCAGACCAATGACTTGATAATACTATCATTACCATTATAAATATGGTTTGGATACCAAACTTGCAGGGTACCAGGGAAATGGAAGGGTACATTGGTATTCATGAATTGGATTCCAAAACTGCAGGGCAAATACTCGGCATTTCTCAGGTACGCTACAGTATTGGTATCTTTGTATTTCTCAGGTATACTGCAGTATTGGTATTTAATGGTAACTAATATATTCAAGGTTATTGAGCCATAAATAAGCTGGGTAGTATATGTTTACGGTTGGATAGAAATAAATATATAATTAAGATGTTTATTTATAGCTTGATAATTTGATAAATAAACACGGTTGAATAGAAATATACATAATTAAAAAATAAATATATACTGCCCCGCATATTTATGACTCAATAACTTGATAAAGAAGTCTTACAAGAAATAAATATATACTGTCCCACATATTTATGACTCAATAACTTGATAAATAAGTCTTACAGTGTCTAACCCGGAAACTCCTATTTCCAACTCTATAGAAAAGTTAATGCGCCTTGAGATGCGCCCTCGATAGCCCGATATAACACGCCGTTTTTTTTTTCCTCTAGTCATCACCGCGCGCATGTTATATCTAGCGATCAAAAACACATATCAGGGCGCATTAACTTTTCTATAAAATTGGAAATAGAAATTTCCGTCCAACCCAGTGTATTGATAATATCAATACAGTAAATGCTGTGTTGACCATTACCATATCTATATTCTAAACTATTAGATAAGATTGGTGTGCAATTTGATTGACCAGCGATACTCTTGAAGCAATTAATCAAGCACCAGTGTAAGTTTCTGAATCCCATACCAAATGGAGAGTAGAATGCTTAATATGTCTGTAAATGTTTTTCTGTGTGTAGGTCCCAATCCACGTTATACCGTACTGCTATTGTTGCTGGCTGTTTATAAAATACAACCAAGACTGTCAAATGGTCTTTTGTAGGTCAGAAAGAGTAATATTGTAATCAGGTGGGAGGTGAAAAACAGAACATCACTGTCAGTTCTTTAAGAATGAAATGGTTACTCTTCAACAACAATCAGCAAAGACAGCCCACAGGTCCTCAGATTTCTAGCAAGGTAGGTAAACCATGATGAAAAAAATATATAATGATTAATCAATCTTTTCTCATGACATCATGCTGCCATGTTATCACCTGAGGAGATTGTACTATTTTGATTGAAGTGTGCGTTGTTCATAAATTCACCATCTGTCACCTTGTGGTTCAACCAGTCAATGGGTCGGTGGGATGGGAGTGCCAAATTATGGCAAGTGTCAATCACCTCTTATGTCAACTTTGAGGCCCAACATTTGACTTCTAATTTCCCTAAGCGTGCCAAGTGCCTTCCAAGTCCAAACAGCATCATTGAGGTTGATAGAGATTCAATGAATGGTTTAGTCTTTGTGGATTGATAAGAACTACTATAGTTGGTTTGGTTTTAACTTTTATGTATTTCATGATAAATATATATAAACTTTTAAAATAGAGATTCAATGAATGGTTTAGTCTTTGTGGATTGATAAGAACTACTATAGTTGGTTTGGTTTTAACTTTTATGTATTTCATGATAAATATATATAAACTTTTAAAATATATATTTTAAAATTTTCAATGCAATTTAAAGGTGAGTGGTTGGATTTGACCACCTGATTTATGATAACTTAAAAAAAAAATTCAATATAATTTAATATCATATATATAATATTAACAATGTGATATATGATTATGACATTTTAACACCCTATTAATTTTAATGGTTTAATTTTTTTTTTAATTACATTATTTAAAAGTAAAAATTGATTTTTTTTATTATATCAAAAGGTATTTTCATATTATAATTTAATTGTCAAATCAATAGCAAGATAACCATCATTGATTGTTATCCAAAAACGTAAGTTGATTCATCCTTATTATTTAAGGAAAACCACGTCACACCCACTAGTAGATGTCTCTAGGTCTTGGAAAATTAATGTATTTCCTTGTGTCTAAATAAGATGAGCTGTTAGCCAGAGAAAAACACGTTTTAAAACATACTACAAATTTTCCTAGTGTATAAAAAAATCAAAAAGTATTTTCAGCCATATATAATTCCTTCCCTTAGTGAAATGGAATTAAAACATAGTATTTTAAAATAATATGAATAAAAAAAGGGTTGAAATTTCATTTATTTTTACATAGGAATATTTAATAAGTAATAAGTTTTCTTATACAAATTTAATTTTCTCAATAATATAAATTGGATTTTGATTTATTTTTTTAGAAATTATAAAAAATATTTGAAAAAATGTGTTTGTTAATTTATTAAATAATTTTAATAAATATTTGGGGTGGAAGTGTGTATGGAATCATTTTTTTTAATGTTAAAGTAAAAAAAATCTTTAAATAAGATTTAGGTAGAGTTTCAAATAACCAAGTAAAGGTATTGGCTCTATTCAAGAGTTTGATGTTTCTCTATGTAATTCATATCAAAAGTCTTATTATTATTGGGGATTTGACATTAGTTATTAAAATGATGCATAGAGCTTCATCTCTAAGTGATGACAAATTTACAAGGATTGTTAAGTGAATACAAACATAAACTAGTAGGCTTGAAAGACTAAGATATCATTGCATCCTAAAGGAGCATAACCAAAAGGTTCATCCCTTGGCCGATGTGACAACTTAGTTGAATTGCAGTGCCATAAGAACAAAAAGAGGGGAGTGAACCTCCCGTATACCTTTAGAGTAAATTATAGTCATGTATTTAATTGAGATGAGAAACAAATGACACAATGGTCAACATGGGTGATTTAATGGTGCACACAAAATTGAATATACAATAAATATATTTGCATTTATATAGTATGTGTTGGATATACTGAGAGGAGGGTGAATCATGATTTCATTTTTTCTTCCATTTTAGTATCGAAAGCATCAACCAATAACATCATATCAAAGGAAGCATATATATATATATATATATATATATATAAGGGAAGCTACAACTTCCTTGCCTAGCACCACCCTGCCACTCTCAATAATAAAAGATAAAATAAAAAACTTGGGCTCTCATACTAGGGAAAATGACCCAAATACAATAACTCACAAGCATTGCTACCTCTGTTATATCCTACTTCAGGTTTGTTCCTTGAACTTTGATATGTCTGCTACTATAACTTTGATTTGTAGTAATCCTCAAAACATACAATCTAAAAAGAATTATAAACCATACCTCCTTGATGCTTCATTCAAATCTCCTAATTACCTTCTCAACCAGGCAAGCATGTTTCTTCAAGATGTGCTCCAAAAACTTTATTCTTCTTCATAAAAGGGCTAGGAATGGCTTTAGAGAAGGTGAACACAAGTCTCCAATCCTGCGTTGAACAAGTCTTCAAAAAATCTTAGATATGTCTCCTGTCAAATCTAGAAAGTGCTTCAAACTGCCCCATGAGAAGCTCAGATCAACCACAAAGGAAACTTCGGATTAGCCTCAAAACAATGTCTTGCAACAACTTCTGTCACCTCATATTTAACTCTACCATATACCGTAGATTACCTCAGCTAAAATTTTGACCTTTAACTTTGGATTTGCATGAGTAAAATTTCGGATGGTCTGTCTCTGAATTAGGGTTTGTTATATGATTTAGATTAGCCTCGGGATAGGTCGAGATGTGCCTTAGATGGAGCCTCAGGGAGGTTGTATTTGCTGCCACAAAGATGTCTAGAAAAGCCTTGAATGAGGCTCACGAAGGGAAATTTTTGTGCTAAAAATGGCCTTAAATCATATAAATCTCATATACGATTTTCCTTAGGAACTTTAGATTTTTCCCACAAAGAGTCTCAAAGAAAGATGAAATGATTATCTTCAACACTTTAGCAACTCGACCTTCTTCTTTAGGTATTCAATAAGCTCAAGGCCTCATACCATCTCTGTGATCAGAAGATGCTTTTAGGCCTCAGATCAATGCCCGAATTCTTTCACGTTGATGCTCAATGGTTTCCATATATATACACATTTGGATGGGGCCCTATATTGGGGCCGACCTATACCCAGAATAAAGAATTTTTCATGAAAAGTCATGACTAAATGTTGGAGCTCACTTAAGGATTTTCTATTAGGTCGATCAACAAAGGAGGGTTAGGCTTCTTTTAAAATAATTTTTTATTTGTCTTCCATGAAATATTCTTTCAAGACTGATTGGACAGATGAACTTAGGGCAAATTGATTTTCAATTTCAGACCTTCTTTTAGAACAACAATGAAGTATTAAGGCCATAAAATTTTGGGGCAAAGACTGGTGCTAAACCCATCGGTTTGGGGCATTGAACTTCAAATATTAATCTCTCTCCAACCAAGACGACTCACAAGGCATGCCACTTATAAAATGAAATGGCATGATAAGGGCTACCAAACTAGAAGGTCCTTGCATCCAAATTCACTAACTTGTGCACACAAACATTAAAAAAAAGCTATCACATTCACCCTTTGATATCAATGACAATTTCTTCCAACAATATCCCCCTTTTTCATTGATGTCAACACTCATGCTCCCCCTGTCTCCATGCTTCACTTCCTTTGACTCCATGTTGCACTTCCTTTTCTCTCCCCCTTTGACATTAATGTAAAATGGTGATTTGCTTATTTGGGACTACTCCCCTTGAACATATGGCACTCAACAAGACTTTTTTCTTATTATCCTTCCCCTTTTTGATGTCCTTACGACTCTTTTTTCTTGGATGCAATTTATTTATTTATTATTTTTATTTATTATTTATTTATTTATTATTATTATTATTTTTTATTTTTATTTTTTTTTTTTTTTTTTTTTTTTTTTTTTTTTTTTTTTTTTTTTTTTTTTTTTTTTTTTTTTTTTTTTTTTTTTTTTTTTTTTTTTTTTTTTTTTTTTCTGCTTTGCTTGATCTAGAATATATATGTTGTTTGACCTTCTTATGGTTGTTGCAACCAATATTCCCAAATATTCATCTCTGATTTCACACTTCTAAGAGACAAACAAGAGATTATACCCTTGATCACATATTTTGTCGACACTGAGAAGATTGTGCTTCAAATCCTTAACCAACAAAACATTTTGGACTTTCATATGTTCACTTCCAGGACTTACTACACCTTTTCCAAGTATCTTGACAAAGGATTTTCTCTAAACGCAACACTATCACTTTTTCCTTTTAGGCTAACAAATTTGTTTTTATCTTATGTCATATGTGTTGAGAATCCATTATCTATGTACCACTCATCTTCTTTGTCTTCAGTAATCAATGCTAGATTGTAATATTCTTCTTTTTCCTTGCCCATTTCATAGTTGGCTTCTCTGTCTTTATGGTTGGAGCATTTTCAACCATTAAATCCTATGCCTTGTGACCAAGATTAATGCACTTATAGCATATGATGTTTTGATTAATTAGTGGTTCAAATGGATTTTAGTTTCTGTTGGTAAATCCATGAATAGTGCTTGATCTATTGTCATTTATTGCAAATCCATAATCATTCCTACTTCTTACATAATTATATCTTGTATTGATTTTATAATGTATTTATTTATGTCCAAATTTTCAGAAGAGTAACAATTTCCAAGAAAAATGTTCTCATACCTAGGAGAGTAGGATGATCTTTTGAATTTCTTCTGTCTTAGAGGATGTTCAATCTATTGCTAGCAAAAGTAGCATCATTTCTACACTCCCTTTGTGTTTCTTCCTTTGGAGGCTTGGAGCTTGTGTCTTCATTGCTTGAGGATGCACCTCTATAGCCAAGACCAATTTTATCACCTAATTGTCTTTGGCAACAGAGAGTGTTATCCAACACTAGTGAGATGTTCAATTTTTTATTGAGCTTATCAACTTCATCTTTCAATGACACAACTTATTCTTCAAGCTTCTTACAATCTTCTTCTTTATTCTTCATCTGGATCTTCATTACTTCCTCAATTATTTTTGCTTCTTCAAGTTGGACCTTTAAGGATATATTTTCTTTATCATGCTTTTCAAGTAGGCTTTTCAATTCTCTATTTTTATTTTTGAGCTTGGGATTTTCCTTTTCATTATTATTCAATTTTTCTTGAAGATATTCATATTCCTATTTGGTCTCTACATATTTTCTCAATCCCCAATTCTTGAAAATCCACCTATGATGGCATGCAGAGCTTTTGAATTGTAGTTGAACAACTTCCTTGTATAAAGATTAGTTGGAGGAATTTTAGAAACTTTGTAGCCATTTACAATGGAGAACCAAACATCCAATCCCATAGCCTTTAAGTATGTTTCCGTTCAACTACTCCAAAGTGGATAATTGTTTGCATCAAATATTGAAATTGTCCTTGAAGAGATTCCCTCCATATGATCCATGTTTGTTTACGATCTTCCCTCAAGTGATTAGATTGCTAGAGGGTAACTTGCTCTGATATTACTACTGAGAGAGGGGGGGTGGGGGTGAATCAATATGTCACTTATTCTTACAATTTAGTATAAAAAACATTAACCAATATCATCACATCAAAGGAACACAAGATATATTTATCGTCTTCAATGAAATCTTCTTTCAAGACTGATTGGATAGATGGACTTAGGGAAAATTGATTTTCAATTTCAGACCTTCTTCTAGAGCAACAATGAAGTATTAATGACATAAAATTTTGGGAAAAAGACTAGTGCTAAACCCATCCATTTTGGGCATCAAAATTCAAATATCAATATCTCTCTAACCAAGAGGACCCACAGGGAATGCCACTTATCAAATGAAATGACATGATAAGCGACACCAATCTAGAAGGTCCTTGCATCCAAATTCACTAATTTTCACACGCAAAACATCAACAAATGCTAACCCACTCACCCTTTGACATTAATGACAATTTCTTCCAACAATATGAATACTAATTGATGAATGATTTTACATTGAGGGGACCCGGATTAATTATAGACTTAGTGCCCTTTTAATGGATCATGATATTTAATAACTCCCCTTTACATAATTGTTTATTTACATTTGTTTTATTATTATTTTATACATAACATTTCCTTCCCATCAAAAGAAATGCTTTGTCCTCAAAGCATAGGTAACAAGGGATGTTGTTATGAAAATTTTATATCTCCCAAGAGGCTTCTTCTTATGATACATCCTTCTAGTTAATACAATATTCTTTAATTAATTGTGGTTGTAATTTATTTCTTGTTGCGGTAATGATACCTTCTGGTTCTAAAACAATCTTTCCTTCATCATCTAATGTGGGGTGCATTTTTTGTGTAGTTTGGTGCTTACCTAGTACCCTCTTGAGGAAAGATACATGCAAAACATTGTGAATGTGGCTTTCATCAGTGAGGCTCAAGTTGTATGCTACTTGGATTATATTTTTATTAATTGATATGGTTTGTAGAACTTTCATGCTAATTTGTTCCTTCCTTGCTACTTTAGGGATAATTGTTTGTAAGTTTTAGGTTAAAAAATACCTAATCTCGAACCTCGAATTTTGGTTTTGTTATTTGTTGCTCAAATTATTGTTTCATACGATTTCTTGCAATATTTAAAATTTTCTCTAGTTTTTGAAGGACCTTTTTTTTTCTTCTAATTGATCTTTTTACTACTGGAAATTTGTTTAATTTATAGTGAATTCCTCCCATTTAGGGGGCTCATAATTGTAATGAGTCTGAAATAGAGCCATTTTGGTTGAAGCTTGATAAATAGAGTTGTACCACCATTCACAAGGAGTAACCATTGAAACCACTTATTTTGTTTTTCCATTACATTACAACAAAGATAAGCTTCCAAACATTTATTGAAAACTTTTTTTTGGGGGTGATAAACTTAACTCATGTTGATGTATGTTCTAATTTGTCTAAAAAATCCCTTCCATAAGTTCTTTTTAAATTTTGTGTCTCTATTGCTAACATTGGTTTTTTGAAATACATGCAATTTGTAGACATTTTTGCAAAATACTTCAATGATTTGTTTTGAGGAGTTTGATTTATTTACTCCCCAGAAGTGTGCATACTTTGTGAGTTTGTGGACTACTAATAGAAGATTTTCCTTCCCATCTACAATGAGTAGTCCTTTAATGAAGTCCACCAATATGTCTTCCCACTTTTAGTTTGGAATATGTAGCGGATTGAGCAATCTAGGAGTCATAATGCTTTTATTTTTATTTCTTTGTCATTGATTATTCTGCCACATACTTGAATATTTTATTCATCCATTTCCAAAAAATGCCTAACACACATTATAGTAGGTTTTAAAGAAGACCACATGTCCTGTTGCTAGCGAGTTATGGGATTCCTTAAAAATTTTGGAATTAAATCTTGAAGTTGGGCTTAGGTAAATTCTTCCTTTATACTTGTGAATGACATTTTTTGCATTCAAATTTTGAGTTTTGAAAAGGATTATTGATTATAACCCATGTTTTTGGATCGTTTGTAGATTCACTTCAAATTTCATTAAGCCATTCTGCAACTACACTTGAAACCGCAAGTTATGGTGACTCTTCATCTTTTCGTGAGAGAGCATTTGTTGCTATATTGTCCTTCCATTTCTTATGTAATATCTCCATATCAAAAGTGGAATTTTTTTCTATCCATTTATTTGTTTATGTAGAAAATGTTTCTTGTTGTAGAATATGTTGAAGACTATTATGATTTGTTCGTATCAAAAAATTTCTTCTTAGAAGATACTATCACCATTTGGATAGAGCATGCACAATGGTGAGCATTCCTTTGTCTTATGTAGATTTTAGGAATTCTCTTTTATTGAGATTTCTGCTTTCAAATGTTAAAGGATGACCATCCTGCATTAATAATATTCCTATTTCAAAACTTGAAGCATCACATTCAATTACAAAATATTTTGAAAAATCTAGAGTTGCTAGTAGAGGCGCAGTAGACATAATTTCCATTAAGATTTCAAAACATCTTTTTGCCTTATCATCCGATTTGAATGTGTTCTTCTTTAAAAGTTATGTTAGGGGTGTGTTTACGTGAGCATAATTCTGAATAAACCTTTAATGGTATCTTGTTAACCCTAATAATCCTCTTAATTTAGAAATGTTGGTTGGTTTGGGCCATTGTGTTATTACTTTAATTTTGTTGTATGTACCTTCATTCCTTCCTATGATATCGCATGGACCATCCTGCATTAATAATATTCCTATTTCAAAACTTGAAGCATCACACTCAATTACAAAATATTTTGAAAAATCTAGAGTTGCTAGTAGAGGCGTAGTAGACATAATTTCCATTAAGATTTCAAAACATCATTTTGCCTTATCATCTAATTTGAATGTGTTCTTCTTTAAAAGTTATGTTAGGGGTGTGGTTACGTGAGCATAATTCCGAATAAACCTTTAATGGTATCTTGTTAACCCCAATAATCCTCTTAATTTAGAAATGTTGGTTGGTTTGGGCCATTGTGTTATTACTTTAATTTTGTTGTATGTACCTTCATTCCTTCCTATGGTATCACATGTCCTAGATACTCTACTTCTTCCTTTTCGAAGGTGCATTTCAACATCGTCGAGTAGAATTGATTTTGTTTCTAGAGGAGAGAAAACTTGCTCCAAGTGCTTTAGATGTGCATTCCATGTTTTGCTATATATAAGAATGTCATTAAAAAATACTAGCACAAAGTTCCTTAGGTAGGGTTAGAATACTTCATTCATGGTTACTTGGAAGGCAGTTGGAGCATTAGTTAATCAATGAACGAAATACCTTTGAATTCATAGTGTCCTTCATGAGCTTGAAAAGTAATTTTGGCCACATCTTCTAATCTTAATATGATTTGGTGATATGCTCACCTCAAATCCAATTTAGAAAACCACTTGGGTCCATGCATTTCATCCAACATTTCATTTATAAAGGGAATATGATTTTTATTTTCTAATCATTCTCTTATTCAACACTTAGTAATTTAAGCATGGCCTAAAATATCTTCCCTTTTTTCGAATAAGGACTATGAGAATTGCATAAGGACTTCTACCTTTTGTAATGGTACCACACTCCAATGGGTCTTGGACTATCCTTTTGATTTCTATTTTTCTATGATGGGGATACTGATACGATTTGATGTTGATAGAGTTTGATCCAACTTTGACTTTAATGATGTACTCAATATCTCTTTTATGGGCCATGTCCTATGGTAAATCTTGGAATACCTTTTTATGTTTTTGAACTAACTCTTGAATCTTAGGTGGTTCATCATTAACTAATTTTGAGGACAATAATTTCATTTGATGACATTGTACTATGTAATTTTATGCTCCTTTTAAGATTAATTTCATAATCCAATGGGAAAATACAATTTGATTTTTAGGAGATTAAAACCCATGTAACTTATACTTTTATCCTTGCCATCAAAACTTTATAAAGTGTTTTTGATGGTTGGAATAGTAAGGGCCTAATGTTTGTAACCATTGAACACCTAGGACTACATCCACGTCTCCTGGAGGTATAGTGTAAAACTGGGATTATATATTGTAGCCTTGAATTTGAAATTTAACCTTATGATATTTTCCTACACCTTCAATTTTTTTCCTATCTGCTACCATAAATTTCATGTTGAACATTGGGATACAAAAAGATTCAACCTTTTTGTGAGATTTGTGTCAACAAAATTATGAGTGTTTCCCATATCTATCAAGACCATTATGCTTCTCTTCTTGATGTGCTCTTTTAATTTTAAGGTTTGGCTATGAGCTATTCTTGTCATCATTGATTATGATATTTGTGGTGCATTCTCATTATCTAAATCTAAGGGGAAATGTTGAGGATCTTCAATTTTTAGTTCAACCAAGTCTTCACTATTTGAATCCTATTTTTCTTCACATTTATATATTCTTGGCATTACTTTCTCTAAGGAATTAATGTTTGGGGTCCTATTTTTCTCCACAATTTTTTCCCTTGCATTCTTTTATTCATTTGGCTTCCAAATTAGGTTCACCTCCTTATTTTGATTACATTGGAAGGTATTTTCAATTTTTCATTTATGTAGTTTGGCGAATACTTTGTCTTGAATACACCTTCTCGAATCTGGGAAAGGACATTCTTTCGAATTTTTCCTTTGGATTTTTTTATTTTTGTATTGCATCTTCCATAGTTGTAATATCATGTAACTTTAGCTCATTTTGGATGTGTGATTTATTCCAGTGATATAATATCATGATAAACATATTTTCAACAATCCAAGTACTCTTGTAGCAAGTGCTTTCCATTCATATGTGAATTCATCCACATTTCCTTTTTGTTGCATCCTAGTAAGTTCTATGAAAAAAATCTCTTCCTTGATACCTTAGAATCATTTAAAGATTTCGTCATTAAATTTATTCCAATTTATTGAGTATCCTCATTTCCCACCACATATACTAGGCCACACCTTATTTTTTGTTTTTATCGAATTTTGACAATTCCATTTTTTCTTGGGGAGGATATGCGAAGATTGGTTGGTTATATGGTGGGTATTGGTTATAGATCATCATGCCATGAGTAGGTATATTTAATTGTGGATTTGGAATATTAGTCAGACTCAGAGGTACATTTATTTGGGGGTTTGGTATATGAGATGAGTTAGCTGAATTGGAAGCTTATGAAGCATCTTGTTCTAGATTGGTTTTGTTTTGTAGCGTGGAATGATTTATGAGATCTCATAATATAGTGAAATTGTCTTTTAACTTTGTGTGATTTTTGTCGACGAAGTTACTTAGGTATGTTTTATCTTCTCCTAAAACATCATCATTTTGATTGATATGTTCTCCTAAGTGTGCTTTCTTCTCCCTTAATTCATTTTGGATGCATCACGTCATTTTTCCATCTTGATGAACTTTGTATTGATTTCACGCATAATCATTGTCCTCATAATTTGTGGGTTTTTGGTCCATTTTAACATACTTCTTTGAAACCTCATATATATATATATATATTTTACATTTTATTTTGAAAAAACAACCACTATAAAAAAAAATGTCTTCGTAAATTACTTTTTCCTATATGATATGAAATCCCATGGGCCTACAAACCACCAACATTAAAATCAAAATTCACTAGTCCTTGCTTTAGTATTGAATTCACTCATAGTCATTGTCATCATAATTTGAGGGTTTTCTGACTTCTTTGAAACCATATATATATATATATATATATATATATATATATGATGATTTTTTTTACATTTTTATTTTATTTTAAAAACTAATATTGTAAAAAAATAATCTTTGTTTTCTATATGATGCAAAACACTACGAGCTTATGAATTAAAAGCAAAATTTACTAGTCCTTCATATCTCTTGTTATTTCCTCTTTTTGATCTTATTTTTCCAAAACCATGGATTTTAAAACCACCAACTTTGATACTAGATAATACACATAAAATTGAATATGCAATAAATATATATCTATTTATATAATATGAATAAAAATCGATGATTAATTTTTACAATGAGAAGACCCAACTTAAATATAACTTTTATGTCCCCTTTACCAAGAGTCATTATCCTTAATCATACCTCTTTATAGAGTTATTTATTTATTATTATTATTATTATTTTATTTTATTTTGAAAACGCTACAACCGTAAACAAGAATATTTTCAAAACAAAATTCATTCATTTATCCTTTTTCTTGTTTTTAATCTTATTTTTCAAAAACCATAAATTTTTGAAACCATAAACTCTTATACCAGATAGTACACATAAAATTAAATACACAATAAATATATATCTATTTATATAATATTCATCTTTGTAAATTTTTCCTTATATAATAAGAAATACTATAAATTTATAAACCACCAACATTCAAAACAAAATTTAGTAATCTGTCCTTTTAATTTTTTATCCTATCTTTCCAAAACCACAGATTTTTTAAACCATAAACTCTTATGCCAGATGATACCGTACATAAAATTAAATATGCAAATATATATATATATATAATAGGAATAAAAAACGATGTTGACCGGTCTTAAATATAACATTGGCATCCTTTTATCAAAGATAATGGCCCTTTACAGAGTTATTTATTTATATTTGTTTTATTACTATTTTATATATAACATTATGAAACACAATGTCAAGATGTGTAATTTTTGTAATACCCTCATTCATTCAATATTTAATGGTAGAGGAGGTTCATCAATTGCACTCAGGTTGGGTCTTTTGTAGGTAATATAATGGATTTGGTTTGAGGTTTACATTTTGGGTATCTTCTCTAGTTCCTTTTTCTGTTTCGTCCTGATGCAATTTGGGGATTTTCCTCTAGTCTTGAGATGGTATTAGTTCACTCCTATGTGATTTTGGTTCGTTTCATTTGGCTTTACTTAGTGGTTCTAAGAGAGGTCACTTCCTAGTCTAAAAGCTTAGAATTGTAACTCATTTATCATTTTTTCTTAAAGCCTATAGTGCATGCTAAAAGTCGAAATAATTAAAGGAATAAATTCTTAAATTGTTATTTTTTTGGTTTTGTTGTTAATTACTTGAGGGAATGGTTGGAAAATGGACAAGTTAATAGTTATGGTAGATTTTTAATAGTGGGAAATGATGGGGTTGAAATGTATTATATAGTGTCTTCAAAATGGACCATGGGTATTTTGGGAGATGTTTATTATGTAAAATTATTAATATTCACATAATTTTGAAGAGTTAAGAAGATTTCATCATTAATATAAAATTTAATCTTCTCTGCTATTAGTAATATACACTCTAGAAAGAAACTAGAGACAATTACATCAAGAAGCATGTTTATTTTGGAATAGGGTTTCCATAATTTTATTTTATTAATCAATAATTATTAAGTGGCTGGTAAGGATTTAACCTTCATGGAATATGCTAGAATATTCTTAGTAATATTCACAAATCAAAGATTGAGATTTATTTCAAAGGTAGTTATGCCCTTTTTTCCCTCTTAACTAAATTGATTAATTAAAAAAATGTAGTATGAAGATGTGTCATATGAACATGAGTTTTGGTTTTTCGGGCACATGATATTAGTAAGCTATGACATTGGCCTATAGTATTGTAACAATATCTATTTACAAGTTAAGAATATCCATGGTAAATTGGGGTGAATCTCCATACTTAAGAATCTTGATACATGTTTTTTCAAATATATACATGTTTAACTCATATGTTAATTCTTTTTATAATTAATAATAATGCTAATTTAAAATAAAATTTTAATTTAAATTATTTTTATGATCTTTTATAATTTTGGCAATGTAAAATGTATCATGAGTTATGTGTTTTGATGCCTAATAATATTTACTTGCTATTTAATTTATGTATTATACTAATTTATACTAATAACGTGCCATATATATATATATATATATATATATATATATATATATATATATATATATATATATATATATATATATATATATATATATATATATATATATATCAATCATATATAATATATAATAATTTATTACATGGATTTTTGGCTCTGCGGCTCGGTGCGATCAGGATGGCTAGGGAAAATACTTTCTTCAGCACCGCCGACACAGCGCATATCACCGAGGGGGCAGAGAACGCAGGGATTACCTGCTCGATACCACGCTTCAGATCAACCGAATCGTCTTCATCGCCATGGATCTGGCTTCCCTCTACGGCGGTTCGGTCCTTGGCGGCAGCTCAATCATCCTCCAGGTCACGGACGAGCTCCTTTCACCTGCAACAAGGGTTCTCACACAGTGCATCGTTTGCTGTTCATTCAACAGAGCACGGCATGAACGCTGCAGACCACCATCGCTCAGATCTGCTAAACAAAACACATAATCAATCCGGTTTTGAGCTTTTAATGGAGCATAAAGGCAAGGAAGCAGCGATCTGGCCGGTAGTGACCGCGGGTGCACCAGATCTATTACGGCTGCATCTGGAACCACTACGGCAGCATATGGAAAAAGAAAGAAAGCCCAATAACGCGGAGGGTAGGCATACAAACCCTAGAACCACCATCGATCCGCCAGATCCGGAGAACAAACAGATAAATCAGGGCTTGGTCAAGGCTGATCCGTCAGATCTGAAACAAATATTTATCAGATCGGTAGAAGGCAGACACTACTGTATACAAATCAAGGAAGGGATGGATGTTATGGAATTAAAAAAGCAGATCCAGATAAAACTGGGCACTCCGACAAAATACCAAAATCTTTTATTTTCAGGACTTTGCATGCAGGACCAACACACTCTCCAGCACTATGGAATAGTTAAAGATTCAACCATCATCCTCAATCTGAGACTTCGAGGCGGATGCAAGGGAACTAGCTCAAAGAATACAGGCTCTTTTCGCGATGCAGTCAGAGGAAAGGAACCACTACAACACAGACCAGCACCCACACCAGAGATTCCAGGGCCCTACATTGTGGAACAGAGGCCAGAATCACCTATGCTTACTGTAACAATGCCGGAGGTAACAGATCTATACACAGATTTAATTCACAATGCTGTTATATGCAGATTTAATGGTTATTGGCCCAAAGCTGATGCACTGCATCAATGGGTTTTTACTTCATGGACATCCAAATGTGAAATATATCTATGCCCTAAGGGATTCTTCATAGTCAGATTTAGCACAGAACTGGAAAGAGACAATATCATCAACCAGGGGCCTTGGTTTTGGGGTAATGCTGGTCTCTTTATCACCCCCTGGTTCCCGGACTTTGATGCCAATACCATGGTAGTTTCGACGATGCCAGTTTGGGTAAGGCTACATAACCTCCCACTGCATTTCTGGCATCGAAAAGCATTAACAGCCATTGGGAATTCCTTAGGGAAACATCTTAAGATAGATGAGGACAGAGCTAACCGGGGCATCTTCACATATGCCAGAATATGTGTAGAGGTGGATCTAAGTCAAGGACTCCCAGATCACATCACATTGAATTTTAATAACTCACTGTGGTCGCAACAACTTGATTATGAGAACACGACATTCAGATGCCGCAGCTGCTTGCAGACAGGGCACCTTCAATATGCATGTCCACTGTCTAGTAGGGAGCCCAAAGGAAACAAGAAACAACAGAAAAAACCAAAAGGTTGGCAGCACACCGAACCACTGGAGGAGGAAGCACTGAACATGGATCCCACAGACGAACAGAGAAGACAGGAAAAAACGATGGAGGAGAACACCGAAGAGCCCAAATTGGAGTCAAATAGCATGGTAAGGCAGCAAGAATTACAGCTGGAAATAAGCGGAGCCAAACGAGCACACAGCTCCGAAGGATCGGACTCGGATAAAGAACAACCAGTGTACACAGAGGAAAACCAACTTGCCTTAATTGTCCCCACTCCCAACGTTGGACGCTGGCGTAAAGTAGAGAAGAAAAAAGGAAGGAAAATATAGACCTGTAGACAAATTGTTTTCTATTATTCCTGTCCTTACAGAACAGTTTTTTGCCCCTCTGTGTTTTATTTCTGTTTCGCTGCCTGTCATTACAGGAACAGCCATATGCATATGCTTCAAGCATCTACAAAATGTAATTTTATCAACATGAATAAAATTACGACTTTTTCTTACAGGAAAAAAAAAATAATAATTTATTACATTAATCTTAAAAAATATTTAATTACAATAATTTATAATGAAATTAATGTTTGTACAACAATCTTCTAAAATAAGTATTTCTCAAATAATTATTAATATAATTTTTTTTTTATTCAATTTTATTTTGTTTTATTATATTAATCGTTTATCAATATAAAACTTTCTTCATTCAATCTTACTTTGTTTTATGAATTAAAATATCAATGGTTATTTTAATAATTTAAAAAAAAAATATGAAATTAAAAAAATTCAAGTGTGAAAAGAAAAATATAATTATTTTTTATTATATTAAATATTAAAAGAATTAAAATTTTATCATAATTTTTTAAATATAATAAATAAATTTTTAATTAAAAAACATAATTTTTTAATTTTAATTATATATATATGAAAATTTCAAATTATCTGCTAAATAAAATGAAAGATAGTGCCAAGTTTCAAACATACATTGGAACATTGATAATAGAAAATCAAATCTCGCAGATGTTTGTGAAAATTCTGATTTCATGGTTATGATTGTGGGTTTAGGTCTTTTCCACTGATCATGGGGATAACAATGAAAGGGATATAAAATGGAAAAGGAATCCTGTTTTTGGAAAATGCTGTGTCCCCATTAAATTTTGTGTGATAAATAATAATTCTATGTGCACGAGTGGGAGCGGAATCTGCACTTTAGTGTCGCCATAAAATTAAGAGAATATAATGAAAACTACTAATGGAAGTAAAACGGGGAGGTCATGCTGGGCACTATAATAATGGATAATTTTTAAGGTTTATTTATTTTAATATTAGTATCTATATATAATTAAAAAATTAAAATTGATTTTAAAAAGTGATAATGATTGGGAATTATGATTATTGTTAGACTAAAATTTGTAGGTATTAGTTAATGATCATATTATCAAAGATAAGGATTTATGAGAGGCGGTTAGTCTATGTTGTGAAACATACCGGAAACGTTGGTTTATCTAATGTCTAATAATCTCCCCTCAACGCGAACCAGATGTGTATCGAACTTGTGACCTACGCTTTGATACCACTTGTTGGGAATCACGATTGTCGTTAGACCAAAACCCACAAATGTTAGCTAACGATTGCATCACCAGAAATAAGGATTCACGAGAGGTGGTTAGTCCATGTCGCGCCAAAAATAAGGATTCATGAGAGTTAGTTAGTCCATGTCGCGAAACACACGGGGAGCGTTGGTTTATCCAATGTCCTACAATAATATATGAAAAATTGATTTTAAGAAAAAGATGAAAAACATAAGAGATGAAAGATACAAGTACAAAATTGAATTGGTTAGAAAAATTTATAAATGTTTAATTTAATGTGGTGATTTTTTGGTTTTTTAATTGTCATTAGGTGACACTATTTTTGGTGAGATCACAAAAAAATTACATTTTTCAATAGAGCAAAGAACTAAGTGTTAAGAAAAACTCTTACCACTCTCGGATTGTATAAATTCTAACCACTTGGGAATCACGATTGTGGTTAGACCGAAACCCACAGGTGTTAGTTAACAATGCAATTCTAACCACTTGCGAATCAAGATTGTTGTTAGACCAAAACCCACAGGTGTTAGTTAACGATTGCATCGTTAGAAATAAGGATTTACGAGAAGTGGTTAGTCCATGTCACAAAACACATAGAGAGCGTTGGTTTATCCAATGTCCAATAATAATATATGAAAATTGGATATAAAAAAAATAAATGAAAAATACAAATACAAATTGAATTGGTTAGAAAAAATTATAAAAAACATTTAATTTAATATAGTGATTTTTTGGTATTTTAATTATCATTAAGTCACACTATTCTGGATGAGATCACAAAAAAATCACATTTTCCAATAGAACAAAGAAGTCAGTCTTAAAAAAACTCTTACCACTCTCAATCAATTCTAACCACTTAGAATTATATTTTTTTTCCATTCCTAATCAGATTTATAATAATAATTATTCTTTCCAACACATAAAGGGTGATAGTGTATAAAATGAGACTTGAAAAAACAAAACATCACTATCAATTCTTAGAAAAAATGAAATGGTGACTCTTCCAAATAGCGAAGACAGCCCACATTTCCTCCCAATTTCAAACCAAGTATGTAAACCATGATGCAAAAAAGTATACTAATTAATCATTATTTCCTCATGAAATCATGCTGCCATGTGTATCACCTGAGGAGGTTGCATTATTTGGATTGGATTCTGCATTGTCCAGTAATTTTATCATGTGTCATCTTGTAGTTCAACTATTCATTGACTCGGTGGGATGGGAGTGCCAAAACTATGGCAAGTGTCACTAATATCTGATGTCAACTGTGAGGCCCAAGATTTGACTTGTAATTTATGTGAGCATGCCATCTGTCCTCCACTCCAAACATCATCATTCACATTTACAGAGATTTGTTCGTTGGATGTTTAAGTCGATGTAGGTTGACAGGGAGTTTCTAGAGTTGGCCTGGTTTTAACTTTTAATGTATCTCCTAATAATTATATATTAATTTTTCAATGTAATTTAAAGATGTAGTTGGATTTGAGCAAGTGGTATATTATATTAAAAAAATCAAATGGTGATTTATCACATTTGAACATGTGATATATAATATCTTAATTTTGTGATTTATGACATCTTAACACCAAATCAATTATTGAAAAAAAAAATATTTTTAAATTAAAAATTAAAATAATTTATATTTGAAAAAAAATTATTTTTAAATTAAAAATTAAAATAATTTATATAATGATTATTTAAAGATTTTTAAAAATAAATTTCTTTTTAAATTAAAAATTAAAATAATTTATATAATGATTATTTAAAGATTTGTAAAATAAGGCTTCATAGTTAATGTTTCTTGTTGCTTAGTTTAATTATTGAACTTTGAAAGAGATTAACAATAATAAATTCTCAAAAATATACGCATGTATTAGTCAATAATCATAATTATAAGTTTATAGGCAAGATGAATAATGGTTTTAAAGATACACTATTATTTTATTAGGTAAAGACAAATTTATTATATTTATACAATGATATTAATCACTATCTTTTTTCATTTCACATCTATTAGTATAATTTCATTAGTGAGTGATTGCTAAATAGAGCATTACAATTATATTCTACATAATTATTTTGAACTTAATTCTAACATTACATCCCAATATCTTGTATTTTATTTCCAAAATCATTTGAATAATAAAAATTAAATACTAAATTGTATATCAATAATTACTTGTAAAAAATAAACTTAATAATAATAAATAGTTTAAAATCATAAATGATCTATTTATTCATAAATTTACCATACCTATTTCTGATTCTAATTAATTTTAAGAAATAAATTTTAAAAGATAGCTAAGATACTTATTCATAATTTTCTTGGAAAAATAATTATTTAAAAATAAAATAAATATTTAATATTCAAAATTAATTAAATAAATTTTTAATTTTTAATTTTTACTTTGAACTTATCAACTTTTACTTTTAACAATAGTGAGAATGAATGACAAATTAACTCAAAAGGAAAAAAAGACAAATTCACTCAAGCTAACACATGCATTATTGAGTTGAAAAGTTTCTCATGATAAAAGTGAAAGAGAAATTGATTTAAAACAAGTCTATGTTCAATAGCAACAAATTAAACAATTATACTAATTATCTTATTATTATCTATAATCTATATTGAACTTAGGACATAAAAATATGACATTAGGTTAGGGAGTTGAATAAATGTAACCTAGAGCAAAAAAATTGATAGTTAAACAAATGTGGTCACCATGTTCGTTTTCCATTTTTTGATGGTGCTTATTTAAAAGGGAGATGAACTTACAAAAAACATGAAGTAAAAATGTTAAATGATGCAATGGGCAAAACGTGTGGGGTTGCGAAGGAGTGTTGTAACATGCCCATCAATTTTTTGTCTTGATTAAACAATTAACTTTTTTATTATATTTATCTTTTACTAAAGTCAGATTGATAAGTTTTTTTTTTTGCACGAAGTAATTTATTTGTTATCATTTTCCAAATATTCTTTTTGCAATTACTTACAAGTCTTTTTCATATTTTACTAAGTATAGTGTACTACGCAACATATATAGTTACGTGTTAGCATTTTCCAAGTCTTCTTTCTGCAATTACTTACAAGTCTTTTGCCTGTTTTTTTCATATTTTACTAAGTGTAGTGTACTACGCAACATATATAGTTACGTGTTAGCATTTTCCAAGTCTTCTTTCTGCAATTACTTACAAGTCTTTTGCCTGTTTTACTATGTGTAGGGTGCTACGCAACATCTATGGCAAGAGTTGATAAGTGTGGCATCCCAAAGTGAAAAGTGAAGAATCAATTGCTTTTATAAATTCAAATGCTCCTTGTCATATTTATTTCACCAGGCATCAATTTATCGAAATTTGCGGAATTGGGTCATGCTTCAATACGAGTACTGAGAACCTCATGTCATGACGGCAAGTGCTATTTCATGGACTATAGCATCATTAATGCACCAGATTGTCGTCACCCGGAGAGCCCATCGCATGCATGGATGCACATCTCATCACTCAGCTGCGGCAATGCCTGTTCCTGCCCGCGTCCGGCTCCGGTGTCCCTGCCCGCCTCCGGTTTGAGGACATAATCAGTTCACCAACCTATCCATTAATGGACTTAAACTCTGCCGCCGCCTCCGTAGTTTACCAACTCAACCCGCGCATTAACGGTGCCGAGATCCATAAACTCCATACGCTATCGAGATTTCAACCCACGCAATTACCGGTGCCGGGATCCATAAACTCCATACGCTATCGAGATTTCAGACCCGCGAAGAAGAACACGGCAGAGCAGCCCCTGCAACCAGCGAAGAAGAACACGGCTCTGCAGCGGCGAACAGAGATTGGTGATCACGGGTAACGCTAGTACTGTTCATAGGCATTCGCCAAAGCTGAAAATGATTTGTTTAAAATCTGATGGTTTTGTTCGAGTAGTCTTCTGTACATTTTTGTTCGAGTAGTCTTCTGTACATAGAGCTAAGATTTTATACTTTCTATGCTTCTGTTTGAGGTTTAAAGTGAAATCTCGATGTAGTTCTCTGTGATGTCAAATTTGATGACGAGTCTGATGCGCATAATATGCTTTGATTCTTATACCATATGCTTTGATTCTTATAGTTCTCAATATTAATTTCACATACCATATGCTTTGATTCTTATAGGCGCAAATACAAGTCTATCAAAACAAACTCTCTTTCAGGTATATTCCAGTAGTTTGAGGTTTTATTTTCAACTTACGTATTTCATTTACCAGGCCGGGGACTTCCAACTCTTGGTTTCATCTCCTGTATGGATGTGAATTCCCTCTACCTGAAAACCAAGACTTCCAACTCTTGGTTTCATCTCCTGTATGGATGTGAATTCTCTCTATTTGAAAACCAAATTCCGAGTTGTTTAGCTCTGCAATATGTGTTCTTGTTTTAAAACATTTCTTTTAATACTTTACTTAACATGTAATATTTTTAGTGTCTATGAACTCTAAATTTGGTATACAGACCCTAAGTTTCCTATATTTGAACTATTGTTATATAATGAACATAATTTCTCTGTTCCTTTTTAATTTGAACTATTTTAAATATTTTTATTGGAATTCTTAAAATATTTTTCTATTAATAATATTAATTTTTTAAATCAATATTACATAAATGTAAAGATACATATAAATTTAAATAAAAACCCGTTTCACTATTAACATTTAATTTCAAAATTTTAATATAATTTATTTTTTAAAAATCGAATAATAATCGAAGTGTTAAATCATTTACTTCAGTTTACATCTTTAAAAATGCATAAGTTGTTGACCATTCTTTCAAAATTTTAATATAAATTATTTTTTTAAACATTAAATAATGATCGAAGTGTTAACTCATTCAATTCAGTCTACTTCTTCTAATGTCGAACTCTCAACAATGCTCCAATGATTCAATCATTTTTTGAATTAATAAAATAACATAATACAACAAGTGGACCCATCACCTATTTTAATAGTACATGCTATTCATATCTCTCCCATATTTGCCAAAATAAAAAGATATACTAAGCTTCCCATCCACATACACAATGTTCAGAACTATTCCTGTAACCAGTCTAAAAAGGGCCACTGAATATAAAGAAACAAAACTTACAGAATTTATTACCGTATCAAAAATCTTCTTCATAAGACGATACTAAAAACATAGAAAATGCAATATGGCACGGCCATTCAATAGAGCGCCCTCCTATCACCTCTAATTTTATCGATTTGAAGATCGATGCACCATGTCCTTCTGCTAGATTAGAGAAAATTCCACGGCTTACATATATCACAACAGGTAGTTTGTGTCTCACATCGATATAGGCCATGTTTTGCATTGTTTCCATTAGATTAACTCAGTTCCGATATGAACTGATTATACCCTTCTATTGATTATTTTCTGGTGTTGGGATTATTTCCGGATCTCTGTGTAGTCATAACGGCATTAACACCGCCATAAGGCTTATAAGTGAGGCTCGGCAACCGCAAGATAATTTATGTGTTAAGTTTTTATCGTATACAGAAAAAGTTGAGTTGCAACAAATAGATATGCTTTCTATCCAGTAACATATTATATAAAACTTTTTAAATATATCAAGGATTTAAGAACATTTTATTCTATTCCAGTTTTCAAAATTTTAGTGTTTAAAATGGATTTTAGTGTTTATTCTATTATTATGTTGTTCTTTTTAGATTATGGTATATGGAGAGAATTAGTGTCTTTACTCTCCTGGTTATGTTTGCAGGGAAAAAATATGTCCTGTAAATAAATGGCATCTTATTTTTCCTTTGTTGAAGACTCTATAGAGCCCTCCCCCATGGAGTGTGCGGGTTACGAGCAGTATGTGCATCTCCCCGAGCTCAGTGCCATGTGGAAATTCAAGGAATGGCCTGGTTGGTCTAGAGAGGGGTTGGTAAAGGCTGCCTTACAGTCATTGGAGATTACTTTTCGGTTTGTTCCGTCTGTCCTCTGTGACACAAGGACTTACATTGACAAAGAGGAATGGAAGAGAAGGCTTGA
Source organism: Pinus tabuliformis (assembly GCA_031772625.1). Lineage (NCBI taxonomy): Eukaryota > Viridiplantae > Streptophyta > Pinopsida > Pinales > Pinaceae > Pinus > Pinus tabuliformis. Next base: position 1,123,140,226 of record CM062815.1, on the reverse strand, counting down.
ATCCTTAATTAGTTCCCAGATTGAGTTGATTTCAATGATTTGTGAAAATGACAAGCAGGTTCCCACTCTTCAGTTGTCAGTAAGTAGTGGTATTCTTGCTAGGAAAGTTTTCCACGAGGTATGGCAGAGACCTGGTGCTTTACCTGTGGTTAGCAGAACAAGTGAAGAGAGCTTACTTCCTCGTTTGGGTAGATGGAAAAGCGCTGAAGCTATGGTTTCTAGAATATGGCTTGCCATTGAAGGCCATATGCAGAGGACTCCCTTCACTTTAGGTCTGGGGGAACCAAATATGTCAGGTAAGCCTCTTCTTGAATATGATAGAATCTGCAAGCCAAGATATTTGCACTCTTTAAAACAACATAAACAGTTCCATAATCTAGAAGATGCCAAACTTTGCAATGTCCTCCAGATCTTTGAGGCCTGGGTATTTGTAGGCCAAGAATTGTTGCAGAGAGTATATGAAAGAATAGACTCTGGGGATTTCGTAGGAGCATCCAAAGACTGTTGGATGGTTGAAAGGATGTGGAACATGCTCACAGAAATTGTGAACTTGCTTCTAGTGATGGACCCTGATGATTTCCTTTGCCTTAAACACCAGTTGGCAATTAGCAGCACTAGTACGCTTGCAGGCGCATATTGCCTTCGGTCTGCCCCCCTTAGAGACCTTACAAATGCATGCAAGGAACTAAGGCATCTGGTGCCCAAAGTCATCGGTGTTGAGGCTGATCCAAAGGGTGGACCAAGGCTCCAGGAGGCACTTATGCATTTGTTTCATTCACATGGACTGCGCTCACATGACACTTCAGGTGCTTACCATGTTGCAACAATACATGTTCTGTTGGCCTTCCAGGCAATAGAAGCCGCGGTGAAAAGGTTTTTCTTCTCATATCAACAGCTGGTAGTAACAACCATGGGTAGCACTGAAATGAATGGTCCATCATATCTAGGTGCTTGTGATGCCCTACGTCAGATATATTTTGAACCACCTTATTTCCCTAGTGTGGATGGTGCAAAGACATTTTTGGGTTACTTTTGGCACTAAAAGTTACAACTATGGTGGATGGTACACTGGAAGATCTACAGACAAATCAAGTGAAGTTTACAAGAGAAAGAACAGTGCCTTCAATTTTTCAATGTATTACCCCAAATTCATACATACACTTTTTACATTGATAGTTTTGAATACTATACATAGAATTATATTGGATATAGGATTAGACTAATTTTTGTTCATCCCCATCAGTAGGAGCAATCAATAGAACAGTGCTAGAAATTTGAACAATTTTTTTCCCCTCTACAACATGGATAGGATACTAAGGATTCATAGTGTGCAATTCCTCCTTTGTTAAATACTGTAAAAGATTGTCCAAAATTAAAAAGGTAATTATTAAAATTATTAAATTTTACGAGTTGTTTCTTTTTATAATTTTATAATTCTTTACCTAAATTCTATGATGAGTTTAACGATATTTATATAATTCATTATATAAAAAGATTGTAAGAAAAAAATAAATTATATTAATAAAATTATAAAAAAGAACTATAAGTTTTATATGGCCATGATTGTAAAAAAAAATTGCATTTCCTGCATTTTCATGATAGCTATTATCAAGTTAGATAATAGGAATTACAAGGATTGAGAAATAATGCAAAATCATGATAATGTTATGGAATTCAATAAGAGAGATTTATTTCTGATAGACTATTACAAAAAAATTTGACACTGTTTTGGTAATGGTTAAATAAATTTTTACTCTAGAGATAAATACAGAGAAATTTTAACCTTAATTAAAAACCTGTTAATTTCAATATCAAGCCTTCCTACAATTATCTAAGGCTACCTAAAATTTAAATTTAATATGCTTCATAAAATTCAAGTTTCAATACCTCCGCGAATATACTGACGTAGCTCAACTAGATTTGTGGATGCCACTTCATAAACGCAACAATGGTATTGGAAAATATTATGTCATCCTTCTAAATAAATACTTTTTCTTTTATATGGCACCTTTTAAAACGAGGATACCGAACGCCCCAGCAATGGAATTCGAACAAACATAAGACATATTTCTTTTGTTTGTTTTAGTTGTAAATGGCACACTTGTTTTTAGCACTTGGTATATATATGTAAATATAAATATATATGTGTGTGTGTGTTGGGGGGGCGTGTTTATATCTGTTTGATATAAGTCTAAGTGAAACAAAAATTTAGTAAAAAAAAAATTATAAACAATATCTTAACCATATATCTCATCATCAACTAATCTAAATTATAAATTAACTATAATATCTAATCCCTCTTTTTTATTTTCCAAGAGCCGCCCATCCCAGCTAAAGTATAATATTACTTCCAGTTTCTGAAAAGGAATGCTTGCTTGGTAAATCAATTTAATGTGCAGGGTGTTTCAAAGAAAGTTGCAAATATGGTTGTAAGTGTTAATGTACACGGTTATAGTTGAGACCAAAGGTAAAGCGCCCCAACTTTCATCCCAACCCAACTAAATTATAATATAGGTGCAGTTGTTGAAAAGGAGTACTGTCCTAAAAAATGAGTCCTCAAATATGAGTTTAATGACCATGGTATTGGAGGGAAGGTAGTAGATATGCCTATAAGGGTTAATGTACATAGTTATAATTGTGGGTGAAGATAATAATTAATTTATTTTATTTTTGGCCTAAAATTTAATGATTTTTGTTTTTTTATAAGATTGTAGGTTTTTTATTAAATTATATTCAAAATTTTTATAATGCAATTTTTTATTGGGTAAATTATATTTTTGAATGTATAAATAAATTTTGTTCTTCAATACTAATTTGTTTTAGTGAGATTGTAAATTTTAGTCAAATTATTTATAGTATAGTATCATTTATAAAATACGTTGTTCTTTAATCATATAAGTTTAAATTTAGAACATTGATAATGCATATTGCTTATAATCATTCTCTCTCCTAATATCTATAATTTGGCTTAACAATTATCATTTTCTTGCAGATTGACACACGATTTGCTCGCTTGTGCAGAGCCTAACCCCACGGTTTACAGAGAACAAAAACAATCATTGTAATTTTTCTTTAGTGGGTGACTGGCAAACTTTAGTGAATTGCCTTCACCTCTGCAATTTTTTTCCATATAGTTCGGATTGTTTTAATAATCAATATTAGTAGGGCAATTACTTAGCCTTTACTTTAAAATTTTTACATTTCACACATAGCTTAATTAAGGGGAAAAGTAAGTGGCCATAATCCAAGTAAAATTGCTTTGATTTTCATAGATTTGTTAAAATTGATTTTTGATAACATAGTTTTATATGTTTTCTTAGTATAGGAAAAATATAAAAATTCTTTTGGAAAAAGTTTGCTTTAAGTAGTGTTTGGAGTTTTTGAAAGAGAAAGGAAATTTTCGTGAGATAATTAGTGGTCATGAGTTGTATGCGTCGGAAAAGATAAAGAGATTGTTTCTTTGATTGTCTTTGCTACGAAAGTTGTCATTTTATAAATTTTGCATTCTCTCAACTCTCTTAGTTAGGATATTCATTGAAAAAGGCAAAATAGTTTAAATCATCCTAGGTGCATTTTTTAGTGGATTTGAGTCGAGTCTACACACCATTCAGTTTCATTTACACTACCTTTTGACTTAAAGAACAACCATAAAATTAACGCTTAAAGTAAAATTGACGTAGTAACTTTTTATTTACTAGGGCTCTGAAACACCAATATAGATCAGGCTAGTGTCTTGGAGTAGGAGAGTAATTAACTCTCCAAGACAGTAAAACCAAACAAGTAGCTCATCTTGTGGTAGGATAAATCCAATTGTTACAATTACGCTCTGGGAAAGCTCCTCTTAAAGGAGAAGCACGAGATCGTGTCCGAACCAGTGAGGGGATCAATCCTCCTTCATTGGGAACGACGCCAGATATACACGTACTACAAACGGTAAACCTCGGATTATTGTCGAGGAGCCTGGGGTCACTTGTCGGTAAACCTTGGATTATTGTCAAGGAGCCGGCAAGGGGATTGAGCTTGCTACTCTGCCCTTGCGTGTGTATCGGATCGTAGACTGTTCCCCCAGGTGTATTTGTTGCTATTGGTGACCTTAGTGACCATAATCTTTAGGGCTCTACCCGAGGTGACGGTGGAGGGAAGATCCCACTGTACCTGGAACAGACGTCGGCTAGACTCACTTGGATTTTCTGGGGGGTTCACTTCACTCGAGACGGTTAAAAGTGGAGGAACTTGGTCCAGTCTATTCATTAAGCAGGTTGCCGGGGTAACTGTTTCACCCACCACTTCTGCACTGAATTCGACGACGTTGGATTTCATCACCAACTAGTGTTTTCGGTCTAGAAGGTTACTGTTTGCGTATGGTTTGACGCCCTAGATTCTTTAGGCGTCTGATTCAAATTTGTTTGGTTCTTTAGAGACTTTAGGTGGTTTGATTTGAGTTTCTACTTTGTCTGCGTGTGCAGTAGTTTAAAAGTTTTTAACTGTGGCTGAATTACCGAGACAGTCCCCTACCAGTCGGGGCAAGTCTCCTGAAGTTGTCACCGTGGCCGATTTGTTGAGGAGGTCTCGTAGACTTCGAGGCCAACCTCCCGAAGAGGTCCCGAGTCATTTTGAAGGTTGGAAAGTCCTTGTAAATCCTAGTGGCAGTAGAGTAGGTTCACCTGAAGAAGGAGGTTCACCTGAAGAAGGACAGTCTTCAGTGGTAGTTCATCCGGATTACCAAGGTTTAGAAACATGTTATAATCCTGAAGCTGTTGCAGTTTCAGAGCTTACTGGTAGTTTTTCATCTGCTAGTGATATAGGCGAAGAACCTGACGTATCTGAACCTGTTACTCCTACTTCTAGTGTTCCGGATTCACCAAGGGTAGAAAGAGTTATCACCGAAAATCTTCCTTCTGGTTTGATTGCTATTGCACTAGTCATCCTTCTATAACTTTCCAACATATGCTGGAGTAAACAGATTGTAATTTGGGTAATTTTTCTAACTGCAAATAGGAACGTACTTGTGTATTGGCAGGGTGGCTATGAGGTCCCTAGAAGTGATGAATTTGAATTTTTATTGGTTTTATATATAGTATTAGGTTTTCTCTCATGTTTTCTGTGAATGACATGGGTGAATTTTATCCTACACCCACTAGGTTATCGATATGTAATTTCGGTAATTTTGATTTCAAAAGATATTTTAAAGAAATGCAATGATTTCATTTGTGTATTCAATAAACACAAGATTTTATAATTGAGTAAAATATTCGCCATGCCTGGTGAGAGATTCGCCAAAAAATTATATATACATATTATATTATTGATAAAATGGCCTTCCATTTTTCCTATATAACATGGAGATTCGCCCATTTATTATATATATAAATTTAGGAGGGGTTCTTAAAATTTTCTCTGTACATGGTTAGTCTAAACTTGTCAGAGATATTTAAGCTTATTAATATCTTACTTATCATACAATGTCATCTAAGATCCCCTGAATATTACTTAATCCCAAAGTGGTACGCTATGCATTGATCAAGACCATAATATTTACTCAAACTAAATTATTTTCAATGCAATTCGTACAGGTATTTTAAGAATGAGTAAGTGGGGGAAGATTAACGAGTTGGAAGTTGAAGACCCAGAAGATATGATACAATTTTCAGCAGAAGACTTAACATGGACAGAGATTGGGGGGGACCAAGTTGCGGTGATTCCATATTGTCGACTTGATGATTTCATAAGTGGAGAGGAATCAAATGAAAGTGCACCCACTCGATTTCTTCTTAAGAAACATCGAAGTAGAGGAATAGAGGATATCACACGCACCAATTACTCAACATACCTGGAGTACAGTGTGTGAGTCTCTATATGCTTTTTCAAGATACGTATAATTTTTTCAATATGCATAAATATTATATCTAATTTGTAGTAATTTTTTTACGTACAGTTATTGGTGTTCATATGGCCCGGAGTCAACAAGGATAATTAGGAGTGCATCATCAGATCCAAAGACAAACCGCAATCGACATGAAAGTATTAAAGTTGGTTGCCAATGTCACTTCTTTGTGCGACGACTTCAAATGAGACCAGATGATGCTGTAATAACATATACTGCATGTAGACATATTGATAAATCCAATGTTATTTGTCATGGGACAGATGCAATCGGTAGGCCCATGAGATTCAATTATGCACCACATTTAAGTTGGAATATGCGATCTAGTGTCCAACATTTCGTTAAAAGAGGTTTTAATGTTACAATGATATGGGACAAGTTCATCTCTGATGTGAAGGATGGATCTGGTGAGTTATACACAGGAATATCTCGAGATACATTCATGAAAAGAAAAGATATAAGTAACATTTACAATGATATCATAAGGCTAGAGTATGCTAAAGATCAAAGTGATCCAAAAAGTGTAGAGTGCTGGTATAAGGAAAACCCAGAGAGTTTTTTCTTCTACCAAAAACAAGATCTTGTTGAAAATATCCCTTTTATCATAGGCATACAAACAAAGTGGATGTGTTCAATGATGCTGAAATACTCTCACAATAATATTATCTCAATGGATTCAACCTTTAGTACAAATAAGTACGGGGTGAGTACATATTTATCCTAAATCCGATTTATTTATTTAACCTCATATATATGCATGTATCTTATATAAATATAATTATGCACATTTTTTGTAATGCAGTATCAACTTTACACCTTAATGGTTTTCGACGAGCATCACAATGGGGTTCCAATAGCGTGGGTGATATCATCACGCAATACTATAGCTGATCTTTCTAAATGGATGTTGGCCTTACTTGCAATTGGAAACAAAGAGCGACCAGATTGGCATGTTCTCGCCTTCATCACAGATGATGCTACTGCAGAAATTGAAGCATTGAGGTGATGTGTTTATTATTTTTACAAGAGGCATAAAAAATATTGTTAATGTATAATCTCACTAAAAATTATGTTATTGCAGGTCTACGATCAAGTGCAAAGTATTATTATGTGTGTGGCATGTTCGTCGTGCATGGTTGAAAAATGTTGGAAACAAGGTCCAAGGGAGGGAAAACCAAATAAGCATTTTTCGTGATTTAGGAGATATCATGCACATGTGTAAAGATGATGCATCTGTGAAAAAGAAAGTTGAAAGCTTATTTGAAGAATTCAGTGAACAAAAAAGATTTTTGGAATATTTTAGAAATACTTGGTTAGCCAACAATAAAATATGTAAGCTTCTTATTGGTGGTTTTAATGACTCTATGTTTCATGTTATATGTATACTTATTAATATATAACTAATAAATTTCTTTCTACAGATATGTGGGCAAAAGCATACAGAGATTTTCCACATTCAAATCAAGATACGAACAATGCCATTGAATCTTACCATAGGTATATCAAGGAAAGGTACCTATGTGAGAAGAACAATGCATGCCACAGAAGGGTTGATTGGTTAATCTATGTTTTGTTGACAAAGGTTGTATTATATTACAATCATATGCACCGTTTAAAAGAAGCTGGTTTTGTACGACCTAGAAAAATACAGGAACAATTGAATTCATCCAAGTGTAGAGCTAAGAAAATCCCAAATGAAGATTGTGTGCCTGATGAAAAGAGTAATGACTATTGGGTTCGTAGCCAAAATAAGGATACTCGTGACATTTGGTACAATGTCATATATAAGGGTTCTAATCTACACTTCTGCAATTGCAATTGGGCCTTGAATGGAAATATCTGTAAACATGTATTGAAAGTTGAGATGTTAGTGAGTAACACTATTTTGGGTGAAAATGTAGCACGTGGTGTCACTGATCCCAGGACAGAAAGGCCTAGAATTTTATTTGATTTGAATGAAACACCTATATTGGGCCCAGAAATCCAAACAGAGCTTTCGCCATGCTTTGATTCTCCTACCAATCTGAATTATCATAATGAAACAAGCATTGATAATTTAGAGAATTTCTCATACAATGTTGAATCAACCAATGTACGACAAGATAGTGCATTCTCTGAACATGATGAGATGAAACGTGTTAACTCATCAACCCTTGAGAAATTGAGATCCATAATACCTACAAATTTGGAACAGGCATATGCATTGAACAACTTGGTAGACAAAGCATGTCAAGAATACAACAAAATGTTTTTCAATACTATAACTCCATCCAAGATCACTACTAAGAGAAAACACAGTTTCTTGAGTCCAGTAAATAAAAAGAGGCGATGTGGTCGCAAGTCAAAATCAGGGACAGATAATCTACAATTTGAAAGGGTTGGACGAGTTCATGCAAGGAAAAAAAGAATGGATGAACAATTGGGGTCAGCTTCTCAAAAACAAAGAAATGTGGACCACGCGCCTGAGATAATACAAGATTCTATTATACCCAATATTGGTATGGAAATTTCATGCTATGCATTGTTTTATGTTAAATGCGATATATTAGCATGTTCAACACATTTGCATGACTATATGAACTATTTTTATTGTTACAGCTGAGGGACCCACATCTCACAACATTCCAAGTTGTCGAATTCGTTTATTTGATGAACATGCTATTGAAAAAAGATCTAGCATTGGGAACACGGCTTCAGCCATTAACACCCCAATATCCTCCCCAAGGGTGCTCCCCCCTATTGCTGAACCAATTAGGATGTATCATCGCCCACACCCACCACCTTTTTCCTCCATAAATTCTTCCATGCCTATAACCACCTCTGTAATACCTTCCCAATGCTCACCCCTACCCTTCAGTCATCAACCATTCTCATTTTTTCAATCGTCCACCCTTAACATTCCAATTTCCCCCCCTAGGTTAATCCCCCGGCCTACAGTGATTCCCACTATCGTACAACCGGTGGGGGTGTATTGTCGCCCACACCCACTACCTTTTCCCTATTTCACATCCACCATGCCTTTATCTAGCACCCCTGAACCATGCCTATATTTGTCACCAAGTGCTCCGCCATCTACCCAGGAAGGGCTGTCTTCTCCATTGCCTCAAAACCTCACGGTGAGAACGAGTATTTGATCAAAATATCATCGTGAATTAATGAAATTGATTATATTCCTTTCAATTTTTACAACTAATTGATTATTGTAATTTTTTGCAGAGATATCAATTTGGAAATCCACCTGGGAGTGCCAAGAGGGACGAGGGTGACTTATAGATCCATACTTTAGATCGATCATGATGTTGTTTTTCCATTATGTCATTTATGGGCATGAGATTCCATTATTTATGTTGGAAATGATGTTCTATTTTGTAAAAAAGAAACATGTATAGTTGGACCTATTTTGAATAAAAATACATAAATTTATACTTGTGTTGATGACAACATCTTCATTGAATTTTAAATCGTTATGTGGATGCGATGTTATATTCTATCAATGTTACATTACTTTTGATGAATAGTTGTAATAGATTTTTCGTTTATTATTTACAAATTATCAAGTTTATAAGTTAAGTTACTTATATATTTATATCTTATTTGATGTTTAAAATGTAATCTTAAGACTTATACCTCGCACCTCAAGATTAATCTGTCTAAAAATACATAAGCCTTTCTAACTTGATACTAGATTTTTCGTTTATTATTTACAAATTATCAAGTTTATAAGTTAAGTTACTTATATATTTATATCTTATTTGATGTTTAAAATGTAATCTTAAGACTTATACCTCGCACCTCAAGATTAATCTGTCTAAAAATACATAAGCCTTTCTAACTTGATACTAGATAAAAAACAATAACCACACATTACAATCCAATATCACTTTAAAAATATTCTTACAAAGTCTCTTAACAAATATGTAACCATAGATATTTTTATCATAAGCTACCATACAATAACGACTCTTAAGTATACACAAAATATATATCGAAAAAAATATGACAGCTTAAATATATTTTCACATCCTCGACCCTAGAATATTCATTTATTTCTTTACATATGAATTATAGTTTATGGTTTATGTTCATATTCCATAGATTTTACATGTGAGAATCAACCCATTTAATAAACATATACTTGTTATTTAACCTCTTTAACCTTTATTGAAACTGTGCATATACGGAAACTGGGCATATACGGAATATGTGCGCATATACGGAAACTGGGCATATATGGAAGATATGCGCGTGTCTTGTCTATGCATAGTTTCCGTCTATGCCCAGTTTCCGTACATGCGCACATCTTCCGTATATGCCCAGTTTCCGTACATGCGCACATCTTCCGTATATGCCCAGTTTCTGTATATGCGCACATCTTCCGTATATGCCCAGTTTCTGTATATGCGCACATCTTCCGTATATGCCCAGTTTCCGTAAATGCGCACATCTTCCGTATATGCACAGTTTCCGTATATGCGCACATCTTCCGTATATGCCCAGTTTCCGTATATGCGCACATCTTCCGTATATGCCCAATTTCCGTATATGCACACATCTTCCGTATATGCCCAGTTTCCGTATATGCACACATCACTCGTATATGCCCAGTTTCCGTATATGCGCACATCTTCCGTATATGCCCAGTTTCCGTAAATGGAATTTGTACACATCTTCGGAAGATGTGCGCATATACGGAAACTGGGCATATACGGAGGATGTGTGCATATACAAAAACTGTGCATATACGGAAACTGGGCATATACGGAAGATGTGTGCATATACGGAAACTGGGCATATACGGAAGATGTGTGCATATACGGAAGATGTGCGCATATACGGAAACTGGGCATATACGGAAGATGTGCGTATATACAGAAACTGTGCATATACGGAAACTGGGCATATATGGAAGATGTGTGCATATACGGAAGATGTGCGCATATACGGAAACTAGGCATATACGGAAGATGTGCGCATATACGGAAACTGGGCATATACGGAAGATGTGCGCATATACGGAAACTGGGCATATACGGAAGATGTGTGCATATACGGAAACTGGGCATATACGGAAGATGTGTGCATATACGGAAATTGGGCATATACGGAAGATGTGCGCATATACGGAAACTGTGCATATACGCAAGATGTGTGCATATACGGAAGATGTGCGCATATACGGAAACTGTGTATATACGGAAACTGGGCATATACGGAAGATGTGTGCATATACAAAAAATGCGCATATACGGAAACTGGGCATCTACGGAAGATGTGTGCATATACGGAAACTGGGCATCTACGGAAGATGTGCGCATATACAGAAACTGGGCATATACGGAAGATGTGCGCATATACAGAAACTGTGCATATACGGAAGATGTGCGCATATACGGAAACTGTGCATATACGGAAACTGGGCATATACGGAAGATGTGCGCATATACGGAAACTGGGCATATACGGAAGATGTGCGCATATACGGAAACTGGGCATATACGGAAGATGTGTGCATATACGGAAACTGTGCATATACGGAAGATGTGCGCATATACGGAAACTGGGCATATACGGAAGATGTGCGCATATACGGAAACTGTGCATATACGGAAACTGGGCATATACGGAAGATGTGTGCATATACGGAAGATGTGCGCATATACGGAAACTGGGCATATACGGAAGATGTGTGCATATACGGAAACTGGGCATATACGGAAGATGTGCGCATATACAGAAACTGGGCATATACGGAAGATGTGTGCATATACGGAAACTGGGCATATACGGAAGATGTGCGCATATACAAAACTGGCATATACGGAAACTGGCATATACGGAAGATGTGCGCATATACGGAAACTGCGCATATACGGAAACTGGGCATATACGGAAGATGTGCGCATATACGGAAACTGGGCATATACGGAAGATGTGCGCATATACGGAAACTGTGCATATACGGAAACTGGGCATATACGGAAGATGTGTGTATATACAAAAACTGCGCATATACGGAAACTGGGCATATACGGAAGATGTGCGCATATACGGAAACTGGGCATATACGGAAGATGTGCGCATATACGGAAACTGGCATATACGGAAGATGTGCGCATATACGGAAACTGGGCATATACGGAAGATGTGCGCATATACGGAAACTGGGCATATACGGAAGATGTGCGCATATACGGAAACTGTGCATATACAAAAACTGCGCATATACGGAAACTGGGCATATACGGAAGATGTGTGCATATACGGAAACTGGGCATATACGGAAGATGTGCGCATATACGGAAACTGTGCATATACGGAAACTGGGCATATACGGAAGATGTGCGCATATACGGAAACTGGGCATATACGGAAGATGTGCGCATATACGGAAACTGGGCATATACGGAAACTGGGCATATACGGAAGATGTGTGCATATACGGAAACTGGGCATATACGGAAGATGTGTGCATATACGGAAACTGGGCATATACGGAAGATGTGCGCATATACGGAAACTGGGCATATACGGAAGATGTGTGCATATACGGAAACTGGGCATATACGGAAACTGTGCGCATATACAAAAACTAGGCATATACGGAAACTGGGCAAATACGGAAGATGTGCGCATATACGGAAACTGTGCATATACGGAAACTGGGCATATACGGAAGATGTGTGCATATACAAAAACTGCGCATATACGGAAACTGGGCATATACGGAAGATGTGCGCATATACGGAAACTGGGCATATACGGAAGATGTGCGCATATACGGAAACTGGGCATATACGGAAGATGTGCATATACGGAAGATGTGTGCATATACGGAAGATGTGCGCATATACGGAAACTGGGCATATACGGAAGATGTGGGCATATACGGAAACTGGGCATATACGGAAACTGGGCATATACGGAAGATGTGCGCATATACGGAAATTGGGCATATACGGAAGATGTGTGCATATACGGAAACTGGGCATATACGGAAACTGGGCATATACGGAAGATGTGTGCATATACGGAAACTGGGCATATACGGAAGATGTGCGCATATACGGAAACTGGGCATATACGGAAGATGTGTGCATATACGGAAGATGTGCGCATATACGGAAACTGTGCATATACGGAAACTGGGCATATACGGAAGATGTGCGCATATACGAAAACTGGGCAAATACGGAAGATGTGCGCATATACGGAAACTGTGCATATACGGAAACTGGGCATATACGGAAGATGTGTGCATATACAAAAACTGCGCATATGCGGAAACTGGGCATATACGGAAGATGTGTGCATATACGGAAACTGGGCATATACGGAAGATGTGCGCATATACGGAAACTGGCATATACGGAAGATGTGGCATATACGGAAATGTGGTCATATACGGAAACTGGGCATATACGGAAGATGTGCGCATATACGGAAACTGGGCATATACGGAAGATGTGCGCATATACGGAAACTGTGCATATACGGAAGATGTGGCATATACGGAAGATGTGTGCATATACGGAAACTGTGCATATACGGAAACTGGGCATATACGGAAGATGTGCGCATATACGGAAACTGGGCATATACGGAAGATGTGCGCATATACGGAAACTGGGCATATACGGAGATGTGCGCATATACGAAAGATGTGCATATACGGAAACTGGGCATATACGGAAGATGTGCGCATATACGGAAACTGGGCATATACGGAAGATGTGTGCATATACGGAAGATGTGCGCATATACGGAAACTGGGCATATACGGAAGATGTGTGCATATACGGAAACTGGGCATATACGGAAGATGTGCGCATATACGGAAACTATGCATATACGCAAGATGTGTGCATATACGGAAGATGTGCGCATATACGGAAACTGTGCATATACGGAAACTGGGCATATACGGAAGATGTGCGCATATACGGAAACTGGGCATATACGGAAGATGTGCGCATATACGGAAACTGGGCATATACGGAAGATGTGCGCATATACGGAAACTGGGCATATACGGAAGATGTGTGCATATACGGAAACTGGGCATATACGGAAGATGTGCGCATATACGGAAACTGGGCATATACGGAAGATGTGCGCATATACGGAAACTGTGCATATACGGAAACTGGGCATATACGGAAGATGTGCGCATATACAAAAACTGGGCATATACGGAAACTGGGCATATACGGAAGATGTGTGCATATACGGAAACTGGGCATATACGGAAGATGTGTGCATATACGGAAACTGGGCATATACGGAAGATGTGTGCATATACGGAAACTGGGCATATACGGAAGATGTGCGCATATACGGAAGATGTGCGCATATACAGAAACTGTGCATATACGGAAACTGGATATATACGGAAACTGTGCGCATATACAAAAACTGCGCATATACGGAAACTGGGCATATACGGAAGATGTGCGCATATACGGAAACTGGGCATATACGGAAGATGTGTGCATATACGGAAACTGGGCATATACGGAAGATGTGTGCATATACGGAAACTGGGCATATATGGAAGATGTGCGCATATACAGAAACTGTGCATATACGGAAACTGGATATATACGGAAACTGTGCGCATATACAAAAACTGCGCATATACGGAAACTGGGCATATACGGAAGATGTGCGCATATACGGAAACTGGGCAAATACGGAAGATGTGCGCATATACGGAAACTGTGCATATACGGAAACTGGGCATATACGGAAGATGTGTGCATATACAAAAACTGCGCATATACGGAAACTGGGCATATACGGAAGATGTGTGCATATACGGAAACTGGGCATATACGAAAGATGTGCGCATATACGGAAACTGGGCATATACGGAAGATGTGCGCATATACGGAAACTGGGCTAGATGATCAATTTTTTGGTGATAACACTCCATTTGTTGTGTTGATGCTAACTATGAAACAATAATTCTGATGACCTTATAGATATAGTTAATAAAAATCTTTGGCAACAAGAATAAGGGGATTATAATTGTGTATATTATATATATATTTCATATCACAATCTAAATCCACACTTTTCATGACTATTTGTGAGCGGAAATGCAAGTAGAAATCATTGAGGAAAGCCATGAATCGGATTGTTTGAGCTTTTTCAACTTGAACATTCTCTATAAGAAAATTTATCTTCTTTGTTACAACTATATTTTGCATTTATGTGGGATGGAATTACTAATCATATGATTCCTAGTATGTGCATTGAGCAATATTTACTCTTATCACCATATTAAGCATCTTCAATATAATAGGATACTGAGTTATTTGTCCTCGTTACTGATGGTCATCTTAAAACCTCTTATCCATTAAAGTTAAGTGCAATTGGTCATACACAAACAAAATTTGAAAAAGGTAGGAAAAGGACCCCATATAGCATGAGCTGCTCTTTTTCCCTCAAGATTTAGAGGCAAGGATCTATTAGGAGAGTGATGTATAAAAGTAAGTTTATGATTAGATATTTTGTATATCGATTCATATTTTCAACAATAATATTTATTTTTAATCATTTGATATTTCTTATAAATAGATTTTTATTACATAAGACCTCAAATAGATCATTGCCATGTTTAGTATTTTAATTAGTGTAATAAATCCTCACTACCCATTGAATCAATTTGGAGTACAAGTTACGGATTTAGTATCCCTCTTTCATCTAAATCGATAGGGTGTTCCCCTTAACTCGTATCATCCTTCTATTAGTAAAAATAAAATATAATTACACATTTAAATACCGTTTTGAACATGGATTTGTCCACGTTTTTAAGACTTTTAAGTCATTCCTACTTGTGGAGCAAGTTCTTCAAACCATTTTTTTTTCTTTCTTATATTTTTTATTATTAGTATTTGGTGTAATGGTATTTCTCACATGTGATACACTTCTTCTTATTGGTGTTATTTAATGACAACAATGTTGGTGAAATCTAGTTGTGTCATCTACTCTCATAATCATGTTACAATTATTAATGGTAAACAAAAATACATCCACACCTTATCATAGAATAAGTATTTGACGTAATGCATTAAAAGTATATTTTTATACATAATGGACTAAAAGTATTTTTTTTATATGGTATCATCATGATAATTTCATTGAAGTGATCCACAACTAAGATAAGATAGTCATTATCCCTATTAATGGTCAACAAACATCCAATAAATATATTAAAATTAATTCCCACGGTTTTCTCATTAATAAAACTCCAAGAAATTTTCACAATTTTTAAATTATTGAATTAAATGTTATTCAGAGAAAACAATATTTGAAAAATGTGGTTACCATTTGTGTCATCTATGAAAATAAGAAATATATTTATAGTATGGTATTCTTCTCCACCCCAAAGTTTCCTAATATTTTATTTGTTTGAAATTTATTCACCAAGAATGTAAATTTAACATATAACTTGTAAATGAGAAAAAAAATCTAATTGATCATGGCTAGGGATGATATATTTTTCCAAATTTACCAGAAAGTGCATTGATCTCCATCCATATGAAGTGGTTCCTTGTGGAGGCAAATTAGCCATGAGAAACAAGCATGTACTTCATAGGTAATCAAACTTAGATACAAAGGAAAATCACACACTACTTTAACCACCCATGCTAGACCCCATTGACCATGTTTGATATTTTTGAGAATGGTGTTCCTCATGCAATAGTGGTAATATGTGAAATCTTGAAGTAGCACAAACAGAATTCAACTTTAACAAAATGTTTTTTTTTTTCTAGGTTGTCTTATAGTTATTCATGTTTTGTTGTTATCATAAAATTCCATAGAATTTGTATATGCATATAAAGTATAGACACAATTAAGCTTATTTGAAAACATTTAAACCATAGTGTTAAATTGCAAAACCATCATCAATTCAATTGATAGTCACCATGATAGGAGATCAGTGTCATTATTTGTGCTTTCCTTTTGGTAATTAATCATGATGTTTAATTTATACTAACAAATAAGTGATTGACTTCACGTAACATTCATCATAATGCTATTCTATGTTTGTGGAATTTCAAGGTGCTTATTATCATTGTGAACAATAGTTTATTTCTTGAGTAAATATTGTAGTGAATGTTCACTACTTAAACCAATATATACATATGTTGGTGATGGATCTTGAACATTTAATTAATACCACCCATATGGCATGTTTATAAGAATCCATCTCAATCTCAAATGCTAGATGAATATCATGTGAGATGAGAATCATGGTAGTCTTATGAAATGACACATTTGGAAGAGCACCTCCTTGATAGAGGTCAATGTGGTTCTCCAACTTATAGGGTAGAAGACTTTGCCTATGTTTCCCTATGATAGAGTTTAGAAATAAATCAAGCCAATAATAAGAAAAAGAAGTCTCATTCAAAATAAATTTAAATGTGCATTGTAAAACCTATTATATGGGGTGTTAAAAAAGTAGGAAAAAGAAAAAAAGGAAAAAGATATGAATAAAAATTAAAATTCATTTGGATAAACATTTTTAGAATAATAATTAGCACCATGTAACATTTCATTAGCTTGAAATGCATTTGTTTTGGAGATAGAAACCATATAAAATTCAAAACAGTTAACCATTTAAAGTAATTCACTAACCACTTAACTAACTTAGGGATACCAAATTTCCATATGTATCTTATTTATTATAATACATTACATTTTTTTATAAAAAATAAAAAATGTTTCATGTGATACTCAATGTAAACTAGCTAATATACCATTTAAGAACATTGCTTGAATCATAAATATTTTGATAATAATCGATTTATATGATAAATATTTTTATATAGATAATGTAATTTTTTTAAAATAAAAATTTATTTTTAAATACATTTTCTTAAAATATTTCCAAAATAACCCATTTACTTATAGAATTTATTTTACAATTCAAAATAAAAATAAAATAATACCTATATAAATATGAATAAAAAATATCATTACCCTTTCAACTATTAAAATTGTTTGTATATAACCCATTTACTTATAGAATTTATTTTACAATTCAAAATAAAAATAAAATAATACCTATATAAATATGAATAAAAAATATCATTACCCTTTCAACTATTAAAATTGTTTGTATATATACATAATACATTTCACAATACTGGCCATATAAAATTCAAAACAGTTAACCATTTAAAGTAATTCACTAACCACTTAACTAACTTAGGGATACCAAATTTCCATATGTATCTTATTTATTATAATACATTACATTTTTTTTATAAAAAAAAAAAATGTTTCATGCTATACTCAATGTAAACTAGCTAATATACCATTTAAGAACATTGCTTGAATCATAAATATTTTGATAATAATCGATTTATATGATAAATATTTTTATATAAATAATGTAATTTTTTTCAAATAGAAATTTATTTTTAAATACATTTTCTTAAAATATTTCCAAAATAACCCATTTACTTATAGAATTTATTTTACAATTCAAAATAAAAATAAAATAATACCTATATAAATATGAATAAAAAATATCATTACCCTTTCAACTATTAAAATTGTTTGTATATATACATAATACATTTCACAATACTGGCCACAATTACAAAAGAATAACTTGAATGAGAAAAAAAAACTTGAACCCAAATTAAAAAGATGATTATCAACTCTCGCAATAATATTTTAAAATCACTTTATTAAAATCGTTTACAAAATAGAAAATATTAAAATTGTGCTGGGTTCATATCACTCGTTTACCGAAATCTAATTTTTTTTGGGAATTTAACAACAATGTTGACAACTCTGTCAAATGGAGTGAATGAAATATCAAATAAATCTATCTAATAAGCAAATTCAAAGACGAAGGTTGGTCAAACAAATCCACATATTAAGAAAATTCAATGACAAGCTTGTTCGCCAGAGTATATTTGCAAATATTCAACGTTGATTTCAAAGATTTGACAGCGAGGATATTTCTTTCACAAATTGCAATTGCTATATCAAGTAAATACATATATTATGTAAATTCAATAACAAGGTAAATTTAACATTTATTTCTAAGATTCAAGCTTGTAACTTCCTCCAATCACAACTTGCTGGAATGTTTAGCCTTCAAAGTAGCAAGCCTAGTGGGTTTAGTGAGAGCAATGCTAGTTGAGCATATATGCTCTATGTATTGTTTGCGTGACTTGAACCCACGTGCTTTCAAGTCCTTTGGCGTGATTTTGGTCCTTTTAACCATAGCATCAACATTTATCTTTTTTGTTTTCTGTGGAAATTAAAACATTATCAATAAATATCAAAATCCACATAGATATAATGAAAATATGCGGACCATGTAACGAATATGAAAAGACAATGCATTGACTAGCTATCAACAAATATCAAAATCTATATAGATATAATGAGAATATGGGGAACATGTAACGAATATGAAAAGAAAATGCATTAACTAGTCATAAAAATATATGTCAATGTTATTATGAGCTAAGATATGTAGTATATAACTTACCTCTCTTAATTTATCTTGAAGTCTAGGTGAATGCCGCAATGGTTGAGGAGAATGTGATTTTTGGTGAGTATCATGTCCACCATCATACATGTGCAAAGGTGTTTTGGGAAATGTATATTCATTACTCTGAACATTAGATTATACATAGATATAAGTATGAATCAAATAAAATTAAATGTAAAAATATGCTAAATTTACAAGAGTATAAATAGCTTACCTTGCATTGTGACATTGGACGTGAAGATGGTTCTAGCATTTGAACCATTTCATTTCCATTCTTCTTAAGACTTCGACAAGGGGTTTTCATTGATTGTGATGGTTCCAAAGGGAACACCTGCACCATAAATAAGAAATAACACACACACACATAATCAAAACAAATCAAGGATAACGATATATAATACAAAACATCCATTTCTCATCCCATCATTATGGTAAAACATAACAATTTATATATTAATGTTTTTAGTGGAATAGGTTATATGGATTAAAAACTTACTGGCCCAATAACCCCTTGAAAACCTTGAAATCTAGGTGAGCGGCGTAATAGTTGGTGGCTTGAACTTGGGGAATTTTGTTGATTAGGCTACGCATATCAATAACAATGAGTATAATAAATATAAATATTATTTAATGTTAAAATGTCTAAAAAATTAATATACGCAAAAAAATGGACTCAACTGTGTTGTCATTGTCTTGATTAGTTTCATCAAAGTTTAATATATAGTTGTGCCCATCTAATCTTTCTTCCCCCACATCATCAGGAACCTCAGTCCTTGCTTTCTCTTTTAAAGCAATGTCTATGCGCTTCATTGTCTCCATACGTCTACGAGGTAGACTTTGATCCCAACGTTGAATTTTTTCACAAATCCTTTGCTTTGAAGTATCATTAAGCTGATCAAATGTAACAACTGACTGTGAAAACAAGTTTCAATGAATTTAGTCCACAACAATAAATTAATACTAATAAAAAACATATACAGATAAATACTAATAAATACTTACAGCTGAAAGAATTTCATCATTGACAATATTAATAAAAAAGCATATACAAATAAATACTAATAAATACTTACAGCTGAAAGAATTTCTTCATTAACAAATCTTTTATATGCTTGTTGTCGTGCACGACATAGCCTTGCATCTAAATCATATTGTATTTTGGCATTTTGCCTTTTTACTACACTTGTAGATTTAACCGCCCATATAGCATTTGCATCTCTTACTCGACCTCTTTGACGTGGAGGAATTGGTGGGAGATTGTGGTTGGTAGCCCGATGATGATTAAGGCCAGATAGCTTAGATCGACTCAAGTTTCCCGCACAATCACCAACAAGACAAATGAACAATTGCTTGGTGCCTTTGATAGTTACCTCCCATTCATGTCTATTGTCCTCCATTTTCTTACTTCCTTATAATGAATATGTAAACAATATTGTTGTTAAAAACATCATAAAAACACTTTAAAATAAAAATCAATATTCATATATATTTTTTTGTGGTTACCATAACTATCAACTTTTAAATAAAACTGAAATATTTCCAAGATTTCATGGATAAAATTGAAGTAAACCCATTATTCTCATTTTTACCCCTAAATAAATATGAGATCTACCTTCAAAATAAAAATATAAACATGACACATAATTTGAACAAATTTTATTTTCGAAGAATAATGGATAAACTGAAAATAATGGGGAACTGAACTGATTTGATAACAGTTACGACAGGTTAGTTAAAATTTGAAATATGCAAATTATATCACTGAAACATGGAATGTTAAGAACTATCAAATTTGAAAATTAAGATTCTAAGAGGTCCCAAATTTCCATGAGAATAATTACCCTAAAGAAGACAAAAAAACATCCGAAAATTAAAATTACATGAACTTTTTTTTTTTTTTTGAGATAATTAAATAAAACTGAAATATTTCCAGGGGATAAACGAGTTATCAGCGGATACTCTAATTATCACCACGTGTTGTGCGAATTATTAGGGAGGATATGCAGATCATATCCGAGTTTTCTGGGTTTTACCGAAATTAATTTATATATATTTAAATTGAGAACGCTCCGATTTACCCAAGTTCGATTCTCATGGCGTTCTGGTTCGGCCGCCTTAAAATCATGTTCGAAAATAAATTGCTGAAGCGCCACGTACAGCGGGAGATCGTACCATTCCAAGCTTGCTTTAAAAATACAATGGGGAGTGCTAAATAACAACAGCATGTTACTGTGACTGCCTGATGTTATGCATTTTTAAAGATGTAAACTGAAGTAAATGATTTAACACTTCGATTATTATTCGATTTTTAAAAAATAAATTATATTAAAATTTTGAAATTAAATGTTAATAGTGAAACGGGTTTTTATTTAAATTTATATGTATCTTTACATTTATGTAATATTGATTTAAAAAATTAATATTATTAATAGAAAAATATTTTAAGAATTCCAATAAAAATATTTAAAATAGTTCAAATTAAAAAGGAACAGAGAAATTATGTTCATTATATAACAATAGTTCAAATATAGGAAACTTAGGGTCTGTATACCAAATTTAGAGTTCATAGACACTAAAAATATTACATGTTAAGTAAAGTATTAAAAGAAATGTTTTAAAACAAGAACACATATTGCAGAGCTAAACAACTCGGAATTTGGTTTTCAAATAGAGAGAATTCACATCCATACAGGAGATGAAACCAAGAGTTGGAAGTCTTGGTTTTCAGGTAGAGGGAATTCACATCCATACAGGAGATGAAACCAAGAGTTGGAAGTCCCCGGCCTGGTAAATGAAATACGTAAGTTGAAAATAAAACCTCAAACTACTGGAATATACCTGAAAGAGAGTTTGTTTTGATAGACTTGTATTTGCGCCTATAAGAATCAAAGCATCTGGTATGTGAAATTAATATTGAGAACTATAAGAATCAAAGCATATGGTATAAGAATCAAAGCATATTATGCGCATCAGACTCGTCATCAAATTTGACATCACAGAGAACTACATCGAGATTTTGGAAGTCCCCGGCCTGGTAAATGAAATACGTAAGTTGAAAATAAAACCTCAAGAACACATATTGCAGAGCTAAACAACTCGGAATTTGGTTTTCAAATAGAGAGAATTCACATCCATACAGGAGATGAAACCAAGAGTTGGAAGTCTTGGTTTTCAGGTAGAGGGAATTCACCTCCATACAGGAGATGAAACCAAGAGTTGGAAGTCCCCGGCCTGGTAAATGAAATACGTAAGTTGAAAATAAAACCTCAAACTACTGGAATATACTTGAAAGAGAGTTTGTTTTGATAGACTTGTATTTGCGCCTATAAGAATCAAAGCATATGGTATGTGAAATTAATATTGAGAACTATAAGAATCAAAGCATATGGTATAAGAATCAAAGCATATTATGCGCATCAGACTCGTCATCAAATTTGACATCACAGAGAACTACATCGAGATTTCACTTTAAACCTCAAACAGAAGCATAGAAAGTATAAAATCTTAGCTCTATGTACAGAAGACTACTCGAACAAAACCATCAGATTTTAAACAAATCATTTTCAGCTTTGGCGAATGCCTATGAACAGTACTAGCGTTACCCGTGATCACCAATCTCTGTTCGCCGCTGCAGAGCCGTGTTCTTCTTCGCTGGTTGCAGGGGCTGCTCTGCCGTGTTCTTCTTCGCGGGTCTGAAATCTCGATAGCGTATGGAGTTTATGGATCCCGGCACCGGTAATTGCGTGGGTTGAAATCTCGATAGCGTATGGAGTTTATGGATCCCGGCACCGTTAATGCGCGGGTTGAGTTGGTAAACTACGGAGGCGGCGGCAGAGTTTAAGTCCATTAATGGATAGGTTGGTGAACTGATTATGTCCTCAAACCGGAGGCGGGCAGGGACACCGGCGCCGGACGCGGGCAGGAACGGGCATTGCCGCAGCTGAGTGATGAGATGTGCATCCATGCATGCGATGGGCTCTCCGGGTGACGGCAATCTGGTGCATTAATGATGCTATAGTCCATGAAATAGCACTTGCCATGTCATGACACGCCTAGGGTAAATTAAAATGATTACACAGTAAAAGAGTGAAAGGAGTAAACCAATTATAAGTCAAAAATATAAAATTTAAATATTTAAGAAAAAAAAAACTAATTTCATTTGAAATGTGAACTTTATATAATGTATTTTAATTTTTGGTCAAAGCAAAAATTAATAGATAGTAAATGTTATATCTATGCTGGCTTGCGGCAGGATAAATAAATATATTTTTTACAATATATTATGAAGAAATGGGTAATTTTTATGATTAATATAAAGTTAACCTATAGAATATTAAACCTTTCAGCCTTTTTGATTTGGTAATTTTGTGAATTTTAAATTGAGTATAACCAAGGTTTTAAGCCTTGGATTAGACACAACGATAATTTTTAATACTAGTTTGGCAAGACAAACCTTTAACAAGAGTATTGAGCAGGAAAATGGTCCTAATCGCTTGAGAAACTTTATGACCAATCCTTTAAATAAAGAAAATCAATTTGGCAAGTATTGTGGTCTAAATGATAATACTTCTTTGAAAAATTATTGGAACTTCCTAATCACAAGGAAAGCTCAAATGTCATCACTTAGAAAGGAAATTAATCAACTTATTATGAGCATCTCATCTCTATAAGAGGTGTAATGAATCTTCAGATTAAAGTTACCTAGACAGTTTCAAGTGTAACTATATTTATGGAGATGATAACTGATATTCAACCTGCCATGAATAGGACTAAAGATGAAATGTCTAGCCTTGTTTAACAATAATTACCAGCCCATTAAACAGTTTCAAGTGTAACTATATTTATGGAGATGATTATTGATACTCAATCTGCCATGAATAGGACTAAAGATGAAATGTCTAGCCTTGTTTAACAATAATCACTCTTCTTCAAGCAGCTTTGATCTAAATGCGCCTCTACCCCCCTATGAAATTTTGAATGTTTTCTACGATACATAGTAGTATAGACTATTTCGAAAGTTGGAATTTTGTGGAAGCCAATTTTACATGGTTGATGATGTCTCTTAGAATATTAGTGGAATTAGCCTTTTTTTTTTTTCGTATTTGTTGCGCTCTTCGAGCATAATTTTATTAATAGAAATTTCTTGTTTTGATAAAAAAAAATATGAAGTTAATATGGAATATTTGGAAAAAAAATATTAATAATTTTTTTTTTATTTTAACGTTGATTGTAGATTGATGATTAGTTTAAGTAATTAATCTAAAAATGATATTTAATATATTGCAATGTAAAATTTTATCAATGTTATAATTAGCATAATTATATAAATTGAATGGGTGGTAAATGTCAATAGGCATTAAAATACTTATTTCATGATACATTTTACATTGTTGAGATCAAAAAAATCATAAAAACTAAGTAAATTATAACTTTATTATTATTAGTATTATTATTACATTTACAAAAAAAACTAATATTTGAGTTAAACATTACATTAAAAAAAAGTCACAAGATTCTTAACTATGGTGATTCCTACCATGTAAAATAGGCTTTGTTACAATACTTACTAATACCACATACCTAAAAACTCATAACTCATTTTCATATGACACATGTTCATATAACATTTTTTTAATTAATTAATTTAATTTAAATGGGTAGAATTGGAATAACTATTTTTGAGATAAATCTTAACTTTTGATGTATGACTACCATTAAGAATATTCTAAAATATTTTATGGAGGTTACCATCCACGTAATAATTATTGATAATTAAATTAAAATTCTGAAACCCTATTTTAAAATAGATACACCTATATCCTTAATAAAAGAGTGAATGAAACCTTCTAATTGAATGGTTTATAAGGTACAATACTTGCTAAAATTTCGCTAACCAGACAGTAAGTTAAGCAAATTTTATTGTGAGGAAAATTAAGAACTTGAGCTAAAAAAATTAGCATGAGTGACCTCTAAATAAATTTTGATTAGATAATAATTAATACTATACAATTAATTTCACTAATTATAACCTCATTTTTTTCCATATAATTTAAATCCTTATAATGCAATTCATTCCTTAATTTTTAAATAAATTAAGATAATAAGCTAAACATTAAGATGAACCTTCAAACATATGCTAAATTAAAATGATGCTAAATTAAAATGAGTCTTCATACATATGTTGATTTTTCAAATATTATCTTACATAACCATACATATGCTAAATTAAGATAAATCTTCATACATATGTTGATTTTTCAAATACTATCTTAAATAACAAATTAGATTTAGAACTGATTAAACAAAAGTCCTTCAACCTTTACGAGAGTGAAGGCTTTCTTTGGACCACTGTATGTGGAAGATTGTTTCATCTTCAATTATGTTGATATACTATTTTAATTTAAATATATTTATAAATAAATGATAGCTAGGTTAAGAATATATATATATATGTTTATTATTTAATTTTTTATAAATATTATTATTTTAATATATGAAAATGGAGATAAGAACAAATATTAAAAAATATGGAAATTTTGTTTTTAATTAAAAGTTTTTAAGATTATATATATGGCATTGTTTTTTAATAGGAAATTTTGAGAAATTTAGATTGGTTGGTTAAAAGGGAATCCAATCAAATTTAAAAATAAAAAAAAGGTTTATATATATATATGGGTTTTCAAGGCCAGGAATGATCTATAACACCTTTTAGTATTCACCAAGTTTTACTTACATATAACACTTTTTAGTATTCACCAAATTTTACTTACATATAGAATATCATGAATAACTTATCATATACGTAATTAATCATCAAATGTTAAGATCACCATCATAAAGTGAAGTAATGTTAGAAAAGGAATAGAAAATCTCATAAATAAATGATTATCAGTGTAACTTGTTAACATAGTGCATTCTGTTGCAGAGTTGCATCATTACATTGTTCAATTAATGAGAGCTTATTAATAACACATTGAATGATGTAATTTCCAACGTCATGCAAGGTAACAAAATCATTAATATAACCAAATAAAAAACACATAATTGAACATTGATATACCCTAGAAACCCCAAAGGGAAAAAGCAACAAACATTTATTTTATTAAATGTTTCGTTAGGGATTTCACTCCTCACTCAATGGAAACCAGGGAATCCATCCCTTGTCCATTTTTGAAATTTTACAAAGAATCACAATTTTTAGTTCAAATATAATTAACTAGAGACCATTGTATTGATTCAACATGATGTCACATTTCTCAACATTTACCCCATGGTTCCTCAAGTATAATGTGTTCATGGAATGGTTGTTTCCTGTACTAGTTTTTCCCTTGTAAACTACATTTGATGATCCTTCACTCAGCATGAATCAATAGTCAAACATAATGACCTCATTCCCTGCCATAGTGTTATTTATAATCCATCTTTTGGTTGTTGTAAAAGGGATATATTAGAATTAACAATCCATACTTCGTATAAGTCCCGATTCTTTCTTGCAATCGCTATCATCAACAATTCTAGCATCATGATTATGTAAAATATCCATTTATCAAAACCCAAATAATTAATCTCTACTAGTTATCACTAATAATCTTCTATGTGTTATACATCTTTTCATGTTTCACTTTCTTGCACATGCATAATAACATTAAAAATCATCTTTACTTTTTAAAATTTCACACATCTCCAAGTGCAAGACCACTTCCTTGCTCATGCATAAATAACATTAAAAGTTATCTTTAATCTTTTACGTTTACATGCATCATCAAGTGCAAAACCACTTCCTTGCACACACAGAAATAAAAATGCATAAAGAGTATCGAAGCATGTCTCTTTATCCACACTTCATATTCATTAAATAAATGCATACAATTATAAAAACATGTCTATTTATCCATATTTTGCATGCATTATAACAAAGGAAACAATTACATTCTACCTATGCACCCAAGAATGAGGTAATATTTTTCAAAGAGAATCACCATAGTCAATTCTATCTCTTCGCACATGAAGGTAATTTTGTTTTTCAAAGAAAAAAACCACATTTAATAATATCTCTGCATACACTAATAATGTGTTCTTTTTAGGAACAGGTCACCATAACCATTACTACCTTTGTGTACAAGAGCAACAAAATATTTTCCAAAAGAAAATCATCACAACTACACATATTCTTTTCTAAAGAAAACCAACACAACTACTATTACCTCTGTTCATAAGAACACATATTCTTTTCAAAATAAAATGACCACAACTACAATTAGCTTTGCGCATAAGACAAGATATTCTTTTCCAAAAGAAAATCACCACAATTACACATATCCTTAAAAGAAAAAGCAACATAGTTAACTCTTTTGTGCGCACAAAAGAAATGGAATATTTTCAAAAAAATCACCACAAACCAACATAGTTAACTCTTTTATGCACAGTGAATGGTGTGGGAGTAACAATGAGGTCAAATGTTAATTTTGTAATGGACATGACTAGGTGTCGAGATAGGAGTGGAGGAGAGCGTGCAGGAAGAGCTAGTGGGAAAGGAGGAGAAGGCTGGCGGATTCCAGTGGGGCTATAAGGCGGTAATTGGTATCATCGGGGGGGGGGGGGTGTGAAATGTAGGGGAGCATACACATAGCCATGGGACCTGATGGGGAATACCACCTTTTCAGACACCCCCCCCCCCCCCCAACGGTAAAGCTAGGATGGAGAGGGGGGGCGGAAAAGGATATGAGTCATTGATCAAGATCAGTGGGGAATCCCGAAGCTCTGATAACAATGACGATTAACCATATACGAAAAAATAAATTCGTCCATATGCGCTTTCATTTGTTTTCTTTCGAACTTAGGATAAAGGTTATGAATAAAACATATAAAAGCACTTTATCCCATTGCGCCCTTTTGCCTTTTTACCATGTCACTAAAACTTTGGATAAAATGGCATATAAGCATATTTTTTTTTATTTTCTCAAGGTTTTGACCTTTTTTGAAAATAATTTACAACCTGGAATATTACTTACAACATCTAAAATATAATAATGGTCAGCTATAATCAAGCAATCCTATAAAAATTATAGGACCCTAATAGGCGATTCATGATGTAGAGTGTCAATATCACATATCGGCGATTGCAGGCGCAAAGGGGTGGCACACAAGAACTTAGCCATGGAAATCGTTGATCTTCGATATCGCAAATCAGGCATATTGGTAGGACCAGGCTTATCGACAATTAACAAGCCTCAGGAGTTCATCGCAATTGGCGAATCGACGGATCAGTGGGGTTACCACTCTAAAAACCTTACAACTCGTGATTTTGTGATAATAGTGTAAAGCACTGAAAAGGCCAAGAAATGGATTAACAAAGAAAAGCAAGGGAAAAACAAGGGACAGACGAGCCTTTTTCTCTCTCCTCCATGGGGCCTCGTGGCGGAATATCATTGGTCATTATGAATCCACACGGAAGTTAACGTCATCCTGACGTGGCAGTACAGAGGACATGTGGCATGCAGATTCGAAATTTTTAGGGTTCCCGCAGGGGCATTTCCTGGTGACATGTGTCACTACTCATAGGGTCACACGTGGCAGTGATGACATCACCCATCACAAATCACATATCGGCGATCGCACAATTCAAGGCCATCCCCCACCATAGTCCCTCCAGGATTGTGATTGCGATATGCGGGGGATCCTCCCAGATGCGATATTTTATTTGTCATATCATATGAAGACTTTGCGTCCAGACAATCAGCCTGTGCTATGAAAAGAGATGAAGGGGTCTATCGCTCTCGACTTGCGATTGTGATATGTGAAGACCCTCCCGAATGTGATATATTATGTGTTATACCTTTTGAGGATTTCATGTCTGGAAAATCGACCAACACTTTGAAAGGAGGTAAAGAGGCTCCCTCTCCTTTGTTGCAATTGTGATACCCCAGGTGGGCCTAGTCCTACAGATCAGCGATCGCAGGTGTCAAGGGGTGTTATCCAAGGCAAGTGCTATAAACCTCCGGTGTGCATGGTTATACTTAAAAAATGAAAAAGCTCCTCAGCCAAGAGTTTAAAGGCCTTAGCGCCCAAGGGCGAAGCACCTGGTTCAAACCCCCAGTCATATGAAGGAAATTACGGAAAGGGGCTGAAGTAAAGGGGTTAAAGTAGATCAGAAGGTCCCTCCCTGTAAAAACTGATTTAAGAGGAAAGGTCCTATTGCCATAAGGCCTCGAGCACATGGTACAAATTTTTAAAGACGGATGGATCGGTAGCTGAAAGCATTGAATGAAGTAGTGGCGCAACGGTAAACCAGTAAAGGGGGCTCAAGAAGACTTAATGGCACAACATGGTGCTCCACTCCTATACATAGTAAAGGATTGTCGGGAGGGGCTCCATTTCTACTCTACGACAAAAACTCACATTCGACCCACTCCCTACTCTGCAGAACGAGCTACTTAAGAAGTTAAGACGAAAGCGACAGGTGAACTGGCCAGCACATCATGGTAAAGACGTGGTTTGATTAGGGGGGCCTTCACAGGAGCATCAGAGGGATACCTCCTCCATCATCATTTATTTTTCTTGATTTCTGTATATTATGTAATTTCTTTTCATTTCCAAGAAGGGACCAGATCCCGATTGTAATCATTTTGGGCAACAGGGCCTTGCACATCGAGACAGCTAGTCTAGCAGATAGCTGGAGCTTTGGCGAAGATATTTTTATAACTGAAACCTAAGCTCCCCCTCTTCTTATGAATAGGGGGAAGAAAGACTTAACATATGTTCCGAAATTCTTCACCTACGGGTCAGGATTTATGCGATTCCACTTTGGTTCTATTTTCTTATTCGTGGGGGACTTGACTGATGTTGTGTTGAATGTTATGGACTGGTTATTTGGATCCTCTAAGTATTAATGAAACTTTCCTGGTGATTCCAAGCATGATCAATGTGAAGAATGTTTCCTCTTGGTCATTTCATTTGTGTTTTCCCTTCTCTGAAATAGTGTAATGAAGCTTTTGGTCTCCCTCTGATTCATGGATTTATCTAGGCTTCTAAATAGAGAACAATACCTGCGTTATATTACAGATTTACTTGTGTTATTCAATAGCCTAGAATACATGTAGTAATTGCATATTTATTTATGTTATTGGATTAACCTATAGTACCTGTGTGAGCCCAGATTTACTCATGTTATTTGGCACTAATGATACCCATGTTATATCTGGCTTGAAACCTTAACTAGCACTCCGTTATTTCTACCATTTCACCTCCTCCCTCTTCCATATTTATGTTGGAACATGGTTGCTGAGGATTCTGTTTGTTTACAGCCCTACGCATCTATTTCTCTCCTTTCTCTCTTCCTCTCCACCTCTACTACAACTTCAGTATTAAGTTGTCTCATTATTGTGTGTTGACCACCAAAAGAAGAAATTTATCTTTGAGATTGCCTCAATATACCCCACACATTTAGATCCATGTGCTGGCTTGATTCTACCTTAATGAAGGGCTATTGAACCAAGTCTCCTTTATTCCTTTTTAATTACGTGACAATTGGAGTGTTGCACAAACCCCCT
Source organism: Pinus tabuliformis (assembly GCA_031772625.1). Taxonomy (NCBI): domain Eukaryota; kingdom Viridiplantae; phylum Streptophyta; class Pinopsida; order Pinales; family Pinaceae; genus Pinus; species Pinus tabuliformis. The sequence goes on along the minus strand of CM062815.1, from coordinate 1,123,109,271 downwards.
CATAGATAATCTTCCATGCACTCTTCTATTTAAGATGTCCTAGGCATTGGTCTACAATCAATCCAAAGGCTGTCTCTAGGAGGCTTTCTATGTCCCTTGAAGCATTCATGCTGCAGGTGCTAGAAAAAGCCACAACATACACAAAGCTATTTATGAGAAGGAAATGTTGGCAATACTACATGCAATTAATAAATGGTGACCTTACCTAATGGGAAGACACTTCAAGGTAAAAACAGATCATGATAGTCTTAAATACCTTTTAGAACAAATATTATCTTTAGAAGAGCAACAAAAATGGGTCATAAAGATGTTGGGTTATGACTTTGAAATCATCTACAAAAAAGGGAATCAAAATGTTGTTGCACATGCACTCTCAAGAAAGGATGAGGATGTGGAAGCATTGCTTTGTGTCAATTTTATTATCCAACCTAATTGGATAAATGAAGCAAGGATGAATGGAACAATGACGAAGAAGTGTGGGCACTCATTCAAAATTTTCAGCAAGATCCGAATACTGTAGAAATTCCCACTGTAGATCAAAATACAAGATCTACTTCTACAACACTTTGTGGAAGCTTAATCGAATTGAGCAAGATCAAGAGGGCACATACAACTAAGAATGAGAAATCAATCACACATAACACAAAATAAATAACTTGGGGAAAGCCTCAGCCTAAAACCCCAATATCTGTATTATCATACAAGTGGAAATCTTGTTCAAGTTACAAAAAGAATCAGCTCTCAAGCTATCCTGCTCTCTCTGCAATCAAACAATGCTGCTCATAGACAGTCAAAGGCTCTCACAACCTTATCCTTTGCCCTCAAAGCCTCATATTTCCTTGCGCAATTTTCCTTGGGGTCCAGTGCTGCCACCTGTGTGAATTGGCCTCTTCACACACTCACTAACCTCTGATCTAACTTCGCAATCCTGAAGGAGATAAATCCTTCTTCATGGATGAGATTCCTTTATAGGAAAAATTCATCCCACTGATAGTACATTGTCCCTCCTCTTATCTCAACTAGGCCTCTGACTGAACTGACATTCATGAGTTATTTATGAGAGAATATTCAATTATCTAAAGTGTAGCAGTTACATGCATGCGGACTAATTGAACTCACATTAATTCAACAAACTGTTTGAATTAATCTAACTGTACTTGACTCAATTAACTGAGCCAACTAATTACAACTCAATATTACAACTCATCCTTATCTCTTTAACTGATGGGTAAATTCCTTCATCAATGGAGAAACTGTTGCATGTCCCCACATAGACTTCATGCTCTCTGCAATCAAACAATGTTGCTCATAGATAGTCAAAGGCTCTCACAACCTTATCCTTTGCCCTCCAAGCCTCCTATTTCCTTGCGCAATTTTCCTTGGGGTCCAGTGCTGCCACCTGTGTGAATTGGCCTCTTCACACACTCACCAACCTCTGATCTAACTTCGCAATCCTGAAGGAGATAAATCCTTCTTCATGGATGAGATTCCTTTATAGGAAAAATTCATCCAACTGATAGTACATTGTCCCTCCTCTTATCTCAACTAGGTCTCTGACTCAACTGACATGCATGAGTTATTTATGAGAGAATATTCAGTTATTTGAAGTGCAACAGTTACATGCATGCGAGCATTAACTAACTGAACTCACATTAATTCAACAAACTGTTTGAATTAATCTAACTGTACTTGACTCAATTAACTGAGCCAACTAATTACAACTCAATATTACAACTCATCCTTATCTCTTTAACTGATGGGTAAATTCCTTAATCAATGGAGAAACTGTTGCATGTCCCCACATAGACTTCATGTTTGATTTTCTACAACTAATTAACTCAAGATGAATTAATTAATTATTTTACAAATAGCTACTAAGATCAAATTCGAATTTTACTTCACAATTTTAGTTCAGGGACTAACTAAAATTGGAATCTAACCCGAAATGCTATTTATAGCAATGATATTTTTAGCACTTCCATTTTTCATTCCTTGTTGCTATGTCCAACACTGGTACCCAAACTACTATTTATAGCAGTGATATTTTTAGCACTTCTACTTTTAGCATTTCTTGTTGCTATTTTCAACCCTCTCAACAAGAAGTCATTCAACTCAAACTCGACCATGAACCTTTGGAATGTTATGCATGCAACACTTCTCCCAAGTGTTATTTCTCCAACAACTCTAGAAACAAAAAAATCTCCCAACTAACCTCCCTATTGGGCTAGAAACATCCTCTGATGTTGAAGCTCCATCTGCCGCTGATAAGTGCTCCCTCTCTAACCTCTGAGCTGCTGCAACACTCCATGAATCTCGCACCGTTGCACACCTCTTTGTGCCATTCTGCACTAGTGTAACACTCCTGTGCCTCTCGCATTGTTGCAACTTGCTAGCTCTGCACTGCCTTGGGACTCTTGCACTGTAGCTCTCTCTGCCGCTCCATCCACATTTGTCTCTAACCACTCAGCTAGTCCTGCTACTCCTCATTGGGGCTCCCGCAGCAAGGTCTAATCAAAGAGGTTGGGTACCTTAATGATCCTGCCCTATTCCAGCCTTCTTGGGACTGTCACTCCACATCACCCCACCTTCGACCTGGAGGTATGGATGCATGTGATCCCTCTGGCCACTTGGCTCAAATTTTCCCCCTACTGGAGGTCTCTGCATGAGTGGATGCCTCCACTCAATCTCCTCTTGGCTTCTCCAGTTGTGGCTGCTCCACAACCTCCTGAAGCTACTTCACCAATTGTGGCTCCCCCACAATTGTCTGAGATTTCTTTTAGCGCTGCATGTTGAGAGGTAATGTACTCTCCCTCTCAACCACCAAGTCTCCATCAGTTGCCTTGCTCCTCAAGGCTTTACATGCATCTTGAACCTCAAGAGCATACAGGTTCTTGACTCATGAACCGATCTGCTTCACCTATCTAGTGGTGATGTGTCGAAGGAAAACCTTTCCCTTACTGAAGACTACATCATAGCCTTTGTCTTCCGGCATTGTGATTGACACCAAATTTCTCCTTAGTCCTGGTACATACTTGACATTGGTCAAGGTAATCCGAGCTCCATGCTCCCTCTGAAAAACAACCATGCCTACACCTGAGACACTATACTTTTCATCATTACCCATCGCTATGAGTATCTGGAGATCTTTCTCCTCCAAGGTACTGAACAAACTCTTGTCGCTGGTCATGTGGAAAGAAGCTCCACTATTAAGAAACCAACCACATCCCACCATGGATGAAACCATGCATGCGAAGAGGGTGAAATCCAACTTGAACTGTGAGGCAAATGGCTCACCTTCAGATCCTTCCTTGGATCCCATCTTGGATTTCTTCAGTGGAAAATTTGTAGCAAAATGGCCTACCTCATGACAATGAAAGCATCACACTTTCAATTTGTCAAACTTCTTCTCACCATGGAAAGAACTGGATTTGGGATGAGAATCCTTCTCCTTCCCTTTCTTTCCCTTACTCGCTAAGGTGAAATTTTCTTCATCCTCCTTGGATGAAGAACCATCTTTGGTGCTTCTTCTTATCTCCTCCTGCATCAGATCCGATCAAATTCATTCCCAATCTGGCAGTTTCTCTCTTCCATTTACCGAGTCTTGGTAGTTATGCCAGCTATTAGGAAGATCGAGGAGAGCAAGACTCACCATGTCATCGTCGGCGGTCGTGATCCATACACTTCCAAGCTCATCCCTGCAGGTGGTGAGCTTGTTCAGATATGTAGAGATCGTGTCGCCCTTTTCACACTTGATTTTCCAAAGCTTGTCTTTCAGTGCCAGCTTCCTCTGTTCATTGTTGTTCTGATATAGATCTTTCAATGTTTTCCACATTGAAAACGGTTTCTCCTTCCCATGGAGGCTCGAGACAATGTGGTCTCGAACTCCCTCTAGGAGGTTTCTCCTCGCTCTAGCCACACATTTCTTCCATTCCGCCAATTCTGTAGTATTAGTCGTTGCGGGCTTGGGGACTTCTTGATCAATGAATTCCTTTAGACCGTTGTCCTCTAATATTGCTTCCATGTGATATAATTTGAGTTGCCATCAAAGGAATACTCGAGTCTTAAACCATTGAATGCCACTGGATAAATTGAGATGTGATAAGAGCTCTATTTCTATATTCAGGAACCTCAAACTTCAAACTTCTCCCTTCTTGTATACTGTTCTCTCCTTTGATCACCTTTGCTCCGATACCATGTAGAAATTCCCATTGTAGATCAACAGATTATGCAATATACTAAAACACAATACAAGATCTACTTCTACAACACTTTGCGAAAGCTTAATCGAATTGAGCAAGATCAAGAGGACACATATAACTGAGAATGAGAAATCAATCACACATAACACAAAAGAAATAACCCAGGGAAAGCCTCAGCCTAAAACCCCAATCTTTGTATATCATACAAGTGGAAATATTGTTCAAGTTACAAAAAGAATCAGCTCTCAAGCTGTCCTGCTCTCTTTGCAATCAAACAATGTTGCTCATAGACAGTCAAAGGCTCTCACAACCTTCTCCTTTGCCCTCAAAGCCTCCTATTTCCTTGCGTAGTTTTCCTTGGGGTCCAGTGCTGCCACCTGTGTGAATTGGCCTCTTCACACACTCACTAACCTCTGATCTAACTTCGCAATCCTGAAGGAGATAAATCTTTCTTCATGGATGAGATTCCTTTATAGGAAAAATTCATCCAACTGATAGTACATTGTCCCTCCTCTGATCTCAACTGGGTCTCTGACTGAACTGACATGCATGAGTTATTTATGAGAGAATATTCAGTTATCTGAAGTGCAGTAGTTACATGAATGCAAGCATTAACTAACTGAACTCACATTAATTCAACAAATTATTTAATTAATCTAACTGGACTTGACTCAGTTAACTGAGCCAACTAATTACAACTCAATATTACAACTCATCCTTATCTCTTTAATTGATGGATAAATTCATCAATCAATGGAGAAATTGTTGCATGTCCCCACATAGACTTCATGTTTGATTTTCTACAACTAATTAACTCAAAATGAATTAATTAATTATTTTACAAATAGCTGCTAAGATCAAATTTGAATTTTACTTCACAATTTTAGTTCAGGGACTAACTAAAATTGGAATCTAACCCGAAATGCTATTTATAGAAATGCTATTTTTAGCACTTCCATTTTTCATTCCTTGTTGCTATGTCCAGCACTAGTACTCGAATTGCTATTTATAGCAGTGCTATTTTTAGCACTTCTATTTTTAGCATTTCTTATTTCTATTTTCAACAAATACATATGATACATTTAGCTGGAAAAATGATTCATTATGGTACAAAGATCGCTTATACCTCTGTAATAATTCCCAACTCAAACAAAAGATTCTTCTGGAATTGCACACCTCTCCCTTATGAGGGCATTCAGGATTTTTAAATACTTACCACAAGGTTAAGAAGGATTTTTTTGGGATGGTCCTAAATTTGATATTCAAAAGTTTTGTAGGTTTTAACCCTGTACAGAAATTACCTGCGTACGAATTCTAAGAACATAAAATAAACAATGTGACAGCATAACACATAAAACACATATACACAGAGATTTTCCCTTGGATCCCAAAACTGGGACTACCAGCTTGATTTTTCATTATGTTCCTTTCAATGTTACATATATATATATATATATATATATATATATATATATATATATACATACATACATACATACATACATATATACACATGCCAAAGCATCCAATACCATGGACCGAAAAACCATCGCGCCCAAAACCATGTGCTAAAACCATAGGTAGGTTCATCCCACCTAATATAGGGTCCAGAAAAAAATTTCCTTGGGGTGCTGCCCCAGACCCCATAGAGGGGGGCTACCTACCCCCGTCAAACCCCCTGTGACCCCCCCGTTGGGAAATCGGTGCAACAAAGGGGGGGCTCCACCCCCCCACTGCGCAATCGGTGCAACAAAGGGGGGGCTCCACCCCCCCACTGCACAATCGACGCAACAAAGGGGGGGCTCCACCCCTCCGCTACGCAATCAGCTCAACAAAGGGGGGGCTCCGCCCCCCCTCTAACTCCCTGGTTAACTAGGGAGGCTAGTCGTGGAAAGAATATAACACCACCCAACACGTTTGTGGTGGAATGTTTGGTTTTCCAACAAAATAAAGTTGAGACAATTAAGACCTCAGGTCTATTACAACCTTTATCCATTCCAAGTCAACATTGGGAGGATGTTTCAATGGATTTTATCACAGATTCACCCACGTCCAAAGGAAAGAGTGTCATTGTGGTGGTAGTTGATAGACTTACCAAGTATGCACACTTTTGTGCATTATCTCATCCATTTAAAGCTAGTACAGTTGCTCCTGCATTTATGGAAACAATTCAAAAGCTACATGGAAACCCAAAGATTATTGTAAGCGACAAAGATCCTATTTTTACTAGAAATTTTGGGATAGAATTATTTTCTTGTCTTGGTACTTAGTTAGCTCATAGTTCATCTTATCATCCTCAATCTAATGGGCAAACTGAGATAGTGAATGGTGGTATAACACTTCCTTCTATATTGAAGCAAAAATGACCCCATTTATGGCACTTTATGGATATCATCCATTGTCCATCACATCATATTTAAGAGAAAATTCTAAGGTTCAAGCAGTGGAAGATCACATCGAGCATCAACAATAAGTTCTCCAACTCTTAAAGGAAAACCTCATTTTGGCGCATAATAGAATGAAACAACAGGCAAATCAACATCGCAGTGAAAGAAGTTTTGATGTAGGTGACTGGGTATTTTTACGACTATAACCATACAAACAAATGTCCCTCAAGCAAGCTAAGAAGGATAATAAATTATCACCAAAGTATTATGGTCCCTACAAGGTGTTGCAAAATATTGGTACTATGGCATACAAATTGGAACTTCCAGCATCTTCCCGAGTGCACCCAGTTTTCCATGTTTCATGCTTAAAGAAGGTTATAGGTGACAAGCTCCCAATTCAAACAATATTTCCAGAACTTGACGAGGAAGGAAAAATCATATTATAACCTAAAGCAGTCACAGAAACAAGAACTCGATAGCTACTGAATCAATCCATTTCAGAGTATCTCATCAAGTGGAAGAACTTACCCGCTGAAGATTCCACTTAGGAGGATGAGAATTTTATACAGAAGCATCCAAAACTACTCAAGCATTGAGGACAACACATTTTTTAAGGAGAGAGGCATGTTAGGTCCCTATAATACTAGTGTATTCCCTTATTATTATTGTCATTGTACTCCTTATTGTTATTTTTGTGCCCATGTTGTCTCCATATTGTTATTATTGTGCCCCATAGAAGTGCTGCCCACTATTGTTATTGTTGTGCCCTTACATTGTTATTGTTATGTCGGCTCTGATTATATTGTGACCCCTTAGACTCCTATATATAGAAAGGAGGTATTGTCATTTGTATCATCCAAGAATTGTTCATTTTATGTAATGTAAAGGAGGTTTCCCCATCAAAGAGGCTACTTTTGAAGTCGTTGATCTATCTCTTTCTTCAATTTTGTGAGTTGGTTGCATAACACCCAACCATTGCGATATTTGTTACACAAACGTGATCGCTTGTAATTTCACATCTTGCCTCTACTATTTCATCCTGAATGTTCTATGGAGTGTGGGTGCGAGGCAAACATGTTGAAGTTTTATCTCTGTTGTGTCGAAGAGCCTCCTAGTTCCTTGTAGTAGGTTGCTCCTTGGCGACTCTGAGATCACTAACGAGGCATTGTAAGCATGCACCAAGAGAACCTCATACTTCCCAAGTGAACAATGAATACATGAGAAGAGGGAGTGAAGGGCCAAGGAGGGGAGAAGCTTACATGACAAGGGTGAGTTGTAGGGATGAGTTGGTGCATAGGATACCTCAGATGGGAAGTGCAGTGGCTGGAGAAATAATTCCAACTTAGAGGTTTGATCTCGCTAAACCCAACTGTAATTGATGAAAGGAGAGGTCAAGAGTTGATACAACAACCAAGAAAAGAGAACACAATGTTGTCGACTCTTAGGGGACACACATGGGTTAAACACTAGAGACAAATGAAACAACAAAGGAGACTGAGTTGCCTATTAAACAAATTTATAGTAGGTTCCATGGAAGTAAAGTTTTGTACTGATATCAAAATGGAAAAACAATAGCCCATGAATGTTAATAATTCACTACACTATAAGCCCCCATACCTTGAAATAACATATGCCTCATGCAAATTTCCACCACTACCTAGAAAGAATGACCACATCTATGAATTATGAGTGTTTCACATGGGAGGGTAGGTTGGGAATGAACCTAGTAGTGGTTATAGATTTTATACCCCCACATCATAAATAGTATAACCTTCCACTAGATTGCAACCATTAAACTAGTACTAATTCTAGTGGGATCTCGCATCAAATAGAGTGAGGTTGCACAATCCTCCGTGCAATCACATAATCATTAATTAATGAAATTTTTGGGGGGCTTAGTCACCCCCTCCGGGGAATTCAATTTATTACTAGCAAGATGCACTCCCATAAAGAAACTAGAAATGATGAATATGCAATCATTAAATAGAAACTTACACAACCAAAAGGGACAAATAGAATCTCTTCAAAATGAGTGTGTTTCTCTTCAACAAATGGTTCAAAATCTGGCTAGAAATCCTACTTTAGTGGCTTCAAATGCTAGAATATCAATTGAGACAATAATGGAGGAGGTTAACGAAGATGAGATTATTTAGCAGTAACAAGAAGATATGAGAATGGTGGTTCTAAACTAGAAATTTCAAACCAACACAAAGAACTAGAAGAAAGTTTATGGCTATCATACTTTTATATAGTACTAATATTTCAATATTTTAGAAAAAAAAATCTTAACCTTAGGTGTTTATTACACAATTTATATTAGTAGCAATTTTCAAAACCCTATGAAAAAAATGTTTTGTTCTTCTAGATAATAAAATCTAAAATTTGAGTAAGTTTTAGTATGTCTTTTTGGATAGCTATTTTATTTTTGTAGTATTTCTATTTTATTTTTATAATATTATAAATATAAATGTGATTGTAAACCACTTTATAATATAAATATATTTATTCATATATACTTGTATGTATATATTTCAATTGATATTTATAATTCAATTTTCCATTAATTATAATGATTAATTAAATTGTCTCGTGAATACTTCTAATCTAGCTTTGATTAAGTATAATAATTTGTTATAAATGTAACCATTGTATAATATCTTTTTTTTTTTGATAAATACTCTAATATTAAACTTTCTTTATCCATTAATTTTTTTTTTTTATTATAGTGATCATTTATAAAAATAATTGAATTTAGAAAGACCACTTAAAAGTAATGTGCAATGATAAAAAATATTATATATATAGAGCTATATAAAATAAAATAAAAATTAACATTAAAATAAATTAAAATAATCAATATTTTATTACAATAATCAACATTATAATATATTAAATCAATATTTAATTAAAAAATAAAATAATAATAAAGATAAAATATATTTAAATTTGTAATATGAAAGTTACAAATTATCTGATAATGTATTGTGAAGTTTAAAGCATAAAGTGCCTTCATAATGGAAAGAAAACCAAACCTTGCAAATATTATTGAAACCTCAGATTACAGGAGTTATGATTGCGGGTTTAGGTCTTTTCCACTAATAACGGGATTAACAATCAGAGGGAATAGAAAAAGGAAAAGAAGTCTTGTTTTTGGAGAATGCTCTTCCCCACTCAAATTTATACCTCATAAATAATAATTCGAAGTGGGCGAGTGGGAATGGAATCTGCACTTTAGTGTCACCATAAATGGAAGAGAATATAATATAATGAAAGGGAATAAAATGGTTATGTGATGCTCACATTTAATAATAAATAATGGATCAATTTTTAATGTTTAATAAGTTTAGTTTTGTTAATATTGACAAAACAAAAGTTATGATTATCAAATCCAAGAAGGATACTTACGCTAATTTTATGTATGACAATAATAATTTGGAGGAAGTGTCTTCCTACAAGTACCTAGGAATTGATATTCATCACAAGCTCAACTAGAACTATAGCATTGAGAAAAGGATTAATGGGGGTGGAAAGCTTATTTTGGCCTTGAAAATAATTGTAAAACGACAAACCTTGTAATGTGGGATAGAAAGAAGTCCCTCTTTGAAACTTTAGTCACTCTGGTTATCTTATATGGATGTGAGGTTTGGGGTTGTAGCATCTCTAGAGAATCCTGGAGAAAGATTGAGCAAATCCAGAAGCGTTTTATAACGTATATCCTCAAAATTAAAAGCAACACACCTTATCCTATTTTCCTTATAGAAGTGGGTCTTTCCCCTATCGAGAGCCTAGTTATGACTAGGCCTCTGTTGTACAAGCACAAACTCAATAACATAGGAGACCATAGACTTCCTAAACTAGCTTTAAATTCTAGCCAAAACCACTTAAGGCTAAAGTGAGGTTGGTATAAAGACACCAGGGCCTGGTTAAACCATTGGGAGATCGATGAGAATGTTGCATTGCAAAAAATTAATAACATTAAAAATATTGTTACTTCTAATTTCAAAGAAAAAATGTGGTGTGAGAAAGATTTAGCAGCTAAAAGAAAATTAAGATATTATAAGGAGGTCATCAACCCCACCCTAGAAGATCAAAAGTATCTCTCTGTTTTAACTAGCTCAAAGAAGAAAAGTATTATAGCCAAGATTAGAACGAACTCTCATGAGCTCCATAGTGAAATGGGTCATTGGGCGGTTCCTAAAACACCATGGATGGAAAGGTTCTGCCATCTCTGTGAGAATATGAACATCGAGGATGAAAATCAATTCCTCTTAGAGTGCCCTGTATACAACCACATTAGATCTCAGTTTCAAAATCTCTGTTGCAATACTAACCTTCCTAACCCTTTACGATATCAAAATTGTAGTAAGCTCGGAAGGCTTCTCTCCAAGCTTTTTGAGCATAGGAATAAAATCTTAAATCAAACTAAATAATTCGTTTCTTTAGGTCTGATAGAGAAAAGTTTGGTCTCAGTGGACGTTAACCATCATCATCATCATTAGTATCCATCAGTTTATTTAATTTAATATTTATATTTATAAATGCTAAAAAGAATTTATAATATATAATAAAAAAATCAATTTTAAAGAATAGAAAAAAAATGATTTAAATATAAAATTGAATGAGTTAGAAGTTTATGAAAAAAGTTTAATTTAATGGGGTAGCTAACATATATATATATGAAATTAGGTACCAATTTTTAGGTTGTAAGAAGAGGCGTGGTGTCTTAAACATTGTGTTATATGGATTAAGTGTGAGGGTAAGAATATAAGATTTTTCCAACAATATGCTTCTCATTGTCGTAGCATTAATATGATTTGAGAAACTAAATCAGAATCGGGTGTAAAGTACACTTGCTTGGAGGATATTCACATGGAGGTGATTAAATATTTTGGTGGGCTTTCCTAGGAGCGGGAAGTAGTGGACATTGGTAATCAATTGGAATGTTCACATAGGTGGATAATCTAGAAAGTGACATGCCGATCACAATGGAGGAAGTTTCTTTTATCCTTAAATATTTCACCAAGGACAAATGCCTTGGGTCGGATGGGTGGACAATTGAGATTTTCACTCATCTTTTGTATATTATGGGCAGTGAATTGTTGCAGATGGCCGAGGAATCAAGATGTAAATGGAAAGTTATGAGTGCAGTTAACACGACTTTCATTGCTCTTATCCCAAAGTCCTCTTCCCCTAATTCTTTTATGGATTTTCAACCTATCTCATTGTGAAACATTACATACAATAAATGATTTCTAAAATTATTGTGAACCAATTGAATGATAAACTATCTACTTATATTTCAATGGAGCAATTTGGTTTCTTGCAGAATCGTCAAATCCCAAGATGTGGGGGCTATTCAATGTATCCACCCGATAAAAACATTTTAAAAAGAGGAATTGTTTTAAAATTGGATCCACACAAGGCCTATGATTGTGTATGCTATAGTTTCCTGCATATGATTCTTTTCAAGATTGAGTTAGCTATTGGAAACATAAATTGTATTATGGCATGTGTATCCGCAGTGGTTATGTTGTTCTGACTAATAGTGTTCCATCAAATTTTTCTAGGGCTATAGGGGTCTTCATTAGGGCTACTCATTATCTGCGTTGTTGTTTTTGCTAGTTATTGATGGCTTGCGTAGAAATATATTGGAGGTAAAAATTGATGGGAGTTTCACAGGTCTTTAGATTATTAGAAACGTTGTTGTTACTCATCTAGTGTTTGTAGATGATGTTCACCTCTTTGGTCAAGTATCCACAAGTCAATGGATGCATCCTTTTCACATCATCTCTAAATTTGGGGATGCTTCAGGTTTATTATTGAACAATCACAAACTTTTACTTATACATGCTTCTAACAAATGAGATATTCTAAAAGAGATTACAAACATCTTTGCTATTGGATCTACAAATCTTGATGAAAGTTTCAAATACCATGCTTTCAAAATGAAGCCAAATAAGTAACGTATCTTGGATTGGCAATGGCTTGCTAACAAATTTGAGTGTTGGTTGTCTCACTCGGTTCACAAATGGCTATCTATAGGCGGAAAATTTATTATGTGTAGTCAATGCTTCATAACATTTAATTTATTGGATGCATTTATACATGATGCCCACACATATCATCCAGAAAATAAAAGCCACCATTGTGAATTTCATTTGGTCTAGGGTAAAGGGTGGGTAAAATTTTCATTCGGGACGGTTGGATAATATTATAAAGTTGAAGGAATATGGTGGATGCAGGTTAAAAGATATCAATATTTTCGGTTTGGCCCTTCTGCCAATTTTCTTTTGGAGAGCCATTTCTGGATGTGGTATTTGGCAGGAGATATTAAAGGAAAAATATATGTACAATATGTCTTTGTTAGAATGGTTTAGGCATGGGCGACTTTCAAAACATAATGGGTCATTTATTTGGAATGGGTTTTTAAAATAAAAAATTAACTATTTGGAAATCTTCAGTGGGAGATTGGGATTGATTTGAAAATGGAGGAGGAGGTCAATTTCCTCTCTCTAAAAACAGGGATCATTCTCCGACGCTTTGTAAGGAAAAATGGGTCTTAACACAAAACAATATTTTTTTCAAAATTTCTCTTCAAGATATGAGTTAGTTTTCACAGGTAAACTTAAGCATAAGCAACACAACATCACATAACTCATACATGCATTCATGAAGAGTAAAACAAAGGATTCGTTGACGGAGTTCACCCCTCCCGGGCTACATCTTTGGGTTTGCCAACATAGCTAGACCGCTACATATATTTAGTGGAAAAAGAGTACATAAAAAGTTTGCTGATAAAACATGTGGCTATTTCCCCTTCAAGGAAATGTTCTCCTGCAAAGAACTCTCACATAAACATCATGACAACCTATAGTCAGTCATGAAAACATCAACAACACAAGGTGTCTCCTACAAAGACCCTGTACTCCATCTGAAAATGAGCATACATGAGCATATAAGCACTTCAATTCCACATTGAAGGACAAATAGAAAACTTTCCTCAACAAGACATAGTGAGAAAAGTATAGAAGAGTTGAACCCTGCAAGTAAAAACTACTGCAGTAAACTTCTAAAGGTAAGAAAACCCCTACAAGGCCTTCTCCATTCTCAAACACCTTCAAGAACTGCTCCAAAACACTGATTGATCCATATACCCATGAACTTGAACCTATAAAATGTTCCTTTATATTTTCTCAAATAAGTAAATAAAGATCGCCATTGGATCCAGAATGTACAAAAACCCCTAGGTAGACTCTTCTTGAGCTCCAAAAGGACAAAAACTCACAAAGATATGGCTCTACAAGCTCTCCATGTAGTTTTGTTGTTATTTGTCCTACAAATCGGACTAACAGTCTAACTGTCCTACAAATTCGCCATGTTTTCGCTAAGGAGGTGATAAATGCTCCCTCCGATGGTGCAATTTTTTGGACAATTAAATTGCCCAATAATGTCTTAGCGCCTGAATTTCAACCTCCCTCTTGGTCATATAACGCATGTGGCCAGGGGACGAGGCTAGCTGCGCCCCTACCACTCCGCACCTTCCGCCACTATGCATGGTCACATTAACAGCCGTGAGGCTAGGGGCTAGGCTAACCACTTGGCCCCACTGGGCTAGCACCTATCCATCCACCGATGGTTCCACGGTGCCCACAGAACTTGGGGCCAATCCCTTAACTTTCACACCCGTTCCTTTGCACATGCAATCTATGCCCACGGTCCATTGGAGTGTGATATGGCTATGGCTAGGGCTCTAACCTAACCCTTCTCTCATCAGCTCTGGATGTCCTCTTTGATCTATCTTGTGTGAAGTCATGTGGCCATGGTCTGGGGCTAGGCCTGAGCCCCTCCATCATTGCACCTGTCGAGGTCACATGGGGTGCCAATGATCAGGGGCCAGGGATTAGTCCCGACCCCTCCCCCCAATGTAACTTTACATAGACTTTAACATAAAGTTGACAGCTATGTATATTAAGAAAAAGTAGTGTGACATAGTGTTAAGACTCGACAGTGTTTTGAGGCACATTGTGTGTTTGATTCCACCTGGGCCACTGGTCGACCAAACAAAATTTTGTTGCACCCTGGAGGTGCCATGTGGCAGCCCATGATTGGGCCACTAAAAACTAATAAAATTCAACTCCAAACTGATGAACTAGGAGATGCCACTTATCAGAACCCGATTGGTTTGTACCTACACAGTCACCCTAGGTGATGTTAGAAGTACGGAAGCCTAGCCAGCTGCTGAGCCAGCAATCCTACTCATTTTTTAGCTGTTGGGCCAAACGATCAGAATGCAATAACTTGAGCATACAATGCCAGATTGAGGTGAAATGAACATTGTTGGATTCTGAACAATGCGCACTTCAAATTGATGCTGGTTTCAATACTTTACGGGAACTTTCTTTTTTGAGCTAAAAGTTGATCACTTGATCACACCTCCCCACTAGGAACCTTTGGACTCCAAAATTTACTTCTCCTAGTAAATAAAATGAGGTTGAAACTCAAAATTACCCAAAAATTCAATCCATATGTTATCTTTTCAATTGGTGCCCTTCAAGCTCCAATCAAGGCACTTCACCTATCTTCTTTGTGAAGACCTACTGTCTTGTTAAGAATCGAGCCAAAAATTATTATCGTTGATGCAGGAACAAAAACACTGATGAGTGGAATCTGAACATTCTATTTATTTTCATCTTTGCATTGCTCAAAACAACTTCATCTTGAATTTCAACCATTGAAGGCAAACTTGACTCCATCATGGAAATCAGAAGCAATATAAACTTGCTTTACCATCCTCAAACTAAGCTTGTACACAAAAGTACATCGCTGCAAAAATTCAATGACATAATTGGCTTTGCCTACAAAAAATATTCATCTTGTACAATCTTAAACAAAGATTCTATTCAGAACATGTTTCATCTTGAATACTTGCATCAGTGAGTACATGACAAACTTGTAGACAAACTTGGATGACAAATTGTACATTCCAAAAGTCCTTACACATATGGACTTATAAACAAGCCAATAACATAACACCAATGAAACATACTTGTTGCACATAGTGACTGTTATTGTTCACTTTACAAAAGTACCCAAACAAGTAAATGTCAACAAGTAATTACAATTTACAAAGCAACTTTACAAACAATCTACCCAATCTCCGCCTCTCCTAGGCTTATGGGTTCCCTTTCTGCATCAACTTTTCCTTGAAGGTTGCTTTAGGATTGTTGTGTGTCCTCTTTGCCACCTCTTGCTTCCCTTGCATTAGGTTGAACAATCTATTTTCCCTTCTTGGAATGAAGCTCTTGGATGTAATTTTCAACATCGTTCATTTCCATGCTCATGCATCTTGCAATGGGTATAAAAGAACTTTCTCTTGCTTGCCAACAAGGAAGTCCTCTCATGTGAAGAAGATTCATCATGCTTGATGCCTAGAATATGATCCATCCTTTTAACCATTACCATGTGTTGCTCACAAATAGCCACATAATGGCCAAATGCATCACAGAAAGTTAAAGGGTACATATTCCACACATAGTCAAAATTACCATCATTTGGAAAACACACATGAGATTTATAACTTCCCCTTGGGCTATAACTTTGATGATGTGGAGTGGACGATGACATGCAAGGTCCTTTCAAGCATTCATCTTGTTTGAGAGGCAAATGAACATTTTCACCACCATCTTGGTGTGACATATCATCCTTGGATGATTGTTGTGCCTAATATCGTTTAGAGCATTCTCCAAACTCCCTTTGACCATATCCAAATCCTTGATACTTTAGTCTCTATTGTACCATGATTGGATTGGTGATCCCTTGGCCATTGATGTCGAGGCCTCGTCCTTCATAACCCATTTTAGAAAAGAAGCTTCATACCAATGCCTTTGGTATGTTTCTCAAATCTTTCAAAAGAGGTGTTATGAACATAAACAGAAGGAATTGTACTTGAAATGCTTATTACCTCCTTGAACTTTCCATTCATCTTTTCAACTTTTGGTGATGATGACGGCATTGCAGGTGACTCTAGCTGCCCACTTTTACCAACTAGCATATGGTCAGAATCTTGGAGATGCTTGAAACATGTAAATGCATCATTTTCCTCATATGGTCTATAACCACTGTGTGAACCATGCCCACATACTGGTTTCATTTTGGAGGTGTCTTTTGCTGTTACAGGAGTGGAGCTTTCAAAAACTTATTCCTCAAGTACAAGCTACAACTGAAGGTGCATATGCCTCTTCTCCTCTTCAGCCATTTCTAGCATTCTTCTCAACTCAATGTTCTCCATACAAATATCCAAATTCATATCCTCTAGCTCTTGGAGACTCTTCTTTTCCAATCTTTCAACTTGGTCAGATGAAGCTCTGATACTAATTGATCTAAAACTGGAGGAGGACATCAATTTTCTCTCTCTAAAAATAGGGATCGTTCTCCGACACTTTGCGATGAAAACTGGGTCTTAACAAAAAACAGGTTTTTTTTCAAAATGTCTCTTCAAGTTATGAGTTAGTTTTCACATCTAAACTTAAGCATAAGCAACACAACATCACATAACTCATACATGCATTCATGAAGAGTAAAAAAAGGAATTGTTGATGAAGTTCACCCCTCCTGGGATATATATCCAGGCCTTCCAACATATCTAGACCGCTCCATATATTCAGTGAAAAAAGAATACATAAAAGTTTGTTGATAAAACATGTGGCTATTTCCCCTTCAAGTAAATGTTCTCCTGCAAAGAATTCTCACATAAACATCATGAAAACCTATAGTTAGTCATGAAAACATCATCAACACAAGGTGTCTCTTACAAAGACCCTATACTCCATATGAAATGAGCATACATGAGCATATAAGAACTTCAATTCCACATTGAAGGACAAATAGAAAACTTTCCTCAACAGGACATAGTGAGAAAAATATAGAAGAGTTGAACGCTGCAAGTAACAACTGTTGTAGTAAACTTCTAAAGGTAAGAAAACCCCTACAAGGCCTTCTCCATGTTCAAACACCTTCAATAACTGCTCCAAAATACTAATTGATGCATACACCCATAAACTTGAACTTGCAAAAAGTTCCTTTAGATGTGCTCAAATCAACAAATAGAGGTCACCATTGGATCCAAAATATACAAAAGCCCCTAGGTAGACTCTTATTGAGCTCCAAAATGAAAAAAAAAAAGATATGGCTCTATAAGCTCTCCATGTAGTTTTCTTGTTATCTATCCTACAAATTAGACTAACAGTCTAATTGTCCTATAAATTCACCCTATTTTCCGCTGTAGAGGCGACAAATTTGCCCTTCGATTGTGCAATTTATTGGATAATGAAATTTCCCAATAACGCTTTAGCGCTTGAATTTCGGCCCCACTCATGGTCATATAGCAGATGTGGCTAGGGGGTTGGGCTAACTACACCCCAACCACTCCGCACCTTCTGTCACTAGGCATGGTCACATTAACGCCCATTAGGTCGGGGGCTAGATTAACCACCTGCCCTCGCCAGGTTAGCACCTACCCATCCGCCGATAGTTCCATGGTGCCCACAGAACCTGGGGCCAATCCCTTAACTTTCATTCCCATTCCTTTGCACCTGCAATCTATGCCCATGGTTCGGTGGAGTGCCATATGGCCACGGCTAGGGATCTAACCCATCCCTTCCCTTGTCAGCTCTGAAAGTCCTTTGAGCTTGGTCTTGTGCGAAGTCATGTGGCCATGGACTGGGGCTAGGCCTGAACCCCTCCGTCGTTGCATCTATCGAGGTCACGTGGGGTGCCAATGAATAGGGGCCAGGGCTTAGCCTCGACCCCTCCACCCAATGAAAATTTACATAGAATTTAACATAAATTCAGAAACTATGTATATTAAGAAACATTAGCACGACATAGTGGTAGCTATATTTAAGCAACATGGGCTAGCTACTCTATATATATATATATATATATATATATATATATATATATATATATATATAAACTAAGCAACATGGGCTAGCTACTATTGAGTTTTGAAATATTTTCTTGAATAACAAATCAAATTTAGTACTTAGATAAAGTGGTTTCCACTTTAATTTTAAAAAGACTAGAGTGAAGGTTTTCTAAGGAAGATTATTTCATTTTTCATCTTCAACGTTGAGTTTGAGATATTGTTGGAAACAATGATAATATTGAGAGGGCGGGTGAATCAATATTCAGACAAATTTTAAACTTTTTATGCCAATTTTCTTTTTTTCTTATTCAAACTTGGCAACCATCAATATAATCAGCAGTAATATGTAAATGGCAGCAATATCAAATCAACATACAAGCACACACCATGAGCACCATACACATGAGACACAAGGATTTACGTGGAAACCCTTACAGGAAAAAACCACCAAAGCTTGTTGTTGTTATTGATGTAAAATAAGAGCACCTACTATATTACATCAATCTATTTTTGTGAGCCACCACTTATAGGAAGCACCGACTCCCTTTAATTGTTTTCTAACACCCACTAGCAGGAAGCACCAACTCCCTCTTTTTGTAGATCTTTTTCCATCTTACCAAAAGCATCATGTGAAGCACCAACTTCACGGATTTTTTACAAGAACCAACAACAATGTAAACTTTGAAACGACAACTGACACTGTTACCCGTTTCGTAAAGATAGCAAAAAAGTGACCTGATTTTGAAAAGGGGTGATGCATAACACACATGTTTTTTTTAGAGCATAGTTTTTGGCACTTAATTTTTTTTTTATGTACATTGCATTTTAGAATGGTAGTGATTTTCACGCTGATTTAAAAAAGTGGTAATTCTGCATTAGACCCTTTTTTTAAAAGACCTATTTTTTGACCTTAAATTTTCTAGTGTATGAAATGTAAATAATTATTTTGTAAATTTAATAATTTTTGAAGTGGTCGTTTTCTTCATATTTTCTTGTTTTCTATTTTAATTTTATTTTTTTTGTAGTGAAGTTTTTATTGTTTTGCATTTTTAAATTAGAAGGTCGATATTTCGAATTTTCGATATTCTACATATTTATACATCCTTAATTAATTTTTCAGTCCACATGAAATAATTGTTTCTGAAAAACAATATTTTTTAATAATAGACATAAAAATAACCATTTTTAACATAAATATAACTAAAAAACTACACGTTTTGATGATTTTTTGCTAGAATTGACATGTCAAAATCACAATTTTTATACGAAAATTTTAACTAAAAATGGTTAAATAATAGTTTTTTTTATGAATTTCATGTCAAAAAAATAATAATAATCATTTTTTTCAAAAAATAATGATTAACTTAAAAATTAATGCGAAAATCGCATATTACAAATATTGAACGCATAACAACCTTAATTGAGTGTTTATTCTTCTCATAAAATGTCAAAGTCAAAACATTGCAAAGCTTGATTTCCAAGCATAACTTAAATTTAATCAATAATGTCACGTAATCCAAACTCTTCATCCTCTAGAGTTTCATCATTGTCTTCTTCCACAATATTTTCTGCTTCCTTTTACTCATTTTCCTCTTTTAATGGATCTTTGATGTCTGCGAATCTCCCAATGTATGTCTTTCCAAACATTCCATGTAATGGTGGTTGGGGTTCCTTTGCCTTTTTTGCCACACATGATTCACTAAAGTCCCCTTTCTTCAATCCAATTTCTTGCATTGCATCTAGAAGAAATTGAAGAGCATTAATTCTTTGCTGAATGAAATTGCACTGTATTGGATCTTTTTCAATTGCGATGCAATTTTTCCCTTTTTGAAGGCAACATGCTAGTGTTGTACCTAATTATCAAGCACAAAAGAAATAATGAACTAAATTAGTACAATGATATATTAATTAAAAAATAACATATTGAAATTCAATTCCATATAATAAAACTTACCTGAGCCAGAAAATAAATCCAGAATCCAATCTCCTTCATTTGAACATATGTCTATAAGATAGTTAATCAATAATTGTGGTTTTTGATAAATGTTAACTATCTCTCCTTTTACTTCTTTTTCTTCATATGTTACTTTTCTCACAACAACATCATAAGTCATTATTTGGCTATGACTCTTTTCGTCTACCCGATTAAAAAACATAGACATATGGTTATCATCTTTTACCCAACTATCAATATGAATGAACTCACAATCATTTATAAATTGTTGATCTTCATGGTTAAGAAGATTTAAATTTTACCTATAACATGAAATAGTAAAAGTGCAATTAACTTGTACATAAATGAATTTTTCAACATTAATCAAATATACATTTTAAATGTCTTACCATGTAAGCTGCATCCTTGAATTTGTTTTCCCCTTGAAGCTTGACAATATCATTGCCAATTGTGTGTCTGAATGAAATGTCACAAATCTCCATAATGGTGATGATGTGACTTCTACAAATCCTGCAACCACTTCATTAAGAGCTTGATAAGTATAAGGGTCACTATCATATTCAATGTTTGGAATATTGAAACCATGGGGAATATTTGCAATAACTAGGGCATAATCCCTTTTAGGTATGAGTTTAGCAATGTCTTCACAGTCGCCTTGTATTACTTGATATTGAATAGTGTCTAGCCCATTCCAAATGAAATGATTAAGAGTTGGATCAAGTTCAACATTCTTAGTACGATGCAACCTCAGTCTTTCGATCTTTATTTTTTCAATAAAGGTTTTGAAACTATCTCGTGCTCCATTATCATCCTTCCTCATCTTTTATAGAATAAACAAATATATGTGTAGGTTATAAATTAAAAACAGTACACAGATGAATAAAAATGAATGTATAAATCAAGATACCTTTTTAAATGCAAGATAAAAAGCTTTTAATGTTGATGTAGAACTTGAATATGGATAGTTGCGTACAACATCAGTCCAACTATCTTCATTCAACAATCTAACCATTTGTTCTTGAATTTTCATGTAAAATTTGTGACTGCATAGATAATGTAACAAAAAGTTAATATAATGATATGTATAACAAATACTACCAAGAACAATAATTCAACAAACTTACTTTTGAAATTCTTCAGACATTTCCTCCAATGATAATTCCCCTGACCTCACACGAGATATATTGTTTTGACAATTTTTTCATCTTTCACTCCTTGCATCACTCTCCAAGGTGTGATAGTCATATCGTCTGGAAGCTGCTTCATTTCAGGAGCTGATTTACTGTTGCTACATATCAATGGCTTAGACTTTTTGACCCTCTAGTTTTTAATGCCAATGTCTTCCCACATGCTAAAAATCTCATCAATCAACTTCCAAACATCTCCAGTTCTAAATGCCAATTGGAAAATGTTAGTAGCACCTTTGAATAAATCAATAATTTTGTTGCCTTTTCCACCTTTTGAATTGGTTTTCTCTTCAATTTGATAGCCTATTTCCATACAACATTCCTTTCGGAAATCTGCAGTAACATTTATCCTATCCCCACCACATTTTTCTTGAAATTCACTATGAATAAATCTAACCCTTTGGATGAAATTCATAGACATCCTATATTCATTATCTGAATTATGATCCCATGCCACTAAATTTGTTTCTGTATATGATAAACCAACATAAATGATACATTTCATTGTTTCAAAACATGGGTTATTAGGATATTCCTCCATCAATTGTCTTTGAGCTTCTATAGAATGGTTTCCCCCAAGCACATAATAATTGTATTAAAAACATTTTGACTTATCAAATGCTTCTTTGTTGAGAACTTGAAGTGGATCAACAAGAAGCACATAACTAACCACATGAGCATATGGATTGTACCTCATCAATGTCTTAAAGTTGTGAACATGCAGAAGATGTGGCTTTCTGACTTGATATTGACATTGTCCTTCACTTGCCTTATAGGTTTGTCTGACATTAAGCTGAAATGTACGACCACCATCAATTAAGTTTCTCTTTGTCAAATTCTGTCGAATGGCATTTGGTTTTGTTTTGATAATGCCATCCTCTAAATCAGCTCCTGGTGTAATTATTTCTCTGCTTTCTTTTGAAGTTTCACTAGGTTCTTGATTGCTGGTAATGATTACTTCAAAATCTTCAACTTTACTTTTCTTTGTCATAACATTCTCAACAGATTTATTCTTGGGAATTGTTACTTTTCATCTTTTACGGCTCTTCTCAGTTCCAATGTCATCTTTAGTAATGGCAACATATGCTTCACTGTCAGTTTCAACTTCATTGTCCTCAAAAGTAACTTGTTTACCCTTGCTAGATTTATCCACCAGAGGCCTTTTTTTTTTCTTCTGATTCTTTGGATGTAGTTTTGTAGCATCATCAATTACTACATTTTGCTTGTTTTCCATATCTTCTTCTGACACTGAGTAAAAATTGCTGACAACTTTTATGATATCATGCTCTATGAAATGAATGCCTCCCAACCTAATTGAACAACTTTCAACAAAATTCTGCCAAATAAAATATCATATGTCAATAAAAACAAAGCTAAAAAAATATAGCGAGACACTTTCAAGAATGCAAAATACAAATATAAATAACAATACTTATGATGTTTTGTGTCATCTCATTTACGATTTGTTTACACAACTTTGTAGATACCTCTCTTGTGTCATACAATGAATATGATAGTCGGTATTTAATCATTTCATGTGATTTGGGAGCTTTTGTAGGTATGTAAACAACTTCAATGTCCGGTACCGAACACATATCTATGACTCTTCCCATCACCTCATAAATTTCATTATCATTCGGTATATCAATATGTAGATATATATTCACATTTTGGCTTTCTTTTTCTTTCACATACCAAATTCTTGATGGAAATTTCACCTCTTTTGAATTATTCTAGTCTAAAATCATCTTCTTATCACTTGATGCACTTGAAAGATTTGTAGCCATGAGCTCAAGTGGAGTTCGTTCACCAATGTTTTTTGAAGATGCACCTTTAAGAGTCTTTGGTCCAGAAAGATTCACAGAAATCTTCTTTGAGGTCATTTCCCTGAAAAATAGAAACACAAAAATCAGTAAATAACAAAAACATATTAACTTAAATTAACAACGAAAATATATCATAAATATTTTATTTGTATAATTAGAATCGCCCAGCCACCCCTGACGGGCGGGCAGGCGGGTCGTCGCTAGGCGGGTGGGTGAGGGATGGTGGGGCAGGGTGGGCGAGGTCAGTGGGGGTGGGTGGGCGATTGAGGGAGGGCGGGTCGGGTGGGTGAGGGTAGGTGAGGGCGAGAGGGCAGGCCGAGCGGGTGTGGGTAGTCGGGGTGCGCGGGTGTGGGTGAGCGGGCGCGCGGGGTGGGCGGCGGGGGTGGGAGCGTGCGGGGGGGTGGGTGAGGGCAGGTGTGTGGGGGGAGGTGCGGGTGGGCGAGTGGGTACGGGCGGGGTGAGCGGGTGAGGGTGGACAGGTGAGGGCGGGCAGCGTGGGTGGGGCGGACGGGGTGGGCGGCGTGGCTGTGGGCGGGCGAGGCGGGCTGGGCGAGGGTAGGCGGGCGGGGCAGGCGGGACGGGTCGGGCGAGGGTGGGCGAGCGGGGTGGGCCGGGCGGTCGAGGGAGGGTGGGTGAGGGTAGTTTGGGTGAGGGCGGGCCGAGTGAGAATGGGTGGGCGGGCTGGGCGCGCAGGGTGAGGGTGGGCAGGCGGGGCGGGGCGGGCAGTCGAGGGAGGGTGGGTGAGGGTGGGTCAGGTGAGGGTGGGCCGAGTGAGGATGGGTGGGCCGGGCGGGCATGGACGGGCGCGTGGGCGCAGGTGTGTGGGCGGGCGGGCGGGAGTGGGTGGGTGGCCGAGGGTGGGGAGGGTCGGGCGGTTGAGGGCGGGTGGGTGGGTGGAGCGGGCTGAGTGAGGGCAGGCGGGGCAGGTCGGGTTGGTGAGGGTAGGGCGGGTGGGTGGGCAGGCGAGTTGGGCTGGGTGAGAGTGGGTGGGTAGGGCGGGCGGGGGCCAGGTGGGCATGGTGGGGCGGGGTGAGTGAGGCGGGCTAGGTGAGGGTGGTCCAGGTGGGCGAGCGGGCATGGGTTGGTGGGTGGGCATGGGCGGGTGGGCGAGGGCGGGGCGGGTCAGGCGGGGGTGGGTGGGTGGGCAAGGGCAGGGCGGGTCGGGCAGGTCGGGCCGGGTGAGGGTGGGCGGGCGGGCGTGGGCAAGCGGGCAAGGGTGAGTGGGCGGGCCGGGGGAAGGGGGTGCGTGGGTGGGCGGGTAGGGAAGTGGAGGTCGGGTGGGCGGGGTGGGTAGGCGGGCAGGGAAGACGAGGAGGGGGAGGCCTGGTGGGGAGGGTGGGGTTGGTGGGCGCGGTGGGGGAGGACGGGCGGGTGGGTAGGGTGGAGTGGGTGGGAGGGCGGGGAGGGGAAGGCAGGGCGGGCTGGGTGGGTCGGCGAGGAGGGGGATGCAGGGCGGGGTGGGGGAGGTCGAGGAGAGGGTGGGTGGGTGGGCGGGCGGGGAAGGGGAGGCTGGGCGGGTGGGTGGGAATCACCCAACCCCCATTGTAAGGACCTGCGGTCCTTGATTCGTCCACTGGGTGAAGTGCAACTGCGGATGAAGGCTTGAACGAGCGTTCAGTTGAAGTGCGACTGCGGTTGGATGAAGTGCGAGCTCCTTGGGTATGCGATAATATGTTATGCGCATATGAGGAGTGGGCAAGTATATTTATACGCATAGGAGCATGCGTTAACACATATGGAGGCCGACCAACATTGGATGAGGGGCCGACTTGAGGTTAGGGGCTTTTGCGATGAAGTAAGGGCGTGGGAGAGGTCGGTTGGGAAAGCTACGACCTCCCCCTACAACGCATATATATTGAAGGACGTTGGAACTCATTTGGACATTCCACATCGCTCAACATCTTTGCTCAAAGGAGTAAGGCGCAGGTCTAGTGCGTAGAAGTAAGGAGGAAGGCATAGATTATAGATGCGCCCATTCTTGGGCTTGGTTGCACGGAGGAGACTCGCTTAACTCGGTTGTGGATGAAGGGCGCAGGCAGGAGCGCCCGGCGGTTGGGTGTGGCGTGCATGGGTGTGTGGCGCCCGGTTTGTGCAACGACTTGGCATGGGTTCTTGGGTGGCTCGGGTGAGCGCCCGCCCATCGTGCAAGTGTGCACAGTGACTTGGTGAAGTGTTGATATTGTGAACGGAGGTGTGTCTCAGGTGGAGGTGCCCGTGTGTGGCGACTTGGAGGCGTGCCCAAGTTGGGCAAACAACACGATCGTGCGACAAGGTGAATGAAGCGTTGGTAAGTCATGCAACGACCGTGCGGAGGCGCTGACGATCTAGGCAACCGAGTTTTGCCTTGGGTTATAAATTTGGCTAAGTATGAAACTTGGGGTTTCCAAGTATACTTGTAAAGCTTGTAACTTGTAAAAGATTGTATAATATATTATTCAGGCAGACTCATTGTTCAGGGAGTTGCCCCTCCCTTTATACTGTGCAATTGTGTTCTTCATTTATACTGTGCAATTGTGTTCTTCATTTATAATTGCTGATGATAATGAATGTGTATGGGTGTTCATTGGTATAAAGGATAACATAATAATACTTGGTTGCGAAACACAAACTAAGTAGGAGTAAGTGGTTAGGCGTAGTCCACGAACATAAGTATTGGTGAAAAGAAAGTGTTCGGTGGTGCCGCACCTCGCTAAGAGCGGTTGAAAGACTACCGCCGGCTTGGGGTGTGACAGGTGGTATCAGAGCAAGCTGATGACCGGGTTGACGATGAAGTGCTGATCCCACTGCACTATCGTGACAGGTGGTATCAGAGCTCGGTTGGAGCTAGTGTTAGAGCAGGGTTGCTCGTGACAAATTGCAGGTGATATTGAAGCTGATTCAGGGTTGAAGAAGCTTGACAGTTGAAGACAGTGAAGTAGGTACTTGCAGGTGAAGGAAGTTGTTTCACATACAAGTGGGACAAGAGCTGGTTCAGGTTGCAGGCATCTTGGTGAAGTTGTTGGATGGTCGAAACTAGATCGCAAAGAAGAAGGAAGTTGTTAGCAATGGCAGCTGAATCTCAGGTTGGGTCTAGTCATGGTGTGAAGGATGCTACTATAGCACTTATGGAAAAAGTGTTGGAGAAGATGGAGGACTTGGAAGCTTCCTGGAATAAGAAGATGGATTTGATCGAGAGAGATCAAGAGGCCAATTCGAAGATGAGGGAAGAGCTCGAGGAACTCCGGACTCAACATGAGTACACTGATCTTATGTGTACACAACTTGAAGTAAGGGTCAAGGAGGTTGAAGAGGCAAGAGACCAAGGTCTTGCAGAGATCATGGGCTTGCAAAAATCTCTTGATGAAGCCAGAGATGAGATCACGGTGTTGAAGAAGGTTGTGAGGCATAACTCAGGTGGAGGAGTGCCTCATGTGAAAGTCAAGGAACCAGAATCTTACGATGGTACAAGGAGTGCAAAGACTCTTGGCAACTTTCTATGGGACATGGAGCAGTACTTGGAACGATTGGGTCTATCTGATGATGAGACGAAGGTCAAGGTAGGCACTTAGTTCTTGACAAAGGATGCTAAGATGTGGTGGCGAAGGAGAATGGATCAGATTGCCAATGGCAGTGCTGGTGACATTACTTCGTGGGATGAGATGAAGAAAGCTTTGCAAACCCATTTTAGTCCTCAGGATGAAACGTGGGAAGCAAGGATGAAAATTAAGTTCATAAAGCAGACTGGGAACCTTCAGTCATATCAGCGGGAGTTTGTAAGTGTGGTTCTAGAACTTCCTGACATGGCGGAGAGGAACAAGGTGTTCAACTTCATTATTGGGTTGAAGCCTTGGGCACGCAATGAAGTGAAGAGGCAGAGGATTAGAACACTTGAGGAAGCTTTTGCTGTTGTGGATAGGTTGGTGGAGCATTATGATGAGACTTCTGATGATAGGAAGAAGAAGTCTGATAAGCCGAAAGATAAGAAGAAGGATGATGCTTCAAAATTGGATGATAATTCGAAGATGAAGAAAGCCTTGAAGTGTTGGATATGTGCTGGACCACATACGGTGAAGAATTGTCCTTCTAAACCGAAAGTGGCTGCGATTGCACAATCTAATACGAAGAATGAAGAAGCTTCTATGGGGATGATGTAGATACTTGGTGGTGGTGCTGCTACAGAGGTGATCTCTCGGAGGGATTCTGAGAGGAACAGGTTGGAGTATGTTCGGATGAAGATTGGAGGTGCTAATATACTCACTATGGTGGATAGTGGGGCCTCTCACAACTTCATGGGTGAAGATACTGCGAGAAGAATTGGGCTGAAATTTGTACCGGTGAAGGCACATATGAAGACAGTCAATTCTCCTCCTGATGATGTTCTTGGTGTAGCTGAAAAAGTGGACACAACACTTGTTGAGTGGACGGGGAAGGTCGACTTCACTATAGTGTGGATTGATGACTACGAAGCTGTACTAGGAATGAACTTCACGAAACAGTTTGATGCTATGATTGTTCCACATTTGAGGAAGCTATACATTTACGATGGAAGGGAAGATGTACCCATTGGTGTACCAACCATTGGAGTGACAAGGCCTGATTGTAAGTTGGCAGTGATGCAAATGGAGGACGAAAAGCGGATGGAAGACATGAGTAAGCGGTTGTCTACGGTTGAGACAAAGCTTACCGAGCAGTCATTGGTCATCAGGACTCTTTCTGATAGTATCTTGGATTTATCAAGAAGGCTAGAAGTGGTCGAGGATGATGATGATGATGATGAGGCATATGTGAGGCCGAATGTCCGGGAGGAGGATCGGGTCACTTATCTACAGAGGATGGAGATAGAAGATCCTGACAGATGGATTGAGATGATTAGTGAGGGTGAGCCTTCAGGCTCTACCCCCTCCACATCTTCTTAGATGACAAGAAGATGGGGCTCATTGTTAGCTGCTCATGGCAGTGAGTCCTTAAAACAGGTTGAGCAGGTATGGTAGATGGTGCAGGGATGGCTTGGCATCAAGCATCATGACATGTTGCAGATGGGATGGAGTTTGCATGGACCTGCACATGGTGGAGAGATTCTTGGTGAGTCCAGGATGTGGCAGAAATCTGAGATAGACTGGTGAAGGCATAAGGATGTTCAATCTCATGGCTTGAGCGTGATAGTTGGATTAGCTACCCAACTAGTTCAAACATGGGGTCCGGAAGTGCACGGAGAAATGTTGGCATCAGGCAGATGAGGAGGACAGTTCACAGGATGAGGATGACACATGGTGGAGATGGAGTTTTACATATGTTGCAGGGATGTTTGCAGTATGTGGAGAAGTTGACATCATGCACCAAGGGTGAGACAGATATTGATGTTGATCTTCGTGAATGGCTACTAGGATGGTATGTTGTCAAGGACGACAATGATTTTAGGTGGAGGAGGATGTAAGGACTTGCGGTCCTTGACTCACCCACCGGGTGAAGTGCGACTATGGATGAAGGCTTGAACGAGCGTTCGGTTGAAGTGCGATTGCGGTTGGATGAAGTGCGAGCTCCTTGGGTATGCGATAATATGTTATGCGCATATGAGGAATGGGTGAGCATGTATATATGCATAGGAGCATGCGTTAACACATATGGAGGCCGAACAACATTGGATGAGGGGCCGACTTGAAGTTAGGGGCTTTTGCGATGAAGCAAGGGCATGGGAGAGGTCGGCTGGGCAACCTACGACCTCCCCTACAACGCATATATATTGAAGGACGTTGGAACTCATTTGGACATTCGACATTGCTCAACATCTTCGCTCAAGGGAGTAAGGCGCAGGTCTAGTGCACAGAACTAAGGAGGAAGGCGCAGATTATAGATGCGCCCATTCTTGGGCTTGGTTGCACGGAGGAGATTCACTTAACTCGGTTGTGGGTGAAGGGCACGGGTAGGAGCGCCCAGCGGTTATGTGTGGCATGCACAGGTGTGTGGTGCCCGGTTTGTGCAACGACTTGGCACGGGTTCTTGGGTGGCTCGGGTGAGCGCCCGACCGTCGTGAAAGTGTGCACAGTGACCTGGTGAAGTGTTGAGATTGTGAACGGAGGTGTGTCTCGGGTGGAGGCGTCCATGTGTGGTGACTTGGAGGCACGCCCAAGTTGCGCAAACAACATGATCATGCGACAAGGTGAACGAAGCGTTGGTAAGTCGTGCGGCGACCGTGCGGAGGCGCCGATGAGCTAGGCAACCGAGTTTTGCCTTGGGTTGTAAATTTGGCTAAGTATGAAACTTGGGGTTTCCAAGTATACTTGTAAAGCTTGTAACTTGTAAAAGATTGTATAATATATTATTCGGGTAGACTCATTGTTCAGGGAGTTGCCCCTCCCTTTATACTGTGCAATTGTGTTCTTCATTTATAATTGCTGATGATAATGAATGTGTATGGGTGTTCATTGGTATAAAGGATAACATAATAATACTTGGTTGCGAAACACAAACTAAGTAGGAGTAAGTGGTTAGGCGTAGTCCACGAACATAAGTATTGGTGAAAAGAAAGTGTTCGGTGGTGCCACACCTCGCTAAGAGCGGTTGACATACTACCGCTAGCTTGGGGCGTGACACCCATGGCTAGGAGGGCAGGCTGTCGAGGTGGCGCCACAGCCCCACCCTGCGCCACCCTGGCGGCCCGCTCGCCTGCGTGGCACGGCCAGGCTGGCGCAACCCCGGCAGCTCGCCCGCACGCCTGCGCGGTGGCTAGGCGACTCCCAGTCGATGCCACCTCGGCGACCCGCCCGTTTGGTGGCTGGGTGATTCTGAGGCCGACGCCACCCTAGTGGCCCGCCTGCCTGCCTGCGTGGTGGCTGGGCGATTCTGGGAATCGCCTAGCCTTCATGTGGGCAGGCAGGTAGGCTGCCAGGTTGGCGCGGCCCAAGCGTGGGCGTGGGCGGGGAGGGTGGATGAGGGGGTGGCGCAGGCGTGGGCGAGGGCGGGTGGGGAGGGTGGGCGTGCGGGGCGTGGGGTGGGGGGTGGGGTGGGGTGGGGGGGGGGGGGGGGGGGGGTGGGGGCAGGTGGGCGGGGTGGGTGGGGTGGGCAAGGGCGTGTCGGGAGTGCGGGGTGTGAGGGCGGGCGGGCGGGCAGGGCGGGTCGAGTGGGCGGGGGCGGGTGGGCGAGACGGGCCAAGTGAGGGTGGGTAGGTGAGCGGGGGGGGGGGGGGGCAGGTTGGGCGGGGTGGGGAGGGCGGAGTGGGTGGGCGGGCGGGGAGGGCAAGGGAGGGCGGGGTGGGTAGGCAGGCAGGGAGGGGTAGGTAGGGCGGGGTGGGGGAGGTCGGGGAGGGGGTGGGTGGGTGGGAGGGTGAGGAAGGGGAGGCCGGGTGGGCGGGCCGTCGGGGTGGCACGGCTAGGCCAACGGCCCACCCGCCCGCCTATGCAATGGCTGGGCGATTCCGAGAATCGCCCAGCCACTGCGCGGGTAGGCGGGCAGGCCTACGGGGTAGCGCGGCCAGGTCGCTGCCACCTCGGCGGCCCTCCCGCCCACCTACGCGGTGGCTGGGCGATTCCGAGGCTAGCGCCACCCACCTGCGTGGTGGCTGGGCGATTCCAGGAATTGCCCAACCACCGCGCGGACGGGCGGGCGGGCCACCGAGGTGGCATGGCCTAGGCATGGGTGTGGGCGAGGAGGGTGGGTGATGGGGCGGGCGGGGAGGGTGAGTGACGGGGTGGGGCAGTCGTGGGCAAGGGTGGGTGGGGAGGGCAGGAGTGCGGGGCGTGGGGCGGGCAGGGTGGGCGAGGGCGAGTGGGGCGTGCAGGGTGTGGGGGCGGGCGGGTGAGGGGGCGGGCATGGGTGGGGAGAGTGGGGGAGGGAGGGTGAGGGCGTGGGCTTGGGCGAGGAGGGCAGGTGAGGGCGGGGGAAGGTAGGTGAGGGGGCAGGCGTGGGTGGGGAGGGCGGGTGAGGGGGTGGGGAGGGGGTGGCGAGGGTGTGTGGGTGAGGGTGCAGGCATGGGTGGGGAGGTCGGGGGAGGGTGGGCAGGGGTAGGGTAGGGGAAGGCAGGTGGGTGGGGAGGGCGGGGAAGGGCGGGTGGAAGGGTGGGTGTGGGCGGGGGTGTGAGGGCAGTGTGTGAGGGGGCCGGTAGGGTGGTGTGTGAGGGGGCGGGAGGGATGGGTATGTGTGAGGGGGTGGGAGGGGTGGGGCAGGCATGGGGGTCGGGTGGGTGTGAGGGTGGGGGGTAGGGGGAAGGGTCGGGTGGGTGGGGGAAGCCGCGTGGGTGTGCAGGTGTGGGTGGGGGGGCGAGTGGGTGATGGGGCAGGTGGGTGTGAGGGGGGAAGGGTGGCGTGGGTGCGTGGGGGTGGAAGGGGGTCTGGGTGTGTGTGGGGATGGGTGGGTTGGGGGATCGTGTGGGGATGTGGGGGTGAGGGGTCTAGGGCGGTCGGGGTAGGGGATGAGGGTGGCGTTGAGGGGGCGGGATGTGGGGGGAGGGGGTAGGGGTGCAGGGGGGCGAGGTGTGGGTGGAGGGCGTGAGGTGTGGGGGGGTGGGGGGGCGGTAGGCGGTGTGGGGGTGGGTGGGGCTGTGGCGCCCACCCTGGCGGCTCGCCCCCGCTGCGGGGGTTGGGCGATTCTCAAAATCGCCCAACCCTCGCGGTGGGTAGGCGGGCCGCCGAGGTGGGTGCCGTAGCCCCACCTGCGCCCTCACACCCTGCCCGCCTGCCCTCCCCGCCCATCCCGCGATACCACGGCAGCCCGCTCATGGCTATTGGGTGATATAGTTTGGTGAGGTCCACCATGCTCACGACGGACGTAATTGTTATTTTGGCTCAGAAAAATTATTAATTAAAAAAAAAAAAAAATTCTTCTTCATTAAACTAATTTAATATGAAAATTTTCAAGGAAAAAAATTTAACTTACCTTTCAATTGCGAGAATTCTTCATTGAATATGTTGTTGATAGCAATGTAGCTGCTCCACAAATTCACAAGTCTTTCAACGAAATTCAGAAAACCTGGATGTGATGTGAGTAATAGTGATAATGGAATTTAGTATATAAGTGAAATTACGGAGATGTTTTACCGTATGGTTAATGTGGGATAATTTGTTTTAAATATGATAAAGCGGATATTGTAGAATTGTTTTACAATGGGGTGAATGTGGGATTAATTTGTTTTAGAATATATTATAAAAATTAAAAAAAAATATTCAATTGTTTAGTAAATATTATATACTTTAACTATTAAAATAATTAATGTAGAAGTTGTAGTTTACAATTTTAATTTTAATGATTTATTTGACATAAAAAAATTTAGTTTACATTTTTCAATAAATTGTAGAATAAAATAATGAAGGTAAATAAAGCTAACAAACTTTTTGGAGGGAAATATTTTCGCGAAACTTTTTGGAGGGAAATATTTTGGCGAAACTTTTTGGAGGGAAAATTTTATTCTCTAAGCTATATAATATCTTTAGGAGACTCTCCGTTTGTATCATTCAACATCTTCTATTTGAAAGGGATGGATTGTTCTGATAGTGAAGTTTCGATTTATACACCATCAAAATCTTCATCATGTAACAACTCTATTCATATTGATGAATATAGCGGGAATTCTTCCACTATGAATAGAAAGTTAATTCTTCCACTTAGTCCTGATTCTAAGGACTATGAGAGCAGCACTGATGAAATAGGGGATGGAGAA
Organism: Pinus tabuliformis; assembly: GCA_031772625.1. Lineage (NCBI taxonomy): Eukaryota > Viridiplantae > Streptophyta > Pinopsida > Pinales > Pinaceae > Pinus > Pinus tabuliformis. The sequence goes on along the minus strand of CM062815.1, from coordinate 1,123,076,164 downwards.
TTTCAAATAAATAAAGAGTCACAGATTCCACTTAGTCCTAATTCTAAGGACTATGAAAGCAACAGTGATGATGAGCTTGATGACAAATTTCAAAAGAATGGATTGTCACGGTGTCCACTTAGTCCTAATTCTAGGGACTATGAGAGCAACAGTGATGAAGGGCATGATGGTGAAGTTCAAAAGAATGGAGTGTCACGGTGTCCACTTAGTCCTAATTCTGAGGACTATGAGAGCAGCAGTTTTGAAGAGCATGATGGTGAATTTCAAAAGAATGGAGTGTCATGGTGTCCACTTAGTCCTAATTCTAAGGACTATAAGAGCAAAAGTGATGAAGAGCGTGATAATGAATTTCAAAAGAATGGAGTGTCAAAGTGTCCACTTAGTCCTAATTCTAAGGACTATGAGAGCAGTAGTGATGAAGAGAGTGATAACGAATTTCAAAAGAATCAAGTGTCATGGTGTCCAGTTAGTCCTAATTTTAAGGACTATGAGAGCAGCAGTGATGAAGATCAAGATGATGAATTTCAAAAGATTGGAGTGCCACGATGTCCACTTAGTCCTAATTCTAAGGACTATGAGAGCAACACTCATGAAGAGCGTGATGATGAATTTCAAAAGAATGGAGTGTCACAGTGTCCTCTTAGTCCTAATTCTAAGGACTATGAGAGCAACAGTGATGAAGGATAGCATGATGCACTTAGTCCTAATTCTAATGAGTATAAAGGTAGCAGTGACAAAGGACAGGATGTAGCATCTTCAATAAGTAAACAGGCACATTTTCGACATAGTCCTAATTCTATGGACTATGAGAGTAGCACTGACAATGCACATGAGGAAGAATATCCATTAAAAATCAAGTCAAATTTTCCATTCAGTCTGAATTCTAAGGACTATGACAGTAGCATTGAAGAAGGGGAAGATGAAGAATATCCTCCAAGTTAATATTTGAAAGGCAAAGCTGATCATAGCGTGGATAACATTCCTCTTAATGATGATGAAAATCCTTATACAAATGATGATCCAATGATGGAGATGTTGCCAAGAGATATTGTATCGAGGAGTAGGAGCAGACCTTTTCATATCAATGCAAGCTGTTCTAGTTATACAAGGGGTAGAGTAGAATATATGACGAGAAGAAGTTCTATCAGCTCTCTCATTTCAAGTGAATGTTGCCAAGAAGATTGCTTGAAACATATGGATTTCAAATTTGCATTAGAAAACAGGAAGAGATATTTGTCAATGAATAAAGCATGCAAAATTCATATTTAGTTGGGTGCATGCAATCTACATTGTCAGGTTATGATTATCATATTAAGACTTTATTTATCTGTGGAAAAGCTTTCAAAATGTTTCATTCGATTGGGAATTTTCATCTAATTTGGAAAAGGATCCCACATTTTATTAGAAGTACGTCATAAAAGACAATTTAGGCCATTATCAAATACTGCAATGTCATGGATGAAAGATTTCTTTTCAAAGCATGGAGAGTGTATGCCAAATAGAAAGACAATAAATATTTTAGATAATTTTTCAAGATGATAAATCTACAACTTATACAAAGAATATGCAGAAGGTGCTGAGGGACATGGCCGGTTTATTACATATCAATATTTTGTGAAGGTATGGAAGAAAGAATTTAACAATGTCCGTATTCCTAAGAAGACAAGGATGGGGATTTGCAGTACATGTGCTTCTCTTAAATAAAAAAGGGAAAAATGTGAAAGGGTCAGAAAGAGGTAAGCATTCATAACTCTAACTTTTAAAATTGTATAGTCATCAACTATGAAAACATATTTCTTAATGAATTTCTTTTATGTTGTGTAGATTTAATTGTCAAAGAACTTCAGGAGCATCGCGAACAACAAACAAACGAAAGGAAGAAGTTGTACAAGCATCGAAAGAAGTGTTATGATAATCCAAATAAATATTTGGGTTTGATAATTGATGGTATGGACCAGAAGAAAACACTTTTACCACATTTTTTTCGCACGCCCAAAAATTTACAGGAGGAAAATTTTATTCAGTTTCACTTGGTCGGTTGTATGGTCTTCAATGGGAAAATGTTGCCAAGGGTGTACTTCACAACTCCAAATATTCATAATGATGCAAATATGACCATAACCATAATTCATGATGTGATTTCTCATTGGTCTGGTAATCTTCCTGAAGTTTTGTATCTACGATTAGACAACACTTGCCGTGAAAACAAAAATTAGGTTGTTTTTGGATATCTAAACATGCTTGTTGAATTGAGAAATTTTCAAAAGGTAAAGGTTGGTTTCCTTCTTGTTGGGCACACTCATGACCATATTAATCATATGTTCAGTTGTTTTTCAGTCACATTGAGGAGGAAGGAAGTTGGGAGCTTGCCATCACTAATTGAATGTATTAAGAAATCATACATGCCAGAGCCTACTTTTGATGTGTTGGAAGAAACTGTTGACATGCGCAGGTTTATTTTGGGATCATATGGTGAGGGGAAATGCATTGAACAACTTAATGACATTAGCTTCCAACCTCAATTTCATATCAAAAAAGTTGATGGGAAAACACTAATATGGGGCAAGAAGTATTCAACTACTGTAGAATGGGCACTGTCATCAGGTTTGAAATTTTTGAAGTTCATTCCAGATCATCCAATATTTGCATCAAAAATATTGTTATTACAATCAGTTGGTCAAGTTCATAATGCACACAGACAAAATAGAGATATAAATTATTCTGATTGCCTGGAAGAAATTAAGAAATGTATTAGATATACATATGAGTACTTTGACATTGCTGATTCAGTTTGGTGGGAGTCATTTTTCAATAATCAAAGTGATATCATTTCAACAACAACAAATGAAGATATACCTTTGAAAAATCCATTTATTTGGCCACAAAATGTGTCGAATGAACATGAGGAAATAAACATTGTTTAACAACAATAATCTCAAGGTATTATTAATTCTTCACAGGCAGAGGAAAGAAAGATGTATATTGGTTCCATAAGATCTCGTGCACAATGTGAAGCCATGGAAGACCTTTACAGGGGTTCAATACAAGATATTAAGGAGGGTTGCATGATTGCAGTGCTAGCAGATGGAGATCCCAATGGCTATCCATTATGGGTTGCTAAAGTTATAAAGGTATTTACAGAAAATGAGGATGTTACAAGTGTTGAAGCACATTGTTATGCCACAAATACACACCCATGCAATGGTGTGTATAAGCCAGAGATGGTAGTTGACAAAAAAAATGGCGAAAAAAGAAAAAGAAAGGGTACAAATATAAATCGCCACCACACAGACATATTAAAATTGGAGGATGTTGACATACTTGTTTATGGCTTCAATTTAACAAAGAGAGGAACTCTTCGCTTCAAGATGATAGAGATTCTGAAAAGGTTGTTACCAGAAGGAACAATGTTGAGATGGGAGTCTGTTGAAACCAGTCGTAGATCTAGAAGAATTTTGAAACCTGAAATGTTGGGCATGCATGTGGACTCAGATGGGGCACTAGTTGACGAAAGAGAAGAATATGGAACATCTTCGCCAGCATCCAGTCACTCATCTGAAGATGTGAATTCTGATGGTGTGTAAGAAAATATGAGTGATTTTGAATAATTGTTTAAGACAGTTTATATAATTGATGTGTTCATTGTATCTTGAAATAAAATTATGATTTCCATATGGTGTTAAATGAGAAGTTATGAGGCATTTTTATGTTGTTGGATTATATGTCTTAATTATGATAATTTTTATTGTTTAAAATATCTACAATGCAATATTAAATTAGAGATATAATGTATGTTTTATTCAATATACAAATAATGACTTTTGAATTCATTTAGTGATGTAATTTGTTCATAATGTCATGGTTTTTTAATTTTATAGTTGAAAAATTTTCAATTTCTTTTGTATCTAGCATGTTATGGTTGAGAACATGTTGAATTTATACTTAGGAAAGAAAAATGATAGTCTACCAAAAACATTAATGTGTTTTTTTCCTCATAAACAACTTTGTTTGGCACATAAAAATTTGGTTTTACTAGCATTTTTTAAAAAGTTTGAAAATTGACCCAAAAAAAAAAATCATCGTTCTAGTATCATCACTTTTTTGTTTTGAAGCTATATTTTGCACGAAAATTTCGTAGTCACTGCCATTTTTAAAACATGTTCAAAATTGACCCCTAAAAAATAGAATCATCGTTCCAGTATACACACTTTTTGTTTTTAGCACTGTTTTTTATGTTTTTTCAGGGTTTTTTTGCTAGAGTTCCCATTTTGAGTTTATAGTTCTCGTTTCAAAGCTTACATTGTTCAACTTCCAAGAGGCAAAAACCCCCAAGCTTTCTCAACAACCACTTGAGATGGAAGCACGAACTTCCTGTATGTATGCTCCAACCCACACTCAAATAGGAACTGAATGTTTTTGTAATTTGGTAGGCACTCTGCTTGATGTCAGCATTGTTCTCTTCACACCCTTCAGCCCACGCAACACTCTTTGTACCTCTTCATGCTCTGCTCACTCTGTAGCAACACATTGATCTGCTCATGTTGGGCATGGAACCCCCCCACAACATGTTTTGGGGCTCAAAGCCCAAGTTTTGGTCAAATATGTGGTAAGACTCCACCAATTGCGGGCGCGGAGCGCGAAATGTATATTGAGTCATAGGGTTTTCTGCTCTAAGTATTGTAATGTAATGTAATGTCCTATCGGCCTACCCATGGTCCACGGATGAACAAAAATGGATTTTGGATAGATTCCTAAGTCTAAGTGTTCCTCACTGGGGAAAATGAAAGCCCAAGGAAGTTCCTGGAACTAGCCCCATTGCAGAGATTGTCTCATTCTGAATTTACTGCAATTTGAATGGCCAAAACTGACTTAGGATGTAGAAGTTATCATAAAATGAAGCTTCCTTTTTCCTTGAAAAAAAGAGGCAAAATCACTTTCAAATGGGTCTTAAAAACCCTCTAAATCTTCAAGTCTTCTAAATCTCCTAAAAGGTCAAAACCATCGAAAAAGGGGAAGTCTTAGGAATATCAGATTACACTATCGAAACCTTAAAAACATGAGAAAAAAATGAAAATGAGGCCTATCGGAGGCTTGAACAGTGTTTGCATAGGAGGCGTCGGATCTGGCCGATCAACGGTCCAGATCTGATCGGCAATTGCAATCAGCAGAAATTGGAGGCATAACGTGCGATAGGACTGGGCCGATGCGATGGTGCGATTGACGAAATCGACAGATCACAATTGGCGATGCCACGCGGCAGAGGCGGGACCCTGGGCCAAGCGATATCGTGATAACCGATATCGGTGTCGGCGGATGGGTGACAAGTCGCATCGCAATATCGCACCGACGCATTATAGAGGAGCAGGGGTATATTTTATGTGGTATATATGCAATGCGATGGCCAGACCCAATAGTAATATGAACCGGGTTTAATATGTTTTGAAATCTGCCGAAAGGAATTTTCTTATGTATTTTCGTATATTTCGCTATTAAACGAAATACAAAGGGGAAGTGTGATGCGATGAAAACCGGACCCGAAAGGGTTCTGAAATGAAAATACATGATATTTGAAATCTGTCATGAGCCATTTTGCTAAGGAAAAATCCTCTTCCACTTCCTTGGAAGAGATCCCATCTCTGGTGTTCTGTCGAAACTCCTCTTGTACCAAATCCGACCACAATCATTTCCAATCTGGCAGCTTCTCCCTCCCATTGACAGAGTCCTGATAACTACGCTAACTCTTGGGAAGTCCTATAAGAGCTAGTGTTAGGTCCCTATACTACTAGTGTAACCCTTTATTGTTATTAGTACAACCCTCTTATTATATTTTTGTGCCCATGTAGTCCCCATATTGTTATTATTGTTCCCCATAGAAGCCCACTATTGTTATTATTGTGCCTTTACATTATTATTGTTATGTCGGCTCTGATTATATTATGACCCCTTAGACTCCTATATATAGAAAGGAGGTCTTGTCATTTGTATCATCCAATAACTTTCATTTGTGTAATCTAAAGTAGGTTTCTCCCTCAAAGAGGCTTATTTTGAAGGTGTTTATCTATATTTTCTATCTTTTTGTGAGCTAGTTTCATAACATTTGGTATTAGAGATTTGGATTATAGGGTTTCATTGCTCCAAACAGGTCATCGTGGAATTTTCGCTATAACTTTTTCTCTGCGATGTTTCAGAAGCTAAAAAAAAAGCCATTTGAGCCGAAATCATTCTAAACTTCGGGTCTGAATTTCAAAGCTTGTCTCTCTACATTTTCGGAGATATGATCTGAGGAAGTTAGGGCTTTTGTAGACTCCCGAATTACATTCCAAATAGGTGACATGGGGAAAGTCATCATAACTTTTGTTCTAAGCATCAGATTGAAATTCCGTAAGAAGTTTCAGAAAGAGGACGGCCTTTAGTTTTTTGTATATCAGTTTCAGATACTAAGGTCAAAACAGTGACACGTGGAACTCTGTATAAGTATGATCTACTAAACTAGTCTATCATCAGGTCACCGTGGGATATTTTGTATACCTCTTCCTTGGAGAATCCAATCTTGATCAGAATTGCGGGGTTAGAAAAAGGACTCAAAGGGCTACTGCAGGATGCAATTTCAGATATTTTAGATCCATAGTTACAGAGATACAACAGATTCAATATCGAGCTCTTACAAAGTGAAAAAAAGGTGTGTAGTTTTGTTTATTTGTTTTTTTTGTTTTTTTTTTAATTTTGCTTAAGATTGGTTTGAAAAATTAGTTTGAAGGAATTCAAAGGTAATAGTGAAGAATTTTTAGCATTAATTGATGCCCCGAAGAAAGAAAATGGAAACACCTAGTAAGAAACTTGAAAGCTCTAACATGACTCGTGAAGAAGAGGAAGAAATGCAACATGATATATCAAAATTACAAGACCAACTACAACAAATTTCACTGTCACAAAAGGTAATTGAAGCCAAGATGAATGGCATGGAAGCTAATATGAATGGTGTGCAAGTTAAGATGGATGATGGGAAGCTAAGATGGATGGCATGGAAGCTAAGATGAATGGCATGGATGCTAAGATGGAAGAATTGAAGATAAATTTGAATAAGTTGCTACAAGAAATGATTACTAATGGTGAAAGGGTAGTAAAAGAAACTCAAGATGAAAAAAAATAAATGTTAATCATGATTTCATAGACTCTAATTTTGGATTGAAGACCCACCATGTTCCAAAAATCGATAGGAGGAAGTTTGATGGCAAGGATCCCGGAACATGGATACTACAGATGGAGCAATTTTTCGATCTCCATAATGTGCAAAACACACAAAAGGTACGTATTGCAACTTTATATTTGGAACAAAAAGCAACACTTTTTTTAGCCAACTGATAAATCTTGAACAAAAGGGTTTAATGATGGAGCACAATGAGGACTTCCAAAAATTGAACATGAGGGTAAAATATATTCCAGAGGAGCATAGGATTGATGTGTTCATAGGGACTTTAAAGGATAATATCCAACATGAGGTTTGCCTTTGAGAACCTGATTCATTGGAGAAGGCATTTAGGTTAGCAAGAAAAATGGAAAGAAAAATTATGGCAACCAGGAAGCCTACCACTCACAACTATAAAGATAGAAGTGTTGTTGCCCCTAGCCTTCCACAACCTACAAGGTTGACACCACAAAAATTGGAAGAAAAAAGAGTAAAAGGGCTTTGTTACAGTTGTGATAGGAAATACATTGAATGTCATAAGTGTGCTGAGAAGAAATTATTCTACATAGATTGTGAAGAGGAGGAAGAAAAGGAACAAAAAATGGAAAAAGAAGAGTATATACTCCAGGAACAAACCCTGCATAAAGAAGAAATGAATCCGACCATATCTTGTAACACATTGGTTGGAATTACCACTCCTCAAACTATCAAGATAGAAGGACATATCAAGAAGAAAAAGGTAATAGTGTTGATTTATTCGAGAAGTACCCATAATTTTATTCATTGTAAGATAGCCAAGGAATTGAATTTCTTCCTATATCCAACACCAGAGTGTCAAGTGATGGTTGCAAGTGGAGGAACCATAAATTTCTCTAGAAAGTGCCATGATATCAAGCTATCCATGGGAGAATATGTATTGAATAGCCCAATGTTTTCCATTGCAATGCGTGTTGTTGATATTGTACTAGGAGTCCAATGGCTACCATCCTTGGGTACAATAGCTTTTAATTTTCAAGAACTTTTCATGAAATTTTGTGTGGAAGGAAAGGAATTTGAATTAAGGGGTATTGCAGGGAAATTGGGAAAGATAATCAGCTCTAATGGTATGACAAAGCTTCTAAATAAGGAACAACGAGGTGTAATTCCACAATTATGTTTGCTAGAGGTTCCCACATCGAAATCATCTATTTCTCCAGATCTCCAAAAAGTCTTGGACAATCATTCCAAGGTATTTGAGACTCCCAAAGTCCTCCCACCTATTCGTGATCATGATCATGCTATTCATTTGATTCCAAGAAGTGTTCCTCCAAACATCAAGCCATAGAGTGTAGTATACCTAGGGGGGATAGTATGGGGTACTGAGGGAGGTACCCAAGGGAATAATGTAATAATGGGATGGGCCATAGTAGTAAATAAAGTGGTTAACTTGTATCATGTAAGGGACCACAAGTAGTTAGCAATAATGTAATAAGCTCATTGTATTAGATAGATGGTATTGAGGGAACCATGGTAATGACCCATGGTATTATATGTATGAGGCCTATATAGAGGCTAGACACTGCCGACTGAGAGATGTGAAGAATTATTGTATGAACAAGCATATGACTTGTGGAGTGTTATCCTTCTTTAAGGAGTGATTGTATGATGTTGCCCTACCTTAAGGGTTTGATATTGATAAAGTGAAGCATTTCTATATTCAGAGCTTATGATTTCTTAGGTATATTTGTATTATCTTATACTTTCATATCAGATCTATAAAGGAAAGGAAGTTGAATTAAGGGGTATTGCAGGGAAACTGGGAAAGATAATCAGCTCTAACGGTATGACAAGGTTTCTAAAGAAGGAACAACGAGGCGTAATTGCACAATTATGTTTGCTAGAGGTTCCCACATTGAAATCATCTATTTCTCTAGATCTCCAAAAAGTCTTGGACAATCATTCCAAGGTATTTGAGACTCTCAAAGTCCTCCCACCTATTCATGATCATGATCATGTTATTCATTTGATTCCAAGAAGTGTTCCTCCAAACATCAGGCCGTACAGATATCCCTATTCCCAAAAGAGTGAAATTGAACATATGGTTGCATAAATTCTAGAGGCTGGTATAATTCAACCTAGTCAAAGTTCTTTCTTTGCTCTAGTAGTATTGATGCACAAGGATGGATCATGGTGCATGTGTCCGGATTATAGGGAGCTCAACAAGCTCACTATTGAAGATAAATTTCCCATTCCTGTCATTGATGAATTATTGGGTGAATTGCATGGATCAATTTACTTCACCAAGTTGGATCTTCATTTAGGATATCATCAAATTAGAATGAAGACTGAAGACATTTTGAAAACAGCATTTAGAACTCATGAGGGTCATTATGAATTTTTGGTCATGCCTTTTGGCCTTACCAATGTACCTTCTACATTTCAAGGTTTAATGAATTCCATTTTCAAACCCTTCCTTAGAAAATTTGTGTTAATATTTTTTGATGATATACTAATCTACAACAAGTCTTGGAAGGATCATGTTCAACATGTTGACAGGGTGCTCAAACTATTGAAGGAGAAACAACTATATGCAAAAAGCTCCAAATGTTTCTTTGGAGTACAAGAGGTGGAATATCTAGGTCATATTGTATCTCATGAAGGTGTTAAGGTAGACCCTAGCAAAATTAAATCCATTAAGAAATGCAAAATCCCCACATCCATAAAGCATCTGCGAGGATTTCTCAGGTTGACAGGGTATTATCGCAGGTTTGTTGAGAATTATGGGAGAATAGCAGCACCTCTAACAACATTATTGAATAAAGATGCATTTTAATGGACTCCAGAAGCAAAAAATGTCTTTGAACATCTTAAAGAGGCAATGTGCCAGGCACTGGTCTTAGCTACGTCAGACTTCACAAAAACCTTTATTATGGAATGTGATGCTTCAGAAAATGGAATTGGTGTTGTTTTGATGCAAGATGAAAGACCCATTGCTTTCGAAAGGCGTCCAATAAAAGGAAAGTATTTACACAAAGCTATTTATGAGAAGGAAATGTTGGCAATACTACATGCACTTAACAAATGGTGACCCTACCTAATGGGAAGACACTTCAAGGTGAAAATAGATCATGATAGTCTTAAATATTTTTTAGAACAAATATTATCCTTTGAAGAGCAACAAAAATGGGTCACAAATATGTTGGGTTATGACTTTGAAATTATCTACAAAAAAGGGAAGCAAAATATTGTTGCAGATGCACTCTCAAGAAAGGATGAGGATGTGGAAGCATTGTTTTGTGCTATTTATATTATCCAACCAGATTGAATAAACGAAGCAATGGATGAATGGAAGAAGGATGAAGAAGTGTGGCCAGTCATTCAAAAGTTGCGGAAGATCCCAGTTCAAACAATATTTACAAAATTTGACAAGGAAGGAAAAATCATAGTGGAGCCTGGAGCAGTCACAGAAACAAGAACCCAACATCTACGAAATCAATCAATTTCAGAGTATCTCATCAAGTGGAAGAACTTACCCGCTGAAGATTCCACATGGGAGGACAAGAATTTTATACAGAAGCATCAAGAACTACTCAAGCGTTGAGGACAACACTTTTTGAAGGAGATGGGCATGTTAGGTCCCTATACTACTAGTGTAACCCCTTATTGTTATTAGTACAACCCCCTTATTATATTGTTGTGCCCATGTAGTCCCCATATTGTTATTATTGTGCCCCATAGAAGCCCACTATTGTTATTATTGTGCCCTTACATTATTATTGTTATGTTGGCTCCGATTGTATTATGACCCCTTAGACACCTATATATAGAAAGGAGGTGTTGTCATTTGTATCATCCAAGAATTGTTCATTTGTGTAATGTAAAGGAGGTTTCCCCTCAAAGAGGCTTATTTTGAAGGTGTTTATCTATCTTTTCTATCTTTTTGTGAGCTGGTTTCATAATAGCTATGCTGACCATATGATCCTTAGCAACAGTGACTCCAACACTTCCAAGTTCATCCTGACAATGAGTGAACATGGTCAAGTAATTTGGAATTGAGTCGCCCGCCTTGATCTTGATTTTTTGAAGTTTATCTTTCAGTGCCAACTTCCTATGGTCACTATTGTTCTGGAAAAGGTCCTTCAATTCTTTCCACATAGCATGCAGAGTTTCCTTCCCATGGAGACTCAAGATAATGTAGTCGCGATCTCCCTCAAGGATTATCTGCCTCACCCTTGCCACACACTTCTTCCCTTCGGCCAGATTCTGATGATCTGATGTTGATCGCTTAGGAATGTCCTTGTCAATGAATTCCTTCAATCCATTATCCTCCAATAGGGCCTCCATCATGTCCTTCCAGGCTATATAATTCGAGTTTCCATACTCGAGCTGCAAACCGTAAAATGCCATCCACTGATCCTGAAGTATGAAATGGAATTTCAAATTTCACTTGTAACCCTGAACTCAAAACTTCGAAATCTACTCTAGTATATTGTTCTCAGCTCCAATACTATGTAGAATTTTCCTATAAATTCACAAGCTCATGCAATGTAATAAAGCACAGGACAAGAATCTACTTCTACTTTCAACTAGTGGAAGCCAATAGATCGATGAAAACAATATGAACAAGAAGAAGATAAATCAATGACACATAACTCAATAAGTATCTGGGGAAAGCCTCAGTTAAAAACCCCCTACTATCTGTATTGCATTAAATCATAAATCCAAGATGAAAATACAATGCCTATTCTCGCAAGAACAATCCCAACACTTAGTATGATCAATCTCCCTACTGACAAGCAAGCTCAAGCTAATCTCTAGCCTCTTCTACTGCTCTCCAAGCCCCTAATTCCTTGCGTTGTTCCTTTGAGAATTAACCCATATTTAATGTGGGAAATCCTTCATCAAAACTACAAAATCCATTATGTCCTCTTCCTAATTGCATGCATGATATTTACAACTTAGTAAATCATACAATTGATAATACATTGTTCATGCACTCTAGTCTCAACTGGGTCTTTCTCAGAATTGACATGCATGAGTTTTTGATGAGGGAATCTTCAGTTAACTAGAGTGACACTTGTGGATGCACTAGTGCACCAACTCACGATTAACTCTCTATTAGTTCTGCAAATAGTTTGGAACTAATTTAACTGAACATAACTCAGTAAACTAAGTTATCTAATTACAACTCATAATTAAACTCATCCTGGACCCATAAAACTTAGGGAGAACATATACATGACTTCATAAAGACTTCCAACTCGAAATTCCTAAGTTAACTAAGTCAACTTAACTTAGTTAAATATTACAAGTTGCTATGAGAAAAGAATTACAATTTTAATTCACAATTTAATTCAAGGACAAATTAAAATGGAATTTCTGGGTTCTATTTTTAACATTTCTTGTTTCTATTATCAACAAAAATTCCTTGCACATATGGAATTATAAACAAGCCAATAAAATAATGCCAATGAAACATACTTATTGCACATAGTGACTATTATTGTTCACTTTACAAAAGTACCCAAACAGGTAAACAATAAAAAGTAATTACAAATTTACAAAGCAACTTTACAAACAGTCTACCCAATCTCTACCTCTCTTAGGCTTATGCATTCCCTTTTTGCATCAAATTTTCCTTGAAGGTTGCTTTAGGATTGTTGTGAGTCCTCTTTGCCACCTCTTGCTTCCCTTGCATTAGGTTGAAAAATCTCTTTTCCCTTCTTGGAATGAAGCTCTAGATGTAATTTCCAACATCATTCATTTCCATGCCCATGCATCTTGCAATGGTTATAAAAGAACTTTGCCTTGCTTGCCAACAAGGAATTCCTCTCCCGTGAAGGAGATTCATCATACTTGATGCCTAGAATATGATCCATAATTTTAACCATTACCATGTGTTTCTCATAGACAGCCACATAATGTCCAAATGCATCACAGAAAGTACAAGGATACATATTCCACAAATAGTTAAAATTACCATCATTTAGAAAACACACATGAGATTTATACATTTCCGTTGGGCTGCAGCTTTGAAGATGTTGAGTGGATGATGACATGCAAGGTCCTTTCAAGCATTCATCTCATTTTATAGACAAATGAACATTGTCACTGCCATCTTGGTGTGACATTTCACCCTCAGATGATTGTTGTGCTTCAAACTGTTTAGAGAATTGTCTAATCTCCCTTTGAACATATCCCAATCCTTGATACTTTTCTCTCTCTTGTACCATGATTGGATTGGTCTTCCCTTGGCCATTGATTCCAAGGCCTCCTCCTTCATAACCCATTTTATAAATCAACTTCATACCAACGCCTTTGGTATGTTGCTCAAATGTTGCCAAAGAGGTGTTATGAACATAAACAAAAGGAATTGTACTTGAAATACTTATTACCTCCTTGAACTTGCCATTCATGTTTTCAGATTCTAATGATGATGATGGCATTGCAAATGAATCTATCCACCCACTTTTACCAACTGGCATATGGTGAGATCTTGGAGATGCTTGCAAAATTCACATGCATCATTTTCCTCATATGGTCCATAACTAGTGTGTGAACCATGCCCACATATTGGTTTCATTTTGGAGGTGTCTTTTGTTGTCACAAGAGTGGAGCTTTCAACAACTTGTTCCTGAAGTACAAGTTTCAACTAAAGGCGCATATGCCTCTTCTCATCTTCAGCCATTTCTAGCATTCTTCTCAACTCAATGTTCTCCATACGAAGAGCCAAATTCATCTCATATAGCTCTTGGAGACTCTTCTTGCCCATTCTTGCAAATTGGTCAAATGAGGCTCTGATACCAATTGATCTGAAAATAGAGGAGGAGTTCAATTTCCTCTCTCTAAAAATAGGGATCGTTCTCCGATGCTTTGCAATGAAAAAAGGGTCTTAACACAAAACAATTTTTTTTTCAAAAGGTCTCTTCAAGTTATGAGTTAGTTTTCACATGTAAACTTAAGCCTAAGCAACACAACATCACATAACTCATACATGCATTCATGAAGAGTATAAAAAAGGATTTGTTGACATAGTTCACCCCTCCTGGGCTATATATCTGGGGCTTCCAACATAGCTAGATCACTCCATATATTCAGTGGAAAAAAAAGCACATAAAAGTTTGTTGATAAAACATGTGGCTATTTCCCCTTCAAGGAAATTTTATCCTGCAAAGAACTTTCATACAAACATCATGAAAACCTATAGTCAGTCATGAAAACATCAGCAACACAAGGTGTCTCCTACAAAGACCCTATACTCCATCTGGAAAATGAGCATACATGAGAATATAAGAACTTCAATTCCACATTGAACGACATATAGAAAAATTTCCTCAACAAGACATAGTGAGAAAAGTATAGAAGAGTTGAACCCTGTAAGTAATAGTTGTTGCAGTAAACTTATGAAGGTAAGGAAACCCCTACAAGCCCTCCTCCATGCTCAAACACCTTCAATAACTGCTCCAAAATACTAATTGATCCATGTACCCATGAACTTGAACCTACAAAATGTTCCTTTATATGTGCTCAAGTCAACAAATAGAGGTCACCATTGGATCTAGAATGTCCAAAAACCCCTAGGTAGACTCTTCTTGAGCTCCAAAAGGAAAAAAAATCACAAAGATATGGCTCTACAAGCTCTCCATGTAGTTTTTTTGTTATATGTCCTACAAATCAGACTAATAGTCTAACTGTCCTACAAATTCACCATGTTTTCCGCTGTGGAGGTGACAAATTCACCCTCCAACAGTGCAATTTATTAGATAATTAAATTTCCCAATAATGCCTTAGCGCCTGAATTTTGGCCCTGCTCCTAGTCATATAACGCAAGTGGATAGGGGGTCAGGCTAACCACACCCCCACCACTTTGCACCTTCCTCCACTAGGCATGATCACATTGATGCCCATGAGGCTAGGGGCTAGGCTAACTACTTGCCCCCACTGTGATAGCCCCTACCCATCTGTTGATGGTTCCACAATGCGCATAGAACCTGAGGCCAATCCCTTAACTTTCATGCATGTTCCTTTGCACCTACAGTTTATGCCCTGGTCCGGAGGAGTGCCATATGGCCATGGCTAGGGCTTTAACCCAACACTTCTCTTGTCAGCTTCGGAGTCCTTTGCGCTTGGTCTTGTGCGAAGTCATGTGGCCATGGGCTGGGGTTAGGCTTGAGCCCCTCCATTGTTGTGCATGTTGAGGTCACGTGGGGTGCCAATGATTAGGGGCTAGGGCTTAGTCTTGACTCCTCCCCCAAACGCAAATTTGCATAGAATTTAACATAACGTCAACATCTATGTAGATTAATAAACATTAGTGCGACACAATGGTAAGACTTGGCAATGTTGTGAGGCAAGTCGTGGGTTCAATCCCGCCGGGGCCTCTGGACGACCAAACAAAATTTTGTTGCACCCTGGAGGTGTCATGTGGTAGCCAATGATTGGGCCACATGGCAGCCCATGATTGGGCCACACAAAACCAACCAAATTTGACTACAAACCAAAGAACCAGGAGACACCACTTGTCAACACC
This sequence comes from Pinus tabuliformis, assembly GCA_031772625.1. Taxonomy (NCBI): domain Eukaryota; kingdom Viridiplantae; phylum Streptophyta; class Pinopsida; order Pinales; family Pinaceae; genus Pinus; species Pinus tabuliformis. Next base: position 1,123,060,469 of record CM062815.1, on the reverse strand, counting down.
TGATTGGTTCATACCTACATAGTCACCCTGGGTGATGTCAGTGGTACGAAAGCTCAGTCAACTGCCCAGTCAACAACCCTGCTCATTTTTTAGTTGTTGGGCCAAATGATAAGAACACGATAACTTGAGCATATGGTGTCATATTTAGGTGAAACAAATGTCGTTGGATTCAAAACAACAAGCACTTTGACTTGACGCTAGTTTCGAGACTTTCTGGGCACTTTGAATTTTGAGCTAAAATTTGATCACCTGATTAGGGTTTGCTTTAAAGATTCTGGTGTGGATTGATCCCATACTTGACATGCAAGGAGTCCACATCCTACCTTGTGTGGTTATCAAACATTTACATGGCAGTGGATTTTCTTTCTTATCACGAGTCTGACAAGATTATGATCTATTGTAGTTATATCCCATGTGGAAAAATGTTGAAGCAGTGGGTTTGTGTAGTAGATCTGACCTGAAAATATATGAAAATAGAAAATATGCCCAGAAATGACAAGATTGAAATATAGAAATGCTTCTCTTTATTAATCAAAACCCTTGAGGTAGGGTAACACCATACAATCACACCTTAAGGAAGGAGAACATGCCACAAGCCATATGCTTGTCAATATAATAATCCTTGACACCCCATAATGAAGAGTCTCTAGCCTCTATAAAGGCTTCATACATACAATACTATGGGTCTCTCAATACCATACATCTAATACAATGGGCTTATCACACTATTCCTAACTACTTGTGGTCCCTTACATTATGTGGGTTAACCACTTTATTTATTAACTATCATTAGAGAAAATGTCAACCTAAAAGTGCCCATGAAATTTTCATGTAATTTCCATGCCATAATATGTAAACCAATCAAAATTCTTTAAATTTAAAAAGAGGTACATGTAAATATTTTGGAGGGAAAAGAAGAAAAACTACTTTTTTAAATTGTATTTTTGGCTTATCTCCTTATAGGTTTACTCAAATTTCAAGTGTAGACACCCATTTGATGCATAACTAAATTATGCATCCAACAAGTACCCATTATGCATACTTTTAGAAGATCCACATTGAAGAAAATTGAAGATACATTATGTTGAACACATTTTTTTAATGTATCTTCAATTTTTATCAATATGGGTCTTCTCAAAAGTTTGCATAATGGGTACTTATTGGATACGGAATTTAATTATGCAACCAACGAGTGTTTATGCTTGAAATTTGAATAAACCTTTTTTTTTCCACTGGAAAAATCCGTAATTTTCATTATTATTAAGAAAATTACATATAGTAGATGCTGTTAGCATATGTTGTAGTGATCATACAAAATCCACCACGCAGGGTGATGTATCAGAGTATAAACAAAAATATGAGATAGGACATATATGAGTCTGGCTGTATAGCCTGTTCGAGATCACGCAGGATCTATTTGCAAAAAGTATGATAACCATATCTATGTACAGTTTTTCAACAAAGACAAAAATACTATATTACTGTCGGCTATCGGGACTGTTGTCCCGCTGTTCTCTCTGATCTATGTATGGCCTATGGAAAAATCTGAATTCTTCAGTCCCCTGCTGCTCCACAATTAGCCATTCTCCTCTGGGAAGTATCGCGGCCTCTTTGGATAATTTGTCAGCCTCGCTGTTATGTTCTCTGTAAATGTGTAGACATGAGAAATGATTAAATGCTGCCTTGAGTGTATGTGCATCATATAATATATTGCTGAGAGTGTGTGTATGACATATAGTGGCATTATTGATCCAATTAACAACAGTCATAGAGTCCCCGAAAATATTAAGATTTGTATATTGATGTGTCAAAGCGTAATGCATTAGATTTCGAATGGCCAAGAGCTCTGCATAATTGTTTGATCCTCTGCCGAATCCCATTTTTACAGGGTACTTATGGTGTTCATTGATATGCAGAACAAATCCACCCCCACAGCCAGTTTGATTTGCAGCCCCATCGAAGAAGGCCCAAGGGGTCGATTTATCGATAATGGGCTGTGGCTGTATCGTCCTGGTTCGAGTGGGTGGGGGGTCAGGTAATTCTTGATACGCGGCAATGATGTTTGCTTCTGTACGGGGCCAACACACAGCCTGATCCTCGAATATATATCGATTCCGCGCTAACCAAATGTGCCAGGTTGCCACGAGGGGAAGGTTTAGGAGCTTGGAGCCCGGGTGGCAGTGATTCCAGGCTGACCACGCACCCGTAATGTCATCCCCATTCCAGTTCCCTGTAATGCCAAGATGAGTGAAGATGTTGTTCCATAGTGTGCGAATTGCCGAGCAATGAAGGAAAAGATGGACCGAAGTCTCTGATGCCGCTTTGCAGAAAGAACACCAGGATGGTCCATAGATGGATCTGCGAGTAAGGTGTTCGCCCGTGGGAATGATATCTTTGAGGACACACCAGAAAAATAATCTGGTGCGTGGAGGGGCATTCAGCTTCCAAATGTCACGCCACCACGATGGCGATGGTTCAGGTCTTCTGTGAATAATAAGAGCGTTGTACCCAAACTTAGGTGCGTAGATACCATTGTCCGCCTTACACCAAATAAGTTCGTCCGGTCCTTGTTTGATGCGAATATGGGATTCGTTTAATGCCAGAACATATTCACGCCATTCCTGATGCCACTGCGGTGGAAGGTCAAGTTGCTGAGCCGATTTCCAAGCTTGAGTGAAAATGTCTGTGCGTTGTTGATCAGCAATATGAGCAAAATTCCGAATGTCCCGGTCATGAAGAAATGAAATGAGATCTCCGTTGAGGATGTGTCTACCCCCACTATCAATCCATGGATCCAGGCCAATCCTGCCCAGCGTTCCATCGTTTATTCTCCAGACTAGATTATCTCGGATGAGGGGAAGGGAGTGTATCAGGGCCTTCCATATTGATGAACATCCCTTCATTGTCCAAGATGGAAATTTGAATAAACCTATAAGGGGATAAGCCAAAAATACAATGAAAAAAAGTATTTTTATTATTTTTCATCCAAAATTCATAACTCTTATTTTATTAGTTTAACCATTTTTTTTATTATTTTTCCTTAGGAGGCCACTTTTAAGCTGAAATTTCCTCTAATGGGCCCATCACATTATCACATTATTCCCTTTGGTACCTCCCTCTATACCCCATAATATCCCCCCTAGGTATACTACATTCCACCCCCCTTGAACATGTTTCATCCCTGAAACATAAGAAGAACACAAATAATAAGATCTACTCAAAAGAGTAGTCCACCGGTACCATGCATGTGCATCTACCCATCCAAGAGAAATGTGATTACTCGATCTAGCCAGTGCCTCGCTCTCTTGAGATGGGAGTTAATCCTGGTGATTCCTTTGTGTTGATGTGTTGTGGGTGGATCGTCGTACCTCTCTATCTTTCATGCAGAGTTTTATGTCCTTGTTGCTAATCCATTGCCATCTTGTTGGTTGTTTTCTTGTTAGGTGATGTGGGTGGATCGTCGCACCTCTCTATATTTCATGTAGAGGTTGATGTCCTTGTTGCTAATCCGTTGCCATCTTGTTGGTTTTTTTCTTGTTAGGTGATGTGGGTGGTGATATGTTGAAGCTTTAACCAAAGGTGTATCTTTCTTTAATTCACCACCTAATCGAGCCTGATTGGTATTTGGTACATGTTGTGGCGCTTGTGGTTGTTTCTTATCTTCTAGTATTACAAAATCCTCATCTGATGTGTCAGTACCTGCAACATTTTTGGCTTCAGCCTCCTTGGACTCTATCTATTTATTGATGGAAATATCCTGTAATGTAATTTTCTTCTTTTTATACCAGAGATTTAAGAATTTCTTCTGCACATTAATATTGATAGTACCAACAGATTCCATCCAAGGGTATCTAAAAAAAACATCCACATCAGCCATATCTGAAGCATAAAAATCAGAACGCAATACATACTTATCCATATGAATCTTCAAATCTTTATAAACTTGCACCTCCTCATTATCAACCTATGTGTGCTCCATTTGTTTGGTCGAGACTTGCAATCTTTTAGCCAAATGAACATTAATAAAATTATGCTTGCAATTAGGATTGATAGACACAATGAACTTTTCTTTTTGAATATATCCATGAACTTGTAATAAGGAGATACCAACAGAAAATAACCCCTTATGTTTCTCATTATCTTGTTTTCTAGCATGAGACCATTTGTCGAAAAGGATTTTTTCAAATTCTTCATCGGGAAGGCTTACCAACTTCTTTTGGTCAAGTGATTCCCACCATATGGCAGCCTCATCTTTAAAAAGAATCCATGCTGCATTTTTCCAAATCCTTGGATTTAGTGACTTTTCCTTTTTTAGGTATTATTCAATAGTAGGGCCATCATCTTTTCCTATAAACCACAGCTTAGTAGAAGCCATGAAAAAGAATGAGGGTTTTGAAAGAAAAAAAAAGTACCCACTTTATGCGGCAAATTAAAAATGGCCACAACTTGGTCAATATGGCTATGAATCCTTATTTAGCCTATTTTTGGAAATGGAATGGCCATTCTACGTCTTCTTGTGTGATTGAAATCTCGATCTGGGGACTTTGGAAACTCAGATTCACATTGCAACTATCCTGCGTCACAAAAAAATATGAAAAAAATTGTTTTTAAATCAGCAAAATGTTCCTCATCTGGACTCTAATTCGACCAATGTTTTTTTTTTAAATTAGGTAATTTTTCAAGAGGAGCTCAGATATGTAATTTGTTTTATGAAATTCTGCACAAAAAATGTAAAAAACTGACAAGAGAGTCATCATCCACGAATTTCCGTCACAAAAATTTTTGCAACACAATTGATTTTAAATCAACAATATCTCCCTCATTCAAACTTCAATTCAACCGTTTTTATTTTTTGAATTTGGGCATTTTTCCGCAAAGAATCCAGATTTGATATTTTGTTGTTGTAAATTTTGCACCAAAAGTTTCAGATATGATTTGCAAACTCGCAACCCAAATAACCCTACAAAAAATGAAAAAAAAAATGCTTCCCCTCTTCACCCAAGAAATGCTCTGGTTCCACTTGTAGTAGCTTTGACCTGCAAATATATGACAATAGAAAATATAACCAAAAATAACAGGATCAAAATATAGAAATGCTTCTATTTATTAATCAAAACCCTTGAGGTAGGGTAACACCATACAATCACTCCTTAAGGAAGGATAACACTCCACAAGACATATGCTTGTCAATACAATAATTCTTGACATCCCACAATAAAGATTCTCTAACCTCTATATAGGCTTCATACATACAATACCATGGGTCTCTCAATACCATACAATACAATGGACTTATCACATTATTCCTAACCACTTGTGGTCCCTTACATTATGTGGGTTAACTACATTATTTATGAACTATGACCCATCACATAATCACATTATTTCCTTCGATACCTTGCTATGTACCCCATAATATCACCCCTAGCTATACTGCAATTTGTATGGTGCAAACGTTATGATATGGGATCGATATATATCATATTTAAAAATGGCAGGGATTGATATTAGTGATGATGATAATAATATGTTGTAGCGGCTACAACCACCCTCCAAAATTTTGCCTTAGCTTCGTTTTGGAGCCTCCCTTCCAACCTTCACAGCACCTTGTCTTACTTGATCAGGTTCACAAGTTTCAGTGTTTTGCTTGCACAAAGGTAGCCTGTCAATCACAGCTTGATGCATTCCCCTCACAGGCTGTTCACCCAGACTTGGTCCAGTTGCAGGCTGAGCAGCTTCCCCAAGAAAATTGTGCATTTCTGGAGGGAAACCAACCTTCCCTCCAGAAATTGCGTAATCATGTCTGGCAGCCTGCTGGGCTCCAAGATTGCGCAATTCTGCCAGTCAACACTCCTAGCAAGAATTGCACAATTTTCCCAAGCAAGGCTACTCAACCTAGAATTTGCACAAATATGGGTAGCAGTCAGCTGCTCTGCCCAGAAATTGCACAAATCTCCTGGGAAGCCATCCCAACTCCCAGACATAAATGCATATTTTCTCCAAGTAGTCGAGCAGTCTCTTACATGTGCAGCTGAGTTGACCGGTTCCCTCCGGGACCAAGCAACTGATTTGCATGCATGGGTTGCTTCTCCCATGTGAGCATGCAAAGGAATCCCTTGTTTTAGGGATATTTTTCTAGCAGTTGGAGGTTACATGCAAGGATCATTTCAGAAATCTCCCACCAAGTGTCGCTTTCCATAGATTTGTGGCATGCGCGTCACAACCTCGATGTTATCAAAACTCATCAACTGAACGTTGTAGAGCTCATTCCTCACATCAACCTTGTAGCTCTGACATCCCACATCACATCTAGGAGTTTTCGGCACATTCAGCTTAGTTGTTTTGGGGTAAGCTCGCTTCCAATGCCTGATGTTGCATTTTTGTCGCTTTTTGTGTTTTCACTTGTGTGAGTATTGTTTGCTTGATTTTAGTGAGTGCTTCTTGTCATTTACATGTATATTAGCTTGTCTTAGCATTGTTTCAGTTTTCGTTGCAATCTCATTTTTGTTGCATACATGAAACTATTTTTCATGAACAGTCGCCGATTCGACGACTCGCCTCACCCACATACATGTTGTTCTGTTTTTTGAATCAGTCATTCTCCATTTTCATGCATGATATTCACTTATGCTTACACTTAGTATCACCATGCATTCACACTCACATTCACTTTTAGTTGCCCGTTGGCGAGTCTGGGCAGCCTTGGCCCAGACTCTGGCTCACCAAGAGCCTCACCAAGACATCATTGTGCAATCCTGAGAGGGAAGGCTCTATCTTCCTCTCAAGAAATGCACATTTCTTCCCAGTGACTGTCCCCCAAGACTGTTTTGCGCATTTCTGAGGGATAGTGACTGCTGGCGCAAAAAATTGCGCAATGTAGTCACTGAGCCTGCAGCCATTCGCAGCTAAGATTGCGGATTACACAATTTCAGTAGTCAGCAGCCATACTGGATTGTGCATTACATAGTTCTAGTAGTTATTCAGTCTCCCAGCAGCCCAAACTGTGCCTTGCACAGTCTTGGCAATCAGTCTCCTAACCTCCCTGCCGAAATTGCACAACCTTCATGATCAGTCACACAGGTATGTTGCAAGTCAGTTCTCAAGTTCATTTTGGTTTTCGAATGACAGATTGCTTGCCATGAGTGTTGCCATGTCTCCAGGTATTATAGGTGTTCATATGCCTCTAGCAATGTAGGTGCAATGGTTTCCAAGAGGGTAGAGTCGAAGACACCGCTTAGAGCACACCTAGAGATGCAGTCGATCAAATGTGTATGAGCTTGCCTACTCACAAAGACATCAAGTTTTTCGTAGAAAATAACATCAAGATATCACAACAATCAGCATCATGATCATCAACTTAAGGCAACATACCAAATGCAACGAGTGCAATGAACGCAACGAATGCAACAAATGCAATGAATGAAAGAGGAAGGTTGTTGACAACACAGAGGTGGAACAAATTTGCAAGATCAAGCAGATCCACTGATGATGAAAGAAACTTGGGAGACTTAGGCTATGAGGTGACGACGCGACATGAAGATCACGTGAAGACAGAGAATGGAACAAAGAAGGAGTTACATGTGCTGAAGTAGCAAGTCAAGGAAGAACATGAAGCTACATAGATAGACAAATGAGTTGCAGCAGGGACAAGAAAAACAGTGGGTGCAACACGCACTCACGGATGAAACTGTGCCCGTACAAGTCAAAGATCCATCCCAGCAGCTGGCATGGAGCAGACATGGTGAGCAGTTTTGTTGATCACATGCAAGGGATTCATAAGCATGCATGTTATTGTGTGCATGCATGCAATCCAACCCATTCGGCACACTCACCAAGGCGAAGACAAGAAGCAAGTCCAACTAGAGTTGAACATGTACTCTGATAAGTTGATGTGCATGAACACTAGCACACACTTGAAGATCAGCAGTGTGTCAGTTCAGCTGCACCCAAGACCATGCGCATGTTAGCAGACGATTTGGATGAAGGAACTAAACCAATGCACCAGATACAACAGAGGAAAGAGTTCACTTCAACAAGATGCCACCATGGGGTGCATGCAAACCATCACGGACGACCAAGCTTGGCATTAGCTTGCCACCTTCACCATCACAAGCATGTCACAGAGTTGGTCTCATCACAATGGACCGAGTGTCAGTGATGTCTTGCATGGCTTACTCAAGCCATTTTGTCTCACATGAGCACATGTGCATTGTAATGTTGAGTCATGTCAAGTGTCAATAGTTGGATGTAACAGTCATAGAGTAGGTGAAGAGTCATGAGGGTAGTTGAATTATCACAAAGGGGAATGCCAAGGGTCACCCAACCCTTTGCTATAAATAGTCCCTCATAACTCATTGTATAGGCTTTTGGTCATCCAAGCTTCTGATAAGGCTATCTTGAAGAAAGCTTGGACAGTATTGTAACACGCCTTAGCTTCTCCACTGCATGGAGCTAGTACATCTTGTTGGAGGAGCAGGTGGATGTGGCTGTAACGCTTCACTATTGGGGCTAGTAGGTTTACATGGATGTATTGTATGATTGGGACTTACACTTCTTTATATAACAAGAGGAAGCACATTTTCATGCATATGTTGTTATTGTAGTTGGAATGTTCCGATTGCTTCGTAATATATGTTGTTTAACTTTCATATTTGTATGAACTGCTTTCTATGCAATTATATGAATCTTGTTGCAGATGTGTTGTTGGTTTAACCATCACTTTGTATTGCCAACTGATCTGCTTTCCAGCTTGTGATGCATATTCACTCGTGTGTTCCCTTCTCAGCTGAGTACTGCTACAGGTTTCCAAGGGGTGCACTCATCTCACCCCCATGTGTTAGAACCTCTCATTAACCTTTTTGACTCACTGCAGTGGTCACACCCTTTCTACTGACAGAGTTATCTTACTTTCCTCTATGCGACATCACAGTCAAGTTATTACCTTACGACCCACTGCTGGGACTCCTACAACAAATGGTCTGAGGTCTAATTGGGACTTATTATCGGGGAGATCCCCTTGAGATGTTGGCAGGTCCAGCACTGTCAACATTTTGGCGCTAGAAGGAGGGCTAGATGACAAGCTAAATCCTCACATCCGTTTTGAATCTCTACACATCTATCATGACTAACTACCAAGTTTCTCTTCCAAAATGTATGTCTTATGGAAATATTTTCATCATCCCAAAAAGGCTCTCGGATAACTTGTCTCTTAAAACATTTGATGGTGGAGGCTACATAGCCTTGGTAAGGCACGCGGTTGGTGTTGTAGGCTCATGTGAAAGAAATGCATTCTTTGAAGAATACATGAGTTGCGCATTGTACATCTACATGCTTTGAGGGCACCCAATGCACTGGTGTGCCATGCTGCCCGAAAAATGCATTCATTCTCTTGCTCATCTAGTCGCAGAGATAGACTGTGATTTCAATCACTTTGACCATCAAGCACTCAACAAAGAAATTTTGAAATTATGAAAAGCACTTGATGAATCTGTTGAACAGTTTTACATGCGCTTTTGTAATCTTTCATACTGATTCCTAGAAGATGATATTGATTGGGAATTTATCGATGGAATATTTGAGTATCTTCTCTACGTATCTAAACCCCGCTCAACACACTTCGGTGATGGAGCTGCGCAATCACAGGCAGGCACAGTTGCTGTCACAAGTGACTATCCACTTTCACCTTATCAAACAACTCCACCATCGCAGAGTGATGTGGGATATCATAAACACACCTCGGTTTAACTGTCACATCCTCCCACCCCACTCGCTCTTACTATTTGCACATATTTGTCTTGTAAGCCTCCTGGTTTTCACATGGACTCGTTGCCCCAACCTCCGTCCTCGCGTTTTGTTGATCCTTCAGATTGTACTATCTTGTGTTCTTCCATTCCGAACTCCTCACCTACTGTGTACGAGGATTAAGCTGTCGACGGAGTTGGTGTTATGCAGCCAACCTGCGCCATCATTCATTATGAGTGTGTGCGGGAATCTAAAGAAGAGCCTATGGTGAAGGGTGACTCCCTTTCGGCCGTGCCTCATCCGCTTCATCCTAACATCCCTTGTGATTTTTCCATTGCTCATTTTCCTTGTGAAAACTCATTTCCGGATGCTTCTACTTCTGATCATTCACAAGACAAATCGGATGTCAGTCTATCATTACAGTGCGGAGATGACACATCTTCCTCGGAAAATACATTCAATCTATCATGTATCTTTCTTGAAAACATAGAAGGTGAACTTCTTTGCTTCTCATCTACCTCTCTGCCTGATTCATCAAATCATGAGGATGCCGACAAACGTCCTTAATTTTCTATTCTTGGTCGTCGTGATCTATTCACTTCCTCATCTGGTCAAAATGTTGATTCAACCATTGTTAATATATCCAAGACATTGGTCTACGATTATCTATCTGTCAATCAAGTCGAAACCCCCCAAACTGTCGAGGCACTTCAGCCCGAGCTGATGGTTATGTCAGGTCCTCATTGTCCTGAGGTTGGTTTCACTTTAGGTCAGGAAATTGCTGAAACATTTAAGGCTCCTCATCACTCTCTTCTTTGCACTAAAGATCAACAAAACACCCAGATTTCATTTCCTCCACTCAAACTACATGATCCCATCGCTCATGCATTGGATGAATCTTACACAACAAACATACATGCACAACACAATTGGTTTTCCTTTCTCACATTTTCTTGCATGTCACGATCAAGAGAATGCATACACTCAACATATGCACGTGGTGTAGCACAACATCATGACAACACCACACAATGCATGTCATGCACTTTCACTCATCTTTGTTCTATGGTCACTTGTAATCTTGGAATGTGTTTGTCTTCACTATTACATCTTTCTTGTTTGCTGGTTCGCACAACTGTCTTGTTTGCGAACCTTTCCTTCACCAACATGGGTCAACCAATGCACTGTTGCTTCATTGGAAGTCTCACTTCACATGAGATAACCCATGCACTGTTAGCTTAGGGGTAGGAGTAGTGTTTTCTTTTGAGTTGTTTGCTTGCATGCTCATTTGCTTAGTTGTTTTGTTTGTTTGTTTGTGTGCTTGCTTGTTTGCTTACTTGCTTTGCTTTCGCTCTTGCTTCTCCTCTTGCTTTGCTTTGTTGTTTGTTAGTTCGCTTGTTTCGTTTTGTAGGATAGTTTCGCATGAAACCATGTATGAATCTTGAAGCAATTTGGATAAAGTACAAAAGGTCATCTGATGCTATCACTACTTGGTTATCTGTCATCCTCCCTTTGTATGAAGAATTTGTTACTTCCAGTCAAAGATACGTCGATGGAAAATAAGTATTGTTCAAATTTAACCTTGGTGAAAACACAATGCTTGCACGCTAGTCACCTATGTTGGCATTATGATACAAGTGTTGTCCTTGATGGAAATGCATTCAAAGGTCAGTTCAATTTTGATGAAAGGAAACCCATAGTGTAACAGATCCATTCAGATGTAACACGACATTGGTACAGAAGAACAAGAAGATGGAACTAAAGTCTACTAATCAGAATGAAGAAGTTGAAGGTAAAGGATTGTGAAAAGCAGTTTAAGATGCATACTCAAGTCCACTTAGTCAAAACAACATATACATGTAGGTCCACATAAAAAAAAGCGTGTATACATATACACGCACTCCCACAAGAAGAAAATCACGTACAGGTTGGAAAATCAAGGAATTTCAAGAGTAGAGAATACCAGGGGTCAATACCATGGTATTAGCCCACAATATTGAGAGGAGTAATGACTATTTGATCCCGCCCAAGAATAGCACAAGTCCTAAGTGGTTTTGGTCCGAGGTATTGAGAAAGGTCTAAAAATATATAAGGAGGAGAAGATCATATGGCCAAGGTGTGCACGTGAAAAGGGTTTCTAAGGAATACTTCTATCTGAAGTATGTTTTATGTTGCAAGGGCTATCTTGGTGATTTGATCTAAAATATTTTGTGCACCTTGAATTCAAAGTTGGATTAGTATCATGAGATCTGAAATGACTTATCATTGAATGATCTGATATTGGTTGGGCCAGATCTAATTGTGTGCGCCTGTTTTATTCTTTGAACGTCATGATCTGGGTTTTTCTGAAGTCGGGAATAGAAAAGAAGTTATGAGTTAATATTTACAGATTTTTACATTAGTTCACTTTGGTGAAGTTGCGTATACACGCTGGTTTGGCTCTTGCAAGCAGCGTATGCAAAAGAAAAAGTATGTTGTTCAGAGATGACTGATCTATTTGATTAGTACTGTTGTTTTACTGTGTCTGTCAATGAAGTATTCTTAGATCTGAATGTAAAACTAAATGCATAAGGAGTTTGATACCTGATTGATTGATTGTATAAGTGAGAAGGGTGATCTCTACTACTGCCTATGTAAGACTCTGTAAATTGACACTAGATGTTCAGTGTATTGTTGGTTGGTACAGACTTGATTCAAAAGTTTTATGATTCAATAATTTTGAAGGTATACGTAGGTTTGATTAAAGGAAGTAGTGTATACACACAGGTTGGGTTCAGTAAATTATCGTATACATTATGATGCATGATTTTTGAGGTTGCAACTGGTTCTGAATGATGATGTAGGTTTTTGGGTTTAGCACAGTGATCTGGTGACAATGATTTGATTGTTCAGATTAACTGATTGTTGGTTGATGTAGTTTGAGTTTAAAAGTTTTTGATGTTTCCAGTATGGAAATTTGATGAAACAAGGCCATCCTGTGTATTTTTGTGTACTAGGAGCATCGAGTCTGAAAATTTATGAAACGTGGTCCCTGGAGGAAGAGAGAAGTTTGTTGCTTTCTGTAGGTCGGTGCCTACGTACTAGTAAGCACATTGGATAGTACAAGAGCTAGGGGGCTGCAGCTCCCTTCCAGTAGACGCTGGAAAACGAGAGAAGGTTGTAGCTTTCTGCAGGTGGGTGCCTATGTATTGGTATGAGTTTGCACCAGTACAAGATTGTAAACAAATTTTCATATTATTAAAAGAAGACAGAGATGACAGTAGCAGGTGGTTTTCACCCACATTCTGTTTCCACCTTAAATCTTGGTGTTCATGTGTGTTGCTTACGTGTGATGGTTTATTCTATTTTTACTGCACTGTTTAATAAGTTAATGATGCACTAGTTATAGATCATCACATGATAAATTAACTAAATCACAAGTTCTCTGGGTATACGTTGGTTTCACTAATCACAGTAGCGTGTACATGCTAGTTCACTTCACAGAAGTAGCATATACAAATCTGTTTGGGAAATGAAAAATTATTGATCTGATAATACTGATTCACACCCCCCTCTCAGTATTATTTCCAACAATTGGTATCAGAGCAGGTCCTTCAGAAGAAGCTTGATCACTTGAAGGAAGATCTTGCAAGATGAATAATCACGAAGGCATGGGATCCATTAGACCACCAATATTCAATGGGAGAAACTTAGTATATTGGAAAATAAGAACTAGAGCCTATCTACAATCGCTTGGAGCCGATGTTTGGGAAATTGTGGAAGGAGGATATCAATTTCCAGCAGCAATTCCTACAGACTTTGCCGTTAAGAATTTACATGAAACCAATGCCAAAGCTGTCAATACATTATTGGGAAGTCTCTCAAAATCAGAATTTGTCAAAGTCATGCATCTCAAGACAACCAAAGAGACATGGGACAAAATCATTCAGAGCTACGAAGGAGACTCTCAGGTAAAATGTGCTAAGCTTCAAACTCTTGGAATTTAGTATGAAACTCTTAAGATGCATAGTAATGAGAGTGTTGCTAGTTACTTCTTATGTATAGATGAGATTGTTAATTTTATGAAGAGTTTGGGTGAAGAGATAAAGGAATTTACCTTAATTGAGAAAATTTTGAGATCTTTGTCTTCTAAATTTGAGTCAAAAGTGTCTACCATTGATTCAGGAGGATCTCGTCAGATCAGTTGCACAGGTCATCGTTAGTATTCAATGTCATCATCAGCATTCAGTTCAGTGTCGCCAATTTCGACAATTTTGATTATGGTTCAGGTTATCGAGGTGATGTTTATGGTTTTTCATGGTGTTCAGTTGATGTGGTGTTGTACCTGGCTGTCGACATGTGTTTGTCATCAGTTCCGCCAGGATTTGGTCGACGACATGTGTTTGTTGTTCACCTCGTAGGATTTGGGTTGTTGACATGATGTTGTCATCCACTTTACAGGATTGGTCATCGACATGTGTTTTCGTACACTCACAGGTGTTGATGTCGATGGGTAGTCGTCATGTGAAAAATGTTTTTAATGTCACTTTGTGACATTAGATCGTAAATGGGTATTTAAAAAACCTAATGTCAAACCCTAGTCCTAAAAATATGACATAAAAACATTATTTAAAACACTAACCATATTTGAATACAAAGTCATCAAAAGACCTAAACCCTAAAGTTCTATGACTATCGGACTTCAATACATTACAAACTATGTGTTAGATATTACACATAAAAACCTAACACATAAAATTACATTGCAAATAACTCTCGGCCTATGTAATATTCAAATTGCAAACAAAACATTACAAAATACATCCAATAGTCCTAAACCATCAAATGGAACTGCGTCGGATAAGACTGGTCATGTGAACAGAGCTCATCGCAACATTAATGTAACCGCAGTGGAGTATGTTAACCTCCAGGTTTGGAAACTGCGTAGGTTGGGATATGTGAGCAGTCAGGAGTTAACCGCTAGGCTTGGAGTTAACCACAACATTTACCATGGCAGGTTGTAACATGTGAACGGGGTCAGAGTTCACCGTAACCACAAACTGGAACCACGCGGGAGTCAGCGGACATGTGAACAAATTATAGTTATGTAAATTGGAACTGTCGGAGCATTGTCAGCTGGCAGCGAAACCATCAGCGAGCTAACTGTGGTTATAACACCTATGCACATGTGTTGTTAGTGCACCTCCACCCGGTTAGCTAACCGCTAACAATATTCAGGCTATTATAAGGTTTCAGGTGGGTTTTGTTATGGTTTTGTTCTAACCACCATGCAACCCTATCCTAAGGAGTCAAGAGGTGAATGGACCGAGGCCCAAGAACCCTAAATTAGCCAAATTCATTCCTAAACTCAGCTTAAGGAGTTCAAATGCACTTGGTGGATGTTAAAAAGGTAGTTTTGGTTCATGGAAGGATATTGGAGATTTTGGTTTTTGTATGCAGATTCTAGAGGTTAGAAGCTGTTTTTGTTTTCAATGTAACAGGAGCATACAGAGTCGGAATTGGGAACCGTGATAGGCATTGGAAAATTGGTTCAGAGAGTTATCCTTTGATAGTGACCAAAAGTGTCTGCGTGCACATTCATTTTGGTAAAATCTCTGTGTAATAGACCTCTTTTGTTTCAATACTAATAAAACGGTCGTCCATCTTGAAAGCAGACTTGGAGACATAGTCCATCAGGGACGAACTCTGTAATCAACTTTTTTGTCTGGTATCGCTGTGTTTTTACTATTTTCACTTATGTTATGCATCTCACTTATGTTTAATCAGCAATCATAAAGTCTTTCTTCTTCAAGCAGTTTCCTCGATTTTCGTACTTTCAGTTAACAATCAATTCAATAATGGCTAATCAATTCTACATCAATTTTAACATATGATCATTTCAGATCAGCCATAGAAGAAAAACCAGATCTTTAGACTATTACTGTGATCCAAGTTATTCATACTGTAGATGGATGGAACAGGTCACCAAATGAAAATGTGCCATGGTCAGCATCATTAGAGTCATCACTTGTAGGTGATTGATCGAAGGTATTGGTACATTAATCAGGTCAAGGTGGAAAGTGAGGGAGTTCTACCCTCATCGACTATTTGTTTATTCAAACTTTTGTGGTCCAAAAGCTTTCAAGTGGAGAGGATTGATCTAGGAGGATCTCGTTAGATCAGTTGCACAGGTCATTGTCAGTATTCAGTGTCGTCATCAGCATTCAGTTCAGTGTCATCAGTTTCGATATTGTTGATTATGGTTTAGGTTATCAGGTGATTTTTATGGTTTCTCATGGTGTTTAGTTCATGTGGTGTTGTACCTGGTTGTTGACATGTTTTTTTCATCAGTTCCGCCAGGATTTTATCGATGACATGTGTTTGTTGTTCACCTCGCAGGATTTGTTTTGTTGACATGATGTTGTCATCGACTATACAAGATTGGTCATCGACATGTGTTGTCGTCCACTTGCAGGTGTTGATGTCGATGGGTTGTCGTCATGTGATAAATGTTTTTAATGTCACTTTGTGATATTAGATCGTAAATGGGTATTTAAAAAAAAAAAAACTAATGTTAAACCCTAGTGCTAAACCTATGACATAAAAACATTATTTAAAACACTAACCATATTTCAATACAAAGTCATCAAAATACCTAAACCCTAAAGTTCTATGACTATCGGACTTCAATACATTACAAACTATGTGTTAAATATTACACATAAAAACCTAACAAATAAAATTACGTTGCAAATAACTCTTGGCCTATGTAATATTCAAATCACAAACAAAACATTACAAAATACATCCAACAATCCTAAACCATAAGATGAAACCGTGTCGGATAAGACTGGTCATGTGAACGGAGCTCACTCCAACGTTAATGTAACCGCAGCAGAGTATGTTAACCTCCAGGTTTGGAAACCACGTGGGTTGGGATATGTGAGTAGTCAGGAGTTAACTACCATGCTTGGAGTTAACAACAAAATTTACCGTGGCGGGTTGTAACATGTGAACGGCGTCAGAGTTCACCGTAACCACAAATCAGAACAGCACGGGAGTTAGCGGACATGTGAACAGATTTAAGTTATGTAAACGGAAACTGCAGGAGCACCGTCAGCTGGCAACGAAACCGTCAGCGATCTAACAACGGTTATAACACCTATCCACATGCACTGTTAGCATGACTCCACCCGGTTAGCTAATTGCTAGTAGTCTTTGGGCTATTATAAGGTTTCAGGTGGGTTTTGTTATCGTTTTGTTCTAAATTTAATATAACCACCATGCAACCCTATCCTAAGGAGTCAAGAGGTGAATGGACCGAGGCCCAAGAACCCTAAATTAGCTAAACTCATTCCTAAACTCAGCCTAAGGAGTTTTAATGCACTTGGTGGATGTTAAAAAGGCAATTTTTGTTCATTGAAGGATATTGGAGATTTTGGTTTTTGTATGCAGATTCTGGACGTTAGAGGTTGTTTTTGTTTTCAGTGTAGCAGGAACATCTGGAGTCGGAATTGGGAACCGTGATAGGCATTGGAAATTTGGTTCAAAGAGCTATCCTTTGACAGTGACCAGAAGTGTCTACGTGCACATTCAGCTTGGTCAAATCTCTGTGTAATTGACCTCTTTTGTTTCAATCCCAATAAAGTGGTTGCCCATCTTGAAAGCGGACCCAGAGATGTAGTCCATCAGGGACGAACTCTGTAATCAACTTTTTTATTTGGTATCGCTGTGTTTTTACTGTTTTCACTTCCGTTATGCATCTTACTTATGTTTAATTAGTTGTCGTAAAGTCTTTCTTCTTCAACTAGATTCCTCGATTTCTGTACTTTTAGTTAAAAATCAATTCAATAATGGCTAATCAATTATACAACAGTTTTAACATATAATCATTTTAGATTAGCCATAGAAGAAAAATAGGATCTTCAAACTATCACTATTACTCAACTTCATGGATTCTTAACTGCCTTTGAAATGAGAAAAGAGTTCCATCAGATATGAGAGAAGCCACATTAAAGCATTAGCAAATGGAAAATAAAAGGAAGAGCATAATGAATCAGGACACATTTCAGAAGAAGAAGATGAAGTAAATTTTGTCAAGAAGCTTTAACTAGGTTCCGGAAGATTCAGAGGTCAGCTACCTTTCAAATGCTTTGCTTGTGGTAGAGTCAGTCACTATACTGTGAAATTTCCTCATGAAGATAAATATGAAAAAGGGAAGGAATATGCAAAAGGCAATAGAAACATAGGTTGTGAATAGAAGGAGTTACTATATGCATGAAGATAGTGATCGTTTATCTAATAGTGATGAAGATGAAACTAAACAAGTTTATAGACTACTCATGGTTTATGACAATGATGACTTTTTGGATGCATTAGAAGAGGAAGACTTTCTTGAATAAATTACTAAGCTCAAAATTTCTGTACAAGAAAATAATATGATCATAGATACTTTGACACACCAAATTGCTGAAAGAGAAAAACACAATGAAAATCTAGAATGTGAAATTGTGGATCTAAGAAAAGATCTTGAGAAGTCAAAATCTCTTAATATTAGATTTGCTAAAGGATCAGAAACTTTAAATGAAATCATCAATGTTTAGCATTCTCCTCTGATAAAGACAGGTCTTGGATATACTGAAGATTCATCTCAATCACAAAATTCGTCAGCCTCCACAAGAATCTATCTTGATGCAGTTGTGATGCAGGAAAGTGTTCCCTCTGTGGACATAGGCAACCCCTCTAACCCTAGAGTGGGTCTAGTCACAAACAAGGACAGATCAACAATAGTTTTCGTTAAACAGTCATAGTTGGAGGCCTACCTCAACCGGTGGTCGATGGAGTTATGTTGCGCTGCTTCAGCTCCCACTTCCTTCTCCTAATGAGTGATCAACATGAAACAATGCAAAGGAAATACAACAAAGCACGTAACCGAAAAACAACAATGATCTGTTTACTAAAAAGTTAAGAAGTCATGAACTATCAAGTAAATTACATACAAGACATAGGAAAACATGATTGATTGTATTAATAATGAAATAAGAGCAAGCTTACAACCAAAGTCTTGACGTCACAAGCCTTCTCAGAGGGATCTAGCCAGCATGTTGATCCAGGTGGATGTTGGTGGCCACCCACCTATCCCATTTGGACCCTCACAACTGTCTCTTTCATCTTTTTCAGTTTCCTAAATTGTAGCACAGTTTACTATTTTTAGCAATTTTTCGGGTCCTGAACTTCCGGAGCCGTTTTGAGGCCCTAAACGACGTATTTTGGGAAATCTGGGGCAACATGGGTCCATGGACCGATGTTGCCTCCCAAAGTGGTAGTGCTCGGATAGATCTTTCTAACGAGCTATTGTACGCGTCAAACGGAGATCGTATGCCAAAGTAACGTAGCTAGTCAGATCATCGCTAAAGATAAATAGTGACCTCGCGCTGGAGCATGAAATCGGACCATCGCGGGAATCAGATGTACTTCCACGCTGGCAACGCAATTGGACTGTTTATGAGTTCCCTTCAACGCGTATATTTAGTCCACAGACGCAATGAGGCAGATAACTTAGGAAAAGTGGGTCATTTGGCAGAACAAGAGAGCATTTGTCCAATATGAGCATGTTTGACTTGGACACATGACACAATAGAAGGACTGGAGTGAAAGCAGTGACAAATTACTGTGTAACAGATGCCCCCTAAAGTATGAAGCCCGAGAGAGAGGGAGGGGTGAAATGCTTTACGAAACTGACTAAGCTGGAACACCATCTGGAGGAACCTGCACGCAAGTACAACCGATATCTCTGATAATGAAGTACATGTAGTCTAGGCATGGGCACAGCCATCCAAAAGACATACGAACTAGGTCTGTAGTATGGACGCAACCATCTAGCTAACGAGACCATGATAATGATAAAGGTATGGTCACAACCATCCATCAATGAGTCATGTAATCACAAACCAACCCACGCAGCCCGAACATAGGTAATCTAAGTTCGGGGTCTTGAACCCAACCGATCGTAGTATAAATTCTAGCATGTAAATAGATGTGCTGAAGTCTAGCATGATAGAAAGTCGCTTGATTGTTCTCAAGGTACCAGCTAGCACAGCCCACGAAGTGTGAAAAAGGAGCTGAAGTCGAACACTCGTGGAATCACCCAATCGACGACCAATGATGAAAGTTGACCGTCAGGTGCGAAGAACTTGCCATTGAGGCATGCAAGTTCTAAGGTACCAAAGGGGATCTCTAGATCAATCTCCTGGATAATGAACTGATGTCAACAGGAGATGACCCATCACAGGAGGGCCATAATGCTTCCCCCATCAATGACACGAGATAAGGAACAAGTGGTAGATGGTGAAACAGAGTATGAGAGAGAAGGCAAGGATGTAAACTGCAGAAGGATTACACTCCTGAACATGTCGGCGACACGACTCTGGAGGGTGGCAGCATTCAGATACCAAGGAATCAGAGGCACGATGGAAACGACATGAATCAGATGGAATGGGGCTAAATAACAACCCAAACCTGCGGAAGGCCAAATGACGATGTATGGATGTCCCAACCCGACAAGAAGAAAAAGTGTCGATATTCAAGAGTGACTGGCTGCCAATGATGATTTCAAAATTTTCCCCACCATTGCTGGTGAGTACCCCTATTATTTTTGAAAACAAGCTTGAAGGGGGTAGCATATGCTTGTAATAGAAGTTCGACCGTCAGTTGAATCCAACCTAGTAATAGTTTAACGAGCCCTAGGAAGGAGAAGCTCGAGTGTCGTCATGGTGACGAGTCTAATGTCGTTAGGGTTTAACGAGTTCGACATAGGTAAAACTCGAAGTCTTTTTCATGTTTAGAGAGTTTGAAAAAGACACGGAAAAGAAAACTCTAGAGGGGTCCTTTTTCATAGATTTGTGTCTCTCGATCCCGAAAAAGTATAAAATGATACTCGAAAGAACCACTTGACCATTATGATCGAGGAGTACTTTTCGTAACTAGTGAGTTCGACCCGAAAAAGTAGAAAAGCGATCGAAAACACGTCGTTTCGTAACCAATAACGAGCTTGAAATGATAAAGGCTCGGCAATCTTTTCGTATTTACACGGTCGAAAAAGAGCTTAAATGCGACCACCTCTTATTTCTTTTAATGAGTCAAGAGGAACAACTCGGCTATCTTTTCATGTTTCAAGTCGGAAAAGAGCGTTAAAGATGACTTTTACAGATCAAGTGTATACGAAGCTGACATAACTCCACTACCTGTAGCTCCGCACAAAGCACGTCAAACATAAACCCATTTGACATAAAATGAACAATATACGTAAAAACATAGTTAAAAAACCAAATTTTAATTAACCATGTGATAAAAATGAGGAAAAAACCACATTTATAAAATATAATTTTTTAATTTCCAAAAATTACTATAAAAGGGGGGAAATTCATTCATTTTTACCATTAGTACTGTTCATTTCACCTTGGAGTAATTTGGAGCACCAAAGTTGGCGAGCTGATTTTGGCCCCATTCATCCACCATTCGTCCTGAAACTTCTTCCAGGTAATAGACTTCATCCTGCGCTTCAATTCAGTGTCTTTTTTATGCATTTTGACGTTAGATGTGTTAGTTTAGGTGGATTTTTTGAGTCGGGCTCCGCCGCTCGGTCATCGTGGGTATACCGCTCGGGTCTGCAATGACCGAAAATATTTACACATAATGTTCTCCGATCATCGTGGGAAAGTGATGTACTTCCACGATGACTGTGAGAAAATTGAACTGGCAACCTCGCGTCATTGTGTCTATTTTAGAAACAGACGCGATGGTGATGCAAAATTATGTTTTCATGCAAAATATGTATTGAATTTTGCAAACGAAGTGCTAATTTGTTTTTTCTCGTCATGCAGGCCATAATGGCGTTTGTCTGGCAAGAACGAACGCATGATGATAATGATGTGGAAGCTTTTGCTGATGTTGGGTGCCGAAATGCATTACGTGCATGTGGATTGCTAAAATTCTTCCTTACTCTGCACCTTCGGTCTCAACCCGATTTACTGGAGCTACTGATCCAGCCTAGAATCCAACAGATGGGAAATTCATAATCCGAGGCCGAGACATCGAGTTCGATGCCACAGACATATACTTCCTGACTGGGCTGTCCCGTTGTGGTGAGAGGCCCATTCTAGAGGGGCAGCGACCCGGGGGCGATTCTCTAGAGATGCTGATGGCTCAAGTGTGCCCATGGGCACGCAAAACGAGGAGCGGGAAGGTGGCAATCCCGACAGTGGAAGACATGGTTCTCCGCGCTATGATTTTTATGGTGACACGAGCAGCGGGCTCCCAAGCCCAACATGAGGCCTCGAAGACCCATCTCCGGTTGGCTCTCGAATGTCTCAATCCAACCATGTTTAATTGGGCAGAAGCAGTGACAACCAATATGAAGAGACAACTTACCAATTGCTGTCGGGGAGAGACGAAGCAGTTTGGCTACAGGTCGATCTTAGTCTTGCTCATGCTGGAGCGGGTACCGGCATTGTAGTTATAGGACATGGATTTGGATTTGCCCAGACCACGTGAGACTAGGGCCACACGGTGGGCACACGTCATGCCACAAGGAGGTGGCAGATGACCAGTGTCGTGGGGGACACTGTTTCGAGAGTGGTTGGAGCGCCAGACGATCTTCGTTGAGGATTGGCCATATGCTGGCATGGACTTCCGTGGAGATCCTGACATGCAGCTGCCCGCTGGAGAGCAGTGGGATGATGGTGGTAAGACACTTGATCACATTATTTTTGCATTTATTTTTTAATGATGTTTTTTAGATTTTTTCATGTATATGTCCTAACGATGAACTCTATGGTATTGAAAATGTGGGACCAGTGAGACCCGTTGGGCTGCCTCTAGAGGCATGGAGGGATGCACAGGGCATTGCAACACTAGCCTTGGCTCCCCCAGTTGATGATCCGGTGGAGACAGTGGCCCGAAATCTTGAGGGCCTGATGGCAGGGATCCCAGATTACATGGGGATCGAGGAGGTCCCCATAGCATTCTAGATTCACATAGTAGGAGTGGTACCCAGGGTGCACCGCCTGTTGAGGCGGGTGGCACGAGCGGTGGTGTGCTATAGGGAGCATAACCCACTGCAGTAGACACCTAGGTTTTATTTCCTGCTGATGATTTTTGAGAGACATGTGTCTCGGATGTATGGAGAACACAGACTCTATTTGGACATATACACTTATTTTTTGAGTGCCTCAGTGTGCCACACGAGATATATAAATATATATATATATATATATATATATATATATATATATTTATAATATATATATATATCTTAATATATATATATAATATATTTATATATATATATATTCCTATGGTTTATTATTGTGTTTTACATGCTTCTTATGATTACATGTTACGCAAATGTCTGTCTAATACATGGTTTGCCAATGCATCAGTTAACATGTTTAATCTTCGTGGAATATGCTAATATGTGATAAAATCAAAATTCCTTTCTAACAATTTGACACGTAAATACAACCTTAAAATCCGATGGTCTCTAACGGAATATCGCCCATTGAGCTGGTGGACGACAAGTTGAGAATCTAGGTTCACAACCAATGTACGAATACCGAGATTGATCGCCTCGGCCAGTAACTCAATAACAACACTATATTCAGCGACATTGTTTGTGGTACAACCTAGACAAACACCTTGAAGGTCTACCAATTCACCATGAAGATCGTAGATCGCCCATGCCACAGAAGACAGGTTGCAGGTACTGTGGCAGAAACCATCAGCGAAACCAATGTAAGGTGCACCAGACATCTGCACAAGAAGCAAAAGACACAATAAGCGGCAATACGCCTACACACCAAGCCAAACATGAAAACATACACACAACACACCTGCTAAAAACACACGTATGTACAAATTGAAGTGTATGAAGTTCACGCATAATATTTTTTCAAGTAAAGCCCATTTCGGGGCTTATCCAAAGGGTTCCCTTCATAATCAATCAGTTCGTAGGCCCATTTTTACAAAACTCGCTTTACAATATAAGGCCCATGCCACATGGGCTCGAATTTGCCTACCCCCAGCTTATCATTCGCTTGATCGTAGAGCAGGACTAAATCTCCTTCAACAAAAGAAAGAGGATGGACAATATGATCAAAGTGAGTTTTCACTCTCTTCTTCTGTGCTTAATAGCTAGAGAGGTTAGTTGACGAGTCTCATCTAGCCGTTCTAGGTAAAGAAGGCGTTCTTCTACCGGAGTAGTGTTGGGGAGTAATTCGACGGCTAATTTCAAAGAAGGGATCTCACACTCGATGGGAAGGGTAGCCTCCAGTCCGTAAACTAATTGGAACGGAGTGAAACTGGTGGCATCCTTTACAGAAGTTTGGTAGGCCCATAAGGCAGAGAACAACATCAAGTGCCAGTTAGACTTGTGCATGCCAATGGTGCGTTGAAGCATCGTAACTAGAACCTTGTTGACGGCTTCTACTTGACCATTGGCTTGAGGATAGTATGGAGTCGAGCTATCATGCTGCAAGCCTAGCTAGGTTGTTAGCTCAGTCATCATATGATTATGGAAATGCTTACCGTGATCAGTGACGATAGCCTGAGGGACTCTGAACCGTGAGATAACATGATTAAACAAAAATTGCACCGCTGTGTGACCGTCTTCAGATAGTGTAGGCATCGCCTCGGCCCATTTTGTGAAGTAATCAACGACAATGATGATATACCCATGCCCCCCGGCCGAGCGAGGGTTACAGGTCATATAATCAATGCCCCATTTAGCAAAAGGGCCGACGGTAACAACAGGGTGCAATGGAGTAGGAGGCGCACGCATCTTCCATTAGTAGATTTGGCACTCATGGCAAGAGCGGACGGCAAGAATTCAATCCTTAAAAATGGAGGGCCAAAAGTAACCAGCACAGAGGATCTTTTGAGCAGTAGCATACCCAGACATGTGACCACCACAGGTGCCAGAATGGCAGTCATTTAGAACTCGCTCAGCTTCCTCGAATGTTAAGCATCGGTGGGGAACAAAGTCGGCATCGAGACGGTACAGGGTGTCCCCAATAATACGGTAGGGCTGAAATTGATGGCGAATCCGTCGCCGAGCATCCTTAGACACATCGGGATGGAAAGAGAACATCTGTAGATAGACAATGATATCCCCGTCCAAGGGATCGAGGGTGCTAATTAAGAACAGAGTTTCGTCCGGAATATGGGCCTCTAACTGAGAGGGCATGGTGAGAGATGGCAGAGAGCAAAGAAACTCAGTAAAGACGAGGGATTTCTTAGACTTGGCAATGGTGAATTCCAAGTCAAACTCTTGGAGGATAACAATCCACTTCGAGTACTTGCCCCCCAGCAATTGACGTGACAGGATGTACGTCATCGGGTTGCAATCAGAAACCACTGTCGTGATGTGAAATAAGATATAATGGCGGAAACGTTGGATGGCACAAACGACAACCAATGCCAACTTCTCGACGTAAGCATACCAAGTTTTCGTATCTAGTATATTGCGGCTGAGATAATAAATGACATGCTCAGTGTCATCGTCATCATCTTGAACGAGAACCATGCCAATAGTGGTATCGGCAGCGGCCAAATACAGAGTGTAGTCATGATGATAATTAGGAGGATGTAACAATGAAGTAGAAACAAGGGGAACCTTGAGGCGCTCGAAGGACTCTTGAGCAGCGGCATCCCAAAGAAAAGGGGTATCTCGCTTTAATAACCGCATATAACCTTTGGCCACTTCGGCATAGTTCGGATTGAATCGTCGTAAATATTCGCTTTGCCTTGCAAACTCTGCAATTGCTGCAAAGAAGCAGGGGGAGGGAGATTTAGAATGGCCTCGACTTTAAGGGGATCCAAACAGATACCCTTTCGGGAAATGATGAACCTGAGAAGTCTGCCTGACTCAATGCAGAAGACACACTTATGTGGATTAAGACGGATGTGGTAGTGTCGACATCGGAGAAATATTTCGCGAAGGTGAGCAGGATGGTCCTGGCGTTTTGCTGAATGAGTTGGTAGATCATCCAGGTAAGGTTGCACAATGTGTCGAATATCATGGAATGCATAAGACATTACGCGCTAGAAGGTGGCACAAGCATCTTTCAAACCGAAAGGGAGCTTTTTGTAGGCGAAAGTGCCCCACGGACAGATAAAGGCAATCTTGTGCTGATCTACCGGCGCGATATTAATATGGTTATAACCAGAAAAACTATCCATGAATGAATACATTTCACTCCTGGCACACTCATCAATTAGCTGGTCAATGAAGGGTGTGGGGTAGTTATCTTTGGGACAGGCCCGATTAATATCACGGTAATCAACACAGACCCTGATAGTGCCCTGTTTTTTAGTCACTGGGACGATATTGGAGACCTAATCTGTGAGTGGGATGGGGTAAATAAAACCAGCCTTAAGAAGCTTTTCAACTTCTGCTTTAATAGCCGCAACCTTTCGGGGGTGCATGGGGCGTAGACGTTTCCGAACAGGCTTAGCACCCAGATACGTAGGTATCCGATGCACCACAATGCTAGGATCGATGCCGGGAATTTCTTCGTAAGACCAAGCAAACACATCACGGAATTCGCGAAAAAGATCAGTATAGAGCTGAATCTCTGTCAGAGTACAAGTCACTCCAACATGGATGTGCTCGACAATCCCAAGTTTAACAGAGATGTCGATTGGCTGGGTTTGCGTAATGTTTCACATGTCCCTTCAGAAGACACTTGAATAAACTTGAATGGGTGTCTGAAGGGGTTGGGATGGGGGACAAGGAGCAAAC